>CM024593.1:4109342-5355417 GCA_014182565.1 Eucalyptus marginata
TTTGAGAATTTGATGAACAAGTACGGGATTGATTGAGCAAAAACCGATGGCTTCGATACATGTCATTTCAAAATACAACGGAGCCACTAAATAATGAGAAAACACTTTTGATTTCATTTAAAATACATTACACGGTTTGAACTTGAAACTTTGAAAGCCAAAACTCTTTTATTAGTCGTGTGGGACAAACTTACATAAAATTGACATAGCAAACCCTAGTTATTATTAGTAGTTTTTTTTTCATAATTCGACGAACAAGTATGGGATGATTGAGTGAAAACCAACGGCCTGGAGACACGTAATCACTACTTTTTGAAATAAGGATAAGTCGTTTCCAAAATATAATGGAGCCACTAAATCACGGGCAAAGAAAAAATAGTTGTTATTTCATTTGATATACATCACACGGGTCGAAATTGAAACTTTTGATAGCAAAAAAACTTTATTAGTCATGTCTAACAAACCTCCATGATCTGCATAGCAAAACCCAATTAGTTGTTGGGGTTATCTCACATCGGTTGTGGAAGAGACTAGTAGTTAATTTATAAGTGTGAGGAAAAATTTCACTATTTAAACTAGCTATTGGTGTAAGGGAGAGCTAAGACCACCTAATACTAGTATCAGAGCTTAGGTTACCAACACTTATGGATCCAAAAGTCACTTGGAGAGGATTGTTGCAACTCCTAACTCAACCTGATGTATGAAATTGTTGGAGTTATCCTATGTCGGTTGTAGAAAAAGTTGGTGGTCAATTTGTAATTGTGAAGTGAAGCCTTGAGATTATTCCACATCAGTTATGGAAAGGGTTGGTGGTTGGTTTATAATATGAGGGAAAGTCTCATCATTTTAGCTAGCTTTTAGGGTGAGAGAGGCCAAAACCACCCAACATTAGTATTTATAGTTATTTTCATAATTCGATGGACAAATATGGGATAGATTGAGTGAAAATCGATGACTTATAGTCGTGTAATCACAACTTTTTGCAATAAGGTTGTGTCATTTCAAAATACAATGGAGCCACTAAATCAAAAGAGAGTTGTTTATTTCATTTGATGTTCTCATGAAGAAACCCGGTGATCGATGAAGAGAGATTCAAGATATTGTTAGATCTTGAATTGCTCACATAAAATGAAAGAGGCCAAGACCACCCAACATTAGTATTTATAGTTCTTTTGGTAATTCGACGAACAAATATGGGATAGATTGAGTGAAAGTTGATGACTTACAGAGGTGTAATGACAACTTTTGCAATAAGGTTGTGTCATTTCAGAATATAACAGAGCCACTAAATCAGAAGAGAGTTGTTTATTTCATTTTGATGTTCTCATGAAGAAATCCGATGATCGATGAAGAGATATTCAAGATAATGTTAGATCTTGAATTGCTCGCATAAAATGAAAGTACAGTTTACAGCCATTTGAGACAGATTTCAGACGTTGGAATATCAGCTTTGGCGTCTACACGCACCCTGAGTCTCTTCTTGAATCTCTGAGGGCCTTTGAGTTAACTGACGAAGAGATTTTGCCTTTTATTGTTACTCTATTCATTATGAGAATCAAACTCTAACGAATTATTTTCTCGTCTTATAAGTTGGGTAGTGTAATAACTTGATATGCGGAGACTTTTCATTGCGATTTGTAATTTATGTCCTAAACGTACGTATCTATCTACTAACAGCCAATAATTTTTATAAACCATTATAAGCTTCAATGAGGAAATGTAATTTTCTCCAAAAAGCTATGCAGAATTAAAGAAAAGATCGCCTCAAAAAAAAATAGTTGACTAATGAGTTATGTTCACCGAAGTTTTGCCTACTCAAATTTTCTTGTTCGCCAAAATAATAATTTTTCACGTGGTTAGTAATTTTTTCATGTGAGACAGTAACTTTTCTGAGCGATTTGTAAATTTCAATGGTGAAGAATGACTCATACCGAAAGTTATTATATTGTACACAAAGTTAGGAACTTTTTTTTTTTTTTTGGTAAAGCACAAAGTTAGGAACTTTTCATACAAGAAAAATGCGAAATTTTACAATCTTTATCATTGTAAATATTATTTTGCAAATCTCAACAGTGGAAAGAGGTTGACCAACGTTATCGGTCTAGGTGTGCTAGGAGTATAGCAAGTGTGAAACTTTCATGATAATTCAAGGGGATAGTCACACCGGTCGCCACCCCTCCCCACCCTTACAATTGCCAAAAATAAAGGAAAGAAAAGAAACTTTATATGTTCAAATCTGTATGTGTCCATATGCTGTGACTAGAAATTTCTCTAGAACGATTGGTATGTATTAACGGGAAAATGATATAGTATTTAACTCATCTAAAATTACCGATTAGTTTCTAGAGATAAAAAGTTTGGTCAATAGTATGTCCTGCGATAGTATTCTGCCAAATCATATGACTACAAATTTGGTGGCCAGAAGTTTTAGCGATTTCTACCTATTGTAAGCTTATAGAAGAATGCGTCTCAGTACATGTACGGCTATGACAAGATAATATTTTTTAGGCTCCATTATTTTGTGGAAAATTTTCCATTGGATTTTTTTTTTTTTTCATTTTTCGACATTTGAATTCTTGTAGCTAGCAAGTATTTCCTAAAGGAAGGTGAATAGGTAATTCAAATTTAAGCGAAATTGGAAAGGTCAAGATCTAAGTCTGAACTTAGAGTGCAAAGTTAATAATATGAATAAATTTTAGAAGCCATTTAGCAAGTGTGCAACAAACTATAGTAATAAGTAGCAAGAGGTTCGGGATAAGAGAATTTGCACACAAGAGTAAGGGTGGGTTTGGTTCAATTTTGGGAATGGGCTTTGGATGTAAGTAAAAATGCTGCAAGCCAAAATCCTTTGGGGAAATGCATATCATATTTGGTAAACATTCTTTGCAAAGCCATTTTAGGTTCAAGTTGTGTTTGGTAAAAAAATTGTTACAACGAGCTTTGGTTACATTTTTTTATAGTGAGCCAGATCTGGTGTCAACGGCCGTTGACTAAGGGTGCCCAACCTAGGCAACCGCCACATAGGTCATGTGAGGGTTAAGCAATCCCAAGCGAAGGCTGCTTGAGGTCATGCAACTAGGCAATCACCAGCCTAGGGTTGCACGACCTCAGGGGAGGGTTGCTTGAGGTTGCGCAACCCAAGCAACTGCCACCTAGGTCTCATGACCTTCACTGGCCTTTCGTCGGCGACTCGCCAGCCAAACTAAAGAATCTGGCAAAGAAGATGAACAGTTACAAAATGTGCAAAATCAAAAAACTAAAGAATTAGTGAGGGTAATTTTGAAAGAAAAATAATGTTAATCCTAGTTTTAGTATTTCGCAAATACTAACTTCAGAATGTTAGGTGAGAGTAGCTTTAGGCTTCAACATTCCCGAGGCTAGTATTTGGCCGAAGGCTACTTCAAAATACTTGTCAAACACCTCAGCATTTTCCCAAGGGATTTTGGAGGGTGAAAACCCTTTGGAAAAGTTGAACTAAATGCATTCTTATAGTGGTTCGGCTTATATCAAGCCTACATCCACTCTTTGATACTGACAGTATACCGGTTGGATTCAACTAGATGATCAATAAGAAATTACAATAGTGAGTGATAATACTTAGTTTGTGATAGGTCTCACTATCTCACTCAATCACTTTTTCAATATTTCTCTAAGATCACAAAATTGTAGCCCAAGAAAGATAAATATGCTGAATCGAAATTCTCTCAAACATTGGAATTCTTGATTCTGGACTTTGACTTGTACATTCTCCTCCTTGGTTTCCTTTTATACTCCTTTACTTCCAATCAAGCCATTGGACAATCTTTGGAGGATCATCTTCCAATTTATCCATTGGACAAATATGTATGAAGAACATTGAGTAGCTGTTGAGTGGAAAAATTTGCATCTCCATTTGATTCTAATCGCTCATATAACTAGATTCTTGATTTCCAAAAGTAGAGGTCACCAGTTATAGAAAGTAACTTGTCTCGAGATTGATTTGCTAATCAATTAAGGTGTTTTGCATTATAATGTTGATTTGCAAAACAATTTTTATTATTGAGTTAATCAAGTCTCTTTAAATGTGAAATTTGAGCTAGGTCACTAGCTGTTATATACGTTCTGAACTTGTGTCTAAATGGGAACATAAGTAGTTCTCTAAGTTTGAAGAACTTAATCTTTAGTATAAAGTCTAAATCTGTTTCCCTTAAAGTAAATTTCACAATCTAGACATGAGTCTAAACAAGATCAAGATTGCTATAGGCTTCTCTTTCAAGAGTATTTCCTTGAAACAAAAATACTTCAAGACATTTATCAGACTTACCAAACAATCATGGATAATTTTGTCAACTTCAAAATTCATCAAGAAGTTTTCTCAACATGGATCGCTCGAGAAAATCAATTAATGGAAATTCTATACTTAACTTCAAGAAAATGATTTCCTCTTTTAACGATAAAGAATCATTCTTCAAAATATGACTAAACCTTGGCCGAGAGACCTTGGCGCTTAGGCATGGGAACCCTAATGCCCATGACGGGGTCCTCGGCGGTAGGGCTAGGTCTCTTGGGTCCTCGGCGGTTGGGGCCAAGTCGTAGGGGTCCAACTTAGGTCCATAGAAGTCGAGTCCAAGTCTGTTGAGGCTAGTCTAGGTACACCAATGCCAATACTCAATACTCAGGTTTCGTTGATCATGCTCGATTATCTGGCTCCTCGAGTCCAAGTCTGTTGAGGCTAGGCTAGGTACATCAATGCCAATACTCGGGTTTCGTTGATCATGCTCGGTTATCTAGCTCATGCGACCAAGTCATTGGTACCCAAGTCTGTGTTCATTAATATTGGGCTTGGTTCCTCAGCACCCGAACCCAAGATCGATAAGGCTAAGCCCTTATCCCTCAAGGCCAAGACCTTGAGACTCAAACTTAAGTACCTAGCTCCTTCGCCCAAGTCATCGACACTTGAGCTTGAGTCTATTGAAGCCAGGCTTGAGATCCTAGTGCCTGTGCTTAGGACCTCGTGCCCATGTTCCCAATGGCCATACCCAAAGTACTTTGGCTTTCGTGCCCAAGTCATGGGCACTTTGGTGTATGTCCATCAAGGTCAAGTTCAGTTCCTCGGTGGATGAGCTCGGGTCCCCAAAGGTTGGGTTCAGCCTCGGTCCCTTGAAAATGAGCTCAAGAAAGGCTAAGCCCAAGATCTCGATGCTTGTACCCAAGTCTCTATGGTCATGCTCGAGTTATCGACATCCAAGCCGAGGTTGACCAAGGCTAGGCTTGGGAATTGGATGCACGTGCCTAGATCCTCGACAACTATTCACTAGACACCATGCCCTTGTCCTCAAAAGCCATGCTCTAGTATCCATCTCCTATGCCCAAGTTGTTGGTGCTTCGGCCCAAGACCTTATCGCCATGTCTAGGTCCTTGACGACTGTGCTGAGGTACCTTATTCCTAGGCCCAAGTTGCCAACGCCCAAACTCAAACTGATAAAGACTAGACCCACATCTCTCAAGGTAAGCCTCAGGACCTCGGTGCTCGTGCTTGGGGGTCATTGTTGAGTACCGGGCTCTCATGCCCAAGTCATTGACACCAAGGCTTGAGTTCATTGAGGCTGGGCTTGGTTCCTTAACGATTAAACTCAAGTTCACAAAGGTTGGGCCTCGATCTCTTGAGGCTAGGCTAGTACCTTGTTGCTTATGTCCAAGTCCCTAGTGATTGTGTCTAATTATTTGGCTTTTGTGACCAAGTCAACGACGCCCAAGCCTAGGACCTAATGCTTGTGCCCCAATCCCTGATGGCTATGCCTAGCTACCTAGCTACCACACCTAAGTTGCTGGCACCTAGGCCCAAGTCAGTCAAGACCTGACTTAATTCCTTGGCAGCCAAGCCTAAGTACATAAAGATTAGGCTCAAGCCTCTTGAAGGCAGGCATAATACCCTTACTACCGTGTCCGAACGCTTGGCTCTTGCACCCAAGTCACTGGTACTTAAGCTTGGGTCAATTGAGACCAGGCTTGGGTCATTGATGCCCATGCTTGAGTCCCCAGTGATTGGGGCTGAGAAACCTCAACCCCACAATCGAGATCGGCTATAGGGCTTGGGCGCCTAGTAACTTAGCCCAAGGCTTCGAGGTCTAAGCCTTGTCTTTAACACTTAAGCCAATTTCTCAACTGTTAAGTTAGGACCTTAGCAGACAAGCCCAAGTCCCTTGAGGTCAGGCTTAAGATCTCAACACTAGTACCCGTGTCTTCATTGATCATGCCCAAGTCCCCAAGACCTCGATGACTAAGCTTATATTTTCATGTGATTGAGTCCAAAAACCCCATGCCTAGGGCCCAAGTATCCCAAGGTTGGGTCTAGGGTCTAAGCATTGGAGCTTGCATAAGAGATATAATAATTGTTTACAATCTATTAAAGTATTTATGTTATGAAAATTTGATTCGATAAAATTGAACTTAATATTTGATGATATCACATATATAGCCTTTATATTGCATGAATAGTGCACATCTCTTTAAAAAAAAAAAAAGATAAAAGCAATTCTTCCTTTCAAATGATGGGAAAAAGAATTTCAATTCATTTTCAAATTTCAGTCAATATAAAAAAAAATTATCATTTTCCTGAAAAATGACTTTTTAGAAAGCATCTTCTAAATGTGTCTAATTTTTTATGAAACAAACGAAAGCTTAGTGAGTTTATTAACTTTTTAAAATTGTAAAATTTTTTTTTCTCTATCATAAAATGCTAGTAGTTTTGTCGCGACCTATCTTTTCGGGTTAGCCACCTAAAACTAGGTTGATGGACTACTAAGCCTTTAAGCTTAGCTCGGGCTCTCCCAAGCCCATACCAAATCGCGACTTAGGGTTTTAACATGCAAAAGATTATTATCTAGGAGTCGCCACTAATCGGTTTAGGGCTGATTAGAAACCCAGGTAAAGTATGGGAGAATACTTTACCTTTTACGAACCAGAGATTTAATGGATTCGGGGACATGGTTACGCTAGATTAATCTAACGCCCTTTCGGTACCTTAAAAAAAAAAAAAACATTTTTGCAGGCAGTCTTGATTAATTTTAACCTAAGATACTAACATGCAAATGGTGGTCATGCGGGTGCACAATCAATTAAATAATCTTCAATAAATCAAAATGCTAAATTCATAAGAAATTATAAACTATAACTTTATTAAAGTCCACTCTCTAAGAAAACATTTTAAAAATGCTAATAAAAATGCATGCCCTAAACATGATTTCTAAATGACATGACACCTAACTTTTATTATTATGCAATCTTAATCTAAAATTAATAAGCATGGATTTTACTTTAATGATATGTGAAATGCAATTTATATGGCCTAATTTGAACTATATGTATGCAATCTAATTTATACAATCCTAAATATGCATATGCTACATGACATGGGATGCATGACATAACAATTCTATATGCATATTCTTTTTGTGATTTTTTATGATTCTTTTTTAATGTATGCAACCTACACTAAATAATGATGATATGAAATGGGACTAATTATGAACTAACCTATTAATCAACCAAGCAAATGATTTTTGTGTTTTCCCTTTTTATTTTTTATTTTTTAAAATGACCGAATAATGTTTATTAAAAAAAACGTAATGATGCAATGCTAACTTTTTTTTTTTTTGTTTTTATATTTTATTTTATATTTAAAAAGACTACATGATTGGCAATACTAAAAAAAAAAACATTAAACTATGACCCACTAATTAAAATGCAACACGTAACGTGCACCTTATGAAATCTATATAATCTAAACAACATTTTTTATTCTTTTTAGTTTATTAAAGGAAAATTAACCTAATCCTATATGAATCTAAAAAATAAAATGTGTTGCTTAAAATGTAAAATGCTTATGGACCTAAATATCTAAGTTCTAATATATGACATATAATGCATGATATGTGATAAACAAATAACCATAATGCACCAAAATATGTATCATACTTAAAAATCATCCATGTAACTCGACAATCTATGGGCATCAATAATGCAAAGTAATTTATGAATTTTGACATAAAAAGTCAAAATAATCAAAAATCTAACCCGACGTCTCGCGGCTCAAAATTTTTGATTATTATGACTTAGCACGGCAAATTTCCTAATCAGATACTAATAAAAATAAATCAGAACAAATCAAGTTAAAAAGCAGCAAAATTGTGAGTTCGAATACTCGAACTAAATTTTTCCAAAAATTTACCTAGTTTAACTCAAAGCCACCTTGAGGAATGGTGAAAAATCAAAGTGACCGAGCCGTGATGGTGGTTCGGCGATGGGTCGCCGCTCGGAATAAGGGTTGTTCGTCGGAGCTCCGGCGAGGCTCGGGTGATAACGAACCTACAACCAAAAAGAGGAAAACAACAAGTGGGTCGTGGGCACGGGAGCAAAGTCGGGTGAGGGGCCGTCTGGCATGGAGCCTCGTGCAGGAGGCGGTGGTGGCGTGCAGGCGAGACGGCGAGGTGGATCGTCTTCACGGGCTCTGGACGGCGACCAGCGAGGAGGGACTTCGGACGGCGACCGGATGTGCAGGTGGCGGAGCGGCGGGCGAGTGGTGCGCGGAGGCGAAGTGGTGAGGTGGGGCGGTGGTGTAGCGCGTACGGCCGGGCGGCGATCAACGCCTGGGTCGTGCGGTCTGCATGGGCGGTCGAGGTTTCGGGCGCGGCGGCCGGGCGTTGGTGCGGCGCGGACGGCTTCGGGGCGGCGAGACTTGGTGCGGCGAGTGGGGTTCCGGCGTGGTGGCGTCCGACGAGCAAGGCGTCGGGTCGCGGTGCGCGGGACCGATGAAACGGCGGGGAGATCGGCAGCGCAAGGAGCCGGTCACCGCACCTCCGAAGAAGATGAACAGGAACCTCTGTTTTCTTTCTTCCTTTTTTTCTTTTTTTTTTCTTCCCTGTGCACGTTCTTTCCTTCCCCTTTTCACTGTTGCTCCTGTCTCTTCTGATTTCTCCCTGACACCTTTCTACAGAAGACTCTTTCCCTCTTTCTCCATCGGATGACTAATTTTCCCTCTTCCTTTTTGACTTTTGGACTTTTTGTTTTGCTCTTTTTCGAACCCAGCAAAAAGCCCCCTCGGTCCGAAGCTCGCTTTCTTTATATAGAGGGAATACTCGAATTTGTTTCTACCGGTAGAGATTTTCTCTCAACTTCTCAACAAACAAATGGCTCCAAAATCACACGGTTGTTGCATTTGTTTTTGAATTCAAAATTTCTTTTTTCAAAATTTCCCTCTATAATCAAAGATTATCTTTTATTTCTAAAAACTAATTTTAAATTAGGTGTCAACAAGTGGAAAAGAAAAAAATAAAAATAAAATAAAAACTGAAATTTTTTTTTTGAATTTTGAAATGAAATATATTTTCAACAACAAAGATTTTCAAAACCAAATTTAATTTATTATTTTTTTTAAATATTAGGTGTCAATCGGCTGCCCCTCTTTGAAGGGAAGCTCGTAGAGGTTTCCTTCAAAGATATATGACACCTAAATTTAAACCATGCAAAATGAAATATGAAATGCATATGCAAACGTTAATGACTTGACTTTTTTTTTTAATAATAATAAAATAAAGGATGCA
Organism: Eucalyptus marginata; assembly: GCA_014182565.1. Taxonomy (NCBI): domain Eukaryota; kingdom Viridiplantae; phylum Streptophyta; class Magnoliopsida; order Myrtales; family Myrtaceae; genus Eucalyptus; species Eucalyptus marginata. The sequence continues at coordinate 4,118,924 of CM024593.1, forward strand.
ATGTAAATGCAATGATTCGGTCGGGAACATAGATCTCTATGTGTCTATGACCAATGAAATGCAAATGCAAAGAAGAGCACGTACTGTCATACTGTTTGGGGATTTAGGTGTGAAATGATTCCGATGAGACTGTCAATCATCCGGAACTCCCTTGAGATAATTGAAAGGCTCAAAGTCTTTAGGGATCTGGAATTCTCATCGATTCTAAGCACCTGGAAATTGCGTCAAGTACTTGAAACTTCAAAAATCTGATTCTTATGTCAGACATTTGAAAACATTTACTAAACGTCTGGAAATCACATCAGATGTTTAGAAAGACAAACACTTGGAAATCACATCAAGCGTTTAAAAGTTCAAATATCTAGAATTCACACTAGACATTTGGAAACATTTTATAAATAGGTACTTGGAATTCTCATCAAGTACAAAGATGACTGAACAAATTCAGGTTTTCAAAGACAATTCTTTTTGGTCTTTGAGGAAAAATTCAATGAAGGCCCATGCATGATGGCTTTATCAAGCTTCCACCGGAAAAATTATCACCAGGACAATTTTCAGTTATAGCGTGAATCTCTTGAACATGCTAAATGAGACACTTTTGGTGTGAAAAGGCTTTTTCACTCGCTCTCATTTAAGAAGCGTTATTTGTCCCGACCATTGATGCGGGAATATATCACTCAATCTCATCATCATCTTGTCGACAAGAGTTCGAATTTTCTTGCAATCGCACGACCTTACCAATCGAGAGGTCTTTGTCAATGACCGTAATGCGAGCTTGGTCAATGGCTTAACAAAGGGACTCTTCGAGTCAAAGCAATTGAAAGAACAATTCTGTAATCATCTCCGGGTTTACAAGTCAAGAACCCTATAAAATGAGAAGGAAATAATCTTGCTCGCACTTCTTCAAGCAATGCTTAAAATATGTGAATTCCTATGTTAATTCAAGTGCCCTAATCTGAAGAGACTTTGTAAGAGACGTAACATAGGCTGGGTTCATGGGTTGAGAAACGAAAGGATCGTTAGGCTCAAAGATGTGTATAGGAGTCAAAGTTGGTGATCATCTTGACATTGCCACCAGTTTTCTTCGCCACGAATTGTCTTCTTGACAGATTTCTTTATTGGCTCAAGAGTTTATCACCCGATGCCAATGATTATTCAACTGGAGATCTTTTCTCAACATTTTTTTCAAAGTCATTTTCTTTTATGGACATTGGTCAGGCACATTGCTTTTTTTTATATGCCTCCAATCCATCAGTCATTTCTTTCTTTTTTCACGGGCATTGGCCTTGCTTTTACTAGGCACACTGCTTTTTCATGCCCCTTAATTCTATTTTGATTTCAGTTCTTGCACACAATGTGTGTGTCAAGTATACTTTTAAATGACACTCGAACTTTCAAGGGTCTTCATCGTCTCTTGCCTTGCCCCGGTGTGGGGAATGATCATCAACTGGGCTTAAAAGAAACGAAATCACAGGCTCAAGTGGGCTATACAAAGGATATAAGTGTGTAGGATAGTGAAAGAAACGCTCTTCGTCATCCTAAGGCACTTAAATTAGCACATGAATTCAATGTGATAGCACAACTTAAAGATTGATGCAAGTGAGAGCAAGAAAATTTCAATTCATTTTTCTCACTTCATGATGTCATTTTATCTCCCAGTTGCCCCGATGTAGGGTGATTCTTGACAGGGGTAATTTGAAAGAACATCCATAAGTGTATGGGCTCAAAAATGGTTAAGCAATGGAACACCTGTAGTGTTTTAGGATAGAGAAATGAACTGCCTCTCGTAATTTCAGCTGTCGTACTTTTCGTAAGAAAATTCTTCACCTTGAAATACAAAATGTTTCCATACTCACCTCACAATATAGACAGGGGACAGTGTATGGGATTAGGCTTGCCTTTCACACCTCATTTAGCATGCTCAAGTAACTCGACATCTTTCACTGAATTATCCATTCTGATAAATTTCAAGTGGAATTGACGAATTACACAATATCATGTGAAAGCATTCTAATAATGACAAAGAAGGCATGCTCATAAAGTCAAAACTATTATGTGTCCATGTCTTGCCCTTCCTTTGTAAAGGAGCTCATAAAGATTCCTTACAAAAATAAGACACCATCGTTCACATCCATTCTTTGCCCCTGCAAAAATAAAATATGCAACATTATACACTAAAGATTTGACCAACTTTGAGCGAGGAAAAGGTTTTTACGAGCCCTTTTATTCATGGATAGTATTTCTTTACAAAGCATCAGAATTTACGGGATTTGTGAATTCCCGCCCATCCATTTACGCCAAAATTAAAGCACCTCCGGAAGTACTTTCATCACAATGTATGGCCTTGTAATTCGGAGTGAATTTGCCACGAGGATCAAGGTTAATTGGTAGCATCTTGCGTAGCACCAAATCATGGACCTTGAAATGCCTTGGGCGAACCTTCCGATTAAAGGACTTGGCCACCCATTGTTGATAACATTGACCATGACATACGGCCTTCAATCGTTTTTCTTCAATCAAATTGAGTTGGTCATACCTCGTTGTGCCCATTCAGCTTCGTCGGCTTTGGCGAGACAATACCCTTAGAGAAGGGATTTCCACTTCACCGGCAAGGCGCTTCCATGCCGTACACCAAAGAAAAGGAGTTGCCCCGGTAGAAGTGCGGCGAAGTCCTATACACCATCGGAGCGTAAAGGAAGCCTCTCGTGCCGGTCACGATAATTATCAAGCTGTCTTTGCCAGAATCTTCTTGATGTTCTTATTCGCCGCTTCAACCGCACCATTCATCTGAGGGCGATAGGGCGATGAATTCAAATGACGAATTTTGAACTCCTTGAACAAATCATTAACAAGCTTGTTGTTTAGGTTTATCCCGTTATACGTGATGATGGCTTCGGGCACGCCATAACGAGCAATAATATCCGTCGCACAAACTTCACGACATTCTTTGCGGTAACAAGCGCATAGGATGCTGCCTCTATCCATTTTGTGAAATAATCAATAGCGACCCAGGATGAAACGATGGCCATTCGAGGCTTTCGGATTAATTGGGCGATTACATCGATACCCCACATTGAAAAAGGCCATGACTCTGACAGTTGATGTAGCTCATTTGGAGGAACATTTATCTTGTCTCCATAAATCTGACAACGGTGACAACTTCTGACATGTTGAATGCAATCAGTCTCCAAAGTCAGCCAAAAGTAACCTAATCTCATAATCTTCTTTGTTAACATGTGGCCGCTCATGTGAGGACCACACACTCCTTCATGTATTTCTTCCATTAACTGAGTGGCTTCCTTAGCATCGACACATCTAAGTAGGACGGTGTCGAAAGACCGTTTGTATAATGTATCTCCACTAATAAAGAATTTGGAGGCAAGTTTCATGAGATGCTTTCGGTCAGTTGGATTGCTACCTTCTGGGAACTCTCGCTTTTGAATATAGGTCATGATGTCATGGTACCATGGTTTTCCATCCGGTTCCTCTATCACTACCATGCAATAAGCTGGCCTTGGCAAAACCTCTATTTTCGGAGGCTCGACCTCTAACCCATCGGTGACTGCAAAGCATAGAAGACAACGTCGCAAGTGCGTGCGTCACAAATTGATTATGAGACCTTGGCAAGTATTCAAACGAAACTTCCTCGAACTTTTCCATCATATCTTCTAAATACTTGTGGTATGGGAGCAACTTGGCCTCCTTGGTCTTCCATTCACCTACGGTCTGCATTATGATTAATGTGGAATCCCCGAACACTTTTAACTTGGCCACACCTATCTCAATTGCAGCCGAAGCCCGAGGATGCAAGCTTCATACTCAGCCACGTTGTTAGTGCATGGGAATACCAATTTTGCAGCCCTTTGGATGGTGCTGTCCATGCGGGGATATCGAAGCGCCCGATGCCCCAGAACCGGACAAGTTTACACTCCATCAAAGAACATCTTCCACGAGTCTTCATTTATACTCAAGACGCGATCATCAAGGAAACTGTCATTGTCATTAGAGACTCCCGAATTTTCGGCCATAAGCGATCACTCGACCCTTAACCGACTTTTGTGGCATGAATTGTACATCAAATTCGAAAATTAAAATTTGCCATTTGGCCAACTTACCCACCAAAGCTGGTCGCTCAAGTAAGTACTTGATGGGGTCGCTCTCAGTCACGAGGAATGTCTGGTAATGCAGTGTGTATTGTCACAATCTACGCAATACCTACACTAAAGCTGCACAGGTCTTTTCAACATCAGGATACTTCAGCTCAGATACAGTGAACTTCTTGTTTAGGTAATAAATGGCTCGTTCTTTTCTGTCAATAAGACTTTCTTGAACCAACATTGCACCTAGTGACTCACTATGAATAGTGAGGTAGAGAGTTAAAGGATGCCCCGGCGATGGTGGAACAAGCATCGGTGGATTCATCAAGTAACTCTTCAACTTGTCGAACGCTTCTCGACATTCATCATCCCAATTGACTCGTGCATTCTTCTTTAGGAGCTTGAAGAATGGCTTGGCGGTTTCAGAAAGTTGGGAAATGAATCGAGCAATATAATTCAACCTCCCCAAAAGGCTCCGGACTTCTTTCACAGTTGACGGAGGTTGCAGCTCACAAATAGCTTTAGCTTTAGGCTGGGTCGATTTCAATCCCTTTGCTCACAATGAATCCGAGCAATTTACCGGATGTTGCTCCAAACACGCACTTAGCGGGATTTAGTCGAAGCTTGAACTCATGGAGTCGATCAAATAGCTTCTTCAAGGTTTCGATGTGGCTTTTTCCAGGTCGAGTCTTTGCAATCATATCATCGACATAGACCTCAATCTCTTGATGCATCATGTCATGAAACAATGCTATCATGGCTCGCTGGTAAGTTGCCCCCTTTGCATTTTTTTTTTTTTTTTTTAGTCCGAATGGCATAACCTTATAATGAAAGGTTCCCCACGGGGTGATAAATGCGTCTTCTCCTTGTCTTCCTCCTTCATCCTTATCGATTGTACCCGGAAAAACCATCCATAAATGAGAATAATTCAAAACCAGCGGTACTATCCACAAGGACGTCTATGTGCGGTAATGGAAAATCATCTTTTGACCGGCCTTGTTCGAGATCCCGATAATCAACACAAACTCGAACCCGACCGTCCTTCTTCATTGGGTACAATGTTAGCCACCCATTCGGGTACTTGTGAGACTTCGATGAATCCTACCTTCAAGAGCTTCATCACTTCCTCCTCTATCTTCTTTGAGAGTTCGGGCTTGGTTCTCGTAGCCTCGCTTCTTAGGTGGCACATCCCAGTTAGTAGGTAGGCAATGCTCCACAATTGACGAGTCTAAACCGGGCATGTCGGCATATGTCCATGCAAAGATATCCCGATATTCCTTGAGCGGCGAGTTAGGCGCTCGGCCTCATCTTTGGGAAGACTCGCCCCAATTTTCACTTCTTTGGCTTCTTCAGTGTCACTTAAATTAATAGTGACGGTCTGCTCGGATGTGGGAGCCTTAGCCTTTTCATGTTGTTCCCAGCTACGTTGCACTTCACTGGAGTCTTCTTCGGGATCATCATTATTAGCACATCTTTGTATTAGATTGGACCATTCTCACATCCTTGCAAATCACCATATCGTTCGAAACGGGGAAGTAGATAAATCGAAAGACAAACGGGGTAACCTATTTTTTTTAAAAAAAAATTTGGCAAAAATCATTTTTTTTTAAAACATTTTGACACGAGGAAGCATGATGAAGCCCGGGCCTCGAGAATTCTCCTTGGATTTTCTTTTCTTTTATCGGTGGATATCATCACCGAGCTAGTTTGGTATACTTCATCATGCCCTCAAAACATGAAAATTCTCATGTATTTTATTGGATGAAAAGCAAATTACATTATTGAAGTGATAGAAATCCTAGGAATGGAAATGCAAATACGGAAAGCAATAAAAACTCCTACGCAAAGGAGTGTGCAAATAGTTAAAATTCTCCTACTCTCGAACTTCGTCAATGACCAACACGAAATTCTCTTCGAACAATTCGGCCATTCCTCCGAGTGTGTCGTCTTTTCCGAGAGGTCGACGGGTGTATGCAACCGGCTTGTCTACCACTACCCATTCGGCAGGAGTAACATCAACGTCAGCAACTGGAGGCTTGGAGTACTGAACACAGGTATCGATCGCCCCTTCTTCCTCATGCATCATCCTCGAAGGCCCAGGGAATGTGGACCTAATGTGGGGTCTAATGACGCCAGTTCATCCTTGTCCTCTTCCTCTTCCTCTACAGGATCGTCCACCTCTATCACGATAGCCCAACCTAGTAGTGTATGAATTCCGCCCGGCCTCAATTGGTTGGCGAGTGCCCTGACCATGTCGGCCCAAACCATTACCTGGAACAAAGCCACTCCCAACCATGATCGCCGACTTCGATAACTTTGGAGTGGGTAGGGTAGTACCTTGAGAGACATGAATGGTCGAAACCAACTCAAAGGCTTGAAAACTGGATTCTTCTTTACAACTGGGTTCAATGTAAGGGATAGCCGTCTCGTGATAAATCTTGAACTCATCCTCTCCTCGAACTGTAATAAGCTTCCCTTTCGTCACAAACTTCACTTTTTGGTGAAGACTTGAAGAAACTGCCCCTACCGCATGAAGCCATGGACGACCTAACAAAAAGTTGAAGGCTGTAGGTATGTCCAAGACCCGAAAAACTGCATTAAATAACAACGGCCCTATCTCGCAAGTCTAAATCAATTTCCCCAACTGCTTCTTTCTTGGTTCCGTCAAATGCTCGAACGAGAGGTTTTAGCCGCACGAATTTTCCCTAAATCATACCCAAGACGCTTTAGAATCGCAAGGGGGCATATGTTTAAAGCCGATCCATTATCAATGAGGACACGGGATACCAAGGTATTTCGACACTTGGCTGAGGTATAAAGGGCTTTGCCGTGTCCCCTTCCTTCATCCGGGATTTCATCATCTGAGAAAGTGATCTGGTCGTTTAACAAAATGACCCCCACGAATTCCCTAACTTCTCACGCTCAATGGACTCGGGACATGTACTTCATTAAGGACTTTCATCAAAGCCTTTTGATGTTTCTCGATGTCAAAAGCAACTCTAATATGGAGACTTGTGCCGGCGGTTTTCGAAGTTGGTCCACTACGCTATACTCACTTGCCTTAATCACAGCTAAAAATTCTTTAGCCTCTTCATCAGTGGCTGGCTTGACAGGTTGTGAGTTGGCCTGAGCGTAAGTGCGTCCCAATCAAGTGACCACATCTATCTCCGCATCATAACACCATGGGACCGCCTTATCATTCGTATATGCATAGGGTTGCGTAACATCAAGAATCAATTCTTCATCATCGATGGCGGCACATCATTAATGATTAATCCATCTTCATCTGAAGCATCCTCCAACGGCGGCATGTCAAAAACTAAGGGATCGCTAGCTCCAATGTTCAAGCCGGTAAATTTATTTTCAAAATCAGAAAGCTCCTCCTCCAGATCAATAATGATTGGAATGATAGTTGAAACTGTGTCGGCAGGATCTACGCAAACAATCATCCCCTTCTTGGACATTACCTTAACTCTCTGCACCTTCTGAGACATGGTAGGTTCTTCTACATCGAATAGTATCCGGCTCGAACTAAACCATTATAAACATCGTCCGGATGTACTCTCAAGCTCTTCTTTCGACCAGCATCAAAACTGAAAATGGCATTCACGGTTTCGGATGGTCGTGAGTGGATTATTACGGATGTTCGGGCGTGCTTCGCGGAATGAGACCACTTTAGCATCCAACAGATTTTGGATTTTGTGTCGCAGCGTATAGCAATCATCAATGTAATTTCCTACCTCCCCATATGGTAAGCACATGTCTTAGAAGGATTATAGTTGGGGAAACGCTCGGGATTAGGTCGCTTAGGCTCCTTAGCGAGTAATCCTTTCTTCTGAAAGGTCGGCAAGATCTTGGACAATGTCTTAGGAAGAGGCGTAAATTGACGCCTGGAAGAGTTCCTCTGTTGGCCAAAGAATGGACGTGCTCCTCCCTGTTGAGCGTTCGAGACGGGGCGGGGTTGAACATAAGTCGTATTGACTTCCGCTACGGCTCTTTGTCATTCTTGGCTGAAAATTTCTTATATGAGCTGGTTTGATCGGACGCCCATCCATCACGCGGGGGCTATTTCATTCGCTCGCCAACGGGGACTAGCTGATTGAACGACTCGGCAGTCGATCCTAACATTCGATTTCGGTATTCAGGCGGGAGCGTCTTCATGAACAGATCCATCAGCTCCTTTTCAGTTAGCTCTGGAGTAATTTGAGCAGCTACAGTCCTCCATCTCGTAACATAGGCCTTGAAAGATTCTGTCTTCTTCTTCTCAGTGCGAAGTAAATCCTCTCGAGATGGAGTAACATCAATATTATACTTGTACTGCTTGAAGAAGGCATCAGTCAAATCCTCCCAAGTCTCTAAGAGATTAATCTTCTTCATAATATACCACTGGAGTGCCGGTCTTGTCAAGCTTGCTTGAAATTGCTGAATCATCAAGGGTATGTTATCAACATATGGGGTCATCCTAACCACATAAAAGCCGCAAATGGATCTTCGGGCAAGAAGTGCCATTATACTTTTCAAAGTCTGGCATTTTAAACTTCTTTGGTATCTTGATCTTTGCATAATGGGACATATCTGTTGGGTCTTGGCTAAATGCACCTAGCTTGGTGCTTAAGTTTCTCCTCGATTTTCGCCAAGCGTTTTCCCGAGTCTTCGGTACAGTCAGTATCACTTGTATCTCCTCATCAACAATGATTTGAGGCGTGTCGTAGTTTTCTCCCTAGAAACATCATTAGAGCTTGATGGGCCACTTGTGGATATATTCTTGCCTTTATCTCTCGAATCGCCATAGGAGCATGTTGTGGGAACACCACTTCAACTTGCGGAGGTGGCGGGCGTGTTTGCTTGGAGAGAATCGATTTGTTTAGAGAGCTGCTCAAGGACATTCAGGACTTGCTTCATTTTGTTTCGAGGGCACGACACGAGCTTGTTCAGCACCACGCATTTGTTCGGCGTCATCAGCCATTGTTACTCTAGAACGAGTACGGATTGGTGATCTTGGGTGAGCCGTGTTGTTACCTATCAATGTAAAATAATACAGTAAGCATCATAACAAATGAGATTGGTCCATGACAACGGTCGATCGTTTATTTTATTAAGTGAAATCAAATTCCAAAGACATCAACTTAAAACATTAAAATAACTTTCTAGGAAATTAAATTCCTAAAACATCAATCTAAGAAATTGAAATAACATTCTAAAGCCAGAATTAAACTCCTAAATCTAGCGACTCTTTTCTATAGACAATTGGGAGATCACGGTCTTTCGAAGCTTCTTGTTACGTCGAACCAACTCGGAAATACGAGCTTCCTTCTTTTCCACCGTTTCTTCAAGATTTTCAATTTGTGCTTTACGAGTGGGCTTCATGGTCACTTCGGGTATCACGGGAAGTAGAGCTTGAGGGATCTCGTGATGGTGGATATAATAATCCGAGGCATGAAAAATCTTCTCCTTTCCTTTCAATCTTCTAGGCACCATTATCTTTTCCGGATGGCATTCCTTCCATGCATTTTCAAGGCGTTCGATCTCATCGAGGTACTTGTGATCCTTGCGCACGAAGCGAGCTTGAAATAGGTCCATTCGGAGAGGAGGCGGGATATCTTGGAGCACTCGATGCGGCGGGCCACTCTATGAGGATAGTAAGATGTTGCACCGAGTGATTCCCATAAGTGGAATTGAATTATCTGTCTTGTGAGAAAAACGAGCCACGCTATCATGGAACCATTTAGCATACCATAGGAAGCCCTTGAGATCTGGATCTTTTAGAAAAATTACCCAATCGGAAAATGACCTTCCGGTATACTTTTCTCTAAGATTGAAAATCTCTTTATCGGGTGATTAGAATCATCAATTTCACCTCGACGCATGAAACGACCAAACTCCTTCATGTGAGAAAGAAACCAAATTTGTAAAAGTTCAAGAGAGGCATTCATGATTTTTCCTCCATTTTGTTTAAAACAGTTGAGGGACAAAAATATCTCGGCCAAAATCATGTTTATAAAGTTCATGCCTGCGCATGCTTGTCTAACCACCCATGCAATTGAAGGATTAATGGCATTTTGTCGATGAGGAAAGATTATAAATCCAAAGAATGCTAAAATGAATATTCTACCCTTTTGGCGCATTGAAGATTGATTTAAAAAATGATCAGCCAAAAAGGAGAATGGGTATGCATTACAGATAGCTTTCAAAACTTTCTTAACCTCATATGTTTTAATTCTTAGAAATTGAGATAAAATCGATGTGGGCTCCATACCAAGAGGTGGCCTAACAAGTTCAGTCTCAAGGGGCATTCCTATGATAACGCTATACTCTTCCAGTGTCGGAGTTAGCTCATTCTTACCAAAAATAAAGGTAGCCGTCTCGGGACACCAAAACTGTGAGATAGCTTGCAAAACACCACTATGGACTCCAATATCCAAAAGGGGGATGAGCCGTCCCAATATTGACTCCACATAGTCTTGGCCTTCCTTACTTAATTTATTCCACCACCCTTTGAGCTCGATCTTAGGAGTTGGAACGAATTGAACATCGGATCTCCCCATTGTATATAGATTAAGGCTTACGATCAACCTAGTGTCATGGACCAAAAGAAAGTGCAATAAAGTAAACAGATTGCATAGTATAAGATAAGAATACTTACTTCACAAAGAAAAATAGCAACCACATAGACAGGCGCATGAGATGTGAGGCTTAACACCTAAACTACAAGGCTTAGCAAGTTAGAACTAAAAGGATGGACCGACTTGTCGCAGTCTCGCGTACAAATGTCGGGTCCCTCTTAGCTCGGCTAGTCAAAAGAAAATCCCATGGTCACACAGTTTCGTGAGCAAGGATAAACGTTTTGACATCAAGAAAAATTTTCGGGGTTGAGAAAGGCAACCTCTACATCGCGGTCTCGCGTTCGAGGTTGGTTCATTTCTCAACACCATCCTAGAATCCTTAAATGCGGTCCAGTCCGACGGCAGGTTGTGTGTGCAATGTGTAGTGCTAAAGCAATTTTAAAATCATGCACAACAATTTATAATACAAACAACACTTCAATGATAAGAAAAACATTCAATCCCAACACCTTCCTACAAAACAAATAGTCAGCAAGCACTACTCCCCTTATACCTCCTTTCGTAAAAACATTTAACACCTTAAAAATGTTAGTAACATACCTAGTGTCCTTGTTGCCAAAAAAAAATATATATATATATATATATATATATATATATATATTTTTTAAAGAAACAGGCCTATGTCCACTATGAGTTTTTAACTCTAAGTCCCCCAGTCGCCAAGCTGTCGCGACCTATCTTTTCGGGTTAGCCACCTAAAACTAGGTTGATGGACTACTAAGCCTTTAAGCTTAGCTCGGGCTCTCCCAAGCCCATACCAAATCGCGACTTAGGGTTTTAACATGCAAAAGATTATTATCTAGAGTCGCCACTAATCGGTTTAGGGCTGATTAGAAACCCGGGTAAAGTATGGGAGAATACTTTACCTTTTACGAACCAGAGATTTAATGGATTCGGGGACATGGTTACGCTAGATTAATCTAACGCCCTTTCGGTACCTTAAAAAAAAAACATTTTTGCAGGCAGTCTTGATTAATTTTAACCTAAGATACTAACATGCAAATGGTGGTCATGCGGGTGCACAACCAATTAAATAACATTCAATAAATCAAAATGCTAAATTCATAAGAAATTATAAACTATAACTTTATTAAAGTCCACTCTCTAAGAAAACATTTTAAAAAATGCTAATAAAAATGCATGCCCTAAACATGATTTCTAAATGACATGACACCTAACTTTTATTATTATGCAATCTTAATCTAAAATTAATATGCATGGATTTTACTTTAATGATATGTGAAATGCAATTTATATGGCATAATTTGAACTATATGTATGCAATCTAATTTATACAATCCTAAATATGCATATACTACATGACATGGGATGCATGACATAACAATTCTATATGCATATTCTTTTTGTGATTTTTTTATGATTCTTTTTTAATGTATGCAACCTACACTAAATAATGATGATATGAAATGGGACTAATTATGAACTAACCTATTAATCAACCAAGCAAATGATTTTTGTGTTTTCCTTTTTATTTTTTTTTTTTTTAAAATGACCGAATAATGTTTATTAAAAAAACGTAATGATGCAATGCTAACTTTTTTTTTTTTTTTTTGTTTTTATATTTTATTTTATATTTAAAAAGACTACATGATTGGGAATACTAAAAAAAAATATTAAACTATGACCCACTAATTAAAATGCAACACGTAACGTGCACCTTATGAAATCTATATAATCTAAACAACATTTTTTATTCTTTTTTAGTTTATTAAAGGAAAATTAACCTAATCCTATATGAATCTAAAAAAAATAAAATGTGTTTTAAAATGTAAAATGCTTATGGACCTAAATATCTAAGTTCTAATATATGACATATAATGCATGATATGTGATAAACAAATAACCATAATGCACCAAAATATGTATCATACTTAAAAAATCATCCATGTAACTCGACAATCTATGAGCATCAATAATGCAAAGTAATTTATGAATTTTAACATGAAAAGTCAAAATAATCAAAAATCTAACCCGACGTCTCGCGGCTCAAAATTTTGATTATTATGACTTAGCATGACCAATTTCCTAATCAGATACTAATAAAAATAAATCAGAACAAATCAAGTTAAAAAGCAGCAAAATTGTGAGTTCGAATACTCAAACTAAATTTTTCCAAAAATTTACCTAGTTTAACTCAAAGCCACCTTGAGGAATGGTGAAAAATCAAAGTGACCGAGCCGTGATGGTGGTTTGGCGATGGGTCGCCGCTCGGAATAAGGGTTGTTCGTCGAGCTCGGCGAGGCTCGGGTGATAACGAACCTACAACCAAAAAGAGGAAAACGACAAGTGGGTCGTGGGCACGGGAGCAACGTCGGGTGAGGGGCCGTCTGGCATGGAGCTTTGTGCAGGAGGCGGTGGTGGCGTGCAGGCGAGACGGCGAGGTGGATCGTCTTCACGGGCTCTGGACGGCGACCAGCGAGGAGGGACTTCGGACGGCGACCGGATGTGCAGGTGGCGGAGCGGCGGGCGAGTGGCGCGCGGAGGCGAAGCGGCGAGGTGGGGGCGGTGGTGCAGCGCGGACGGCTTCGGGGCGGCGATCAGCGCCTGGGTCGTGCGGTGCTGCACGAGCGGTCGAGGGTTTCAGGCGCGGCGGCTTCAGGCGTTGGTGCAACGCGGACGGCTTCGGGGCGGCGAGACTTCAGGTGCTGGCGAGTGGGGTTCCTGGCGTGGTGGCGTCCGACGAGCAAAGGCGTCGGGTCGCGGTGCGCGGGGACTGATGAAACGGCGGGGAGATCAGCAGCGCAAGGAGCCGGTCACCGCACCTCCGAAGAAGATGAACAGGAACCTCTGTTTTCTTTCTTCCCTTTTTTTTTTTTTTTTCTTCCCCGTGCACGTTCTTTCCTTCCCCTTTTCACTTTGTTGCTCCTGTCTCTTCGATTTCTCCACGACACCTTTCTACGAAGACTCTTTCCCTCTTTCTCCATCGGATGACTAAGGCTGCGCATGGTAAAATTTCTTGTCTGGGAAGAGTTTTTTCAGAAATAGTTCTTTTCTATTTCTGTTCGGAACAATTTCGAGCAAAAAAACCTGTTTGATAACGCACAAAATTTCTATTTACGGAACAAAAAAAAGAAAGAAACCTGTTTGGTAAGCGCACAAAATTTCTATTCCAAATTTTAATTTTTTTAACAAAACAACGTTTTGTGGCTTTATTTTATTTTATTATTTTATTATAAAATCTTACTTTCTACCTTTCTTGTTCAAAAGGAAGTTCAACACGGATGATGACTTTGACCCTTCTTGACAAAACAACGTTTTTCATGATAAAACTTCTTCCCTCTCTCCATTCCCAAAAGCGCACACGACAACATCGTTCTCTTGATCTCGCCAGTGAGTTGCATATGTTCTTTCTCGTATTTCTTTTTCCCGGCATTGACTCTCCATCACGGCTCCTTATTTACTCTCATCTTAATCAGACTTCTTTCCAATATTAGTCTCCTCTAAACCAAAAATTAAGCTTCTCGCAGCGGTAAGAGCACAAGAGCGACGGGCGAATAGCGGTCAAGCGCACGCTCTTTGTTGCCCGCGATCGCCCCCTCAATGAAGCGAGATACACATCAATGCTTCGTGCGTGTTATATCCATTATAAAAATCCCAGTGTAAAAAGTTTCAATTCAAGTCCGGCCAAACAAAAATCATACAAAATAAGTAGCAGACCTCCATTACAAGTTCCAGCTACTAATTTTGCCTTAAATCCTCGGTTGTGGGGTTAGGATTTGAAGAAGAGGCTGAATTCGGGGAAAACATATAAAGGCAACGTCATTTAAGTCAATTGATGCAAACTCACTTTGCTGGCTAGTCACATCCGACGGTACCTCGGATTTTCCTGCCATACAAATCTGCGAACGCACTAAAAATGACCTTTTTTTTTTATATATATTTACAAAATGACACTCAAGTAATACTCAAAAAGTTTTAGCACTAAAATGGACATTGCATGAAAATTATGGCATTTCCAATGTTCTTTTCCCTAACAAAAACAAAGATTTGGTCTGTTTTTTTCATCGACACGGCGAACAAATTCTTAGTCATAATTCGAAAAATTGTTATCATATCCTAATCTCCAGCCAAAGGGACGAAAAAACCGAGGGACATGCAGTTTAAGCGCAACGGGAACCATTTGTCAAAGAAAAAAAGATTAACAAGGGAACAGATTTTCTTTTCCTTTCGGATATTAGAGAAAGAATTCTAATCAATGGGGGTACCACAGAGGAGCCAAGCCAACCCACATCCGATTTAAATCGGACCTCACTAGATAAGACTTCAAACACAAGCTAAACAATATCGGATGTTCGATATAATATGTAAATCACGTAACCGGAACTACATATTAGATAACCGACATCAATTTTAGCTAACTTTTATTTGATAAATAATCGGATCATCTACTAAAAAAAAAAAAAAAAAACTTGTCTTTACTACTTAGGAGATCTGGGACGGACTCCTACTTCATCCGCAAGGTAGTCTAAGAAAGGGCCACTAACTCCAAATTCATCTAAGTGGATATGAATTCTCCACATAGCAATGAAACTGAAGAAGCAATTTACTCGTGCGAAAGCAAGACATTGTTGATACGGCACTAGGTCAACGGTGCTGAATAGCACCGCCTAAAATAGATCGTCGCAAGCCTCTTAAGTCTTAATGATACGGTTGTTCAATTGAACGAGGCGTAATTTGCCGGATAACTATCGCCATTGATGATTCATGCAGTGTTTTGAACTAAAGCCAATCGGCGAGAGATTAGGCTAAATGCACATGGAGCCTCAACAAAGCAAAAAGCGTAAAGAAATATTCTCACTTGTCTCTTTTCTATACTTCAAATAAGTCCTCACCTTGTCATTACTCGGTCAAAACAAATCACATTGTAACCAACTTATGGACAATGATACAATAGTAAAACCTCACTCAATGGAGTACCAAAGTAATCGATAACTCAAAGATATTCAGTCAAAATTTACCACGAGACATCCTGTTTATATGCTCCCCATAATGCTACTACTTCGGTTGAAGGAAAATAAAATAAAATTTCTGAGAAGAACTTTTTCAAAGAAAGAAGTCTGGTCAATGGGCACAAAAAAAGGAGAACACCACATCTAATCAAGAAAGAAGTTGCCAAAGGGAAGGAGATCCGATACAAAGCAAAGAATCCCGACATCTAGTGTAGCATGCAAGTCAAGTAATTGGAATTTGGCATTGGCCAAAAAGAGAAGAAAAACAATTGGAATGTTTATATTTATGAAGTCAACTTCTTAATTAATTAACGAGATCTACCAAGAAATAGAACTCTCTCACCTCCTATTTCACAACATCAAACACGCATCTAATTCACCTTCACCGGTCAAGAAACTAAGTCCAAATGAGCAATCGATCCCTATAGCTACATTCAATATAGAAACTCAATAAAGCGATGATGCGCGGTAGACCAAAATCCCACGAGTGGTTACCACCTAAGGAGCTCTTTAGGCGGCAAAGTCGAATAGGCATTCGGATCGGAAGATTAGATATGCGACATAGACCCACGAGTTAGGAAAACAGCGAGGGGACGAGAACAAGAGAAGCACTTGAAGCGAGAAGAGAATCGACAAGAAACACTAGTCGGTAGTCACATACCAAGCCATTTAAATCGGTCCCACACCTCTACTCATAATCCAGAAAATTCTCAAATGTCACAGTTGATACCAGGATATTCGGTTCAAGCGATTCAAACTATAGCTATTGGACACAACACATACGACCGCTTCACTCACTAATTCATCGACGAAGCCCCGAAAAACTTGTTACTTTTTCACGATTCATCGTCACACATGAAATTCGTAAGAGCGAAACATTAATTCAACAAAAACGAGGAAATCGTCGCTACCCGAATTATATTGATCAATTCAAGTCTCGCACTTTTGCGATCCAGCGCAACCCCAAACCCCAATCGGCCTACTTTTCGTGCTCCCCGAAGAATCCCATCATGTCACATAAATCTAACTCACAACAATCAAGAGAAAGTACTTCTCCGACCTCGAATCAACAGGTTCGCGCGAAATACCGAGGCGGAGGCCGAGCCGATCGATCAATTGGTCTTGGGATCCGGCATCGGGAAGAGCCCGCCGCCGGGCGCCCGCGGCGGCGAGAACCCAAGGAACTTCGCGGATTCGTGCGAATCTTGTCGAGCGAGGAAGGTAGAGGAAGGCCATGGAGCGGTCGGTGGCGTTGGTGCCCCGGAGGCCGCGGTGGCTCATCTTCATGATGAGGCCGAAGGGGTGGAAGGGGAGCTTGGCGACGGGCTTGCCCTCGAAGAGGGAGTTGAGGAGGGCGAAGACAACGACGAGGACGAGGGCGGACGGCGCCGGACTTGAACTTGAAGAGGGAGAGGTCGCGGGAGGACTCCTTGAGGTGGACTCGACGCGGTCCATCTTCTTGGCCTTGGAGAAAACTGGGAGGAGGGAGGCGACGGGACGGGCGGCGACGGGAGGTGCTTTCTCTCGGACGAGAGGTCGCGGGGCGAAGGAAGAGGTGAGCTCCGGCGACGACCCCGGACCCGGCCGGACCACCAGCGGCGACGGGGACCGGCAACGACGGGACCGGCGGCGCGACGGACGGGCGGCGACGGGAGGTGAAGATCTCGGACGAGAGGTCGCGGGCGAAGGAAGAGGTGAGCCGAGAAAGGGCGTGAGTTGAGGGGGAAAAGAGGAATTAGGGTTAAAAGATTTTAGTTCCTCATTTTTATTCAGGGAAGAGAAGTGATTTTTTTTTGTTTCTCATTTCTCTTCCCAAACCATTTCGAGCTAGGTTTTTATTAGGAACAGAAAAATTATGTGGCGTTAACAAACGGGTTTTCTTCTTTTCTACGTTAGGGAACAAAAGAAAGAAATTTTGAGGAAGAGAAATGTTATCATGCAGGGCCTAATTTTCCCTCTTCCTTTTTGACTTTTGGACTTTTTGTTTTGCTCTTTTTCGAACCCAGCAAAAAGCCCCCCTCGGTTCCGAAGCTCGCTTTCTTTATATAGAGGGAATACTCGAATTTGTTTCTACCGGTAAAGATTTTCTCTCAACTTCTCAACAAACAAATGGCTCCAAAATTACACGGTTGTTGCATTTGTTTTTTAATTCAAATTTTTTTTTTTTTTTAAATTTCCCTCTATAATCAAAGATTATCTTTTATTTCTAAAAACTAATTTTAAATTAAGTGTCAACAAGTGGAAAAGAAAAAAATAAAAATAAAATAAAATAAAAACTGAAATTTTTTTGAATTTTGAAATGAAAATATATTTTCAACAACAAAGATTTTCAAAACCAAATTTAATTTATTATTTTTTAAAATATTAGGTGTCAACAAGTTTCATTCGTTTCTCTCAACATCTCCTCTCTCCTTATTTATTAAATATCGACTCAACCAATGTAACTCGGGGAATGTGAAGGATTACATTTTCAAGAGGTTGGTATTAGAACAATTTAGTTTCATGTTTTATAATAAGGTGGAATAAAAGTTTGAGAACGAGAGTTACATTATTCTAGAATAAGATCGATCCACAAAAAAATCGACTCGCAAAAGCTCGAATTTACAAATTTATCCCCGAAAAGCAGAAATTATTTGCGAACTTGCCGCGGCGTCTCTCCCAGCGATTTCGCGCTCGAAAGATCGCCGTTCGATTTCAAGCTCTTCTGCAATCGCTTCGCCTCGCCTCGCCTCCGATCGGAAAACTCCCGCCCCGAAAATGTCCGACCCGATTCTCCTCTCCGACGAGGAAGACGACCGCATCGTGCTCTGCACCCCCACGCCGGTCCCCTCCCGGAAGCACCGCCGCATCGGGGCCGGCGGCGGCGCCCGCCCGGAGCCGACGGTCCTGGTCGTGGACGACGACCCGACCCCGCGGAAGCCGGCCTCCGGCTCCGGCTCCGGCTCCGGCTCCGGCTCCGGCTCCACGCCCTCCTTCGTGGCCGAGACTCCGATGTCGGACGTCGCCGTCGTGAAGTCCACCGCGAGGGCGGGCTCTTCCTCGGGCGACCAGGCTAGGGCTCCCGAGGCTCCTCCGGAACGCGCCGGTGAGTCCCTTCGTTTGCTGAAATCGCTGCGGCGGTTGTTGTTTCCGTAGGGTTCGGGGTTGCTGCGGTTTTGAATTTGATTGGACGCCTTGTTATCCGGAAAGATGAACAGTGATCCTTTGGAGTGATCTCTCTTTTTTTTTTTTTGGGGGGTGTAACTGCAAGCGGAATTGATCTGACATTGACGTATAACGTAATCTGTAGATGTTTTCAAGTTGAATTTTTGTTTGATGGTGCCATTCTACTGGTAAAAAGTAGAACTTTTCGATCTTAATCCTGTCAATTTGATTAATACACAGTACAGACTAGCGAATCCATTTGAGTAAACCTCAGAAAGAAATTGTTGTTGTGAGAATGAATGCTGGGAAAAGATAGTATGAGAGGTTCTATTTGATGGTGCTGGTATTTTGAAGAGTTTTGATCTCATGCGACAGCTTTAGCACTTTCGGTCTTTGATGGGAGTTTCTGCATCGACATTAGAAATGTTTAGCGCTCATGCAATGGCTTTAGTGCTCTCCTTATGTTGAAATTTCTGTACTGAGTTATAATGATAATGCAATCTCAATCTTATTCATAATGCTTTTGCATACCAACAAAATGAGTTTCATCAAATTTGTCATTGCTACAGATGGTGGATGTGAGGCTGGTCAGTAGTCACAGCACTGCCACTGAACATGAAGATAGAAATGCTTTCGGAGCAAAATTTAGATTTGTGAAAGCCATACTAACGGGATTTTGTTCTATTATATTCGTTTCTTCTCTTTGTTTGAAGTTTTAGTAATATCATGACAAGGATCTTTTGTATGAAATAATGATAAGTATGGTTGGAACTGATGTGAGGATGTTTATTAGTAATGGCGATGTGCAAATCCTCTCCAAGCTACTTTGTCCCTGATTGCGGACTTTCTGGCTCATGAAATTGTTCATCGAGTGATGCCATTAATGTGAATAAGGTGCACAACATTGCAAGGGATTTATTGCAAAGCGTGCTTCTTATACTTGTGTCACTGTTGCTAATCTCTACTGGCATACCAATAAATCTTCTTCTTTTGATATTGTAAATGTAAATTGTGCTAATTCTATTGACATTCTGTTGATTTGTCTTAGAATAAAGGAAATTGCAATGGAGAAAGTTAGGATCTCTTGCGTGATGCATGAGATCTCTCTGGGGTTACCTATGGGATACTGTCTCTTTTACTCCTATAGTTGTTGCAATTAGGAAGAGTAACCCCAGATAGACGAGGGTCTTATGCATCATGCTCATGGGATTAAATTTTCTTCATCGTAATTTCTTTCTATGTAAATTGACAAAATGTCATTAGAAACCATCTCTGTGACATTTTGCATCAGTAAGACAAGTATGTTATAGTTGTGGAGATAGGTCACATAAGTTGAAGAGTTGAATTGGAATAATCTTCTTCCAATGCCGTGCATGTTATGGACATTTGGCACTGTCATTGCTTAGAATGATTTCCTTAGCCCAGCAATCTATTACTGTGGATGGAAAAATTTTGGGACGAATATGAATCATACCTCTTGGGGAAAAGCGATTAGAATGGTTCTAATTTAATAAAGCTACCATGTTTGACAACATCATTGTTGTAGTGTCATGAAGTACTTCAAGCAAATAATGAAGAAGGAATATTACCTTACCTTCTTTTTGGTGTGGATTTTTTTATTTATGATGATTGATCACAATCATTGAAATTCACTAATGCTAGATCAGGAGAGATTTAAGATATCATTATTTTGCACGAGGTGACCTGAACTGAAGTGACAATTATGGGTTCTTACGCACAGATAATGTTGGCATATGAATGATCATAAATTTGCGTTTGATGGCCCATTTTACTAGTAAAATCAACCTTTTAGGTCTAAATCCTATTAAAAACCAATATACTGTACTGACCAGGGGACCTAGTTGACCAAACCTGCAAAAGAAATTGTCATCATCAGAGTAAATGCTGAGAAATGATAGCATTAAAAGTTACATCTTATGATGCTTATAATCGAAGAGTTTCTCATGTAACAGCTTTAGCACTCTGGGTCTTAGATAGAAATTTCTGCTTCGACTTGTCAATCATACTTTGATTGTTGTTACACAAGTAGCTGAACAAATCTTTCTCTGTGATCCTTTCAAACGATTGTGTTTGAATTCTAATTTGCTTTGCAGTAAGAATTACATCTTTGGCTCTAATTCTTTTTGGACCATAGAATAGCTGAACTCTATATTATTTGCAAATTCGGTAGTACATAATCCTTCATTGCATGTCTGCTGGCATTGGGTGTGCATGCAAATGCTTATGATGTTGTGGCCTTAGGTTTATCCTGTCTGGCCCGCACTAAGTTTATACTTAGGCTAGGCATTATTAGTGGCTAATGCTAATTCCTATTTCTATAAATTCTTTGTGATATCTGTTAGAATATTTAAATAATAAGCCACATCTTCATCTAAAAGCTTAAGCTTTTAGAATAGTTGCAAATCTCACATGATATCAGAGCTGGAGGTTCTGAGTTCACATATTTCCGGGCCCCATTTGCCTCCTCAATTAAATTTCCACACTTAGTTCTAGGCAAAAGGCTAGACTAAGCGTGAGGAGGAGTATTAAGATATTTAAATAATAAACCTCATCTTCATCTAACAGCTTAAGCTTTTAGAGCAATTGACAATGGTCCCACTAAATCTTATAATATCTACATATCTTTGTTCTAAAAGGCAAATAGATGTATCATAGGTGCATTTTCTTTGTTCAGTTCTGATGCCATTCTTCATGTTCTTAATGTCTCATGCGTATATAATCTAGGTATGAGCAGGCTCATTTTTCTGGAATCTGATAATGAGTCTGATGGCTTTCTCGGAAGTGGGCTATGGAAGGCGAATGGGACCAGTTTCGCTTCTCATGCAGTAAAAGATTTTGGACATGGCATAAATTTTGTAGATTCCACAGATTCTGATGGTAAGCAATCTTCATATTGGATGTTCTTGTTCTTTCTTATGAACCACATTTGATGTTAAATTATTATTAAACTAGGAATGTTACTTCTTTTGGTGCTAAAATGTATTGCACATGAATGAAATATGATTATTAGGGAATGATGATCTAATTCAAACATCTGAAGGTGGTGCGTGTCCAGCACAATTGCCATGTGATGTGTACACTTACCAGGTAACTTGTGGTGAGATGGTATCAAATTGGTTTTCCTTTTCTTTTTACAATTTAGTGCTTACTATTGGTGCTGATATGCACTAAACATTGATTTTAACTTTTCACCTATTTAAGGATTTCATGGGGAGATATAACAGATGGGCTGTGCTGGTTCATGATTTTGAGTAATAGCTGGTTTTAGTTACTAGTCATCAATTGTTTCTCCTATCACGTTATTGGTGTTATTTTAATTTATTTGTAAAAAGAAAGACATCAAATTCTTGTTTACAGTAAAATGTGTGCAAAAAAAAAAAAGCCTAAGGATTTTATGCTGTTGTTTGATTGTCCTTTGATATTTAATTAGGTACATGATTCTCCCGACAAAGAAAATTTTGGCATAGAGCAGGTGGACGATGAGCCAAAACACCTGACTGGAAGTAAATCATATGCTGAGGAGAAAGATAGTGCTCAGCAGATGGATTGGAAGTCAAATTGTCAAAGCAAAGCAAAACAAAATGCTCAGAAGAAGGATGATACAAATAAAGCAAAAAAGAAGAAGACTGATGAGGAGAAGAATAGGATGAAGGAAGAGAAGAAACGGAAGAAAGAGGTCAGCAAATGGTTGATTATTGCTAGTTTTATGTGTTTAAGGTGATTAATCGACCTCAATCAATTGTGCAGGAAGCCAAATTGCAACAAGCCATCATGAAGGCTGAAGCTGCAGAGTTGAAGAAGTTGCACAAAGAGAAGCAAAAATGGGAGAAGGGGAAATTTGCATTGAAGTCCATTGTAGCAGAAATAGATACAAAAAGTGGTTGAAATGGGTTCGATTGGAGGTAAGGTGATAAAAATGCTTACACATCATCATTTCATTTTCTTTAATCATTACAAATTTTTAGTTAAAGTCATAACCTTACTATTTTAATCAAACAAATTTTGGTTCCAGGACATCTTCTTTCTAGGTTTACTGATAAAGGACTTACATTCCGCGTAAAAGGCGAATCCAATTGAAAGATCAATCTTGTGGACCATGACGGTTCCAGAACATTTATCACAGGTGAATAGTGATTGAAGCGTATAAATTTTCCTTGTCCAATAGCTTACAATTTTTCTATTTGAATTTTGCATGCCTTATTTTATGATCCCTAATAACTTCTTCTTCATTGTTAAACCTGAGTTTGCATGAACTTCAAATTAGTATATGGCTTTAAAAGCCTTACCCTTTGAGTGTGGTAATACAATCAACATAATATAAATACTTAATATATAGACCTCATTTTGGTGTGCTAGAATTGAATTAGCTCATTACGTAATGGGATTCTGGAATTATGGATTCAGAATGTTTTAATACATATTTCAACCAATGTGAATAAGGTGCACAATTTTGAAAGCTAATTTATTGAAATGTTCACTTCTTACACGTGCGTCACTGTTGCTAACTTCCACTGGCAAACTAATGAATCTTCTTTTAATATAGACAAATCCAAGGTTTGTTAACTCTAATGACAATTGTGTTTATCTGTTTTTGAATATGGGAGATGCAAAGGAGTAAGTTAGGATGCACATTCACCTTCTCTCTTGGGCTAATAACAGTGGAGATAGCAATTGTAATGCAAGTGGAAGTTGAATTGTAATAAATCTTCTTCCAATATCATTCATGTCATAGACATTGGGCACAGTTGTTGCTTTGAGTGATTTCTTTAGCACATAAATCCATTGCCATGGGCAGGAAAATTATGAAGTGTATATGAATGGTACTTCCTTAGGAAGTGTGCTCGGAACAATCCTAATCATATGCACTATAACTTTTGACAAGATAGGTGCTCTAGTTAGTGTTAGGAAGAACGTCAAGCAAAAAATGGAGGAGTTTACCCTACATTCTTTTGACTGTGGTCTAACAATTGCAGTTATTAAAAGTCAATGATCTGGATGCTGTATCGTTCAGGGATTTTACATTATCATTATATTCACAGGGCATGGATTTTGTTGGTGTACGATGATGTTGATTTGGAACTAGCTATCATCTGTTACTCCCTTTTACATATAATCTCTGCCGATGATTTGTCTTGGTTTACATCACCTATCGATGTTATCTTTAGCTGTGAATGTGTTGATTCGGTCTTCTGTAGAGATTATATGATATGGTGTGTTTCAATCAACCTGTCTCCCTTACGCTTTCTTTGAGACCATACAACCTAGGAGGAGGAGCAAACTTGGGAGCAATGGTAATAATAAATTAATTGTAAATTACCTGGGCAATATATATAATTTGATGTCTTCGGTGCATCGCCAGCTTCTCCCTTATTGAGGTGGTCAATACAATTATTTACTGTATCAGTTTGCATTTTGTTATTGGGTATTTTTTCCTAACAAAAGGAACCTATTTGTTTTTATCCTTCCCAAGTTAAATGTTATGTAAATTATTTACTTAACTGCAATATCCATTTTGAACCAAGAAAGCTGTACTTATCAGTTATTTTCCCTGAATTTCCTCTGAAGAATGTTTACATGATAATACTATGAAGGTCAGTTTCTAATTTTATTTATCAGAAAATTATGAATTACATATTTGAGGAAAAGATTAGAGCACAGTCCTGAGAACCTTGTGCTGGCAACAAAACCTGGTTAAGGGCTGCCAGCACTTGAGGACTGGCAATGGCGTCCTGAGGGCAAGCACCAGGTTAGGGGTTCAGAGGTCGGAAAACTAGGTCCAGGAGGCAAGATCTCAAGTCGTGGCTATGGAATCCAGGTCCGGGTCACAAGGGACCCGTGCGCGGTTGCCAGAGTATTGGGTTCAAGCAGGTGGGATGGCCAGGTCTAGCACCGGTGGCTTGGGTGTAGGCTGTCAAGGACCTGTTAAGGTAGCGGGCTGTGGGAGCCTGGGCCCGGACACATAGTGGAAAATTGTAGTTGACTGCTCAATGAGAAATGAACCATTACATCATGAGATTTTAAAGCAAAAGTTCCATTTTCAAATGAATTTCTAAGAGCTTGCCAAACACGTTGTCCTTGACTAGCACATCAATTTCCAAATCCTAATTCAGAACATTGATGTCTACATATAAATCTGCACTTCATCTTAAAATAGATGAGAACAAAAAATTTTACCTTGACTCTTCAAATTGGAGGAGCATTGAATGAAGTGACTTCAATAAAACTGAGAAAGAACTTCAGGATGTAAATGAAAAAATGTAGAATCATAGCTATGGAAGCTATTGAGGTTGCACTTTTTGGTGCTCAGTTGGCTGTGAGTGAGTGCGCAACGTAGGCAGGTGAGGTTCAACTCAGCAGGGACACGAGTGAGGTTCAAATAAGCAGAGGCGATGCGTAGAGGTTGCTGGAGCGAGTGACGGGGCAGGTGATGACAAGCGAGAAGATGGAGATGATGGAGTGAGTGATGGAGAGCCAAAAATGTCAAGAAAGTTGGTATTGTTAAGAGAGAAATGGGAGAATCTGTGATTGATGATTGGTAGCTTGGAAATGTATCTTCTAAGAGTGAAGAGTTGAGGTCAATATTGCAGCTGAAGGGAGGAATTTAGCTATGAAGTGAGAGAATCATGAACAAATGGCCTGGTCGTAGGCGGCAAGAACCTGGTTCAGAGCTCTGATGTTCTGGGTCTAGACTACAGGAACCCAAGACCGGGCCACAGGGGACCCATGTCTGCACACCGGGGTCTCGAGTCTGGGCTTTGTCATCTCGGGGTTGAGTGGCCGAGGTACTCATGGCAAATGCACAGGTCCCAGTGGCAGGGGTCCTCCAAAGTCCAGGGTTCTAGGTTCGTGTGCTGGGTTTCGAGTACTAGTCATGGGTATCCAAGTCAGGGCTGCAGGGGGCCTGAGTTTGGGCATTGGGTCCTTGCGTTTGTGTTTGTGTTTGGGCCTTGACAACCCGGTTGAGTCCAGCACTAGGGTCTTGGGTGCAGGCCACTAGGGACCCATGTCAAGATGAGGTCCTGAGTCCGGGAGCTGGTGTCCCAGGATCCGGTCAAGGGGACAAGGGCTCCCTGAGGACCCGAACCCAAGATGGTCTTATTATATTGGAGGTCAAGTTGTATTTTGGAAAATGATTTCTGATTTTTCAATGGTTAAGTCGTTTTTGTGAAATGAATTATAGATTTTCTGTTGATTACGAATATATTTCCCGTTGACTCATTTTCCTAACAGATTCAAATGCCGTAAAATGAGGAAAATGTTTTCCTGTAGTCTGTTTTCCCCAAAACAAACAGTGTTGTAATTAAGGAAGGGGTTAATTTGGTCAGTAGAAGTAATTAAGGGAAATTGTCTAAAAGAAAAGGTAATTGATGGAATTTAGAACCTTATTTACTATATTACTAATAGTTTTAGATATTCAATTATCTACTATTATCAAACAATTTTATATTTCTAAACTTGGCACTTAAGGTGGTCCTCACATAAAACTCAGTTGCCAATTTTTTAGTTTTATCAAACAAGTGTATTGTTAAACACTTCTATTTTATTCAACATTCCCATTTCAGTTATCTATTTAGTGTCTGATGTAGACTTAAAAGTTGCTGGATAAGAAACTTGGTGTCATCAACGTTCTTTGAAATCACTAAAAACTATTACATATGTATCTAATAAGATCAATTAATAATGCATTCCCAACTTGTTAGAACACATGGCTTAACCTTAAACTATGTCAACATCTTTTCATTAGTTTTTATTTACCCACAGAATATATATTTCTCAATTCCAAAACTTTAATCGAGGAGTCCATTTTGCTAACACTATTTTACAAGATCTTACCATGCAACAGGAGAAAAAGAAAAGCAAAAAGAAGAGCTTTACGATTTGGGACAAATTTTTAAATTTTATAAATCATGATACAACATTTTTTCAATTGGTTCTGGTACATACCACGTGCTGGTACTGGTATTATGCGCCATCTGTAATGAATGACAGGCTAGGTCTGACTAACTCGTCAATTGGTTCTAGGTCTCTCATTGTTATGTATTTATTCATTTTCTTAACGCATTTAATACTCGTGCTTTTGCTATGACATTACTGAAAAGAATATTAACTCCATAGATTCGTGTGAACATGTATGAAAATGGTGTTGGAATGTCCTCTTTCTGCATTAAGTAGATTATAGAGAATTATTATCTGCATCATCATTTCCTAATTGTCTAATGTTCAAGCTGTATTGCAAAGATGATGTCAGCTGTCATCCTGATAGTTTTTCCTAGGTACTTGGAGTGTCAGGGGACCTGCAGACTGGGTGTTTATTTGCAATATTCTCAATTGTTTTTCTTTTCTGTTCCATGCTATCTTTTGCCTTGTTTGTCAGTAGTTTTGCATGTATCTTTTTACATACTCTTTTCTGCTTCTTTAGATGCTATACTAAGGTATTGATCTTTCTAAATCGTGCAGCTTTGTCCCAAAGAAACAGTTATTTCATCTATAATACTTATATATGAGGCAGAAGAATTCTGCAATCTCGTTTCAAGTGGGTCCCTTTTTGATCATTTAAATGGAATCCGTAGTCTTTATCCATCTCATACGGTGTGCTACCTCACGAATAGGTTGATGGCATACATTAACAAAAGGTAAGACATCTCCATCTGTTCATGCTAACCTGTGTTATTTCAGATCTTTCTCTTTTATCACTTAGTTCTGTAAATTCTCTTGCATTGTCATAAAATTGAGATATCGAACATCAATCCATATTTTAGGTTTACAAATTGTACAAAGAGCTAATATCAAGTCCACTTCCAGTCAATAAAGAAAAAAAGGCATCTTTCCTATTCCATGAAGATGATGGAGCAGCATACCATGATGAGATCATCAAGAGCACTTTCCTAGAATGTTTTTGTATTTCAAATGGACCAGAACGATAATGAATCCAAGACTACAGGACACCCTTCAGGGCTATTCATGCCACTAAACTTAAAGTCATATTGTCCAGGCATGCTTTGCATGAGGAAATTCTTGGAAAACAGGACAACATGCAAAATGAGTAGCCAATTTTGAAATGCTTCTTGCATGTGGAGGCATACCAAGGCAAATACTGCAAATGATTATATTCAAGAAAGTTGGTGTGGCTGCAATTACAGATTAGATAAATGAATTTATTGAGATGATTTGGAAATTGAGACAACTTAGCTGATCGAAGATGATCATGTGGTGAAGTGACTTCACCATGGGTCAAGAGGTATGAGGAATAACTTAAAAGACACAAGATGCTCAGAAGAACTACAATGGTATAAGAAAATTGCGTAGGCTACCTTTTTTATTGATTGGTTTGGGTAGGCTACCTTCTCTGAAAGTGTAGCCTACCTTTTCTTACGTTGCAACAGACAAAAACTATGTATACCTCCCAGGGAGAAAGACAGAGGTTGTCTCCCTTTGAAGGCAGATAGGCTTTAATATCTTTAAACTCGGAAACTTCCCACCCAAGAACATCTTTTCCTTCTAGGACATAGCATTGCGCTCATTGGCGGTGACACTTAATTTAGCACATTGTAAATACTTTTACTGTTTAAACATTCTTAGAAGGTAGGATTCTGTATCATAATGTTCTCAAATGTAATACTGTAAGAGAAAAGGTTCTTCTCTATCAGGCGCTAGTATTGCTTCCGCCACAAAGAGACCCTACTTCCTTGAATTGCTATTTTCTTTGGTCAGATTTGAATCACAATTATCTAGTTAGCATTAGCCCCTGCAAAATGGAAGTTTTTATGGCTTTTATATAACGAAGATGCAAGTTGATTTGGCAATTACACGCTTGGGACCAGTTATATCTATGGAGTAACCCCCACATGCTTGTTAGTTAGAGGTATCCTGGATTCTGGAATCTTTGGATGTCGTGTAAGATAGGTTTCGGAGAGATGAATAGGGTATATGGTATACTAGCGGATGATTAGTAGCAAAATTCAACTGAGAGCCTGTATAAGTTCACTATATCAGTTGACACTGTGTCTGTGTAAGAACTGGAACAATTTGAATCTAGTTGATCAGAATGAGAAATCTACTTTAATTACTGTACCTGTTCAATGAATGGATGTACAAAACTGTTCATAGAATAATTCTTGTGTTTTATTTGATCTAAACAATCTGTAGCTGTCACTATTATTTATACCTTTTTCTTTTTCTAGTTGTCATTACCATGGGCGACTAGAAGCGCTCCTTTGCTGTCATTAACATGGGTAACTAGTTTCGTGTCATGATCATCGCTGGAACTTATTATTATGATTATGAACTGCAGTTGCTGTCTTGATCTTGCTGGATTTAGGCTTTATAAGCGCTTATATATTATGTAAATTGATGCATAGGTTTTTGCATCATATCTTAGGGAGCAGCAACAGTACAAGAATCCAGCCAGTAATGGTTGGCAACGACCACCAGTCGAGGAGGTGATTAATTTTCTTTTTTTAACATATTGCAACTATGAACCTTGTGTTCACTTGCCTCTGTTTGATAAGTCCTTGTGCAGTTTTTTTATTATCTTTTGGATATTAAGATAACACTTAAAATTTGACTTGCAGGCATTAGCCAGACTGACAACACATTTTGCTAGGGTGCACTCAAGGCAATGCATAGATGAACCTGAAGTAGCTGAGCACATTGTTGGTCTAACATGCAGTCTAGCCTCCTGCCAATACAGGTGAGGATTAAAAGGCTACCCTGATGAAGAATAGAATAGGCAGCCTTCCTTTTGTCTTGCACGAGGCATAAAATTATGATTCTTGATTCTAGGAACTTAAAGTGAATATAATGATCAAGTTTGAACCCAAGTATCTCTCTCTTCTTGAGCTGGGAAGCTATCCTTAGGTAGCCTTTGGGAGACCAGCTGGGATGAAAATATCATATCCAATGTTTGGTGGTGCACTTGGATTTAAGAAACCCGGATATGTTTATATATAGCCCCTAGGTATACTTTTTGGGCAGGACAAATTTTATCCCACTTGGTTTGGACAACATGAAAGATAAAGCAAAACCCTAAAGAAAAGAAAGAAAGTTTCCTTCCGAGCAAAGATGGTGAGCAGTGGTGCCACAGCCGGTAGTGATCATCCCGCAGTGGTCGCCTGAGATTTGCTTGTGCACATGGCTTTCGTTGTGGACACTCTCTACTCCTGGCTATCCTAGATCTATTTAACATTTAATATATATATTTTGTTCTTTTCTGATTTTTTTGGGGGTGGGGTGAGGAGGGAGTGGGGAGGAGGGGGCACTAGAATTGAATTTATTATTTTTTTAATCGACGAATTTCCCGTCCTTTTTTGAACAGTTTGTATAGTTGTTTAGTATCTTTGCCAAATTTGCCAATTTATTTATTGTAAGATTTGAGCGTTTCCCATCAAAAGTTATATAGTGATGCCGGAAATGCACCTTATAGGTTGGAATTCATCAGGAAAATATTGTTTTTCGTTGGGGTGGGCATTTGAATTACGCTTTTGACTAACTTGCTTTTTCAACTTCCTATCATTTTTTTTTCCTTTAAAATAATAAAAACATTTGTGCACTCTACACAACAATAAGTTAGTTACCTAGATGTGTCTGGATTGACTTAAACTTTGTAACTCTTTGCTCCGTCTCTTTTTAAATCAAAGAGGGATGGGAGCAAGGTAGAGTTATAGTTGTTGCGAATATTTTTTAAGGTCATTCTTTATGCGATTGAAGTATTGCTCCAGATTATCGATATGCTTTTGTTTATGAATGTATGTCAGCAAATTAATTTAGCTATTTAGCTTGTTGATGTCCTCAATCTGACATTTTGCTGTATCTTGAAATGCAGAAAGAAGTTAACACGGCTTTCTGTTAATGCCAATGGATCCATCATTCCTAAGGGTTCTCTTGACAGGAGCTTAATTAAAAACTGCTGGTAATTACCCTTTCTTCTGTCAACAGATAGTTGCAACAAAGATAAGCACTATGCATAGCATGTCAATGTGAAAGGGTTGTAAGAGATGCCTTTTTCCCTTAGCCTGGACTTGTATCATGTTTTATATAGTTTCCATGAACAGCTTGAGGATAATTACTCTCAGATTCATCTAAGATTGGGTTTTAATTCGTATTTTTTTCGATCCATAGGGTTGTGGGAGCATGTCACGAATGTTAGGTTCATCTACTTAAGGGTGACTTCCACATCTTAGAAAAACTTCTTGTTACATCTACAACCACTGTTCAATCAATCAGGTTTAATTACTCAGTACCTAGTGGTAAAACTACGACTACCATATGACAGCTAGGAGTGAGCATAATGTGGTTCAAGAATGAATGACTGACTTGAATGATATGTGAAAACATTATTGCATCTTTGACAACCAATATTACAAATTGTGATGCCCTTGAGTTAAGTAACAAATAAAGTCTTCGGTTGACCCTAGTCAAGAATGAGCGGATCATAACAGAAAAACATGCTCTTTCCTTCGAAACTGTTGCATCCCAAGTCAAAACTATAAAACTCATCGTTGAGAATGATGATTTTGGTTGCTGGCATTCATGTGGCCTTCACTAGAGAGGCGAAAATGATTTAAGGGAAGAGGTTTAAAGGTCGTTTGGAGTGATTTTTATTGTTTACTTGTTACAAATATTGTGGCATGTATACTTTGGTTTTTTTCCAATTTTAAGCATCCAAAACTTTCGGAATATACAAATGTCAACAGCTTGATTCACATTTTAATGCTTCAATAATGTTGTAATTTTTTGCACGAAAGCAAAAAAAAATGCCTTTTGCTTTTTAGAAGTCAAAACTAACAAACACTAGACTTAGATGTATGATCCAACTTGGTGATTATAGAAAATGAGTTGCACTTTGCTCTTATCCTAAATATTTAATAATTCGTCATCATCCTTAATTAAGATAATTTGATAGGGACATAATCCCTTTTTCTTTGATCAAATACAATTTTATGATTGGTGATTTTTCTCTTAGATTAAATACAATTTATGATTGCAGATTTACTACAAGAAAGGCGATACCTTATTCATGAAATTTAGCAACTCTTGTAAGATTAGGAACCCTAGTAGCAAATTTCACCTTTCTTTGTTCATGTTGTTTTGTTCATTGGGCTTATGCAATCCATTTTAATTGTGATCCTCTTTTAGTGCCTGAAAATATGCATTAGTTCTTTCTTTTTCTGTTTCTTGATAACGATTCAGCCATTCAGAGGGAAAGAGTAGTGCATTTTGCTGTGTCCAGGGTACAGTCCCCATGATTAAGATCTAGTTGAGGCCTCTCCCCAACCCCCCAGCCCAATCCCAAAAGACTAATAGAAGATGAGAAAAATGTAATGTTAAACTTGCTGTTATCTTAGACACTCAGGAAGACTCCTCTTCTGCATAGGAAAGTCTTAGATCCAGTACCGTCTCACCCTTTTTTCTGTGCAAAAATGAGAAAAAAAGAAGAGAGAAGACGACTCCTTTGCATGCTCTATCTTTATCAGAAATGTAGCGACTCGAGTGACAACTTATTTGGAGCAGTTCTCATGTCTTATTTTGTCGGGCGTTTCACCACCAGGTTGAAAGCGTTGATGGCTGTTCCAAAGGTGCAGCCACGATTTGCTGTGGCTATATGGAAGAAGTACCCAGCCATGAGATCTCTTTTGAATGTCTACATGGATCCCAACAAAACTGTAAGCATCTTCTCAGTTAATTTTTACCTGTCATTGATTCTGACAGTGGGCCGTCATGTTTGATGACTATGACTATGGCAATGTGCTAACCTAGCATTTTACTGCTTGTGTTTTATAGCTTTAAAGCTCTCATTTGGTTAAAAAATTGCATAATATTTATTGGTTTAGAATTGGAGCTGCCCAAGTCAGATATGTAGAACGCTGTTTATAGACAAGTATCCTCAACTGTAATGTTAGCAATTTCCAATAAAAATGGGAATTATTGGGAAATTGTTGGAGGTTTGTAAGGCTGGCTTTATTAAAAGTATTTGTGATGTAAGAAAGAGATGGTGGAGGGAAAAAGGTCAAACTTCTTTACATGTGACCAATAATGCTCCCTCCATCAGTCTTGGCAAGAGATTGCATTGCGGGGTTCAAAAGCAAACAGTTGTTTGAAACTCAATAGCATTGATTCGTACATGCAATGGCACATCTTTGTCAAGAGATCACATTGCAGGGTTCAAAAGCAAGCAGTTGTTTGAAACTCAATAGCATTGATTCGTACATGCAATGGCACATCTTTGTCAAAACTTGGTAATTTGTGTCCATTTTTCAATTGCTATAAGCCTGTTGATTTCGGGGACTTCAACTTGATACAGCAGGAAGCCAAAAGGGGTGCTGACTTCTTTGCTTGTTGGCAATCGTCCTCATATTAGTAGCTGAACATATCCGACCATTTCTGTGGCTTGTTTTATTTCCTGTTGGTTGCTTTCACTGGTTAATTTTTTCAGTATTGCTGATTCTTCTGTTGCACAAACTAGAATTAGCAGTTTCAATTGTATGGGATACTTGCAGAGATTGCTAGCTTTGGCAAGTCTGTCTCATAACTAAAATTTCTACCAATTGGTTTTATTAGAAAGATTATGATATGCTGATCTAGCTTTCATGATACAAATCTCCCCACGTTCTTTTCACTTAGCTCCAGGAGTTTTTGTTGTTTTACATGTACCTTAGCGAACAATATCTCAGGAGTTAAAGTAGTGGACAAGAGAATTCTTGAAGATGACCCTGTCCATGTGAACTGAATTGCCAGAAAGAAACAAATATCTCCATTGAAGGATTGGAAGGAGTGCTCAGATTGGGCTGACCTTGAACTTCTTCCTATGTTTTCCAGAACGTTGCATCCTGCATATATGCTTGCAATTTGTTTTTTGCTTCATTTCTTCATGTAGGACTTCTTTTTAGTCTCATTTGACTCTGGAAATCCTTTTCTCTAGACTTTATCCAAAGAGACCAGAAATACATGAGATAAGGTTTGAATCTTTTCTTTTTTTTTTTTTGCCGCAGGATAATTTCTTCCTAGGACAATGAAGTTCTTTTTAAAAGTTAAATTTACATGAGGAATGAAAGGAAGGAAGGCCTTTTAATTTGTTTTTATGTTCCTAAGTGTTGAAGAAGAAGCTGAGGAGCAAAAGTGGCTAGCATTCTCTTTAATGTGGTCTGGTGGAGAGTAGTAGGAAAGTTTCTTTAAAATTTAGTTAAAATGACCTAAAAACAGATGTTCTGACTCCATTACACTATAAAGATTTTGTTTCTCGTGGTCTCCAGGAATAACGAGTCTCCTACTTGTCTCTACAGCTCCACTTTTGGCTATTTTAATAGAGAATGTGATTTGTTTTTGACTTGGTTCTTGACCAATGGAGCTTACTGAATTGTGCTTAAATCCTTCTACATCTCTGATCGCAGGTACATGAAAAGGAATTTCACCTTAAGGACTTGACAACTGAAGGATTACTCGGTGAAGACAGAAGATTAGGCGAGGTGTGTTCTAAAAGAGTGTACAGAATACTCATGGCTCAAAGTGGCAGCATAAGGACTGAGGATGTGGAGGATGGTGCCGATTTTTTCGCGACGTAATTCCTAGTCAAACCTCCCTAGCAATTGTGTTGTCGGTTCACATATTGACTTGGCGGAGTGATCGGCATCTGTTGTGTAACTTTTGCTTTTCAAACGGCGGGCAACAATTTGTTGCTAAATTGTATTTGGTTGCATTTAGTTATCCTTTTCCCTTCTTAGGATTTGTGTCCTCATTTGATAGGTCTTGCAATGTGTACAGTCTCTGTCCCCTATTAATATGTTCAAACGGCGCTCTGCCTTCCTCCTCATCTTATTTCTAGTGTATGACAGATCGCAATTTATAGGCTTCTCCTCGACTATTTGAAATTTGGGTAATCCATGTCGATATTTTTACGGGGCTGTATCTTTTACCAGTATATATAAATATCTATGGGCTTATTTATGGACCCGTAAAACACATAATTTACTATTGAGTTTTCGTCTACGAACGGCTGGAAGATATGGTGCCTACCTATCAGGGAGTATGTGTTAAAGTTACTTTAATTGAGTTTCTTTTTATTTTCAGAGTTTTATTTCTTTTTTACTTACATAAGGGTATTATGGTCATATACAATTTATATTTAATATAAATACAATGGGTGTAGGGTTTCTGTTACTACAAAAATCTACAGCCCCTCTTTGTTTCTTTTTTTGACGTTCTCCTTCTTCTCCTCCTCTCTATTCCTTTGCTCTTCCTTCTTTCTCTCTTGCTATTTGCTGCGGGTTTAGAGCATTATTTGTTTGCAAAATTTTAAGGGATGTATTAAACTGATTTGTAACCTCACAATGAAATAATTGGAAAACATGTAAAAATTCAAAACGGGCATGAAGCATATAGAGCCATGTTAAACGAGAATAATCATTCATAAAAGTAACAAAGTACTTAAAACCATTTCTACTAGCAATACGGGAAGGTCTCCAGATGTCCGAATGAACAAGTTCAAGTAAAGTAGATGCACGAGAATCATTACAACTAGGAAAAGAACTACGATGATGTTTCCCAAGTTCACAAGCCTCACACTCAAGAGTAGAAATTGATTTACACTCGAGAATTATTTGTTGTAACTTAAATAAAGATAAATGCCCTAAACGAGAATGCCATAATAGGGGGTTAATAGAACTAGCAGCTAGACTATTGGCGTCAGCAATGGAGACACCATTTAGATAGTAGAGTCCATCACGTTCATGCCTTCCGTTCAATCTTCCTCCCTGTCTCCTGGTCCAAACGATCTTTCGATTGCCCTTCACAAAGGTACTCAGTCTTGCACACAAAAATCCTCTTTGGCTTACCCTTCTGAGCGTTATGTGTCTCTCTCACATCTTCCTTCTCCATTACATGACTTTGCTCTATCATTACAAACTCACACAATTCCTACTTCTACTACTGAGGCTTTGTCTCGCCTTAAATGGAAGAAAGCTATGGATGTGGAAATGGAAGCTCTGGTGTCTCGCCAAATGTGGTCATTAGTTGATCTTCCTCTTGGGAAAGATGTGGTGAAGTGTTGTTGGGTGTACACTATCAAGTACAATTCGGATGGCTCAATTGAGCGTCTTAAAGCTCGGCTGGTTGCTAAAGGTTTTACTCAAACTTATGAAGTGGATTATTTTGAGACTTTTTCTCCTGCGGCACGTCTCAATTATGTTCGTGTTATTATTTCTCTTGCTGTGAATTTCGATTGGCCATTATCAATTGGATGTCAAGAATGCTTTTTTTTTTTTTTTATGGCAATTTATTTGAAGAAATGTATATAGAGCAACCCCCTGGGTATGTTGCTCAAGGGGAGAATTGTAGTAAAGTATGTCGGCTACATAAGGCCATTTATGGGTTGAAAAAGTCTCCAAGAGCATGGTTTGAAAAATTCAGTTCAGTGATTTCCAAATGTGGTTTCCATCAATGTTATTTTGATCATTATGTTTTTGTTCGCAAGAAGGAATCGGGGGTGGTCATTCTTGTGGTATATGTTGATGATATAATTGTCTCTGGTAGTGATATGACCAGCATTTCTGAGGTTAAGTCCTTTCTTCAGCAGCAATTTCAAATTAAAGACTTGGGAACTCTTAGGTATTTTATCGGGATTGAAGTTTTACGAAGTAAAAAATGTATTAATCTGTCTCAGAAAAAGTATGTTCTTGATCTTTTGTTTGAGACTAGTACACTAGCTTCCAAGCCAATTGATACTCCTATGGATCCAAATCAAAGGTTTGGAGTTGATAATGGAAATGAAATTGAAGACAAGCATCAATATCAATGTCTAGTTGGGAAACTAATTTATCTTACTATTACACGTCCTGATATTTCTTTTGCTGTTGGTGTGGTGAGTCAGTTTATGGAGTCACCTAAGAAGGCTCATTGGGATGCTGTCTGTCGCATTCTTTGATATCTTAAAAGCTCTTCTGGTAAGGGACTAATTTATAAACCTAACAGTTCTTCCACTATGGTTGTCTATTCTGATGCTGATTGGGCTAGATCAACATATGATCGACGATCTACAACTGGGTATTGCACCTTTATTGGTGGTAATTTGGTTACTTGGAGAAGCAAGAAACAGACTACCATTGTTAGGTCTAGTGCGGAGGCTGAATATCGTGCTATGGTACATACTGTGGCTGAATTGTTGTGGTTGAAATCTCTTCTCCAAGAGCTTGGATTTTCTATTGATCAACCCATTGATATGATGTGTGATAATCAAGAGCTATTTATATTGCTGGGAATCCCGTTTTTCAAGAATGAACTAAGCATATAGAAGTTAATTGTCATTTTTTTCGTGATGCTGTGAAGCAAAAGCTGGTTGCTACTCCTTACGTTGCCTCTAGAAATCAGTTTGTTTATATGTTCACCAAAGCATTATTTTGTCCTGCTTTGGTGCTTGTTGTTCCAAGCTGGGCGTGGATGACATATATGCTCCAGCTTGAGAGGGAGTATTAAAGTTACTTTAATTGAGTTTCTTTTTATTTTCAGAGTTTTATTTATTTTTTACTTACATAAGAGTATTATGGTCATATACAATTTATATTTAATATAAGCACAATGGGTGTAGGGTTTCTGTTACTACAGAAATCTATAGGCCCCCTCTTTGTTTCTTTCTTTTGCGTTCTCCTTCTTCTCCTCCTCTCTCTTCCTTTGCTCTTCCTTCTTTCTCTCTTGCTATTTGTTGCGGGAGCTTTGTGACAGTATGAAAATAATTTTTGGTAAAATTCTCATCTACGTCTATGGCGCCTTCCATACAACCTAGGCAATCCGCATTGCTGTTTTCAAAGCCAGTGTTTTGCCCAAGGCAAGGGAGTAGAAAATCATGCACATTGCTTGGAATCCTGGAAAGATCTCATCTCTTTCCGAGGTAAGTCCTTGCTTCTGGTTATCTGAATCATGACATTGACTAGGTGCCTAACTTCAGAGATGCATCTTTGTGGCTGCATTTATTGAAGACAGTTGCCTCAACTCCCTCTGCACTAATATTTGACTTTGATGAGATGCTATTTAAACCTACCTTTCTCTCTCCCCCTCCCCCTCCCCCTCCCCCATCACATGGGACATCCTTGTCTTCTCAGACAGGGCCACAATATGCAGCCTAGTGTTGCTCCACATAGGACAAGACAGGCAAGGTGGAAGTCACCATCCACTAATCAATATAGCACTGTTCGGTGCGCATTCCGAATGTGATTGGGCCTTGTGGGCCTTGCCTACAATTTACCCACTTGTGTCAGTCAAAATCACTGGTCAGAACTTGCCCACTCCTATCCTACAACAGCTCTGGCCACTGATGCCCATTTCTCACCACATGATTCCTTCTTTCCTTTTGTTTCAGGGAAAAAAAAAAAGAGCCTTCTGCAAACGCATTTCCACGTTTCCTATGTCGGCCTTTCTAGAATTCTCTTGGATGCACATGTGATTCGACCGTTTTCCATCACAATTTGGCTTTCTAACTGAGAAACGAATCCATCAGATCAATTTGCATTCGGAGGATTGTGCACGATTTGGTTAGCTTAATTGACTTTCCGGTTGACTAGGATGATGCATTCGAGCCCCCGAATCCATCGCTGTCTCCCACTTAACCCATTTATATATAATCAGCAGATAGCAGATCTCATCCCATCACCACCAACGGCCCCGCCTCTTGCTGTTGCATAACCCAATAAAGTCCTGTCGATGCCAACGCATGCCGCATTAGAGAGCTAACAGCACTGAATTAGGTATGCACGGGTTGTATGGTACACTACATTTCTGTCTCTATATTAGACCTGATAGAGCCTCCCATTCCTCCACTAGGCCTCTCTGAACATGGAGAAAAGCAAGTCGTTTAACGGTTACTCAGCATCTTACTCAGAAATAAGGCTCGGGTTCGAGGAGAGGTCCAAATCGTATAGCTTCAATGGCCCGAGCAACGCGCCCGATGGGTTGCAGTTTTCCGGCAACCCGGAGCTCAAGAGGAGGAGGAGGGTGGCCAGCTACAACATGTACACGATGGAGGGCAAGCTCAAGTCCTCGCTGCGCAACAGTTTCAAGTGGATCAAGAGCAAGTTCTCCGATGATTTCTCCAGCATGTAGAATGCAACAGATTCTACTTTTACTTCCTTCTTCCTGCAGCACGGTGGAGTTCGGTAAGAAACTGTTATAAAGAATCAGAAGCTGGAGAATAGCTGAGACAGACTAGACCGAGAATGCGATTTCCTGGCTCATGACTTGTGTATCTAGTGAAAATATTCATCACTTTGAATCTTCTCTTTTTGCTCAGCAAGTGTAATGGGGTTGAGATAATTCGAGTCGAGTGAAGATGGGATGTGATTTGTAGCGTTGAATTTCAAGTTCTAGTTACTGCAAAATGAATATGGAAGATATGAATGAGGAAATATCCTTGCCACCGACTTCTGTAACTTTCGCCTGATTTTCTGATGAGACTGTTCACACTGACATCTCTTTTGCTTCATCAAAGTCCAATTGTTTCTGTTAATATTGATCCAATTTTTTAGAATGATGTAGAATGATGTACTATCCATAGAAATATGTAGAATACAGGTAAACATCG
The DNA here is from genome assembly GCA_014182565.1 of Eucalyptus marginata. Lineage (NCBI taxonomy): Eukaryota > Viridiplantae > Streptophyta > Magnoliopsida > Myrtales > Myrtaceae > Eucalyptus > Eucalyptus marginata. The sequence continues at coordinate 4,158,339 of CM024593.1, forward strand.
ACAGAACTCTAGAAGAAGCTGAGCCAATGGCCTTCTAGGAAAGTGGGTGGAAGAGATGTTAGGTCATCTTTTGCTAGTTGGAGGTGCAGAGAAAGAGAGAGCCTGCAGCCTCTTTCCCTTCAAATCTTGCAGGGTCACTGAACAATTCACAGTAGTAGTCTCTCAGCTTGTTCCAACTATTCCACCGAGTTCTCCTTTTCATGACCAAATGACTAGCCTCATATATGTCAACTCCATTAGTTAAAAACAAAATCATAAGGACACTAGAATGCCAAAAAGTTTTGGCATGAAGCTCCTTTCGTTGTCGAAAATTTTTATCAGCTCACTTAAGTACTAAATTAGAATAAAAACGATGACTTAAGTGCCTTTGGCAACAAAATTCTGAAGAAAAATCCTATGTGACTTTTTAAATTAATTTTTTTCTCCAACATAGCTTCTAAAAAAAGAGAATGAAGTCCAACGTGGAAATTCTTTGGTCCACCATGCAAAAAAATAAAAACGACATAATTTTTTTTAGAGGAAACACTGTCTTCATCTCTGTCTTGATGAAGCAGAAGGAACGAAGCTCTGTTTTCACGAGGAGAAACAGAGCTTTGTCTCAACCTGGGGTTCGCCCTTGTGACGCTTCGATTCTCGTTGCCGCAGCTCAGGAGAATGAAATCTGAAGTATGGGCAAAGAAGGGACCTGTTCTTTGAGATTGGAGGAGGAAGAGGAGGCCTTCCAGGCCGCACCGCAAATCCCGTTATTTTGCTCTGTTTTTCGACTGGGAAGCTTGAAGTGCTTCAAGCTCGCTCAATCTTTTCTTGGTCTTTCTTCGCTGGCAAAGACACTTCCAAGATCCTTGCGCTCTGGTTTGAGCTTCGAGGCCAGTGCCTTCTTGCTCTGTTTCGATGAGCTTAGGTCCGAGAGTTATGGTTGAAGTTTGTGTGAAAATCGATTCTGATTAAGGATCAACTTGTAATCTAAACATACTTTGATGTGACTATGGTATTCTGGATCAGAATTAGTGCTATGAATTAGAGTTCTGAATTTGGGGGAAAGCCAAATTACGGTTTCAAATTTGGAGCAAAACTGAATTAGGGTTTCAATTTTGAGTTCAAATTTGGGGTAAAATATGTAAACAATGTCATTTTATGGTATATATGTTGACTAGGCATGGTAGCAAGCCCTGTCAAACAGAAAAATCAATAAAATATAGCCATATTGAATTTCTGACGACGCAAATCAAAATCGACAATTAAGTACTCGTTTGTTTTAAAAAGTGGCACTTAAATAATTAGAAAAAAATATACTAAAATGAATATTGTACAAAACTTTTGACATTTCTATCATCCTCATACCCTAAAAAAATTAACAATGATATCATTAATCTCGTTCGCTTGGTATTGAGTGTTTGTCATGTCCGCCCACTATTAAAATCACCCACTTATATATTTAGCACTAAAACAAGAAAAATATAAAAAAAAAATCATAGACTTATTGCATTAATACCATTTCAGTCTTAAATTGCGGGTATCAATTCAGTCATAAACCTTTTAATTATATCAATTTAATCATAAATCTTTTTCACATTTATACAAATTCAGTTCATCGAGTCAATTTAGGTCAAAAATTGCTAATGTTGACATCTTTAATAATATCTTAGTAATCTTTTTGAATTTATTGAATTTTTTTCCTTCCCCCCTTTCTCTACCTTTTCTTTTTCCGATGGCCAACGCCAACCACTAGCCACAGCCATGCCCAGCAAGGGTTGGCCTCGCCTAGGAGAGGTCGCATTTGCTAGCCACGGGCGAGGGTTGGCCTCGCTAGGGGCGAGGGCGAGTGCCCAAGCGAGCAATTGAGGTTGCGTCTCTTGTTGCTACCGCCGGGGTAATGGAGCAGAGGAGGGGATGAGATATGATAATAGATTTGGACGGGGTCGATTGAAGGAGACGAGTGAGAGAGCGGCGATTGGGACAGGATTTGGGGGTTCAACGATAGATCTAGGAAATTGATGCCATTGAGGCCGCTGAATCCATCGGGTTCGAAGATTGAGGCTTTGGCGACAAGGTTGGGTTGTCTGCCATAGCTCGGGTTTGTTAGTGGCAACTCACACTGGTTTTGTCGACCCTCACCTAAGCTAGCGCAAGGCTCGCCGAGCCTCACCCATGCCTAGGTGAGGCCCAACAAAGCCAACCATGGCTCAAGTGAGGCATGGCAAGGCCACTCCAACCTGGGCGAGGGTCAGCCTCGCTAGATCTCACGGGAGGGCCTTGCCTGGACAGGTGACACTTGCCCTCAACCCGGCAAGGCTAACCCACCTATGGCTGTTGAGGCTAGCCCTTGTTAGCCATGGCTATGGCTAGCGGCCGGCTATGGCTAGTGGCCAACGCTGGCCACCAGAAAAAGAGAAGGAGAAAGGAAAAAGAAAAAAGTTCAAAATTTTGTTAAAAAATTCAATAAATTCAAAAAATAATTAAAATGTTATTAAAAATGTTAACGTTAGTGCAATCACGCCACATCGGCCGGCCGACATTCACATCATTAATTTCCGGTCTAAATTGGTTGGCTTGACCGAATTGGTACCGATGTGAAAATATTTAGAACTAAATTAGTCTAATTAAAATATTTATGACTAAATTGATATAAATATAATAGATTTAGAACTTTTTTTTATACTTTTTCCACACGAAAACTATGCCTAGCTCTACCTCACACACTATATGTTCCTACAGTCTTGATGGCGCGAGATGGACGTAAGAAAGATTATGCAACTCCGAAAGAAGGTGCAATCATTCCGTCAGAGCAACTACAGAAGGATGCAAGGGTCTACATGTCATCTAGTAAGAACTCTCCGAAATGATATTTTGGAAAATCATTATAGCAAACACCGGAAAAAAAGGGCATGGGATATACTATAAGAAGAATTCCAAGGCACAACAAAGGTATGTATCGTTTGACTTCAATCTCTTGAAGGGAATTTGAAAATACTAAAAGGAAAGATTACGAGACCATCCGGCAATATTGTGATAGATTAAAAGAACTAGTAATTCAAATGAGTATCTATGAAAATAGTATCGCTGACTAAATGGTAGTAGAAAAGACATTGGTGGCACTTACCTAAAAATATAATAGGATTGTTTTACTACCAGTTGGTTAGTGATATCTTCATAGGTCCTCAATTTGATTTACTAGTTCTTTTAATTTAATATAATACTGTTGGACAATCTCATAATATTTCATTTTAGCATTTTCAAACCCCTTCTAAGAGATTGAAGTCTAATGTTGCGTACCTTTGTTGTGCCTTGAAACTCTCCTTGTAAAGTTTCCCATGCCCTTGTTGCGATTTTCACTCCGATCTTTTTCAACAATGCTCGCTCGATGACACATGGAGCCTCCGCATCTTTTTGTTATTGCTCTATCGGAACACTTTGCACCTTCTTTCAAAGTTGCATATTTTTTCTATCCGATACCCCATAAATCTAGGACCGCAAGACTTCACTGCTCCAGTGAATATAATTATTTGGGATAAGTGCATTGGAAGTCCTAAAATTTGTCATGAAAATGCAATTAAGGCCTAAAATTTTTAAAAAATGTAATTAAGTTCTAAAACTTGTCACAAATTACAATTAAATGCTAAAACTTTCAAAAAATGCAATCAAATCTTAAAACTTATCAAAGTGGGTCAATCTAAGTCCTTCCATTGATTGCATTTTTTTTTAAAGTTTTAGGACTCGGTTGCATTTTCGAGACAAGTTTTAAAATTTTATTGAACATTTTGAAAGTTTTAGGATTTGATTGAACTTTCGTAATAATTTTTAGGATTTAATTGCACTTTTTGAAATTTTTATGACTCAATTGCATTTTCATGATAAGTTTTAGGACTTCTAATACACTTATCCCTAATTATTTGTATCGAAAATTAAAACGATGTGAGGTAAAGTTGGTGGTCATAGTTTTGGTGCTGGATTTTTAAGATGGATGATTTTAGTAGCAGGTGGATAAGACAAATGCCGAATACCAACTGATGGAAATTCTATTATATCACTGTGAGTTTTATTATCTATGGCGTTTGGATAAATAAGCCAAGCTATATAGCTTTTGAAAAGGTAATCTCGGTGGAACGGTCGGGACAAGTTAAGGGAATAGTATAAGGAAAAGTGATTATACAAGATTTGATGCATGAAGAGGCTGCAGACTTATATTTTTCTGCACCTGCAACAAGCACTTGTTACCAACATATAGGCCTCGATTTTCACTCCGTACTCGGAGAAAATACTGAACACATCTTATGTATCAACGTGATAAATAAGAAGGCCCTTAAGAATGCGACATGTGTCGCGTGTCGGACCCACATTGTCAGGTCTCTCTTCTCTCTCCCCTGCGCACCTCTCTCGCCCGACTCTCTCTTCACTACAGAAATGACGTGAAATCGGAATGAATTGAATTCAACCAATTAACGAATGAAACTGCCTTCCAACAACTAAGTAAACTACCCATAGTTGAAGCTGTATGTACAGCTCCCTCTCTCCCCCAAAAAGAACTCCAGTATCACCCAACAAACAACAAGAGATGAACAAAAACAGTCGTTTTTAGTATTTCTCTATTCCTATTTGAAGCTCAATCCAGTTCCCGTTTCGAGTCCGATCGCCGGTTTTTTTTTTTTTTTTTTGCATGAGTTTCTGTAAGTTTTTTATCCAACCCATTTCAACCGCTTCCGTCTTTCACCAAGGCTTCTTGGAGGGGTGTGAGCTGTCCACCTCGTCGTCCAAGCTGCCGGAGACCGCGAACCTAGGGGAGAACTTCAGGAGCAATGGGATGTGCAGATCGAACTCACTGTGCCTCTAGCTCTGCGCGTGTGTGTGGACCCCACGCCGACGCTCATCCCGTCGGCAGCCGGGGCAGCGGCGGGGGCAGAGGAGGCAAGAGTGGGGGCCTCATAGTGGCATTGCTTCTACCGACCAAGAGCCTAGCCGGTGGGGAAGCTCTTGTGATAGATCAAGCACTCGTGAGCCTCACCCGACACGCTAGAGGAGGAGGTCGTTTTTTTTTTTTTGTTTGGTGACCGAGTGACCCTTTACGGGGTCACATCGCCCTTCGATGCCCAATAGCACTGTCGGACGTCGTCACAAGCCACTATTTAAACGTAAAACCTCGGAGGAGACTAGTCCAGCAACCCACCACCAGAGCCCCCACATAAATCGTGTTGACAACGAGGGGATTTGAACTCTCAACCGCAACGTTACAGGAGAGAGCGAATACCACTTGTGCTGCCCACAGGTGGTGAGGAGGTGGTCATTGTTCATAGATTCTAAACGCGATGAACGTGTTGAACAAGTAATATAGTAATGAGAAAAGATATTGTCTCATAGAGATTGATGATTAATAAACCGATTAAATATTAAAAATGGACTAATTCTAAAATTTATTCAACGGATCAAAATAAAGTTGAGAATAAATAAAAATTGGCAATCTTGAAAAAAAAAAAGACCTACGGAACTAAATGTAGTAAATCAATTAAATAAATAGTTTAGAGCATAAGATTTCCTCATAACCACTTAATATGAATTTCAGATTATTACACATACAAAAACAATATTAAACATATGATAATGGAATTTTCTAATATATTTACTATCCAATCTCTAAGTATAACAAATTTAGTCAGTTTCTCATTCCATCATATCTCTATGTAAATTTAAATAAACATAAGTGCATTAAAATATGTGAATATTCTCAATTTACAATGAATCTTTTGGATTACTTTATCACCGAAGGCTACACAAATAACACGATATATCTCTATCAACGGTTAATTTATGGTTATATATTATAAGGAATAATTGCATATTATCACTTTTCAGTCTTAAACATACACATCAAATCATTTAAATAGTGACCGGTCACTTAAAAGTATTAAGCGCAATAATATATTACTTGCAAAATATAAAAATCATTAAATTCATATTATTATGGTCAGGCTACATTGTAGCTCTAACAAAATAAAATTAAAACATAATAGAAGAAGAAACGAATATATAAATCAAACCCAACATCATGAATCAAAGAATAAGAATTCCGTCATCAATTTTGTCTTCTCTTCAAAATACTAGAAAAACTCCCAAAACAATAAAAAAAATAAAAACGATATAAAAAATAAAAACATAACAGTATGTCCCAGCTCTTAATGTTATTGGAAAAACGATTCATATTCTGGACTCGCATGTTAGATATGTTGGAAGAGGAGAAAAAAAAAACTTAAGAGGTGAATTGTGTGTGATAGAAAGTGGGAATCATAAAAGAAGAGAATACTATATTTTTCTTTTTTCTTCATTTATTATTTTTATTATTATATTTTATTTTTTCACATATATATTTTTACCTCTCATTTATTGAATTTTTTAAATTGACATCGATATTGAAATCAAGTGTCGGAAACTCATATGTCAGAAATCTAACTCAGGTGTCAGAGAGTGTCGAAAAAGTTGACCAGATGTCAAATTTTCCAATACGTGTTAACCGAGTGTCAGAGAGTGTTTGAGAGTGTCAGAGAGTGTCAGACACGTGTCGAAGTGTCTGACACGACACGAAAACTCTTGATGAGTGTCGGTACTTCATAAACTACCTTGGGACAGATCTATTAACCATTTATCCACATCCAAAGCAACTTCTAAGCTCAAGCACACTGAGCCAAAGTTGTCGTAGCTGACAATAGATCCCCGTAATTACAAGATTTCATTTCCATTATCCTGACTCCCAATGAAAAAGATGAACTCTGTGATATCAGAAGACAAATCAATATCCCGCACAAATATTTGACGAAACAGGTAGAACTAGTCAGAAGTGAGAAAAGGTGGCAAGAAAAAGGAGACAAATATCTCAAAACGCATAGTAACAAACACATAAGATCGGAGCAATCATGAAACCAATGGAACATCATTTAATGGTAATAATTGTTGTACAAGACGACATAAAAAGCATGAGAAGTTTATTTGCATAGTTTCCACTACATTTGGAGTATTGGACAAGTAATTGACTAAGTAAATTCTACATCCTTTCTAGGTATCAGAATGCCAGGCGAAAGAAACACTGGCTTTTGTAGAGCAGGAGAATGAAGTCAGCAGAGTTTGTTTCTAATAGAGATTGTTGTGAGTAAACTAGTGAAATATAAACAACAAATATCCAGTTGTCTGTCTCACACGGATTCCAAGGAGGGCCTGCCTGTACAATCCCTGCGTTGAATCTTGTACTTCTCAAAGCACGATGCATCAGCATATCATCTAACAAATCCATTAATGCTAATACCATCCCCATTAATAACCTTTCCTGAGGGCAGTCCCAGATCAAATGGTCCCAGAGTGTCAGTCTGCAGCAAAGGATAGCATCTAGCAGATTAGCAGTTGTTCCAGTTTTAGACTTTAGCCCTATAAGCTACAATGCAAGCTATCACATACCCATTTGATTCCTGCTAGACCAAGGCTGCTTTCATCGTTATAAACTCGTGAACAAAGTTGGAGGGAAGTTTCAGATTCTTGCAAAGCACTAGCATCGAAATTATTAGGTTCAATCTCGGTCTGCATGTCATCCTACAAAGCATAGAAAAAGTGAGTCATGCTATAAACATGTCAAGTACATCAAGCCAACCACAAGATAGTCTGTTTTTCTTGGCCAACAACCCAAGGCCTTGACAACATGCATTTCCTAAGCAGAGCAAAATTCTTCTTTTAGCAAAGCCTTTATTATGATTATTTGGACTCTAAAGACAAAAGAGAGCTCAATACATGACAAAACCCAGAAACGCTGTAAGCATAAGACTATCCTATCAGGATAGGATCTCAACTTTATCTGTCCCTGGTGTTTTGCGCACACTATGAAGAGTATGATCCCCAACTTTTCCAACTATAAAGCCCTTTGCACAGATGATTAGGGGGGGACCACAAGGACACTAGCTCATTCAACATAACGCTGGTTTAGGAGTGACAACTAGTATCTATTCAACATTTAACACTGCTCCAAACGTCCTTTTCACAGAACGCACCAATAATGCAACAATTGCTTAGCATAGGTTAAGCTAATGGGCCTCTTAATATCACACAAAAATAAATAAATGTAACTATAGAATCAGCACCCGGCAATCGATGGATGGCTTGGAAGACTATCTACAGGATTCCCCATGTTCCTTCCCCCCTTTCATTTCTCTACTATTTGTTGATATCTAGAAAGTGATCTGTGTGCTAGGAAGTCAAGCAATCTAACTGAACATCTAGAGGTCAAATATTCACAAAGAACTTCTCAAATAGTAAATTAAAAAAATAATGGATATTAAATGTCTTTTATGTCGTGATCCTGATGGCTTTTTCAGTTGAAATATAATCCCATAGAAGATCATGGACATAATGTGACAAGAAAATGAGCATAAGAAGTTGACAAACCTCGTCTGCTTTGAGCCTGGCTCCAATTTCAGGGCAGGAAAGCCCAGCATTGCTACTTCCATTTGAAGTCGATAAATCTTTGCTCATAGAGGACTTCTTAAAAGGAAATGCCATGCATGTATCTTCAGCATCCAAAATGGATGAACATGGCTCATTTGATGACTGCTTTTTACTTTGAGAATTTTTAACATGTGTAGTAATTAATGCATCAAATGAATCAGAGGTACATTGGGATGGATGAGAGGTTGGAACACACCCATTTGTCTTTGACAAAAAACTGCTGAACATGCCCTGCAAGGATGCGTCAGAAAGCAGACCCCCAATGCTAATGTTTGTGAAACTATCTGTCCATATTTCTGATGATGGCCCGAGACCTCCTTCATCACACTGAAAAGTATTATATTTTCAAAGGATGAAAATAGTTAGAAGACAAAAACATTCGCACGGAACACGTTAACAATAATACTTGAAAAAAAAAAAAATATCTTCGTAATAAAAGCAATTGTACAGGAGCAAATCCAGGTAATCATTATGGACGATATCATATTGAAACCAAATGTTCCAGGTTATGGACCTACAATGGCAAAGCCAAAATTCTTATACCCTGAACCTAAACAAATGAGGCTAAGATGCCAAAATCAAGAAGGAAACCTTTAGAAGCCAAATCTATACTAGAAGGAAAACTATCTGAACCAAGTCCCAGTAAGAGTAGACATAATTAAGTCTACACATTTGGAATCTACAACATTGGAAAAAATGTCAAAAGTACATTTTGATACCGTCACAACCACACCAGCATAGAAAAATGAATCTTGCTACCACCTAAGTTTTCCACAAGAAGTATGGATGCTGAGGGCAATAGAAAACAAGACATTTCAATATATTGCCCATGTGAAGAAATTTTCAACCACCTAGTATATAACTTCCTATTTTCTTCTACCCTATTTTAAATATTCTTGCTTTGCTTCATGGAAGCAAGTGTGAATGCATATGAAGCACCCAAAGAAGGGTCCAGACTCCAAATACCAACCAATCATTAAGAACCTTATAAAACCAAATCTATTAGAAAGACAAAAAGTGACGGTAGATATACCATCCGATCTGCTGGATGATCCACTATGTTGTCCACCATGATTTCATGGTTCTTCACACCAACAACTGTTTCAGTTGCTTCACCATCTGCCTGCTCAAACTTTCTCCCCTCTTCACACTTATTATTGATGTTACTCTCACAACCTTTCTGCATGCCTTCATGTTGGTGAGAAGACTTGATGAGAAATGACGCAGGGCTCAGGGACTCTGCCGAGGCCAACTCAGAAGATTTACCGAGGCTTTTACTTCCCGCATTGGAGAACCAGCCATACCTTGACAAGAAATAAGTCAGAATGACTTCATGCCACCTATAAAACTTAACATGAAAATGCTAAGTGAGCATCAGACCTTAGGCGGAACAAGGCAGGGCTACCAATAGCTGCATGGACATCACCTGCACTTACATCTTTATCATCCAAAGTCCATCTGTGAGGAAAACTTTTTGCCTCCTGTTTGCTATATGGATAAAGGACAGGTTCTCCAGTTGCAATGGTTGAACTTCCCCACTTAGTTTGCAGGTGCTTCAGAACAGAGGAAATCCTTTCCGAGCTTTTAAAGTGAGCTCTAAATATGGATGGTGTCCATCCTACAAGTGCAAAAGATAAATATCAAACTTTGCTGCATATACATCATGTTATGTTTCTTGGCATTCAAGGATGATTATGTCACCTTTTGCAATCCTAAGCAAGTGACTTCATCAACAGGGAAAAGCTGCAACTTGATCTTTGGTGAAGGATCAACTCTTTGCACTGGAGAATGCTTAACTGAGGCAACTCTTTTTCTGTTTCCGAGAGATAGGTACCTTGTTCTGGAAAATGAAAAAAAAAAAAAAAAAAAAAGTGAAAATCTTGGTTTTATTGGAAGGTAAAGCATCTGTATCATCGTAAGCTAACAAAGAGTTCTAGTATTTTAGACTTCTCCTAAAAGTAAAGAGGTTAGCACAAAAGCATGGACCCAAGACATACACACGTGGAGACTAAACTTCATTATTCTAGCTTCTCCAAAGTAGAGTGAAAACTTAATAAAAGACTAGCTTTTGGATTAAGTCAATGAAAGGTCACCCCTAATGCAGCAGAGCTGGGAAGACATCTCGCTCATACCTTTTAAAACGTGATGCGGCTCTTCAGTTCTCTTTACAGATTTATCTCTCCCCTTATAAACTTTTTTTGCAATGCCACTAGGAGCAGCCTTCACCCTTCTGTGTTTTGCAGGTCTCATTGCAGCTCCACTACTTTCGTAGTATTACCTGACACTTCCATTCACGAAGAATAAATAAAACTTCAAACCAAGGTACATAGAAATCAGGAAAATCATCATAAAGAATACAAACATTATGCACGAATATAAGTCCCAAACTGCTGCTTTCATTTTTCCCCCACCATCTTCGCAATACATAATGATACTTCATTAGAAGAAACATGGATACCGATGCACATCTGGATTACCCATACTTATATCTATTTTGGCAAATTGATAGCAACACCAGGCGCACCCTCAGAGGTAGAACAAAAGCAAGCATTAACACATGAAAAACATGGAGCTCAAATAGCCCATAAACTGTTCATTATTTATTTCCAAGTAACCTAGGAAGAATCATCAAAAAACGGGAACATTTTTACTGTAATTAATCAAAATTTTTTTACCTTTTCCAACTAAAGAAAGAAACAGAAACAGATACAACAACCACTATGTGGGACTGCCTTATCAAGAGAGTAAGCTTCGTGGATTGGGTTGTGAAGGTGGCTACTGGGGACCAACGAAAAGCTTCTAGAAATAGTAAAGTAAAATAAAGTTTGATTCTACTAAATTTAGACAGTCATCATTACTGTCAAGAAAATCTAGTGACCTTGTCGTAGAAAACAACAGACGCGATCAAAACACGAACCCCAAATAAACATGCAGATGCCATTTACATGGTTCGGCCCCGTTTGGTTCAGCATTCCCAAGGGGCTTTCAGCCCCGAAAGCCCATTGGGAAAAAATTTAAATGTTTAGTTCAGCATTTGGAGATGTCCTTGGTCAAATGCTAGCCTTTGAAATGCTGAAAGCCCAAAGCAGGTCTTGGGCCTTTCGGAAATGCAAATCCCACCTCTACTATTCATCCGTTGACTTTTTTTCTTTTTTTAAACAATCATCTTTCCCACACCCCAACCACCGTTAATCGGCGATGGAGTTTCATCGGATTTTTATTTTTATTTTTTAAAAAATAATAAAAACCCTTCGCAAATGTTGGGTTCACCTTTTTTTTTTTTTGTCATTTTTATCTTTTGACAATCAATAGCCCAACTTTTATCAATAAACTAGAATGATCATTAATTAACGAAGATGATTAATACTACAATAATTAAAAAAAAATATTCAAAGTTGAAAACAAACCTAAAAGAACCCTAGGCCAAAAATTGAGTTTTGCATCTAATCTATAATCAAATTCTTTTAATATAATTTTTAAATAAGTTTACTAATATATATCTTTTACATTACTCTCAACATGAAAATGTAAAAGGTTATATAGTTATTGTTTTTTTGCAATTTTAAAAATACTAAAACTAAAAAACTTAATTTGGTCACATTAAAAGGCTTTTCAAATATATGTTTACCAAACAGTCTTGCATTTCCCTAAAGTACTTTTCAATTATAGTTTACTAAACAATCTAGCATTTCGAAAAACCCCTTTACTTCAAAGGTATTTGCATTCTCCCAATGGCATTTCCCCAAAGCCGAACCAAACGGGCCCTGGTTCGACCAATTAACCTACATCCATTCCCCATGGAAATTGACAGTGCAATTTTACTAGGAAATGCAACAGTACACTCAAGTCTCAAACACCATCTCACTCAGCCCAGGTGTTGAAAATGCCAAATCTCACTGTTTGGTTCCAGTCTTTCTGAGAAATCTGATGGCTAACACATGCAAACAGTCATAAGACTTCATATTTATAAATCAATTCTAGTCCTAAGTAGGAAACCTACATCACAGGAAAAGGCATAAGAATTGAAAACCCACCGCACCAGGGAACCTACAGGATTAGAAAACCCACTCTTTCCTCATCTTTCACCAATAAAATTAAGATGCATGAAGTTCGAATTGGACCATAATTTAAGAGACATTTTGTTAAGTTACCATGTAAAAAGAACATCTCTGTGGGATAATTCACCAGAAGAACAATATTTACATGACAACTCAACTAAGCTATCTGGCCCACGAAAACAAAAAAAAAAAAACGAGGCTTTAGGGCCTTAAGCACCACCCAGATCTAAGAACCATCCTCCAGATGAACAACATAAGAATAATTGATCTCACTTACCCAAGCTTCAGATTTTGTCTCTTTAAGTTCTCCGTTTCCAGTTAAATTTGACCGAGCAGGCCTTTACACACTCACAGAATCCAAAACCAACAGCCATCTCAGTCTCTCTAGCCAAATTCTAAACGGGTTTGCCTGGACTATAGAAACCCTAGCAATCTGATTTACCATAAGCCAGCAAATTATCGAGCGAGGAACGGCGAAAATTCACCATTCTGCATACTCCCTCGCAAGCGTCATGCTCAAGATATCAATTCTCAACAAACCGAGAACATGCCTAACGTATCAATCCTCCGTTCACTCCGACAGCATCGACCGAGCAGGCAACCCCGGTAAACACGGAGCAATCGCAATTCAGCTAATAGAATCCAACCGCAGAATACTAAAACCGAGAACAAATCGTTCAATCAGCACAGAAAAGGGACAAAAAGAACCTAGTACGCACGCCATTCTAACACGGAAGAAGCGCCGATTCGATCATTATCAATCGAATCACGGCGGCTCCAATCGCCGAAAACACGAATCGATCGGAACGAGCAAAAGGGAAAGGCGGACGGATTCTCGCGTACCTGACGTTCGATCCGAGCGCGCTAGCTAGAGAGAGAGAGAGAGAGAGGGAGGGAGAGAGAAGAGGGGAAGATGGAGTGGCGGGAAGGAATGAATGTTCGAATGGGAATGGTTTTTGCGGAGGGAGGGGGAAAACGTTTTGCCGCCTTTAAATACCGGAAAAGCCCCCCGTCCTGGACCGGGCCGGATCGGACCGGGCTCGGCTCATTAAGGCGGCCGGAGGTTGGTTTTTCGTTTATTATTTCTTCTTGGACCGGTCTGATTTCCAAGTTTTTTAAGAAAAAGGAAGAGCTATTTCTCAATTATTTGAAAAGATGAATTCGGAATTTACCTACTTCGAAAATTCGAGGCGGTCTAATTGAATGGAGGTCAAATTATGGAAGTCGTAAGATTTGAAAAAAATAAAATTCTTTATGAAAAGATTTACTAAAGTCGTGTATATTATACGGAGTAAGATCAGATCTAAAATCATTATAAAATGTGTAATCGGGTCATACGTCTATATTGAAAATTGTTAATTGAGTTATGTATATTTATTTCAATGTTTCAACATTACCAACGGTTCTAATAAATTATCAACAAATGACATGCTAGATTTACTAATTCTTATTGGAAAATACCAGCTCCTATTTGAGTCCTTTTACCCATCTTTATTAGATCATTTGAAATTGGGGAAAAGATTCGGAATAGTCCTAAACTTATTATATTTGTGTTGATTTAGTCATAAATCTTTAATAGTATTAATTTAAACCTAAAACTTTTGACCTAGTGTTAATTCAATCCTTCAAGCTAATTTTGACAAAATATTGTTGATGTGGACACCGACCAGTTCATGTGGTACTATCGACACTAACGTGGATAATTTTTTAATGATTTTTTTTATTTTTTATTTTGTTTTGATTTTTTCTTTCTTTTTTCTCTCCTTTCTTCTTCCTTTTGCTAGTGATCAATCATTAGCCACAGGCAATGGTTGGGCAAGCCATGGTGAAGTCGAGCCCCGACAAGGGTTGGCCTCACCAAATCGGGCTAGGCGAGGCTCTCATCACCAAATCTAGCGAGGCCGACCCTCACCATGGCCCAGCGAGACCAACTCGCCCAGCCACTGGGCCATGGCGGGTGGTAGGCCATCGCCTATGATCAGTGGCCGGTCACCGAAAAAAAGGAAGAAGAAAGAGAGAAAAAAGAATTAAAAAAATTAAAAAATTAAAAATTGGAAAATATATATTTACATATTATTAAAAATCATTCACGTCGGCACCGGTGGTGCCACGTAAGTCACCCAATGTCCATGTTAGTAATATCTAGCTAAAATTAATCAAAAAGACTGAATTGGTATCGGTTAGAAGGTTTAGAATTAGATTGGCACCATCAAAAAGTTTATGATAAAATTAGCACCAATGCAATAGGCTTAGAACTTTTCTGACACTTTTCCCTTTGAAATTGCTAACCATTCTAGTACTTTACAATACTTGAGCACTATTTATTTGTTATGATTACCAAGATTTTAATTTTACTAACTCTTATAGAACGTTAACAACTAATACTTGAAAGTTTCCAAAGTACCAACTGTACCGAAAATATACCCTTTTTATTTGAGTAGCTTGCCGACTATTTAGATTCCTAATTCTTGTGGGAAATTTCCAGCTGCTATTTGGATCCACGGTTTAACGCCTGGTCTATTAGATAATTTTGAAAATTACCAACCGGTCTTATAGTTCACCTACATTTATCTATAAAGTTACCAGCGAGTTAAACATACTAAGGACCTGTTTGGTTCAGCTTTGGACAAATGCCATTGGGAAAATGCAAATACCTTTAAGCTAAAGGGGTTTGTGAAAATGCAAATAGCGTTTGGTAAATTATAGTTTTAAAGTGCATTATGAAACAATTTTGGGCAAAATATTGTTTGGTAAAAATTGCATTTGGAATGGACTTTTGTTAAATTAAAAAAAAAAATTACAATTTTTTTTTTTAAGTCTGCAATTCTGCCGGACCGCCGAACAGCCCAATTGCCCCCTAATTGCCGTCACCTAAGGTTGCCCACCTCAGGCGCGCAACCGCAAGTGTCATGACCTTAGGCGACCGACGCCTAGGGTCGGCAACCGCTTGGGTCGCGCAATTCAGGCGACACAATCCGGGCGTCGCCTGAGATCCAGCGATGGTCGCTGAGGTTGGGTGACTCTCAGGCAGCGGTCGTCGGCGCGCGCCACCCCTTGGCCAGCAATCGTCGGCCTCCAATCAACAGCGGTCAGTTGGAAAAGTTAGAGAAGATGAACAGTAACCGAGCTATTTGCATTCCCAAAATACAACTTCCCAAAGCACCCCAAGCCTTGCATTAAGCTAAAGTGCTTTAGAGCCATTAGGAGATGCAATTGCATCTTGCCAAAGTTGCCTAAAAAATCGAACTAAACGCGTTTGCATTTGGTCAAGAGACTTTAGAGTCCCAAAGCCTCTTCTGAAAGTCGAACCAAACAGGGCCAACTCCTATATGGAATTACCAACTATTCTAAAAAATTTCAACCGCTCCCATAATTTACGCATATTTGTTAGCAAAGCTTTATTAATCAACTCATAAAAAGTATCGACTAATATTTGAGCTAGCTGTGAGCGTTTATCCCATTGTTTTAAAACTACCAATTTTCAAATAATATGCTAATGATTACGGCATCTTACCAACTTGGAAAAAAATTGATAACTTCTATTTGGAATTATTATCGCTATTTTTAGATAATCGCCAATATTTATCTGATTATTTCAAAAGTACCAAACATTTCAATGATTTGTCAACTTTTATGTGGCAAGCTTACAAATATACTAAAATTATTACTCTTTATACAAAATTACCAACTCTTTTCAAAATTAACAACTGCATTCCATTAATTTATTAACAATTATTTGAGGAGCTTTTTTTCTTTCTAGTCGAAAGAAATATATTATTCATATATTATAATAATACTCGAGAGATACATACAAGGCTTTTAAGCCTAACAAATCCCAAATAATTATAAAACGAATCAAAAGTCAAAAAGCAGATAATAAAGTACAGTTTGTAACTAGAAATACACTCTCATCCCTTAAAAACATGTTTGACATTGTAAACCATCGACGGTCGCTCACATTTAATGATGAGCACACGTCAAAATCTCCCACTCCATTTGCAACAACTTGGTGATGTGTGTCTATGTCGAACGCTCTCATCACCATCGCCATGCAAAGACACAAGCATCGAAATGTTGAAAAAATACAAATCAAATACCTAGGAGGAGTTCCTAGATCTATATTTAGATTTAGTTCGAGAGAGTAAGACCCCCAAAACTTGACCTAAATCTAAATTGGGATAGGAGAGCGGCTCAACCTTAGAGAGGTTGTGAAGTCATGTTATGAACATCCTCCTCAGTAGTTGTCGATTGGACGAATGGCTGAACTAGTCTTCACATTCACCTAATATCAACTGCAGAAATTTATTCACACACAAACTCCTAGAACAAATTGGAAGAAAAAAGAAAGACGAAAACCTTCAAAAGAGAGAGGCGGGGAGGGAGGGAGTCCCTCTCTCTCTCCCTCAGGGATGGCACTAGAGAGAGGCAACGGCTTTAAGAGAAAGGAAATCCTAACCTAGGGTTTAGAGAGAGAGCGAGTATCATTCTTACATAAATATACTACTCTTGTTGAAGTCACTTATCAACTTTTATTTGATCTTTTTAAAGGTACAAATTGTTCCAACTATTTATTCACATTTGTTGGAGTCGTGAAGTTACAAGCTAATAAACATTGTTATGTGGAATTAAAAAAGCGGCGATAATTTGATAATGAGATATGGGAGGTCCCTAAACTTTTTCGATACGTTGAATCTCTGCCCCAAGGCCCTTTTTGTCGAATTAGATCCTTGAAATATATATATATATTCATTTATTCAATTGACCATTCCGCTTCAAAAACCTAGCGAAAGTGCAAATGTGATGGTTAAGTGCCATGCTGGTTCTCATGTGGCAGCCAAGTAATGCTTCGAGGTGGTGACCTCTGTCGGAGGCCAGGGTAGAGAGAGATAGGCCCAAAGCTTTGGCACGACGGACGGCGACAACAACACGATGGATAACGGCGGTGGAACTCGGCACGACATGCGACGAATCTGATGATAATGGCCTTGTAGCATTGACGGGTGGCGGCGATGGCAACATGCTAGTGTTGATGGCCGCCATGGGACCATCCTAATGTGGGCAGCAGCCTAGTGGGGACCGGCTCGACCTCGGATCAACCGGGGATCTAGGTCGTTTGAGGTCGGCAGCAGCCCTAACTAAGCACCCAGGTCGAGGTCAACGTCAGATGTCAACCATTGCCAAATGTTCTTTCAAACTCGACAAACGTCAAGACATGAGATGCGACAAACACGATATTTTCTTGCTAAAGTACTCATTTGAATATCAACTTACCGCATTGTCTCTTTCTCATGTCGGCATGCTCTTCTTTCATTGTATAAGTAGTTGACCCTATTCAAATCCAAATACTTTGGATGCATTTAGTTAAACTTTTGAGGAAAGCCTTTGAGAAAAGAATTTTAAGTTAAAGAAATTTTTCAAAATGCAAATTATTTTTGTTAAATTGTACTTTCAAAGTCCATTATGAAATACTTTTGAACAAATTAGTATTTGGAGAGATTATATTTACAAATATTTTTATGATTAAAAAAAGAAAAAAATTGTTAAAAAAAAATAAAAAAGTTGCCTGGCAACGCGACATGCGGCCTCAGGCTCCGGCAACCCTCGACGAGGGCCACCTAGGGTTAGGTGACCCTGGCAGCCCTTCACGGAGGTTGCGTGACCTCACCGCGCATGACCCAAATCTAGGTCACTTAGAAAGTCGTGAGATCTAGGGTTGCGCCTGAGGAGGTTGCACGACCTCCAGCGACATAAATCTAGGTCGCGCTTCAAGTCGCATGACCAAATGAGGGCCACTTGGTCACACAACCTTAGGCAGCCCTTCAGGGGGTTGCGCGACCCAAAGTTGAGTTGCCGCAATGCAACTTGTGGGCGATTGCCACATCTCGCCAAGGTTGCGCGACTAGGCGATGACCATCGCTAGGGCAGCCACGACCTCGCCAACCTCTCTCTAGCCCATCACCAACTAGCCACATGCAACCACGCCATGCGAATGGAAAAGAAGATGAACGGTAAGCCGGAGGCTTAGAAAATGCTGAAAGCCCAAGGTAACCTAGGAC
The DNA here is from genome assembly GCA_014182565.1 of Eucalyptus marginata. NCBI lineage: Eukaryota > Viridiplantae > Streptophyta > Magnoliopsida > Myrtales > Myrtaceae > Eucalyptus > Eucalyptus marginata. The sequence goes on from CM024593.1 coordinate 4,176,925, forward strand.
CTACCTTGGGCTTTCAACCTTTCAAAGGCTAACATTCCCTCAATGTGGGTTTCAAAAATTTAACCAAATACCCAACATTTGGCCAAATGAGCTTTGGACACTCAAAAGTCCCTCAAAAGTCCCTTCCCAAAGCAGATCCCAAACGCACCCTTTACTCCTCAAGCAAAGAGTATGGGCAACCATCGATGCATCTAGGACCATTAGCCACAAAACTAGTCTTTGGCAAAACTTTGTATATCGGGATGCCATCTTCCAAAGTAAGTACTGGAAGTGTAGGATTTATAAGGACCTTCCATATCGTTTTCCCTTAACAAAAGGGAAAAAATAGAGGCTGCGATTCACCAACACGCACGAAGGAAAAATAACGCTGCAAGTCCAACTGCTACTAAAATAAATACTTGGAGGACTATTCACAGCATACCAAATGATAGTTCTCTTGATCTAAAATTATCAGAGTCAAGCGAATTGACAGATTTCGACTACACTAGCTTATTCAATTCTGGACAGGCAACCAACAATCCAATTGTGAATATAAATGGCAATCAGGAAAAGTCTGCTACTCCACATCTTTCCAACCTTTCATTACACGGACTTTAGAGGAAATATGCATTGCGCTAACCAAGGATATAAGTGAGCATTAGGGATATATTATTGACCCTATGAACATGGACATCTATGTGCACAAGCAAACTAGACATGACGGGGTTTTAAATTAAGATGGATTCTTTATAAGATCTCTCCCACAGATGGACAATTATCAGCATATGAGTAAAAGAAAAGAAAAAAAAAAAAAAAAAAAGGCAAAGAAAACCTACCCAACACAAACATAGAAAGAGACAAGCTTCACAACTCCCTTGTATCACGGAATTCCCCAAATGCATAATCAGTAATGGGAATCTTGACCAGGACTCTCCGCATGCATATCCATGGAAGTATCATTGGAGCTTGTCGGGTTGTTATCCCTGATCTGATGATGAGGGTTGTTAGTTTCGTTATGTCGCGCAGCATTTCCCGGCGAAGTGGTGTTCGAATTATAACCAGCTTGCATCGATTGATAGTGCTGGAGGCTCCGTCGCACAGGGCTTGAAAGTGCATTCGAAAAGACGGGATTTTTCCCCTGCTGATCAGAATTTCCAGAACGAGCACCCTGAATTGCTGCCGGTCCAAACGGGTTAGAAGAAATGGGGCGCCAACATTAGCTAAATGCACTGCCGCTTGAGAATTTTGGAGCTGAGGCGGCGGCCTGGGGGACATTGGAGCGTCGTCTGCTGCATAGTCGAGCTCATTCTACACAAGTTCCAAAACAGAAGGGGAAAAGAAATAACTTATTTAGCTGTGTCGACAAACGGCGTGCCATATTGTTCCTGGACAAGGCCAGGAAAGAACTCATGTGAATCCTCTAACGAATAATTTTAGTAAAACTAGAATTACTTCAAAAATTGCCATAACCTACGAGCCATCTTTCACTGATCACTATTACCTAAAAAAAAAAAAAAAAATGTCCTGGAGGAAACACCAATCTGTTTCCACCACAGTGGTCATTTGATCTAGTCAGTTCAAAATCCAAGTGCAGTTTATAAAAGATCCCAGAAGGTAACTGATATCATCTGTCTTCAGATGGCACAAACAGCAACTCAGTCACATTATCTGGTGGAATTCACTACCACGCCAAAGTACAAAAGAAGATAAGGCAAGAAAAACCTCAGAAGAAGAAATTCCATCTATCACCAACGCATGCTGCAGCCAAGGGTGGTAGAGGTGCCACTAACTGAATTACAATTACAAAATCCAGAATAATGTCTTTGATGAATTTCAATTTTTTTTTTCTACCCAAAGCTACTAATCATCCAATAGAGCACTCATTCCGCATTAAAGATTGCTCCAACAAAAAACATAACAATGAGATTAACCTAGTTTACACCTTCAAAGTTCTACCTAATGTACAGGTGTCCTGAAACCATTTATTGTAAATCTAAGGGAGTATAAGGTGGTGTTAACACACAAAAGCATTAAAAGACTTATGCCAAACCAGATGAATAGGAGCTGAGATGGATGCTGCTTTCAAATACAGTGTGCTCCATACAAGAATCTAGACTCAGCTTTTAAATCACCTTATTTTCACATCAACCTTGACTTACTTCTTCACCTAGAAGATTGTAACTATGGAAGGCCTCTAGCGCAGTCATCTTCCGTCACCATACAATAGATTCGTAATACACATCACGTAGCATCATAGCTACTTGCAGAATCTTCAGCAACTTAATTTATACAAGGGTCAGCAGCAGGACACCCTTGGTTATTTGTAATTCTTTTTACCTACCAGAGAAACATCTACCACGTTTTTCGCCTTCTGTGACCTACAACATACGAGCCAGACTCCAGACTTTTATATAAAGAAGTCAATAACAAAACCCCAGAACCAACCTAGAAGAAAGACAAAATTCCAGAACCTCTCCATTAAAAAGCCCCTCTCACAAGCCACTACTAATCATCCCTGCACCACTATAGAAACACAAGTATAGAAAGACAAAAAAAACCACTAACCAATGCAAGAAGTAAGATATGAACACACAGAGTGAGGAAACCAAACACAATTGTGATGGATTCTGAATATAGGCAGACCTGCAAGTATGAAATAATATCGATTGTGGACACTCTTGATCCTTCTTCTTGTTGTCTCAAAATCCATTGATAGAGTTTCTCCTATGTAAAAATAAGGAGGAAAATGTAAGAAGTAAATTAATCACTGGCTCACGCTCTTCAAAATAAGAATGTGTCAAAAAAGATCAAGCAGCTAAAACAAAACCATAGCATTTCCTGGTCATATTCCACCTAAAATATTAGTATCCCAATCAACTACGTAAGTTCTCGTCACCCCCCTAGCATGGTAGCAACTCTATCCACAAGCCACCTCGTGGTATTATAGACCATATCATCAGGCAAGATATGATAGGGAGAGGCACAAATAACAGATCGGAAGCTGCTGAAAAGAACAGCGATGAAATGAGAAGCAACTCCCACCCTATGATGACTACCGTCTCAAGTGTTACGAGAGAATGAGTAAACTTATAACTTCATTCCTTTACAACTTTTGGTTTGGTAGCATTTGAGTGTTTGGTGTTTGTAACTTCAAACCACCAGGCACCAACCCCCTCGTTGGGCTATGCACCAGTCTTGGCTTTTTATTTTTACTCAAACAACAATCTGATAATTGGGAAATGCCGTCCCATCAATGCTTCCCCAAAAAGACATCAACTATTGTTCGGGCATCGGCGTCCCTAATGTCAAGGGGGTGGCAACTGGGCATGCGGGTGAGTGAATATAGATAACGAATGGATACAGACTTCACCATAAAAACCTTATTTAAAACTCGCCATCACTAGAAAATATTTTATAGAAATACTTAATGTGCATAATATGCAAAGGTATGCAATTTGTACCAAAGCCATACAAGTCGAGAATCTAGCTGAAGATGCACATCCATTAGTGAATATGCTCCATGTGGACATCATCTAAATTTCAAGGTCATGTAATCCCAAAAAAACTTATAGTCCAGGGAAAAGGAAGCAGCAGAGAGCTAGCTAGAGAGATTCCAGGAGACCAAATGGAGCAAAAAATTTTCTGGATGCTCAAAAACAAAAGCAGCATTTCATTTGTCATGCACTTTATTGTGCAATGCAACTCTGGTCCTCTCTCTAACAGAATAAAACCAAAAAGATGCCACTTTGGTTCCAATTGTTAATACCTTGATGAATGTACATCCATTGAATACGCACAACATGGAAAGTCAAATTGTATTCCATAGCCATGTATGGACAGAAGACTAATCTTTTCTTCATTTATAGGTAATGAAGGATTTTGTTGATATAAAAGATCTTGCCAGAGATGTACAAGGACAGGAAGAAGAAAAACAAACAAAAAGTGAAACATCACAAAACTACATAGAAACAGCGCAAAATGACCAAAGGGCAAAGATGAATCAGAGAACGCAAAGGAGAAGCAACCTAACATCTAAATCCCTCAAACAATCTTTTGTTACATTCTTTCCAGATGCACCGCATCAGAAAAGGGGCACAGCGCTCCAAGAATTCTTAGAGGTTAAATCTCCACCAAAAGCATTCCAACAGCTCAATACTGAATGACATGTCTTGGCATGACTCATACAACCTTAGACAAGCTGAAGATATAATTCCAAATCTTGAGGGAGAAGTCATGATGAAGAAAGAAGTGGGCAAACAGATTCACCCGAATGCTTACATACACAACACTGATCCATAAGAATGAAATTGCCTTTTTTCCGAGAACTTAAGGATTAAGGTATGAAGTTACTACAGAAAGACCAAGTGACGATTCTACACAGTGACAATTTTAGCCTAAACGGAGAATGCCCTATTTTCTGGCCCAGAAAACGATGAAAGCGGAAGAGAAAACGGTAGATCACATGCCAAAAAGCATGAATAGGAGGAGGAACTTCTTAGTATGCAAATGAAAGCCAACAGCTTGATAATTTAACAGAGGATTCAAGGGCACACAAGACTTGCGATGGCTTGAAAAATGAAAAAAGCTCGAGGCTGAAGGTCGATAACTGGGGACAACTTGGCGATACACAAGCGACAGAGTCTTTCCTGTTCAAAAAGGTTAACAAATTGAAGTTGAAGCTAACAGTAATCTCCCCATACGATTCCTTTTAGTTACCCCGTTATATCAGTTTCTACCCCATCCCTATGGAGAAGATATCTCCAGCATAGGAATCCCGGGCACCAATCAGAAGGGGGGAAGAAGTGACACAGATTACCAAGCAACACGACTCCAGACTCCAATAAACCCAGAACCATTTTTCTAAATAGTCTGATCCCATGAGAGGCGTTCGTCCTCATAGCGCTACCACAAAATTCTCGCAACATGCCAATCAAGTTAACCAACACACAAGCATCACCAGCAAAACAATTCACCAAGAAATGCAACCGCAAACAGCAATCTTCCCAGCTCACACAAGCCCATAGATTCTATCGATATACCATCAAGCCTCCGCAGCACTAACCACAGGAGAAATGAAACACCCGAACCCGCACAACCGCGCGCCCAAATCAGCCGACATCGCGCGTAACCGATCGAGGAAGCCCCCAAAAACCTTCACTTTGGCAAAAGCCAGGCCACGCCAAAACGACTTCGAATCCAATTCTCCCTATTCCAACCCTTAACAGTACCATCCGATTATCAAATCAAATCCAAAACCAAAAAAAAAAAAAAAAATCCCCCACCGAACACCCCAGAAAAAAAAAAAAAAAAAAAAAAAAAGAAGCACCCAAAAATCCGCGGCGAATCGGATATCCGGGGAATCGAGGAACGGAATCGGGTGGGGAAAGGGGCGATTAGGGGGAATTACCAGGGCGTGGCGCTCGCCGGCCTGGAAGGAGAGGCGCTGGTGGCTCATGGCCTGGGTGTAGAGCTGGGAGAGGGAGTTGGCGGCGCTGCAGAAGGAGGTGTAGAGGCTCCGGTCCACCTCGTCCAGGCGCGACGCCACCGACTTCCTCTTCTTCGCCATCGCCGGAGAGGAATCGCCGGAGAGGAAGGAAGGAAGGAAGGAAGGAGAAGCAAGGGTTTCTCCCCCGATCGAAATTGAACCGCGTCGAACGAGAGAGAGAGAGAGAGAAACTTACGGGAAAAAGGCAGGAGAAAAGAGAGGCTAAAGAGGCAAAGTTTAGGGAGAGGAGGAGGAGGGGGATGGATGCTTGCAAGATGGAGTGGGTACGTGGATATTCAGCCACGCTCACCGCCCGTGGGCCCCACCCTCTTTCGTCGCTCGAGTTGTGTAAAAATCTAGGTTTACATGCTCGGACCGGGCCCGGTCTCTCGGGAGGTCACCCATCCTAGAAGTACATGCTCGTGCCAACGGTTCATGTACTTGCCCATCGGTCGAGACCGGAGATTGCTATTGTGTTGGGAGGAGGGCTCTGGTTTGGACACGGCTCGGGTTTGAGCCCGTGAGGAAATCTGGTTTGAGTGAGTTTCTTGATTTGAGGATATTTCCCGATTTGCTTTGGTTACCATAAAGAGATTTTCTATGTATGGGGTGGATTCGGTCATTATCTCATGATGCAAATAAAATGGGCCTTTCGGCTGTACTGTCGAGCGTTTTTAGTGAGTTTTTTATGAGATATTATGAGATTACGATTTGGTGTAATCCGGGGTTATGAAACGCTTGAATAATTGAGCTATTGTAACTTGTATTAGCTAAATTCATAGTGGGGTTTTCTGTGGTTGACTCTTCTCGTGGAGTAGACACCCACAATTGGACCGAATTATATGAATCTATGGTATTCTTTATCGTTTTCTATTGATTTTTTGGTAATTTCTTCTTCTCGCGTTAGACTCATATTGCGAAATACATTATCTTCCGCTTTATGTCACAAAAATCGTATCGAAGCTATGGTAGTAGTTTTGGAGTTGGTTTGAAGTTTTTGCGTATCTTGTCATCATTTGGAAACGTTATCTTTGTAGTTATGTGTGAAGCAAGAGTTCAGATTATTTAACGGGAAAAACAATTTTCGATAGTGGATCATTGCATTGTGTGCCTTGTTAATAAGTTGAGGTTTGGCAAAAGCATTGAATGAAAATAATAAATTGTCAAAAACTGAAAGAAACAAAAACTCTGGTTGAATTTTTTTATGATGTGTTTATTAAAGTGATTGAAGAGAAAGATGTGATAGCGTCGTGGACAAAACTTGAGTCACTTTATTTGATGAAAGGATTGAGCATTGTTCAAATATGTTGGAAAGCATTTTTCAATTATGAATAGTTGAAAGCACATTAATTAGAGCCCATTTAAATAAGTTCAACAAACTTATGATGGACTTAAAGAACGTCAGTGAAGCTTTGTATGATGAGAAACAAGGCATGATGTTGTTGGCGTCTTTACTAGATTCTTTTGAGCATTTTACTCATTGTTACTAGAGCGTACTACAATTAAGTCTACCTTATTTCCTAAGCAGAGGAAAAGAAAATAGGAGAAGATAACTTAAGATAGAATATGGAAGAGCCCTTATAAATCAAGACTCAACCTTCAGGACCATCAATGTTATTACTATGATGAGGCATGCACTAAAAGAGAAATCATTGGAACTACAATGGTAAAGGAGTTAGGGTGGAGTCTATGAGTGATGATAATGTTGTCACTACAACATATAATAGTTCTAGTGATGTTGATGATATGTTATCAGTCACCACGAGTTCATTAGGTGATGTTTTGGTGCTTCACTTTGGACTTTCGTATCATCTAACTCCTCATAGTCACTTGTTTACCACAAGGTTCTTATGGAAAATGTGCTACTAGTGAAATAGTAAAGATCTAAACAATGCGAATTAGGATAGCCGATGGATTGTTGAGTATGTTGACTGACTTCAGGCATGTATGGGAGCTGAGAAAGAGCCTTATCTTGTCAAGTGTTCTTGGGGAGTTCGGTACCATATCTCTAGCGAAGGTGAAGTTTCGAAGGTCTTTGATGACCTGCTTACTATGATGTGAGGGAAGGATGAGTGTGGGTTGTATTGTAGGGAACGATAGTGATTAGCTCATCTGTTGTATTAAGCGAGGCGTATGGTCAAAACATGGCCCAAGAGATTTGGACATGAGTGAAAGAGAGATGCTTATCATGAGTTAAAACGGGTCTACTCGAAGTCATAGGACTAAAAATGTGAGCTTACGTAAATACGCAACATGGCTAATTAGTGAACATTGAAGTTTAACAAAATAGTTCACCGTACCTTGTACATGATAGGCTACATACATTAATATTTATGAGGACCCTCTCAAGTTCGGTATAAGGGTGGTGGTAGAGTATTTGTTGTTCTTTGTTGATGACTCTTTTGAGAAAAGTTTGGATTTGTCTTCTTAAGTACAAGAGCAAAGTGCTTGGTTGGTTCAAGTTGTGGAAGGCAATGACCAAAAGTTGTATGAATGAAGATCTGTTCATGGGAACTGACAAAAAGTTGGAATTGATAAGCTTAGCCAGATTTGCTTAGAGGAAGTCACAGTAAAATGTCTATTGTTTCTAACGCATCACAACTAAACGGAGTCACAGAACATATGAATAGAATTATACTAGACATCTCCCTCTTTACTCTCCAATGTTGCAATGGAAGAAGATTTCTAGGCCAAGGCAATGAATGTTGTTTGTTGGTTAATAAAGAGATCACAATTACCAGCAATTGCTTGGAAAGCTCTTGTGGAAACGTGATCAAGTAAGCCTGCTGATTAAGTTAGATTTCGATCTGCTTATGCTCGGGTTAGTGATGGTGCACTGAAGCTAGGGGTAAGGAAGTGCACATTCCTAGAGTTTGCACATGGAATGAAGGTATATGGGTTGTGGTGCACCAAGCAAGATTCACACGGGTTTATATTTAGCAAAGTGGTTATTCTCGACAAATCAATATGTTTCAAAAGAGAAGCAAGAGATCAATTATAGAGAGAGATCTACATGGTATTTAGAAATAGGTGGAGCTTTAAGGGATGTGATAATATCTCTAGAGTTGCTAGATTCCATAGCAGATTCAAGGTCACAGTTGATGAAGTTTTGAGATGGTCAAAAGATGTGGATGAGATATAGCAATAGTCGTATGCATATACAAAAATAGATAATATGAGTGCAATACAGACTGCTTCGGGTTTTGAGATTCTAGAGACCGAAGACTACTTGACTATTAAGTACCTGAAGAAAGCTTTGAGCCATTTTACCATGTAGTTGAGAAATTCTATAGGTACCACAACACTTGCATATCACAAAATTGCCTAGAGTGTTATTGTGTACATGGATGGAAGAAGAGCACTTGTCCCGTGCTCGAAGGAGGTTTGCCATTTTTTCCTAAGTAGACAGAGTGTCATACAAGTCGAAGAAGCAGTTTTGTTTATTTCGACCAATGTAGTTAAAAACCGCACGTAAATCTCCATTTTCACAAATCAAGAACCTTGTAAACTTGTTCAAAACTCATACAGTGACCAAGATCGAGGCGGAATCACAAATTGAATTGCTAAAATTGTTAAATGGGCAAGTCGGGTCATGCCGAGATTTTGGCACATTTGACTAGTGACTATACTCCCTTAGCTCATGGATTTGGAAAATGTTAAAGTTGTGTTTAGTCGTCCGGATTTGAATTGGGATCTAGTAGGATAAGGTTAGATTAGAAATCCTTCGAATATCCTCTAATGCTAGAAAATTCCATTATATATCAGTGCACTCTAAGATAGAATTAAGAATCTTCGAAAAATAACTGAAAATCTTTGTAAATTCCACTTGCCCAACGCAACCTCCCGCGGGATCTCCAGATCTCGCTCTTGAGGTCCCTCACCAGCATCGTCAAACTTGCTCTCTTCAGCTCCCTCCAGATCGTCTCCTTTCGCCAGATCCACCGCCATCTCCAGCCCCGAGCCGTAGTTCTGGCTCAGCCTCACCAAGTCAGAGGCGATCCAAACGCGGATGAAGACGAGTCTTTGTTCGTCGAAGGCGTCACGAAGCAACTGGGGGAGGTAACGAGCGCAACTGATCTGGTGGACGAGGCAGCAACGGTCGATGCAGAGGTGAAGGGTGGCAACGAGGTGGTGGACACGGCGTGCAAAGCCCAGGCACCACTTGATGTCGAATCCAACCATCCGGGGGTAGTGACAGGCGGAGAGAAGGTAGGTGGAGATCCACCGTTGGACAACGTTGGGGCAGCAAGTGACGAGGGCAAACACACCTCTGTTGTGCATGACAACCTCAAAGGATCTCTGGCACACTTGTGAGAGGATTAGAGTTTTTTGATAATTTCTCTTTGTCACCCTCGGTCGTTAAACACGATGGGCTGCCGGCAACAACGATTGTGCAGTTGTCGAAAATGACAACGATCGGCTATGGTAATTGTGGCCGGTGAAGCAATATTCAAATGCATCACTCCATCGTTGAAGGATAGTAGGGTTTGTTAGGTTATTTTGTTAGAAAAACAAACAATTATCCAGTTCAAATTTACTCCGTCCTTATCCCGATTGACTTATTTGTTATTTTATCTAGTCAAAAGACGTTGTCGACTCGATCACCGGACGCAGTCAAAGGGGACTTAGACCCACCTTACTCACTGACCAGCTACTGAATGTGGTCCTTGCATTGCTTTTCATAAACCCGAGCATGCTCACACTTTTACAAAGAGCCGACGAGGCACACACGGAACTTGCTCAGCACTCCATCATTTTCAACCACCGTGCAAATCTTTTTGACGAGTTAAACCACTCAACTCTTTGCTTTTAGCCTTTACTTTGGAAAGCGGAACGTGCTCAACACTCCTTTTGGTACGTCAGCATCTTCCATTCGAGATTTGCATACTTTCATTATGAAAAGGTATTGAGATTATGCATTCATTAGAGTGTATCATTCTATCATGGACACTAAAAATCATTTTATTTGGCTACGTGGATATTCCCAACATGGTTATCATTCTCATAACATTTTTCAAGAATGTTTCTCATAATTTGTAAGATCTAACAATACAAATTTGCAAACACCCTAGCTATCCCGGTTAAGAAAAAAGAGATTCTAACTATCTTGGCTCCAAGTGAACGTTTTGAGCTATGAACGGTTTCATCAGCTATTTTGACTTAGAGGAAGACTCCAACGTGCATATCAAGTTATCTGTAGATATAAATTGTGTCGATAATGAAGACATTTTTCATTGATTAATTATTTCAAGTTTTATAAGTGATTATATTTAGAAAAATAGTTTTCAAATTACTCATTTTCACAAAATAAATGAAGCATTAATGGAGATAAAATAGGAGGAAGAGTTGCAACTTTCATTAAGCATTACAAAGAAGATTGGATCAAAGAAGAGAAGATACACGCACAATCATTCAACTTTCTAAGAGTTTGATCTTTGTTTTTGTATGTACTTTTCAATTCCTTCACTTTACATTGCATGTAATCTCGTTTTGATGTACTTCAATCCCAAGCATTTCAATGTTAGATAATTTTTAAAAGATAAACAAGAGAAGTAAATATACGCTTGAGAGCGTTTAGAGCGTTTTAATTAGTTCGGCCACTTCAACTTCCATTTTGATACATTAAAGAAAATATTTTTCATTCATTCGTTTTTATAAGTAATATAAGTAACTATTTAAAAAAAAATTATCAAAATCATATCATCTTTTTAAGTGCTCATCCACAATCACAACCGACAAAATAACTTCCCCAACTCTTCCACGTGTGCAGTAGTAATCTTCACCTCCTTCCCAACTGCTTACAACCATTCATCCACTTTTTTCATTTGCTTTACAATGAGAATTTCTTCATATGTACTTGTTCCCATGCTCTTTGACCTAGCTCTTCTCACTTGCATCACCCAAGCTTCCCTCAATTTGAACTACATTATTTAGATCGAGCTCTCTTCCTTCACATAGTTCTAGTTTCAAAATTATATCTATATTTCTAACAACGTCAATACTCAATTAAAGTTCGAGCTAAAAAGAAATACTCGATTAAAGTGGACACATATAATTCCCTCAATGGGAACATATATGTGTAAAACATGGTACTTCATGCAGAATCAACCATCTAGAAGAGCGTGTGGTTAAAAATGGGTACTAACATTTGCCCACAAGTATTTCTTTAAATTATCTAATTTATAGCAATGTTGATATACTAACCCATTTTCACTTAGCGTGGACCCGCCCTCAATTTGTATTTATGAACTTGCACCGTCGAATACGCGCTTAGGCCGTATGATCGAGTAGAGCGGCTCATCGTGAGCTATTCACCACAGGGAGCTTCAATCTTTTTTATTATCGTTGAAATATCTCATGTCATTTAACAATGATGTTTATATCATCTTTATAATATGTGGCCTTCTCCACCTATAAATTTAACATTTTGGGTTAGACTTTTTAATGTGGTATTCGAGCTAGGTTTTCCCCCTTTTGCATGTGCGTCCACCCCGTCAAATTTTCATGAGCTACTTGGACATGAGAGGCGTGCTAAAATATCTCACATAACTTGACAATAAAATTTATATACTCTTTATTTATATGTGACCTCCTCTACCTATAAATTTAAGTTTTTGGATTTGACTTTCTAACAATTACTAAATGCGCATTGCACATGGTAAGACATCATTTTTCATCAAAATACTTCGGAACCAAATTTGCTTAAGTGTGACTAAGGATCTTCATAAGATTGAGAGTATTATCAAATGAACAAATTTTGTTTAACTTAGACTTCGTTTGTTTCACTTAAGATGAATGATTTAAAAAATAAATTCCTAAAAATCATCACTTATATCACTTGAAATCATCAATCATTAAAAAATGTGTGCATCATCAACAATAATTTGTGTCTAAATATTTGCGTAAATAATGAAAATATTTTTTCGTTTATTCATTTTTGTAAGCGCTATAAATGATCATTTTAAGAAAATGATTTTCAAATCAATCATTTTTAATGAAACCAAACAGAGACCTAGAAGAAAATCACGAGAAAACAAGGAAGCGGCAACTAGTTATTTACCGAGTCATTTGTGAAATCATTGACCTTTTATAAAGAAAAAAATTACCCAATCAATCCTAAACTTATTAGACAAATGTCAATTGAATCCTAAACTTTCCAATATTACCAATTTAGTCTTAAACATTTATATGAAATTCCAATGTAGTCCTTCAAATCATTTTTTGCCAAAAATCGCTAATGTGGCAATTCCTTCATTGTCAACCATCCCACATAACACATAATCATGTCAATGATTTCCAAAGAAAATTGGTTGAAAGGGTTACATTGAAATTTCATGCAAAAGTTTAAGACTTATTAGCGAATTTGGAAATTTTAGGACTAAATTGGGCATCCATACAATAAGTTTATGATTAATTGGATGATTTTCACCCTTTATTAACTCGGAATGAGAATCTTTCACAGGAGAAAGAGACAATAATGCCAAGCGAATTAGATACAAAAAAATCAACACAATAGGAAAAATAAAGATGGACGCCAAAGTACATAGGCATATGCTCATTAAGCATCACCAAGTAAAGGATTCCCACTAGGGAAAAAGGTAATAATATAAAACTGGAAAGAAAGGAAAAAAAAATGTGTGGAAGAGAGAGAAAGAGAGAGACTTGAATGAAGAATGGATAGCTCTTTTTCGAATAATGAGTGTCCCAAAAGTCGCACCACGACACATGAATATCTTATTAATGCAATATTAGAGAGTAAGCATGAACAAAAGTGTCTTTAATGTTGATGCAAACGTTAGAGGGAATTTTAAATTGGATGGATAAAAGTCGCATGGCCACTACTTTTGTGTACCGATCGGGGAAACCTTACTGAAAAAAAGGTTATTTGCACGTTTTATAATTATAAAGGTAGAAAAATTTGCACTTTAAACATGGAGTGGGAGACATGAGAAAGGATAATTGCACAATCAATTCTAAATCTAATACATAGAAACTAATCGGGACCGAAACAAAATGCCATCAAATCATCTCGGTCAAATCATCTCGATCAAGTCTTGTAATATTCATCCGACGTGGTAGCTTTGTCATTGCCAGTTGTTTTACGTGTAATGGCAATAGTATGACATAGACGAAACAAGCCATTTGTCTTTATTTTCTCTCTTTTTTTCCTCTTTTTTTTTTTTTTTTTTTTTTTCTTTTCTTCTAGTGCACGAGTTGCTGTTCATTAATTCGCAGTTGGCCGTGGTTGGGGATAATGTCTCTGTGAAAAAAAAGTTCACGCAAATAGATAGTAGGGAAAATTTGAACCTGAATTTGACCGGAACGGAATGGCGTTAGAGGAAGGATGGCCGGAGTGGGTGATCGGAGTCAATGCTCAAGGCCATTTAGGAATTTTTGATCGCCAAGTTCAGCATTACAAAATAGTTACTGACAAATTTTCACAGCTAAAGGCAAGAGAAAATTTCTTTGAATCAATTTTTTATTGGAAACTATTTTTAGCACCTTCGATATCTGTTATCATTGTGTCTTCCAAGAACACCCAAAGGCAAACTGTGGGAAACGATTTAGGATTGAGTCCTAGCCGATATATATAGCTCAAAGAGTGAGGTAATAACAGCGGAAGTGCCATAATTTTTATACAGCGCTCACTCAAACATCATAATTTTTTTTGGCTCACTTTAGCCTTGTTTGATAACATGTCAAATAATGTCTATTTCTACTATTTTATTCTTTGAAATCAAAAAAAAAAAAAAAAAAAGTCCATTTTGTAACATTTTCATTGTCAATAATAGATTTAGAACAAAATCAAGAAGTAAAAAAAGTTGTTTTTTTGTTCTTGAGAATAATTCTAGAATCAAACATTTTCTTCTTCTTCTTTTCTCTTTTCTTTTCTTCTTCTTCTTCCTTTAGAACGAGGGTTGGCAACCTCGCCAAAGCCTTGCCAGGCCAGCCCTCATCTAGCCTATCGTAGGCCATTACCAAGGCTAGCAACCGGCTAGAGGAAGAAGAAGAAGAAAATTAAAAATGAAAAAAAGAGAAAATGTAATAAAATCATTTAAAAAGTAAAAGAAATTATAAAAAAAAAAAAAAAAAATTGAGGGTCGTACCAAATGCATTTATATTCCAAGAATATTAATTTTGTGCAATTACCAAATATCTTCAAATACTCAGAAATTCGTTTAGGGAACAAAACTATTTATGAGCGGAAATTGTTTTCAAGAATAGAATGACTAACAAACACACCCTTAAGTGCCACATCGAAGTAAAATCAATCACTTAGGTTGCGTTTGGAAACTATTTTTAGCACCTTCGATATATGTTACTAATGTGTCTTCCCAGAACACCCAAAGGCAAATTGCCGGAAACAATTTAGAGTTGAGTCCTAGCCGATATATATAGCTCAAAGAGTTAGGTAAGAACAACAAGAGTGTCATAACTTTCATACAGTGCTCACTTGAGCATCATAATTTTTTTGGGCCGACTTTGGCCCTGTTTGATAACGTGTTAAATAGTGCCTATTTCTATTCTTTTATTACTCGGAAACCAAAAAAAAAAAGAAGTTCATTTTGTAATGTTTTTGTCATCAATAATAGAATTGAAACAAAATTAAAAAGTGAAAAAGGTTGTTTTTTTGTTCTCGAAAATAATTCTAGAATCAAGCAATTTCTTTTCTTTATTTTCTTTTTTATTTTCTTCTTCTTCTTCCTTTAGGACGAGGGTTGGCAACCTCGCCAAAACCTCGCCGGGCTAGCCCTCATCTAGCTTGTCGTCGGCTATTACTAAGGCTAGCAACCAACTAGAGGAAGAAGAAGAAGAAAAGAAAAAAAAAGAAAAGAGAGAGAGAGAATCTAATAAAATTATTTAAAAATTAAAAAAAAATTATAAATCATAAAAAAATTTGAAGGTCGTACCAAATACATTTCTATATCATGAATATTAATTCTATGCATTTACTAAACATCTTGGAATGCTTAGAAATTCATTTAGGGAACAAAACCATTTTTAAGCAGAAATTATTCTCGATAATAAAATAACTAACAAACACACCCCTAAGTGCCACATCGAAGTAAAATCAATTACTTAAGTGCCCATTTCGACAAATTATATTACGTGTTTTTTTTTTGAATTTTTTATTTTCCTTTTTTTACTTTTATTTTAGGGCCGATGAGGGTCACCGGCAACCCTCGGTGGCCGCAAACCCTCACCTAGGTGAGGGCCGCCTCACCCTCAACCGCAAAGGCCCTAGGCAAGACCATCGTGACCTTGCCCAAGGCCTTCACAGCCAGATGAGGGCAAAGGTTTCATGGCCAGCAAGGGTCGCTCATGACCCTCACCGGCCTTAAAAAAGGAAAAATAAAAAATAATGATACAAAAGTTAAAAAATCAAAATTATTAAAAAAATATCTACCTCAATACCAGTGAAGCCATGTAGAATGATTAGCATCCACATCGGATTTTCAAACAAGGCAAATCACCAAGAGCACTCAAATAATTGATTTTTCAAATTTGTGATATTCAAGTGAGCCAAAACACAAAAATTATGATACTCAAGTGAATACTATACGAAAGTTATGACGCTTCTGCTATTATTACCCCCTCAAATAACTTAGTAAGCACAAGCTCGGGTTCAACTATAGGTATATATAAGTTGGTATATTGTGAAATTTTATTGATTTTTGTGTCTATTCAATGGCCATTGGATATATCTTTATAAATATAACGATACAAGTTCATCTAGACTCGAAGGCTTGTCGAGTAGAGTTTTGGTGACCTCAAATAAGTAGAGGTGAAGTATGAGCCATGAACCCATATATTAAGATTTAGTGAGCCCATGGGTCAAAAGGGGTTTGAAACATCTAAGCGTAAGTTTATATGGGTCTGTATGGGTTTGTAGCAAACCCATATCAAATCCATTTAACAAACTCATATAGACCCATAAAAATTATTAACCTTTTTTTTTGGGACAAAAATAACTTCTTAACTTTTTTTTTTGGTCAGTTAATAACTTCTTAACTTGAAGTGCGAATCACCGTCAGTCTTCCGCCACCACTGATTGCCGATCACCAGCCTTCACCGTAGCTGGTCATTGTCGTCGCCGATGGCGAGTCTCCACGGCTCTGCTGGACTTTGAAGAAAAAAGAAAGAAAAAGAAAATATATAATTAAACATATAAAAAAAATCAAAAAAATTATAAAATGGATTTTGGATAGAATCATTAACTGAAAGTATCAAAGGAAAAATCATCAAATAGCATGAAAGTGTTTTAGTAATACAATTTAAAAAAAAATTATAAGAAATAAATATAAAACTATTTTAGTGATACCGGTCGGGTTGAGTATGTGTCGGATATAGGTCGAGAAATTTACATTGCAATATATGGGTCATAAATCGGGTAAATGGGTCACTTTGAGTCGGACCATTTATGACCCGATCCGATCCACCTGTTTGATAGGTTTATTAACAAATAACTTGAGTGGCTTGAGGCCATAGATCGAAACTGAGGTTAATCTTTCTACTCTAAATCAGGCAATCCAATCTCATAAAATCAACCGGTTGAGCGGAAGCTGCTGAGAGTAGCTTGACTCGGTTTTACCCTAATGTGAGCATTTTCTAAGACTAACCTGCCTTCACAATATCAATATCAGAGCACCAAAAACCCTTGACTCATTGCCCTTGATTTACGTATTGAAACGACCGAAAAAAAAAGAAGAGATTCTTTTTAGAATATAAATTCTATATATGTTCAATCTCTAGTGGTGGCAGAACCAACCAAGATGTATGTAGCCTGACCTAACCAGACTAAATTTTTCCGACCTCTTTGACTCTTTGGACACGGTTAATTAGGTGTTATCCCTAAAAACCGTCGAATTCCTGCCGGAAACAAAGACATGGTCCGGAGCAACTAGATAGTAGTAGATTCAGCCAGCCATTGCTATTGAAGCTGCTGGACGACAATGGTATCGGACTTATAAGTGTTCAGACTATAACAGTTTCGATGAGCAATCGCTCATTTTCAACAATTACCCTATTTCAAAAGAGACAACAGAATGGCCATACCAGCCAAACTCACCAGAATATTCTCGGAAGCTGCTCTTGGCTTTCGATGTAATATGACAATTGCGAAATAGTGCGACTCAAAAATGTCAAATTAAAAGCCCATCCGTTTGGCTTCAAAGTCACTTAAAGAGTCATATCATGTGGGAACCGTGGGAAAAGGCATATCCTACTGTACTGGGTTAGAAACCCTAGATCGGATCGTTGACATTCAGGCGGCTCTTCAATGAGAGAGGCTGGTTTTGTGAAGAAGCAAAGCGTTGTTACCTAAATTAATGGGGAAATATATTGCAATGGCCATTGATGATGAAGACAAAGATGGCGGCCGGCGCTCGTACGAAGAAGCCAACTAATGCAAAATGCCACGTTACCTTAATGCTGGGGCAACGAACGTGGAGTGCATTTTGGCGTGGTCTTGATCTTTTTAACAATTGCCAGATCCTCTCCGAAAGATATATGGCTAGATCATCATCTGTTTAAACTATTTGGGTAGTAATTATATATAAAAAAAAAAATTGTACATATAAATTCGGAGAATGCCCTAGATACAATGTTACTGAGGACAAAGGGATGTCCATCCATCCCACTAAAGATCCGCACTAGCCCCTCTTGAACGGGACAAGTACTTAACTAAACTTCTATTCCCTTCTCTTTTCTTTAAAATTGAACTTTAAGAGGCGCAAATAGGACTAATTCGATGAATCGCTTGAACAAGAATTACCGTTAGGATTAATGGGTATTTTTCGGAACATTGTCACGAGTTTGACAACTCCTTGCTCTCACTTGACATAAGGTTCAAGATGGGTGGAGTCCGAGCTAGGTGAAGACTGGCCAAGCCAACTGAACCCGCTCCCGATCAATTGTTTCTATGAAAATGATTCTGATTTTGATAATTAGCATGTTTAATTAAGGAATTTAGGCCTGATCTAAGTACAAGGACAGCTCGCCTGACAACTCCTTGCTCTCGCTCAACATAAAGTACGAGATGAGTGGACCCGGGCTAGTTGAAGACTGGCCAAGCCAACTAAACCCGCTCCCCATCAATCGTTTCCATGAAAATGAATTTGATAATGAGCGTGTTCGAATAAGGAATTTAGGCCTGATGTAATATAAGGGCACCTCCCATCTAGTCGCTCGTTGATCATGCCCTTTCTTGATTTGAAAAGCAGAGTGACAAAACGAAAGAGACTCGCCCCCAAAATGTCGTTATTTCAATGACATCGTTCATGGAAAATCAGTGGAAGGTGGGTGAACTTATCCCTTTCGCATGATTCGTCATCTATCAGGACTCAAGACCATAAGCGCCGGCTTGAACCCTACACAACTTTTAAGATTAAAAGAGATGTTCAGTGAACAAGATTTACTCTCTTTGTCCGGCGACTACCGATGAACCATTCCCTAGAGATTTTTAAGAACGTATAGGAATTCAAATGAGCCTTCAAGGCACGTTTGGTATGAAATAGATATCGAAGACATCGTTGTACCCTACGCAATTTCTAAGATTAAAGAAGGAACATGAGCGCGATTTCATGTCCCTCGACCTTCGTGGCATAACAGGTCGTCACTCCTGATGCACAAAACTTTGAAGATGTTGCAATCATCCAACGAGATTTACTCTCTTTCCGTCCAACGATTACCGCATATGGGAATGCAAATGAGCCCGTAGGGCACGTCAGGATGGACGGGGAAAGGAAGGGACTTCGAACTGTGCACAGCCCAAGTTGGCTGCTTTGGTTTCTTTCTTTTCTTGGCCTAACGATGGAAAAGTCAAGTACCAATCAGTCCCTCCGCTGATTTCCTGATGAAAAGTTGCCTCGTTTCTGATCTAAAACTCACTCCTGGCTTCCAAATTCAACGAACCCACCAAGTTTTTTATTTCCGTCGTGACTCCACATATCACGGTATTGACCCAAGAAATCAGATCGGTCTTGAGAAGAGTACAGAATTTGTGATGGGAGTCGGAAGAAAATGGTATTCGCATCTTTCCGTGGATATATAAAATGGAGGGGTGTTGTCTTTCTCATTCGTTCTCTCTCCCCACGTCTTGTTTCTCTCTCTTGTGCTCCATTTTGTGTTAATTTGTCTTTCAATATTCAAGAAAAGCGTTGAGTTTCACGGCAAAGGGTAGTTGACGCTTTTGCGTGGCGTCCTCCATCTCTCTACATTAACGTTGGAATTTGCATGAAGGGGCACACGCAGGGAGACAGAGAGTCCCTCTCGACATTCTCTGAAGCTTTCTCTCGAGAGGTTTGCCCCCAAAAACCCACATGGTTCTCCTGTTTTATTGGCGAAAGAAAGGACCTGGTTTTGAGTTTCATGGGTGTCCTGAGGAAATTGTGTTGGTGGGTTCTATACTTCTGGTAGTTTATAGTTACAGGGACTTGCCTTTGGCTGTATCTCATCTGATTTTGAGTCTGGATGTTGAATTTTGCGTTTGAAGCGGGGATAATCAAATTAGGTTGCTTTTGTGTTGTTGCCTTGTTTTTTATCACTGCTCATGCTTTCGGCGACTAATGGATTTCGGTTTTGGTATCTTTTTGCTTATGGATATCGAAATAAGAGGAGTATATTTGGTCTTTAAAGCATAGTGACATTTGATTGGTAATGACCATCCTCTTTAGGGAGGGAAGTCCAATTGCTGAGACACTATCAAGAGTTTCTGCATTCCTTTGTAAATTCCCAGATGGAAAAGCAAGTTCTGTGGCTCTGTCCCTCCATGTAATCCTTTGTTTGTAATTGTGAATCATATACAGTGACACATGGAAATTTGCAAGTATTTGTGAATCTCCTTAACGCTATGTGCTTTTGTTTCTGATGCAGTGGCCGTTTGACCTTTGTGAACCACATCTTTTGAGGAGTGTTGTCTTAACCAAATTGTATTTTGTGCAGATAAGGAAGTTTTTGACATCACGGTGCAGTGTTTGATTTTAATGAAGGTTGAGAGGCAGTGACAGTAGTGATTTGAGGAGAGAGAACAACATGTCTTTGGCAACTAAGTCCGATAAAAAGGCTGCTGTTGATGCAGCAGCATGGATGTTCAACATTGTCACCTCTGTAGGAATAATACTCGTTAATAAAGCTCTGATGGCAACATACGGTTTCAGATTTGGTACGTCTGTAGTATGACTATGAGATGAGCATCATCATGGTTGCATCAAATCAATAATTTATATAAGCTTGGGATTAACTTTTATTGAAGATCAACCTTTATCTTATCTCTGATTATGCAATACTCTCGATGATTGTTGATTTGGAGAGTATCCATCTTGACAACCTTCTATTCTGTTAGAGTGGTCATACGGGTTTCTGGCTTTCAAGAGTTTCTGTCTCATATTTTCATTTCCCATTTTACATATTTTTACCTGCCTTCTCACGTAAATAAGTGAGAGGTCATCCCACAAGGTTGATCTAATGTCACTTGCTATTCAACCTTGTCTGCTTGCATAATTTTCTGCAAGACTAAGGCTACAGGGTTTAGCTATTTCTGACATCGAATCAGT
Organism: Eucalyptus marginata; assembly: GCA_014182565.1. Taxonomy (NCBI): domain Eukaryota; kingdom Viridiplantae; phylum Streptophyta; class Magnoliopsida; order Myrtales; family Myrtaceae; genus Eucalyptus; species Eucalyptus marginata. The sequence goes on from CM024593.1 coordinate 4,197,943, forward strand.
GTACGATACTGTCTTGCTCAGCTAGATCCTTGTATGGGTCATCACCATGTCCTCTTTTTGTTTGAATGCAAGTTTGAGGATTTGGTTTTCCTTCATGATTAGCAGATTATGGGGACTAACTCTTGGTTAACTCACATGAAAAAGTTTATGTTGCATATCATTGAAGGAAACTTGAAAGATGATGGTGGAGCCCTGTGTTTGACTTTGAGATTCTTCTGATTTAGTCCTTTCCCTTGAAGGAAATTTCCTGTGATTGAATTTTTATATTTTGTGCTATTAGGTTGCAGATCTGTTGACTTTGAGTTCTAGCTTTAATTGCCCAAAAAGTTCTTGACTAGTCATTGCAATGATAACTCTTGTGGAGCTTAAATGTTATTACATTTGTCATTAAAGGTTAATAGCTCTTTATTACTCGTTTTCTCAACATTTATCTTCGAATGGCATTTTATTCCGATTGGTTCAAACAATTTCATGGTCAATTTTTATCTTGCACCAGCTACCTTTTGGAGCAGTCAGATCATTGTTTCTGATCATGTTACCTAACTTAATGGGCATCCCAGGATGAACTTTTTCGTTACCTTAATGGCTGTTATAAAACCTGAGGATTCAATCGGTAGATAGCTAAATTTAGCAATCTGGAAATGGACTTTTTCTGCTCCTCGCTTTAGCAGTCAGTTGTGGAAATTTCTCACATTTTTCATGATAAACAGAAAGAACATGGATTCTAAAGGGTATTGTCAGGCCAAAGGTTGTGATGAATTAGTCGAAGTTCTCTTTGCACCTTTTGGAAAAGGTTCTGCACCTCGTTTGTTTGTTTCAAGTTTACCTTGTGAGGGCAAGGTTGCAGGGCTAGTTTCCCCATTCTTTGTCTGTTTCTTCCAACTAAATGTGTATGCTCTCAAGTTCTCATGGCATTGTTTCATGACACACGAATGGTTAAATCCATCTCTATATGCACATTTTAGTAGAAGACTTTACTAGTGAACAAATCTCTTTAATTTTTCTTGGCAATTCAGTTTTTAGATAGACAAATGAATGTTCCTTTTCCGCAGAGAGCATAGAATGAACTAATTTTCGGGAAAAATTTTCTTCACACTTGTATCTTCTTTTCTAGTCAAGTATACTAATGAGATTGATATTTGCTATTTTTATGATGTTATTTTCAATCAATTGAAATCACTTGCTCTGTATTCTTAAGTTTGAGATTCCCCTTAATGAAGGAAGAACTGAAAAACAAAGAGCAGTGAGAAGCAAGCAAAATGATTCATGCTTAATTTATAGGAGTAATCTACTGCAATTTCTTTGACAACTCTACACATGGTATGCTAACAGTCTTGATACTGATTGGTATCTTGCAGCCACAACTTTAACTGGTCTTCATTTTGCCACAACAACCACGATGACGCTTGTTTTTAGGTGGCTTGGTTATATTCAGCCCACAAATCTACCAGTGAGTGAGATCTTGAAATTTGTTTTGTTCGCCAACTTCTCCATTGTTGGAATGAACGTCAGTCTGATGTGGAACTCTGTTGGATTTTACCAGGTAAGTCTTTGAGAATTGTACCGGATTCCATTTGCTTTTCTGATAGTGGCGTTGACAAAAATTTAACTTAAAACTTGCATACTTGTTTTCTCCTTTCAGATTGCAAAGCTGAGTATGATACCAGTGTCTTGTTTTCTCGAAGTTGTCTTGGACCAGGTGCGGTATTCGAGGGATACCAAGCTCAGCATTGTAGTCGTTCTCCTTGGGGTGGCATTTTGTACCGTCACTGATGTCAGTGTCAACTTCAAGGGCTTTCTAGCTGCCTTTATAGCAGTCTGGAGCACTGCTCTACAGCAATATGTGAGTAAAAGCCAAATTCACTGAAGAATTCTTGTCACATTGACACTTGACATTTAGGACACTAATTCCAAATCTATTCTCATAGAGAATGGTCTTCATACTCTTCGCATGAGTTTCGCAGACATGGCATCAAATCATAGCACAGTAACTGCATTTCCGTATATCAGTATAATTTGCTGTAGCTACAGAGACTACTCCAACTATTATTCATCACAAATTTCTAAACTTGGAAAATTCCTAATTCAGTGCATTGTGACTGCAGTATGTTCACTATCTTCAAAGAAAGTATTCAATAGGTTCGTTTAATCTACTGGGGCACACGGCTCCAGTGCAGGCAACTTCTCTGCTTATAGTAGGTCCCTTTCTCGACTACATGTTTACCGGTGAAAGAGTTTATGCCTACCAGTACTCTACTGCATCTGTTGTAAGTTTTCTGACTTTGTTCACTGTCTTTATTTAAATGATATATTAGGCAGCGCAGGTTTTTTAAAGAAAATTATTTTGACATCCACTCGATTGTGAATAAACTGGGCCGCTGCTACCTACTTATTAAAAATGACTGAGACCTAGTCATCTAGGTCTCCTAAAACAATTGATTCTGACCACCCACAACCCCTCCGCCCGATGTTTGGCACAAAGCTATGCTGAGGATGGCTCTCTTAAAATCTAATATGGATGGAATTGTTGCCTGTAACTATTGTTTTGGCAATCTAAGTGCATTGTACGACCTCTTGACCGGTCAAGCCATGTTGAAGTCGCTTTTAGAAAATACCAGAGCTGGACCTATCTTTCTGCACTACTACAGCTTCGAAAGTGCAACTTCCCTTCACTAGGCCAAATTCTAATATGGTGATTGACTTTCCATGATGCTCTTTGAATCTGCATTCTCTTAATGCTCTATGTTTCTAATTATCCATCAAATTGATGCAATCTGAGAATGCGTAACCAGTTGTGCAGTGGTAAAAGATAGTCTTAACATTTTGGTCATCTTTATGACAGAGTTACTGGAGGAAATGAAATGGTTTCATCAAAATGTGCATGAAAATGATTTTGTTACCTCTGCAAGGTAATCACATTTATATGGCAGCAAGCCTGCTCAAGAGATCTAATTTAGTACCTTTGTCACCAAGATCTAGAGCCCAGGGTTACACTTTTCTGGAAAAAATTTATATTGGAACACCTCCTTTCATCATATACACGCAAGTGTGTCGGTTCTTATCTCTACATCTGGTTGTATGCTAAACATGCTTAATCATGCAGGTATTCTTGATCGTCTCTTGTACCATAGCGGTGGGTACCAACCTCAGCCAGTTCATCTGCATAGGCAGGTTCACAGCCGTGTCTTTCCAAGTGATTGGCCACATGAAGACCATACTTGTCCTGACCTTAGGATTCGTTTTCTTCGGGAAAGAGGGTCTCAATATGCAAGTAGTATTGGGCATGGTTGTTGCCGTGATAGGGATGATTTGGTATGGCAACGCCTCCTCTAAACCTGGAGGAAAGGAACGTGTTAGCTACTCGAGTCAGAGCAACAAAAGCCAGAAGCAGGAAAGCCTCCTAGAGTCCACCGAACAAGAAGATAAGGTCTAAATAGGGTTCAAAGGGTTGGTGAGGCGTATACCAAGAATTCTCTCTTTCAAGGAGTCGTTTTATTGGGCACACATCCAATTTACTGCAATTGGTATGTCAAGATCATGAGTATCTTGGAAGAATTCTTATCAGAGGAATAACAGGAATAATTCTTTTCACATGATAGTTCAGTTTCTCGTCGTTAATTTTGTTTCTGAGTTATAGAAAGCCACTGAAATGAGGCAACCTCAGCCTTAATGTGTCGCTCTGATTTTCTTCTTCACCTCCTATTCCAAGCCATTGCTGTATCGAATGAGGTTCGTACATCGAGCTTCCCTTCCCATTTTGGTAATTGTCATAGTAAATTGTCAAACTCTGTGAAGATAGATCCCACCAAACGAGTCAGAGCCTTTTTCTTGTTTTACTATTGTACTTGTGGAAAATGACATTATAAACCAAATTCATCTCTCTCTCTCTCTCTCTCTCTCTCTCTCTCTCTCTCTCGCTGAGATTGTTTGAGATTGCATGGACCATCTCTTACAACGAGCTAGTGGTTTTGTTAGACAGAGTGGCCTGAACAGTTCTATAAGAGTGGTCCATTATGAAAGAGTGGATGGGTTCATCAAATTGTAGAAAAGAGTCTTGTTATGGGCCTTGGCACATATTCTTGAAGTTTTTGCTGGGACCCTGCAATTTGACAAAGTCTCTTGAGGATGAGTGACTGTCTCATGGCACCTTCTTCTGGGAAGAGTGACTTGACTTTCATGAAAATGACCATCAATTGGACTTCGTTCAACAGGCGGAGGGATGAAGTCATTGTGATACTTTTCCAGATACTGCAAGTGTGTAGGGCATATGCTCAAATTGTCCTGAGATGTTCATTATGTTTCTTCTGTGAGGGCCATGGATGTTGTCATGCCATTGATCTAAGCCATAACTTTCGTGACATATAACCAAGGGAATGAGTGCAGGTTTGGCACCGTGAGTCCAACTGAAGAACTTTTACTGCTGTATGTGTTATTGAGCAGTGAAATCCTGCAGCAACTCTGTATGACTAATTACCAAGCAATTGCATAGCATGATTCATTGAGACGAATCGAGACGTGGGTATTTTTTATCGGCACAAAATGCGCAATTTGATGGGGTTGTCGAACCTGATCAATAGAAAAGATTGCACAGATAGTATAGATCAAAATCATTCGGTGTGTGCGAAGGTTTTTCAATTTCAGCCCTCAATTCTTTTCACGTCAATCATATTAACTCATTCAATTTATGCAATCAAGTTTTTGCGTTACTTGCTATTGTCATCTACCGATATTTACGCACTAATTTCGATGTGTACACGATGGTAGGCCAAGGGATCACCAGGCCACCTACTAGGTTTAGCACGCCTTCTTACCATGATGGAAAAGATCGATGATCATCGTTCAACCATAGTTAAACTGGCTAACTCTTACCTGAGCATTAATGAGGATCCGTTATCCCTCTCTTGATATTTAGCTGAACCAGAAAAAGACGATGGGCATCGGTTGGCCTTTGTCCATGTTGTGAGGGTCAATAGAGTGGACAAGGGTCGCTAAACGATTGCTCGAACATGGCGAGGTCAGCCCATTGTTGGTTACTTTACTCTCTCAGTTGTACATATCAACATCGAACCTCGCCATTGTTGGTTACTTTACTCTCTCAGTTGTCCATATCAACATCGACCGTGCCATGTAGGCTGGATGACATCCATATTAGGAATATCCAACCAAAATTAACTGAAATGACTGAATTAACATTAGGTCAAAATGTTTAAGAATAAATCGATACCAATGGAATTGGTTTAAGACTTTTCCTAGAGGTGGCAAATGGGTGGGTTGGGTCGGGTATGGGTCGGGTCGAAAATTGGTCGACCCATATTTGACCAATTTAACCCGTTTTGACCCATATTCTTGTAATGTAAATCTAGTGATCCATACCCAACCCGACCCGTATTGCTAAAGCCTATTAATATTCCAGGAAAACCCACTTCTACTATATGCTAATTGGATTAAAACTTCAAATTAAATTCAAAATAGTAAATAAAATAAAATAAAAAGTTAAAAAAAAAAAACCTATAAATTGAAATATTTATAAAGAATTAGACTATGCACATGCTTCTCTTATTTGAAGTGAACATACCATTGAATAACTAAAAATTGTAACATGAAAATTTTTAACTAAACCTAAAAAGCTCATTTTTATGATTTTTATAATAAAAAAAAAGTATAAAAAAAGTATTGTTAAAACATTTTTATGCAATACAAATTTTTAACAATTTTTATGCAATACAAATTTAATGAAAATTTTTATAATTCTTTTTAAAATATTTTTTTAAAAATCGAATTTTTATATTTTTTAATTTTTTAAAATATAATTTTTATAATTTTAATTTTTTAAAATATATTTTTAATTTTTAATAATTATTTTTTTTCCTTTTCTCTTTTCTCTTTTCCTTTTCTTTGGCCGGCCGCCGGCCACGACGACGGTCGGCGACCGGCCACAGGAGAGATTGAGCTCGCCGGCGTTGGGCGAGGCTCGATCTCACCAAACTAGCGAGGCCGAGGTGCCGCCCGACGCCGGGGAGCTCGAGTCTCACTAGTCGTCGGCGAGGTCAAGCCTCGCCGGTGTCGGGCGAGGCTTGATCTCGCCGATCCGGCGAGGCCGAGGCCCCGCCCGATGACGACGAGGCTCGAGCCTCGCCATTCGTCAGCAAGGCCGAGTCTCGCCCCTCACCAATCGTCAGCGAGGCCGAGACTCGCCGGATCTGGCAAGGCTCGACATCGGCCTCGCCAAATCGGTGAGATCGAGCCTTACTAGTCGTCGATGACCTGCCGGCGAGCTCAAGCCTCGCCTCGCTTGTCGCCGACCGGCAGCCAGCCGTCGCCCTGCCAACGATCAGCTAAGGGATGAAGAAAAATAAAGAAAAAAAAAAATTGAAATATAAAAAATAATTATAATTTCAATTTTTTATATAAAAAAACATTTTATAAAATTAAAGAAAGCCATGGGCCATGAGTTGAAAGTGGGTCTAAATGAGTTATTACTAATAACCCATTTAGACCCATTTATTTTTGCACTTTATTTTCTCAAACCCATTTTTTACCCATATTTAGCTCTTACTTGACCCATATATGACTTATTTAACTAAAAATAGGTCATAATATGGGTTTATGACCCATATTGCCACCTCTAACTTTTCCAATAATTTTCCCCTAGTTTGAGATTTTCTGTAAAGCAAATATTAATATCGAGTAACGTATGTTATTAGTATATTAATTTGTAATTTTCAATGGTATTAACCCTTACTTTTTACTCGAAAACATTGTTTTGGACTCTCCATCTTTTAATGACAAAAAGTTCCCTGCCACCTTCTCAGGGGAGGATGGGGTGGGGACGCGTAAGTTTCAAGAGTTGGTTTCCCACGCCTGCAAAGGCGTAGCAAAAATCGAGTGAGTGTAGAATAGGAATAGAGTAGGACAGACCAAAAAAAAAAAAACTCATCTCGAAAGCACAGCAAGCCACGTCAGCTGCCATGGAAGACTTCTCGGCCAAAATAAGAGATAATTACACAAATAATTCCAAAACTTTAGCCTAATGTACGATATAATCATTAAATTTTTAATTTGTTCGATATGATTCCTGAACTCTAACCCAATATATAATGTTATCTTTGAATTCTCAATTTATCCAATGAGGTCCCTAGACTATTCACACTTGTTTAACTTAGTACGTGAACTATATAAATGGATAACATTAAACATTTTCATACAGTTTAAGAACTAAATTTAATATGTACCAAAAATCTAAGAAGTTCAAAGTCCACATTGTATATTGAGTCAAAGTTCACCCCCCCAACGGAATTACGATGGTCATTTTTTTGTCCCTCGACTAAAAAGTCCGGCCTAACCCTAATCATCCTCCAGGGACGAGTCCGCAATTTTTTCTACAAACCGGGGCAGAAACATGAAAATCAGAAAAATCCAGGGGGCAAAGAGAGAAAACCGACTGCGCAAGTCACCTTTGCTCCTCAAACTCAAGAAGCTGAAGAAACCTCAAGCGCCCCCTTCCCGACTCGTCTTCTTCTTCCTCCTCCTCTTCCTGCATCGTCGTCGTCGGAATCTGCGAGAATGGAAGGCGAAGAGGGATCCCAGCAGCCGCACCTGGCACTCGCCCACCGCCTCTTCCTCCTCAAGCACCCCAGCGTCCCCGACATCGAGAAGGTCCGCCTCAAGGACGAGGTGCTCGCCCCCATCAAATCCGACGGTCCGATTCGATTCCCTGAGCTTCCCCCTCGTTCAAGATCGTTTCTTTCTCTTGTTTTCGTGGTCTCCGGTTCGCGAATGATGTTGGGTTCTCGGCGCGTTTCTCAGATATGGCCTCGCTGTACGAAACCCTAGCGGCGGAGTCCCTGCTGGAGGTGGATCGGGGGCTCTTGGACTCCATGCGCGCCCGCATCGAGGAGGAGCTCAAGAAGCTCGACGAGAAGTGAGTCCCGCCCGTCTCGCTTTTCTTGTTGAAAATTCATAGCTTTTGTTGCCCATTTTTGTTCCGGAATTCTTGAGATTTGGGTTTTTCTCACGACGCGTCGTGATTCGAGTGCCGTATTGTTCTAGTGATGGAGAATGTGTTTCGTATGGTTCTCGGGCAATAATAAATCTGTGGAGATCAGTGGAGCAAGAGAAGAGTCATTGCTCATTTAATTTCCATTGTTGGGCTTTGAATCTGCTGCTGGGATACTTGCTTGAATGTGGACCTTTTCGGGGAATTTCGAGATTGATATTGCTAGATAGATTTTATGACTGATAGAGTGATTTGCTTAGACCATGTTTTGGCACATGGTGGTGTTTGGTCACGTGGTGGCTGGAAATGCAGCATGCGTAATAAGTCTAATGGCTTGATCTTGTGGTCCTTTAGACTGAATTAATCCCCTAATCATGCGTTCCGTTGTTAGTTTGATGGGTTGCCATGGTTGCCTTTGCCTAGGATAACTGATGCTGAAGAGAACTTGGGTGAAAGTGAAGTTAGGGAAGCCCACCTGGCCAAATCCTTGTATTTCATTCGTATTGGTGACAAGGTAAGTTTTGGCCGTTCTAGTTGCCTTTCCTGTTACTTAGGGAGTTCTTCACCATTGGAAAGTAATTTTGGTATTTTATTTTTGTGAACGTAAGGAAAAAGCATTGGAACAGCTCAAGGTAACAGAAAGTAAAACGGTCGCTGTCGGGCAGAAGATGGACTTGGTCTTCTATACACTCCAACTGGGTTTCTTCTACATGGATTTTGATCTCATCTCCAAAAGCATTGATAAAGCAAAGAAGTAGGTGTTCATGGCATTCCTTGTCCTGTTAGCTTGTTAAACATTAACATTCTAATGAAATGCTTGATTAAATTATCACCAGCTTGTTTGAAGAGGGAGGTGATTGGGAAAGGAAAAACCGATTGAAGGTGTATGAAGGATTGTACTGCTTGTCGACTCGAAATTTCAAGCAGGCTGCCAGTTTATTCCTGGATTCCATCTCAACCTTCACTACTTATGAACTGTTCCCTTATGACACCTTTGTGTTTTACACTGTTCTTACCAGCATCATCTCATTGGATAGAGTTTCCTTGAAGCAGAAGGTAGGTGTTTTAACTACTAGAAATTCCCATTTTCACCCCTGGTGATATCTCTTTTATGACTGATTGGCACTATAGAGTCAATATTTAAAGTACTTGTGCAATGGGCAGGTTGTGGATGCTCCAGAGATCTTGACAGTGATTGGAAAAGTACCCCATTTGTCAGAATTTCTGAACTCTCTGTATGATTGTCAATACAAATCTTTCTTTTCTGCTTTCGGTGAGTTACTTTACCATAGACTGTGACTTTGTTGCTACTTTTTTTTCCTAAAAACATCTCACTTGTTCTCGTTCCGACTATGCTCAACTCTATCATAGATTGTATAAGCCTTTTTACTTAGCGCTGGCATAGATTAATGTAGCTTATTGCTTCTGTTTTGATAATGTATGTCTGACATTCGGGTTGCACGTGCAACTCTGCGTAAACCTAATTTGATAGGACTCTTATACGGTTTGGATGTGGAAATCTCAAAAAACGTCTCGTGTGTTCTTGGTTCGACTGTGCTCAACTCTATCATAGATTGTATAAGCCTTTATACTTAGCTCTGGCATAGATTACTGTAGCTTATTGCTTCTGTTTTGATCATGTGTGTCTGACATTTGGATTGCACGTGCAACTCTCTATAAACCTATTTTGATAGGACTCTTATTTGGTTTGGATGTGGAAATCTCACTGTTTTTTTTTTTTTTTTTTCCTTCTGATTTTCTGTAAAGCTGGTCTGACTGAGCAAATTAGATTGGATCGCTATCTGCACCCTCACTTCCGGTATTACATGAGGGAAGTCAGAACTGTTGTTTATTCCCAGTTCCTCGAATCCTATAAGAGTGTTACAATTGAAGCTATGGCGAAAGCTTTTGGAGTAACAGTTGATTTCATTGATGCGTAAGTTATCACAATTCTGATCATGCTTTATATTAAGGATTGGTCCTGTTGTCATGTGAAGTTGACTTTCATATGATGGAATTATTTGACGTTGTCTGTCTTTGAAATATGCGGTTATTCTCTCTTGAATATTTCTCCCCTAAATTGATATAAACCCTTCTACAGAGAATTATCTCGCTTCATTGCTGCTGGAAAGCTTCATTGCAAGATAGACAAAGTTGCCGGTGTCCTGGAAACTAACAGACCAGATGCAAAAAATGCCCTTTACCAAGCTACCATAAAGCAAGGGGACTTCTTACTTAATAGGATTCAGAAGCTGTCTCGTGTTATTGATCTGTAAAGTAAGCAGGCAGTTTTTCTGATTTGGTAGTTGTATCATTGATTTTCAAGTGCTAAAGCATTCATAGATTCATCCTTGGAATTTATCCATGAGTTGGCTTTTCAAATCAACATTGGCTCTCTTTTGATATTGAGCAAAACTGAATGAATCTTTGATTTGACGTAGAGACACTGGATCAAATAAGAGAGTGTGGTGCATGAGTGTTGCTGGAATGTATGGTGATGGAAAAGTTGCCCGATATAGCATCTACAGAGAGCATTTTGGTAGACTATATATATAAGGGGCTATCTGGAGAAGATGTGGATTTACATTCTAATGGTACGGTGGAAGTGGATTTCTTCAATTCATACACTAGGAATTATACTGGTTGTTGGTTGTACTCTAGATGATCATTGGTAATGAGATTAATGCCTGGTTGATAAACCAGGTAAATACTGATGTTAGGCACTTTTTGGTGAGATATAGTCCTAGACAAGAGAAAACCATAGCAAGTACCGGGTGGTCAAATGCTTAGTGTAGATTTGGCGAATCTGTCTCTCTTTCATGGTAGTCTTGAGGGCCTCACTTCTCTCTTGGAGTCTTATTCAATGCACATGGATGATGTGATTTGCATGCATTTGTGAGGATTCCTCCAGTTGAAAGTTTGGAAATCGATGTTTCTATAACAAGTCAAATAGCAGCACAGCGAACATTTGTATATTATAATGTCGGAGTGCTGATTGCCAAACCGATTCTTAGCATGGCAAGAATCACAGAGATCATATTCCATTTGCAGATCGTTGAGCGAATAGTTGTATTGTGTTCCAATGTATCGACGCGTCTGCTCCCATTCCTGAAGCAGATGCATAACATTGCTTTTGTTGGCTATTGTCTTGTTATGACGCCTGCCTATCTTATGCTCCGCATTAGATTGTATTGAACCGCCAGGCGGTAGTCTCGGTGTTTACCTTAGTGTTTACCTCAGTTTTTCAGCTTTTATGGAATGTTTTGAACGTGAAAGAAAAAGTAATTTTCAGCTGGGCATGTTAAGTAAATTTACCTTAAGTTAGAAGCCACTTAGGTTTGGGATTTGCCGTCTTGATATGACGTGATTTGCGAAGAGGACGTTTTGGTTCTGAACAGCGCTTTGAGTCTTGTTCTTGATTGGGGACGTCCGTGCTCATTTGATAATTGGATATGGCAGGTAATACTTCAAAAAAATTGACTGGAAAGGTTAAAAAAAAAAAAAAAAAAAAATACATCTTGCTTGTTGAAGAAGTTAATACGATGGTCCTCTAAATTAAAAGTTGTGTTTTACGTGCTTAACATGGCCAGAGGACTCAAAAGTCCAATTTCAAACAGGCCATCCAAGATTGTCCGTGCAATATGGGCTGGGTCAGTTTTTACATCAGGAATGAGCATCGTGGCGTGGATTGGTTTCAGTTTCACCGGGTTGGAATTGAAAACTGGATTGTCTCCTAGGATGGGGTCGCGCAAGTTCTCTCGTTTCGAACAAAATTTTAAGTTTGACTATGTACGTTGCAATCCCGTACTTACATTTTGTGACCGTGACTAGCAAAAGTTTAGGAAAATCTCTGGCGTTAGGTCGTAACTTTTGTCGCTTGTCAGCTCGAAGCTAAGCCAATCTGATTTAGGACTTGTGCGAAGTCGAAGATTTTGAGGACATCCGGCGTAGGCGAAAATGTGCGCAAAAGGCTAGGTTTGGGCCTCGGATCTGCTAGGAGATGAGATCTCTGTCCTCATCCATGTCTCCCATTCATTCAGATCATTTACCCATATAAGTAAGATTTGTCGTGAAATTCATGTCTGAATGTATTGATGATTGAGATTCATTGAGGCACCAATAAAGATATCGCAGGGAGTAGAAGATCTTCATCCTTCCAGCTAGATTTTAGGCACCAGATGGGTGCCCAGGCACACGAGGTTAACTTCAAAGAAAGCTTTATAGAGCCGCTGGAAAGAATTTGAGTGAGAATCATTGTTTATCTCTTTGATTTATTGAGAGGCTTTTTAGGCGTAATTGGGACTATCGAGTGTTTTGAGTTAATCGAGTGGCGCGTAATTTCAACTTAGAATGTCATGGAATATTTCAACAGCATCTCCTCTTCAATTTCCGACGTGATAATCAAATCATTCTACCTTGTAAGGAAGCTGTATCTCCAGAATGGATTGATTCATTTTGCAAACAGCCGTGAAACGAAATTGATTCGATTGGTTTTCATCTTCGATTAATTAGCTCGGTTTTCGCATTGGATTAGTTAACTTGGTTGTCTCATAAAATGTACGTAACTGCATGAGCGAAAACTGATTTTTTTCATTAAGACCGTGAATCGATGATTCTTGTAAAACTTCGCCTTTTTCCCATGTTATCATGAGGTCCAAGATTCGAACCCTTCATCTCTCACCTCTATGGGAAAAGAGATGTCGTGAAGTCAATTGTCTTTCTCGACCTATTGTTACTGACATTTTCACATGAATTTCTTGCGAAGTATTGGTAGGGTCAGAGCGAAAGACCCTCTCGGTGAAAGAGCAAAATTACAGCCTTCAACAGATGTGATCAGTTGTGTAAAAAAGGTTGGCAAAAAAACTAACCTAAAGTAAAAGCAGAACTTTTGTTCCAACCAGCAACAGACCATTGATGCGTTTCCTGACAGATGCTACCACTTTATGTAAGGTACCTTCATTGCAGTGATAGATGCAGAAAGATCCAAATTTGTCGACATCATACTAATCCATCTTGTAACAGAAAATTTATTATTAAGATATACTAATGCACTCTTGCACGTAATTGTTGTATATAAAATGCAAACACATAACAGCAATTATATGGACATAACTTGGTTGTCTCATGAAATGCACGTCACATACTGGTAAGTGCCCGGGAACTTGCTTTTTTTCGCTAATATGATGATTCACTAATTGTTTTAAAACTTTGCCTTTTCCCCTTAAGGTCCATGGTTCGAACCCTTCATCTACTAATCCACCTAATGCACTCTGCACGTAATTGTTGTATATTTGCAAAGGATGTCCGAACCCTTCATCTCTCACCCCTATTTGCAAAGAGATGCAGCGCGAAGTCAACCGTCGTCTCTCGAATTGTCTTTGCTGGAATTTTTACATGAAATTTCTTGCGTTGCAAAAGAATCTACATCATTGCATGTACAAATATAAGAAGGGAACCCAAAGTAAGAGCAGGACTTTCTTTCCAACTTGTAATAGACCATTGCTGCGCTTCAAGAGAAAAGCTTCCTCTTTACACAAAATACCTTCATTACAGTAACAGATGCAGAAAGATCAAAATATGTCAACCGTCGTACTATTCATCTCGCACTCAGCGAATTATTCTTATTAAGATATATTATGTGTTCTCATGTACATAATTGTCGTAAATAATTTGTAAATACATATCTGTGAGTTTATGGACATAACAAACGGTAAAGTTATGGACATAACTTGGCTGTCTCTGAAATGCACGCGTGTAGGTAGGTGCGCACACACTGGTTTTTCCCTAAGGCAATGATTCAAAGATTGTTAGGGAAGTTCGCATTTTCCACGTACCATGATGAGGTCCAAGGTTCTTGCCCCTGATCTCTCACCTCCATGTGAAAAGAGATGGCGCGAAGTCAACTGTCCTGTCTCGACGTGCTGTTGTTGAAATTGCTACGGGATTTTTCTTGCATTTGCGGAAAATTCTGCATTATTGTAGGTGTAAAACATAGGAAGCGAACCAGAGTGAAAAAACCCTTCAAGTGGAAGAGCGAACTACAGCTCTCCACAGAAGTCAAAATAAGAGCACGGCATATGTTTCAACTCGTAACAGACGATCGATGTGCTTCAAGACAGAGGCTACTGCTTTTGATGTAGGACACTTTCATTGCACTGACAAATACAAAAAAATAAAAAATCAAAATCAAAATTTGTGAACCACTGTACCAACCCACTTTATTTTATGGCAAATAGAGCGCGTTTGGTAACGATTCTATTCTTGGGAATAGATTCTGATCAGAAATGATTTTTTTTTATTATGTTCCCGGGAATTGATTCTGAGTAAAAAAACGTGTTTGGTAACCGTCCAAAATTTTTCCGGAATAGAATTACGTTTGGTACCGTGCTTATTGATTATGTTCCAAATCAATTTCTTTTAATTTTTAAATAATTTTTATATTTTTTTCATTTTTTCATTTTTTCCTTTTTTTTTTTTTTTTTTTTTTTTTTTCTCCTATTCTTCTTCTTCTTCTTCGGCCGGCGACCTTACCGAAGGGTCACCGGCCCTAGGCGAGGCCAGCCCTTGTTGGCCGAGCCTCGTCGGTGGCCGAGCCGGCCTCACCGGGGCCGGGCGAGCCTCGCCGGGCGGCGAGGCCGCGGCAAGGCTCACCCAACCCCACCAAGCCTTTCGGTGGCCGGTGCACCTCGCCGGGGCTGGGCGAGGCCCGCCCGGCCGGCGGTGGGCGGGGAGCCTCGCCGGGGCCAGGCGAGCCTTGCCCAGCCTCGTCGGTGACCGACGACGGCGGCAAGTGGCGATGGCGGCGGACGGCGGACGGCGGCAGACAAGGCAGTCGATGAAGAAGAGAAAAAATGGAAGAAAAATAGTGTTTTGATTCTTAGATTTGTTCCCAGAACAAGAATCAACTTTTTTTTTATTCTTGATTCTGTTCCAAATCTACTTCCGGAAACAAAAAATTAGAAATTTAATTCCGGGAACAAAAATTTTACCAAATGCGATTCTGTTCCCAAATTACTCCAAGGAACAAAGAATCAGAATCTAGCCCTATTTGGATGCTTACCAAACAGGGCCTTAGTCTCGTCAAGATATGTTATTATGTGGCCTCGTGCATGTATTTATCCTGAATGAAATGTTAATACATATTTCATGGAAATAATAAACATTAAATCTATGGACATAACTTGGTGGTCTCATGAAATGCACCTACTTATATAGGTGTGCGCTTGGGAACCGGTTTTGCCGCTAAGACATTACTGATTGTTATAGACATCCACTTTTTTCCCCATGCTGTCATGAGGTCCAAGGTTCAAATCCTTGGTCTCTCACCTCTATGGGAAAGAATCCATATCATTGCATGTGCGAAATATAGGAAGGGAGCGGAAAATCCTCTAAATGAGAGAGCAAACTACAACTCTCAACAGATGTGATTGGTTGTATAAAAAAGGTTAGCAATAGAACGAAACCGAAGTCAGAAATGCACATACGTAGATAGGTGTGTTGCGCAGGAACGGATTTGTTTGATAAGACAATGATTCGCTTTTTCCCCCATGCTATCATGAGGTCCCAGGTTCCAACCCTTGAACTCTACCTCAGTGGGAAAGAGATGTCACGAAGTGTATTGTCATCTCTTGACTTGTCACGAAGTGTATTGTCATCTCTTGACTTGTGGCTGCTGAAATTGTTAGGTGAATTTTCTTGCGTTGTGAATAGATCTACGTTATTGAATGTGCAAAATATAGGAAGTTGATCCAAGTAGAAAACTCTCTAAGTGAAAGAGTAAACGTCATCTCTATATGTTGAGTGATCAGTTGTATTGAAAAGATTGGCAACAAAATGGAGTCAAAAGTAAAGACATGATTTTCGTTCCTACTCATTACAAACCACTAACGCGCTTTAAGATAAAGGATACTGCTTAAGCGTAAGGCACCTTCATTGGTGACATCCAAAAAAAGGATCAATTTTTGTCGACCGTCATAGTAATCTACCTTGATACATGGTGAATTATTCTTGTTGAGATATAATATGTGCACTTATGCTAAAATGCAAATACATATATGCAATGCAATAAACAGTGAAGTTAGGTTAGGGCACCGTCTTCACTTTTTCCCCATGCTGTCATGAGGTCCAAGGTTTAAACCCTTCATCTCTCACCTCTATGGGAAAGAATCCATGTTATTGCATGTGCAAAATGTGGGGAAGGGAACAAGAGCAGAAAACTCTCTTAAGTGTGAGAGCAAACTACAGCTCTCAACAGATGTGATCGGTTGTATAAAAAATGTTAGTAATAAAATGAAGCTAAAGTAAAAGCAGGACTGTTGTTCTAATTTGTAAGAGGACATTGATGCAATTCAAGACAAAGCCTACCACTTTTCGTGACACCTTGAAATTTGTATGTGGACCCTTTTGCATTGTGAAAGAATCCATGTTATTGCATGTGAGAATTATAAGAAGGGAACCAGAAGTGAGCGAGCAAACTAGGTCTTAACAAAGGTGATCGCTTGTAAAAAAAAGGTTGACAATAAAACAAAGCCAAAATAAGAGCACTGTTCCAACTTGCAACAAACGATTGATGCACTTCAAGATAAAGCCGCCCGCTTTTCGTAAGACACCGTCTTTGCAGTGACAGGTGCATAAAGATCAAAATTTGTCAAGTGTCGTACTAATCTGACTTGTACACAGCGAATTATTCTCATTAAGATAAATTGTGCGCCCGTGCTTGTAATTAATCATATATAAAATGTAAAGTTATACGGCAATTTTTTTGACATAATTTGCTTGTCTAATGAAATGCATGTATATAGATTGGTGTTCATGCGGGATGCATTTTTTCAATAAGCTCGGATATAAAAAAACGTAGAAAGAAAAAACAATATAAGAGCAACACACCGGCGATTGTTTAAAATTTTGCTTTTTCCTTGTGCTATCATGACGTCCAAGGTTGCAACCCTTGATCTCTAACTTAATTGAAAAGGAGATGCCGCAAAATCAATTGTCATCTCTCGACGTGTGGTTGCTAAAATTGCTATGTAAATTTTCTTGATTTGTGAAAGGATCTACGTTATTGAATGTGTGAAATTTAGGAAGGTAATCCAATTAGAAAACTCTCTAAGTGAAAGAGTAAACTTCATCTCTCAAATAGACGTGATCAACTGTATTGAAAAGGTTGGCAATAAAATAGAGCCAAAAAGTAAGGATAGGACTTTCGTTCCTATTCATAACAGATCATTGATATGCTTCAACACAAAGGCTACCGCTTAAACGTAAAACATCATTGCAGGGACAAACCCAGAAAAACTATCAAAATTTGTCAACCGTCCCACTAATCCACTTTGATACACAGCAAACTATTCTTATTAAGATATAATATGCGTACTCATAGTAAGTAAAATGTAAATACATCCATGCGATGCAAGGAACAGTAAAGTTAGGTTAGGGAATGGTCTTCATCACAACAAAAAGTAAGGGCAGGACTTTTGTTGCTACTCATAACAGACCATTATATTGCTTCAAGACAAAAACTACCACTTAAGCATAAGGCACCTCCATTACAGTGACAGATGCCAAAAAACGATTAAATTTGTCAACCATCGCGATAGATACATGGCGAATTATTCTTATTAAGATATAATGTGCTTGCTGGTGATAAGCAAAACGTACATACATATATGCAATGCAATGAACAGTAAAATTAAGTTAGGGAATAGTCTTCATCACAACAAAAAATAAGGGTGGGACTTTTGTTCCTACTCATAACAGACCATTGATGCGCTTCAAAACAAAGACTACCCTTAAGCGTAAGGCATTTTCATTGTAGTAATAGATGCAGGGTATGATTAAAATGTATCGACTTCCACAGCAATCAACTTTGATACATGATGAATTATTCTTATTAAGATATAATATGCATGCTCATGGTAGGTAGAATGCAAACACATGCGCGTGATGCAATAAACAGTAAAGTTTAAGTTAGGGCATGGTCTTCATCACAGCCACCGAACTCACCATTTGCGGAACTATGTAGTGGTAACAACCGACTGTGAAACTGTTGCAGGGTAAAACTACATGAGATGCTGACGAAAACGAGGAGACCCCACATTTAATTCGAAGAGACATGTTTGAATAGTTTGCAAACCTAGAAACCTTGGAAATGGAGAAAAATGTTTGGAGAAATTAGTTCGAACACATTTACTTTTTGCTCAAGAAAAACGCCAAATCGTTCGGTTCAGAATTCAGCAACAGATGCTGCCGCTGCTGCTTCAAAGGGGAGGGTCCCGACATCTTCGTACTTGCGCGTGTTTCCCACTTCCTCCGTTTTCGAATGCATATAGGGTTTGCATGAATAATTGAGAAAATCCACTGCTCTTTTACCATGGTCTCTCCTGTAGACGTTTCGGATCTGGAATCAATGGAGAAATGGAGACAAAATTGATTTCATGAGCAGTGAGAAAGATTGAGAAAACGATGGTGATGATGGAGGATGCCTGAGCATCTGAGTTGACACCCGGGTAGCTCGATGTTCGCATTCATCTCACTTTCGAGAGAGTACGAGTTTGAATTTTGGGAGCAACAATGAGTTCCGTAACGAGGTACGTCTATTTTCAAGTAGAGAGAGTTATGATTTGCTGACATAAGATGAATGCTTTATTTAATATTTAAATTTTTAACACTCACTCTTATAGACTTTTGTCTAAGACCAAAACATAGAAATATGTAAAAAATTTTGAGTATAATATGAAATTTTGTAGGACCACTCCAATTATTTTAAAAGCTTATAATAATGACATGATTTATTTCAACATCTTTTTCACGTGCAAACTAACTTAGGAGTCTCACGTGAAATTTAATTAGTAGGATGGACACACATGTGAAAAAGGATACATTGCTCCAATACCATATAAGATTTTGTAAGACCATAACCAATCATTCCAAAAACTTAAACTATTAAGTGGAGGGAGACTACATTTATTTAGAAACCATATAAAACTAGTTGTTGAGGGCAATGAAAAGTAATTATAGCTCAAGATCCAATTGTGTGTAATGAGTTGGAGACTTTTATGGCGGTAGAAAAATACCCAAAGTGCCAAAATTTAGCACGCGAGGACACATAAGTGCCAAAGTTTCTGAAAGGTACACTTAAGTGCCAAAATTGAAAATAAATGAACACTTAAGTGCCAACAGCAAGAATTTCTAGCTAAACAACTGACGTGACTTTTTCTATGTGAGAATTTTAAATGATGTGATTTTTTAAAATAAAAAAATCATCCACATGGCATCTTTATTAATTTTTATTCAATTTTTTTTAAAAAATTAGATTAAAAATAAATATGAAAAGCTAAAATTTATTTAAAAAACAAAATTGTAGAAAAAAAGAAAATGGCCTAGCTTACCGATGGACGCTTTCATTGCCACCCATCGCTAAAGGGGCTGACGACTGTCACCAGCCCCAAGTGAAGGCTAATGACCCTTGCCAGGCTTGAGTGAGATCGCTCAAATCTAGGGGACACCATCAACCATCACCAAACAAAGGCGAGGCCTCATTGACCCTCACCCAGAGTTGGCAAGGCTCGCCTAGACTTGGGTGAAAGGGCAACACCTCACCTAGATCTGGCGAGCCTCACCAGCCTCGAGTGAGCATCGGTGTCGCCCTCACCTGGGCCTAATGAGGGTTGCCAACCCTCACTTGGGGCTGGTGAGGCCTCACCCTAGTTGGGTGATGGTCGCCGGCCTCAAGAGAGGGTTGGTGTCACCCAAATCTAGACACTCAAGCCCAAGCCTAGCGAGGTCGCCGACCCTTGCCTAGGGTCAAGCAAGGGCTAGCTACCTTCACCCAAGGCCAACAATGGTCACTCCCCCCCCCCCTGGCGATAGGTGGCAACGGCAGTAGAAGTTGACGGTGTCGTTTTAGGATTTTTATTTTGTGGGTAACATGAAGAACAACGTCATTTTAGATAAGAATTATTGAGTAACATTCTAGCAAGCCACGTAGACTAGTTTATTAATAAAATAATGTCACTTAGGATTTCTGGCAAGTCTCGTTGAAGTTGGCACTTAAGTGTCCAATTTTTTTTAAAAATAAAATACACTTAAGCGTACATTTTGGAAAATTTGACACTTATGTATCCTCCATGCCAAATTGTGACACTTGAAGTGTTCTTTGCCCCTCTTATGGCTCAATATTGTTGATGCGATGCCCTAATTTAGTTTAGAGAAAGTGACAAAATGATCTCTAAAGTTTTAATTTGTTCACTCCAATCCCTAGATTTTAGCAAATGTACAATATTGTCCTTGGACTTTTAGTTTGTTCAATGTAGTCCTTAGACTTTTGGTACATATTTAATTTAGTCACTAAACTATATAAAAGTTAAGCTAAAATTCATTGATCACATTAAATAAATTAAAAGTTTAGAGATCATATTGCATAATAATCCAAAATTTAAAACCATTTGTACCATTATGTAAAACACCACCATCACTACACCTAGACTAGTTTGACTAAAATGGTCACGCAAGGATTCGAGCTCGGTGCAAGAATGGATACCAAAACAATGCCACCACGCAAGCACCCCCACCACAGGGAAGTGCAAAACCCTTAACCTTTCATCAAGTCATGAGATTCCAGTACTCATTTTCACATCACAATTTATATCTCGTTTACTATCACGTTTTCACCAACGATGATAATCAGGATGTTGACACACTTTTCACTGGGATTAACAAACAAACTAACCGCAGATCTCAAAGATTCGAAGTGCACAGACACCCCGAAGATCCCAACACCCTTCCTCTTCTACAAGCGAACAGCAAATAAAACCCTTCGTTCACTCTCACTTTAGGAGCTTCTCTCTATGAACCGATTCAAGGAGGATATGAATGTAATGCATAGCCAAAAATGCAAAAACCATCCAAATGCGCGTTGACCATGGAATTGGCATCCTCTTGCTTTCTCAATGGGCTTTTCTCTCAAAGCCCAAACCCTAGATACAAAACACCAAGATTGCCTCATTGGCATTGCCCCTCTCCCCTCTCTCTCTCTCCTCTCTCTCTCTCTCTCTCTCTCTCTCTCTCAAAAACACCCAACAAAAGATGCACTCATGCCCAAATTATTTTTGGGGGGGTGGGGTCGCCCATCTCCTCCTCTCGTGTGCCATTTGTTTTCTCATTCTCATCTTTTCTTCCTTTGTACTTCCATTATATATCATATATTATGTAAAGCCTTTTTTAGACCCAAAAAAAGAAGCTTGACCCACACCTCCTCTCTCCCACCCTACATAACCCACAAACTTAATTATCACCACATTATTATCATTATCTTTATTTAAATTCACACATACTTTTTTTCATTTGGACACCACCCCCCCCTTTTGGAACACTTAGGGAACCCAAGCAGCCCCCCCCCCAAAAATATTCCTCCTTATCCTGCGCACCCCTTTTTTTTTTTTTTTTTTTTACTTTTTTCCTATTTTTGCTATATACATCATTCTTTATTTCCTTGGTCCTTGTGGGTTTTTTTTTGCCCATCTAATGCAAGTTCAATTCTAACTACTTCCAAAATTGTGTGCGCGTGTTGGCGCGGGCCCCGCCCCCCTCCCATTCAAGTGGGGCCCCCCTCCGTCCGTGCTTCCCCGCCAATAATTGTGTGCGCGTGTTGGCGCACATAATTGACACAACTAAAAGCTCCCCAATGTGGTGTTCCGCACTAAACAGAAAAAGCGGAGCCAATCACCGCCCCATCCCTGAAGCAACATTAAAATTCACTAAAATCCCATCCCCTTTCTTCCTTCTCCACATTATATGGTGGCGCCATGGCCACGGTTTTAATGCAACTCCACGCGCATGTTAGCCATGAGCAGTTAGGGACAGATCAAGCGTTTTGGGTGACTAGGACCCCTTCAATAATATATATATATATATATATATATGTGAAGCAGCGGCCGGCGAGAGGAAGGAAGAAGAAGAAGAAGAAAAAGAAGAAGAAGAAGATGGGGGTATACACAAACGTGAATTGGATTCGATTCTTGCTTTGTGTAATTTCCAGACGAGAAAACGATATGAACCTCCTTCCATGTATGAAGAACTGAACCCAGACAGGTACGATAAGGCCTACCCTGATTGGTTACACGCATTGGTGTTAGTACATTAAAGTTCATGTGAGCATTCTTTTGAATTTGTCTTTCTTAAAAGGTGAGATTGTTTCGGATCAATTAACAGACCCCTCCGATCTAAGTTTCTTAGTACATTGTTGTCCATACGAATCCTCCGTCCTCAAAGATGATCCGCCATGCATATTGCGCGACACCTTAAGGTGGTCGAGTCGTTTGATTTCGTTCTTGCCTATTTTAGGCATGGGTCGAGAAAGATAGCGATTGAATGGAAGGATCAAGTTGGGTCGTCACATGATGATGTATACATTCCATAAGATATAAGCAATCATAGCAAGTTTTGACCCTCTTGTGGGTTTCAAACTATAGTATAGTGTATGAAAGCCGACTCGGATACAAATGAACGAATAACAATCGATGAATTCTTAATCTAATTGTCGTGGATCTTTCAAATTGTCATAACCAAACATCATCCATTCTCACAATGACATCGGTAGCAATACATCCATCGATCAGTCGAGATTAGTGTCAAGCTACCCATCAAGGAAAAACCCGACTCGGAATTTCAATTTTCACATGGTGGATTCCACAACATCTCTAAGGTGTATCACATTAGCACCATCACAAGATTTATTTTATTATGAATATCTTTCAGGATTATATATATCTCATTTGATATCGCATATCCTTGATCGATGTGTTGCATTTAAAGTCCATAATTTGACCGATATAATCCTTATCATGAATATATCGAATTATATAAAAATTTCTCAAATTTGTCTTCCCGTATCATTACTGCTATTATTGTCAGCCGTACCGTAATTTTCCGCCTCTCTTTCGCGATTGTTTTTACACTTTGATTACAACGAATGTCACGGCTGGCCAATCGGGCGTGTAAAGCCCCATCACACCAAAGAAGAGTCCCAATAAAATGTCATCATCGCTGCACGATCGGCTGGAATATTGGACATTCCCCTCATGCAAAATTAGTACGTGACTGATCGCATGACTCACCTGGAGAGAGAGGGATAGTGGTGGTGTGGGTGCCGGTGGTTTGAGGTGTGCCAATAGTGATTACCGGAACAGGTAGATAAGAATTGAATTCTCGATGAATCATTAATCATAACCAAAAAATACAATCAGTTCACGGAGACTAAAAATACTAAGCAAGTAGTAGAAAAAATATATAGATATTTATTTTCGAATCAAATAGCATCATCCCTGATTATTTAACCTGTTCTATTTAAATTTGGAGGCATTTCGTTGGCAAGCATGGTGCCTTGACCTCATCAATGACCAAAATCAATGTAACGCGAGAAAAAGAAACAACTAGCTCATGCCTCCAAAAAAAAATTCCTTGATTTTTCATGAGAAGGGAATTTTTCAAATTAAAAAATAAGGCTTACCTTATGGGTATTTTTTGGACAGCTCGATTTATCTTTTTTTTTCTGTTTTTTTTCAGCAAATATTTTTTGTAACAAAATGAGTAAATGCGGTCCCATTTTTCTGCACATTTTCCGGATCAAATGCGACAAAATAACCAAATAATGACGACGAAATATGGACCCACTCTCTGTTTCTAACTGCTGGTAATAAAAATAAATAAAAAATAAAAAATAATGTTTAGCGGGGTCCAGGCTTTTATTTCTACGTCAGAAAAATGCCACCTGAGGATGATATTACGATATTACCCTCCGGGGCCTCCGCCTTTTCTCCGCCCGTGCGATGGCAAAAACGGTAATAAACTTTTAGCGGGAACCGCTAGATTTTTACGGCTGGGTTACCTTAGATTTTTTTACAGGAGATCTTGACCGTCAAACCTGATCCAACTGTAGATATCCGAGAGATCGTCATCCTCGTCCTTGCGCCGCGGACAATCCGACGTGGCCACCCGCGATGGCATGCGCGTGACGAGCACGCGCAAGAAATAGGTTACTCTATAAATGCTCAAAAGGATATAGCAACTCGAATTGATGATATCTTTTCTCAGGTGCGTGTTACCTAAAAATTGTAGCTCGGATTTAGTTAAAAAGCATGATATAACCCAACGATATTACCTGAAAAATGTTAAAATAAAAAAACAAATTACACAAATCTATGGAGACTCCCCGATCTTATTTAGGAAGAGAATCTTGTATTTTTCTCAAACTCACGTTAATTACGATAGATCCGTCCCAACTAATTGATCGAGTTCATAAGGCAAGATATTTTTTTTGTGCTAATCTTGTTACGATGCACGAATATGAGTGGGTTGATAGCAAAGTTCATCATCGAAGATCTAGTGTGCCGCCAAGCAATAATATATCATAATTACCACATAACCCTCCTATTCAAATTTTTCAGTGAATAATAACTCATTAAATAGATGAATGATTTTAGACTTGAGTTCTTTCTTAATGCTCTCCTCAAAATGAAATATCAGGCTTCTATTGCAAATTTGGAAAAATAGAAATTGAAGTGATGATTGAGCACCGACTTCCGCTCTGTTTCTTCCCATCTCCTGACTCTGGGGTCCTTGGAGTCTCTGTCCCTGACCTCCGCCAACATCGGCGGCGCTCTGGCCTTCCCGTCCGGATCCAAATGCGGTGCGGTCTTGAGCAGCTTAGATCTATCCGGGAACGCCTTGTCCGGCCCAATCTCGGGTATCGCCAGCTTGGGTCCTTGCCAGAACCTCAGAGTCCTCAACTTTTCCGGCAACAACCTCGACAACTCCGGGCAAGAAAGTGCCGCCGCCACCGCCGGCCTCGAGGGGCTCGAGAGTTGGCAGGTTCTTGACCTTTCCTTCAACAAGATATCTGGGTATAATGTCGATGTTTCCTGGGTTTTGTCCGGCGGATGCGGTGCCACGACTCACTTGTCCCTGAGAGGGAACAAGTTGACTGGGGATGTGGATGTGTCGGGCTGCGACAAGTTGCAGTACTTGGACATATCCCAGAACAACATCTCCGTGAGCGTGCCTTCCCTCGGAGATTGCTCGGCCTTGTAGCATCTGGATGCGTCCTCCAACAGGTTCTATGGCGATATCGGGCGTGCGGTCTGTACTTGCTCTCAGCTCAGCTTCTTGAACCTCTCCAACAACCACTTCTCAGGTCTAATCCCTTCGCTCCCGACCAAGAACCTGCAGTTCCTTTACTTGTCTGCGAACGGGTTTCAGGGGGAGATCCCTCCTAGCCTCGCCGAGGCTTGTCCAAGTCTTGTGGAGCTCGATCTTCCTCAGAATAACTTGTCTGGTGTTATTCCTGCTAGTTTCAGTTCTTGCGATGCACTGCAGTCCATCGACCTGTCTAATAATAACTATACTGGTGAGTTGCCCATGAATTTGTTCATGCAAATGAGCAAAGTGAGGAAGTTGGCTTTGTCATTCAATTCCTTTACGGGCGGTCTGTCGGATTCTTTGTCGAATTTGACTTCCTTGGAGACATTGGATCTGAGCTCAAATGATCTCTCAGGAGTGATTCCTAGTGGCTTGTGTTCAAGATCCTAGGAATAGCTTGAAGGAGCTCTGTCTCCAGAATAATGGGTTCACGGGTTCAATCCCGCAGGCCCTGAGCAACTGTTCTCAGCTGATTTCGCTCGATTTGAGCTTCAATTACTTGAAGGGTCAGATTCCGTCGAGTTTGGGCTCTCTGTCTAAGCTCCAGCATTTGATCATTCTGTTGAATGAACTCGATGGTGAAATCCCGCAGGAACTCATGTATGTTCAGACGCTAGAGAACTTGCTTCTGGACTTCAATGAGTTAACGGGCGCTATACCGTCTGGCCTGCGCAACTGCACCAACTTGAATTGGATTCGCTCCCTAACAACCATCTTAGTGGGGAGATCCCAGGTTGGATTGGGCAGCTCTCGAGTCTCGCAATCCTTAAGCTCAGCAACAACTCGTTCTATGGCAGAATATCACCCGAGCTCGGCGATTCTCGCAGCTTGATCTGGTTGGATCTCAACAGCAATCTCCTGAATGGTAGCATCCCACCCGAGCTGTTCAAGGAATTGGGCAGCATCGAGTTTAAGCTAAAAAACGACAAGAGGTACGTGTATATTAAGAATGATGGCAGCAAAGGGTGTCACGGAGCCGGGCATTTGCTCGAGTTCACTGGGATCAGGCCCGAGCAATTGACCAGAATTTCCACCAGGAGCCCCTCCAACTTCACCAGAGTGTACAAAGGTGCGATCCAACCTACATTCAAAAATAACGGGTCGATGATATTCCTTGATATCTCGCACAATATGCTGTCGGGCAGCATTCGGAAGGAAATCGGCTCTATGTTCTATATGTTTCTTCTGAACTTGGGCCATAACATAGGGGTGAGCATGGTCCGGGTTGGGGTCCATCCCCTAATCCTAGGACCAACCCAAACAGTGCTAGTTCTCAATTTTTGGGACCGAGGACCGACCTTATTAAGCTTGAGACTGAGGATCGGACCGATCCAGTGGGTTTCGTCCGGTTCCAGAGTCAACTCGAGACCAACCGATAATTTTTTATTTCATTTTTTTTTTATACCTAGGGAAAACAAATAAAGACGCTAGCGGAGGACTCACCACCCCGACGCCGCGCTTAAAACTCCGTGCGGCAAGCGGGATTCGCCCCCTCCAAAGCTTCAACCGGGAGAGATCCAACCAATAATTTTTTATTTCATTTTTTGTACTCCTTGAAAAAACAAATAAAGACCGGACTAATCTAATGGGTTCATTCTAATTCCAAAGTCAACTCGAGACCAACCAATAAAAAAAAAAATTCATTTGTTATACTCCTTGAAAGGGCAACCGAGGATCAGATCAACCCAATGGGTTCGATGACGAGCGAGATCAGCTAAGAAAGGCAAGCAGTGAGGGTCGAGTGGGGTGAGTATTGAACAGAGTAAGCATCGAGTGTCGAGCGGGGAGCAACAAGCCAAGCAAGCATCGAGCGGCGAGCGGCATGAGTGACCCAAAGTGAGCAAGGTGAGTATTGAGTGACAAGCGAAGAAGTTGTTTCTTTCGATTTTGGCAATAAGGGGACAAATAAGACAGAAGAGAACGAGTAATAGAGGAGGATGCCGTAAAGAGCTGTTTATGTCTTTTTGGATGCCATGAGGACTCCTCACAAAAACATTTTCCTCCATTCGTAAATCATGACTATCAATGCCGTAAAAGACATTAAAAATCTAAGTTATTAAAGAATAATGTAAAATTACTAGACTTAGAATAAAGGAAGATGGAGTCAGTTTCCTGCAAGTATGTCTTCCTACAATGGGCGAACAACTCCCGTTCAAGCCCTTCAGGGACAACCTTTTAGCATAAAACCACTCTACCCTTTAGTTTAGAGCCTAGAAACGCTCAGAGATGCCAGAATGGTAACATTTCTAACTATCCGAGCTGCATTTCTCAAAGAATCCTACTAGGTTGGAGAAGAAGAAGAGAAGTTTAAAAAGCCATAGAGAGTTCTCACAAACACTCACTTTACTTCAAGGAACTCTATCCAACATCCTCCTTACCTTTTATAGACAATGGGAGGTCACACACAAACAAAGACCAAACTCACGGATCCTGAAACAGAGGCTCCGAAAACTTCCGGTTAGGAATTATTCACACGGTATGAATAGTGACAGTAAACAGTGATTTCCCTAGTCTACTGCTACAGTATCACTACAGTGACCTGTACGATCAGTAGTCTCGTCCGTCACAAGTATTGTAGTCATAGTTTGAGTCGTCCGAACTATGCATTGTCAGAAGGTGTTCTTCATATTTGACGAGTGAATCTGGTGAGAGAACTTGGTTTCTTGATTCTGGGAGGAGCCTGTAGTGTTAGCAAGAATATTGGGCTGAGGCTAATTGGATGGCTAAGCATAATAAGATGTGTCCATACCTAGAGATAAGGACAAAGGTCCTTGATCGTATGGGTCTTGGGAAAGTGGACCTCTCCTAAAAGAGCTGTTTAATGTTGTTGACGGCGTTTATTTTAAGATTTTCTCCATATAAAAAAAATTATAAATAATATATATATATATATAGTCAGGGTTGGTCCGGGTTGAACTACCCCTGAACTCCCAAAACCGAGGACCAACCCGCACAGTATTGGTCAGGAATCTTAGGACCAAGACCGACCCGGTCTCTCTGGAAACCGGACCAAGACCGGCAGGGTTGGGCCGGTACAGGATCGGTCCAAGTTAACCTTGGACCAATGCTCACCCCTACATAACAATATCTCTGGCCCTATTCCGCCTGAGATCAGGGATTTGCATACTCTCAACATTCTCGACCTATCGAACAATGAACTGGAAGGAGGCATCCCAGAGACATGGACCAAGTTATCCTCGCTTACCGAGATCAATTTATCGAATAACCGACTCACGGGGCAGATCCCGGAAAATGGGCAGATAAGTACTTTAGCGGCTTCGGGCTTCATGAATAATACTGGGCTGTGTGGAATCCCACTTCCGCCATGCGGTTCTGACCAGGACTTAGGCGCCAATTCCGAGCACCAGAAGCCAAAATGGAGGCAAGCGTCCCTCGCGGGAAGCGTGGCGATGGGTTTGCTGTTCCCGCTATTCTGCATTTTCGGGCTGATGTTTGTGGCGATGGAGTTGAGGAGGAGGAGGAAGAAGAAGAAGGGCATCGAGCTCACGGTTGATGCACTTCAAGACAAAGTTAACCGCTTTTGTAAGACACCGTCGTTGCAGTAAAGATCAAAATTTGTCAAATGCCGTCCTAATCTGGCTTATCCACGGTGAATTTTTCTTATTAAGATATATTGTGCGCTCGTGCTTGTAATTATTGTATATAAAATGTAAAGTTATGCGGCAATTTTTTGGACATAACTTGCTTGTCTAATGGAATGCGCGTATATAGAAAGGCGTGCACGCGGGAAGCATATTTTCCATAAGACGATGATTCGGCGATTGTTTTAAAATTTTGCTTTTTCCCTGTGCTATTATGAGGTCCAAGGTTGCGACCCTTGATCTCTAACTCAATTGAAAAACAGATGCCGCAAAATCAATTGTCATCTCTCGACGTGTGGTTGCTACTAAAATTGTTATGTAAATTTTCTTGCATTGTGAAAGGATTTATGTTTTTGAATGTGCGAAATATAGGAAGGTAATCCGACTGAAAAACTCTAATTGAAAAGGCAAACTTCATCCCTCAACTAATCACAACTTCAACCCTCAACAGATGTGATTAGTTTTATTGAAAAGGTTGGCAACAAAACGGAGCCAAAAGTAAGGGCGAGACTCCTATTCCTATTGATAGACCATTGATGCGCTTCAAGAAAAATCATACCATTTTAGTGTGAGGCAACTTCCTTGTAATGACAGACCCAGAAAAATGAATAAAATTTTATCGACCGTCACACTAATTCCACCTTGA
Source organism: Eucalyptus marginata (assembly GCA_014182565.1). Taxonomy (NCBI): domain Eukaryota; kingdom Viridiplantae; phylum Streptophyta; class Magnoliopsida; order Myrtales; family Myrtaceae; genus Eucalyptus; species Eucalyptus marginata. Next base: position 4,227,380 of record CM024593.1, read on the forward strand.
TACACGGCGAATTATTCTTATTAAGCTATAATATGCACTCATGGTAAGTAAAATGCAAATACATGCATGCGATGCAATAAACGGTAAAGTTAAGTTAGGGAATGGTCCTCATCACAACCAAAAGTAAGGGCGTGACTTTTGTTCTTACTCGTAACAACCTATTGATGCGTTTCAAGACAAAGGCTACCGCTTAAGCGTAAGGCACCTTCATTATATTGACGGATGTAGAAAAATGATCAAAAGTCGTCAACCATTGCACTAATTCACCTTGATACACAGCAAATTATTATTATAGAGATATAATATGCACACTCATGGTAAGTAAAACGCAAATACATGTATGCAATGCAATAAAAAATAAAGTTAAGTTAGAGAATGGTCTTCATCACAACCAAAAGTAAGGGGCAGGACTTTTATTCCTACTCGTAATAGACCATTGATACATTTCAAGACACAGGCTACCACTTGAGCATAAAGCACTTTCATTATAATGACAGATGTTAAAAAAAAAAAACGATCAAAATTTGTCGATCATTGCAGCAATGAACCTTGATGCTCGGCTAATTTTTCTTATTAAGATATTCGTGCACGCTCGTGGTAAGTTAAATGTAAACACATGCGTGTGTTAGGACATGGTCTTCATCACAACCACCGAACTCACCATATGCGGAGCTGTGTAGTGGCAACAACCGACTGAGAAACTGTCGCAGGTAAAACTACATGAGATGCTGAGGAAAACGAGGAGACCCCACGATTAATTCGAAGAGACGCGTTTGAATAGTTTGCAAACCTACAAACCTCGGAAATGCAGAAAAATGGTTGGAGAAATTGGTTCAAGCTCATTTACTTTTTGCTCAAGGAAATGCCAAATCTTTCGGTTCAGAATTCAGGAGCAGCCGCTGCCGCTGCCGCTTCAAAGGGGAGGGTCCCGACATCTTTGTACTGCGCGTGTGTTTCCCACTTCCTCCGTTTCCGAATGCATATAGGGCTCGCATGAATAATTGAGAAAATTCACTGCTCTTTTGCCATGGTCTCTCCTGTGGACATTTCAAATCTTGAATCGATGGAAAGCGGAGACAAAATTGCTATCACGTGCAGTGAGAAAGATTGAGAAAACGATGGTGATGATGGGGATGCCCAATGTGCATTCATCTATCTTTCAAGAGGATATGAGTTTGAATTTCGGAAATCATAACGAATTTCATAACATGCATGTCTATTTTTAAGTAAGGAGAGTTATAATTTGCTAACACACTAATTAGACAAATGCGTTGTTTAATATTTAAATATTTCAACACTCACTCTTGAAGACTTGGTCTAAGGCTAAAACATCGAAATGTGTAATTGGAAGGTAAATAGAGGTTTAGAAAGGTTTGAGCCTTAGGTAACAATATCATGTGAAATTTTATAAAACCACCCCAACTGTTCCAAAGGCTTATAATAGCGACATAGGATATTTCAACATCCTCTCTCATGTGCAAGCTAGCTTAGGAGTTGCACGTGGAATTTGATTAGCAAGATGGACACAAGAGTAAAAAGGATAATGCTTGACTTTGATAGAATATAAGATTTTGGAGGATCACTACCAATAATTCCAAAAATATATTTAAAGAGCATATAAGACTCATTGTAAAAAGGCGATGAGGAGCAATTATAGCTCAAGATCCAATAGTGTGTAATGAGATGGAGACTTTAATGGTGGTAGAAGGACACCCAAGTGCCAAAACTCAGCAACCGATGATACATAAATGCTAAAACTTCCCAAAAATATACTTAAGTGTCAAAATTGGAAAAATTGAAACATGTAAGTGCCAACAGCGATAATTTCCAACTAAACAACTAATGTGGCTTTTTCTTTGCGAGAATTGTAAATGATGTGACATTTCTTTTTCTTGTTTTTAAGTATCCACATGGCATTTTTATTAATTTTTATTAATTTTTTTAAAAAAATCAGATTAAAAAACTAAAAAAGAAAAGCTAAAATTTATTTTAAAACAAAACCATAGGAAAAAAACAATAAAATGGCATGGCTCATCGATAGGTGCATCCATTGTCGCCCATTATCGAAGGGGCCAACGACCATCACCAACCTTAAGCGAAGGTTAATGATCCTTGCCAAGCTCGAGCGAGAGCACCCAACTCTAGGGGATGCCGACGATCATCACCCAGCAAAGGTGAGGCCTTGTTGACCCTCACCCGAAGTTGGCAAGGCTCACCTAGACCTAGGTGAAGCGGCAACACCTCTCCTAGATTTGGCGAGCCTCGCCAGCCTTGAGCAAGCGCCAACGTCGCCCTCACCTAGGCCTAGTAATGGTCATCAACCCTCACCTGGGGCGGTGAGGCCTCATCCTGGCCGAGCAATGGTCGCCAGTCTCAAGAGAGGATTGGCATCGCCTAGATCTGGGCGTTCGAGCTCAAGCCTAGCGTGGTCACCGGCCTTTGCTTGGGATTGGGCAAGGACCGACCACCTTTGCCGAGGGCCAACCGATGGCGACGATTCCCCCCCCCCCCCTAGGTGGTGATGGGCATCGGCGATGGCAGAAGTAGACGACAATTGAGAGGACTAGTAACAACACCTAGAGGGGGTGAATAGGTGTTTAAACAAAATCTTGGCAAATAAATGCGGAATAAAATAAATGAGTTGAGGGAAGAGAATAAGAACACAATGTTTATAGTGGTTCGGCTTAATCCAAGCCTACGTCCACTCTCCCACGCTAACAGCCTTCTTGGCATGGATTCCACTATGCAATCAACAAGATATTACAACTTTGAGTGCAAACACTTAGTAGTAGATCACACTATCTCACTAAGTCACTCTTTTGGTATTTCTCTCAAGATCACAAACGTTTAAGCTCACGAGACAAGTGTATGATAGAAGATCGCTTAGACTTTGGAATTATAAATTCTACGCTCCGTCTCTTACTTGCTCATCGGTCCTTCATCTCCTTAAATACTCCTCCACTTCCAAACTAGCTGTTGGACAGCATCCTGAGGATCGTCTTCCAATCTACCCATCGGACAGATCTGTATCTAGAAGATTTCGTAGCCGTTGAGTGACAAAGATAGAATCCCAAATTGATTCCGATCGCCCATACAAACGAAATCTTGGTTTCCATAAGTAAAGCATCTTTGTATAGAAAGTTCTTGTCTTCAAGATCTAATTGTCAATCAATTAGATTGAGTCAATCAAATCAATCTTGATGTGGAATCCAAACCAGATCACTAGCCATTATATCTTCGGGCTTGAGTTACGTTCGTCGAGTTACGGATGTAAAGTCCGAGAGCAATAGACTTTATAATCGAGTCCGAGTGCGATAGACTTTGCAATCGAGTCCGAACATATTTAGCTTTAAGGTTGTTAACACAAGTTATGTTCTCGCTTCAAAGATAGAGTATGTCTTCCGGTTCGGCTTCAAAGATAGAGTCTGTCTTCTCGGTTCTTCATTCACGTTCGCCCGAAATTTGTCGAGTAGGCGAGACTTCTAATGTAGAAACGACTTTGACACTAAAAAGTGCAGCGTCTTGGACTTTGACACGTAAGTCCGGAAATCTTCAAAATATACTTTGGACATGTGTTCCGTTCGTCTTCTGGCCGTCTTCGACTTTGACAATATCCTTTTACATGTTCTATCATCCGCATGGCCTATTACTTAACCATTAAACATGTTAGTAGCCTTTGATTTATTTTGTCATCTTCAAAACATCATAAGGGATTTCCCTAACAACAACGTTTTAAGGCTTTTAGTTTGGGGGTAACGTTGAGAATGACGTTGTTTTAGACAATGTTACTAAGTGGACATTCTGGTGAGTCACGTAAACTGGTTTTATTAATAAAATAGTGCAACTTCAAATTTTCATCAAGCCTCATCGAAGTTGGCACTTACCTGTCCAATTTTTAAAAAAAAAAGTGACACTTAAGTGTATTTTTTTAAAGTTTTGGTACATATGTATCCCTCCACATCAAATTGTGACACTTGGGAGTGTTCTTTGTCCATCTTATCTCTCAATATTGTTGATGCAATGCCCCAATTTAGTTTAGGGAAAATGACACAAATAGTCTTTAAACTTCTAATTTGTTCAATGCTATCCTTGAACTTTAGCAAATATACAATGTTGTCCTTGGACTTTTAATTTGTTCAATGTAATCCTTAAATTTTTTGTACATATTTAATTTAGTTGCTAAATTACATGAAAGTTTATGGAACACATTAAACGCTTGAAGTTAAAATTCATAAACCACATTAAACAAATTAAAAGTTTAGAGATCATATTGCACATTAATCCAAAATTTAAATACCATTTATATCATTACATAAAACACCACCACCACTACACCTAGACCAATTTGACTGAAATGGTCGAGCAAGGATTTGAGCTCGGTGCAGGAATGGGATACCAAAGCAGCACCACCGCACAAGCACCCCCACCACGGGGCAGTGTAAAACCCTTAACCTTCCATCAAGTCACGAGATTTCGATACTCATTTTTCCATCACAACTCATATCTCATTTACCATCACGTTTTCATCGATGGCGATAATTGGGATATTGACGCACTTTTCATCAAGATTCACAAACAAATTAACCACAGATCTCAAAGATTCGAGCACACACGCGCCTGAGATCCAGCACCCTTCCTCTTCTACAAGCGAACAGCAAATAAAACCCTTTTTTGGCTCTCACTTTAGGAGCTTCTTTTCTCTCTATGAACCTGATTTAAGGAAGGATATGAATGTGATGCATAGCCAAAAATGCAAAGACCATCCAAATGCGCGTTGACCATGGAATTGTGATCCTTTTGCTCTCTCAATGGGCTTTTCTCTAAAAGCCCAAACCCTAGCTGCAAAACACCGAGATTGCCTCATTGCCCCATCTCTCTCCCTCCCTCTCTCTCTCTCTCTCTCTCTCTCTCTAAAACACCCCACAAAAGATGCACTCATACCCAAATTATTTTTGGGGAGGTGGGGTCGCCCATCTCCTCCTCTCGTGTGCCATTTGTTTTCTCATTCTCATCTTTTCTTCCTTTGTACTTCCACCATATATTATATATTATGCAAAGCTTTTTTAGACCCAAAAAAAGAAGAAGCTTGACCCACCCCTCCCCTCTCCCACCCAACATAACCCACAAACTTAATTATCACCACATTATTATCATTATCATTATTTAAATTCACATATATATCTATATTTTTTTAATTTGAACCCCAAAAAAAAAAAAAAAAATCTCCCTCCTTATCCTGCCATCCTTATTTTTTTTTTTTTTTCCTATTTTCGCTATACTCATCATCTTTATTTCCCTTTGCCCGTGTGGGTTTTCTTGCCAATCTAGTGCAAGTTCAATTCTAGCTACTCGAAAAGGCGCGGGCCCCGCACCCCCCCTCTCCCATTCAAGTGGGGCCCCCCCTCCGTCCGTCGTTCCCCGCCAATAATTGCGTGCGCGTGTTGGCGCACGTGTGGTGTTCAGCGGAGCACACCGCCCATCCCTCCCTTTTCTTCCTTCCTCCGCATTATATGGTGGCGCCATGGCCATGGTTTTAATGCTACTCCACGCGCATGTTAGCCATGAGCAGTTACGGACAGATCAAGTGTTTTGGGTGACTAGGACCCCTTCAATAATATTCATGCATATACATACATATATATATATATATATATATATATATATATATGTAGGTATACATGGACACGAATTGGATTCGATTCTTGCTCCGTGTAATTTTCGGGCGAAAAAACGATGTGGACCTCCTTCCATGTATAAAGAACCGGACCCAAACAGGTACGATAAGACCTACCCTGATTGGTTACACGCGTTGGTGTTAGTACATTAAAGTTTGTTTGAGCATTCTTTTGAATTTGCCTTTCCTAAAAGGTGGGATTTTTTCGGATTAATTAACAGATCCTTCTGGTCTAAGTTTCTTTGTACATCGTTGTCCATATGAATCCTCTGTCCTCAAAGACGATCCGTCATGCATATCACGCAACACCTTGAGGTGGTAGAGTCGTTCGATTTCATTCTTGACCATTTCGCACATGGATTGAGAAATATAGCAATTGAATGGAAGAGTCAAGTTGGGTCATCACATAGCAAAATATACGTTCCATGTAAGATATAAGTAGTTGTAGCAGGTTTTGATCCTCTTGTAGGTTTCAAACCGTATTATAGTGCACGGAAGCCAACTTGGAAACAAATAAACGATTAACAAACAATGAGTTCTCAGGCAACCGTCGCGGATCTTCCGAATTGTCGTAAGCGAACATCATTCATTCTCACAATAACATCAATAGTACGTCCATCGACTTATATGACTTCCAATCGAGATCGATCGAGATGAGTGTCGAGATACCCATCAAGAAAAACCCAGCTCGGGATTTCAATTTTCACGTGGTGGATTCCACAACATCTCTAAGGCAATGCTTGATGTATTGCCTTCAACATTATTTCATAAAGTCTGTAATTTGGAATATATCAAATTAGAAAATCTATTTTTTCATATTATTATTGTTGTTGTTGTTGTCAGCTGGCGTACCGTATTTTTCCGACCTCATTCGGGATTGTTTTTACGCTTTGATTGCGACGAATGTCACGGCTGGCTGGGGATAGAACAGTGACGGGAGCGGGAGGGGGGAGGGGGCCCAACCTGTCGGTGACCTGCAGTCAAAGCGACTGACGGTGCATGACCCTACGTGCCTGATTGGTCCACGTCAGCGCGCTCGGACAGGAGCACGTGTTGATTGCAGCCGCTCGTGGGCCCCGCGCTACCCCCACGCCCCCAGTCCCCCGCCGCATCATCGGCATCATCATCATGCATCATGATCGTCAATCTTCCTCTCTTTATTTCTCTATTTTTTTCAGTGCCTGAATTTTTAGATGAGAAGATGATGAGGAGGGAGGGAAAGGAGGGGGCCCGGCTTGGGAAATGATGGTTTTTGTTTGGCCTTCTTGCCCTAGCTGGTTTTCTTTTCTTCCTTTTTTTTGGGTTAGGTGTTCTTGCTAATTTGAATGATCTGATCTTTTGTAAAGCTGTGAAAAATTTGCAGGGTGAAGCTACCAAGAGCGGCTTAAATTCAACCCCCGTGATGTCAATGCAAGAAGCGAGGGCCTCGCGCGAGTGTTGTTCAACGACCCTCATCAACCCTCATGCCAAAAAGAGAAATCCAAAAAAAAATTCAAAAAATTCGGAAAGTTATTTGAAGATGTCCATGTCTTTGCCAGTCATGCAATGTAGGAACTCAACAACCGTGTCATCAGTTTTCTATTAAAATTGGCCGAGTAAATTCAATTGATAAAACATTAAATTTTTGGGATTAAATTGATACAAGTGTAATAAATTTAAAACTTTTTTGGTAATTTTGCCTCGATCAAAAGTGTCGAATTGGATATACTCGTTGTTAGCCATTGGACGGCATATAGTAATTGTGGCATGTAAAGCCCTGTGGCACCAAAGAAGAGTCCTGTTTAAAATGTCATCATCGCTGCACAATCGGCTCAGACATTGGACTTCCTTTCATACAAAATTAGTACTAGATTGACTGCATGACTGCTTTGGGTGGGGGAGGAGGAGGAGGTGGTTGTAGTGGTGGTGCTACCGCCGCCGCCGGTGGTTAGAGGTGCGCCGATAATAGTTTAAGGCGCTGGCCAAGCGGGAATGGTCTGGTGGGCACTTCTATTCATTCGATTGATCCTTCAAGAAAAAAAGGGGGAGGAGGATGAGGATAAAAAGGGAGAAAGGAGAAAGAAAAGAAAGGAAAAGACAAAAAAAAAAAAAAGGAAAAGCAATGTTTACTTAAATGTACTTGGACTAGGGCTCTGTTACCGCACCACATCATTTGAAAATATCACATAGGGTTGACTTTTACTTCTCCATCAAGTGGGTCTAATAGTGATTAAGGAACTGAGTAGTACACGTAAAGCACACAACATTCGATTTATTAAAATATCAAGCGTACCTAGATCCATCAAATAAGTCAGATTTGATGGACTAAATTATTATATGAATTCATTTTATTTAATAAATGGGTTTAGAATAATAAGGTTTAAGATAATATGGATGTTAAATAGATTCACAACTTATTTAGACCCAACGTATCGCTATGATTTCTCTTCATTCTCTCTTGTTCTGATTTGATCTTGTGTTCACTCATTATGTACTTTTGCCTTAGTTTAGGTATAAGTTTCCTACATTAGATTAAATACATAAGTGTCCTAACAATACAAGTTGAGTCGAGTATTAGTTAGGTCAAGTATGGATCGCTAAATTTGTATTATATGAAAATGAGTCAATTTAATTCGGACCATTTTTTACTCGACCCATCTATATGATGGGTGTAAGTGTACTTTAAGGGCTATATTTTCCTCTATCTCCAACTTTCTCTAACTAAATCCTTGTTTGGTTTGTTACAAATATGTAAATCACTCAAATTCAAAAGATAATCTATTATCCCTAAACATGGACAATACATTTATCAGTAGATTACACATACATTTTACATAACAAGGTTTACATTACACATTACATTTCGGAAATATTAAAACATATTAAAGCTGATAGATAGAAGCATTGACTAATGATAATGTTTCCCATCATTTTTTTTTCTATTGTAGCTAAGGTGTTTTTAACTAAACAAATCAAATGGCATTTTCCATTACTCTTAATTACAAATAAACAGTTGATCGAAAAGATTTTGCATTTAAGGTGGTGCGGACAATACTTCAATTAAATTTATAAGTTGGAGATATCTAGCAAATAAATAGATGATTCAATGAAAAGTAAACACATATAAGGTACAAAAGACAACACCACATCGAATTTTTGAACCACGACAATTTTCGTTAAGCTCAAATACAAATAAACGACTCATAGAAACGATTTTACATTAAAGGTAGCAAGGACAATACTTCAAATTAAATTTCTAAAGGAAAGATCTCTAGCGATTGGACAGACAATTCGGTGAAAGAATATAAACACATTAAAGGTATAAACGACAATACATCACACGTTAGTTTATCGGAAAGGGCGGATAGGAATTGAATTCTCAACAAATCAACAATTAGAAACGAGAAATAACCATTGGTTCCTGAAGACAAAAAACACTAAGCAAGTAGCAGAACAAACAAACAAAATATATGCTTTCGAATCCAATAGCTTCACCCTTAATTATTTAAGTTGTTCTATTTAAATTTATAGGCATTTCCTTAGCAAGCATAGCAACCTTGGCCCCATCAATGACCAAAATCATAGTGACGCGAGAACAAGAAACAACTAGCTCATGCCCAAAAACTAAAATAAAATAAAAAATTCCTTGATTTTTCACGGGAAGGGAATTTTTCAAATTAAAAAATAAAGCTTACCTTATGGGTATTTTTTTGGACAGCTCAATTTATCCTTTTCTTTTTTTTATTTTTTATTATCAGCATATATATTTTTTTAACAAAATGAATAAATGCGGTCCCATTTTTCTGCACATTTTCCGGATCAAATGCGACAAAATAACCAAATAATGACGACGAAATATGGACCCACTCTCTGTTCCTAACCGCTGGTAAAAAAAAAAAGGACAGGAAAAAAAGAAAAGAGAAAAAATAATGTTTAGCGGGGCCCAGGCTTTTATTTCCACGTCAGAAAAATGCCACCTGAGGATACTATTACGATATTACCCTCCTGCTCCTCCGCCTTTTCTGCGCCCGTGCGATGGCAAAAACGGTAATAAACTTTTAGCGTGAACCGCTAGATTTTTACGGCTGGGGTGCCTTAGATTTTTTTACAGGAGATCTTGACCGTCAAATCTGATCCAACAGTAGATCTCCGAGAGATCGTCATCCTCGTCCTGCGCCGACGAGAATCCGACGTGGCCACCCGCGACGGCAGGCGCGTGACAGGCACGCGCGTTAATGGGTACTATGTATGATCAAAGGGAAATAGCAACTCGAATTGATAATATATTTTTTTCAAGTGTACGTTAAGATAAGATATGACTCCACGATATTACCCAAAAAATGTTTAAAAAAAAGTAAATTACGCGAATATCTAAAGACCTCCTATTCTCGCTTAGAAAGAGAATCTCTGTCTTTTTTTCAGATTTCACGTTGATTGTGATAGATCCGTCTCAGCTAATTGGTCGAGTTTAAGATAAGATATTTGTTTCTATGCTAATCCCGTTTCGGTGCATGTATGTGAGGGGGTGATAGCGAAGTCCATCATCAAAGATTTAGTGTGCCGTCGAGCATTAATATATAATAATTATCACGTAACTCTTCAGTTTAAACTTTTCAGTGAATAAACTTGAGTTCTCTCTGAGTGCTCTCTTCAAATGAAATATCTACCTTCTATATCAAATCCAGAAAAAAAAAAAAAAAAAAAAGATATTGAAGTGATGGTTGATTGGTGGGCGCCCAAAGTGGAGCTACGAGTAGAAACAATTGATAAATCAATACAAAATAAGTTCACGGTGCAAATTTAAAGCATATTCTCTCATGATTCATCCGTTGATTCAAAAGGGTAAAGTGTTTTTTACAAAGAAATCATTACTAATATATAGACAGCAAACGCTAACACATCTAAGAATATTTTATAAAAAAAATAGAATCTAACCTAATCAATTGAATTGCTACCAAAATTAAATAGAAAAAACCTAAGAAATTAAGACATATTTTGAAATTATAAAAACCCTTTAGAGAATGAAAATAAATTTCGAAAATTATCACATCCCACATGAATTTCTGTTGAGCTTTATTCTCTTGTTCGACAGACTTTAAAGTACTTGATCATCAATTGCATCCCCTCAAAATTACGGTATGATTCGCACTTCAAGATAACTCGTATTTCTTTCCCTTGAGAAAATCCCCAAATGAAAAACTTGAATTGGACCCTAGAAATCTTCCAAAATCACAAAATCAATTTTCTGTTGAAATTCTACATTCTCTTCTTTTCCCAGAGGAACCTCATTCGATTCTTGTTCTACATCAACTCCAGGCGACATTTTTCTTCAAGACTATTTCACTGCCATCCCAAAATTTCAAACCAGTTTTTTTTTTCTCTCGAGAAAGTCTTCTTCATGGTACAAAGCCTCTGAAATTTTCAAAAGAAAAGTCAAAGTTTCAGCTCCTTAGTCAATTTTTTGGCTAACTTCTTAATCAAAAGTAGGTTTCAAGAGAAGCCGAAATCTCACAAACTTTTGACTCTGGAGTCAAAATTACCATCATGATTGGTCAGGCGAGATAAGAGAAAATGGGTCAAGGTACATAGAGCTACATCAAGGGAGTCTTGAATTAATAATCACGATTGTTGTCTTATCGCGTTATTGATCAAGTTGAAATATGTGAATATAGAATGATAGTGGAATTAATAGGGAGGGGATCAAATATAGACACTCATATGTGAGAGGGAGATTGTTAGCCGTGGTACATGGCGGTAGCAAAGTGCTCACATATCGGAAATTTAGGTGACAAGGAATAATAAATATATATCTTTGTTGACTTATAACCCAACTTGATATGGTAGGTTGATTATGTTAGATGATTTTAGATTCTCTCTTATCTCAAAAGCTAGCTCAGAGGGCAAAACTTCTCTTTACACTTATAAATCGATTACCAACCCCTACAACCTTAACAATCTCTCCCTCACATATGGGGCTTCAGTCAGAGGGGACAACATCGGGTATCTCTCCTATGTGATTAGTAGGTCTAAACTTGTTGGCAATCTAGGCTTTGATACTAGTGTTGTGCTATCCAAGCTTGATTTGTGAGGGATAGATTATTGAGGTTGTCCCACATCAATTGTGAAATGAATTAATGGTCGACTTATAAGTGTGAGGGAAAATTTCATCCTTAGAACTAAATTTTTGGGTGAAAGAGGCCTAAGACAACCCAATAGTTCATATATGTCAATTAGAATTTTTTTTTTTTTTGGCTATCGATGACTTGATGAGCAATTTCTGGCAATAATTGATTAAAAGGGTTACATTGGAATTTCATGACAAAATTTAGGAATATATTAGCAAAATCGAAAAATTTACGATCGAATTGACATATGTATAATATGTTTGTGATTGGTTTGATAATTATCCCCCAATATAATAGGTTCTTTACATTGAAAGGTGAAAACATTTCTTTATCAAGGCTCCCTTTATATTTGTGGAAAATAAATGATTTGAAAAACGTTTTCTAAAAAATGATAGCTTTTTATCACTTATAAAAATGAAAAGACGAAAAAACTATTATCATTATCTACAAAAATGTCTAGACCGAATTATTATCGATAACGAAATTAATTTTCATTCGGCCGATTATTTTAATCGATATAGGCGATTAATAATAAAAAATATTTTTCGAATCATTAATTTCTTGCGAAACAAATGCAACCCTAAGGGGATTTCCTTTCCATAAGATCTCATCATTATCAATTAATCATGCAATTAGGGCTCGTGACAAAGGAGGGGCAAACTCTCTTAATTAATTTAAAAGGGGAAGGAAGGGGAGGAATCTCCCACTAATTGACAGCGACGGATCCATCCCTAAATCGCACGTACGGAAGGAGGAGAGAGAGAGAGAGGAAAAAGCTAGAGAGACAAAGACACAATTCTAGAGAGAGAAAGCCCCCCATGGAGAAAGGGAGGATAATCATTATGTAGTAAACAGCAGCAGAAGCAGGAGGAGAAGCAGAAGAAAGAAGAAAGAGAAAATTTTGCTGATTACCCATCACCAGAAGCGAAAAGTAAGAGAGAGAGAGAGATTATCAAATTGAGTTTGCAGATCCCCCACTCCTTAATCACACACGTTCGGGGTGGAGAGAGAGAGAGAGACAAGCAGACAAAAACCCCATTAAGTGCAGATTGCAGCTACAAGATGATAAGGGAAGTTCCCCACAGAGAGAGAGAGAGAAGGAGAAGGAGAGAGAGGGAGGAGGGGAGAGGTCATCTACAAAGAACTGAAATTTTTTACCCTGCTCTGTTTTTTATCTTTTTCAATTTTCTAGAGAGAGAAACAGAGATCAGAGGGGTCACATGGCATGTGAGCACCAGCTGTGTCCACTCCTCTCTCTCTCTCTCTCTCTTTCTCTCTCTTCTTCTTGATATATACCCTTCTCACCGCCCTCTGCTCTAGTTTTTCTTTTTACTCTCCCTCTGCTTCTCTCTCTCTCTCTCTCTCTTCCTCTCTGTCTCTGTCTCGCTTTCTGAGCATCAAGAAGACCGCTTTCTCTCTCCTCTTCTCTCTCTCTCTCTCCGCAGCAGCAGCAGCAGCAGCGGTCACCTCTCTGAGCTCTTTCTCTCTCTCTAATGGCGGAACTCGACCCCTGAGTTCTCGCTCTCTGATAAAAACTCAAGGAGGAAGAAGAGGGAAAGGAAAAGAAAAAAGAAAATGACCCACCTATCTCTCTTGCTATTCCCTCTCGTCTTCCTCTCTCTTCACCGACCTGCGGCTGCTGCTTCGTCGCCGTCGTCGTCCTCTGCAGCGAACGCTGATTCTCAGCAGCTCATCGACTTCAAGAACACTCTCAAAGACCCTTCGCTCCTCCCCACCTGGCTTCCCAACCAGAACCCCTGCGCTTTCACCGGCGTCTCATGCAAGTCCTCCCGCGTGGCCTCCATTGAGCTCGCCAACCTCGGCTTGAGCGCCGACTTCCTCTCTGTTTCTTCCCATCTCCTGACTCTGGGATCCTTGGAGTCTCTGTCCCTGACCTCCGCCGACATCGGCGGCGCTCTGGCCTTCCCGTCCGGATCCAAATGCAGTGCGGTGTTGAGCAGCTTAGATCTATCCGGGAACGCCTTGTCCGGCCCAATCTCGGATATCGCCAGCTTGGGTCCTTGCCAGAACCTCAAAGTCCTCAACTTTTCCGGCAACAACCTCAACAACTCCGGACAAGAAAGCGCCACCGGCCTCAAGGGGCTCGAGAGTTTGCAGGTTCTTGACCTTTCCTTCAACAAGATTTCTGGGTCTAATGTCAATGTTTCCTGGGTTTTGTCCGGCGGATGCGGTGCCATGACTCACTTGTCCCTGAGAGGGAACAAGTTGACTGGGGATGTGGATGTCTCGGGCTGCAACAAGTTGCAGTACTTGGATATATCCCAGAACAACATCTCCGTGAGCGTGCCTTCGCTCGGAGATTGCTCGGCCTTGGAGCATCTGGATGCGTCCTCCAACAGGTTCTATGGCGATATCGGGCGTGCGGTCTCTGCTTGCTCGCAGCTCAGCTTCTTGAACCTCTCCAACAACCACTTCTCAGGTGTAATCCCTTCGCTCCCGACCAAGAACCTGCAGTTCCTTTACTTGTCTTCGAACGGGTTTCAGGGGGAGATCCCTCCTAGCCTCACCGAGGCTTGTCCAGGTCTTGTCGAGCTCGATCTTTCTCTGAATAACTTGACTGGTGTGATTCCTGCTAGTTTCAGTTCTTGCGATGCACTGCAGTCCATCGACCTGTCTAATAATAACTATACTGGTGAGTTGCCCATGGATTTGTTCATGCAAATGGGAAAGGTGAGGAAGTTGGCTTTGTCATTCAATTACTTTACAGGCGGTCTGCCGGATTCTTTGTCGAATTTGACTTTGTTGGAGACATTGGATCTGAGCTCAAATACTCTCTCTGGGGTGATTCCTAGTGGCTTATGTCAAGATCCTGCGAATAGCTTGAAGGAGCTCTATCTCCAGAATAATGGGTTCACGGGTTCGATCCCACAGGCCCTGAGCAACTGTTCTCAGCTGGTTTCGCTTGATTTGAGCTTCAATTACTTGAGGGGTCAGATTCCGGCGAGTTTGGGCTCTCTGTCTAAGCTTCAGGATTTGATCATTCTGTTGAATGAACTCGATGGTGAGATTCCGCAGGAGCTCATGTATATTCAGACGCTAGAGAACTTGCTTCTGGACTTCAACGAGTTAACGGGGGCTATCCCGTCTGGCCTGCGCAACTGCACCAACTTGAATTGGATCTCGCTCTCTAACAACCATCTGAGTGGGGAGATCCCAGGTTGGATTGGGCAGCTCTCGAATCTCGCAATCCTCAAGCTCAGCAACAACTCGTTCTACGGCAGAATACCACCTGAGCTTGGCGATTCTCGCAGCTTATATTGGTTGGATCTCAACAGCAATCTCCTCAATGGTAGCATCCCACCTGAGCTGTTCAAAGAATCGGGCAGCATCGAGGTTAAGCTCAACAACGACAAGAGATACGCGTATATTAAGAATGATGGCAGCAAAGGGTGTCACGGAGCCGGGAGTTTGCTCGAGTTTGCTGGGATCAGGCCCGAGCAATTGACCAGAATTTCCACCAGGAACCCCTGCAACTTCACCAGAGTGTACAAAGGTGTGACCCAACCTACATTCAAAAATAACGGGTCGATGATTTTCCTTGATATCTCGCACAATATGCTGTCGGGCAGCATTCCGAAGGAAATCGGCTCTATGTTCTATCTGTATATTCTGAACTTGGGCCATAACAATATCTCTGGCCTTATTCCGCCCGAGATCGGGGATTTGCATACTCTCAACATTCTCGATCTATCGAACAATGAACTGGAAGGAGGCATCCCAGGGACATGGACCAAGTTATCCTCGCTTAATGAGATCAATTTATCGAATAATCGACTCACGGGGCAGATCCCAAATGGGCAGATAAGTACTTTAGCAGCCTCGGGCTTCATGAACAATACTGGACTGTGTGGAATCCCACTTCCGGCATGCACTTCTGACCCGCGCTTAGGTCCCAATTCCGATCACCGGCAGTCAAAACGGAGGCAAGCGTCCCTCGCGGGAAGCGTGGCGATGGGTTTGCTGTTCTCGCTGTTCTGCATTTTCGGGCTGATGTTTGTGGCGATGGAGTCAAGGAGGAGGAGGAAGAAGAAGAAGGGTGCCGAGCTGGATGTCTACATCGACAGCCGTTCCCAATCGGGACCTGGGAATGCTAGCTGGAAGCTCACGAGTGTGCAAGAGGCTCTCAGCATAAACTTCGCCACGTTCGAGAAGCCCCTTCGGAAGCTGACCTTCGCCGACCTCCTCGAGGCCACCAATGGGTTCAACAACGATAGCCTCATCGGCTCAGGCGGCTTTGGTGATGTGTACAAGGCTCAGTTGAAGGATGGGAACGTGGTCGCCATCAAGAAGTTGATCCACGTGAGCGGACAGGGCGACCGCGAATTCACCGCCGAGATGGAGACCATAGGGAAGATCAAGCACCGCAACTTGGTGTCGCTCCTCGGGTACTGCAAGGTGAAGGAAGAACGGCTCTTGGTCTACGAGTACATGAAGTATGGAAGCCTCGAGGACGTCCTGCACGATCAGAAGAAGAACGGGATCAAGCTCAATTGGGCCACGAGGAGGAAGATCGCAGTCGGGGCGGCAAGGGGACTAGCCTTTCTCCATCACAATTGCATCCCGCACATCATTCACCGCGACATGAAGTCGAGCAATGTGTTGCTCGATGAAAACCTGGACGCCAGGGTTTCGGATTTCGGGATGGCGAGGCTGATGAGCGCCATGGACACCCATTTGAGCGTCAGCACACTAGCCGGCACTCCCGGTTACGTCCCTCCGGAATATTACCAGAGCTTCCAGTGTTCTACCAAGGGTGATGTGTACAGTTTCGGCGTGGTGCTGCTCGAGCTGTTGACTGGGAAGCGGCCGACGGATTCGGCCGATTTCGGGGACAACAATCTCGTTGGGTGGGTGAAGCAGCACGCCAAGTTGAGAATAAGCGACGTCTTCGACCAGGCGCTGATAAAAGAAGACCCCAACCTGGAGATCGAGCTGCTGCAGCACCTGGACGTCGCCTGTGCGTGCCTGGACGACCGGCCCCGGCGGCGCCCCACGATGATTCAAGTCCTAGCGTTGTTCAAGGAGATACAGGCGGGGTCGGGCCTCGACTCCATGTCCACCATCGCCACGGACGACGTCGGTTTCAGCTCCGTGGAAATGTCGGACCTGAGCATCAAAGAAGGCCTGGAGTACGGCAACCAGTAGCGTAATCGAACCCAAAACCCATCATTTTTCGAAGAGAGAATTTTTCCAGAATGCACGAACAGCTCGAAAAAGGCGGTAAACGGTCTCTCTAGACAGCTCTCGGAATCCCAATTTTTCCTACAATCTCTTTAGTATATGTTCCGGTTAGTCGCCGCCGTCGTCGTCGTCATCGTTCCCTCTGTATCTCCGCGGATCCGGTGTATGTATCATCATGTAATTCCCCAGAAAGACTCGTGTTCTCCATACGTATAGGACTGGTTTTCCTTTGAACTTCGTCACAAGATGTGTATATATTTGGCCTTAGTTGAAGTATGTTTTCCGCCTCTCTTTTGGATTCCTCTCTTTGGAGCATATTCAGTGATGGCGACCAACTTTTTTTTTTTTTGTCAGTTCTATTCTATTTCTATTCTAACTCTCACTCTCAGACTTTTGTCCGATGACAACCAACTGAAAAGTGCACTTTTCAGCTGGGATTTCTTCCCCCATCTCTCTTGCGCATGCACAAACACATTGGAAAGACATTATTTTTAGGGTTTTACTTATATGATTGCCTATATCGATATTTATATGGAAAATGTACAATTTCTAGCGACCCGTCATTGCAAAATTTAAACAATTATGGACCATCTGATGTACAGATTTTTTCTTTGATTCAAACTTTGTGCTAGCTGGCTTGTAAATTTCTATATTTTTTGGACTTAGGTACTACCACAACACCAAAATAAGTCCTTTTTTTTTATTTTATATAAAAAAAAATTGATATGCCCTTTAGGCTCCAGCTTAGCCAATTGAGATTTAAATAATCAAAGTCATGAATCTGACAAGCTACGAATTTGCAGGCAAGCAAATTGGCGTGCTGCTAATAAGAAATGAATTTCACTTCTTTCCATAACATTGAGCTGAATAAGAAATGGGGGGAGGGTGTCTGCTTTTCCATGGACAAGAGTGCATCACACGTGCTTGACCAGCAACATGACAATTTCCCCTTTCATTTCAGAAAGAGCCAGAGGAGTCCGTGCCTTCACTTCACTGCCTCCCTCCTCTCTTGTTTATTTTTTTTGTATTGTGAAAAATAATGGAAAGAAACAACTGTTATTTTTGACAATTTAAAACTTGGCAAATTAAAAAAATGAATATGGATTTGATTAATTTATTGGGAAAACCTCCCCCCTTTCAAACTCAATTGCTTTGTATAGTATCGCTTTGAGGACTATTACGTTACACGCTTCTTACAAGCTTATCGCCTTTTACAGTATCTGCTTGCGGTACTAACTATTACAACATTATCCTTGTTGCAATTAAAGCTGTGATAGCTAATTACATGGACCACTCTTTGTAATAGTTATATTCCCAGAATAACTCCATCTCTTTTTTTTTTTTTAACTAAATTCATTTATATTATTTATATGTTATAATACCAATCATACTTATTTTAACTTAATCACATATTATAAGATCAATATAATAAATATTAAATAATAGGTAAATCATTGGTGTAATAATAATTATGTTATCTTGATAACATTAGTTGCTTGCTATTATGTATGATTATCTAAATAATTATTATTAAATATCACATATTCATAATATAATGATTCTCCCAATTACTAAATATTAATTCATGCTCTAATTGTTATATAATTGTTGTTCCAGTCATACTATTAATTATGTAACAAATAGTATGTGTTTAGTATAATCACATTTTATATTATCAAACTTAAATTATAATCATAAATTATTATTAGAAAATAAATAAATTTTTCTTTGGTAGAATCGTGATTGGTTATAAAAGTGATAATTAATATAATAAAACATTTATATTAATACAATAACATTTTACATGCTTAAATCTTCGTTATGATCATATATAAATTATCAAAATATAAATAAATAGTTGATATAATAAATTATGTATCTTATAATTTACATGGGCATCAAACTCCTGGATCATGATTGACTGTTAAAGTGACAGATATTATATTTCCCTCCAGTTCTAATTTTAGTGGTGTTCTGAGAATTTTGATTATATCTCTTTATTATTTATTTAATTCATGAAATGAAACAGTGCAATAGCTATTACATTACACAAACCAAACGGCGTAATACCATCACAGCTCTATTGTATTTCAGCGTAATAGCTACTGTATTACTGCAATCAAACAGATTGTTAGAATGAAAATATCCATTCTAACAAAATCAATTAAAAACTCCTCCAAAACCGAATTAATTAATGTAAGCAAGGGAAGACTTTCTAACGTTGATTTTTGGAACCCATATCTAATTTAAGTTATAAATGAGTTACACTAAAAGTCCTAAAAAAAAAATTTACCAAATGACTTTTCTTTAGATCATTGCTTTGAAGGCTTCCACTTAGGAAAATATCAGGAAGGGTCATATTTTTCTCCATCTCTAGTTGCCTAAAATGGGTGGGGGCAAATATAATATCACCTTATTTTAACTTTAGTTAAGTCTGCATGTTAGTGATGTCCATAATTTGTAAACCACCAATTAGATGTGTGGTTGAAGGAATTTTCTTTAATCTAATGAATGAAGGAGGAAATATAGCTTAATTGGGACATTGTTGATCAAAAAGGCAAAATGTATATTTTAGTTTTTGCTAAAAAGAAGAGGGTCTGGGATTCAATTGTACATATCAAAAAGTTTGGAATACCAACGAATTTCATGCAATTAATTTAGGCTCTTGTCATATAATTATTAGAGAAGCTGACTACTGTAGAATTCGGAAGAAAATTTTTAGTTCCCTAAAGTAAAAAAGATAGGCAAACTTCTCTTTTAACTCTTGCCAAATGTCATGACCTTCAAGCTCTTCGTCTTTGCAATGCTTCCTACTAATCCCCGAACTAAACTTATCATGCTCATTGGGGAGGGAGAGGGAAGGGAGAGAGAGAAAGATTGGGATAGGTTTGATTCCTGAAGTGACTTTACTGATTAAAGACTTTTGATCAATGGGACTTACTGTTTAAAGATCACGATCTTATCTAACATCACTGATCGAGTGTTCATGTCAATTTAGAAGTAAATTAAAGCATCCCGACCCACATGATCATGTCTCAAGATAGCCCCACTGCTACTATTGATGCTTACGACAATGAAAATTCCACAAACGATCATAAACATGATATGCTATCAAGTAGGTCTAATTCGGCATATCCTAATTCTTTAGATATCGATCGTGCACAGTGTAAGAGCAGTTAATACACTGAAAACGACACACACACTGCGAACAACAACAAAAATTTTGGTTGAAGATCGCCATCGGTACCAGCCTAATTTTACGGTAGTATCTAGAAAAAGTGTAGCTCGAAATCATCCAAAGCTATGACCCGAGCCCATCCGCCCGCACGCACGCGCGGCTCGGGCCACCCGAGCCTCGAGCCGAGCCCCTACAGAGGCGCCACGTGGCGGGCGCCAGGGGGACCCCACGTTGGGGACGGCGTGGGCCCCGCGCGGAGGCGCTTCCCTATTGGATCGGCTGAGCGTGATTGGATCCGCAACGAATTTAACGCATAGATTCGCGCGTGGGGGGGTGGGGCCCGCCCCGTTTCAATGCGCCCTCGTCCGGGCATCTGCACGTGTCGGCGGTCAGCTTTTGCCGAACGCTCCGAATGTGAAACGACGTCGCTTTCGGAGTCGGGCCAAAAAACAAAAAAAAACGTACAAATTAATCCTGGCATTTGCTTATTTCTGAACATAACGAAATAAAATACAAATTCAAAATTTTTTAAATAAATGTTCGCTATTCATTTGGTCGGAAATTCCAAATTCATTAAAAACGCAACGACTGCAATCTTAAAAAATAAATATAAATTTATATGGTTTTTTTGTGGGTTTTGGTCGCGATCCTTACAAGCACGTGTTAAAACTGTTTCGAGTTAGAACCTTGAACGTGTCTACCTATATCTCTACTTTTGTAGCTAAAACTGGGAAAATTCTCCTTTTTGGGCCATTTCGAAAGTATGTTGGCAAAGTCTTGAAAGGGGGAGGTCATTGGCGTCAAACGTTGGCCAACCTAGAGGCTATGGATTTGGACATCGATCGATCGAAATAATTGAAATATGCCACCGGTCTCTTGTTTCACATCATTCGAAAATGTTAGTTGATTAAAAAAGTCGTTAAAATCAGCAATAATTTATATTTAAATATTTCCATCCGCATTAAAAAAATATTTTCCGCTCGTCTGATGACAAACGATCGACTTTAGGAAAATATCTTCTGACATTGGGAGTTTTTTTTTTATGCACCTCATAAACGGCCAATATTCGCACGCTTGTTAGGCAGAATTGATATTGACTTGGCAAGGGGGAGAGGTGGTGGGTCGCTTCCATTTCAAGAGTCTTGCACGCTTTAGACAAAAGGTTTTTTGGACGACTTGAGATGCAATTTCGTGAAGAAGTTGCTAACTCCAGCTTGCGTCTCTTGTGCCGATTGAGGGATGGAGAATTCAAAGATAAAAAAGGACGGCGGGTCACCACTAGCCTCCTTCGACGGGGGAATCTCGTGATGTGTCGTTAAGTCCCTTTTGGCTGCATTTGGTAGTCGGTATAAAAGTTAATCGTTGTGTTTTGTGTTTGGTTTCTATTTGAGAAATTGTAATTTCGGGTTGAGTATAACAATGATATAGCCTGAACAAAATCGTCACGTGTGGAGAGTGAGATTAAGACGGATATGATTTCTTATTTCCATGGTATGAAGCTATTTTTCTTGAATAACAATCTTCTTCCTGGCCAGTGACCAACTATAAGTAAGCTCGAGTCTCGACTGATCCAGGTGGAAGCCGAGCTCATCGAGGCTGGGGAGCTTAGGCCTCGCCAGAACCTCGCCTAATCCGACAAGGTTAAAGCTTGCCTATAGCTGGTGACCAGCCAAGGAAGAAGAAAAAAAAAAGAAGGAAAAGAAAAAAAATAAAAAATAAGTAAAAATAAAATGAAATAAAATAAAATCATTGAAAATAATTGCATGGAGGAAGAGATTTTTTAGCAAACAACAGAAAATATTTTCTAATTGATTTTCAAGTTTTAGTTGAATACCAAAAATATTAACATTTTCCTATAAAATAGCTTCTTGGAAAATATTTTCCAAAAATGCTATGTTTTTGCGAAACGAATGGAGTGTTAGTCTTTATATTATTACTTATTTTAGGTATCTTAGTGTAGTTTATTATTTCATAAATTTTTTTATTAAGGAATGATGGAAGGAAAAAAAAAGAGAAGGAAAATTATAAAACATTCGATATTTTTAAAAAAAGAAAAATAAAGAAAAGAAAATAAAAATAAAAATAACTAAAATTTTAAAATTCAATTTTTTTTAAAAAATGAAAATAAAAAATAGCATGAGATTTTTAGTCTCGCGTGTCTACTATTTCACCACTAAGGCATCTTGAAAGTGAATCGTATTCCATGAATATAGAAAAAAAAAAAAAAAAAAAAAAAAAAAGATCAAAAGGATTGCACAAAGGAAAATCAAATCAAATATCCAACGGTGGAAAATACTTCCACTTCAATTTCAAGTTTTACCCGAATATAAGAAAATATTATCATTTTCCTAAAAAATAATTGATTGAAAAATATTTTCTAGAAACTCTATATTTTTCGAGCAACAAACAACCCTAAATAAATAATTATGAAGTTGAAGACGCGAGATTTCAAATGAACAAATTTAAACTTAAAAAGAATATTTTTAGTTCTCGAAGAACGTGGGTCAATGAGCTCCTTCGCTATTTAACGGTTGGATCGTATAATGATTATGGATTGATTGAAGGAGGTAGTCTCCATTTGTGTATTCGTAGTTTCTTGTGACGGTGAATTGTGAAAAATTCTCAATGTTTTTGTTTGTGCATTTTCGAATTCATTTCCTAAAAAAAAAAAAAGAAAAGAATATGATATAAAAATACGTAGCATTATGATTACGATTCACCAAACAATAAATAGAATATAATAAAATTCATTGATTTCAAATTTTATTGTATTCAATCAAATTCTAATTAGAAATTCTAGCGATCAAACACAACCTTTGTCCATCATCCTTAAGGCAACACCTTTTAGAATTAGCCTCGGCACCCACCCACTTTCGGAAGATTTGGAGAAACCTCCTCTATTTTCCTTCTTCTTCTTTTTTTGTCGGTCTTACTCTACTCGTATTTTAATTTTCATTCTCAGATTTTTCTTCTCGCCTTTTCTTTGCGGGCGTAAAACCCATTTCTGAAACTAAGCTTATTTTGTTTAAGGATTATACTAAACACATACCTCACTTTTCACTCCACGAGCACTTTCATACCTCTATTATGAAAATCACGTCTTTACACCTTGAATTTTAGCTTTAGATACAATCTTGCACCAGGACATAAGTTTTATAGTCGCTTTGTTTGCAAAATAACCTTGAAATTTCATTTCGTAAATGCCACTTCAAGTTCTAAATCACCTCATTGAAAGCCCAAATTTCAAGGGAAGAAAAACCCCAAACTCATCCAAAACCCAAAGTCCTCCACCACCACCACCACCACCACCACCGTGGGATCACTGTCGTCAAGCAATCATCATGGGTGCTGTCCTCACGTGACAACCCACAGTGGTCGCACGAAACCCTTATCTCTCTCTCTCTTTTTTTTGGTTATGGTGGCGACCAATAGCCGCTGTTATCAATAGCAACCTAAGTAGCATTGACACCGACATGCGATGCCCAACACGACACGACACGATACGCCAACACATCGTTTTTTAAAAAATAGAGAATTCTGATATGTTGAAACACATTATATATTATATACATATTTTATATATAAATAATAAATTGTTATTTTTATGATTATTTTAATCAAATTAATCTGATTCAAATTCCCAAATAAATAAATTATAATAAAATCCTGTAATAAATTTATACTAAAAATATTAATTCATCATTTATTAAATTCCTTCATTGTTTCAATTTGGCAAATTCAACTCCATTTCAATAAATCCATAAAATTTGGAAAGGAAATAAAAAGAAATTAACATTCTAAACTTGCGTGTCGGAGGTGTCGAAAAGAAAAAAACTTGAGGATAAATTGTGTATCACAAAAAAGTGAGACGAAAAGTGAGAGTCAAAAGAAAAGAGAATAAAATATTAAGTTTTTCTTCTTTCTTAATTTGTTATATATATATATTTTGACCATTCATTTATTGAAATTTTTTAAAATTGATCTCGCGTGTTGGAATCGTGTGTTGGAAACTCGCATGTCGGAATTCCGACTCAAGTATCGAAAAAATTAACTAGGTGTCGGATTTTCCGACACGTGTTGACCAAGTGTCGGACACGTGTCAAAGTGTCCAACACGACACGAAAATTTCCAGAAAGTATCGATGCTTCCTAGATAGCAATCACCATGACTAGTGACCACCACGGCAACGGTGGTTACTGTCGTGGCCGTGGCCGTTACAGTTATATCTAGGTTTTTTTTTTTTTTTTTCTCTTGTTGTTGCAGCTTTCAATAGTTTGATTGATTTTTTTATTAAAATTTTCACTCCATCATAGTTATGCTAAACACTCAAATGGGTGTTAATAATGTTCGCATCTACAATTCGAGGGATTAGTCATCGCACCTAATCTCATCCTGCCGTAATCCTTGTCCTAACAACCAAACAAACTCTCACATCACACTTGAATGGACATACACGTTGACTTATCAAAGATCAAGAGACACAATAGGGAAAAATTCTACAAGGGATTTGATTCCACGTTTTATAAACTCGAGGACCAGATAAGAAAACGGACGCAATTCCAAGAACCAAATATGTACTTTTTCTCTTTGAATAGGCGCAAAGACGTAATTTACTCTATAAAAAACAAACATGTTCGAAGTAATTTGGATTTCGGATTGTAATCGGACTCATGACCTTAGCCGATGGCATTTTGATTTCAGAACATTGCCAAAAAAAAATTAAAACAATCATCAATATAGCAAAGTTCACATGTTTGAGAGACGTTGAAGTTCTTTGTTATCGCATGTTAGCATGTCTTTTTATAATAACATAAAACTCTAGCGGGCAATTAAACGAAGAAGTCTGGTTAGGATCGAAGACACTCTGATACCATGAAAGAAGGCAAGAAATAATGGATAGGGAATTTTGGGGAACATCGTTTTTCTTCAACTTGGAAAAATTACATGTACAATGTTATGTATATATAATACAAAGTGTATATAAAGAAAATGAAAAAAAAAAACATATTTAAGGAATGATGAGATCTCAAATTGATTCATTCTAATTTGATTTCATGAATCAATCTCAATCTGAGTGGATTTCCCTTGATTTCGAGCATATCTTCCAACGATATAAAATCGAACAAAATAAAAAAAAAAAAAGGACCCGTGGAAATTCAAAGGAGAAAAAAAAAAACACAAGAAAACGACGACGAAACTTCATACCAGACGAGGCGACCGCAGGGCTACGCGTGCGAACCCCACAGCGCGATATTTCCACGCACGTGCGGGGCCGCCTGACCGGATAAGGGGGCCCCGCGGGGGGGCAGCAGACAGCGGCCGGGCAGCCGGGCCGCGCCAGCTGGGGGATCTCCCCACCACCCCTGCCCTGCCCTGCCCACGTGCGCCCGCCAGTTCGGTGGGCCCCACCCCCTCCCTTGTCCCCGGAAAACGACGACGAAACGACCAAGCAACCAATGGCGACGGCCCTCGGTTTCTGCTCCCCCTACATCTCCAACTATTCACATTTAAAAAAAAAAGATAAAAATTCTCCCCCTCTCTTTTAAAATTAATTATCATTCCTCTAATTTCGAGCTCCATTCGAATTAAATCGAAATAATAATAAAGGAATATAATATGTTTTTTGATAATGATATAATTAGTTGTCGTTTTTGTTTAGGGTGGTCAAAATTCACAGATTCCAAGCGAAGTCACGCTCACCTTTATTATAATAATAATAATAATAATAATAATTTAATAATAATAATAATAGTGATTCTTTTTTTGTTCATGAAATTCCTCATCAAGGTAAATCGTGAGTCACGAGATCTCGCTTTTACAAATCCGTAGCGTGTGGATTTTCTGAGATTCCCTTGTGGTAAAAGTCACTAGCATATTTTAATATAATACTATAAAAATTTCCGGGCTGATTCCTTAAAAAATCTCTATTTTGGGTCCAACATTAATTTTATTCCAAACTTTTTCTGTCTAAAAAAATCCCCAATTTTCACTCTAATCCATATCTGCCTACATGTCCATAAATCGTCATTGGTTTCTTTAAGATTATCAATATCGGGAGACTACTATTATTCCATACGAAAATGAGGGTATTGATAAAGTCGCGTGTTTGGATATAAAGAAATTAGTAGTAATTTTTTGGACGTGTGAACAGACTTGAGATTAGAATCAACGTTAGAGGATTTTTTCAAAGAAAAAATCGGGATAATTAGGATTGGACCTGAGGTTAGAATTTTTATTTTTTTAGGGAATTGGGCCTAGAATTTTGTATGCATACATTTTACTTGCGTTTGTATACTTTTTGGTGATTGTATGATGAGCACAAAGAAGGTTCCGTCATCTGGAAAATGCAATTGGAAACATTTGATTGGGTCGTAATATTTCTCTTACAGCAAGTGTGTATAAATATATATCTGCATTAAATTAAAAAAGAAAACTAAAAAACTTTGATTTTACGTGTAGATTAATTAGGGTTCATCTATTATTTATGATAAAAGCCGGGCCAGATAGAATGTTCATCTCTGTACTCTCCATGCAAAACATTTGTGTAAAAAATATGGCACTAGATAAGTACATCCGTATCCTCAAATAAGAATAAATTGAAATCTTGCTAATATGCTAATAATTTTCAAACGCTGTTTTTTTTTTTTTTCCAACTTTTGTTTTACCATACATTCATTTTAGCTGAATTTCAGTCTTAAAATCTTTAATCTGCCTTTTTAAAATTTAACTTTAAGTGTTTTTCTTTTTTTGTGCATTTAAATTTACAAATTTATTTTCTTTTTTAGTATTTATGTATTGATATAGGTCCAACACATTGCTAATAAAAATATAATTGACAACATTCTCGAGATCTTACGTGACACATATATGCCGATAAAACACATATATCCAAATATTCTATCATGAACAGATGGCTTTATAACTATTCATATGTAGAAATCCAACTATTTGCAATTAACTTCCGAAATAATTTCTTTTTTTTAGACTCAACAATATTCAAACCTAAACAAGACTTCACCCAATTATCAAATTTTGATCAAATGCGGAATTACCTTCCATTTATAATCGAACCATCACAAATCTTTTAAAAGAGCGACTCCATTCTGGGTTTAAAGCACCACATCGCATTTCCATCTTGGTTTAATTAATCAAGATAAACAAAGGACTCAGTCGAATTCATAATTTTTTTAATCGCAAGCGAATTTCCATGAAAAGGTTTTAACAGTTTCAATGTGCTTACTCACTTTTGTTTCCCCCACGTAAAGATGAGACCCAACAACGGAAGGGAAAGATTCCCGATGTGGAAGAATCAAACGTGAAGAGTACACAACAAAATTATTTTATTTATTTTATGGGGGGGATTGTCGTCTAATTATTAATTAAAAAAAGATTAGGAGTCTGTAATTAATGAGATTTGGAAGAAAAGGATGTTAATAATGACTTTAAATCCGGTCGTCCTTGGAATCGGGGTTTGAACGTGCGGGTCACGAGGGACCACATGGTTGAACTTCACTCTCTTTCCTTGCATTGAAAGCCCAACCTCTTGTCTTGATCTTCCACCCTTTAGCTTGCCCCCCATTATAAATTGAAGTTTGCCTAATTTATGTTTATGATGAGAAATGAATCGTCGAAAAATTATAACGGGTGTAGTTTTTTTTTTTTTTTGGTCGGATAACGTTCAAAAAATTTGGATCATTTCTCGATTTGTGCGTGTCATCCTTGCGCAGAGGCCATGCTAATCTTCTCTGTATCATTCCAATTTTATCAGATGTCTCCGAAGAGTGTTGAAATGTAATGGGTGTAGTTCGAGTGTTGAAATGTATTTCTAATAATTGTCGTCTTTGAAGAACAAGTTAGGCTTGACCTTGGGGACTGACAAAATTGATTGATTCCAGCTTATGCTACCCACCTTACTATAGCTGATGCATTTATTGTGATAATAATCGATGCAATTTAGAGTAATTTTATTTGACAAGTTATGAAGATTTATGCAAAGTATACTTACTCCAATCCCTCTTTGAGCTATAATTTGGCCAAATTGTTACCTCCTTCTGAATCTAAGTTTGCATGTCCAACACTACTAATCCACAAGGTAATGACTACTTCTCGAGTTTAGGTTCTAAAAAAGTCTTAAAGGGGGCAAATATTTCGTCCTATGTAATAAAGAAAATTATTAGAAACTCCCGTTTTATGTCGGTCCACTTCATACGAGTCGTTAGATCCAGTGAGATACATGTGGAATCCAAATGATCCGACGACTCACATAGTGTGGCTAAACGAATGGTTGGGAGTAAAAAAAGAGGATACTGTCGGGCGACAAGCTAATAAGATCCAGACATACATACAGAGAGACAGAAGGCTCTACCTGGGCACCGTTTAACTGGGGCAGTTGCATTCCTCTCCTAACTTATCTTTTGGCCAAAGTTTGTCTCTTAATTAAATTCCCCCCAAAGAAAAAGAAGAAGATACCCAGAGTTAATAATGTTAAAAGAAAAAGATACCCAGAGTTAATAATGTTAAAAGATATGTTGATTGCACGTTCACAAATGAGCCAAGGATATTGTACTTTTATGAGAGTCCAAGGTTGCTCATTAACCCTTCTCTGATCCCCCTATTAAATAGTAATTGAAATATGACCCCAAAAATAAAGTAATTGAAAAAGGAGAGCTTAATTATAATCACTCACATAATTTGAATTGCCTACTTCATCCGCTTCAAACATAATACTCACAGAAATTAGAAAGAAAACCTGTTCTATCATGATCACAACAATTATAGATAGGAAACATTAAAAGTAACGACGGACATGACACCGATCAGAACAAGATCGAAAATCCAAATCCGGCAATTCAATCGCTCAAACAGACTTTACAAAGAAGAAAGCATTCTAAAGAGAAGAATCTCTCATGCCATATGACACAAAGTAAGTAAAGATTCGCAGCCCTTGCTCACTCACCAAAAAAAATAAAAAAATAAGAAACCACAAGCTGTCCAGAAAATATTATAAATGAGATTAGAAAGTATTAATTATAATTATTCACACCTAACTCAGTACTGGCCGAAGGGTGTACGGAAGCATACGTAAAGACGTACCCCATGCATGGCACGATGCGCGCTACGTGGACTCAAATGGAGCCAAAGGAAAGTGCCTCGGTTACGTGGTTGGCAAAGGCCAGCAAGGCGCCAGCCTCGGATGCGCTCTCCCTGTTCCTGCCCTGTCTGGTCCAGACGTTAACGCCTTGACAAAACCCCCTCCGCTGTCCGATTCGACCAAGACCATTTGTATAATATTAGAAATCCACAATGTAAGTTGGCGCCTATGGAGCCGATGCCATCGCTTGTTCTTTGAAATATCTTTGCCCCATCTGCTTTGATCGTACTTGATTTGATTACGACCTTAGTGTTTGGTGTGGGCTTCTAGGGTTCACATAAGGGCGATGTACTGATGTGCACGATTAGCTCGGATTCGAGGTCGTTGTTTGTCGTCGGAAAGTTGTGTGTCGGCGAATTGATGTGGTTGTGAATGTGTTCGATGCCTTTTATCATGGCTCTATAGTGTGATCTTTCTTTAACTTGGTGTCGTTTGTTCGAAAGTTGATCTCGTTGGAGATTTCGAACTGGTACCTCATGGCGTGTTTATTCTGAATCAGATGTCATTTCACGAAAGTTCTCGAACCAATGCCCAAAACCACATCTTTCCCTAAATTGTTATCGGAGGATGGATTTGGGTTTAATGTGTGGTGAAAATACCGTTTTGAGATATTTTTTTTTATGAGATTGAAATTTATTTGGAATAAATATATCGTGGGGTACATAGTTTGGGCTTTTTTGATGAGACAAAAAATAGTCTAGAGTAAATATGAGTGCTAATTTTAGATTTTTTTTTATAGTAGTAATTCTTTATTCCAAATTGCTAATAATGAGTAGATTTGGGGTAAAAGTGCCATGAGAGTGCTAGTTCAAGACTTAATATGAGACAAAATTAGTTTGTGATTAATGCATCACGGGTACCACATTTTGGGATTTTTGTGAGTAAAAAATTAATGTGAGATCAATTTTCCGTGGGTACCAGTTTGGGGTTTTTAATTATATTAACTCTTTATTCAAAAGCCCAATAAGGGAATATAATATATACGTAAAAACAGTCAATCAAAGTGATTAATTTGAATCTATTGACCTAAATAGGAAAAAATAAATGAAAACATAAAGGAAGAGGATAACCCGGTCAGTAAGAGTTAGCCCGGCCCACTATCAGGCCCACAAGACAAACTTAATGGGCCGGATCTCGTTCTTTGTGGGTCCTCATTTTTGCAGGGCAAACGTGATGGGCCCCCAAACTACCTCCGTTTCAAGTTTTCTAAATTATGAGAGTACGTATCTGGACAAAACGGTATAATTATATCATGAAATTAGTCAATAAAATACTCACTACTTGATAAACATGAGTTGAAAAGTTGAAAAGTAAATTGAGTAATGAAATTGAATTTTTGCGACACCTGTGTTTTTGGCATTATTACAAGATAATGATATGACTAATGAAAAAGTATATTCTAACACCTCGTATCATAGTACGCCGAAATCGTCATTCCGTCACCACTCGCCACCCCAGTTGAGCGGTGGCCCGTTGAGCTCCGCCAATGTAGAGCTTGACGATACAGATGTCTCGAGTTTCGCTGGTGTCGGGCTCGATCCAAATCCGTCGACCTCCATTGGTGTCGAGCTTAGAGGGCTCGATTGTTATCGGCGACAATGTTATGCCGGTTGGAAATGGCGGCGGCGCGGGTTGCGGTCGGCGATGAGAGCGAAAGACAGAGGAATGGTTTAGAGTTTGGATAAGTTTGATGATAGATTCATGGTTTTGGGTTTGTAGATCTTATCAAGAGATGCAAGTGTAGATTTTCAAGACTCAGAATACAAATTGATATTGAAATAGAAAGCGGACATGGCTTTCCAAATTACTGCTACGATGATTATGAGATAAAGAGGACGGCTCAAAAGGAGGTGGTGCTTTTTTGGAATAGCGCGACGTTAATCTTCCTTTCACCATGCATTATTCGCGGAATAAAGTGCTGGCGGACTTTGAACGTAAGAGAGATTTTCTTTCATTGCGAAATCAAAGATCAGACCTAAGCCATGCCCGAAGATTTGATGGTGGAACCCAAGTAAAATTCAGGACGAAACAAAGAAAAGTTTACATACAAAATACAGATATTATCATCACCACCATATAAACTGAGGCCCAAAATGAATGACAGGCGACAACAGTTTTTGCTCCAACCAAACATCAGCAAAAATTCAAAGCGTGGATTCAACTTCAGAATCAGAGGAAAGTCACCGAAGTGATCTTTGACCACTAGTTGACTCGGAGTTTCACCGCAAAAAAAGGACCAAAAGAAATAACAAGTAATCGAGAAAGAAAAGAAAAGAAAAGAAAGAAGCAGTTAATGCCGATTATTGCTCGACCCTGGTGAATATACGAATACCCTTATATACGTATGATCAGTATCTACCAGAAGAAGTCGTTCAGCTGCGAGGAGGCCTGTGAGTCCTCGACGTCCTGCGATGGCAAGTGCACGTGCCGGCCCTCGTACGTCGTTATCACCATCCTCGGGTCCTCGGCTAGCCGCTCCACCCGCTTCTTCACCCGGCAGTTGTCCTGCGTGCAGCGATAGTAGCTCCTGCAACCAAGATGGCAACTTTGCTGTGAGCCGATCTAACAATGGTGTAGACACTTTGGACTTGAAGAACAATGGCAAATTTCTAAGATCAAGGGACACTTCAATTCGTGTGGTGGATCACGAATCATGATTCATGCATTGCGATCCATCATAAATGCTCATCGCCCGGCCCTTCATGGGTACATGGACCACGCCCGATTTACTTCATCATCAGGCAAGATCATTTGCTACTAGAGACAACTTCAATAATCATCATTTTCTCTTACTAGGCAACAAAAAAGTACATGAACGAGGAAGCACCCCGATAAACGCTATCATATACATTCTTTTGCTTTTGGCAATAGCAGACGAAAGACGACGGACATGAACCCTCGATTTGACACAAAACTGGCGTGTGCATCTCGATCTATCTCGACCATTGATGCGTACTTTATTTTCATACATCAACGGTTGAGAATTGATTGAGACACCGATGAGAGCATCAGAAGAAGAGACAGAATGTATGTTGACAAATGAGTGAGCGCAACTATAGCCTTAAGGCACACAGGAATGATAT
Organism: Eucalyptus marginata; assembly: GCA_014182565.1. NCBI lineage: Eukaryota > Viridiplantae > Streptophyta > Magnoliopsida > Myrtales > Myrtaceae > Eucalyptus > Eucalyptus marginata. Next base: position 4,259,772 of record CM024593.1, read on the forward strand.
TCGGAAAAAAATGACATAGGAAGAAACACATGCAGACAGAAGACACTGTTTCATGAAGACTTAGGTGCGAAAAAAGAATTATAAAGCTAGTATACATACTACGTAGATCAAGTCCATCTCAATCGTTGATCATGTGAATCCACCACATAATTAATGGTTAAGACAATATTGATCTATATGACTATAAATCTTACAATAACTTTTCGACTCAAATCCCTAGACTCGTCCGTGATAGGCTCTCTTTTGAAGAATAGGTTCCTATTTAGCTAAAGGTACTAAGACAGCATGATGCTATTGATGTTTACCAAAGAAAAAGCAATTCTTCTTTCCAAATTTCAAACCAATGTACTTGAAGAACATAAATTTATACAAATCACACAAGTTTTGCATGGCTGCTGCACTCTCGAAAAAGTTTTGGCTCGCATCTGACCCGACCCACTGGTATATCGAGGTTTTTGTAATTCGGAATATACCTACTTTGGTGAGATTGCATCCTGTTACAGAAAGGGCACACAAGTACACAACGGATTGAAGTAGCACACTGGCCTTGCTATTTGGGAAATTTCATTCTATTCTGCCATAGAATTCAACTCCATAAATCTTGATTTTCAAAATTTCACTAATTTTCCGAAACAGACTCATTTTCAAGGATAACTGGTAAAACCAAAGGACCTTTGACTTTGCAATTACCGAAAAATATCTATACACAGATATCACAGGTAATGTCCACTGACGAGAATATACAAAGATTTCCCAATGTAACTATTTTTTTTTTTTTTTTTTTTTGTGGCAATACACGTTAAGAAAAGTGAAGAGAGAGTCGATATACTCGTGGACCAGAACATTCATTTAGTACAGCAGTGAAATCATTTCCGACATGTGGGAGTACTGTTCCCGCTTTTGTCGGAATTGAACCCTTTTTTTGTTATGTAACTATATAAAGGGATTTTGGCCAAAGAAGAACAAGAAAATAGAAACTACAATGAAAGCATAACGATAATCTTCCTCTCTTGAATGAAGTAGCTGGTGTGTAAAACCGAGAAGTCCCCTAATAATCACATTCTCCTCAATGTCAAAAATAATGAGTGACAACTAAATCATGGCTGTTGACTGGTGAAAACATCAAAAGTGAGTTTAGAAATCCCTATAGGATAATCAACTTAGACCATGCTCGTCCTTTTGATCACCCCAAAAATATTATGATGTGAAAATCCTAGACGAGAACGGGGCATGTCCTTGATGTCGTTGGTATTCATTTCTCTTTTAGATTGATGGTGCTTTCTTTGTTCAGCATGGATCGTGATAATGCATCAATTGTTTGCATGTCTTGCTAACTTTTAGGCATGATTTTCCTCTTTCCAAGCTCATAATTAGTTGATTTTCACCGAGTTAAACCTGTTTCATGAGCGCCTAATTATCAACTCAGTTCATTCATTCCACATAATTGGTATAATCTCCTTTGCACCGCCATACACTGCAAATCCCATTAATCCAATGATGTTCAGACATAATCATGTTACCCCAGAGAGAGAGAGAGAGAGAGATGGGGCACATGAAGTATAAAGCTAAAGAGCTGGTCTTTGTGAGATCAAGCGCAAAAAGGCTATCAATAAACTTATAAAAGACCCAGAAAAAGAAAAGAAGAAATCTGCCGCTAATTTAATTTGTGGGTGTCTGAAGAAAATGATGATAATGAGGTTTAAAGACCACATTTACCTGGGATGTTGAGTGTTCTTGACCACCTTCTGACCGTACTTCCTCCATTTGTACCCATCGTCCAGCACATCCACATCGCTCATGGTCTTGAAGCAAAACCTCGGCTCCCTCACCTTCCTCCTCCCCTTTATCTTCTTCATCTTCAAGGCTGAAACCCCCATGCTCTGGTGGTGGTGGTGATCACGATAATGATCACCGTGATCTCCACCGCCGGATGAGGATCTCATGACCAAGCTGCTCTGGTCACTCAACTCACCCCATGCCCTAAAAAACATCAAAACGATAGAATTTCAAGAAAAGGGTATCATAGATAATGATCAGTTTTATCAGCAGATATCGATTCTGTTCTCTTTTTCTTTTCTGATTTTACCAGAGATTCGGGGTTGATCTTTGCAAAGACAGGAGCTGGGGGCCTCCCAAGAGTTCAGAAGGGGTCTGAAGATTCTCTCTTTGCTTGTGCGGAGCGGTGGACGAAAGTAGGGTTTCGGTGATGAGCGTGAGGTTGTTATTATTACTGTTCGAGGGAGGATCGGGAGAAACGAGGGAAGAAGGGAGAGTGAATAGGGACTTGAGGGTCTGGTTGAAGCAAAGCGACGACGAGCATGATGCGAGGGAGCCCATGCTGGACGGGAAGATGGAGTAGAAACCCAGCGGCGAGGGCAGGTTCTGGTCTTCTAACATGGTTGGTGCTGCTGCCTGGCTGAGCATGCCCTGCGTGGACGTCGCAGTAGTTGACATCTCTCTCTCTCTCTCTCTCTCTCTCTCTTCTGTCTCTCGTGAAGCGTGAAGGGACGATCTGAGGGAGATTGAACTTTTTTGGTTGCTTTTCAAGGGATCTTGTTGAAGAGAGAAGAAGCAAAAGAGAAGAAGCCTCTCGCTCTTTCTTTCTTTCCTTTTGGCTGTGCAGATTTTATTCGGGGTTAAAGAGAATTTGAAAGAAGGGTCCTTTCTCTTTCCGAGTGCAACATCGACTTAGTAGGTCAGAGAAACCGGAGGAGGCTTCTGCAGCGCTTTGAGGGTTTGCTGGCATGGTCTTTAATAACTATATTTAATGGATGTTTCTTAGGCAATGTGTCACGATAAAGAATGACTTCAAAAGTTTGAAATAAATGAAGGAAAAATTACTAAGAAAATCATAAATTTATTACATTTATACAAATTCCATTCTAAATGATTTTGAAAATTTTATACCATGTTAGACGACCGACTTTCAACGATTTTTGGCCAAAATTAAAGCAAATAATCAAAAGGTTTATAACTGAAAATGACACAAATACAATAAGTGTACAACTTTTTTGGTAATTTCTTCGAATTGAATATAAGAGATCTATTTATTTTTGTCTCGACAACTATGAATTCTTCAAAAAATAATTTCTCGAGGAATTATAGAATTCAATTACAGAAACTACCTTTAAGAACCTTTGAATTTGTCATTTTGATGTGTAAGATCTATGTGAACTTGCCAAAAACGAGCTTTAGGGCGTGAACGTTACGGTCCGCCCAATAAAAACGTTTCGACTAATTTGTTTATATCTTCTGCTTCTTCTTTTTATATGAAAAGTTCAAAAAGTGCGTTGGCATTATTTAAAAAGTGACCTTTCGTAAGAAACATCGGACAAATTATCTAAGAAAGGTACCGTTAACAACTCAAAAGTCACAGGAGCAATTTGTTACTTTAATTTCAAAAAGAAACTCATGTTTTGCTTAGCGAACATGCTTTTAGGAAATTTGGATACTAATAATTGTTTTTATTCTAATATTGTATGTGAACAAAAAAAAAACATGTAGGAAGACGATTCCAGTAAGCTTCTCTTGCTTATTAACAGTGGGTTACTCGAGCTGATTTAAACTAAAATGTACTCGATTGCCATGGAATGACTGAATCGTTGTCTCTTGAATTAGAACTGATTGGCTGCTCTAAAAGGGCTTCACAACCGCTCCCCCAAAACATTACCAAAAAAGGTTTATATTTTGCTTGTTATATTGGATGTGTCAAATCGAAATCAATCATAAATATAAGTGGATTCGGTAGTTCTTATGGCAAAATATCGATCTTTTATCGATCTTTATGATCTTTGACGAGCAAGATGGAGTTTGATCGAAAACACTTGAAATGCAAAAAAATGAAAACGATGTCGCAAATGTATAGGAAAAACAAAAACTTAAGGGTTGATTTCATTGGAAATGAAAACCGAAGAATTATCCGTCAAATTTATAGAGCAATGGAATAAAAAAATTCAACTTTCACTAACTTGAGGATGGTTTAAGGATCATGCGACTTTTTGTCGAGAAGATTCATATAACGGAAAAGGAAAGCATATATATAGCGATGGATGCACTACTTTTTTTTTTTTTTTATGACATTAGAGATTTTAATCTCATAACTATTGTAAATATATGAGTTCCTAAGAGTGGTCAAAATTGTGGTCACGGATAAATAAGAAATACCTTAAAGAAATTAATGAACACTGCGAAAGCTTCTAATGTAGTCTAATGTAATATGCTGAGAACAAACATTCAACCCGATGCTTTTATTCCAAAGTTACACTATCTTTTGACCTTCGAGGCATGCGTGCTCTTGTATAGAGTTCAATAAAGTGCATAATTACTAAATATTTTCATATTTAAAAAAAGTAAAAACCCTATCACGGCCATTGAACTCTACAAGCGACGCGTGAAAGTATAATGAGCTCCATACTCCGGACAAAAAACCATTCACTTTTGCATAAAAGATGGAAAACTTTCACGTTTTACTCTCAAAAGAGGTCAACATTACACGACAAGTGTTTGTAGCTAGGCTTTCTCTCACTGGAAAAATATTTTATTAACAGTAAAGTTAATCTGCCACTGTTGCTAAATTAAATGACGTGATAGTCTAGTCTTATCGAGTCCTATATATGTTTTGCTTATTTAAATGCTCATTTATAATGTGTCAAAATATATGCTTATTTAAATAAATCATCTAGATAAGTGAATCGTTCATTATATTCTCATTTATAGCCATTTGTTCTGAAAATTTAAATCGTTAGATGAAAGCTTTGCTCAATATTTAAATATTCTGAACTACCATACCGAGCATAGTATTATTTTTGGCGCATCTCCATTTGAATGCAAGCATACCAAACTACCAAAAGAAAGTGAATATAAAAGATGGAACTTTTGTGTGCACTGGACAGTCGCTTTAGATTAGATGGAGCCAAGGAGAAAAGGGCAAACAGATGAGTGCACAATAATAGAACAGGAGTATGATGGGCAAGTGAAGTTTTTTCCATTCACCAACACCCACATGTCTTTCCAAAAGAAAGAAGGAAAAAAGTGAAGATTGATAAAAATATTTTCTCATCATTTTTCTAGGGCAACTCAAGCTGAAATATCAAATGCAATGATGATAAATCTTGGGTGCAAATCTGTCCCCCCTCTCTCTCTGCCTCGGCGGTGAGAGGATATCATTATGATTGATATGTCGAATAGGCCCTATTTGACTTTTGGCAGAAAAAGAAAAGGAAAAGGGAAATTTAAATAAAAAAGTTTACTACCTTTCTACTTCCTTTTTGCCAATGAACTTTTTGTATTACACTTTTTCAATATCACAAATTCAACCCCACATCTAACCACCATTCTTCAGTAGCTCCACCCTATTATTTAGTTATCATCTTTCCAATTAAAAGCATTAACCCACCTCGGTTAACTTTCACTTTCTCGTGTGAAAAGCAAGTTCTTAGGGGGAGCCATGTCTTTATCATCAGTTGGAGTTTCGCTCTAAAATCCACCTTATCATGTTTTTAACCTTTTTGTGTACTTCAAATCTCATCTGCATGCCTGGTACTCTAGGGTTTGGAAGTAAAAAAAACACTTGTACTTCATAAATTCTGTTTCAGACACAACTTTAATCGTGATCTTGACAATTTCATACTATTGTAATTATTAAAGTATCTTATATATTTCATTTATGGGGTTTTTATGCTTATAATGTACACGTGATATTCCTCAACTTTTAAGTTTAAATTTGTATAATTGCATATCTGCATAACTTTTACTCTAAGGGTTAGAAGAAAAGAACTTTTACTTCTTAAAGCCTTATTTTGGACATGAGTTCAATCGTGATTTTTGCAATTTACAACAACGTAGTGTCTTGCATATTATTGAAGAAACAACTTATATAGAAGCAATCCATAAGGATTGATTGTTCTACCTGAAGTCTTGTCGATATAATTTTGTTCGTGCTCCATGTGTGTCCTGTTCTTATCCTGAAGTTTTTAAGAATGTGAACATGCCCGGAGTTCCAAACTCCACTTCAAAATGTCACTGGTTTCGCATGTCCTGAGAGGTCGTGCTAGAGTCTTCTCTACATCATATTAGGTCAGCGACCAAAGTATTTCAAAATCCTTAAGAAAGCGTTCTAGAATCGCCATCAATTCATTCTGGTAAAATCTAAGTCTTTACTATAAAAGTATCGACACCCCCACGACATTATTTCAATGCCCAAATTTCTCAGTCTTGCTAAGATTGCAGCTCTATTTGGAAAAGGAAAGGGATGAAGAGAATGCCAGTGGATGCAAAACAGCCTGGGGTAATTTGAAATTTTTGCGAGAAATGAGGAGAAAGATCGCGGTATGTCTGCATAATCACGTTACCTTGGTACATGATATATTTGTCGAAAGATTTCGTTAAAGGTTGCTCCTTTATAAGGCCAAATAAGAAAGTATTTATAGTTTTTAATGCCCCATCGGTTTTTATGATGAACACAATTATTATTTTAATAAGTATTTCTGAGATATTCAGAGATGTAAGAAACCTAAAAATACATAACGAATAGTCATGCGTTATATATGAAAAGACGCAACCTTATATGGATGAACAAATTGTTTCATTAATATATGTCGCCCGGGATTAGAAGACACGTACCAAAAAATTACCACATGTCAAATGAAAAGGTATAGATTGATTTCGACCTTTTTTGTCTCATTGCTTTTCGATCTATATAAATGATAAGGGTAAACTGGAAAAATAAAATACCATCCCAATCTCTTTACCTTATATAGATTTTATTTTATTTCGACCATGTCACATCCTTGAGTTAAATTTATTTTTAAGCAAGATGTGTCATCTCTACCAAATTCTTGTAATAAGCCTGTGTCAATCTTCATATATGAATCTTTACCCAAAAAAATCTTCATATATGAAAAAATAAAATATTCATAAAAATATTCGGGCTATGTGTATACTTAATCGCTAATGACATTCGTATTTCAAAGTAAATAAAATAATTTGTGAATTGTTCTTATATGTTACATAAAACATTTACTCGTCAAATTATTTAATTACTATATAATTAATGGATAGATATTAGGTGCATAGGTTGTGTATCCCTTCTATTTACAAATACCACGTCTAACATGCTCTCTATCCAATATCAATTCTTAATACAATTATATTTTTCAAATTACTTTAGATATATTAGTTTTCAATAGCACACTTAATTTTCCTATATCTCGCTCGAGTCCTAAGTAGCAAGCAAAAAGTAATCTCTCGTCATCTCTTTCCTACGAGACAATATTGAGATCAAAAATTTTGTTAACATACATTAAAAGGAAAAGTAAATGAACTTGTTTTAATAAAATAAGTATTACTAATATCTCAATAATATGTTTTTTCTATAGTCCATCCTCTCGCTTAATTATAGAAATTCATACAAACTTATAGAAAAATAATTTTCTTGTAAAAATTTAAGTCATCCATGTGAAATACAAGTTAATTGTAATTCTTAACACTTTATTGTGGTTTATATTATACATTCCATTAAATTCTTTTAAATTCCTTTTAGCTTCAGTATATTTCAATTATAACGAGTACTTTTTTTTTCTAGTGTGATTATTTTTATCTGAACGATATCATGCTTTCTATGTTATATCCTTTTTAAGCAAAAGTATATATTTTTCAAAATATTATCGTCATAGGCCTATTATTTTGATAAAAAAATCCCCGACAAATTATATTGTTCTTGCATACTAAATCTGTAATTCCATATTTATCATTGAGTAATAAAAATCATTAATGAATTGATCGTACGTATTACATAGAACATTTGTTTATAATAGAATATTGATTGTTTTATATTCACACAAACAACGTTCTTGAGTTTTAAAATTTAATTAAACTATTTTCCAAACGAATTAATTTTTTTAATGCAACGATTATTCTTTATCGAGAGAAATGCAAAATGTAATGATTATTATAAATTTTCTCCGGTCTAAGAATCATTATCCCGCAATAAAAATAAATATCATTAGCAAACAAACCATACACTTAGTCATAATATAGAAACCACATATTGGAAGATACAAAGTAACTTATATGATTCCCAGTTTGTTAATTTTGTGCAAATACGGAAGAATTTTTAAGCAAACGCACTATGAATTTTATATTATAGTTTGAACCAGGAAAATCAACATGTATTTTTAAACTGGTCTTGGTTTTTTTTTTCCGCCGAATGCAATACATCCATTGATTGGACGTTTCAAAGTGCAATTCTCTTTCTGTAATTGTCTTTTCTGTAATGACAAAAGCATATTTCGTAAAAGTCATCTAAGTTAACTATATTTTATCACAGCTATTGTCATTCGGTCGTCTAGAAATTATAGAAAACAATCTGTGATACAGCTATAATTTTTAATAATTTAATAAGTTATTGTCATGACTTTTAAGGAGTTAATTATGATTTTAGTTTCTGTTAATTATTAATAAATTATTATTGCAAGTATTTTGTTGAACCTATCAGAATTAAATATTTAGATGACTATTACTTCATCGTAACAACATTGAGTAATAGAACGGGGAGTGAAAATTGAATTATATTACATTTCAATCTATGATTGATTTTTCTTCTACCCACAGTAGAAGAAAATTTTTAGAAGGAAAACATGATAAGAAAGCAATTGAGATTCTTCAATTTTGATGACACAAGTTATATTTATGGCACGTTTGATTAGTGCATTCAGATTGCAATATTCGTATTGTTACACCTAGATATGAGTAAGGTTTGTGTTGTGCCAAGTATAAAGGGCATTAATTTTTTAAAACATATCTAGATTGACATGTGCGTGAATAGACTATTGTGGTTTCAAATGATGCAATTTTTAGGAATTCAAAAGGTGCAAATACCCTTTTGAGCTTCACATTTTGATATAGTGTTTAGATAAATCTATGTATATCGTGCAGAGTTAGGCTTTGTATGTATATGGCATCAAATGCACAAATGAAGAATTCAGAAGCATTGTCAAAACATAACCTAGACTGAAACCATGCACCAGGAATTGGTTTCTCTAGCATTTATTTAATATTTTTTTTTCAAATAAGAAATAGAAGATACATTTTAAGCTTAAAAATCATGAAAGATTTTAGTTGTTTTTTAATGGGAAATTGCATGACCTATAAAATTATAAAAAATTAAAGAGTAAAAATCACGTCAAACAAAGCCAACGCGCCGTGTTGAACTTTTGAAAACGTTGGAACGCAAAAGGGTACAGCAGTAGAAAACGACATCAGAGTTATAAAAAATTGGCAAAGATACAACTTCTAGAGAGATATTTTGAAAGAGGGATGTAACGTGCACAAAACGGGTGGAGGCGACGAGGCATCCTTAGTAGACCTAATTAACTAGGCAGTCCAAGTCTAGTATTGGGTCGAAAAATCTTTGTTCTAAGTCTTCCACAATCAAAACGTCATCAAAATTTTACCGTATAAAATTAAAACGGTCTCAATCGGGCTTGAGAAAGTTGAGATGGCATGACCGGAGCCTAAGAATGAAATGTTTCTCCAAACCCGTCATTTTTTTTTTTTGGCCTTTCGAGCCGACCGGACCGGTCCGTCCTGGGCGGTGCCATCCCGATCAATGTTGTCGTGAACGCCATTCCTAAAATTAAGGGCGTGAATTACGTCGATTTTTTCCGCCGAAACAACAAGTCCATTGACACCAGTCAGCCACTTAATTGGGACAATTGATGACGCTCGCACTTTGCATGCGGCGGCTTAGATCGCTTTTCCACACGCTGAATTAGGTTGACCTGCAAAGACCAGTTGTTGCCGTCTGATCATTATTAAATTTGATCAATATTTCTATCAATTAAAATTAATTACTTAACTAATTGTATCCTCAACTATTCAATAGTGACGGTGTAAAATTTATTTTTGCACCAGTATAGACTTTATATATATAATGTTTTCAGCTACTTTTCCACTCGAGCAATTTGTGGAATATTAGCACATATAAGATGATATATCATCTTCAACACTATTTAAATTTAGTCAATACAATTGAAAATCCCAAATTAGTGATTGGTATAGTTATCCCACATTAATTTTCATCCCATTAAATCCCAAATCGGTGTTCCTACTTATTTTCTACAAAGCTAATTTGCATCTCACTAGAATTTCTTATCTGGTGCATATGATAAATTTATTCTAAATTAATTTTCATCTCACAAAATTATCCGAATTGGAATCTCTGACTCAAATCTACCCTCCATTAAAATGCACATGTGTCGGTACACATAGATTTCCACATCAAATCTACCATTTTCCATAACAAATATGTCTTGCAATCATCTACCTCGGGTATTAAGGCGTGCATCTTCAAAGGATATTGGGCGAAATGATAATTGGGGCAAATTAGGTCAGGGTATCAGTTTAAGTTTTTTCTGTAAGACGAATTAGTTTAGGATAAAAATTTCATGAGATACTAATTTCAAATTTTTTGTCAAATTGGTTAAAAGTGATATGATGATATAGTTTAGAATTTTCAAGAGTATTCACATTTAAATTTGAACATCGACAATATGAGTTCATCAGTACTCTCCTATACGTAATCCTTATGGTTAATGTTATTATATACAAAAGCTCGCCAAATAAATAAATAAAAAGCTAAAAAGAGTGAAAGCATATTCTGATAATATGTCTCGGTTGGGCCAAATAAAGAAGCTTATAATAACATCAGTTCATATTTTTTTGATCTAATTTAGGGGAGTCACGAAACGATTTAAGGGCTTGCGTGGGGCTTGCGTGGCCATGACGTCACGGGTGAGCGAACAAAAGCGGGAATGGCATTCATGATTATCTACAGCAGAAGCAACAAGAGCCCCAGGAAAAATATAGTACGTGATATAAATGAATTAAATAAAAGAAATTATTGTTGTTTATTATTATTATTTTTTGTTATTGGACAGCTGAGTTGGAGAAAGAGGGCAGGGGAGGGGGGAGGTGTCATCATTTCATTTTGTCTCTGTTTATAGGTGGCCATTATTACCACTTCATCAGATTATTATTATCTCCTTTATTAAATCACTTTCCCTTTTTCTTTTTCTAGGTTTTGTTTTTCTTTGCTTTGGCACGGACATGACCCATCAAACCCTCTTTCCTTTCCTCCTTCCCCTTCTCTTTTTATATCACTTTCTACGTGGTTCGATCCGAGAGGGGCTTTTGATGGGGATTTTCTTGCCGGCGCATATATACATATATATATATATATATATATATATATGAGTAATGTTGAAAAAATCACAAAGTCGATGAATTGATAATCCATAATGTATTGATTCGATTAGATTTGTCGATGGACTTGGATTTAAATGATCTTATTATGTGCAGGTATCGAACTTTTACTGTACTCCTAAAAAATAGTATTAAAGTTGATGATTGATTAATGGTATATGTTAATGCTGTCCTTAAAAGATAATAATGTGGAGATTCGAGCTAAGACTTTTTCACATTTGAGGGAAGATCGTCGCTCATCAAGCGGACTTGTTGATAAAATAAAAAATGCTTAAATCCTAGGTGAATAAAATGTGAAATATAAAATAAAGTATAGTCTCCTTCGTCCAGTAACGTGCTCTCGCGAAAATTACCCAATTAATCATAAATCTATTACACATTTGCTAATTTATTTTTAAAATTTTCAATTTTGCCAATATAATCCTAAACCTTTACATGAAATTTCAATGTAACCCTTATGGTAAATTTTTGATGATTTAGTTGTCACCAACTATTTTACGTGGTACATTGCCACATCAATGATTTCATGCAAAAATTGGTTGGAAATGGTATATTAGAATTTCGCGTAAATGTTTAGAAGTAAATTGGCAGAATTGAAAATTATAGGACTGAATTGGCAGCATACAATAAATTTATGACTGATTGGACAATTTTCTTGGGTAATCTCTAGCCCGTTGGCAAAATTATAAATGCTAAAATACATTTTTGTTTGTTCTACAGATCTGCTAATCTGCCCCCCATTTACACGTCAAATTACCATAACATTCTCATATATATATTTTTATTCATGGCTAGTATGAAGAAATGTGGGTCGCAGAAATGATGACTCTTTCGACTAATTGTCTGCATTGGAACATGGAACCATCATTCAAAATAATATAAATTTAATTTTCGGGCTCGTAAGAAAGGGAAAGAAAAGAGACAAAATAGATAGGGTGAACCATGATCAAGATATTCATCATAAATAGATATGTAAAGCTCTCGAATAATCAGTACATAAATGACTTTATTGTAATTTTAAATAGATGACATATATATAGAAAACCGAAATTCCGTTACGCAAAAAATGATGAAAAGGGGAGAAGTTACAGAAATGGGTAAAAAAACGAGTAAAGAAAGCAAAGAAAAAAAAATAGGAGAAGTTACAGAAATGGGTAAAAAAACGAGTAAAGAAAGCAAAGGAAAAAAAATAGGGCTCTACTCACATGATGATAAGTGCTGCCCATGGAAAGAACAAAATCCAGTCTGTTGCAATGTTTAATTAAAGTTACTAATGCAAAATTCCGAATTATTAAAAGATCATGAATATGAATAGGATCGTTATTAATATATATTTTTTTTCTCGTTATGCTAATTAAGATTTAACAATTGAAATTTTTTTTTATTGTGTTTTTTTAATGATCTAAATGTTCGATCGTAAAGATTGGGCGATACGAAGTTTATAAAGACATGTTTAATAAATGTTTAAGCCCCAATAGGATTATTTCGCCTCTCATGCTTAGTCATTTCCTCCCTACATAGGTTGAGATTTGGATCACATGAGCACTGAATTGTGGGATCTTAGGAGGTGTTCAACACCGGCAATTCCATGGAATTGGAATTTCACCCTTATCACGGTGTCATCCAATGTTTCGTTTTGATTTTAATTTTGCCCCAATGTAATATGCTGTTCTTTTTTTTTTTTTTTTTGATGACTCTGGAACCCCCGTACAGTCGGTAGCCGGCAAGGTAAACCCGGGGTGACGTTAGCGGAGGACCCACCATCCCGACGTCACACTTAAGACACCAAATGCCTCCACTGGGTTAATTGTTATCGAGCTATCAACCAACAGGGCACTGATCGTTTGTGAACTATTACTGATGCAACATGTTATCGGAGACATTGATAATTGTTAGTGAAAAATCATGGGATTGGGGACGACGGAGTTCTAATCAGACGTAGAATTCAAAAAATACTTTGCTCAAATTGCGAATAGAGTTTTGGGTTTACACTAGGTATTGTCCCAACCAAACCTTACACGCACATATTGGTAGGTAGCTTTTCTATACAACTTAAGATTTTAAGTATCTAACCGGCCTAGCCTAGTCACAACCTGAATTAGTTAGTGTGAGCAAAATTATTATTTGCCCCTCAAGTTTTCTGTGGATTCTCAATTTGCCCCATGACTTCGATTTTTTTTTTTTTTTTTTTGCATGTTGCTCCTAACTTCTCAAAATCAATGTATCCTTAGCATTGACTTTTTTATTTTTATCTTTTATTTTATGACCGAGGGATCGCCGGAGATCACTCTTCAAGGATCATACGACCCTCCGGTGCTCGATAGCACCGGTGGGGCCTCGCCGCAAGCCACTATTTAGACGTAAACCCTTGGGGGCTGGCCTAGTAAACCGCCCCTAGGACCCCCACTTAAGTCGCGAGTATCCAGAGATTCGAACTCGTTTCCTTTTTGATGAGGTAATGAAGCCCAACCATCACGTCTACTTACGGGTGGGTTAGCATTGACTTTTTTTTTATCGTGTCTCCGATCTAGAATGTGATCATGTCCTATTACGTGACCGGTTGAAATCAACTATTGAGCGAGAATCTGCCCATTAATCATAAGAGTTAAATTTTTTCTTTTCATAGTCCCACCTCGCCTCCTAATTGGAGTTTTAGTTTTAACGATATTTCCGTAATCTTTTGAACTTTGATGTAATGTGCCCTGGACATTAATTGTCGAAGAAAATATGGATATTAATTATGGGGAAAAATAGAAAGTAGAAAGAGAGACATGCTGAGGTCCTGAGAACAGAGTGGGGAAAGGGGTCAAGGTATGGCATTGTGGTAGAAGCCACCAATGCTGCCGGCCATGTGCCGTAGAGAGCAAATGGTGATTGACTTTAGTTGTTTCTATTTCTATGTCTGTATCTTTCTCAAGTTAATATAGAAATTTCAAATTATCATAGAAATATTCGAATTATTAGTACTTTTTTTAAATGTCATCTACTTGTTCATAGTCATACTTGGAATGGAAGGGTTGATATAATTGGAAGAATCCAAACTTCAAACAATTTATTTTTTTTAATAAGGAAAAATTTTATGGATGTATAAACAAAGAACGCATGATCCGTCTTTACTCGCCGAGGTGGTGTGACCGATCTACCTTTGTCTAGGTTGCACCCACTTGACAAGCAGATTTCTTTCTAGAATGACTTTTAGCTTGAAGGTGACTAGTTAGTCCAGAGGATTATGAGTCTTCACGCGTGCTTACTCCTCACTGAGCAGATAAGACAAGAAAGGAAGGCTATTCTCTTTTAAGGTTAAAGAAGTGCCCGCAACCGTCGGCTTACTCGGATTGCTTTGTTTACTTCCTTGGACTGGGCACAGGAAAGATCCACCCCTTGCTAAGGCTGACATTGAAATAAAATTAAGAAGGTTGGGGGCTCGGTTGGGGGGGCAGTTTGAAAATTCCCACAAATTTAGAGAAGCAAATAGTAATTTTCCCACAACATGGTAACACTAGATCGATCTAAAGTATTGATTCATTCGATGACTCCGAACTTCCAATGGGAAGATCTCAGGACCTCGATCAAAAAAGGATTAGACTAAGATCGACAAGTTTAGGGCGTGTTTATTTTATGGAAATCTTCATGACAAATGAAAATAATTATTCAGAAAAATGTTTTTTCCTTTCAGATTAGGGAATTTGTTTTCTTAAATTTAAGCATGCACATTTCCTTTGATCGTATATAGTTTTCTGTTGACCGATCTTACCAAAAAATGGGTGAAAGTCCAAAAAATTAATTCACTATAAATTCTCTTACTCAAAACACACCCTTAAAATACAAAATAATGATTGGGGGCCAAGGTCTAAGGTCTGAGCCCGAATCTCTCAAGTTCAAATGGCAACATCTTGAGTCCAAACACGAAGAGTGTTTTTGGGGACGACTGAGGTTAAGTTTAATTTCGAATAATGAATTCACGTTTTTTAGAAAATGTAAATTCCCCTTCTAGATTCCCACCATACTCTTACTGCCCGTAAAATCAAATTTTAACTAATTCAGCTGTTTCAAGCGATGCCGAACTGGGAAAAATGTTGAGAATAAGTTGTGTACGATCTAGAACAATGATGATGATAATGGCGAACGTAATCATACTTGAAATAACGTTTAATTTATCATCTTCTAAACAATGGGGAGCTGGGAAAAGGGAAAAGGAGGGGGGCGGGGGGCAGAGACAAAGGCATCAAATCAAGGGGAATGATGGGCGGTGGCCTGAGGGATTGAAAACGACAGTTCGAGCCATTGGGAAATGAAGTCCAGGACTTGGACATTGGAATCATTCCGGTTCATACGCGATTCTTCTTTTTCCGGCCTCGTGAGTCATTCAAATTCATACTCTTCCACCTTTAGAAACGGACCTCCAGTCGATCGATCGATGACCGTCGGCCAAGTGAAAATGGTAAACCTCGCCCATTGATCATCAAATCTTTTGAAATTTTTGAGGGTTACGATCGTTTTGTACGCAAATTGCGAGGTTTTACAGAGGGTCATCGCTCGTTACAGCCCCGGCCCCTTTGCATTACGTACGGTGGCGTGGGGGTAAGAATGTGTCAGCCCTCAGGTGCTCTTCATTATTCTTCCAGCCAAGAACTGACACTGCTCCCTTCTTTCTCTCTTATCTTCTTCGATGGTGGGGGCTACTATTTTGCATACTTGAATTTAGCGTCAAAGTGGAACCAAATGAATCATGACCCTTTGTGTGAGATTGCAGGCGGGGGGGCAATGCATGGGTTTGGTTTGAAATAAGTAACTGGTTCTAGGATTCCAAATCAACGAGGTTCGGACCAAATACGTTGGCAAACTCGGATCGCAAGTTCTCTCGTGGTTTTAGTACTTAATTGTAAGAGCGATTGGTTTCGAAGATAGATCGATTCTCACCTTGAAACTTGAAATATGATCGGATATGATTGGTTTCGGGTTTGTGGAATCAGAAGTCCGTTTTTCGGGTGGGGCCGAAAACTATCGGATAAAATTCTTTCTCCCATCCATTTCCGGCAACGTTGCAAGTGTGTCTCGCTCTATGGGAGTTGTTGTCCTCGGAGGAGTTATTGTGCCTAGGCAATCATCATGTTTCACACTTATTTGGAAGTAAACCACAACGAAAGGATTGTTAAAAAATACCATATGACCTGAAGTAAGCCTTAAGAAAAGGAATTAGTTCCATAGGCATAGCAGGATCCTAGGTTCATTTCGTATAAACTCATGGATATCCAAATGAACGTTGCTTTTATTAGGGTTTTCAGGCTTTTGCTCCAAGTCATCTTTTAGGAATTGTTATAACAAGAGTTGTGAAAAAAAAAAAAAAAATCTTTCGGTTCGATCGGGACAGATCAGCCGCACGTGGAACCGAGAATCGCCAAAAACTAGCCAGTTCGGTCTGGTACCCGAAATGTAACTAGACCAGTGCTCATCCCTATTTAATTGTCCCGTTGCTAACTATTGAATTAGCATGGATATTTATGTTAACATGGTACTTTTAATATATTATATTAGCATGTGTGAGTTGAGTAATATGATTTCAGTTTGGTCCGGTACCCAAAATGTAACTAGACCAGTGCTCATCCCTGCTTAATTGTCCCATTGCTAACTATTGAATTAGCATGGATATTTATGTTAACATGGTACTTTAAATATATTATATTAGTGTGTGTGAGTTAGGTAATATGATTTCAGTTCGGCACCCAAAATGTAACTAGACCAGTGCTCATCCCTGCTTAATTGTCCCATTGCTAATTATTGAATTAGCGTGAATATTTATGTTAACATGGTACTTTAAATATATTATATTAGCGTGTGTGAGTTGAGTAATATGATTTCAGGACAATCCTACCATGCTAGTGCTGGTAGTTACCCGAAGAAAATGATTTGCGTCTTACAACAAAATAACTTTATGCTTAAATTAGAAAGTGCTAATCATTATTTCTTAATAGCTCTTCTTACATTATTCGAATCTTTGGCAGTTGAGGAACGTGCTCTGTCCTCGTGGCTGTCATTGTGACTCCTCTATAGCTCAAATTGCATATTTTTCCCCCACCATTTATAGGGACGGTTGTATCCCTCTCTCTAATGAAACCCTCGTTTTCCGACTAGAACCCTTCAGGTTGTAAGCTATTAAAATATCACCGCCGCTTATTTTAGAAAATTAAATTATTAAATAAAGACGGCTTTAATGGTTACATATTTTAATATTCCTTCTTTCGTGTAGGCTGAATTTTGACCTGAACCAAACGTGGAAGTATGTAAATTGGGAGGCAAATAGGAGCTTGAAATATTTGAATGTGAGACCTCTTTGCTATGATATCATGTGAAATTTTTTGGAGCGATTACCAACTATTCTAAAAGTTTAAATTATAAGATGAATGTGCAATAGAATATTTGAATATTCTAACGCATCTATCCATAGAGAGTTTTATTTGGCCACAACCTAACTTGCAGATATGTTTACAAATCTATAAGATCGTTGCTAAGTAAAGTGTGGTGGCATGTGTGTTTAGACTTAGTTTTGTAATCGAATTCTTCCACATATCACAAAACCAATGGTGAGCGCATTAGTTATTTCTTACAATGGCAATGGACCTAATAAAAATCCTAATCTATATCGGTATGTCCCAAATATTATTCTTTGATGCAAAAACAATCATACAATGGATACATAGGGAAAAGTGCCAAAAAAGTCCTAAACCTTTTGTCTTTGTGCCGATTTAGTTCTAAACCTTTTTACGTTGTGCTAATTCAGTCATTTCCGGCCAATTTTGGCCGGATTTTGCTGACTGGACGCCGGCCGGCTGACGTGGCCTGATCGGCGCTGACGTGGACAACTTTTAATAATATTTTAATATTTCTTTTTTTCTTTTTCTTTTTTTCTTCTCCTCTTCTTCCTCCAGCCGGTCACCGGACCTCGGCGATCGGCCAGAGGTGATGGCCGGTGAGGTCGAGGTCGACCTCACCGGCCACCTCGCCAGTGGCCGCGAGGGTGGCCTCGCGCTGGGCGACGAGGCTCGCCCTCGTTGGATCTGGCGAGGGTCGAGCCTCGCCTGCCACCCGGCGCAAGGTTGCCCTCGAGGCTTGGGCGGCGAGGCTGGCCCTCGTCGGATCTGGCGAGGGTCGAGCCCCGCCAGCTCGGCGCGAGGAGGCGGCCTCGAGCTGGCCTCTGGAAGCTTCCAACCAGACGACGAGCTCCGCGTGCCGTCGAAAAAAAGCTTACCTGCGCGAGTACCGTCGGAGGCGGCGCGCTTGAGGCCCTTCTTCTTGAGGATGAAGCTCGCGCCGATGAACGCGCTCGAGGCCACGGCCAGTATGAGCCCCCTGGCGTTGTCGGACATCGCCATCGGCAACTTGGCCCCCGTGGGCGGCGCGCTCATGCGAATCGCCTTGAGAGCGCGTGCGGGCGCACTACTCGCCGGACTCGGAATCGCGCGAACTGCGCGGGTTCCTTTGATCGGGGAAGGATCACTCCGCAGTCGATCGAGACGAAGCGTCTCGCATTGTCGGAGACGCGAGGGACGCGGAGAACGAGAGGATCGCGAAGCAGAGGGAATCTCGACGGTCGCGCTAGAGAGAGAGAGAGAGAGAGAGAGAGAGAGATCTTCGACGAGGCCAGCTCGAGGCCACCTCCTCGCGCCGAGCTAGCGGGGCTCGCCCTCGCCGGCCATGGGCGAGGCTTGACCCTCGCCAGATCCGGCGAGGGCGAGCCTCACCACCTAGGCCTTGAGGGCGGCCTCGCGGCCACTGGCGAGGTCGACCTCGACCTCGCCGGCCGTCACCTCTAGCTGGTCGCCTCGGTCCGGCGACCGGCTGGAGGAAGAAGATGAGAAGAAAAAAAGAAAAAGAAAAAGAAAAAAATACAAATACAAAGAAAAAAAATTCAAAAATATTAAAATATCATTAAAAGTTGTCAACGTCGGCGCCGATCAAGCCACGTCGGCCGGTCGGCGTCCGGTCAGCAAAATTCGGCCAAAATTGGCCGAAAAGGACTGAATTGGCACAACGTAAAAATGTTTAGGACTAAATCGGCAACAAAAAAAGGTTTATAATTAAGTCGGCACAAAGACAAAAGGTTTAGGACTTTTTTGGCACTTTTCCCTGGATACACACTAGGCCATGCATCTAAGACAATCTGTGCATATATCATGAAATGGGTTTTGTTAACTGTGCTCTTGAGACAATTGTTAAGCATATTTAAGGAAGAATAGTTCACTTTTCAAAGCTGTGATTACACATTATACTAGATAGTTAATGCACTTAAATTGCTTACTCAATTGCTTAACAAAGTGCTCCTAGAATATGCATTAATAATATCCTCACAAAAATCTTGCCGACAATGTGGAATTACAATCTTATCGAACTTCATATCAATTTGGGTCATTTGCCCCAATTTCAACTTCGCATCTTTGTTGATTCATTATTTTGATGGGCATCTTTTTGACTATGGAGTTTATACACTCAGAAGATGATTTCCTCCTAATAAAATATGATACCCTAGGTAAAATATTGGGGGCTCAACTGGGGAATGCCGAATGATTGGGGACAACACCCCCAAAAAATCAAACCAACCCTTCCCTCCCTCCTCCAAATCTTTGGTTTGGGGAGGGAGATGATATAGGGCCATGAAGATTTCGGGCCCCTACAACCCTAAAACAGATGATGTTCTGCGCCTTAAAAGTCTCTGCCATTATGACCTTGGTTTGCCATCACAAGTTACCTCCGATTGGTCTTTTTTTCCAAGACAGCAATTATTCCTTGGGGAGGGATTATAATCATTCTTGAATGAGGGCGTCAAATGAATCCAAAGGAAGACATAATTTTCCGTGACCAAGTGCCCCGTTTTGCCGTTCAATGCACATACAAAGCTAATTCCCAGTGCAACCGTAATCATGCTTTCTTCATTACATTGCAACCATAGTCTCGGCCGCTGTTGACGCAAGGGAGCGTCTTGTGGGATGTCGCTGCCTCTTGCCATGAGCTACTAGTCAAGCAATTCGGCCCCCACAAGGCATGATGATCTTGGGCTCTCATCGATGGGTTTCTTTCACTCTCGTGAAATGGCATTGGGCGACGACTGTTAGGCAGGGGGCTTGGTGTGATTCGTTTCCGGTTTGAATGAGAAGTCGAGAGACCGCGGGGTTACATCGGATGTGGAGTGACGGGTTTGGTTAGATGCGCGAATGATGACTAACGTGCCCCCAAATTACTCATTACTTTCTATAGAGACCGGATGTGTAAAAGATCCGGGAACAAGTGTTCGAGCATTGCGTCGTTCAATCGGTCACAACTTTTGATCTAGGGAGGGCGGCATCCGGGGAGGTAGGCAGGATCATATGAAAAGTTCGTACGAAGTTCAATGTTTTCGGCACCAAGACATTCTTCGAGGGTTTTCAGCCACTTTTCTATTTTACGCTCATTTTTTCTGCACTTTAATACACTTTTTAGTGCGCATGAAAATTCCATTTGTTTTTTTTATGGGTTATTTTCGTATTTCTTTTTCTGCTTAGGGCCGATTTGTGATATTCCCAGGATTTTTTGCTACGACTTTTCGCTATAATCGAGGAGACCGACCACTTTTATTATTAATTTGCATGACACTATGAAAATGGTTTTTCCTAAAACTCTTTTGTGGGCAATTTATGGACTCTTTTTTGTTTCAAAATAGACTTACTCTTCTTCTTTTTTTCCCAACTAAGATGTTCATATTAAAGTGCTTCGTTTCGTAGAAAACTTAATGATAAAAAAAATGATTTCGTAGAAAGCAATTTTCAAGAATACAATTATTATTTTTTATTTGGTGATATATGAACAAAAAAATGTTTTTTAATATTTGGATTTCATTGGAAAATAATTTCAAACTCATGACTTTATAGAACGAAAAAGAATTTTTTTAACAAATTTTTAAATTATAATTTTTAAATTATAATTTTAAATTATTTTTATTTCCACTTTCTCTTTTTATTTTATTTTATTTTATTTTATTTTATAAAAAAATCACTTTTTTAAAATTTTTTTTTCTCTTTCCTTTGTCATTTTCTTTCTTCTTCTTTTTTCCCCCTTTCCTCTACTGCAACTGACTAGCGATGGCCACATGCTAGCTTGAGCTCGCTAGCCTTGGCGAACTTCGAGCTTGCCTTGATCTACCGAGTCCCGAGCTTGCCTGGATCCAGTAAGCCTCGAGCTCATCAAGATCATGTAAGCCTCAAGCTTGTCGGCTTGTGTCATGGTCAATCGCGAGCTGCAGTGTCACTAAGGACATGGCCAATGGAGGAAGGAGGAAGGAGGAAGGAAAAGAAAACAAAAAAGAGAAAAGAAGAAAAGAAATAGGAAGAAGAAAAATAAAAGAAAAACAAAATGAAAGAAAAATAAAAATAAAAATCGAGTTTTAAAAAAAATTATTTTTATAAGAATAAGTGTTTTATTAATTAAGGACCATAAGACTAAAATGTTTTTGGAAAATGTTTTTTTGATTCTTTCAAAAGGGGAAATCATTTTCCTGAATTTAAACTTTGGCGTGAAAACTTTTTTTGTTGATTAATTTTCCTAAACGAACCAAATACCAGAAAATGAGGAAAATATTTTCCCATAAAATATTTTATGCAAAACAAATGACATAGAAAATAACTTCTAGGAAGATGTTTCTGAATTTTCCGATGTTCATTTCACGGAAAATGAACCGGTTAGGGAAGACACATCCTAGACTTGAACTAGAGACCTTGCCCGTGAAGTAAATCATTGCATCTACGGTCCAACCAATTGGGAGAGAATCAATATCAACAAAAAAAGTCTTGTAAAATGGGGGAAAATATTTTCCGCTTTTGAAAAAAAGGAAACACTTTCCATATCTTATTTCACTCCACTTTCTTTCACCAAATACTTTTTTTTTAAATTTTTTTAGAAATTGATTTTAAATTTTATTTTATTTTATTTTATTTTCCTTCTTTTTTTCTTCTTCTTAGGCCTTTCGTCGGCGACCGCGGGCCTCGCCTCACCCAAGCTCTCTTGAGGCTATTCAGTGAGCTTAGGTCTCGCCGAATTCGTTAAGCTGGGCAAGACCCGAGCCTCGCTCAAGGTCACCAAAGGTCGGTGAGGCTCGAGCTTGCTTGGCGCCGGTCATAGGCCATTGACTAGTCGAAGAAGAAGAAGATAAAAAGAAAAAGAAAAAGGAAAAGAAAAGATAATTTAAAAATAATTTTTAAAAATAAACGATAATTAAAATGGATTTTAAAAAATAAAATATTTAAAAATATTTAAAAAGAGTGCATAGAGGAAAAGATTTTTCTTATCGACCAATGCAAAATATTTTTCATTTCATTCTCAAGTTTCAGCTGAATATTGGAAAATAATTATGTTTTCCTGAAAAATGGCTTTGTTGGAAAACATTTTCCAGAAAATACAATAATTTCTGTGAAAGGAAGAGAGACTTAGTTTTGGGGTCCGTTCGTTTCACGGAAAATGGCCATTTCTGGAAAATATTTTTCCGTAAGTCATTTTTCAGGAAAATGACAATATTTTTTGATGTTGGTAATAAACCCGAAAATATTTTGGAAAATATTTTCCGGTGTTTGGTAAGGAAAATATTTTCTGCTCACCCGATCGATCGACGAGTGCAAGTTTGAGATTGACGAGCTTGAGGTTCACTTGGTTTGACGACTAGCCAAGAAAAGAAGAAGATGGGAAACACAAAAAAAAAAAAAAAAAAAAAAAGGAAAGAAAAAGGAAATTAAAAATAATTCGAATTAAAAAAGAAAAAGAAAATTAAAAAATAATTTGAATGAAAAAAAGAAAAGAAGAAAAAGAAAAGGAACGAGGAAGTCAAGATTTGTAGAGGTGTGAGATAAGAGAGATCAGTGAATAAAATGTTTTCCACTTTTCAAAAGTGAAAAACATTTTCCCTTACTTTAGAAGACTTTTTTCTTTTGATGGAAAGTATTTTCCTTGAGGAATTCATTTTCCATGAAACGAATGTCGAGAAAACAAAAACGTTTTCCAGGAAATTATTTTCCGTGAAATGAACGGACCCTTGGTTTAGAATATTTCAACAATTCGGTTTGCGGCAAGAATAAATAAAAAGGTGAAAGAAATTTACTGGATGGCCCAAAAATTATTTCTAAGCGGTTTTATCATAGTTTCAAGAAATTTATTGGATGGCCCCAACATGTTACGTGGTAAATGGCCCAAAACAGTTATCAGAAAAAAGAAAGAGAGAGAGACAATCTAATTAAGAGTAAGGGCAACAAATTGGGCCTCATAAATTAAGTGGCCCAACACAAGCAGTTTATCTGTTGAAGATTATGTTACAAATTGGGCCTCAGATTATGTTGGTCATCTAATTTCAGGTATTGCCCATGTTGGGGGCTATGCTTGAACTCAATCGCAAAATCTTTAGCTGCTCCCACTCCATTTATTATGCGAAAACTGATCGATTTGAAAATAAAAGTAATCATTTGTATTATTTAAAATAAGTAGTCAGTGGATTTTTTTTTTTCATTATCTACAATAGGTTATGCCTAAATATTTTTATAGATGATAAAAAAATTCCCATTGATTAATTATTTTAAATAATACAAGCAATCATTTTTAGAAAAATATTTTTCAAATCATTAATTTTCCACGAAACAAATGGAGTAATAGTTTTGGTTAAAGTGGAAGGAAGAGAAAATCAACAAATGATGAAAAATAAAGTTTGTAGGGATTTGATAAATTATGATAAAAATTGCATAAGACTAGACCATAATTCGACCGGCAAAGTTAATCATGACACGGTGGACTAGCGACGAAACTTGTGGTAATGACATCGCCGATGATAGCATTAGACTGTGGTCAAGGAGGTGCGATGATGACGACAGTGGTAGTGACATTGGTGGGGAGACGTAAATGAGGTGGTGGTGGACCGGCGTCGACGAGGCGGCATTGGGCCAAAAATAGGTTGTGTGGTATCTTGAACAAGACAGCGATGGTGGTGAAGGTGGCCGATCATGTCAGCATTGTTGGCCACGGCGGAAGGACAATAGAATGAGCATTCATTGTCATGTTTACTTTAAAGTAATATAAGCACGGCAAATTTTGCACTACCACATTGATTACCTACGTGATAAGTTGATAACGATGTTAACTACACGTATTTTAGATGATACATCCCGTGTTCTAGTTATGATTTGCTCCGATTATAGTCTTTAATATCTAACATTGGGTCCTGAAATTTTCAGTAATAAAAATATTGGCGAGCATGCCAAAAGAGATGTCAGCAAAATTCCGCGTGCGCCAAGACTGTTCATAATTCAAAGGGAAAATTCCAAATAAGGACCCGAAGTGGACCGATTTTCTCAAATAAGGACCCGAAATAAACTTTGTGTCAGATAAAGACCTAAAATTGACCCATTGTCTCAAATAAGGATTCAAAGTGGTTGAATCAATTCCAAATAAGGACCTGAGCTTGCTGGTCAGTCAAATATTCGCTGGCTATCAAGCATGTGACATTTTTGACAACCGGAGTTTGGGTAATTTTGTCCAAAAAAATTTTAAGGAAAATTAACAAATCCTAAAACAGAAACAAAAAAACCCTAGGTTTTCTACGGTTTTCCCGTTCCTTGTACCCATTCTTTGCAAAGTCAAAGACCGAAGTTCTCCCAATTTATTGTACCCATCCTCCGCAAAGTCGAGGAGCCAAATTCTCCACCGGTTGAGGCACGAATTCAAAAACAAGAAGAAAACCAGATGCTTCTTTGTTTGTTTGCGGAGACCCAAATGCTCCGCCGATCAAGCAAGGCGAGGAGTGACGAGAATCGAGTCTCGATAATGACCGAAAAACGATTTGGTTGAGGAGCAACGGGGGTGAAGAAAGAAGAAAACATAAACATCTAAATGAATAACCTAAACTTAATTAATTTAGAATTTTCCCTTTTTTTCCAATGACAAATTTCTGACAAAATTGCCCCTATTTTAATCATCGGAAAATCTCTGCCGGCGAGCTAAGGTCCTTAATAGAGATTAACTTGATCACTTCGGATCCTTATTTGACATAAAATTCACTTCCGGTTCTCATTTGAAACAATGGGTTCATTTCGGGTCCTTATTTGAGACAAAGTTTACTTTGAGTCATTATTTGAGAAAATAGATTCACTTCGGATCCTTATTTAGAATTTTTCCTAATTCGAATGATTTGAGCAAAATCAGAACAGAGAGATAATTAAACTTCAACGAAGATATCGGTCGATTGGATGGGCTAAAATTAAATTAATATTTATCTATACGAAAATTGAAATGGATTTGGTAATTATTTAAATTAGAGTAAAATAATGATCAATATACTAATTGTCGATTGACAAAATTAATTTGACCAATCAGAAACAATCGCGAGGATGAGAAATTCCTCCCGTTCTTTCTAAAAGTAGGAGGCCACTTTATTCATTTTGAGACGGACAGGCAGAGGCTCTAAATTTTGTAGAGTTGCTGTCGAGAAGTTCTTGACAATCAAAGAACTTCCAAAATGCGAAGTCTCGTAAGATTTAAGTTATCAAGATTTTAACTAAAAATTTTGGTCATCGAGACAATAAGAAATAATCAGGTTGTCATAGCCTAAATATCTTCAATTTATGATCAATCTTTCAATGCCCTCAATTACAATTGTGCTATTTGAATCAAGATCAAGCTTGGCCCTTAAGGGCTTGTTTGGTGATTGATCAATTCTTAGCTATTTCTACTTTTTTTGTTCCCTGAAATAAAAAAAAAAGAAGAAGAATGGAAATCCGTTTGTTAATATTAGTTAATTTTTCTATTCTCGAGAATATATTTGTTTTGGAAATAAATTTGGAACATAATCAAGAAATAAAAAAAAATTACTTTTTTTATTCTCGAGAACAGTTTTAGAATAAAACTTTTTTTTTTTCGTTTATTCTTCTTCCTCTCTTAGCTGGTCCATGGTTTTGGCGATGGCCGAAGACTGCCTAGAGACAAGGTCCAGTAATCTCGCCAGAGGCTTGCTGCCTTGTGAACCCTTGGCGAGGCTCCCCCGAGGTCGGCGATGTTGTTGGCTGAGATCCCGCGTTCGGCTAAAGGAGGAAGAAGAAAATAAGGAAAAAGAAAATAAAAAAGGAAAATTTCAGAAAATTATTAAAAATTAAGTGAAATTTTATGTTACCAAAAAGTTTGAGACTACCAAATGTATTCTTGTTCATTTTTTATTTCGAGAATAGAAATTCTATATGGCTATAAAATTATATGAATATTTAGAAACTCGTACAGGGAATAGAATAAAAAAAATTATTTATGAGTAGAATTTATTATCGGAAACATAATATTTGCCAAACGCTCCTAAATTGTTCTAAGGGAAAGAAGCAAAGATTGGACGATTTGATTTGAAATTAAGCCATTTAAGGCCTCGAATGGCCTTAGAAAAGAATCAAAGTTTGTCCCGTTGGTACCAAGATTGCATCTTTGACCCCAAAAAAAGACAAAAAGAGAGAGAACCAAGGTCGCATTATCAAGTCTCTTCAATTGTCTTTTCAGTACTAAAGGACAGGAGGAGTCTGGACAATTCTTGGTTTCATTTAGAATTGCAGATTGTACCCATTTCTTAAATTCATGTAAGTTGGGCACACTGTTTTCTCTTCCATTTTCACAGTGCATATTTATTTGTGTGAAATTACTATTGATGCAACTTCTTTATTCAGCAAAGTCTCTTTAACCGACAGAATAATAGACAATTTTTTTTTTATATTAAAGCTAAAGAAAGTAGCTTAACAAAAAAAGAAACAAAAGTGGAACTGACTAAATACACATGCTCTTAATAAATAAATCATACATAATTTATTTTACTTAAAATAATTAAATGTAGTATATTGAGAAAATTACATTGAATGGAGAAATTCATTTAATTTAATATTTTAGGATAAGAGCAAAATTCATGAACTATAATTTGCACAATACAACTTTTGTCTTTTTTTGTCTACGGTTAAAATATTTGAGTTTATTTGACCAAATAAAATATATTTGAGTTTAAATTGAAAAAGTAGATGACAAGAAAACATATTCAGATATATTCCTATATATTATAGTTTTATGTTAAAAGAATCACGATAGTAGAAAATAAAGAAAACCTTTTGATAAAAAACAAACAAAAATATAACAAACTAAAGATATATCTAATTTAAATTATCACTTAATTTACTCAAATAATTAGATTCAATGCATAAAAGAAATTATTTCTCATAAAATTATTTAATATAATATTTTGTAAAAATGAATAAGGACGAAGTTAATGGGTTTTAATTTTTGTAACACAACCATTGTGTTTTTCAATCTAATTTAAAGTTTTTGAGTGCAAACTTGAAAAGTCGATAAATATATGTTTGAATATATTATTAAATGAAATAATATCTTCCAAAAAATTAATTTGATGAATTTAAGGAAACACATTTAATTTAAAATATTATGTGCGGTACATAATTATATTATCTATAAAGTGATCACATGAACAGAAAAGAAAGAAATAGTACATTTAGAGTTTCAAATGTAGCCTATTTATTTTCATCGATCTCACGTGATTAAAAAGTTTATTTAGTTGAAATATTACTTTTTTACGATTTTAGAGTAGATTATTTATTATATGAATAGATTTCACTTGATTTTGATGTCTTAGAGTCAAGTCGTTCATAGAAAAAGTTTAAATAGAAAAACAATAAAAAATTTAAATCCCACTCTAAATATACGTGTTACTGATGTTATTGCTAATTAAAGACAAACAAATTTTATTCGAGTAATTTGATTTAGTACAATAAAAAATTACATTGAACAGATAAAGTCACTTAGTTTGAAAAATAAAAGGATCTTAATAAATAATAGCTAATTTGTAACATGATTTATTGAAATTTTCTTTAAGTTATAACGGGATATTAATATAATAAATAACTCCGACCACTTTAATATCACAACAATGTTATTTTTATCTAAAACTTGCAATTACATCTTTAAACAATAGAAGGCTAAATTGCATTTTTTTATTTTATAACATAGACCATTTATATTTTACTTATTCTTATTTTTTACTTTTTGAACGAACTTATTTCATACGTACCTTTCTTTAACAATAGAAATACATTTATTATTATTATTATTATTATTGTTGTTGTTGTTGTTGTTGTTGTATTATTATTATTATTATTATTATATGTTATGTGCTTAGAAAACTCAATAATATAACTTTTTTTTTCCTGCCTCATATTAATTTTAGGCCTTCATAACGTAGGATATTCTTCTACTGATGTACACAATTTTAGGCGCTCAGTGCTCATTTATGGTCCAAACGGGGTAGAAGTTCACCGAAAAATCCGATAGCGACTACCAAACTTCTACCACACATTTATAACATGACATAAGTATAAACATTATAAATGACAAGATGAACTAGGTTAATGTCAACACCAAACAAAAATTTAGTCTGAGAGACTTCGAAATAACATTAAAACACTTTGAAACACGCCCCAATGCACACTTGAATCGTGAGGGCCCGTGAGTGGCTCGAAACATATGCAAGGAGTTAAGTGCCGCTCAAAGGAGGTGAACGCTTGCTGTTCATGGCGCGGACAGTGGCGTACGACCCTCTCAACGCATGGAAAGTGGCATAGAGTGCACTAGAATGATGGGAGATCGTCGCTAGATTAATACACAATCACGGGTAAGAAAAAAGGCACTCGAATAAGGTCAAGATCTCTCTATTTCATGGCCGGGAAAACGAAATCAGCAAGTGAAGGAAGATCAACGATGCACTTAATAGCATAGTAATGAACATATAAACCACTAAATGCATGGATGCAACACTAAAGGCTATTCCTAACTCCTAGGGGCAGTAAACGAGAACACAAGCATCAAAGAGAAAATGAGAATGAACGCAACAAGAGGAGAACAAGGTCACAGGTATATTTGGCCCCAAACAAAACCAATTTTACACTAAGGAAATACTTCGAATAATGACTTCATCAATTGTACACATGGGCCACGGGAAGAAGAGAGCGGGAGAGAGGTCGTCAGCCTCTAGCTTGACTTCATCAATTGTACCTCGTCCCATAAAGCAACACAGGACGAAGTAACTAGGGTTTGTCGGTGAAATGATGTTGGAGGGTTAGGGTCTTCACTTGGTTTGACTCGGAATTGGGGGGAAAAGCGGAGAGAGAGAGAAGGGGGGTTGGTCTTTGGTGGAAAAAGCCAGACAGATATTGTTGGGAAGTTCACTTATGGAGGCCCTACATTATCATTTTTTGCACAACGGACTAGGTGACACTATCGTGGAAGAAGCCAGACCTGGGAAGCCACGCATGAAATCAGCGCACGAGCCACGTACAGTTGGAAAATAGACTTGAAGATGCTCGTCGTGATGCTTAGCTTGCAACTTTCAAGTTCGTTGGGGCCTTTGATAGAGCAAGAGAAGCCGGGTGAAAAATTTCCAAAGTAAGGGCATGCATAATAAAATTTCTACTTCTCTATTTCTTTGTTTTTTGTTTCCCGAAACAGGTTTAACATAAATCCATTTGATAACGCATTTGATTTTTTTATTTACGGAACGATTTCATTAGAAATAGATTTGAAGAAGAAATCAAAAGCTAAAATTTTTAACTTTTCAATTTCTGAAATAGAAATTGAGAAATTAATCTCTGACCAGAAATCAATTTCTGTTCTATAAATTTTGTCATGCGCACCCTAACTGGCTGCAACAAGCGGAGTTTTAATTAATCCGTGAGCTCTGAAGCCTTTATTGATCGATTTTTTTGTTGTCGGACTTGAGGTGTTAATTTTACAATATCCTCAGTTGTAGAAGAAATCTAGTAGAAAAAATGAATGCCGAATAACGAAATGACAAGATTTTCAATTAGCGGGCCAAATTCCACCTATGGAGAATTAAAATGGATGGTGCGGAATGCGTTGGTAGGATCGAAGATGCGAGTGAAAAGAGGACATCGTGGGCCAATGTGGTATGCTGTAATTTTAGAGATACAAGCCTTTAAGTGCAAAGAAGGCTGAATGGGTATTGACTTTGAGCAATGTACTTTGTTACGTCCTACTATGGGTCTGAAACCTTGAAGTCTTGACTAAAATTTCATGACTTGTAGTGGATTAATAGTCTAGACTAAACTAATTGACCTGAAAAGCTTGAAAGTCAAAAATCATTCTTTTTATTTTTTGAGAATAAGTGCTCATGGAGTCTTAAAAAATGCAATTGAGTACTGAAATTTTCAAATAGTAAAATTAAATTCTCAAAATTGTCAAATTGATGTAATCAAGTCCCTATATTAATTTTGTCTTATTCGCCTTATGAAAAAAGTTGACGTGGATTTTTTTAGTATATTCTTAAGACACATGGAAAAAAACTTGAAAATTTAAGAAAAGGAGAAAAATATTAAAAGAAAAAAGGGACAAATATAAATTTTAAAAAATTTCTCAAAATCAATTTCGCTTCCTCTCCATTTTTCGTCTTTTTGACACCTAAATTTTGACAACCTAATTAGATGTTTATTGCATATAAAAATTTAGGGGTCGATCCCGACCTCTAAACAAAAATATTAATTTAAATGCACATATATATTAGGAGTGTCTGCATTAATAGTTAATTAAACCAATATATTTGTATTGGACTAGGGATGGATGGAGTCAGATAAATGGTTTTGAGCTTAATGGAGTTAAGCTTGCAATGATGAAAATTTGACCTAGCCCATTAATCGTCATGGCCAAAATTCATTGGGAAGTTTATTGAGTTGGGAGATTGATTTGTCTTGGGGACTAACTAAATTGAAGAAGGAAATCAATTGTGCAAGATTTGAATAGGCTTGTGCCAAAAAATTTAAGTGTCAATGGTCAATAATCTTAAGCATGTCAAAGGTAGATCTATTAAATGGGTGGGATGGGTCATAAATAGTCTGTCCCAAATTGACCCATTTAATTTGTATATGGCCCATTTATTATCATACAAAATTTTCGACCTAGACCCGACCCGACCCGACCTAACTCATTTAACCAAATCTAGGAAAACTTGTTTCTTATGATTTAAAAAAAAAAAAAAACGGTATTGCTAAAATACTTTCATGCAATATAAATTTAGTGGACAACTTTTATAATTTCTTTTTAAATTGAAGCTTCATTTTTTTTCTTGAAAAATATTTTTCAGGAAGTCATTTTCTAGGAAAATATCAATATTTTATAGTGTTTGTCTAAAATCTAAAAATAAATCAAAAATATTTTTTGCAGTTTAGTATAACAAATCTGATTTGATTTTCCTCCATGCATTCTTTTAAAATTTTAAAATTTATTTTTTAAAAAAATTATAATTTTTAATTATTTTTCATTTTGAAAAATCGAATTTTAAATTATTTTTATTATATTTTATTTTTTTTCTTCTTCCTTCTTCTTCAACAATCACTAGCTATAGTGATAGCCGACGACTGGCTATAAGTTGAACCTCGCCAGCCTTCGACAAGGTCAAGCTTGCCGGATCGGCAAGATTTGAGCCTCACTAGATGTCAACGAGGTCTTGGCCATGCCAAATCCGAGCGAGCTTGACCTTGCCTAAGGTCGGCGAGCTCGAGTCTCACCTAATCAATGAGGCTTGGGCCTC
This sequence comes from Eucalyptus marginata, assembly GCA_014182565.1. Lineage (NCBI taxonomy): Eukaryota > Viridiplantae > Streptophyta > Magnoliopsida > Myrtales > Myrtaceae > Eucalyptus > Eucalyptus marginata. The sequence continues at coordinate 4,291,663 of CM024593.1, forward strand.
GCCAAACATCGACGAGGTCTAGGCCTCGCTACATTCGACAAGCTTGAGCTCGAGCTCAAATCTCACTAGATCGGCAAGACTCAAACCTTGCCAGATGTTAGCAAGGTCTCGGCCTCGCCTAATCAGTGAGCTCGACCCTCGCCTAGTGTGACATCTGGATTTTTCCATGTTTGGTAACAATATTTAGGATGATTTTCGTGATGTAATCGGCTGTGAGTCTGATGCTTTAAAATTAAAACGATAAAATATTCACGTATGTGTTGATGGTGTAATGAGACAAAAATTGATTTATTGCTATGTTAGTTGAAGATGTGGATGGATAAACTTTCAATTCTATATTTGAGAATTTTCAAGTTTAAGTTCACCAAATGGAGATTTTCCTAGCATTCGGTATTATTCATTAATAATTTTAGTGGATTCAAAATATTTTCGGATTTATCAATGTTTCGAATAGACACTAATTTCCTGTTTATGTACTGATAAACATTTTGGTAACTTGACTAAATATATATATCCAGAATTCCATAATTGAGCCGTTAGCCATTCTCTAAATTGTAGAAGTCTCTCCTCATTTTCTACCAATAATATTAACCCAAATGTTCCTAGAGACATAGAACTTAGCTTAGTATTGATATCATTTATTACATCATCTCTTTTAACCTTGTCCACTTAATGCTCTTGATAAGCCTAACTTTATCCATTCATTTTTACTTGCCCAAAAAGTAGCTCCCCTTCTTTCTTCATTTTTCTACCAATCATCTTTAATTACATTCTTCTTGTGACATTAAGCTTAGTTTAGTTTTAAGGTCATATCTTATGTCACACCCCGGGCCCTACCCTAGACACGGGCACATGACACCCTCATTCGCTTCAGGATTAAGGGCGTTTGGTTCAGTTTTGGGGAAATGCCATTGGGAGAATGCAAATACCTTTGAGGTAAATGTGTTTTCCGAAATGCTAGACTGTTTGGTAAACTGGCGAAAAGTCTTTAGGAAATGCAAAGAAATTGTTTGGTAAACATATATTTGAAAAGCCAGAGTGTGACCAAATTAAGTATTTTAGTTTTAGTATTTTTAAAATTGCAAAAAAGAAACAATAACTATATAACCTTTTACATTTTCATGTTGAGAGTAAGGTAAAAGATATATATTAGTAAATTTATTTAAAAATTATATTAAAAGAATTTGATTATAAATTAGATGCAAAGCTCAAAAAATTAAGTTTTTAGTTTTAGTATTTTTAAAATTGCAAAAAATAAACAATGACTATATAACTTTTTACATTTTCATGTTGAGAATAATGTAAAAGATATATATATATTAGTAAATTTATTTAAAAATTATATTAAAAGAATTTGATTATAGATTAGATGCAAAGCTCAAAAAATTAAGTTTTTTTAGTTTTAGTATTTTTAAAATTGCAAAAAATAAACAATGACTATATAACCTTTTACATTTTTTTGTTGAGAGTAATGTAAAAGATATATATTAGTAAGTTTATTTAAAAATTATATTAAAAGAATTTGATTATAGATTAGATGCAAAGCTAAAAAAATTAAGTTTTTAGTTTTAGTATTTTTAAAAGTACAAAAATAAACAATGACTATATAACCTTTTACATTTTCATGTTGAGAGTAATGTAAAAGATATATATTAATAAATTTATTTAAAAATTATATTAAAAGAATTTGATTATAGATTAGATGCAAAGCTCAACTTTTGGCCTAGGGTTCTTTTATGTTTTTTTTTTCAACTTTGAATAATTTTTTTTTTTAATTATTGTAGTATTAATCATCTTCGTTAATTAATGATTATTCTAGTGTATTGATAAAAAGTTGGGCTATCGATTGTCAAAAGATAAAAATGACAAAAAAAAAAAAAGAAGGTGAACCCAACATTTGCAAAGGGTTTTTATTATTTTTTAAAAAAATAAAAATAAAATCCGATGAAACTCCGTTGCCGATCAACGGCGGTTGGGGTGTGGGGAAGATGATTGGTTTAAAAAAAAAAAAAAAAAAGAAGTCAATGGATGAACAGAAGAGGTGGACTTGCATTTCAAATGCCAGCATTTGGCCAATGACATCTCCAAATGCTGAACCAAACACCTAAATTTTTTTCCAAGGGGCTTTCAGGGCTGAAAGCCCCTTGGGAATGCTGAACCAAACGAGGCCTAAGTTGTGACGTCCTAAGAGGCGTCGTTGTCCCATTGATTTTAATTTTCCATTAAGCACATGCGGAAGCGTGCTATCCCCAACCAAATCAATCAATAAACAATGGATAGTTAGAGAGAAACACTCATACAAACATATTGCATAACTTCCAAGCTTTATTATCTATTCAGAATATTTACAATTTACAAGTCCTCATTTCTAGGACTGTTCTGACTGGTCATCTTTGCACACAAAAAGATATAAACGGCGGAGGGTTTAAAAGTTGCAAAGAACAGCCTATCTCTTCTACTGAGATTTAACCAAAAACGGCTTCTCTATTAGGACTTGCTGCCTAGGCATCATCCACAGGGCTGTTTGGTGGGTCTGCGTTCTCGCCCAGTCCAGGTGGACCATGAAACCCATAGAAGGGTTCAAAGAGGTCCCCATCGAACCACGTGTATCATGCTCGATAGCAGCGTGGTGTTGGATAAATTCTCTTAAGATATTTTGAAGTCGACAAAACATTTCCATCAGTCTAGTTTGAAGACTTGCAGACTCTACTGGCAAAGTCTGAAGATCAAAGTCTGACGATAGCAAGACTCATGTTTCAAAGTCTACTCTCATGGACGGGTTTCCGGACCGTCAAGTTAAAAATTTCTATTCTAATTCTATCTAATATGGTTTTTGGTTCAACAGCTATGGAATATCTTTCGATTGGAATCGGCACTACAAGATCTTATACTCATATCCGAATTAATATAGATTCTCTAAAGATTCGCAACTTATTTGGAAAGTTCTACTTATGGAAACCAAGATCCTGATTGTATGGGCGAGCAGGATTGATGGGCTATCTACACTTGCTTTAAAGAGCTCGAGATCTCTATAAATTGATTCTGTCCAACGGGTTGATTGGAAGAACTTCTTTGGAAGGTGCCAACGGTAATGAAGGCATGAAGAAGTATATAAGAAAGACGCTCAAGTTGTTGAAGGGGTCAGATAGAAGAATTCCAAAGTTTGAATCTCCTTGTTATTTTGTGATCCTATTCTTCGAGCATTACATGTAATCAAAAGAGAGAGTAAAGTGTGGTGAGATCTTGAGGAAGTGTAGTGGAGTTTCTACACTGTGGATTCAAGGGCATGAGATTGTAAACACTCTTTTTGATTCTTAGTGAAATCCAGCCGAAGGGTTGTCCGTGGGGAGAGTGGACGTAGGCTTGGTCTAAGCCGAACCACTATAAATCTGGAGTCTTGATTCTCTATCCTTAATCCTTTTATCTTTTATTACTTTCATTTGCAGCGATTGTTGTTTTTAATTCATTAATATCTCATTCGGGTTAAAATTTATAAAATCGCTCTAGTCACCTATTCACCCCCTCTAGGTGCTAATTCTAGTCATAACAATTGGTATCAGAGCTTGTGTACTCGTTTATAAGAAGTGTCTATACTTCTGAGTAAAAGATCTATGGCTAGTATGTTGCCTACAGGGTTGGTTGAAGGTCAAAGCAATTCCAGACCTCCATACTTTGATGGAAAAGACTACAGCATATGGAAAAACAAGATGAAAGCATTCCTAAGATCGAAAGATCCTTTGGAATGGGAAGTGGTAGACAAAGGAATCATTCCTGCTGCTGCATCAGAATCAGAGAGAGGAAAAGAAGTTGCTGATCCTATCGAGATGACTCAAGAAGAAATAACCAAGAGACAGACTCTTGATGCTAAAGCCATTTACTCATTATATTGTGCTTTATCCCCTACTGAGTATAACAGAATATCTTCTTGTGATACAGCAAAAGAAGTTGGGATAGGCTTCATATTACCTATGAAGGGACCGATCGAGTGAAAGAAACAAGGATCAATATTCTTTTGGGAAAATATGAAGTCTTTAAGATGAGATCGGGAGAATCAATAACCGACATGTTTAGTCGTTTTACTGAAATTGTGAATGGTCTTGAATATCGGGGACATCCAATCTCGGGACATATGAAGGTCAACAAACTCCTACGTGGACTCTCAAAAGACTGGAATTACATAAAAACTTCAATAAGAGAGACGCAGAGGATTGCTCCACTCTCTGTAGACGAACTGGTTGGAACTCTTCAATCTTACGAAGTAGAGCACACCAATGAAGAGGAAGATTCAAAAGGTAAGAAAACTATAGCATTAAAGTCTAATGATTATTCTGATATTACAGACTCTGAAGAAGATCTAGATGACGAAGAACTGGCACTCATGATAAAGAGATTCAGAAAGTTGAACAGAAAGGTAAGAAAATTCAATTGGAAGAAACAAAGCTCACAAAGGTTTCAAAACAAATCAACGAGAGGAAGATGATTCTAACAAGGAAGTGACTTGCTTTGAATGCAAGAAAAAGGGACACATCGGACCCAATTGTCCCTCTGTTGAAGAAAAGAAAAGGAAAGACTCGAGAAATACATAGGAAGGCACTCAAAGCGAGAGACTTTGAGTGATGCGAATGTGAAGAAAGTGATGATGATTATGCCAATATCTGTTTGATGGCAAAATCCGACTCAGACTCAGACCTTGATACAGACACAAACTCAAACAGTGAACTTGAGGTTAGTAATCTAAAAATTCCTGTCAAAGTTTCCAAATATATTGATGAACTTTGTCTTAGTTTAAAAACCTCTGTTAAGAGGATCTCGAATTGAAAAAGGAAAATTCTACATTGAAGCAACATGAAAAACTTTGGAAAAGAAAAGTTTGAAAAGTTGGAAAAAACTTTACTATTGTAAAAGAAAACTCAGACTCTGTTTCCAAAGAAAATAATCTTTTAAAAAATGATATTTCTAATATATCAAAAAGATTTACAAATAGTTCTGAAAAGTTGGATAAGATTCTTTTGATACAAAGACACTACTTTGATAAGTTAGGTCTTGGAATGACTTTTGAAACTATTTCACTGATTGATTTTCCAAAGGTAAAGGAAAGAATCAAACAAAGACCAACCAGAATTGTTTATAAAAATCATTTCCAAAAAGTCTTTGTAAAACCTGTTGGCAGAAATGCTTTGAAATGTTCTAAGTGTCAAAGCTCAGAACATTTTGAGAAAGAATGTCCTTTGGTTTGGAGACCTGTTAAAAGGAATTGGGTAAAGATTGTTTATTGCTCTAACTCTTCTAGACCCAAGATGATGTGGGTACCAAAGAAAACTTGAATTCGTTTTAATTGCAGGTTACTATCAAAAGGAAGATTAAATGGTATCTAGATAGTGGTTGTTCAAGACATATGATAGGAGACTCAAGTTGTTTCATAAAACTTGTCCAGATAGATGGAAGAAAAGTTTCTTTTGGTGGTAACAATAAAGGAAGAATTACTGGTCGTGGTACAGTAAAGATTGGAAGTCTGTTAATCAAGAATGTTTCCTTAGTTGAAGGATTAAATTACAACTTGCTTAGTATAAGCCAATTGTGTGATACTGGATTCAAGATCAATTTCCAGGAAGGAACGTGCTCAGGAATCAGTAAAGACTTTACTCAATCCTTTACTGGACGTAGACATGGAAATATCTATATTCTAGATGTGAATCATGAAAGATCACAGTGCTTAATATCAGTACAAGATGAAGCTAATCTATGGCACAGAAAGCTTGGTCATACCAATATGAAGCAGATCACCAAGATCTCCTCCAAGAAACTTGTTCGAGGGTTGCCCATTTTCAATTACTTAAAGTCGATCTTTGCACACCATGCGTCTTGGGTAAACAGGTAAGAAACTCTTACAAACCAATAAGTAAAGTTTCCACTAATCGTGTCTTGCAGCTTCTGCATATGGATTTATTTGGACCTACTAGAACGCAAAGCGTTGGTGGAAAAAGGTTCTGCCTAGTAATAGTGGATGATTATTCACGATTTACTTGGGTCTACTTTCTTTCAAGTAAGTCTAAGACTTTCTCTCACTTTTCAAAGTTTGCTAAGAAGGTGCAAAATGAGAAATGTCATACTATCTCAAGCATTCGTACAGACCATGGAGGTGAGTTTGAAAATCAAGACTTTACTAAATTTACGTGATGAATCTGGTTTTCAGCACAAATTCTCCTCTCCATACACACCAGAACAAAATGGGGTTGTGGAAAGAAAGAATAGGTCTTTACAAGAAATGGCAAGAACTCTTTTAATTGAAAGTAATATTTCTTCAAGGTTTTGGGCTGAAGTTGTTTCAACTGCTTGCTATATTATTAACAGAGTATTCTTAAGACTAATTCTTGAGAAAACTCCTTATGAAATTTTTAAAGGAAAGAAACCAATTGTTTCTTATTTTCAAGTATTTGGTTGTAAATGCTTTATTTTGAAGAATGCAAATGATCGAGTTGGTAAGTTTGAAGAAAAATCAGATGAATGATTCTTTCTTGGTTACTCAACTGCAAGCAAAGCCTATAGAGTATTCAACAAAAAGACTCAGACTGTGGAAGAATCAATGAACGTCAAATTTCAAGACTCTCCACAAATTCAGCCAATTCAGACTGAAGAATCTGAATCTGTTCCAAACTCTGCTATATCTTCCCCCCATAATGCAGTCCAAAATTCAGAAACAGTACAACAAGTTACTGATGAAGAATCAACTCAAGAAGAAGATCAACAATCTATTAGACTGTCTAGTGCTTGGAAACACAAGTCTAGTCATCTGAAGAACTCATTATTGGAAACATTAATGAGGGAATTCGAACAAGATCCAAAAGGCGAGAAGAGTCTAGTCTTTGTTGCACTTATTTTTGAAATAGAACCCAAAAACATTGAAGAAGCCTTAGCTGATGAAAGCTGGATTGAAGTAATGCAAGAAGAGCTCAGACAATTCAGTATTAACGACGTATGGGAATTGACTCCTAAACCAAAAGGTAAATATGTTATTGGAGCTAAATGGGTTTTCAGGAACAAAGTCGATGAAAAAGGCAAAGTGACAAGAAACAAAGCAAGACTCGTGGCTAAAGGATACACGCAAGAAGAAGGGATAGACTATGATGAGACTTACGCTCCAGTAGCAAGGTTAGAAGCAATCAGATTACTACTTGCTTTTGCTTGTTATAAAAATTTTAGGTTATTTCAAATGGACGTCAAAAGCGCATTCCTAAATGGATTTATTCAAGAAGAAGTCTATGTGGAACAACCTCCTGGATTTGAAGACTCAAAGAAACCGGACTCGGTGTTCGGGCGAAGAAAGCTTTATATGGTTTAAAACAAGCTCCTCGAGCTTGGTATGAAAGGCTAAGTAACTTTTTAATTCAAAGTGATTTTTCTAAAGGAAAGGTAGATACTACATTGTTTATTAAAAGGAAGGTAAAAATTTTCTACTTGTTCAGATTTATGTTGATGATATCATATTCGGATCATCTAATGAGACTTTGTGCAAGAAATTTTCTAAGTCCATGCAGGATGAATTCGAAATGAGCATGATGGGTGAACTATCCTTCTTCCTTGGTTTACAAGTGAAACAACTGAAAGAATGAATCTTTATTCATCAAGAAAAATATGCAAAAGAACTTGTTAAAAGTTCGGTCGGAGAATTGCAAAAAGCCGACATACCTATGTCAAGTTCTTTGAAGATAGACAAAGATGAAGTAGGGAAAAAAATCGACCAAAAGTTATACAGGAGTATCATTGGTTCACTTCTTTATCTTACTGCATCTAGACCTGATATATTATTTAGCGTTTGCATATGTGCTAGGTTTCAATCAGATCCTAAGGAATCTCATTTAAGTGCTGCCAAACGTATCATTAAATATGTTGCCACTACTGCTAAGATTGGTCTATGGTATCCCAAAGAATGAGACTTTACTCTTCTTGGTTATTTAGACGCAGATCTTGCAGGTTGTAGAGTTGAAAGAAAGAGCACTTCAGGTACTTGTCAATTACTTGGAAACGGGCGGTATCTTGGTTTTCAAGAAAGCAAAGTACTTGTGGCCATTTCAACGGTGAAGCGAGAATACGTAGCACTTGGGAGTTCTTTGTTCTCAAATACTATGGATAAAACAACAACTACGAGACTTTGGTATTGAAGACTCTTGCACAAAGATCAAATGTGACAATACCAGCGCAATCAATCTTACAAAGAATCCTATCCTACATTCAAGAGCAAAACATATTGAGATTCGACATCATTTTATAAGAGATCATGTTCAGAACAAAGAAGTCTTGATACAATTTATTGACTCAAAGAATCAATTGGCAGACATCTTCACAAAGCCACTTGAGAAAAGCTTATTTGAGTTTATTCGTTCAAGACTCAACATTTTGTCTCTTGAAGACTGCTGAAGCTCAGACTCAGAATCTAAGTCTGACAACGTATCAGACTCAAAGATGTAGACTTGGAATACCAATCGACACGCTGTAAGTTGTTACAATTACAGTTCATTTACTCACCTAACCGATATCTTGAAAAGGTAAGTTTGTCCGGTTATCTCTAATCGAGTTTATTAAGGCAGTTAATCTTAAAAAGGGTGGTTATCGATTTATTTAAGGCAGTTATTTTTTTTTAAGGAAATTTCTTTTTAAACGCGACGCTTCAGATACCACGATTCGATTACTTTTTATACTCCTTCTCCTTCTCTTTTTACTTTACCCAAAAACCCTAGCTCACAATTTTTTCACTCTCTGAGATTTCTCTCCTCAAAGTTCTTCTCAAGTTTTTGACTTTCTTGCGACACAAGTGTGAAAGTTCCATCCAAGAAAGCGACAATGTCTTACCAAAGGAAATCCTCAAGAATAGCGAACAGGGGACCACAGGGCTCTGGTGAGGGGCCTACGCATTTTGATCTCACATAAGAAAGTGACTTTCAAAGTGAACAGACGCACCAACAATCTCAACAGCGCACCTCCTCGACTAGATCCCATGTTCGTCATCCTCAACATGCAGAGGGGATCATTGAAGATATTGAACCTGTAAGGTCTCTTAAGCTTGCTTTTGTTTATAGGCTTTATTCTGCATTAAAGGAAGGAGGTTCTGCAATGACTTTCATTGATGAGTTTTTGAAAGAGAAAGGCTATAAGAATGAGACACATTTTCTCACTATGATGAAGCGATCGGGGGTTGTGCCTGTTGGAACGGCTGCAAAAACTTTTGCAAACTTTCCGAGTGACCCTCGCTTTGGTAGTACAAATCAGCCTGAAGTGAAGGATGATGATGAGAAAATGTATGTACATTTTAAGCCTAGAATGGGTGTGGCTGCAACTCTTCGAGGAAAGAGGGATGAATTGTTTCGATCTGAGGAACACAAGAAAGTGTATGGGAAATTGCTGAAGCGTGGGGTGATGAACCCACGCACGTGGATTTTGATTTTGATTTTGGATCTATTGAGCATCAATCGAGGGAGAAGTTTGAGAAACTTCAACTTCATAAGTTACATGCTTGAGTGCGAGGTGGCTTATTTTGAATTAACAGCCTATTTTTATTCCAACCTCGGTTTTCTTGATGCCAATAGTTTTTCGTTCGGTGTGAGAGATAGAGAGTATGTGGTGGACACGAGATACTCGGGCGAGATGTAATTGGTGTGGAAAGAGGAGCTTTCCAATCAATCTCGGTGTTTGTGAGTCATGCAACTCGGAACTTGCGAGAGACGAGAATCGTAGAAGGTCGTCTCTCCTACTCAAGGATGAATGCTACAAACACTTTGCTTCACAAGATAGTGATCAACTGTCTCGGACCAAAATCGACTTCGAAGACAAGATGTATCCATCTCGAAGCCAAATTGATGTATGCAATCAAGATCGGTCTTAAATTCTCTTTGCCCCATACTATCATGTTTCACATGTACAGGTCTATGGCGAAGGACAAGGGAAAACTCCCTTATGCTGCTCTCATCACTCGTCTTTTTAGACACTTGAACATTCAGCCTCCCCACATTCTCTCTGTAAAGACTATTGATCAAATGGTCATTGGGCTGAGGATGATTACAAAAATGCGTCTCAAAGAACTTAGCAAGAAGCTGGAGCAGTTCAAGGAGAAAACCCCTATGAAGACCAGACCAGACTCTTCTGCTGCTAAGAGGAAAGGAAAGGAACCCGTGACTGGCCCTATCAAGAAGAGGCGAGCAATCATCTTGGAGGATGAAGATGATGAGGATGATATGCCTATCTCTGCCTTTGTTTCTCAGTATTCTACTCCTGTATCAGTTGTACCAGAACAACAAGTTATAGAGGAAACTGAGAAAGGAAACCAGGAAAAGGAATCCTTGCAGAAAGAAGAAGAGGAAAAAGAAGAAGAAGAAGAAGAAGAAGAAGAAGAAACAGCAAAAACAGACCCCCAGCAACAACCAGCAGACTCACATGCTGAAGAAGATCGAGCAGATTTTCCAGCAGAAAAGGAGGATCAACAACACCTTGCCACTGAGGAATCTCCTCAGAAAGAAGAGTATTTCTCCCCTCCAGAAGACATTGAAACATGGGGAGATGTCCAAAGAGAAAGTACTCCTCTTCTCTTAACATTTACCAGTGCAAGTGTTAGTAGATCACCTCACAGTGCGAGAAGATGTTCATGCTTTGCTCATTTTCCAAAGAGGGAGAGGCAACATCTCCAAACATTGATCTCCCTGCTGATATTCACTCCACTGGCTTAACTCCACCATCAGACCGAGTTGATACAAGCACACAAACTGACAATTCAGCTGATTTCGGAAGGTTGCTTGAAATCATTCTGGAGCTAAAAGGCCAGATCTATGCTATGGGGTGTGAATTTCAGACTCTTCAGAATGAGAATCATGCTATGTTCATCTCTTTGCATGATCAAATTAAAGATGTTCAACGTCAGGTTGAGGCCACTTTAAAAGGCACTGCTCTCACTCAACTACAGGAGGATTTGAGGAAGCTAGAAGGAACTGTCAAGTCTATGGAGGACTTTCAACTTGTTCGCATTCCTCGCGCTCCTTGATATTCTCACCTTTTTATGATGACAAAAAGGGGGAGAAGACTTTGCAGATTTTCACTTTATTCCAATCCAAACTTTTAAACCTTCATTTTTTTTGGATTTAATATTTTTGTTATGTTTGACATTTTGACTTTATCTTGAGTTTTTTGCTTGCTCATTACTGCATTACTTTAAGCTGTTAAAGTAGATAAATATAGTTGATTGATATCTGCACAGGACTAATTTATTTTCTGTGGATGCAGATCTGTGTACAGGACAAATCTGAGTACATGATAAGTCTGTGTACAGGACAAATAATACTATCTTTACTCTAATCTATCATTGCTAGCTTAAATGTTGTATTGCAGGGCAATAGTATTCAAATCTGCAGGAAAGTTTTGTCACCATCAAAAAGGGGAGATTGTTGGATAAATTCTCTTCGAGATATTTTGAAGTCGACAAAACATTTCCATAGTCTAGTCGAAGACTTGCAAACTCTACCGGCAAAGTCTGAAGATCAAAGTCTGACGATAGCAAGACTCATGTTTCAAAGTCTACTCTCATGGACAGTTTCCAGACCGTCAAGTTAAAAATTTCTATTCTAATTCTATCTAATATGGTTTTTGGTTCAACGGCTATGGAATATCTTTCGATTGGAATCAGCACTACAAGATCTTATACTCATATTCGAATTAATATAGATTCTCTAAAGATTCGCAACTTATTTGGAAAGTTCTACTTATGGAAACCAAGATCTTGATTGTATGGGCGAGCATGATTGATGGGCTATCTACACTTGCCTTAAAGAGCTCGAGATCTCTCTAAATTAATTATGTCCAACGGGTTGATTGGAAGAACTTCTTTGGAAGGTGCCAACGGTAATGAAGGCATGAAGAAGTATATAAGAGAGACGCTCAAGTTGTTGAAGGGGTCAAATAGAAGAATTCCAAAGTTTGAATCTCCTTGTTATTTTGTGATCCTATTCTTCGAGCATTACATGTAATCAAAAGAGAGAGTAAAGTGTGGTGAGACCTTGAGGAAGTGTAGTAGAGTTTCTACACTGTGGATTCAAGGGCATGAGATTGTAAACACTCTTTTTGATTCTTAGTGAAATCCAGACAGAAGGGCTGTCCGTGCGGGAGAGTGGACGTAGGCTTGGTTTAAGCCGAACCACTATAAATCTGAAGTCTTGATTCTCTATCCTTAATCCTTTTATCTTTTATTACTTTCATTTGCAGCGATTGTTGTTTTTAATTCATTAATATCTCATTCGGGTTAAAATTTATAAAATCGCTCTAGTCACCTATTCACCCCCCTCTAGGTGCTAATTCTAGTCCTAACACGTGGGACAAGGTCGCGGTACCCCTTGTCAACCCAGACAGTGGTGATGGCTAGTCGAAAAGCAGCATCATCCCTAAACACATCTATCACTGCAACCTCCATGCTTACAGGTACTCCACAGCGCATGAAGCGATGAGATAAGGGGTCCATACCTATTGACCTGAAAAATATTAAATAAAAACAATGAGTTAAAAAATCAATAAATAAAAAATCTTAAATCTCGTATAGGTGGATGCCTCATATTGGAGCTTTATGATTACTTATCCTAAACATGTTGATGGCATATCAATAACAAAGCCTATGCCTTGCCTTAACTATATACCCGATGGAACTTGTCTTCAACTTAAGTCCCTCGAGTCCTAAACAAAGGCATATAAATCCACATATGTCAGAATTAGTGCAAATAATAACTAGAATACTCACATGCGTCAGATGTTAGTATTCACAGCATTATCAATGCTTTTGAGACTCAAACAACATTCCTCTCACTTCATAAACAATGACGATCATAGCATGCACGTGCCTTCTAAGTCACTAAAAATAATATTTAAATCATGCACGTGTCTCATGCATCTTGTATAAGTCCATGTCAAAGATGTGGGAACTATAAAACAACTTCTAAAGTATGCACATAGCACTCAAATACTTCTCACACATTTAGCACCTCGAGAAGCCATGACAAGTTCCTGTCCCATCTCCTAATGGAAAGCCTATGTTTTTCACCTCAATGCTATCACCTTTAATGTTGTCCAATGAAAATCGTGTGACTTTAAAGAAAGAGTGTCTTTTTGGCTAGCATGCCTATTTCCTTTGTAGCTGTCCATGGAAATTGTGCCAGTTTTATCCAACCCTGTCACAAGTATATTCGAAAGCTTATCTCCCTTCCTTCAAAGGGAAATGTGCATATGCAGTAACCAACCATAGATGATGTGGGAGCGAAGCAAAGCCTCCCTTTTTGGGGTATATTTTTATATTATTATGATGGCATGAAGTTCTCGAGTTGGTATTCACTAAGCCAACATGGATTTAGAGGCTAGTGATATAGATAGATTTTCATAAAAAAAAAAAAAATTGTATAGTTTCCATTTGTCTCATCCCTTTAAAAGAATTTGGGCATAGACAAAAGCTGATTTAGGGATCTCAATTGGACAAATTTCAAGATTTGATTAGTCTTTTTGTATTTCCTCTTTGAGGAAGCGACATTAGCCAAAAACTATCCGTACTTGATTATGAGCAATATTTATCACTGCTTTAATTATCACAATAAGACCTTAAAGGATTGCCAAATTGAAGCTTTCGCTCTTGTAATAAGCCTTCTAGCCAAAGTAATTCACTAACAGCATTCGCCATTGCTCAAAATTTTGCCTTAGCACTAGATCTAGCCACAACAGATTGTTTCTTAGTATGAACATTTAAAAAATGACCACCCACAAGCCTAAGGTATCGAGAGGTAGATCTCCCATCGGTCAGCCCAATCTGCAAAAGTTTAAGCTTTTACTCGCATATTCTTATTCTTATAGAGTTGTATACCTTTCCCAAGAGCAACTCTCAAGAATCGAAGAATACGAGAAACCACCTCCATGTGAGACTACTTAGGACTGTGTATAAACTGTCCACTGCATAAGAAATGTTAGGACGTGTGTGAGATAAAAAATAGAGTTGACCAACCTTCATTCCATCTAGCCTCATTTTCGATAGCATTCGAGTCTCATTGAGATGATCACTAAATATGACATTCTTGGAAATTCTATGCTACATGATTGAAGGAAGGCTTCCCAAACTCATTATGGTCAATATGAGTTCTTAGTCTTGCCTTTTGGTTCGATTAATGCATAGGCAACCTCTATAGATTTGATGAATCGGGTGTTTAAGCCGTTTTTGGATCAACTTGTGATAGTGTTTATTGATGATACTAGTATACTCAAAGAGTCTTGATGATCATGAGCAGCATCTAAAACTTGTGCTCCAAACACTACGTGAGCTAGTTGTATGTTAAGTTTATCAAGTGCGAGTTTTGGTTAAATCACGTGGTTTTTTTAGGTCATGTGGTTTTGAGCAAAGGAACTTTTTTAGACCTTGGAAGAGTAGAGTCAATAATAAATTGACCGAGACTGACAATAATAACTGAAGTTTGGAATTTCTTGGGGCTAGTTGGTCATTATTAGAAATTCGCAGAAGGATTTTCACATCTTGCCACTTCGCTGACTCAATTGATGAGAAAGGATGTGAAGTGTGAGTGATCTGATAAAGGATGTGAAGTTTGAGTGGTCGGATAAGTGCGAGTAAGGTTTTCAAGTGCTTAAAAGAAGATTTACTACTGCTTTGATCTTGACAATACTATTGGGATCTGTAGGTTTTGTAATTTATTCGACGCATCTCATAAAGGGCTTCATTGTGTTTTAATGCAACATGGGAATGTTGTTGCTTATGCATTGTGCATTAAGACAGCTAAAGATATGGAGGCACTATTTAGAGCTCGTTGTAATTGCGTTTGTATTAAAGATATGGAGGCACTATTTATATGGGGAAAAGTTCGAAATTTACATAGACCATGAGAGTTTAAATTACTTGTTTTCTCAAAAAGAATTGAACATGATGCAAAGACGCTGGATGGAATTATTGAAAGACTATGACTATCAGATTTTGTATCATCATAGAAAAGCAAACAAAGTCATAGATGCCCTTAGTCAAAAGTCTACACGAGCAATTGCACACATGATGGTTAAGGAACGGACTTTACTTGAAGAGATTCGAGATTCCGAGTTCAGATTTGATATGAGTAGTCTTGCAAGTGTGATGGCTACTCCTAGAATTGAGCTTGAAATTGTGCAAAGTGTCAGGGCGCTACAACAAATGAATCTCGAAATTTCAAAGATTCGAGAAAATACTTTAGAGGGAAGAAGGCCCGATTTTCAGGTATTCAAGGATGGAATTCCAAGAATCCATGAACGTCTTTGCATGCTTAATAATGTTGAATTGAGAAATGAAATCTTGTCATAAGCCCATCGGAGTAATTATAGTATCCATCTAGGAAGTACAAAGATATATCAATATCTTCGTAAGCACTATTGGTGAAATGGCATGGAGATTAATGTTGATGTGCCAACAAGTGCAAGCTCGACATTGTAAGTCACGTGGAATGTTGAAAATATTGGAAATACTCGAGTGGAAGTGGAACATTATACTTTCTCATTTTTTTAAAATATTTTTATAAGGCTAAAGAGGGAGAGAGAATGTGGATGAGCCTACTAATGGGTTGAAAATAGGTTCTAAACTCAACCTGTTTAGATCCATTTATTTTAGGCTTTAAACTTTTTAACCCATTTAAGGAAGACTTTTGAAAATTGAAGTGACCATATATGACCCATTTTTTGTTTTAAATGGGTCATATATGGGTTTAAGACTCATTTTGACATATCTAGTCAAAAGCATATAAGATTGGACATGGATAGGATTTGGTCAATCATAGAAAATATTTGCTTGAAGAAAAGGAAAGTCAATGCACGGAAAATTGATGCCACAACGACGCCACATGTATTATTCGTTAGGAAAATTGAACGGAATTAGTAGCTGGAGCAATCATTATCTCTACAGGCTCTACCTCATTACAAGCACTATCTATACCAATTATAATGCAAGTATTGGCAACCTCAAGAATTTTTGGTTACTACTCCATCTGAAGTTAAATATTGTCTCAATCCGCATAAACACCGCATAATCAATTCTATCTAAAAGAATTAGAGACTCATTAAATATAACTTCTTTACTGAAAATAGATAAATTTCATTTTAGGGAACCTTGTGTGTAATCTAGGAATATGCATTTTCTTACTCTTCCTTCGAGCTTACCATCATTCTCTTGAACATAGCATAGGCAACAAATACTATAAGAACAAAATAATGAACAACGTTACCTAACCAACCTTTCTTGAGTTTGACATCTAATCGTAGTCGATAAATCATTCATCTAGTAGCACATAATACTAAGCACATTCGCCAGGAATTTCCTTGACATACTACCACTATAGAGTATTTTATGGGCCATCTTTAGTAATGTTCTATTCACCAACTTTGTAATATGTTGTGGTTCACTAGTATCAATGTGATGCCTTACTATGCCTTCCTTCTTGCAAAATTTGTTTAACTCCTAGTAAATGTTCATGTTATCTTCAATTCGTACATGTTTAATTGTCTTACCAATCACCATTTTGGTCAAAGCTCTTAATTGTCCGATCATGACTATAGCATCAAACTCGTGCCTTAGCATAAGCATCCGCTTTTTCTTAGAGTGGTTTTCAATAACTCTTAGCATTAATTTGACACTATCCCCCGGAGGAAATAGCGATAGCTCGTGAGCATCCAAGCGAATCAATTCTATAACTTTTTTGACTTCTGAACTGCACTTTTTACCATTTGTCCAAGTCACAATGCTTGCATATATCTTGTTTCCCAACTACAAAACCCCAAAGCAGATTCTTTTTACTCAACTACACTTTACCATTATTGGTTCACTAATGAGTTGTAAATTAGATAATGTTTAATTAGCGTGAAATGAGCAACTGGAATTCATGGCCTGTCCATTAAATGACAAATCCTTAGTGACAAACAAACATAATTAGCAAAAATTCGAATGATTATTAACTACAATTACAATATCATTAGCAGACTGAATAATTCCACTCCTTTCTTGTTCTTTCGCTTAAGGTAATCCTATATCCTCTCTTGCCATAATTCCAACATACAACACTATCAATCTAGACCTACTACATTTGTCCATGCTTGCATTACTTTTGTTAGCACAAGTACTAACTCTTCATCTATTTTTACCTACTAAAGTAATAGACATAGGTTCATCAAATTCTCTCTTACTATTCGACCAAAAAAAAAAAAAAAAACAATTCTCTCTTACTAATGTCTTCACTTAGAAACAAATTGCAAACCTCAAGGCTATGTGCCTTTTCAAGATAGGATAAAGTCATATATAAGAGGGATATAAACTTGATAAAATTATCCTATGGGGAGGTGGGATAAAAATGGGTAGGATTTCTAATATCCATTAGAAGAAAGTTATTTTTTTCAAATAACAAATTTCTTAAATTAAAAAGATTAAAATTATATTTCAATATAAATAATATTTGAATTCTAATATAAGAAATTCAAAATAACAAAAAATAAAAACAATTTAGTTGTTTAATTTAATTTAATTTTTATTTATATATTCAAATTTAATTATATCTTATAATATATATTCAATATATAAATATAAATATATATTTATATCGATTACATATTTTAGGTATATTAGTACAGTTTAGTATTTAATAAAATTTTATTAGAGAATGATGGAAGAGGAAAAAAGAAATAATAATAATAATAAAAAGAGGAAAAAAAAGTAAATAAAAATGAAACAAGCAAAAGTGTTGCGAGAAATTTTTACAATTTTTGTTTGTGTAACTTTTAGGTTCATTTATACCAATTTGCCATTTATACCAAATAATGTATATGATATTATGTGAATATATCGAATTTATTACTACGATTTACCAAATAATGGATATGATATAACAAAATTCATGAATTTCATATTCTATTCTATTCGGTCCTATCCAAATTAGAAATTCATACGATCAAACGTAGGCTAAGCTTCTTGACCTATAGGAATTATTTAGTAATAACAATAGCATTCAAACTATCAAATAAAGAGGATAATAGAAACAAAACATATACCTCATCATCAAAGTCAATTTCAATAAACCTTGTTGACTAACGATCACATTGAATTCATTGATATGCTTAGGGTCCGTTTAGTAACGATTCTGTTTCGGAGGAACAATTTCTTTTCAGAAATAGTTTTTTTCTATTTCTATTCTCTAGAACAGTTTCTAAGTAAAAGAACATATTTAGTAACTACACCAAATTTCTATTCTCGGAATATAAAAAGAATATAAATGTATTTGATACGATCCACAAAATCTTTTTGTAACGTAAAATTTCTTTTAATTTTTAAATAATTTTTTAAGATTTTTTTATTTTTATTTTTTTTCTCATACTTCCTTGCGGCCGTCGATCAATCGGCGGCAGCCAGGCAGCAGGGGCGACGGTTGCCGACTGCTGATAGTAAGGAAGAAGAAAAGAAAAGGAAAAATAATTTATTTCTAAAAATTGTTTTTGGGAATAAGAAATTACTTTATTCTACTTCTTGTTTCCATTCCAAATTTGTTCCTTAGTCACTTTTCTATTACGGGAGTAGAAAAATTAGTTGACATTATCAAATGGATTTCTGTTTTTTTTTTTTTTTTTAATTTCGAAGAACAAAAGAATACAAAAATAAAGAAATTGGAACATTGCCAAACGGACCCCTAGCAACCATCATATCTTCGTCCGTTTTTAAGTAATATAGATGCCGCATCAACTAGATTTGTTGATTGTAGAGGGGTTCTTATTCATATTCAATAGGGCACTCATCAATCCTGTAGTTATATTCTCTTTCATAATGTTAAATACAATAGTACAAGCCAATGTCGGCCAAATAACAGTTGGTGCGTATATATTTTTCCCTAATAATTTCCTTTCTATATAAAACTTTATTCTTGTGTGAGATTGACCATTTTCATTGCAAATAATACTTTCCTTGCACTCTCCCTCCTTTGACTACTTTTTAATTACCAAAATGTCCCTCCCTCCCTTTTCTCTTGCTTATTTCTTTATTCTAATTGTAATTCTCTTTTATTGAAGAAGTGCTCTACCTTAATATTAACACGATAGCGTACAAACACGTTTGCTAAAATAAATATATGTCAAATTACATGTACTTGAGATAGAGAAAATAGTTGAAATATAATAGGTCAAAATATTAAATAAACTATTTTACAAAATAAGTTGCTCAAAATGATAATGTTTGGCTAATATCAAAATATTATGATATTAGGCTATTAGCACATTACTGTGAAGTTTTCTTCATTTCACTGAGAAGCAGGAGTTTGTGACACCAACTAGGGCCACCCTCTTGTCTAATAGGTATGCTATTAGCAAGCTGAGAAGACTATGTTTCTTATTTTAACTTGCTGGTACTTACATTTCAGCCCCCGAATTTGGTACAATATATTTTTCGAGCTCTATACCTAGCTCTACCCTCTAATTGCTTTTACATCTATAGTTGCTAAGGTCTACACGAGATCCAAATGAAGCAGTTTAAGGATTTACTCAGGTCCATAACTAATTATGGTCTTGGCTCTAATATATAGGCAAATCATGTTCAATTTTAAATTTGTACATATACTCCGTGCAAAGCAATTGATTGCCTAAAAGATGACGAGAAAACAATCATGTCAAATTATAAACAAAAATTAATCCAAGATAAATTTAATTTTATATATAGTAAAATAAGACATAAATTATCGAATTAGTGTGAACTTACGGTATATATCACTCGTGATTTATATTGTTTTCACATGATTTCTTTGTTTCTCATTGTCTTCATCACGTATAGAAGATTGTACGATTATAGTCACTGCTGTAACTCCAAAAGTATTATATTCCCGTACGAGTCGAATGGACAAAATTGGAGAAGAGCTTTAGCAAATAAGTACAGATTTCTCGTAAAATAATAAAAAAATAAATCCATGCGAAGCATGGGTACGTACGGTAGTATTTATACTACTATATAAAAACAAACATTTAAATTTGGTGTCCACCTACTAAATTATCCTTAATAAAAAATGACTCAATTAAGATTTTAAATGAGAATGTGAGGGCTCAAAGTAAAAAGTGGCCTGAGAAACAGTGAAAATAATAGCCTCAAAAAAAAAAAAAAGCTGGTCTATTAGTTTTATGCAAGAGCTTTCGTTAATCATGTTCTACAAGCTTGATTGGAATAGATTAAACATTGTTCCATGCGCAATAATGTTTTAAATGATCCGCAACCTTCTTTAACCTAAACCCAATCTGATTAATCACTAGAGCACATTGGGTTCTAGCTAATGTAAAAGCGATCGGGTTCGAGAGAGCTAGCCCAAGGCAATTATTGTTGCCTAAGACGGTCCATTTGCCCTTCGAGTCAATTGGGTTCGGGCAGGCTTTTATAGTGACCAAGCGGTCGCAACTCTACTTAACAATTCAAATTAAACTCATGTAAACAAAAATAGGAGAAATTACAAAATGGTTCAATTTTGGTCACGTTATCTTATTTTTCAAAAAACAGGGACCTTATAATATTTAAGTGCCCATCAAGATGTAGATGAAATTTGTTGACTTGCCATGTCGACATGGAATAAAGAATGAAGAATCCATGACTCATGTCATGTTAGCACTTGCGGGGATGTCTTTTAAATTTTTTTTAGCATTCGAGTCATTGATTGAAACAGTTATAGGAAAGCTACGACATTTGTTGCGTTCTTTTTTTTTTTTTTGTTAATAATGATTTTTGGGACTTGATCGCCAATTTTCGTTAATATACAGCCGGAAAAAAATATTTAAAATAATCCTAAAATAAGGACAGGCCAAGCCTGTGGCGACGTGCGGACCGCGCGGCGCGCACGGATAATTTCGACAATTCCCTCCCCCGAAAAAGAAAAAGAAATACTTTCCAGAGAAAAGAAAAATGCAAAATTCGCAAAAAAACAAAATCGCCAATGACGTCATCGAGGGGAAAATCCCCCCAAAAACAAAAAAGGAACGCGCACGCAACTTCGCTGGATCACGACAAACCGCGCTGGGTCGGTACGGATTTACGAAAATGCCCTCCGTGTCCACCTCCCTTCCCGTTAACCGGCGGGACATCACCGCTCCTCCCCCCACCTCATCGGCGAATCGCGGAAACTTCCTCCCTCCTCCCTCCCTCCCTCCTCCTCCGTCCTCCGCCGTCCTCCTCCGCCGCACTCCTCCGCCGTACCGCCGCGCACCGCCGGGCGCGGATAAGGCGGAATCGCGGGGCTCTCCCCCGCGCGCGCGCGCGCGCGCAAGCATCGATCGAGCGGTCCCCCGAGCGTCGGCGCGGCGACCGACCGAGCGACGAGACGGGAGAGAGACAGAGCGCTAGGGAGGGCGGGCCCGGCTTCGCCTCGGCAATCGGAGCTTGCCGCCGTGGATGCTCGCTTCTTCTTGGATGAACGCCAGGTCCTTCTACGCGCCTCCTTTCGACGATCGCTCCGTTCGGTTATACTCCCGTAGCTCCGAGCTTTTGCGGTTCTTCTTAGATCCGTACGTTCTTTTTTTTCCGCGCGCGCCGAGCGTCGGCTATCTTGTCGCCGCGTTAACCGCCGTCCGATTGATTGCGCGGAATAGAGAGTAGGCCGCGGGTGTAAGAGTGTTCGGCGTTTTGACGTTTCGCTCCTCCGATTGATTGGTGGCAGAGTTCCGGAATGGAGTATCCGCTCGGTGGTCATGCGCCGGCCGTGCTGCAGCTCCAGAAATGGAGCCCTCCTCGGGCCGAGCTCAACCTCTCGGAGTTTCGCGAGGCTTTCATATCCCCCACGCGGCAGCTGCTACTGCTGCTCTCGTACCAGTGCGAAGCCGCGCTCCTTCCCCTGCTTAGAGGTATCTTGTCTATGTGCATCGCGAATTTTAGCTGGGATGAGATTTGGATATGCTTTTGTTCTTTGAGTGGATTGCTAAGTATGGTTCTTTCTGTTATTAGGGTTCTAGAGTTCTTTCTTCCAATACAAAGTGGCCTTATTTTACATTGGTGTATGTTTGCTGCAGGGAACTTGAACATCGCAAATAATTCAGAGTGCTGTGGCGATGGGACTTCTCAGGATCACGGTTTGTCACCTTCGACAGACCATAATAGGTCAAACTTAGGGAATAATTTGCCATCCACATCGGGACCAGCAACAGAATGTGATGTCGAGTTTTTTTATCGTAGTAGCTTTCCTGGAGATCATAGTTATCCATTTATTTCAGATGTAACTTCACTGGCTTGGGGTGCATGTGGTGACACCTATAGTCATCACCAGGATACTCCATTCAAGGAATTTCTTTTTGTTTCTGGGAGACAGGGGGTGACGGTTCATGCTTTTCGTCAACATGATAATTCCAGTGAAAGAACTAAATTTGTGCCAGAGTCTGAATTTGGGGAAGGAAGGTGGATGGAATGGGGCCCTTGCGCTTCGACTGGTCGAACTACAGAGCCTTCCAGCTCATCACTGGAGGTCTCCGGAAATTGCACTGAGGTAATTGAAAATATGACGGGTGATCACAAAGGCTCTGATAAGGATGAGTCATTAAGCAACATGCTTTCAAAGAGGTGGTTGCGGTCCTTCTTTACCAGAGTTGAAACCGTGGAATTTGATGGTAAAATATGGATCCAGTTTCCTTCGGGGCTGTCCTATCCTCACTCTGCTGAGGTTGTTTCTTTTACCATTTTTGACAATAATTTCTCATCTCCCGATGCCGTTTCCAATGGTCATTATGTTGGAGACGCCAAAGATATTCAACCTGAAACAGTTCTTGATCCACTTGATGATGCATCTGTAAATTCCAGCCCTAAATTTCAGTCCGATAGATTATCCAATTTTTTAGGTGTTGGCCTTGACTGTCACTATAGTTGTTCCAAAATTTTCTCCAGCAATTCACATTACTTGATTGGGTTTGTCTTAACATCAGAACATTATAGTTCAATTAGCAGTAGTGGTGCCAGTAAAAGATTGGGGAGCAGAACTTTCATTGTTGTTCTCAGAGTAGCTACTTCGGGAATTGAGTGGGTTTCCTCAGTAAGGCTTGGGGAACATTCAACCTTGGACCTGCCAGGAGCGTGGACAGACTTTTGCTTTTCTGATAGTCTAGTTGTTTGCCTCGCTGCATCCGGCTTGATATCTTTTTATGTGGCAATATCTGGTGAGTATGTGAGAAGCTTAGATATCATGCAAGCTTGCGGAGTAAGTTCTCAGTTGAACTCCTTTCAGCAAGAAAATATCCACCTGGGCAGAAAACCACAGGTCAAACCAGTTGAGACTTTTGAAGAGATGACCCATCAAAGCAGTCGTCTTAATGTCAAAAGGAAGTTTACAAGGCTAGTTGCTGCTTGTTACACATCTCTACTAGCCGCAGTTGATGAAAATGGTGTGACATATGTAGTATCTGCTGCCGATTTCTTACCAGCTGAACACTATTTGAGTGCACTGCTTCCGCCACATATTCATGAGTTGGGGATACTAGTTGGGTGGGAGGTTGGTGGTTTTGACATAGGGCATTCGTTGGTTTATCCTGATGTTTCAAGAAAGCAACATGGAAACAAGGGAAGTAAGGAGCTTCAGAAATACCAGAACTGGTATTTGAGTGGGATGAGAAGTGAGCGGGACTCATCTTTGACTGGATCTGCCACTTCGATGAAAACATATGAGAGTTCTCAGGGCTTAAGCTTAAAATCAAAGTGCAGGCGCACAGTCTTTCTTCCCATGGATGGTTTTAAAGCGGATGACTGCATATGTTTGTCTCCTCTGGGAATCACTAGGCTAGCTAAAAAGCACATGTCGAAGCAAGATGGTTGCCAAATTATGCATTGTGATCTTCAAGTGGATTTTGCTGTTTGTAATGACCAGTGTATGAATACAAAGAACAAGCCCTTCAATCTCCAAGTGGGTGAAGGGGGTTTCTTTGGAGAAGCAGTTGGATGCACTTTCCAGGGATGCCTGTATTTGGTGACACAGCATGGACTTTCAGTAGTTCTTCCCTCAACTTCAGTTTCACCAAATAGGCTTCCTAAATCTATAGGATATAAGTTCAGAAGTAATGATGGAGGCGCTCTAGATGAAGCTGGCAATCACTTGGGAATTGAAGAAAGATACCGGCTTTGGTCACCTTGGAAACTTGATGTTTTAGATAGAGTCATTCTCTGTGAGGGCCCAAGAGTGGCGGATTGCTTATGCTTAGAGAATGGTGAGGTTCATACTCTTTCATACTTTCTTTTAGCTTGAAGGACTACATTATGTTTCATTACTTCGTAGTGGTTGTGAGATCTACAATTGCTGGTTGTTCCTTGTAATTGCATCCGCAGCCTGGACATTGGCCAAGTTTTCTTCATTAGTTCTACTATTGATTTGGCAATCTGTCCTTTGGCCATTGTATTTGGATAAGCATCTTGATTGTGATTGGATATGTCAGAAGAAGTGCTTCTTTTCTGTCATTTTGTTGGACTGGTTAAACCCGACTTAGCAGGAGCTGTGAACATGAATGCTAGCTATGTTGTGGCAAATCTTTCTGAAGAAAATCTGTGACACCTATTAAAATATTGTGAAAGAATGTAGCAAATGACGGTGAATATGACATGTATCAGCATTGTGGATCATTGGCTGTGCTAAAGCATAGAGAGAAGGGAATAGCAATAGGTGCACAAGCTTGTACACTAGCGTCATTGTGCATGTGATGTAACTTCACATATACATTCCGTAAGTACACACAAGAACCCTAATTATATATCTCTTAATCAATGTGGATGTGTTACCACTTCACACACTTTGATATGAACTATTAAGTTTTTAACTGGAATGGAAACTAGCTGGAATTAATACGAGATCTGAATTTATTGGAGCACACTAGTAGTGGGGGTCCTTTTGTTCTTAGTTGGCTGTTGATATATCAAATTGCCAATGCCATGAAAACCATGTTTTGGCATTTTATGCTCTGTCAGTGTTAGCCATTTCTTTGGGCCTTGAATTTATATACACCGTGTTTATTTGGACTTGAACATTAGTTGATCTGGTAATTCTATGTGAAGCATGTCTTCACAGCCTGAAATTGTTTGTCTTGAGAGGACTGTATGTAGACATGAAAACATGAAAGCTTGATATTATTACAATTGTAGAATAATCGAAGTAATTTACCTATGAAAACGTTTTGCACTGGGCTTCCTACTCTTTTATTCAAATATATGTGGCATTGATATTTTCATCCTATTAAAAGTAGGCTGAAGCTGAACTTAATACTGTCAGAAGAATAGGCTGAGCTGGATGTGACCGTGTTATTGCTGCTTCTTTATCATCATTTACTTTCTCTTCTGAGGATCTTTTCTCTTATGTTTTATTTTCTTTTTGAGCTACACAATCGTCATCACGAGCACTAAGATTAATCAATGACCAAAGTCTGCCACTTCAGACAGAAGGTCCATTGGCTCTTTTTTTTTTGCCTTCTGGATAGGAGAGGTATACTTAGGAGAAGAGCTCCTGGTTTTATGGTAGAAAATTTTAGCAAGTCATATTGGAAGGTCCATCGTTTTCCTTTTAGCTTTGGAGGCTGTCGTTTTCCCTTTTTTCGTCCCTGATGACTCTTTATCGTTCATATAAGTTAAATGATTCCTGGTGACTTAATAACCAGTGACAAAGCAAAGTTGTGTCAAGGATGCAAACCCCAGCCACCCCTTAAAAACACAAACAAAGTAAAGAAAGGAAAAATGACACAGATCCGCCCGCCCCGGGGGGGGTGTTTTGGGCTGGTGTTATATTGAATATTGCAGGAGATGTATTTTCAGATTGCAGTTGGTTTGAGGGGTTTTTACTGGCTTATTATTATGGCAGATGTGTAACATGGTTATCTTGTTAGTCAAGAATAAGATCCTGATATTCAAACTTTTAAGCAGTGAACTGGTTAAATCCAAGGACCTGGCCTGTCGCAAGCTGTAAAAGCAATTCCAAATGAGCCAAATATATTTAAAATAATTGAGGTACGTTGGAAGATGAATGATATTTCCACATTTGGATGATTTCATGTTGAAGGAAGGGGTTTAGCTTAAAAGCATTAGATGTGTAGATAGATTTGATCAAATCTAGCATATTCTGTGTACTTTTAGTACATTAATTTAATCAAATTTGGACTATTTGAAATTCCAGTTACCAAATGAAACTGAACATGTCTTGTATGAGTAGCAGTCTGAAAAAGAAAATGAAGATGAAAAATATTTGAAAGGTCAGTGCTTCTATATCTTTTAGTATGACATTTACATAATTGTTTTAACCTTGATATGATAAGAACAACTACATTCACATTCAAAAGGCTTATTTGTGAATATTACTTGAAAATTTATGATGTTTAATTATGTGCTATAGTGTCATACAGATAGTAACAGAAAAAAATTGCTTATGTTTGGTTGAAAAAATAGTGCATGGATAGGAAATTAACAATATTCAAGACTTGTGCATCTCTTCGGCCTTCAACCTGTTTGTTATAAAGTGTGGTCCCTAATTTGCCAATTGTTGTTTGTCAGAAATGATATATGATACACATGCTCTTTTGCCTTTTATGATCATATTCTCTACTTCTTTGTAGTCATTTCGCTATGATCAGTTGTTATTCCTTTCTTTTTTCTCAAGTATTTCGGATTCCTAGTGGTGAATGGTGCTTGTCTTGGCAGGATGGGACCTTAAAGTTTCTCGAATACGTCAATTACAACTAGCATTGGACTATTTGAAATTTGATGAAATTGAGAGGTAATATTCTGAAGTTTCTTTATGAAATTGTATGTCACTCCTTAATTTATGTCACGGTTTTGGTGAACAAAATTTTGAATATTTTTCTACTTTGCTATGTTGTTTGCCTGTTTTTATTGGTCGAACGTGCTAGTGTTTTTTTAGCATATATACTTTTAGTCTCACATTGTGTTGACAATATGTATAATTTGTTCCATTGTTATTCATGTTGAGAAGAAAATTAAATATACTTAACCATTGAGAATGACTGACTCACTCAAATGGCGTGTCCTTTGGTTCCTCATTTCCCATCACCAAAATTAAGGGATCTTGCTTCTTTATAAATTATGGGTCTCACTATCTTTTTAACCACACATATTGATTGACATGCCTTCCAGCCTTTGTCATACCGCCAGCCTTCGCATGTAGTGTAGTAATGTATAATATACATGTCTTTCCTTTATCTAAGAACTTCAGCTTTTGGAACAAATGGTTCCATATTCAATTCCCTTTTGTTTGAGGGGTTTGGTTGGGTCAAACCTAGGAGATGATGGTTTAGTGTTCTTCAAATTGGACGTTTGACCACATGGAGATAATTTGATGTCCAGTTTCTATGAATTGTACCAGAAATGACTGATCTTCTCTTAAGTTGAGATGGGGCTGGGAATTTGCAAAGGCAGGCAGACATTCCATGATGTTTTTGGAATGGATGTCTTAGTAATGGAGTCTAACTGACTTATTTGTCATGTCTATGTATTGTTTCTATGCATTGATTTTCTCTTTTCTTGAGGGATGTAATTGGCTTCATAGACATGGTAGATACTCTCTGTTGTGAATGAGTTCTTATTTGATCTTTGAGCTCTTTGGAATGCCATCATTTAAGCACAGGTTGCAGTCCATCCTTATAGTTCTTATTCATCCCGTATCCGTAGGGCAATGACTCCACTATTAGCCAGCAAGCCTTCATCTTGGTGCCCTTTAATGACATTTATCCTTTTACTGATCAAAAGTAGAGTATACATTCATCAATGGATTGGTCATTCATATCCCTAAAAAATTCGGATCTGTTTGTCATTACTGTTATTAGGGAATAGCTTTTGCTTTCTGCAAGTCCATAGAGATTATAAGAGCTAAATCAAGATGTTAATGGTCTTTATGGCTATTTTCAATATTCGGTCAATTTGAAAAATGTACTAGTTAGCTGCAGTTCATCGTTCTCTGTCATGAATTGAATCGAGTGGATGGATTATTACCGAAAATTATGTCAAATCCTCCACCTTCTTCTGGTTCATAAGAGTAAAAGATGTACTTGGAAACGCGATCACATAATTACTACAAGTATGGGGAACTTGAATCGAAATTTAGATGTTTCTAGCATATAAACAAGCATGGAACATGAGCAGATAATACTGGCTGTTTTGTGTCACGGAAAGTCATAGACTTCATCAGAACTCTTTTTTCCAAGTTAAAAAAATACCTAAAAGTTGAATATTTTTAATGGTAGAGTTGACTATACAGTTTCTGATGTACTCAATTTTGACAATGATCCTTCTGTTTCCTTTTTCTGACTCTCTTATCTTTTGCTGGATGACTAGATCCCTAGATATGCTTGTGGGTGTTGATCTCTCGGAAGCAGGCATTTTGAGAATAATCTTCCAGGCTGCTTTTTTGATGTATGGAAAAGTTGGCAGTGATACTGATGTAGCTGTGGCATCAAAGTAAGATCTCATTTTCGGTTCATCTTTTCCGTGGTTATACAATTACATAGAAACTACAATATTCCAGAATACCATTGTCAGAGGCCCTAATTTACTTCCTAATGGAAGTGCTGCAGTCATCTTATTTATGCATTTCTATTCTATGTCATTACTTCTACAGACGATGATAAGTACAGTTTCACCTATCCTGCTGAAAGTTGATCAAGATTTCTGCATAAATCTATCTGAATATCCATATCATAATTAAACACCTGTCTCAAAAATTTGCAAGAGAATGGGTCACGTCAAGTGAAAGAACTTGAGATGAACTATAGGAACAGGAAGTTGTATCTTCTCCCTTATCCTGCTCAGAGCATGAGGAGAATGGCAGGGCTTTACTTCTCCAGGAAACACAAAACTTATTGGCAGGTCCCACTTTAATGTATTTGGATGTAGCTTTCAAATGAACTCTGGCTGGTCTGTTAGTTGCTACTACTGATGCTGTAAAGGACAAGGGAAAGAAGGAATTACATCTCATTGTTTGTCATAATAATCAAAATTCTTGCTGGGAGAATACTTCTGTTATACAGGATTAATAAATTCCCCAAAGTGGTATTACAGAACTGTTTACTCTTATATCAATTTCAAGAATGTTGACCAATTTTAAAACCATTTTTAAACCAAAAGCATAATGACAGTATTGATTCTTCTTTAGTTTGTGGAATTTCCATATTTTCAGTGAGTGACCACATAGTAACAGGAATGTCCAGATTTTTTTATTTATTTTTTATTATTTTATTTTTTATTTTTATTTTTATTTTTTTTTCCAGTCAGGAAGGTCCAGAGTTTGCTAGCCATTAGAAAAGGGCATTTATTTGTAGTTTTTTTTTTTTTTTTAATAGATAAAGTTAAATTTTAGGGCAGTAAGGGGCTGCAAACCCATGTGCATATAGAGCCCAAGAAAAGAAGGCTGAAGCCATTACAAAACAGCTCTGAAAACCAAAAGAGAGCTCAAATACAAGATTATCGTCATCTATATTAACCAAGGCATTTACATCCACATGCAGGTTTCCTCTATGCCAAAAGTGTATTACTTTGAGCTAATTTTTAATAAAAAATAGAGATGGAACATTACTCTCCATCAAAAGTATTTTGTTCCACTCCTTCCAAATCAACCCAGAAGCAGAGAGAAGAATTGAGGCAATCCTTCTTTTCTTCTGGTAATGAATACCCTGCCAAGCCTAAGTTCTTGCTTGATTGAACCTCCAATAACAGAAGATAACCTGGTGCAAGTATGAGAAACTGTCCAAACCATTTTCTTCCAAGTAACAATTAAGGTCTTGGTGACATTTAGGGTGTGTATGATAACATTTCTGTCATCGGGAAAAATTTCTATTTAGAAATAGTTTTTTCTATTTTATTCCCTAGATGAGTTTTTGAGTAGAAGAACGCGTTGGTATGAACCTAAAATTTCTATTTTCGGAATAGAAAAAGAATAGAAAAGCGTTTGTTACGGCGCTAAAATTTTTTTGTGACGTGGAATTTTTTTAGCTTTTTAATAATTTTCTGAGATTTTTCTAATTTTTTTGAATTTTATATTTTTCTTTTCTTTTCTTTTCTTTTTATTCCTTCTTCTTCCTCCTCTAGCCAGTTGTTGGGCCTCAACGATGGCCAGCAAGGTTGACCTTGGATCCTCGAGCAAGGCTTCACCTATGGTGGTTGGGTGAGGTTGAGCCTCATCGGTGCCTAGGCGAGGCTGAACTTGTTGACCATTGTCTTTGGCCAGTTGTTAGCCATTGCCGAGGCCCGACAACTGGCTAGAGGAGGAAAAAGAAGGAAGGAAAAAAAGAAAAGAAAAGAAAAAAAGGAAATGTGCTTGTTTCAGCAAAAAGTAGATTCTTTTTACTTCTTGTTTCTATTCCAAATCTATTTTGTGGCCACTTTTCTATTTTGGAAATAGAAAATTTAACTGACATACATAAAGGGATTTTTTTTTTTTTTTGAGGAAAAAAGAATAAAAAAAACAGAGAAATAGAAACATTACCAAAAACGCCTTTATTAGCTTCTCTCGTGAACAAGAAAACTACACTACGATGAAGCTGGACATATCCGCATTGCTTTTTAATAAGCTTATACTGTTTGCCAAGCATGTTCTGAGGAATTTGAGATCGTGATTGATTCATTTTGTTGAAAGAAAAGGGAAAATAGAATAAATCTATCCTGAATGTGGGATATGGTCGGCTTTATTCGAATGGACTAAAATTTGATTGTTTTCTTGTATTAGGACAACATCCCTATGGATATGCTTGATTTATCTGTAGAGGACTGCATCCTACTAAGAAACTTTTTATTTATTTTTTGTTGAAATATAGTAAAAAGTACGTAAGGTTACATGTTCATAGATGCATCACATGAAAGTATAATGGTTATATCCACTAAGAGACATTGAGCTAAAGGTTCTACTTCGAAATGTATCATATTCGTCTGATCGATTTCTAGGGGAAGGAGTGTGTAGTTTGGTATCCTGATGCACTTTGTCTTTCAGGGCACCGTGTTATTTTTCTTACTGGTTATGCTGACCTATTGGCTACACTTTTTTTGTCTACCAAATTGATTACTATCATGTGTCAAAATCAGTTTTAAGAATTGGATTTCTCATTTATGTATGGATGTCACATCACATGGAGACTTCTTTCTTGGAAAAATGTTTCAATCGTGCACATATGATGGAGCCCTTTACCTTTGATACGTTGATATGATCACTTAAATTGTCGATGGCATTTGAATTTCTGATACGTCCCTCTGGAAGACATTCAATTGGTTGTTTTCCATGTGAGGCAAGAACGTACTTCCAGATGGCTTGTGCTTATTTATTGAATTTCTCATTTATCAAGTTGTCATTTCAAGGGGAATCAATTGATTAAAGCAAAACTGGTAAAAATTGACTCAGCCAAAATATTCTCACTTGTTGGTATAATGCACTATTAGCAAAAGAGACCTTTCAAGTTGCATTGCTGTGCATCATAGTGTGGTTATATCATTATCATGATTATTTTTCACCTTGATTTAAGCCTGGAAGAAAAATCTTATGCTTTTCTTTGGAAGGTCCTTTTTTCGGATTATGCTTTTGATTGGTCAGACAATGTAAAGGGTTTATGCCGGAACTTGTATGTTTTCTTAAAGGCTTTCCTTGTTTTATCATTGTTTAGTGCATAATTGGGGCTGTCCTTATCTTGAATTTATGACAGGCTTCTTGCATTGGCTTCTTCCTTCGCTACCAAACTGATTCGAACATGTGGTTTGCCACAGCAGAAGAAACATGCTTACATGTTTGAGGGCTGTGACAGTGAAGTACTACCTCCCTCCCCTCTAGTGGAGGAAGTACAAGGTGAATTAAAAAAAATGAAAAGGCTTAATGAGATGGCATATTTTCTGGAGATCATTCGGAATTTGCAAGGACAACTTGCTGCAAAATCTCAAAGGCCAGGCCAAGGATTGGTATGATATGCTTATGCTTCTTCTGATTTATTTATATAGATGTTTGTGGCTAATAATTACATCAATTTCTACAGGTGGATGTAGGGGAAGCATTGAGTTTGGTGGATGCAGAGCTATCTACTGATGAATCTGGACTTTCAGTTGTCCCAGCAAATTCAATGTCCCTTACAGCATCTAACCACCATGATGTTTCTCTACCAATTAAAGTCCTGGGTTTTCGAAATAATGAGAATCTGGCTTTGACAGTGGACTCTTTGGATTCTGGAGTCCTCACGAATTTAGATGACTCATGTGATACATCTTCCGTTGTACCCCGAGTGGTTGAGGGAAAGATCCCTAGAAGGAATCTTCTTCCCTTGGAAAATCCCAATGAGATGGTGAGACGGTGGAAAATGGACAATCTTGATCTTAAGACTGTGGTCAGAGATGCTCTTTTTTCGGGCCGTCTCCCCTTAGCTGTTCTTCAGTTGCACCTCCATCAATCAATAGATCTGATCGGTGAGAACGAGCATTATGATACTTTCAATGAAGTTCGTGAAGTTGGGAGGGCCATTGCATATGACTTGTTTCTTAAGGTAAGTAGGTAATGAATTTTCTCATAAGGTAAATGTTTTTGTCATTGCATTACAACGAAACACGGTTAACAGGGTGAAACAAGACATGCTGTAGCAACGCTTCAAAGGCTTGGAGAAGACATAAAAACCTGTTTGAAGGAATTACTTTTTGGCACTGTGAGGAGATCTCTCCGAGTGCAGATTGCAGAGGAGATGGACAGATGTGGTTATTTGCGAGGCAGTGAGTTGAAGATATTGGAAACTATAGCGTTAATTGAGGTATTAGGCATTTTTCATTCTGGAAATCCTCTATCTAAAGGCATTGCAGCATATATAATTTCACTATTTCCTTTCTCTGCTCTAATATCTTTCTTTGTCTTGTGGCGGTCTGACAGAGGCTATATCCCAGCAGTCGTTTCTGGAAAACATTTCTTGGCCGGAGGGGCCAAATGGAGAGTGCAGTGGAGCAAATTAATATGCAATTGTTGCTCTCACCTATGTTCACTAATATTATCATTGAGTGCGGTGAGATTGATGGAGCTGTCATAGGTTCATGGGTAAATGTCGTTGGTAATTCTTTAGATCCTGTGGTTAATGAAGAGAGTGTTCATGGTGGATATTGGGCTGCTGCAGCTGCTTGGTCTAGCATCTGGGATCAGAAAACCGTTGATCGGGTGAGTCATTTTTGTTTTGTTGTAAGTTTATGTTAGATGCATTTCTGTCTTTTTCTTTTTCTGTTGTTGTCTTTATTCAAAACAGGGCATGTTAGTTGAATAAAAAGTTAAGAAAGGAATGCCACTTGGTGTGCTGTTTGGTTTTCTTGAACATTCCCATTTTATATAAATAATCACAATGAATATTTCTTGATTTTTTCCTGCTGTGCTTAAACTTAATCACTTCCCCAAAATTTATAGTCTGCCTAGGAATTGTTTACTAGGCATGATGTTACTATCTTCAGTCCTGACCTGGTAGGCTCAATTTTAATTCTTCACTTTTGCTCATTTTGTTTCTATAGTGAGATCTAATCGTTGGAAGTATCTTTAAATATATGAGATCATCCTACATATCTCTGCCGTTGACTGTAGGTTTGATGTTGGTGTGAACTCGTAATTGCCTTGGACATTTTCTGTAGCAGAATGTTCTTATTCATTTCTTTCTTCTCTGATCCTTTTATGGTTAGCTGATCACATCATGCACTGTGCTCTGTCTTTTCAGCTTCTTCTGTCCCACTTTTGCTAAAATGTTCATATCTATTTCCGTCAAGTGATTTGAACAGCTGACTTACTACAATGAAAGCTCAAAGCCTCATTTCATGCCTTTGAGTTTGTTGTCTTGCTTGTAGTCTGTTGCTAGAGCTGGCAAAGGCAAATTAATGCACTTATTAAAAAAATCTGGTCTTTTGTTTGTTATCTGATTTAGCTTTTATCATTGTGGGGATATTTATGTTTAATTTGATATAAAACATACAGAAAATACAGATGCTATCATCTATAGCTTGTGTTGCAAATTTACCTTGCTTCTATTCAAAATTTAATTCTGATAGCCTTTTCATCTCTTTTGTTCGAAGAGGTTTGTGAGTCAAATTGTCTCTCCATATGCCTTTGCTTTATTAGAGAATTTGAACTAATTTAATTCTTGGCTTTTTTCAGCAGTGATTTTCACTGGTAATGTGATTATAGTTGTCCTTCCATCACTGTCATTGCTTTAAAAACGTTTCCTGTTATTCATATGTGGAGATGATTGATCTTGTTTTTGATGGTTGACAAGGCTGATCAGATTCTGGATCAGTCCTTTCTCTTGGGTTTTCATGTATTGAAATTAAGTTCTGAGAACCATTTTGTTGCGTTTCTTTCGTTTCACCGCTTTAAAGGAGAACATGAACTAATAGAGCTTTTGGGTTTCTTAGTTTGTGATTCTCATTGGACTTATGATAGTGATTTCCATCTCTATTATTGCTTTTATGTCGTTTCATAAGAACATAGTGGATCTTGTTTTGATGGTTGACATGGCTGATTAACATCTTGGATTTAGTATATTCATTCTGAGGATGACTTTGTTACCCTTGTACAGATTGTACTTGATCAGCCTTTTGTGATGGGGGTTCATTGTCTTTGGGACTCGCAACTTGAGTACCACATCTCCCATAATGAATGGGAGGAGGTTGCCAGACTGTTGGACTTGATGCCTTCATCCGCAGTATGTGACGGAAGACTCCAAATCACTTCTCATGATTTGCAGCCTAGCACTACAGATGGATATAGCAAGCAAGTTTCTTACCATGTTGATGATTTATTCTCTCCTGATGAAATAGATGACCCCTACATCAATGTACCAGGTGTTAAGATTTTCAGGTTTTCAGCAGATATGATGTGTTCTATGTGGGTAAAAATGCTCCTTGAGCCTGAGCTTGCAAAAAGGTTTATTTTTTTAAGAGAGTACTGGGAAGACACATGTAACATAGTGTCTCTCCTGGCTCGTTCGAGCTTCATTACAAGAAAGTATCATGCCCCATTAGAGAGTGGATCCTATGAGATCCCATCAAATGTTAATGCCTCCAATGCCGGAGAAACTTGTCTTACTGATTCTATTCAAAATTTGCATAAGGTCATCGCACGTTATTGTGCTCAGTACAGCTTGCCGGATTTTCTGGACCTTTATCTTGATCATCACATGCTTGGTTTGGATCGTGAATCCCTCGATCCATTGCTGGAAGCTGTAGTAAGTTTTCTCACATCCAGTGAGTGCTACTGGTCCTCATTTTAATTTTCTTATTTGCAAATAGACTCAGTCTGCATCTTTTGAAGTGCTTTTTTGTTTTTTGTTTGCATGGCTTAATATATCTCTTCCACCAATTTGACATCGAGCATAATGAAGTATGATGTACTGGGTGATGGCACCTTAGTTATCACCCTAGTTACTGCTATAATCATCTGTCACTATCTGACTGAGAAGCATAATAGATCTCAGTCAATGCATCAGTTGCTAGGTCATCCCAGATCATGGTGTATGCACTCGTATTTACATTGACTCTAGAATTCTTTCACACTTTGTTTGGGAGAGGACAAAGAGATAGGAAAGGAAGATTTGGACAATTTGAATGATTTTGGACAGAAAATTGATCCCTCCATATGTGCGGAGACTGCGGAAATGAAATTGAGTCGAAATCTGAAAGGATTGTGGGAGAGAGTTTATCACTTTATAAGTAAGGAAAATGTGAAGAAGAAAATGCATAAAATTCCTATAATTACAATAGCTGTGACTTTCTTTTCATTGCATAACGAGTAGTTTTCAACGTACAATCTATTTGGATTTAATCTTTACTTTCTTTCTCTGTTTTCTTCTGTCCAAATCTTAAAAGGGAGAGTTATCTTCTATCCTGCTCGCTTTGTCGTTTCTTCTCCTTCATTTAGTGTTCTCCTTATTCATGCTCTGTCAATTTGGATGTTGCCAGCTTTATTGCTTACTCTTCAGGGACTTATTATAATTTATTTTTTAAATATTGTTAACAATAAGCCAAAAGAGGGAGATTATCACGTTGAGTTCTTGGATGTTTTCATTGGCTACCTCTGTTTTGTCGAAAGAATAGCTTACAGCTAGAGTTCACTTTGAAATCTGTGTGCATAAATATAGTTTCATTAGAATAAATCTTCTGTTATAATAGTTGACCAACTTAATTATAGATGGTTTGCCAAGTTTTGGTTTCAGCATTAGATGATGGGATGGTGAAGTCTCTACTGATTGTAGATGTCAAATAATCAGGTGAATTTGGCAGGCAAGCGGTATCATAACCTTCTAGAAGTGCTTCTAGTTTTTGTCTGCAATCAGGATAGCAACTCTCAAGCTAGACAAGCTCATCTTTTTGTCATTTTGGTCTTCTGAGTTAACTGTGTCAGTTTGTTAGCTATTACCTTATAAATCATATAAATTTTTGAAGACTTTTCTGGAATTGGGTGAGATAGATGGAGAAATTCTAGACATGGAGCTTAAGTGGGATGATAATATGATTGTTAAGTCCTGATTTATGAACGTGATATAATCTAATGGATGTCTAGATTTCTGGTGATAACCTGCTTGTCAATCTTGTGACATTTTGGGTAACATAATTTGATTGAGAAGCCAGTAAGATAGTGAACTATTGAAATTTGCATTATTGTAGTAATAAGAGGGTTACAATATCTTCATTGGATAAACTTTTCGTGTTTTTCATAGCGTTAATACTGCTGACTGATCTTTTTTGGCTTTCTGTTCTTATCTCTCTGTCAAGAAAATCTGTTATGGAAGTTCATTTCTGAAAATATTGATGTAGATGCACCCAAAATCATTGGGAATCCTATGGAGTTTCAGAAAAATGAGCATTTTAGACTCTCTTTGCTTTCGTAACACTGAGATTTGGAACATCACGGATAATGCAGCAACTTAGTTTTAGCTATTACTCAATAAGATAAGATTAACTTATTTCTCGAGGAGAGACTCTGGTGCCTATATATATGGCCCATGCTCCCTTTTCTTCTTTCTAGCTCAAAATATTGTCAGAATAATTTGACTACTTAACTCTCGGGCATCCCTCGTTATGTTGTGGATCCTTACATGATCTACGGGGTTCAAGAGTTCTTAATGTCATGCTTTAGTTGTAGGGTCACTCTTATATTATACATCTCTTTCTTTTATAATGTTTTTGGGCTACTTACTTTTTGTGAGAAGTGAAGAGAAATCCATGATGAGGCAAAAAGGAGGTGTTTTTTTTCTTTCTTTCGGCTACTTATACTAGAGATCAATTAGTTATTGCAGCTGTTGCCAATCCTTCTGAGATAGTGACCTATTATACCATCCGTTCTTGTAGGGCGATTGTCAATGGGCGAGGTGGTTGCTCTTTGCTAGAGTTAAGGGGTGTGAATATGAAGCATCATTTTCTAATTCTCGTGCAATTGTAGCTCCTGGTTTATCTCCTGGTAGTAATCTGAATGTGTTGGAGACGCACTCTGTCATACGCACAGTGGATGAGATTGCAGAAGGAGGGGGAGAATTGGCTGCTATTGCAACTCTTATGTATGCCCCTATCCCCATTCAAGACTGCTTGAGCACAGGCAGTGTTAAAAGGCAGAGTACTTCCTCACAATGCACATTGGAGAACCTTCGACCTGCCTTGCAACATTTTCCAACTTTGTGGCGCACCCTTGTAGGGGCATGTTTAGGGCAAGATGGGAATTGCAATCTTCCTGGAAGTAAAGTAAGAAATGGTTAGTTTGTGAAACCCTTTCCTTTGATATTCTTTGATCAGAGGTCTGCCATGTAATGGTACACTTCATTATTTTTTCTTCTGCTTTGCAATTCACAGTGTTTGGATCTTCAGCTTTATCAGACTACTTAAGTTGGCGTGAGCAAATATTTTTCTCCACTGACCGTGATACTTCACTCATTCAAATGTTACCTTGCTGGTTTCCCAAGGTCGTGAGGAGACTCGTACAGCTATACATACAGGTTGCTTATGTTTTATTTCAGTTCCCACTGCCGCTACACCATCTCTCTCTGGCATTTTTGGTTAATACATATTTTGTGTGTGGATTGCATTATTGCTTCTGGTGTAGATGCTGTCTGATTTATGATTTATGTGACTTTCTCTATTAATCACGTTCTCTGCATTTAATTGCAGGGTCCTCTTGGATGGCAGTCACTGACAATGCCATCCACTTCTGAGTATTTACTACACAGAGATGATCTTTTCATAAATGGCAATGAACTTGCTCAGGTTAGTGCTATCAGTTGGGAAGCAACCATTGAAAAGCACATTAAAGAGGAACTCTATGATTCTTCACTTAAGGTATGCTCACATGCTCTTTCCGTGTTTGTTCTCAAATAAAGAACCAAAAACAAAACGAGAATCTTCACACTACTTTTTTCAGTTTATTTCCTCTATGAGAAACTGAGACATTGAATTATTTGGTAGATTTTTTTCAACTTTCATGAAATTTGTCTTAAACTTCATTACATATTGCGTGGGTTTGCCTTTGCAAATCAGTTCTAGCTAGTAGTGGTGGTTGGTGACGAAGTGGATAAATGCTGATGTCATTTTATGATCTTGGCCTTCGTAAGAGATGGTCAGCAGTGAGGAAGATGGTAAGGGTCTTTACTTATTTTGAATGAACATTCAGAAGTTTTGGGGATGATTTTTGTGACCAGTTGATGATTGCACTTTACTGATAGTGATGGTAGTTATTGGCATTGCGATTGTATACCATAAGGGTACTGCAACTACAGCAAT
The DNA here is from genome assembly GCA_014182565.1 of Eucalyptus marginata. NCBI lineage: Eukaryota > Viridiplantae > Streptophyta > Magnoliopsida > Myrtales > Myrtaceae > Eucalyptus > Eucalyptus marginata. The sequence goes on from CM024593.1 coordinate 4,330,409, forward strand.
CAAGCCTTATAACTGGGGTCAGCTATATGAGTCCTGTGATGGTATTATGTTCGATTCTTAATTAGATTCTCTATGAGCTCTAGATGTTTCATATCTTTCTTTATCATCTCCTTTCATGTCTTTCTAGGCCTTCCCCCACCCTGTTCAAGCAATGTAGCCAATCCTTGTTCACACCTCATCGTTGGGACATTTATGTGCCTTCGTTCAACATGACCAAACCATCTCAGATGGTCTAAACTCATCTTATTCTCAATTGGGGCAATGCCTTTTTTTTTCCCTGATAGCTTCGTTCTTAATCTTCTCTCTTCTCGCGTGCCACCACATCCAACTAAGCATTTGCTGAGCTCTTTTTGTGCACTTGTTATTGCTTAATCTCCGACACTCCGTGCCATCAAGCATTGTTGGCCTAACTTGTCGTCCTATAGTTATTTGGAATTCTTTGTTTTCCCTTCATTTGTTGTAATGGATGTGACGGTTCCATCACACATATACTTTGTCGCTTGTATATAGGCAACATGTTGCCCCACTTTTTCTGTGAACCCTCCAAAGGTTTTCCCTTGGTTCTTTATCATATGCTTTTTCCGTATCTATAAACAGCAAATGCACATTTTACTGTTTATCCTATACTTTTCAATCAATTTTTGTAATAGGTAAATAGCCTCAATAGTTGATCTGCCTGGCATAAAAGCAAATTATTTGACTGAGATACGAGTCTTACCTTAATCTGTGCTTGATTACCTTTCCTTAGCTTCATGGCATTACTCATTAGCTTTGTCCCTCTGTAGTTGGCACAATTTTGAATGTCACCTTTGTTCTTGGAGATAGGCACCAAGGTCTTTTTTCTCTATTCATTGGCATTTTGTTGGATCTTAAGGTTCTGTGAGACTGCAATCGTTCCCCTAACCTTCCACACTTCTATTGGTATACAGTCAGGGCCCACTGCTTTTCCATTCTTCTTCTTCTTCTTCTTCTTCAAAGCTCTAAACACTGTCCCCGTCCTTAGATGTTAGTGAAAAAAGTAAGGTCCTTTTGTGTATATGAGGTTATATCCTTTGTGTATATGAGGTTATATCCTTTATCCTATTTCTATCTCAGGTCCATTTGTTTTGCATTAAATTTCTCGTAAGGAAACATATTTCTTTATTTTTGTAGAAAGAAAAGAAATTCTAAGTTCACTCTGCTCTATATATCTTTGCGTTTAGATAAATTCCCAAAAGTGGTGGTTGCTTGGGTGGTGTGGGGGTTGGCACGCAATTCTAATGTGGATTTATTGGCATACTGGAGTTGGTGACATTGTCAGCATTGGTGGTGATTGGTGGCTAATTGGTGATTATGGAGACATATTTTTAAGGTCAATTAATGGGTGCTAAGATGTGTTGGTTGGACAATAAGAAGTGAGTTTGAGAGAACAGATAATGCTAATAAGTAGATAGAATTGTCTTTTATAATTTACAATGTGGAAAATGTTGAAAATATCCCTTGTCTACTTATTCTGCAAATAAAACGGACTCTCAGCTCCTCTCTGTTAGGCTTTTGTGTGTGCCTGTGTTTGTGTTTCCTTTCTGGGCCCCTGCCTTGCATGTGGGTGGGTGACTCTCTTGTTTTGGGGGATGGGGGAGTTTTTAATCTCACCTGCTTTGCTATCTGGATTAACTCTGCTACTCCAAAGTTGCTCCAACATATTTGTTATATCCTGAGGACTCGCACTGAATTCAGGAAACTGGACTTGGCCTTGAGCACCACTTACATCGTGGGCGTCCATTGGCTGCATTTAACCACCTTCTTGGTGTTAGAGTCCAGAAGTTGAAGTTGGAAAGACGAGTGGATGGACAAGTCAATGTTCAGTCAGATATTCAGACGCTGCTTGGCCCCGTTACTCAAAATGAAGAGTTGCTTTTTGCATCTGTAAGGGACCCTTTTCGTGGAATTTATGTTCAATTTGTTTCAATGGGTGCTTGGTCCACATAGCAAACTACTGATAACCAGTTGATCCCAGGGCACCATGTTTTTTTGACTCAATTGATTTTGGGGTCTTGAACTTCTTCATGCCTGCACTGTTTTCTAATCGGACTTGGACATTGAGGTATTGAGCATTATACAAAACATAAGAAATTATCAACATCTATGTCTACTTATTTGAGTTTCGCACAATAGAGAGGCTAGTGAAGGTGCCAAAGGGTGCATGTAAGATTTGACTCCACTAATTTTACCTTCTAAATATGAATCGGCTGTGGAGTTGGAGAGGTGGTGGTTTTATCCTATGACGGATTTTAGCAGTTTGAGTCCATTTATCTCCAACTCTAATATTTTATTTTACATATATATATTTTAATATTTTAAATATGGTGCATATGTACTGCCACTTTTGAGAGTAACATTTTCCCGCTGTCATCATTTTATTTTTTAAATTTTGTTATGTTTTAATCCACAAATATTTTCATAATTACTGAGGTGATCATTGTTGTTGATTGTTGTCTTATTTTGTTTTCTAAATACTTATTACTATTTTATCAATGACGTTAAGAAATTTCACTATTCATCAGTTTTCTTCTTTTTAATCCACAATTATTTGTGTAACAGTCATGAATCCTAGATCAATCCAGTCAATTAATTTTTTCTTTAACCTCCTGGTTATTCTTCTTTACTTTGCCTATCTATATTATGGACAATGACAAAGAACTATAAGCAAGCTTAATCTCTACTTATGTGGTCAATTTCAACATGCATGGTTGTGCAATTATCTCCAATTTGAATGGGCTATAAATGAGGAAATATTTCCTGCAAGGGTAAACATCCACCTAAGATAGTGAATGCACTAACTCTATACCAACAATGCTCTTTATCTTGGGTTTATTCCTGTTCTTTGTAACACTTTTTAAATGAAAACATTTTATAGCAATTTGGGGTTTTATGCTTAATGTGATGGACTCAACTTTAAAGTACTTGATTAAAACGAAGAAATACTCATAACTTTAGCGAGAAAAGCATCAATTGGCATTTATTGGTGGAATCTTACTTAACATTTAATGTTGTTGTGTTACCTCGTATGATTATATTTTATTGAGGTAGTCATTATTCATTCATAAAGAAATGCCAAGACCTAAGAAATTGCTATGGTGATCAGCAACACATCCTTAAGTGCCATATTAAACCCAAATTAAGTATCAAATATCAATCAAATGGTCTAAAAAGATACTGCATACTTAGCTTATTGTTCTCCTGGCATATTACTGTTACCAATTGTTGCTAAAAAATTGGAAGAAGCATTGGAAATGGAAGAAAGGGGAAAGGGTGGAAGAAACAGATGTGGAAATAGAAACAACTTTCGAAACAAAGGGACTAAACTGGAAAAAAAGGCACCATCTTTATTGCAACAAACTTGCTTAAAAAGTCTCTAGTTAAAGAGATGAAGAGTAAGTACATTTTCTGAAACCTTCAATTGACTTAGTTTCTTTTAGGTAAGGGCGTTTTGAGAAGTGAGAAGCACAATAACTGATGAGAGCAATTGAAACTGATGTACATAAGCAGAATGTTTATGTCATTAATTCTCATTACATTCTCTCTTGATTTGTTGCCAGACAAAGACTGAATGTCAGTAAGTTTGTGAATGAACATATCAACATCTCACCATGAATTAAACAATTATTATACTCGTTTTGTCAAGATGAAATTTTAGATAGCTTAACAGACAATCATGGAGAAAATTGAAATTGCAGAAAATAAATCATTTGAACTGGCGAAAATCTTTCATAAGAAAATACAAAAGACAGTGTGATGCCCTGGCGGGTCTTTGTTTCAACTTTGCATATTGAAAATTAAACATGTGGCATTCCCACTCAAACCAAACTTATCTTTCGCATTCATATATAATTGTGTATGAGCACAGATGCTAGGAACCATGTCGATGTTTTTGTTCTTACTTCAAACAATGTCCATTATAATTTGCATACTTGATAGGGAGGATGACTTCATATATGTCAGATTAAATATGCTGTATTCTAAATAATAAGATGAGTACTCATAGCTTAGCTTCATAAATAAGTTTTTTATTTAAGAGAAAACTTTTAAGCTCTTATACTTCTACCAATCTTTTAGATATTAGAAGTAATTTTTTTTTTTTTTTTTTTGCTTTTTTATTTTGAGATTGAGACATTTGAGTTTTAATATCCATTTTCGTTTCTATTCTTATCGTTTTTGTCCTTTTGTTCCCTTTATGAAATCTTTCTTTGGTTGATGTTGAATGATAAGTTTTTGCATTTGTTTAGGAAAGTATCAGTTGCGCTGTTATTTATAGTGCAGTGACTTGCTCCACTATATTTCCCAAGTCGAATTATAAATTACTCAACATTCTTTACGTTAATATTTATATGCTCTTTTTTTTTTTTTTTTTAAATAGTGGCCTGGATCAAAGGAATTTGAACTTTGCTCATAAAAATACCTTCTGCTGTGAAGCATATGGGCATATGCCTAGTGTAGGGTGTGATAAGTTAGTCCAATTACTGATAATTATAGTTGCTGTGGAATTCAAGTTATAATATGGTCTGCTATTTCTTGTGGGAATTTCTTTAGGTGATGCCACTTGCTATCATGCATTTTGAGGATCCTATGTTGGTTGCTTCCTGTGCATTTTGCTTGGAGCTTTGTGGTTTATCTGCTAGTAAGCTCCGAGTTGATGTTGCTGCTTTGAGAAGAATATCTTCTTTTTACAAGTCTAGCGAGAATTATGAGAACTATCGACAGTTGTCTCCCAAAGGCTCGGCTTTTCATGTAACATCGCAAGGAGCAGATTTAACAGAATCACTCGCTCGAGCACTGGCAGATGATTATCTGCACAATGATTGCGCAAGCACCAGTAAACAGAAGGACGTTCCGGATTTGGTTAATGGTAAGAGACCATCACGACCTCTCATGCTTGTCTTAAAGCATCTGGAAAAGGCTAGTCTCCCGCCAATGGTAGATGGAAGGACTTGTGGGTCTTGGCTCAGAAGTGGTGAAGGTGACGGAGCTGACTTAAGATCAGAACAAAAAGCTGCCAGCCAACGCTGGAATCTAGTCACAGCTTTCTGCCAGATGCATCAACTTCCATTGAGCACAAGATACCTTGCACTGTTGGCAAGAGATAATGATTGGGTATACCCTGATTGTCATTTATTTTTCAATTGTGTGATATAAACTCTTCGTTCACTTTGAATCTTACAGTGTTCTTGTCATCATCAAAGGTTGGGTTCTTGTCTGAAGCTCAGGTTGGAGCATACCCCTTTGATGTGGTAGTTCAAGTTGTAAGTAAAGCATATACTTAATCACCTTATTTCTTTAAATCGCTAAAATACGTACAACGTCCACTGCCAGCTCAACACTTTTTGTCCTTTATCAGGCATTGAAGGAGTTTAGTGACCCTCGACTCAGGCTTCATATATTAACTGTGATGAAAAACATGCAGTCAAGAAAAAAAGCTGGCTTGTCATCACATTCTGATACTGAAGAAAAGGGGAGCAAAATATCTTGTTCGGATGAAAACACATATATTCATGTAGAACTGTTCAGGATCCTTGCAGATTGTGAAAAGCAGAAGAAACCTGGAGAGGCTCTTTTGGTCAAAGCAAAAGAGTTGTCATGGTCTATATTGGCGACAATAGCCTCTTGCTTCCCAGACGTGACTCCATTTTCCTGCCTAAGAGTTTGGCTGGAAATTACTGCAGCAAGGTTATCCTGCATCCTCCAGATATTTCTCAGTGCATGCATGCTGGTCTTCATTCAAATTTCTACTTATTTCTGTGATATCCAATGCAATATATCTGTTGCTTCCAACCAATATGATATTTCTTAGGGTCTATCTACATTCACGATAATAACATATTATACTTAAGCAGCCCTTTTTTGGTTTGCAGGGAAACTTCATTGGTCAAGGTCAGCAACATGACTTTGCACATTGCAAATAATGTTGCAGCAGCTGTGAAAGCTTCTAATTCCCAGCCAACAGAAGATAGAGCTCTTACATTTCATTACAATAGAAGCAATCCCAAGCGAGGCGGGTCATGGAACCTAAACCTGTCGATCTATCAGCCCCAGTTGGTGAATCATCAAATGTTTTCTCCAAGGAAATGACTTTTATTGATCAGGGCATTAGTCCTATGGGGGAAAGGAAAGGTGAAGTAGTCACAGACAAAGTTTCTAGCATATGTGATGAAGGACCTACTTCTTTGTCAAAGATGGTCGCCATGCTTTGTGAGCAAGGACTGTTCTTGCCTTTGCTAAGGGCATTTGAAATGTTCCTTCCTTCGTGCTCTTTATTACCTTTTATCCGCGCTCTGCAGGTATGAGAATTTTAGTATCTTCTTGTCCTTTCCAAGTTTTATTATGTTACTACTGGTTGTTTCTTAAATAAATTGCAGTTGATGCAGGGATGTGAATTTTAATTACTATCTTTTGTCCCTAGAGTGCTATAGGTTTCTGCCTTATGGTCTGACATCGTTTTGTATTTTCTATCTGTTAGATCTAGTATGGGCCATTTTTTTCTTCACAGAAATTTGCAATCTGCTGAAAAGTTTTTAGTGACTCTGTTGTCTCTCAATTATGAAAATGCAAGATGAGAGAACATGCTTTTTTTATTTATTTATTGCATTTTTGGTGTGTACATGCCAAAAAATGTACACCATAGTTAAGAGATTTGGTGTATAATTTTACACTAAGTAGTTACTAAAACTGGTACAAGCAGCAGGAAAGATCTACCCTGAAATTGTTTGGTAAAGATAATGTACTTAGGATTTTATGTAGATGGAAGAGTCTGGGAACGAAGTGCTTTTTCCAGAAGAGTTGATGTATCATGGAGCTTTTTCCAAGAAGAGATGATGGTTATCATGGAGCTTAAAAATGTCCATCATAACGATTATCAACAATTCAACTTTGTTGGTGCTATAGCTTTTAGATGCATAGGATTATTTTTGCTGTTGGTTTTTGCCTTTTGACTGGTGCATGTTTTCTGTGAAAGGGCTGTTTAGTGTTTGCTTTCCTCTCTTAGGATAAATTAAGGGCTAGAATATCTAACATGGGAATGAAAGGAATGCAGTCTTCTGCCAATCCTCTTCTGATAGAAGATACTATATAGCGTGTTTCTTTTTAAGTGAGTCTACAGAATATGTGCATAACTAGCTCTTAACTGATTTTAGGCATTAGATTTTGGGGTTTTTTCCCCCCTTGATTGGTACTTTAGGTCTTGGATTAGTATATCTGCATTAACTAAGTATTTGCAACGACTGCATCTGGGACTTTATCCAGGAACAGATTAAGCAATCAAGAAGGAAAAATAGCAGCAGATGTTTCCTCCAAACAATTGTAAATTTGGGTCACATGTTCATTTTATCTAATTTTGTGCTCTAGAATGATAAAATTGGCATTTTATTGGACGAATTCTTATAGGTCTAGGAAGCTGTATCCTTCCATAAGTATGCAACTGTTTTACATGACATGTAGCCCTGATGACTCATGTTCTACACACCATGTTTTTGTCAGGCATTCTCTCAGATGCGCTTATCTGAAGCTTCAGCGCATTTGGGTTCCTTTTCTACCCGAGTCAAGGAAGAACCAACGACCTTACAGACTAGTATGAAAAAAGAAGAGAATATACCAAGCTCATGGATAAGTTCTACCGCTGTAACAGCTGCGAATGCCGTTCTTTCTACTTGTCCATCTCCATATGAAAAGAGATGCTTACTACAACTTCTTGCATCAACTGACTTTGGTGATGGAGGATCTGCTGCAGCATACTATCGACGGCTTTACTGGAAAATCAACTTAGCTGAGCCCTTACTGCGGAAAGATGATGTCCTGCAGCTTGGTAATGAGACTCTAGATGATGCTTCTCTTTTAGCAGCGCTAGAAAAGAACGGTTACTGGGACCAAGCACGAAATTGGGCCAGACAGTTGGATGCCAGTGGGGGACCTTGGAAATCTTCTGTTCACCATGTTACTGAAACTCAGGTACAACTTTTTCCGGTTTTTTTGTTTTCGTTTTTCTGATTGCCAAGAAGTCTTGTCAAGCCTTTCTAGGAATTCCCAAATCCACCGATGCAAGGGTAAGATACTTAACAAATGTTAATCTTCTACCACTATTTAGCATCTTAGACTGTCTAGTAGTTTATCCAGCTGAATACCTGATGTCACTAGGAGTCCGCGAGTGCCTCCTGTTTTTTTGGCTTGTTCCCGTTTTAGAGCACAAACCTTCTGACCTCACAGTTTAGCAGATTCTTATTATCTTTTAAGTACATCATACAACCATGGTGATGAAAGTAATGTGGATTAATCAGAGCTACTTTGATTTGGAGGAGCATTTGGATTTGTTTTCTTTTGACAAGTCCTACTTGTATTTGTTCTAGAGAAGAATTGATTAAATGCCTAAAGTTAAGATGGAAATGTCCATGGATACACAAGTTGATTACAGAAGGCTAACAGTACATAAGCTGCTGCTCGTGTTGCTGATTGATGAAAAGTAGACCCTTAATGGTATTTAGATGTGATAAATGGTGGGAGTAACTTGATTTGGCTGACTGTGACATATTCCAGGGTCTCAATGTCCTCATGGCCCAGGCCCAGACCATATTCTCTTTTGTAGGACTGAGAGATAAATATTGAGACCAAGTTGGATAGAAATTTAAAGGTGTAGAGTCCTAGAGAAGGTTTACAAATCACAGTGAGAATCCATAGGCATCTGCCATGGGGCTTCTCAAACATCACACTTGAAAATTGAATTAACATTATTCCTGAATAAAGCAGCTTTTGTAAGTAAACTTTCTTGAACTTCTAGACAGAAAGTAGGGCCTCATATTTATAGAATTCGCTAGCAATGCAATTCCAAGTAGTGCAGGTACTGAAATGGAAACTAACTTGACAAAGAAACCAGTCGGTTAACTAACGATATTGCTAACCGAGTTAATTGTGATTCTACAGCAAATCCTTCAATGAAGATGATTAGTGAGACTAGTTATAGTGTCCTGGAAGGGTCTTGTCATCAGAGAAGTAATTAATTTTGATGACATTACATTTTATGAAGATAATAGAAACGAATATTTATGGCATTATATTTATACTTTACCCAAAAAAAAAAAATACTTATGGCATTATATTTATAAATGTCTTGCCTGCAAAAATTGGTATAGTTGAAGAAAATTGGAGAATGATATTATGTTGCTGGTGAATTTTCAACTCCTAATTGCATTTGACCAAAAAAAAAAAAAAAAAAAAAAACCCTTTTAAAATCGGAAGGCATTGCTAATACCTGATGATAGTTGTTGTCACTGCCCACTTTTGGATCTTTGATCACCCTTTGCCACTTACCCATTTCAGATGTCTTAAAGAAGAATTTCTTCTTTCAACATACTAAATGCCAGAAACTGTTGTTTCGATAATTATTTTTCATGAGAAAACATTTTTAAGCGTGGAAAACAGATCTGATTAAACTAAAAGTAACTCTAGTAGCTGAAAATTAAATGTTGAATGTGATTAGATTCTTTCCTAACGTGGTTTTGTTAATATTAGATTATAGCAATTCAATTGACAACATCCTGAATGTCACTAAGGATGCCCATTAAATGTATCAAGAAGCTCGTTCCTTTATTCAGACTTAGGCGTAATGTGCATTTATTTTAATCAATTAAGTCAAAACTTGTTTGTTTTTCCCATGCAAACTTAATCTCTTTGAGTGCTAACTGGTTTAATTTTGGGCTCTCAACTGAATTATGAAGACCTAAATCTATTAAAGTTTATGCATTTGTTTGCTCTTAAATTCTATTATATAATTTCTTCTCAATGTGGTGCATAAAAAAGCCTTAGATATGCTGCTTAAAGAAGCTTTAGGTGCGAATGCAATGCCCAAGGACTTCACTCTTCTCTGTTGATATTTTTGTATTCTGCAAGTTCCTTTCAATATTTTTCAATCCAAATGGGGCTTACTCTTTGATCTACCTAGACATGCTTGAAATATTTATGGTACGGCATGTAACCATGTTAGCTTTAGAGCTCACTCTTCAAGCTTCTTCAGGCTGAATCTATGGCGGCAGAGTGGAAAGAGTTCCTTTGGGATGTTCCTGAAGAAAGATTAGCTTTGTGGGGCCACTGCCAAACATTGTTCATCAGACATTCTTTTCCACCTTTACAGGTTGAACATCTTATATGTATGTTTGTCAAGGAACTCTGCTTTAAAATGCTGTTTTATATCGCTGATTTGAGGTTGTTGCAGGCTGGATTGTTCTTCCTTAAACATGCGGAAACTTTGGAGAAAGATCTTCCAGCTAAGGAGCTTCATGAGCTGTTGCTGCTTTCTCTCCAGTGGTTGAGTGGGATGATAACCCTTTCCCATCCGTAAGCATACTCTGTTCATAAAGCATCTAAAATTTTCCAGGGATATGGTTTCTTTTCTAACCTGTAACTTGATATCATCAGGGTTTATCCATTGCATCTTATAAGAGAAATTGAAACTAGAGTATGGCTGCTGGCAGTAGAATCAGAAGCTCAAGTAAAAAGTGAAGGTGAGTCGAGTCCATTTAGTCCAAGCCACAATCCTGGGATGGATTGTGGTCCCAGCATGGTTGACCGGACTGCAAGCATCATATCGAAAATGGATAATCATATGAATAATATGAGAAGTAGAACTGTTGAGAAGCATGACACAAAGGAAGGCGGGGGTTCAAATCTTAAACACCAAGGACTGGACTCTGGCCTCTTGAACTTCGCAGGTGGCACTGCAAAGACAAAAAGGAGGCCAAAAAGCTCTGCACCATTCAAACGTGCTGTAGTGGATACCACGGACAACATGGTTGATTCTGAAGATGGTATCAGTAGTCTGAATGCTAGGAATGACCTGCAATTACAGGATGAGAACTCAAAAATGGAGCTTCCACTTTCAAAGTGGGAGGAAAGAGTAGGACAAGAAGAGCTGGAGAGGGCTGTTCTGCTGTTATTAGAGTTTGGGCAAATTAGTGCTGCGAAGCAACTTCAACTTAAGCTGTCACCAGGGCACGTACCTTCAGAATTTTTACTAGTTGATACAGCTCTAAAACTGGCAGCTGTCTCGACACCTTGTACTGAAATACCAGTGTACATGATCGACGATGAAGTAATTTCGGTGATTCGATCATGCAATATTTTGGCTGACCAGCAGTATCTCAACCTACTTCAGGTAATTATTCTAACCCTTAATTAATTGCCTTCTTTAACATGCTTATGAATTTACATAGTAGTAGATTTTAAAGAATATACCAAGTGTTGTTCGTCCACTGTAGTGTATGCATCGCATCCTCTTTTTCCTGATTCAGCATATTATTTTAGCCTTGTGATGAAGCATATGCGGAATCTGAATTCTATTTCATATGTTATGTAGGTCTTGGAGAGTTTAACAACCATATTTCCTGAAGGTAGAGGACGGGGACTTTGTAGAAGGATAGTAGCAGTTGTGAAATCTGCTAATGTGCTAGGTCTTTCATTTTCGGAAGCTTTTGAGAAGCAGCCAATTGAGGTCCTACAGCTGCTTTCTCTAAAAGCCCAAGAATCATTTGAGGAAGCAAAGCTCCTGGTCCAAACTCATTTCATGCCAGCTGCTAGTATTGCCCAAATTCTTGCTGAATCATTTCTAAAGGTAAATTTTTTCTGTTTTTTCTGTACTGCTATCTCCATGATGTTAAGTTGACTGAATGAAAAAAGTTAAGTGAATGGAAGTGGACAGCCGAAACAGTGCTAGCTTCCTCTTATAGAATAAATTAGTGGGCATATAACAACAATTGTGTCCTTGTAGATTTTGGAAATTATATTATAGTCAGTACTAAATAACAGATGAAACACATTCAACTATCTATGAGAAATCTCACAGAGGTCCTTGAGGAAAGAGAACTAAGTAAGATAACCACATTATATTCACTGTTCTTTTCCCTGGGGATTTAGCTGGACTCTTTATGTCCATATTCAACGTAACAGTAGTCCCAGTATCAATTGGTGAAGTCCCTGTATCTATGTTCCACAGTAATTCCAAAACTCTGTCCTCCCTCCTATATGCATTTTTTTACATCATAAAACAAGAAGAAGAAGAAGAAGATGAGGATGACATGTCACTGGTATGATGACGAGCCATGGGAACTGCACCATCCCTATAAACTTTTGGTTCCCAACTTCTGGTTCCAACTAGTGTCTCCACCTAGATGTTGGTATTTTACATTCAGCTAATCCATTTTGCTTTGGAGTATGTGAACGTGAGACCGAGACCAATGTATAATGCCAACCATGCAATAGTTAAAAGTGACAAAAAATATTTGAAGGAATTATTATCACATAGTAACAATATTTTAACTTCCTCTATACTTTAAGGGATATGCTAACAGACCATCTGTGAGCAATCTTATGAATAAAGATGTGATTCTGGGATGACCAATGAGTTTATCTTCTTCTTGTTTGTGATAAATTGGCCAGTTCCAATTCAGAGACGTACCCCAACTATTTTTACGTGTTATGAATGTCATAATCAACTTCATGTTCACCCACTTGTGATTTGTGGTTTTGTAGGCTTCCTGATGGTATTAGGTTTTCTTTACTAATTTTATTAATGTCAAAACTACCTGTTTGGTTTATTCCTATGTTTTTGAGCCTGCATTGCTTTCTTGTACTTCAGGGGTTATTGGCTGCACATCGGGGTGGATATATGGAGTCTCAAAAGGAGGAAGGACCATCTCCTTTATTGTGGAGAATTTCTGACTTTCTTACGTGGGCTGAACTATGTCCTTCTGAATCTGAAATTGGACATGCACTGATGCGCCTGGTTATAACTGGGCAAGAAATACCACATGCGTGTGAGGTAAATGTGTAACACTATCTATTTAATGGAGATTCCTAATCATTGTAGCCTCATGATTAATGGCAAAATGTTGTTTGTGTATGTTAGATTACATCACTGAAAAGTTTTGATTTTGTGAGTTTTAAGTGATTATTTATATATCAGTTTTAGCAAAAAGATAGAATTGAGCTGGCTACTCTCTATCTAGCTGCGCTTATTCTGTGTAAGCATGATCTTGTTCAATGTTCTTTGCAAAGGCAAACTGAAGCTTGTATGATGACAGTCATGTCATTCATGAAGAGCCTTTTCATGAGAAAGAAAATGAACTGAAATGGATTAATTTTTAATTGGTTTTATTGTTTACCCAATAATGAGGTTCAAGGACTAGGTTGTTCTAGTTGAGGTCGAGAGGCTTTCTTTAATGTTAACTCAGAGATGACGTGCGTATATCATGATGTCTACTGTTGTGTGCTTTCCTCTTCATGACACTAGTAATTATAGCATACCTATAGAGGCTATAGCATAGCTCGATATTTATAGTGGAACATATGAATTAGATATTGGTAATTATGATTTGGAGCTAATGCAATATTTGGGGTACTCTTATGACTCAGAGATGGTATAAATGGAATTGAACCCCCATGTATATACCCGATGCTATGCTTTCCAACGAGCATGCTATTTGTTTATTTCTTCCTAGGTTCACATTAAACAATCATGGGAGCATTTTGTAAATGTTAATGGGCTCACAAGAGCAGATAACATATACATGATCTCATCAAGCACTTAGAATTGAATGACGCATGTCTTTTTCTTTACAGGTGGAGCTTCTTATTTTGTCTCATCACTTCTACAAATCATCAGCATGCCTGGATGGAGTCGATGTTCTTGTAGCCCTTGCTGCTACCAGGGTTGATTCTTATGTGTCTGAGGGTGATTTTTCATGTTTGGCTCGCCTAATGACTGGAGTTGGAAACTTCCATGCCCTTAATTTTATCCTTGGCATTCTCATTGAGAATGGTCAACTGGATCTTCTTCTTCAGAAGTTTTCAGCTGCTATAGAGGCAAGTTCTGGTACTGCTGCTGCTAATAATGCTAAAGTTATCAGAGGATTCAGAATGGCTGTGTTGACATCATTGAAGCAGTTCAACTCAAACGACGTCGATGCTTTTGCCATGGTTAGTGTTTTTCAATGCTTGTCATGAGGATTCAGAATTTTTTTTGGGCAACCCCACACCACCCCCCCGGGGGGTTGTTTTGTGTGTGTGTGTGTTAGCTTAGAGGAAAATTATTAGGGCAGTTTGTTCAAGTTTTTCATTAGTTCTTAGAGAGTTTCATCACAAGAATGCTTATATCATGTTATCTTTTGCCCTGACTAATCTGCGCACCGGCTGAAACATGTGGGTTTGAGCATTACATCACTTTACTCTGGGAGGGTGATGCTCGGTTTGGCTTAGTGACACTATTTTAAATCTATTTGCAGGTCTATAATCACTTCGACATGAGGCATGAAACGGCCGCACTTTTGGAGGCACGAGCAGAGCAGTCTTCTCAGCTGTGGTTCCAACGTCATGACAAAGACCAGAATGAAGATTTACTAGATTCCATGCGCTACTTCATTGAAGCTGCAGAAGTTCTTGCCACGGTTGATGCTGGGAATAAAACATTCAGGGCATGTGCTCAGGCTTGCCTTGTTTCCCTCCAAATCAGAATGCCCGATTTCCAGTGGCTTAACTGCAATCCGACGAATGCAAGGTATGCACTGGCTGAGCAGTCTCGTTTCCAAGAAGCTTTAATAGTTGCAGAAGCTTACGGTCTCAACCATCCAAGCGAGTGGGCGCCAGCGCTCTGGAACAAGATTTTAAAGCCGGAACTGATGGAAGAATTCGTGGCTGAATTTGTGGCCGTGCTTCCGCTTCACCCATTGATGCTTATTGAGATAGCAAGATACTTCCGGGCAGAAATGGCCGCTAGAATTGATCAGAATCAATTCTCGATCTGGGGTGGCGGTTTACCAGCCGAATGGGCCAAGTACTTGGCAAGGTCGTTTAGATGCTTGTTGAAGAGGACAAGGGACTTGCGGCTACGTGTGCAGATGGCTACCATTGCAACAGGGTTTGGGGACGACATTACAACAGGGTTTGGGGACGTTATCGACGTGTGCACGACGGCAATGGATAAGGTACCCGAAAACGCGGGCCCGCTCGTGTTGAAAAGAGGGCATGGCGGCGCCTATCTTCCCCTAATGTGAACAAAACCGCCATATCTACACCTCAAGTAGGGTTTTGCTCCCAAGGAAAGGCCGTGAGCTTGGGAAGTGGAGAAAAACAGCAGGCTCGGCGAACGCTCACGGGCAGACATGACTCAGGAAGAGACGGAGGTGGCTAAGAAAACATTCTTTGATATTCATTTTTTCAAATACATTGGTGAGAGGAAATGTATTAGGTTTAGATTAGGTCGATTGATCCCTGTAAATTGATTTTGGCTTGCTATTTCCCTTTTGCCTGTATTTTCTTTTTTTATATTTTTTGCAATTGCTGCCATTGATTTTTTTTACCCCCTCTCTGGCGCTTGGGCATGCGGTGTTATACGCCTTGTATGATTTTTTTTTTTTTGTAAAGGGTGTATCACCATTTCTTGGTTACATCGACAGTGATAGTGTAAAGGTATCTGAGACCCCCCAAACGGGTTTAAAGATAGAGACTTCGCTTCTTCTTCGTCTTCTTTTTTATTTTTTTCTTATTATTATATAGCTGAAGTCAAGAAATGTATACATGTGAGTTGTTATTGATTAATTACTATCTAGAAGTTTGGAAAAAAAAAAGAGGTAAAAAATACATGTTTTTATCGAAACGGTCAGCCGAAACTTGAATCGGCGTATGCTGAACTTTTACATTGTGTTTTTCAGCTCTTTTTTTCGGTAGAAACCCTTTTTTACAGCAACGAGAAGAGGGAAATCAATCCTGCGAGGAGGCTCGCGCCCAATGCGGAGCCGAGCCTCTCTCCAGCGCTCAAGATCTGCACCGGGAACAGGCAGCCCGCTTTCGACAAGTTGCGCGTCACGATCTCGGCGAGGCCGTTGAAATGGCACGCCTCGACGTTTTGATCCTGCATTTGGAAGTACATGTTGAAGGCGTACGAGACGTTGCCGTCGGCATCGAGGTTGTTGCAACTGGCGCCGGAACCCAAGCTGGAGCAGTCAGAGTGCGAGCAAGCGTAGTTTACTTCAGCCGCCACCGCTTTCTTGTCAGTGTTGTTCTTGTTGAACGCGCACCACTGCGAGGGCAAGTATTGGATCCCCTTCGCCGCGACCGGCATCTTGTCGTGGCCTTTTCCGGTGAAGTCGATGGGGAACTTCGGCTGCCCATCATGCCCGAAGATGCCCCAGTGCCTCTCGAACATCCCGGGCTCGACGCTCTTCGTGTCCTCATCGAGGAGACCGAAGAGGTACACTTCCAGACTCCCGGGCCTCAGCGGGGTCCCCTTGTTCGCAGCCATGTTCTTCATGAAACCGTCGTAGAACCTCTGGGCCAATTTCGTGTCGGCATTCTTGCCGCCGTCCGTGGGCCACCCGACTTCCCCGACGATGATCTCCAAGTTGGGGACTCCGGCTTTCTTCAATGCCCAGACGAGGGTGTCGAAATTCGCGTCGAACACGTTCGTGTACTGAGTGCCCTTGTCCTGTATTGGCTTCCCTCTGCCATCGCAGAAGGCGAAATCGAACGGGAATTCGCTGTTCAAATAGAGACTGAGAAAGGGATATATGTTGACGATGAACGGGGCTTTGTTGTCGTGGAGGAACTTGACCATGTCTATCATGAGACCTCTGATGTCCTTACGGAAAGCGGCATCGGAAGGCTTGTTCGATTGGGATTCGTAGACATCGGCATTGTTCGGCACCGTTGCCTTGATCTTGTCCCCATGGCCGGCCGCGTCGAGTGCCTTCTGGATGTTCTGCAGCGCCGGGAATATCGTCTTCACATTGCTGCCGTTGTAGCTCGTCAAGAATGGTTCATTTCCGACCGCCACATATCTGTTCAAATGATGCATACAAGTACCAATTCAGCGTTAAAACCTTGTTGAGCAAGATCATGCAAAAATCCCCAAAAACGAAGGCAGGCTAAATTCGATTCTTGATCAATGACCTTATGTCGACACCGCCGTCGTAGAGATGCTTGGTGACATTCTCTTTCACCCAATCTTTGGCATGATCGTAATCATCCGCCAGCTTCTTGAGCTGATTGTTGGGAATGCCCACCATGACCTCGATGTTCGTCCCGGCCAATGCGCTGACTGTCCACGAGTCCGCGTCGAAGAGCTTGACCTTATTGATATGGTTGTCCTTGAGCATGCCGACCACGATGCTCGGTGACAGAGGATGGGACATCATCGACCCCCAGTTCACGCCGATGCCATGGGCAACACTGGACAGGGCGACGAACACGCAGCAGGTCCCAACCAGGAACTCGGTTCGGCGGGCCATCTCGGTCGAGCCGGTTTCGCCTCCGGGAGATAAATGACCGGAAGAAAAGCCCCAAGTTGAAGCAGCTTGTTTTCCTTCCTAACAGGTGAAAAATGGAAGAAAAACAGTTGCAAGGTATCTTGGTTGATAACAACTGAAAAGTTTGAATGGCTGTACGGAAGAATAGAGAGAGGAAGAGAGCTAGGAGTTTTTTAATGCAACATCTTTGGGTGAAGACAGCCTCCCATTTGCGGCTGAAGCATTGGTTGGTATTGTCGATTCCATACTATATTTAGTTGGCATGGAGAGAAGCGATTGTTGTTCATTACTGTTGCCTTTTAACGACATGGGTTCATCCGGGACAGTCCTATTGTCCAAATTAAGGTTCCCTTGATGCATTCCAATTCTAGCCAGACCTGTTAGTATGGCCAACAACACAAACTAACCTGACTAAATTCTTTTGTCTTTTAGCCTTTACAACAAGCTCCCATATCGTCTTAGCACTAGGGTTTTTTTTGTATGTTTTTTCAAGATCGATAAGGAATCGGAACCGGTATGCTCCCTCCCTTTTTGGTAATGTAACTTGTATAGCCAAAGTCGTGTAGAAGTATTCGAAAAAACAATGGAAATTGATATTTGAGACAGTCAAGAAGGAGAAATCAATGGAAATTGATATTTGAAATTGATTGAAGTTGGATAAAAATTATTGGTCAAAATCTCATGACTCTTTTTCATTTAATTAACTTACATGATCAAGTAACTTGTCATCCATTTATTAAGAAATTTATATTATGTTCATTAACGTAAACATATACTCTTCAATTTGGAGAACTTATTACTTTGGTGCTAATATAGTTCTAAATCTTTTGATGATACCAATTTAGTCCTAAATTTTTTGACTTAGTGCAGCCGAATATTACTAACAACGGTGCTAGTCAACGTGATACGACCGATGCTAACATTGACAACTTTTAATTATATTTTAATATTTCGAATTTAAATTTTCCTTCCTCTTCCTCCAGTCGCTCGCCAGCGGTGACCAACTAGAGGCAAGAATGGGCGAGGGACCTCATTGGCCACGAGCGAGGTCATGCCTCACCTAGCCCTTGGTGAGGCTTGCCCTTGTGGCCGCGAGGCCACCCCTACAACCTTTGGTGAGGGCTCAAGCCTCTTCAAAACTTAGCAACTTGGCCCTCGCATTTGGCCAGTCATCGAGTTTCGGTGACCGGCTAGAGGAAGAGGAAGGAAAAAAAGAAAAAAAGAAGAAGAAATGAAATGAAAAACTAAAAAAGAAAATAAAATAAAAAATTATTAAAATAATATTAAATATTGTTCAACAATCTTCAATGGAATTGAGATTTCTACGGAATCTATTTATCCGTTGATTTATAGTAATTCCTAACATTTTCATGATGGAAGAGGTTCAACGAATGTCCTTTTTATCTTTTTTTTTTTAAGACGTGTTTAGTAACGTTTCTGTATGGTAATAGTTTATTTTTAAAAATAATTTTTTCTATTTTTATTCCGGGGAACAGTTTCAGAATATTTTAAAACATTTGGTAACTATATAAAATTTTGTTTGGAACGTAAATACGTTTAGTAAGACCGCAAATATATTTTTGACTTAGAATTTCTTTTAATTTATTAATAAATTTATTATTTTATTATTTTTCTTTTTCTTTTCCTTCCTCAAATTGGTCGTTGGTGTTGGCCATGGCCGGTCGACAATAGGCCACACGAGGGCTGGGGGAACCTCGTTGGCCACTAGCGAGGTCCCATCGAGCCTCACCTTGGCATGTTGAGAACTTGAGGCTTAGCTTCTCCTTGGTCGGGCAAGGCGACCTCACCCAAAGTTGGCAACGCCAAGCCCCAGCCTTGCTTAGCCATTGGCAAGGTCAAGCCTCACCATGGTCGGGTGAGGCTCGGCCTTGCCAAATCTAGGCTAGGTCAAGCCTCGCCCGCTACGGCGAGGCTTAGGGGGGCTTCGCCGAGGGCGGCGAGGCGCTAGCGAGGTTGCCGAGCCTCGTTTAGCCGGTCGCTGACCATCGTTGGGGCTGGCGACTGACTGGGGGAAGAAGAAAGGAAGAAAAAAAAAGAAAAGAAAGGGAGCAAAGGAAGAAAAAAAAAAAAATTTGTTTCTTAAGTTGTTCCGGGAACAATAAATAATTTTTTTATTTTTTGTTTTTGTTCCAAATTTATTTCCTAAAAGAAAAATTATCAAACGCGTTTCTATTTTATTTTTGTTTTGAAGAACAAAAGAACAAAAACAAGTGTTCCTTGAAGCGTTACCAAACAACACCTTACTGGCCGTAAAAAGAGATTAGTTTATTACAACTTTAGTATATTCATTTCATAGAATGATGGCTTTCTAAAATCCAATTATCACCTGGATTTGAATTTGTTCAATCTTGTAGTCTCGAATATTTTTTTGACGAAATTACATCTTTGGTCTACGTAATTTAAGGGAGTTCACTTTTCGTCCTCATACATTGTCTAATTACAATTCTGAGGCTCATTCTATATGAAAATTTATATCTTTTAATAAAGTTCCCACAAAATTTGTTAAATATTATTGAGTCAGCACTTGTTAAATATTATTGAGTCAGCACCGACTATTGACACGTGACTCTCACGTGCACAAGCCTTTAAAGTAATCACACTTTGGGTCCATGCTTTTTTGGATCTGTTTTTTTTTTTTTTTTTTTTTTTTTTGAGTTACTAACTCCTATACTAATTTCAAAAAAACGAATTAATTACATTTCATATATATATATATGGAATTAAGATAAGTATACAGAAATGTCTGTTAAACAAAGTCCTATTGAATTTCAATTTTGGTACATTGAAAAAGAACATGTTCTTTTCTCCACCTTGAAATGTATGACCCGGGAAGGCAATGAGGATTTATTTGTAAAAATTGATTCTACAGTATTATATGACCTCAAAACATTTAATATATCCAAATCCACATATCTTATCACAGACCTATTAATTCTATTCAACAATATGATAAGGTTGTAGAAGGCTTTTTGATACAGCTTCAGCTGTCTTTCTACAACTTTGGCTTGTCCACTTGAATCACGCAATGCAAGCTCGAACCTTCAGGTATCCCGAGCGGAGGATCAAGACATGAGCAGTTGTCGACAGCATAGAGCTCCCAATCTTTTATTCCACAGTTCTCGAGCGCCGACGCTAGTCGACCATCATCCGTCTCCTTCGGATACTGCCCATCTGGACTCACAAGCACTGCACCAGTATAGGACTGCCCTGCGGCTCGTGCTGCCCCACTGTAGTGGAACAGACCCCAGCTGACATCATCAGACACATCGACAATAGTCCAGAACTCGTTCGAAACCACTCCATTGTCCAAAACACTGAAGTAAAACGTCCCTGGGATCTTGCCTCTCTTGACCCGGTACCTGCGCCTCCTCCAAACCATCTTTCCCTCCAGAGTTTTCACCTGAAAAACTGGCTCATACCAAAAGGACCCCTTCGCTTTTCCTCTGTAAAATAGCTGGTACTGGCACGGGAATTGATCATAAGCTGGGTTTTGACCAGCTACAACACGCCAACTCCAATCAAGATTACCTAACCATCCCACGAAGAGATCTTCTGCAGATTCGTGGCAGATGTTCTCGCCTCGAAACTTAACCATGGGAGGGATGTATGGTTTTTCAGGGATTGCAGCATCCAACTCGAGACAATTATTCTTTTGCAGAACACACAAAGAAAATGCTTCCAAATTCGGGCTCTCATATGATGCGATACATCTATAGTTGCAAACCTGATCCACGGGACTACACTGGTTCAAGCACTGAAGAGCCTTTCTACAATTGGGATCCAGGAGGCAGTTCAATATCTGAGGCCCACAGTTCTTCACCATGCAGTTCAATGTAGAAAAACCCTTTGATCTGAGGTTTTTTAGAATTGGAACTGGCCTTATGTAAGCATTGATTACGACCAACAAACAGAACCTTATATCATCGGAATTGCGACGCATCCAGGCCTCCGATATTGTTTCAATCACTTCGCTGGTCTCTTTGGTTTGCTTTGATTCAAATGTTCCCACCAGTTTCCCAAAAATGGTCCCTTTTGTTTCAGTTTGAACGACTGATCCACCTAGCTTGTTACTTAATCCTGGGGATGAATCGAAGCTAATTATGTTCTGGATATTTTTGCTGTTTCTCTCAATCCACTTCACTGATTCCTGACTTGTTACCGCAACAATAACCAAAATGTCCGCATGTCTCAGCTCCTCCTGAAGTTTTGCAGATGCCTGATCCTTAAATTGGCAGAAATTATCTGTAAACACACGCATTTCAAATCCATCATCAACCCATTTCAGTCTCTTTGCCTGGTCACAAAGAGAATGAAAATGAATTTATATTTGAAAGAATTCAAATAATGCATTATCTAAATAGTGAAAAATACACATTGCTAAGAAATGTGAAGATCCAGGGCGATGCTCAGAAGAGTTGGGTAGATTTCTCAGCTTCCAACTAGGATTTACCAAAGAAATTACAATTCAAGGAAGGTGTCCTCAACCAAAAAAAAAAAAAAAAAAAGGAAAGAAAAGAAAAGAAACTCTTTGTATGCTTATATGTTTTGGACTATCTAGCCAAATCGGAATGAAGGGAATCTCTTTACAAGATGAGTGCAGTTGGTATCCTCACTAGCTTGGACCCTAATGCCATGGGGAGGAAGGACCCAAGATTGATTGACTCATGATTGTTCAATCTTCGGAATACAATCATAATGAAAGTAGATTCAGCAAAAGCAACCACAAAATTTCTCATCAGAAACCATCTATAAATCAAATTACTCAAATGAAGTGATCATTGCATTAGAAGCCTAAAAAACTTATGCCCGAAGTGCATCTGAATCCTAAAACATGCTTTTATGCAGTCAAATTTTTCTTCTTTTTAGCAAATGCCAATCAAGCCCTTTAATTAATTCCATCAACTAAACTCAACCCAAAATCTTACACGGCGTCCGCCAAAAAATTTAGGACTTAAATAGTATAACCGAAAAGTTTAAGGAATCAATTACGCAACCAAAAGCCTCTGGGACTCACTTGGGATGAGGCTTAACTTCTATGCTCATGCTCTAATTATCATTTCGATGATAGTAAGAACAACTTTCTGAGCATTCATTCTAATCAAAGTCATCTTTATCTCTCAGATTGAGTTTCCTCCATAGCCTGAATCACTAAAACAGTCGTTTCTCCACTAAAAACCATCACGAAAGCAGAGACTTGGCTATGGCCCATATCAATAACTTACAGTGTGCAGCATGACCTCGCTCCACGTCGCGCCCTTGAGGGGGCTCGACGCGCCTTCTCCGACGACGGCGACGATCCTCACCGGCGGCGGGCTAGGGGCGGCCTCCGTCGCCGCGCGTTCCTTCGTCTCCACGACCGCCCTCGCGGCTCGCGCCGCCGGGGAAGGAGCTCCGGCGCGACGGAGGCTCGGGCTGCAGGAACTGGGAGCTCCCCGGCGGCGGAACATCGACGGCGGCAATGGTGCGGCGGCGGCGGCGGCTGCGGCGGCCGGGAAGCGGTGGAGACCGGCTCTCAAGCTGGCAATTTCGAGAGACATCTTGCGTTGTCCGGAGAAGAACGAAAGAACGTGGCGCGATTATACTAACTAACGGCTTGAACTACTTTTTTTAATGGTGATATTTAATGGTTGTAAATATTTTCATTAATTACTTGATAAGAATATATATTTTTTTAATAAAATCATAATTTTATTATAAAAAATGAGTATCGAAATCTCTTATCGTGACTAAATTTTGGGTTAATATTAGCAAAAAAAAAAAAGATCTAAATTAATTCTTATTGCGACATCAATATCTCAAGCTTTGTGTTATTTTCGTGGAGTACCCTAAATTACATCAACGGTCACCAAAACGTCTAAATTAGACCCACCTTGACACTGTTATCCATATTTTTGTCACGTTATTACAAGTTTTGGATATTCGTGGTACTAAAAATAGAAGTTTGGGCATAAGTGTTCAGGTGGGTAAAGTTGAAGATTTCTAGTGGTTAATGAAGATATTTTTGTCACATTGTAGGAATTTTGGGGTTTTGAGCGAGAAAAAAATGTTTGGAGTATTGACCTCGTAGTCGATATAATCCAGGGTTTTTAACAGTATTTTTGCCTAATTTATTTTTTCATCTTGCAGGTGTGGGTTTCAAAGATTGTTCTACATTGACTTATTTGAGCGTCTTTTTAAACCTGAAAATCTATACACAATTTCTTTAGTAATAGACAATGCTCAATCGATAATGTGAGGTCTCACTAAAAAGCCTACATGGGATATCGAGACCCACCCATTTGAGTAGATCTGGTGATACCTATACGTAGTAGATTTTTCTTTTTTTTTCTTTTTTTCTTTTTTCCATAAGAAAGGAGAAAGATGGAAAAAAAAAATATCATTTGTACTGTTAAATTGGATGAAAATCTCCACTATATTCGATGTATCAATTTAAGCTGAGATGGGTGGTGTCATCTCAGACATGTCTAGACCGTTCCAGGCACTTGTGGGGTTTTCAATATAAAATAAAGTCTAACCTTGGCTCTACCGTACGGTATTATAATTGAATTAATCATTTTATATAGATATTCCCTAAAATTAGTACTGTTCTTCATGAGCAAAATTAAAATGAGTGTGCCATTCGGCGATCTAAGGCAAATTTCCTTGCCTGTATTCGGATTTGTTGGATCAAGTTCATCACAGCCCGGACCATTTATGCAATTCACCTTTATCAATCATGTAAAACGGCATTGCAAAAGCCAAGTTCTTTATCGAATGTGCCGGAAAAGAGAATCCCAGATTCCTGCCAATTTCAGGTTGTGCAATATCCGTTGGAACGTATCAAATCGCGTCGATGAGTGTAAAATTTTATCAACCCTATTGCAATTCCCCAATCCCTTTCACACCCCTTTTTAGCTGTTTGACACTATTTGATGGAGCTATGCATCAATTGGACTGGAACTGTGCTATTTGAATATGGCTTGGCACCTCTGCAACCATCTTATACCATAAAAGGTTTTTCTAAGAACCTAATCGTAAAAACTCTACAACTCACCAGACTAAATATAGACTTAACCCTATCATCCATCATTCTTCGACAATCTTAACATATTGCATTCTAGGATGAAGAACAGTTCTGCAGAAATTTCATGATATTTTTAAACAGTGTCAACTATCAACAAGGAAAAGAAAAAGGGATCGAAGACGAGCTAACAATTATTTCCATTACATAGGTTCTCATTGTTTCAAGGGCAGAAGATGATATTTCAGGATCTGGAACTGGCTTCATGTGGGTTCACTGCTTTACCACAACCAATCCAAGTTCCCACTTGCCTTTGACTGGTTTAGCTTAAGTGAGCTTACAGAGTCAATACGTGCAGCTAAATGAGATAGTTTTCCAAGGAGTCACGGGGATAAAGACTTTATAATTTATTTAACATTAGATACACTATAGCTGTAACAACTATCTTCAACCAAGAGGTTGAGTTCAATCATCCACAGGGTTCATGTTCACTAGCGAGCTAATTTTAACATAAAATTCAGTTTGCTTTTTCTGCATAACTTACATCTCTGCAGCAAAGGATTTGCCACAACCGCATGTTTGGGTAGCATTTGGATTTGTAAATGAAAAGCCTCCACCAATCAGAGCATCGCTGTAGTCCAACTGCATTCCATACAAGAAGAGAAGGCTCTTTGGATCACAAACTGCAGAGGCAACAGGGAATCATAAGTGACCAGCAGATGATTTTAGGAGATAGATAGTATCATAACTCTCGTAAAATCAAAGTAATGTATATGAAAGTGATTTCTACTTTCTCTGCCATGTGTAAGCCAGAGATCACATTTGCAGAAAATTGTACTCAAATTCAATGACTACCCATTGGACTGCAGAAACTAAGCAGGCAGCATACTTCATCGTCTTGGGTTTTAGAATTAATTTGTGCACAATCTGGTCTTTGCTAGAATAAAATTTTGGATGTTTAGGGCTAATCCTCTCAATACACTCAACAATCTGATATAGCCAAATCAAGTTGCTGATACTATATAATTGTCACCTAAACAGCAGGGAGGCAATAGATTTATCTTTCTTGCAAGTCATCAATCAGCAGGGAGAATTTGAGTGGGTTGTTCCACCAAAAAGAGAAGAGTTGGGTAGTTCATTAAGAAGATAGACATCAATGATGTCAAATTCAAGAAACAAACAAAATAAAAATGTCTGTTTTGGGGAAAAGCTTCAACAAAAAATCTGGCTTAAGGGAAGATCTGCTCTAACGTGAAAGGAAGTCCTTTCAGGCAATTTACTGGAATAGAAAAGATGAGATGTTGAAGTGCCATTCAACTGTAAGGCATGCTGCATCACAATGGATGACGCGTAGGGTCTTTTAACCATCCATCACAGACCCAAAGGTAGAACTTAAAAGCACTACAGAGTACAGACACATCCTCGCAGCTCAATTTTCACTAGCAGGACACTTAAGCACATTCTTTCTCCTTCCCACTTGAATACTTTCAGAATAAAGGAATTAAAAAGGTTCATCACAGGCTCCATCAAACACAAACTCTTGATCCATGATACTTTCAGTCCAATTGATGAGGATAATCATGTTTAATATAATTTCTAAAATTTTTATCCGGAATATACAAGGCTGTACTAAAATGAATTTAATTAGTTGATAGAAAATGCAGATATTCTGAGTAATCTACTCTATCAGAAGCCATAGACAACAAATCTGTATTAGAAGCCATTAAGGCACATCACCACTCAAAATAGCTAGCTGAGCAGGAAAAACACTAATCCTCAGCTGGTAGTGTCAAGTACTTAAAGTCTGTCATCTATAGCACTGTTAACTATCTACAACATTATGCTGGAAAATGACAGGCAAACTATTGCCTACAAAAATCTAAAACCAAAAAAAGTAAGATCTGAAATCTAAAGTAAATGTCAAAGATGATGATGATGGACAATAACAACAAGAAGTATAGTGATAATGACATTAGATAGATAAAGAAGAAAGAAGACCTAAATGATAATGCCCAATTCAAGAAAACAAAAGGATAACTCCAAAAGACCACGTTCCGTTATAACCTTAAATAATGGTTACCTTCAATGGGTCAAAATGAGGAACCCCAAATATTTGAAGATCCTCTATAACTTCTATGATTTCTACTTTTTTGCAAAATACATCTGTCATCTGCAGCGTCTATGAATAACAAAATATAGCATCCGCAGGACTTGCGATAAAACCAAGATTGCAGTACCAATGGCTATTTTCTTACTTAAGAGATAATAGGAAAATAACTAATCAATCAAAAGTGCAGAGCTCTACCTATAACAAAACCCTTATATTCAATTATGGAGTCATCAGGCCTTGCATTTTCCCTATTCTCGAAGTCCATTGTGTAAGACATGCCAGAGCATCCACCTTGTCTGACACCAATTCTGAGACATAAATCTTCACTGCGCTCGGATCTCATCTTGTTCAAGTGCTTCAGAGCATTGTCTGTGAGAGAGATGGCAGGCTTCACCTGTTCAGAAGCTGGTGCAGCTGTAACAAAAAGGATAATGCGTAAATTGGATTACGGTCCTAGAGGAACTGAGAACATAATAGCTAAAAGACAAAAATACAATTTGCACACTCCAGCATCGTGGGAAACATCAGATTTGCAATAATTCAACCCAATCTTTAAGGCAACCAGAGCTCACACAACCAGAAAATGATTTTCCTTGTCTCCCCCTTTCCCTTAAATGTTGTGCTAATCATCGAGAAGCAGTAGACCCCAGTGTCTATCCCTGCCACATCACTGAAAAGTTCGACTCGAAGTAGTATCTTTGATCCAGCAAATCATGTTTTCGACGCCATTTGCAACCAATCTGTCACCAAAACATCTTCAAAATTTGTTTGAAACAAGTATAAAGATACAGACTTTCCTGACTCGCGCAATTCCTATTGTCAACCGTCTATTATCAACAACTTCTCTAGGCGCCATACAGTAACGAATAACTGAAAATAAGCCTCATCGATTTGCGAGCTGAAAACTAAAGACCCAACCACTTCACGAAGAGGAAGGTAAGACCGTCCTAAGACTCTCCTTCCCCTTCCACCGAGCAAATCGCACTATTAACTGATGCCGCGCAACTACTCTACGCGTTCCAAAACGATCGATTCCTCCGCAACGAACGGGAAGAACCATCGCCACTCTTCACCAAACCGCCATATCCACAACAACAACGACAAGCCACGGTGCGCCGTCGCCATCGCCAGCCGTACACACGCGCGATGATCTCGCGACGGCGCCACCGCAACGAACGGGAAGAACCGAGCGGGAGATCGTAGTTACCCGAAACGGAAGCCGATCGAATCGGGGCGTTCCTCCGCCGCCCGGCGCCGAAGCTGTACAATCGGAGGGAAACCGGACCGCGAGCGAAGGAGACCGCCGCCGCCGCCGCCGACGGCGGAGGAGAGCAACCGGGCGCGGCGCGGAGAGGAGGAGGGCAGTTGATGGCTGCTGCGGAAAACGCCATTGAGAGAGAGAGAGAGAGAGAGAGAGAGAGAGAGAAGTTCGTCACCTAACGGAACTCCAATCCCCCTTTTTATTTATATCAGTCTGATAATTTTCCCCTTTTTTTTTTTTGGGTGAAAATGATGTTTTTGCTTTGTATTGGAGGGAAAAATTTGGGAATTCTTTCATTTTTTGAGGCCACCAAAATTTTATTCATGTCCCTCTCTTCGGAATTAGGAAAATATTTTTCGATTTTTAGTTTCTTAAATTTACGAAAACATGTAGAATGATGCCCTCTTCGAAATTAGAAAAATATTTTCCAACTTTTCAATATCCTAAATTTAGGAAAACTTGTATAATGAAGATGGAAATTTAAATTTTGTTTCATTGTGTGTTCGCAATCCTATGCATACTCGGATCGTTTCATAAAAATAAATTGATTTTTTTTATGATTCGCTAGATTTTTATCAGTGGAATGAAAAATATGATAAGTGTTATCAATTTAGCGAAGAGATATAGAAAAGGGAATATTGAAAGTAAAGTTGGATGTTTGAAATGACATTAATTTTTCTTAAAAATGAAGTATTATTTTTGTTAATTTTAAAAAAAAATATTTGTTTTTCAGTCAAACAAAATAGTTTCCCAAATCTACTTTTCTTTAAATGGCAAAAGAGAAAGCATCTTTTCCTCTTCTATATCTCACACCTATAGCATTTTTGCCCCAAAAAATTTCAATTAGGCCCCTGGATTGAGAAAGTTTATGTAAAACATCCCTCACGCTTGATCTTTTCTCAAACGATCCCTTACATTTGGCATGTTTGTACAAGTAAATAGGGGTAAGCGCGGTTCTCGGTTCTTAAAGGACCGGTTCCGGTTCCCAGTTCCATTTTTCCGGGAACCGGTCGTGGAACCGGAACCGGAACTGGTCGCGGAACCGGTTTCGGAACTGGTTAGGATTCTCATTTAGACCCAATTTCTGGGGGACAACACTGTTTTTTTGTAGCTTTCGATGGCCGAATAGTCATCATATTTACAAATTTGATATATATGTGCAAAAGAGGGACGAAAAAAAATTGTGACATTTGTGTTTGGAAGATCATGCCCAGTGGTCCTTGTAGGCTTGATCAAAACACTGGAGACTTCACTGATTGTTATCCATGGGAGTGAACCTCTCCCGTAAATGTATGGTACGAAAAAATGATGTGGTGAACTTATACATCACAATTAAGATAGAATAAGAATCATCTCACTTTTTTTTTTTTTTTTTTTATTATTATCAATATACTCCCAAATGTTGTTTGTTTCTTCTAATATCCTCATCAGTTCACTTTCTATTGGCATGTCACAAGTGAATCCCAAGGGCTAATGGTTTAGTATACATGAGTGAATAACCCTCTTACGAGGTGATGCTTATGCCTTGCACACACTTTGCCAAGTCGCCTCTATCATATTCTAGGTCAATTAAGGGGGCGAGTAAGACGGAGATTGCCTTTCTTTATAAATCACATATTTCTCGTTTGGAGATTAAGTTATGCTAGTTTTACCTAACACCCGTTATCGATAACGTGCGCGTACGTTATAGTTCAAATATGAAAATAAAAAAAGAAAAAGAAAAAAAAAAAGAACTGTTGGAACTTTGAACCGACTCAAACCTCGTGACAAGGTAGGTTTCGGGTTACCGATTCGACGGTAGGTTAGGGTTCCTCATTTTGAGGAACCTGTACCCGAGGGTAGGTTCTAGGTTCCAGACGGAACCGAACCGGAACCTGGAACCGCTCACCCCTACAAGTAAAGCCCAAAAGCCAAATGTCGTTGACAAAGAGGCTGCCCCATGTGCGCCTCGCATGTGTAATTAAGAAAATTTAGAAGTATTACCTTGACATATTTACCTAAACTTCTTTCTTGTGATATAAAAAATTCAAAACTTATATTTATGTGGCACATTTATCTCCCGTCGGATGATTTTTCAGTCAAAATAATGTTATTTTTATTTCACTTAAGATATGTGGATGCCCCGTTACCAAGATTTTCTTTCCGGCATCCATATAAACAAATTTTTAACATTGATAGAAGTTTGAGAGAGGGAAAATATATTACACAAGTATAAGTTTGAGATTTTATGGTGCCTTAGAGGAACGTTTAGGATTTTGGGGTTTTTCCCCCTTCTTAAATGGCGATTTTTTTTTTCACTAGCATTCCGTTAAGGGGTATATCGACACAGATGCATTAAGAGGTAAGAGGTAATTCAAGTCAAGTATGGGGGTAGTATGCGAAAATGCACCAAATTTGAGGGTATGCGAAAATGCACCAAATTTGAGGGTTAATTAGGCCTTGCTAGTAACATTTTTATTTCTCTATTTTTGTTTTTGTTTTTTGTTCTCGAATTAGAAAAATAACAAAAATCCATTTAATAACGTTAACTAATTTTTGTATTCCCCCAAACAAATCATTGGCCAGAGAGTATATTCAGAACAGAAACAAGAAGTAGAAAAAACTTACTTCTTTATTGTCGAGAACAAGAAAAGAAATAAAGTCATTTTATAAAAGCCAGCTCAACATAATCTAATGCTTGTCTTTACACAATTGACATAAGGTCTAGTCTCCTAATCCAATATGAATCCTCATTTTTGGGAATAAAAAAAAATTATTAATAAAAAAATAATTCAAACATTTAGGAACAAATTTAGAAATTAGATTTCAAGTAATTTTACTAGATTTCAATCTTAATTCTAGTTTAGAATTAGTTTAGCATAAAAAATGTGAATATTTTGATGATAATCAGATTCAAAATTGGATAAGCTTTTAGGGCTTTACTATGTGGACTTTTAAATGCCATTTTTCTTTTAACTACAATGCTAGGTTGCAAAAGCTTAGTGACTCCAAGTAAGATTTGCTCTTCTTCTTAAAAAAATATATATAACTTTTATTATAATGCTATATTGTAAGTTATAAACTAATGTGACTTTTTATTGCCATTTCCAATCATCTATCTTTGAACTATTATGTTGGATTTTCTTAGGTTATTTTAGAATATCTTGATAAATTAAATCATTACAAAAGTCTAGTTTTATCCAAACATAAAATGTAATTAAATAAAAAAAATTGGGAATAGAAATTTTTAGGATCGAACCAAATGCATTTTTGTTTGCTTTTGATTTTGAGAATAAAAATTTTGTGATGCACTCTTCTGCACAGAAACTCAAGGAAATAAAAATGAAAAACTATTTTCGGACAGAAAATATTGGCAAGCACATCCTTAAAAATTGATCTCTCTCATCTGATAAAATCTTAAGCCTGGGATTACTACTTGTCGGAATACTAGGCAATCCGAAACAGCTACGAGGTTAGTTGAAGCAGAGAGAGAGAGAGAGAGAGAGAGAGAAATGAAAGTGCCATGATTGATGAAACCCATCATCGGTCGAGCGACACTGGCGCTAGCGCTGCTCTCTCCTTCAAAATTCAAGCAATCCAACGTCGCATTTCGCTCGAATTCTCGCAAACGTTTCATCGATCCGCCAGAAGCTTACTGCACAAATGCCACTCTCCCAGCTGGTCCGGGATCGATCCGCCGTCGCGTGCCCGCCAGCTGTTCGACGAATTGTCCGACTGGGACGTCGTCTCGGCTTCGGCCCTGCTCGGGCGCTGCGCTCGTGGCCACCGCCATGATGAGGTGATCCGTCTCTTCTCGAGGGTGCTCGCTTCGAGTATCAGGCCCAATGAGTTCACGTTCGGCACCGCGATTCACTCGTCGGTCGTGCTCGGAGACGTTCGCGTGGGGAAGCA
The DNA here is from genome assembly GCA_014182565.1 of Eucalyptus marginata. Classification (NCBI taxonomy): domain Eukaryota; kingdom Viridiplantae; phylum Streptophyta; class Magnoliopsida; order Myrtales; family Myrtaceae; genus Eucalyptus; species Eucalyptus marginata. Next base: position 4,362,004 of record CM024593.1, read on the forward strand.
GCTCCACGCTTGCGCGATGAAGATGGGCGTCCACTCGATCGTGTTCGTGGGCAGTGCGGTCTTGGATGCGTATGCCAAGTTGAGCACTCTCGATGAGGCTCGGAGAGCTTTCGAGGATACCAGGGAGCCCAATGTGGTATCATACACGACTTTGATAAGTGGGTACCTGAAGAAGGGTAGCTTTGATGATGCTCTAGCTCTTTTCGAGAATATGCCGGAGAAAAATGTGGTCTCTTGGAACGCTGTGATTTGTGGCCATAGCCAAGCTGGTCACAGTGAGGAGGCTGTCAATCTATTCATCAGGATGCTGAGGGAAGGGTTTATGCCCAATGAATCCACTTTCCCATGTGCGCTAACGGCATCTGCCAATATTGCAGCTCTTGGGATAGGCAGAAGCTTCCATGGCTTTGCAATTAAGTGCTTGGGTAAGTTTGGCATGTTCGTGGCCAATTCATTAATTAGTTTCTATGCGAAATGTGGAAGCATGGAAGATAGTCTTTTGGTTTTCGATAAGCAAGTGGGGAAAAATCGTGTTTCGTGCAATGCTGTGATATGTGGTTTTGCACAGAATGGGGAGGCACAGGAAGCTATTAACTTCTTCGAGACAATGCGGACCATGGGATTCGAGCCTAATGATGTTTCCTATCTTGGTTTGTTGTGGGCTTGTAATCATGCAGGACTTGTCGATGAGGGCTACTCCTACTTCAATAAGGGAAGATTGGAGAACCCCACCATGCTAAAACCAGAGCACTATGCCTGTATGGTTGATTTATTTTCTCGTTGCGGGCGTTTCGAAGAAGCAGAAGAGTTTCTTAAAGATTTACCTTTTGATCCAGGAATTGGATTTTGGAAGGCATTGCTTGGAGGCTGCCAAATTCATTCTAATTTTGAATTGGGGGAACTAGCAGCTAAAAGAATTCTGGCTTTAGATCCTAAAGACGTATCATCCTACATAATGATGTCTAATGCCCATTCTGTCGCCGGCAGATGGCAGAGTGTCTCGACTTTAAGAAAGGATATGAGAGAGAAAGGGATGATGAGAGTCCCTGGTTGCAGCTGGATCGAAATAAAAAATAAAAATCATGTATTTGTAACTGGGGATAGGAATCATATCCAAGAGGTTGATATCTACATGGTTATGAGAATTTTTATCGAGCATCTGAAGGAAATGGAAGCTTCAAGTCTCGAGAATGAATTTCTTTCATAAGGAACAGGACCGTCATATCGAATATTGATGGTAAAACTAATTGATGGGAGTGGCGATGCTGGAAAATGAACTTCAACCTTTGAGAGATTAATTACTCTAGATTGTGCTCCCGCTAAGCACTAACTGGAAAAATGTCCTGAGGAGCTTCTCTTTGCAATGGTAACTATTTCCTCTTTCTTCTGTACTTAAATTGATGGCTAAGGTGGATTCAAGAATTGATCATACATCAAACATATCACTGTGTGACTTCTCATTGAAAATGGTATAAGGAGATTGGAGCTCTGATATTATTAGGAAATTCTCAATCAGAAGGGTTGAAAAGCACTTGCTCCTTCTTAAGCTTTTCCTTTCAAAAGTGAGTCCTTTTGATAGTGGTTGGAATTAATCATATTTTGTTCATTTGTTTCTTGCTTTCATTGACGTCCTTAATACATTCATTTCAATCCTTGTGATATTTCTGCTCATATATTTTTCATAATCTTGCTTCAAATGTATTATAAAATCTTCAGGATTGACATAGTTGGTATTCAATATGCTCCTCCTCCCAGTTATCTACAGTGGAAGTGGTGATGAATGATGATTATAGAATATTTTTGCCTCTACTGTGTCCTTATCATTCTACATCCCTAAGAGTGATTTGGCATCAGCCCTGTAAACTATCAGTGAGTAACATGGCAGAGAAGATGATGATAAAGGATCCTAGACCTGAGTTAGGCATGATCATTCACTGATCCCGTAGGATATGTCCTTATATTAATGGTGTGTTTCATTCATCTACCTGACATGTTGCAAGTCCCTAGGTGAGTCAATGTGGAGTGGAAGGAATACCTTAATGTCGCAAGGGCAGAAGGAAGCCGAAAACAAAATTATGACAGAAAAGAGGGGCTGATGGCCCAAAAAACCTCCTTGGGATAGTAAAGCTCAACTGTGATGCAGCATGGAAAAATGGTAAGACGTTCTTGCTTTCTCAGCTAAAGATGATGAGGCAAGTGAATATTATACAGGCATGGAGAAATGAAGTGTAGATGTTTTGATGCACCTTCCGAGAGACTGAAGCTTTGTTGCTGGCTTTCCAGGGGATGGATGATATGCCTTGGAACCAGCTATCATAGAAGGAGATTGTATAGTGCTGATAGATGCGAAGGCAACATTTTCAAACACAAGATAGCGATAAAGAATGTATCTGGTGAATGTAAGTATTAGTGTAGAAACCTTAGGACCAAGCTTTCTCCCCAAATCACTGATTGCTATGGAAACATTATATTCGGTATCTCAGACTGGGGATGATGGTGTTTTCTTGCTTCATGGAAATGCTTTGGCATTTCACTAGAAGATTAGCCGTGAAAGAAAAATGGATGGCCATTAGGGAAGCTGTCTAGTGTCTTGTCGTGTAATTCCATAAAACTGGCAACGCAATCATTAAAACATAGTCTCTAAGTGCTCAAAGTGTGATTGGAGGCCTCGTAAATCTTCATCGACAGTTGCAAATTGGACAAAAGTGTGAAGCAGTGTTAGATCGTTACAGCTTCACTTCTATTCAAAGAAGATGCAATATAGTTGCAAAGAGAGATGTCCAGCATGCTAGGAATATGATCCTTGCACTAGCTTGGAGATATGATCAAACTACAGAATAAGCATGTTTAATTTGGAGGTGATATGACTCAGACCCAGACATACATGCAGTATCTTTATTTTATTCCTTCAGAATAATTAATTTCATGGTTGAAGCAGTCTGAGACTACTTTTGAGAATTGAATTACATTATTCCCCAAAAACGAATGCTTGTGCAAGCCACTCGATGTGGTTGGGGCACCTGCCTCTTTCCAACACCCGGCACGTCAAAAAAGAAGAAAGAATTTGCGTAGAACATTGTGAAAGAATCGAAGTAAGACTGTGCAAATCTTTAGAAAGCATGCTTCAGCAAGCACAGCCGCCTCTTGGCTCGACTTCGGAAACTGTTTCTGAGATGCCCTGGAAATAACTGCACATAGAACTTATCTGTGACCCTCTCATCAAGTAAAATAGTACATGCATCTATAGGGAAAATGGGGATAAATATAGGCAATGTGATTGGTAGGTCGTAACCAAGTAAAGAACTAAAAGGGTTTTGGTTTTCTTTCTCTTGAACAGATCATGTAATTGTACTTTTCACACAAGATCTAGCTAAATGATGAAGGCCAGTCCTGTGGTTTTTGCTTAAAGATCATATACCCTTATAAGTTGTGGGAAGATGCTTCTCATTTAGGTGCATTTCTGTAATGCAATAATCATCCTGGATTAAAAACAACACTGTCAAATCCAAGCCTAATGGAAGCTTGCATTGAAAGAATCAAATTCTGCAAAAGAATCACTGCAAATAGCTCCTATTTGGTATAGAATAATAGGTTGAGTGTGCTTCTTTAGATGGAACTTACATGTCTTGTTGGTGTTCACTCGCCAGTGCAGCTTGCGCAACGCAGAAAAACGCTTCATCCACATTGTAATCTTCTTTTGCTGAGGTCTCGAAGTACGGAATGTTTCCCCGGGAAGCACACCACTCCTTTGCTCTTTTTTCAGAAACCTGCAAGAGAAATAACCGTTCACACTATGATTCATTAAAGAAATTTCTAAAAAGCCAAGTTTTGCATTTTGCGTGTGCTAATTACCACACGACTGTGCCCGCCGTCTACATCTATTTTGTTCCCGAGCAATACGAAGGGAAACGCCTCCGGATCTGCTGGATCTGCCTGGCCAGAGTAAGACAATATGCTTGATTAATTAAGAAATCACATTTAAGATAACTGAAGAAGATTCGTTACATCTCCCATGTGCTTTTCAAATGATCATTCAGAGGTGCGTTCGTGCCATTGCCAACTTGAAGTTTAACCTCAGCAGGAACTTTCCAAACGTCAAGTCGAATATCGTCGAAGGTATCATATGAGCTTAATAAGCTGCTGACCTGTTTAAGGAACTCCTCGCGCCAGTTGCTAAGCGATTCAAAGGTTTTACCGACGTTGACATCGTATGCAAGGACACAGCAATCTGCACCTCTGTAAAATGCGGCTCCGAGGCTGTGAAACCGTTCCTGCCCCGCCGTGTCCCAGACCTGCCAAACAACAAAAGCATGTGATTTATGAATATTTTCACAAGCAGACCGAAATGGATCTAAGAAGACAAAGAAGACACAAAGTTGAATCACCCACTTGTAGGGTGACCAGTTTGTCTTCAATCTGCAGTTCCTTAGTGACAAAATCAGCTCCGATCGTAGCCTTATATTGTTGGCTGAACTTTTTGTACACGTATCTGAATAACCAGTCAAGGGTTCAAGCAGATTACTAGCAAAAAGCATCCAAAGTATGTATTTAGATTAAACCAGTGTGCAGAAGCTCAAGTCAGTATCACTTGGTATGGTACAATTACAAACTCATCTTTTCTAAGCTTTCAGCTCGCTGTAGTAATTGTTGCAAGCATTGTGTAGACAAACTACTTTCTGGGTAATCGTCTAAAAGAAATAGGGTAACACAAATAAGAAAGTGTTTTAAGATTATCTATTCGAGAACAGATTCTCTCAACCTAGAACTGCTTTGCTGAAATGGTGATCGGCTTGCTCCTTGGCACCAGAGCTGCAACCCGTTGTATTGCGGGAGTCAAATCATTTGCAACAACTTACGCAACAGAGAGAATGTAAATTCAATCATATCTGGTTTGATGGATGACGAGTGAAGTGTACTACTTATCTGCTGCAGACACGTGAGTGATGGTTGTGAAATAAACATGATGCTGCTGTGAAGGATACTGGTTCATCAAGGAGGTCTTTCCCACTCTGGAAAAACTCAACCATATTAGAAATTTCATCTCATTCTCAATATCATCAGCTATATCCAAAAGAAATGTCATGTAAAAAATTCTACAGAGAGAGAGAGAGATAGAGAGAGAGAGAGAGAGAGAGTATACCCACTGTCACCAAGAACTATGACCTTGAGCAAGGTTCTTCTCCTCAAAGGATCCATGAAGACCCAGCTCAGATTTTAACGTATGTATATTCTCCCTTCCACAAAGCAGGCCAAAAGAGGCAAAGGAAAGTGACTGCAACACTCCCCACAGCACAAGCCTATTTCCCAACTGCTCTTTCCTGTTCTCCTCGTGGGTATGAGCTCCAAAAGATGAAACACCCAATGATCTCTCTCTTCCAGAGACCACTTTCCACAGGAACGTTCCTGACAATTCTTGTCCTTCTTCTTCTTCTTCTTCTTCTTCCTTCCCCTTCTTCCAGAGCTTGCTGTGATCCGGGGAGCCAAGCTTACAATTATTAATTTTCTTGTGGGTTTGTTCGGTGTGATTGATCAATGATGTGAAGGGGGCCAAAAGGGGCCATGTGAGGCTCGCCAACTAAGGAAACGAGAAATGGGCACCTGCCAGCGAAGAAGCTCTTTTATCCCATTAAGAAAAGAAGGAATCAAGTCAAATCAAACCCGATCAAAACTAAGAACTTTTCTCCATTTCTCTTCTTCTCCTCCTCTGTTCCTCTCGTGGACTCCTCCTCGTCCTCCTGGCTCTGCTGTCGTGACTGCCTCTTTCTCCTCCATCTTTGTCTTCTTCCATGATTTCTGCCAGACTGTTTTGGCCGTTGTGTCCCCAGGACATGCTTCAGACCTCTAGTATGTTGTTCCAGGTTGGTCACGGACGTGCTTGAGACCATCGTCTTAGTACGTGCGCTCTCCTCGTCAGCAGCTTCGTGCACCTTGGTCCCAACACATCAGAAAATTAGAGCACAGCTAGAATAAACAAAATCTTTAAAGCCCACAAATAATCTCAAAATTATAATTAAAAAAAAAAGAAAGATAGCAGATGAAGGATTGGGTGGGCGGTCCAGAGGGCAGTGGCGGTGCCGCCTATGCTGCCGTCTTCTTATTTTATTTTTAGTTTTCTTTATGTATTTTTCAGATTTTGTATTTTTATTTTTTTAATAGTTTTTCCTAATTGTGTTTCTTTATAATTTTAATATGGTGCCAGAGAGATGTTGTTTTGGTAGCAAGCACTCCCTCACCACATTAATGGCCACATAAGATGGAAAATGCGAAGAAAAAAAAATCACTTGGTGTTTTCTATCCACAGGGATAACGGAAGGATTTGAGTGTATAAAGTTGTCCAGTTTTAGAATTTAAATGCATGTAATTAATAATTTTTATGACTTGTACCATAATTTTTCTTACATGATTTAAAGTTGCAATGTCCTAAAAGTTGGGTGAGACAGAATCTCAAAAGTTGCCTAAAATTTATGCAGTTGTAAAGTGTTTGTCCGATATTTTATAAAAGCCACACCACTTTTTATCATAGCTAAAAAGAACACTGAAAGATTCTATCCAACAACACTCCCAAGATCTAAGCACGGGTTTTGTTTCGCTAGTGCCCACATGGACATTCGGTCTTCGATCAAAATCGAGAGGTCGACATGCGTGAAAATTCACTCGAGATACCATCTAATCATGACCCGCATCACAAAACATAGCCAGCGACGCAGCAAATTAGACACCATAAAAACTGAAAGGAGCCAAAGCACACCCCCAGAATGGCTGGCTCAACACTCTGTGAACTTAGCCCTATGTTTTAATGCATCTCGCTCCTCTTCCGAGGTAGAAATTAGGACATTCCTCCAGTTCTTCAACCTTAAAATAGCGTTCGACAGCTCAGAAAACTTTGGAGGCAAGCGATGACCAGTACAAGGTCTTTGTTTGATATGATATGCCATTATTAAGACACGATGAGCAAACACTGTTGGCTTTTTCAGGTATCGTTTGTTTGAGATTTTTGTTCATGTTCTCCCCAACGATAATGCACTAAATAAGTGTTTTCTTCTCTCTCTCTCTCTTTCTCTAGCATGATTATTCAGCTTCTGACTCGATTAATCTTTATGAATATGCATAAATCATCGTAGCCACGTGCATCAAGTGAGGTTGAACTCATAGTGTGATGCGCGTGGGACTCTTTCATTGCCCTTGTGCATGCACCAACTTTGACACGTTTTTTTAATGAAATAATATCTGTAGTCTAGAAAAAGGTGAAAATAAATGATTTGGAATCTCCCAAACATCACTATATGAATTTCACACCTATGACAGAACATTCCGTTTGAGCCATAAGTCCGTCCCTTTGTATTAAATGCATGCCATATTGTACTTTATTATAAATTTAAATAATTCTATTATAGATGGCATTCAAAAAAAAAATGTGTGGCGCATTCAAGACAACATGTTCAAACCAAACTTTTTGTAGATTTTGGATGCAAACTGAAAATTCAATAAGCTATCCTGCCTTACCAACCGGGAAAAAAAAAAGTAACAAAGAATTCAATAGCTGGAGGTGGGTTGGATGCGTCTTCTGCCACAACTAAATTGCTATACCTCAATGATCGGTATCATGGCAAATTGCATGATGTTTTTTACTCTTGAGCATATTATTCTAATGTCAAAATGTCGTGCAATGGCAAAAGCTAACCGATTGCACAAATGAAGGCTTCGTTTGGTTTAGCATTCTCGAGAGACTTTGAGCCCCCAAAGTCCTTTGAGAAAAATATTAAGTGTTTGGTTTAGCTTTTTAAGGCCTCATTGGCGAAATGTTAGCATTTGAAATGGTGGGGATGGTTGGGCAAGGGTTAGGTCTTGGCCCTCGCCCAAATTTGGCCAAGGGCCGCACTAGCGGGGGTCGGCCACAAGGCGAGTGGCAACCCTCGACTAGATCTGGGGGAGGGCCAACAACTCGCGCTTGATCTGGGTGAGACCTTGCAGGCCCTCACTTGAGGTCGGCCATCCCCCACTTTTCTCGATGATGGTGAGGTGATGACGGCTGTGGCCCATGCCATCTTCCCTTCCCCTTCCCCTTTATTTTTAAAATTATTTTTTCATCTAACATAGAAAAAGAAAAAAAGGAAAAGAAGGAAAAAAATTCAAAAAAGTAAAGGACTAAAATGCCCTTATTAGCCGATGAGTTAGGCCCTTATTTAAGACTGATATGACAACTTTATATTTTTATTTGAAATAATATTCATTTCAAGCTCTTATCTAAGAAATGAGCGCATTTAAACCCTTAATTGAAATAAGGTCTACTTTAAATCTTTATTTGGAAAAATAAAGGCACTTTTAGTCCTTATTTAGAATTTTCTCTAAAAACAAAACCCACCTCTTCAAAACACATATGACACCCTTATGCGTGTTTTGACTCCAAGTCAAACTTTCCAATTTTTGCATCTACTGGAATAAGCGAGCAAGTCCAATACGGACTAGGACTTCACATTCAATTTTTCACTCAAGACCCAACTGAATTTCCACGTATTTCAGTGTTCGTATCGAATTTTGCATACCAATTCAAATTCGAGACGTGATTATGGAAAATATTACCAGAACCGATGATTTGAATGGATCGGGTCCAACTACAGGTACAATATGAATGCTCCAATTGTATTTGTAAATCTTCTAAATAAATTTAAAATCGCTAGCAGAATGATTCTCAATTGTCATTATAACTAGGGATGAAATATTTTTGCTCAAGAGTGATTCCCACATGTAAATTTAGATTGTTGGCATCCAAAATCATGCAAAAGTTTAGCATTTTTTTTGGTCAGAAAAGAACTTTGCATTCAACGCATGAGAGGGTTACAATGTGCGGAAAGCGCATATGCTATTAACAGGTCTAACAAAATGGGAGAAAAAGGAATGGGCCAAATCTCCGAAAGGGCCTCATTCGTATGGCTTTTGGCGGCCCAGTCGGCCACTTTGTTGGCCTCCCTACGACAATGTTGAACCCTAATTTCTGGGCAAGCGCGAAGGAGGTGGATGGCGTCATTGAAGATCGGCCGAGTCTCCCATGGCGGCTGGGCATCGTTGTTGACAGATTGAACTAATATGACGCTGTCCGATTCGATGACCAGTGGATCGCGGTGTTTGCCTAGGCGATGCAAATGGCGAAGACTGATCAAAAGGGCCATAAACTCCGGGTGTAGAGCTGACGAAGCAGGAAACGTTGAGGCCAGTCCATCGATCATTCTACCATCGCTATCTCTGATTATGCTTGCCATAGATCCCTTGAGAAGGTGTGGTCGGAAAGCCCCATCGATGTTAACCTTAAATCTTCCCTGATCTGGAGGTCGCCATACCTTCTATGTACTGATCTGTTGTTGGCTGATCGCTGTAGGGCTGCGATACGAGCAGAGAGTAGATCGAGCGTTGGCGATGGCTTTGTCAAGCACCTGAGATGCGTCCACCTGATGTCGACGAAAGATAAAGCTGTTTCTGGATTTCCAAATGTGCCATAGGATGTGGGCGATGGTGCTCTGATCAGGTACTCGTTGATTTCGAACAAATACAGCTGAAATCCAGTCATTTAGGTTTTGTACCTGCTGTGTCTGAATGGGAAAATGAAGCCTAGGGTCTGCCCAAATGGCTCTAGTCCAATGACAATGCAGAAATAAGTGATCGGTTGTTTCAGGTTCACTATTATGGCATATAACGCAATAGGGATCAGGGCTGATGTTTCTGTGATGCAAATTAGCTTTTGTAGGTAGAACATTGTGCAGTAGACTCCACAGAAAATACTTGATCTTGGGCTCAATCCTTAACTGCCATAAAATTTTCCATAAATCTGTCGGAACCTGATGGTTAGGTGATTCACCATATTGATTACTGCTGGTTTCTGTCGGCCAGGTGTGTATGTATCCACTCTTGATGGTATAGATGCCGTGAGTGGTTTCCGTCCATATCAGTTTATCTTCTGTATGAGAAGGGCTGATCGGGATGACAAGGATTTCCTTAACGGTAGTGTTGTCATAGAGTTCATGGAGTCGGGGACTATTCCAGGCAATGGTTTGCCTATCAATGAGTTCGCCGACCATAGCCAGTTCATCTCGGTTTGCCGGGCCAACCAGAAGTCCTCGGGGTAGCCACCTATCTGCACGTATGTTAATCCGAGTTCCATCACCTATTGACCAGCGAAGGTTTGGAAGAATTGTATTCCGACCTAGTAAAAGACTCTGCCATCCCCAAGATGGTCTTGCCCCTTTATCCGCATGTAAAAAGTCTTGGGAATGAAAGTAGATACCTTTAAATAATTTACTCTAAAATGCGGTAGGATTTTGAATCAACCACCTAGCTTGTTTTCCGAGCAGTGCATTGTTAAAGTGCATGAGATCTCGGAAGCCAATACCTCCTTGGTTCTTGTTTTTTTTAAGCACATCCCATCTTTTCCAATGGATACCTAACTTTGCCGCCTCATTTTGCCACCAGAATCGAGCGATCTTTTTTTCAATGGTCATGCAAATGGAAGCTGGAAGTTTAAATATTGTCATAGCATACTGAGGCAATGCTTGAACGACAGATTTAATAAGAATCCCCTTACCTCCCTTAGAAATCAAACTTTCTTTCTACCCATCCAGCTTTTTATTCACTCTCTCAATAATCCAATGAAAAAGCTCTTTCCTTGAGCAGCCCCAATAAGAAGGAACACCCAAATATTTCCCTGTCTTAACTAACACCGGGACCCTCAAGGCATTCGCCAAATTTTCCTGTAAGGCGTAAGGACAGGTCTTGATAAAATAAATTCCAGATTTGTTCCGATTAATCTCTTGTCTTATGGCTACACAATACTGATTCAATATGTTGGCCAGATTCAGGCATTCCTGAAGCTTAGCATCAAGGAAAAAGATGGCATCATCGGCAAAAAATAAGTGTGATAAGATAGGACACCACCTGTTAATTCGAATACCTTTGATATGGCCCATATTAATCACTTGGTGCATGAGAGTTGATAATACATTTGCCATGAGAATAAAAAGATATGGAGAAAGGGGATCCCCTTGTCTAAGTCCTCTGGTTGGATGAAAATAGTTTAACTGTTCCCTGTTGAACTTAATGTTGTACGATACTGTGGTAATACACTGCATGATCCATCATACCCAAGTTGTATGAAAACCCAATTTGAGGAGATAAGACTCGAGAAAATCTCATTCTACTATGTCGTAGGCTTTGCGCATATCCATTTTCAAAATTGCATTAAATTTCTTCGCCCGTTTTCGAGTGCGTAACTGATGAAGTACTTCCTGCACAATATATATGTTGTCCTGGATCTGACGGCCACTTACAAAAGCACTCTGCTCATTGGAAATTAAGGCTGGAAGCTAGGGTTTTAGTCGGTTGGCTAACACTTTGGAGATGATCTTATATGCATAATTACAAAGACTAATAGGGCGGAACTGATCTAGGTTTTCTGGGTGAGGAACTTTTGGAATTAAGGTGATAAAGGTTTTATTCAAATCAGTAGGCATGATCCTTGTTGTAAAGAATTGCTGAATTAACATATAAAGATCAGGGCCCAATGTATCCCAATGTGATTGATAAAATAAACCATTCATACCATCCGATCCTGGAGCTTTGGTAGATCTTAGCTGAAAAATGGCATTACGAATCTCATCCTGGGTGATCTCGGCCACCAAATGATCATTCATTTCTGGGGAAACCACGGTCGGGCATTGATCAATGACGGGCTGATAATCTCGTGTACCATTAGTTTGGTAGAGGTTGGTGAAATACTGTGTAGTCATGAGCTTGAGAGAGTTATCATCCCGAATCCATTATTGATCGGCATCTTTCAACATACAGATTTTATTGTATTGTCTTCGTTGTATAGCCGTGGCATGGAAAAATTTTGTGTTCTTATCCCCCCACTTAAGCCAACTAATGTGAGATCGCATCGCCCGGAATTGTTCCTCTTGCTGCCATAGCCTAGTTATTTCTGCTTTGATATTGGTGATGGACTGCTGAGCATAACATGTGTGAGGTAAGTTAGTGTAGTCTTGTAGCTGCTGATGTAAATATGCTATTTGGTTGTGGACGATGGAATATTTCTTTTGACTCTAAGTAGATAGGGCCTGTGAAACTAGTTTGAGTCTTTGTGAGAGATTGTACTGTCGTCCATGTCCCGAATGCCATGATTCTTGAATAACTTGACTACACTCCTCATCCTGTAACAAAAAAGATTCAAAAGTAAAACACTTACCTCGTCTTTTTTTGCAGCCATCAGTATTTAGTAGGAGGGGGGGAATGGTCAGAACCCATTATTGGAAGTGCAAACACTTCAGCTTCGGGAAATGCAATACGCCATTCAGAAGTACAGAAAGCCCGGTCCAGCCTTTCTTTAACGAGATCAGCACCCTCCCTATTATTCGACTAGGTAAACGCACACCCTTTTATGGCCATATCCATTAAAGCACAATCTTGGACAACTTGTCGAAAAGTAGACATCCTGTAGGTGTCAGGAGGTCTTCTGCTGACTTTCTCCCAAACATACATGATTTCATTAAAGTCACCAATGCAGAGCCAATGTAAAGTGTTGGTGTGTGCTATCAGCTGAAGTGCTGTCCAAAAGAGTTGGCGAGGGGGATACGCAGCAGGGGCATGGACATAGGTTAGTCTCATAGAAAGATTACTCCGGGAATCCACACAGCTCATATCGAACATTTCTTGATTAGCTTGAATCATGTCAACCATAAAATACTCATGCCAAAATAAAACCAGTCCTCCAGCCAGACCTACAGGGTTCAGAATATACGACTTATGAAAGTTCAGTCGACGTTGTAGTCGAGTAATCACCTCCTCCCGGTTCTTTGTCTCCATCAAAAATAACAAGTCAAGCTTTTCTTTGGCCACTAGGGCCTTGAGGGCTCGAACTGTCAGGGGGGCCTAAACCCTGACAGTTCCAGCATATAATTTTCATTTGTTCAGAGGCGGCTGTTGAGGGCCAGCCGCCGTCGCCTATCCTCCTGCTTTCGTAGCTAGTAAAATAGGGGTCTCCATAAGAGAGCGGTCCTCTAGGATGTCTGTTGTTACATTGCGTGAATCATACGGTGAATATCTCTTAATTTTCTTTGCTGCTGTTGTTCTGGTGGACAGTCTTGTACTCTTGATCTTTTTGGAGGTAGATGGTGTGATTGTAATCTGTTGAGCATGACATTCGTTAGAGGGAATGGCTGGCTTGGTATAGGTAGCTCCAATGGTTGATTGCTCTGGTTTTTGAGAGTTTTGGCCCTGTTTAGGAGCATAAATGACAAGGCTGGTGGATGCGAGACCTGGCACCACTATTGGATTTGTCTTCCCCTAAATGGGAGGCTGTGGCAGGTCCCAGTTCTGTACAGCAGCCGGCAACAAGTGTGGGTGTGCAGGAGGTGGTGGAGGAGTCTCTGGGACTTGCTTGGTATCAGTACTTTGCTGGTCCTCATAGAAGGCTTTCCAATATGGGCTGAATTCTCTCACCTCGGCTTTCAACCATTGACCATAAGACATTTTTTCTTTCCCTTCCATTTTTGCTTCAGTAAAAGGGATATCTTTGCAGTAGGTTGCATAATGCCCAATAATATCGTAGGAATAGCAGAAGTGTGGAAGCCTTTCGTACCTGAAATCCAGCCAAAGTGGCTGCTGCGCAATGCGAATAAGTTGCCCTGATTTCAGAGGTTCACTCAGGTTAATATCTACACGCACCTTTGCAGTTTTAACCATAGTTCCTTCTGTATGTTGCAGCTTAACATCCATTACCTTACCCACATGTTTTACAGCTCTGGCAACCATGTCTTCGGAGTACCATTCAAGCGGCAAACCATAGATATGGACCCAAAAGGCGTAGGTTGAAAAATCAGAATAGTGCAGAGGTGTATTAGGGAGCCATGGTTTAAAAATAACCAGGTTGCCAGAAAACAGTCAAGGTCCACCCTCTTGTACCCTCTGTTTTTTAGTTTCTACTTCAAATTTAGCCACATAAATGTCCCCTTCACACTGGTTAATTGCTACACGATCTGTTCTCCAAGCTCGCTTGAGTGTATTCTGAAAAGCTTGAAGATTAATAGAAGGATTGGAATGTATTTTACCTACCAACGTTAACTTGCATTCTTGAATTTTGTCCATAGGAGGCATGTCGTCCCAGTCTTCAATGTCCTGCTGATTCCACAACCTACCCATTCTGTGGCACAACGCAGACGGTCGTGGGTCCTGGGATTCCTCGAATTGGGCCATCTGAGAACTATCCAAGAGGAAAACAGGCAAACCAGAAGTGAAAGCCAGTCAGAATTAAGCAAACGAGCTTCGACCCGGTCCATGCATGATCTGCGAAGGAGGGATCGAGAGCCAGGATGAGCGGACAGAGAAGTAACGCAAAGAAGAGAGGTGCGCAAGACAGAGCTTCATCACTGGACAGCTTCGACAACAGCAAGGATGTGCGAATAATCGGATTATAGAAGGGAGGGGTTTAGGGAGAATCGTTCATGGCGAGACAATCAACAAGATGTGGGTAATTCCTCCATTCAAGCGGAAAGAATCTATAAATTTTGGGAATTAGGGCATCGCAAGAGCATAAACTACCATAACGGTAGGAGCGCACTCTGCATATCGAGAGAGAAGAAGTTGAAGTTTAGCATTTGAACTCAATCCACTAGGAGAAAGCCGAAAAGTCTTTTTCTCTCTCTTCTCTTTTCATTGTCTTCTTCAACCTTCAACCATGGGGAGGATTTGAGCTAGTCTCACCCTCCCCTCCATATGTTTTGATTTTCTTTGAGATTTTTTTTTTCCTGTACTTTTCCTCTTTTTTCTCTCTCGATCTAGATTAGGAAGTTGTGCTCTGCCGATCTAGTTCTAGATCTGAGAGTCTGAACTCTCCAAATTTAGTTCTAGACCTAGGAGTTTTTATCTCCTAATTTAGATCTGGGAGTTTAATAATATTTTTGGGGATTCGATACCACCGTACTTTGCTTGCGTATAGGTTTTTTGCCTCCAATTTCAATGATGATCGTAGAAACTCTCGTGTCTTGCTAAACTATGAAGATTTGCTCTTTCAAAGGTTAGATATTTGTTTATTCAACCTATTTTGATTGTCTCTATACGGCGATGGTGTAAAGTAAGCTGAACCTAGGCGTGTACCGCCAAATTGCAACGCTATAATTATTGGAGAAGGAATTTTCGGCATTTGCTCATCACTAACGACGATACAAGAACCAATGATTGGCTGCCAATTATTTTACTTGACATATTTTTTCTCTTGAAACGAGTGTGTGCTTAACTCTGTTGGTGCTTTATTGATCCTCATTGTTTTATGGATTTGGCTTTATTTTGTAGTGTTCTGGCTTGTGCTTTGCTTCAATTTACTTTACCATGAAAGTCTATGTACTTTTTATGTATCCTTTTGAGCCATGAATACAATTTTTTTTTGACAAAAAATAGATAGTATATAAACTTTGCATAGACGAATTGAACTGTATCTGATTATTGTCTTTTTTAGGGAAATTATCCAATCAATTGTAAACTTATTGTGTGGATACCAATTCAATCATAAATATCCAATTTTCTCAATTTAGTTTAGAACATTTGTGTAAAATTATAATATAGTTATTCTGGTCAATTTTTGCTAAAAATCATCGACAATACGATGTGCCATACGGGACAGTTAGCGATAATTGGACCGTCACATGAGCGATTTTTGTGAAAATTGATCAGAAGACAGCATTGAAATTTCGCCGAAAGGTTTAAGATTAAATTGGTAAAATTGAAAATTTTATAAATGAATTGGCATGGATAAAATAGTTATTCAATAGTTATTAAATTGACAAAATTGATTGTGACTCTCCACCACAGTCACTAAATGAAATGCCCCTAGTGTCCAAAAGAATCGTGTCAATCCCATGCTTGGATTCCATGATATCAGCTCATGTTGGTATGTATCCTTGAGAAGCTCGCCGCTCCTCACGAGGCCACGAAATCTCGACGCTCCTTCATTGAGATCTAAGGCGTGCAACTTAGTCCAAGACTCGGGCACGCCATATTACCTCATAACTCAAACATAACGCATATCGTTCAATTGACCTCTCGAGTCCACATGATTAATCAACGGCACCTATGAGCTATTCGAAATTGTCAGATAGGCATGATAGTATGTGACTCTAACAAGGTACTCTTTGACAGCACTATCTCGTTGAAGACCTCATTCGCTACCTCGAATGTCATTATTGATCCATAACAACAAAAATGGTCTTCATCGGCAACGATCAATATCCAATGCAAATTGCCATTGAAAAAGACTGTCAAAGAGGTTGCTCAGCTCACACCCATTTTCAACTGCGACTGGCTGCCGCGTATTTGTACTAAGGCTATAAACTTCAACTTCACATTCTAATCTGCCCAAGTATCCGTCATATTCATCATGAAAATAAGTAGACCCGTTAAACGGGTGGGTCGGGTCGGGTCATAAATGGTTCGATCCAAATCGACCCATTTAACCTGTTTATAACTAATTTATGCAATGCAAAATTTTTGACTTGTACTCGACCCATACCCGACCCATTTAACGAAATCTAAAAAAGCTTATATATATTTTTTAAATGGTATAACACAAATTTAATGGACAATTTTTATAATTTTAAAATAATTATTTTAAAAAAATCGAATTTTAATTATTGTTAAGAATATAATATTTAATTTTCTTTTTCTCTTTTCTTCTTCTTCTTCTTCTTTGGTCGGCCGCTGGCCATGATGATAGTCGATGACTTATCACAGGCGAGCCTCGAGCTCGCTTGACTCGCCGATGCCGTGAGCTCAAGGCTCGCTAGATCCGGCGAGCTCGAGCTCGCCCCTTGCCAGACGTCGGCAAGGCCTCCACCTCGCCAGATCTAGTGAGCTCGAGCCTTGCTAGACCGCCTTGGCAGATCTGGCGAGTCTCGAGCCTCGCTGGACGTCGGCAAGGCCTCCGCCTCGCTAGATCTGGCGAGCTTGAGCTCGAGGCTCGCTTGGCCGGTCGCCGGCCATTGCCATGCTGGCCACTGGAAGAAGGAAGAAGAAAGAAAAAAAAAGGAAAGAAAAAAGAAAAAAGAAAAGAAAATTAAAATAAAAAATAATTATAATTTCGATTTTTTATAAAAATTAGTTTTATAAAGTTAAAGAGGGAAGAGGGAGATTATGTGATTTTGGTTGAAAATGGGTTCTAAGTCCAACCCATTTAAGACCTACTTAAGACCCACCTATCTTAAGTCTTTAATTATTAAACCCATTTAACTAGTTTCTTCAAAAAACAAGTGACCCATATATGACCCATTTATGATTTAAATGGGTCATATATGGGTTTAAGACCCATTTTGCCACCTCTAAAAATAAGTAATCCTAACCACCTTATAGTCATTAATTTTGTCGCCGTACCCAAATCCTAAAATCATACGAGTGTCAACAAAATCTGGATGCGAACTCTGAACTACCTTGTGCTTTCTAATGAATACACTCCATAGAAATATTGTTTGACTGCCATATTTAGTATTGGCCTTAGTAGTACAAATCAATCCATTGCACGAACCCACCGCACTATGATGGCCTCTAAGGCTAATGAATGGAACTTTGATTTCTGGCTAGAAGCCACAGTAAGAGACTTATTTGGATACAAAGAACTCATCTGATCACAAGAAAAGTACCAATCCAAGAGAAGAACGTACCAATTGGTGCCACTAAGAAAAGAGTGCTTCAAGTGCACGACCATGAAGTCGGGATCATCAATCATGCACCACCATGATTTGGACACGCATTTGAATCTCATAAGAGGCTTCACTAGCAACCACTTGAGAATGTGGAGGTTTATATCATGAGGGAGGTTCTTGTTCAGCCTCATTGTCAATGAAGCAAGGCCAATTGAGGTAAAAAACCAAGGTTGATTCTAATTAAATTTAGAGTAATTTCGTGAGATCTGAATATTACGGTGTTAGGGAAGAGGATGAAAAGTTGTTCATCGTACTTAGCCTTCGTGTTGTCCATCAAGTCCAATTTTGTAACCCTAGATTTCTAATGTAGTGGTCTTCAGATGGAAAGAAATCTTAATGTCATAAGAGAACATAGTATTTTTTTTTTTCCATTTCAAAAAATATAGTGATGTTAGAATTACCGTGAAATCAAACCTATTCATTCCATTTCCATATCGTGGGTATCTGAGGCCCACTCAAATGCCAAATTTCGATTGATCACACCAGTAATTCGCATCGTCTTCAATTGCGAGTGCCGGTCTTCAACAGCGAGTGCTACGAAAGCGATCTAAATTGGCCCATAGGCCCCCAACGGAAATGACTGCAAATGGACCCCCATTATCGACAACCTCCATGTTGTTAACTTTTATTTGTGGTATTAATATGAAATTCTGCCATTCGGATTGATTCAATTCCCCAAATTGGCAATGAATTCGCTAGAGTTCTCGATAGGACTCATTGGGTAATTCTCGAAATTCTTTTTTTGGCTGTTGTTTTGAATATTATCAGAAGAAGATAAGCACAAACTACGACCACAGGGAGAGGCCTTAACTATACACAAATCGTGATCATTGTGTAAGCCTTTGGGTCGGGCCTGGAAATTGGATCTAATCTGCTGTCCAAGTGCTCTGATCCGGGTCGGGCTTTGTTTATAACTCAATGCCCTTTATCAAGTATCCGGCCTAAGCGGCCCATCAGGGCTCCATGCCCAAGATCCACTCTATTATTATTATTATTATTATTATTATTATTATTATTATTATTTTGGGGATCAACACCGACAAATGGGTATCATGAGGACACTATTTCTTGGCTTGAATGTGAAATTGTCTCTCTGTCAAACAATTTCATGATCAATTTCATGTCAATGTGAACAGCTATATGTGTTTGACTCATGATACTAAACTTGCCACCAATGCATTGGGCCTCCACTCGATATGCTGTCAGCTGTCGGCTGTTGGACAACATCGATCGACATAGAAGTCAACAAATTGATGAATCTCAACTGTTGGACACCAATAACATACGTGTGTATGTTGTCCTTAAAAAAAATTCTCCGTGAATTTTTGGCCTTTATCATGCTTATATCCATATCTATCATAACTAGTTATTAGATGAGCGTGTCGTACGGGGAAAATTATCCAATTAGCCATGGACTTATTGTACATATGTCAATTCATTCATAAACTTTTCAATTCCGCCAATTGTGTCCTAAACTTTTGAGCAAAAATCTAATGTAGTCATTCTGGTCAATTTCTATTGGAAATCGTTGACGTGACATTCATAAGTGGCATACCACCACATTACTTTAAGACTCCCCATCACACTTAATTAGGTTGTTTTTACTTAGTACTAAGTGTGGAAATTTAATTGGGGAGGCAAATAGGGCATGGAATGATTCGCACTTAAGACCTCTAGCTCTGATGTCATGTGAGATTTTGTGAGACTACTGTTAACTATTTTAAAAACTTAAGCTGTTAAATAAAGGCGTTGTTTAATATTCAATTACTCTAACAATATATGGAATTTTGCTCAAGGGTCTAGAACTTAAATTGACGGAATTGAAAAGTTTATAGTTGAATTTACATTTATATAATAAGTTTCCGTATCATGCGGGTTGAAATGAATGTGAATCATCAGATCAACTGAGATTCGCATTCTTTGGTCAAGTTCATCCGAAGCTTCGCTCCTCCTTCCTATCAATAATTGATGCCAGGAAAGTCGAAAAGCAAAGGAGGACTTTTGGAGATGGATGGTCAAAGATAAATGTCATCACATGAGACATTTTCCTTGCACCTTCTCTCTCGCTTTTCATAACCCATCTGTACCCCATCTCTCAACCATGTCTTTGTCTCCCTCGTGTCAAAATCGCACCAAGACAGCCGGGTCACCAATCTTGGTTGCGTCCTATTTTCTTCATCTTTCCCTTGTTGAGAGAGAAATTTGTGCAATTAATCTCATTTCACACCTCAATTTTGAATTTTATAATCGGACGGATTTTCTTTTTTAAACTCGTTTTCAGTTGAATTCATGTAATTCTCGTCAATATAATATGTCGTCCTAATTCTTATAAAATAGCTTAAGCTGTAATTTTACTTAATGGAATAAGGAGTTCTATTTATTTTATATATATATATATATATATATATATATATATATATATATATATATATATTGCAAATTACTCCTAATAAAATCTAGAGAATTACAATGATGAGATTAGTGTTGAATTCGACTAGTCGCTTCTCTCCTTATTCTTGTTTTCGCACAAATGATGATTATCAAAATATTGTTTTTTCTTGGAGGCATTGGAATTTCTGGTCAAAGTCAACAGGAGGTCTTTGGGTCGTCGGTCTTCCTTTCCGCAGTTAATGGGTCAATACGCACAAGGACATGCGGCAAGTGAATGATGTGCTCTGCCATCCGTAGAATCTAGACAAGTTCTTTTTTCATACGTGGCCTCGAAGAGACGTATGTGCTTTCTCAGGGTAGGTCATGATTTGTCACTGACTATATGTTCCTTACAAATAGTCCCAGAAAATGAAAAATTTAGGTTTTTCATCTTTACCCAACACACCAGCAAAAGATTACCTGTGTAAACAGTTTCCGTATTTGATATACCTGCTAAATTAAACATGAATAGAGATATAGAAATTGAATGTTGGAAACATGCCTTTCCTTGTGTGTGTAGGCACTTGAAGGGGAGGATGCGTTTGTTTCCCTATGGTAATCGATAGGATATGCATATTGACGATTTGTTAATATAGTTCATTATGCTAATTATAATTAAAAATCGTTATCATGAATGTTGATCAATATATGTAGAATGGCCTATGCTAACATTAACAATTTATTACATTTTTAAAAAAAATTTTGGAATTTTTTATTAGTTTATTTTGTTATTTCTTTCTTTTTTTCCCAACTGTGGACCAACTGGTCCAGGCGAGGTCCTCCTTGCCCTCGCCCTGATCTAGGAGAAGGCCGCAAGCCCCTCATTTGTGGTTCGTGAGGGTGTCATGGCCCTTGTTCATGGCTGGCTGGGGCCTAGCCGCGCTTGCCTAGGCAAGACAATTGTGGTTGATTTAGTTATAAAAAAATAAAAAATAAATATTTAGAAAAAAATCAAAATATGTCTGAATTAGTGTCAGTTGTATTGTATAGAACGGTAGTCATTCATGTTAGCAATTTCATGTTAAAATTAGATAGATGGACTACATTACAATATGATTTAGTTAATACGATAGAAATGTTTATAACTTAATTGACATGAATATAATATATTCAAAATATTTTTTCATACTTTTTCCAACCACATTCACGTCTCGGCACTCCGGATAGTCAACGTGGCGGGTCAACTCAACGAGGGTGCGAATTCAAACTCACACGCTCAAAGTGTCATCAAGAGGCACTCAATCTCACTTGAGAATTTTGCTCCCATGATCTCATAAAATGCATTGAGACCCATGTATCCTTGACTTTCAATTCCTGTCTCTCTTTCAGGAGAGAAAAAAAAAATCCTATCTTTCTGAATCCCTCGACATCTCAAGCAATCTCTCTTCAGAAAAAAAGGGCAGAACATGGTTTTTATAGCATAACATTGATACCCTCCAAAATAGGATACTCACAAGATTAGGAAGCCTTAGGTTAGGGAAATAGGCTTTTTCTTGTCTTTCTCTAGTAGGGTGCACATTGAATCGTCTGTATGTAGGTTTAATTTCTACAATTTGTTTCTTATTGTAATTGTTTTGTTTGCTTATGTTTCCGCAACAATTGTAACAAACACATGTATTGAATGTTGAGTTCCCTCTTGACATGGAAACAAGCTAAATTAAGTCTATTTGATCTTGCCTTTTGTTGCGACTTGATCTCGCCGCTCGATCCCTCTCGTGAGGAAAGAAATGGGGAAAAGATTGGATTTAAGGGTATTTGGCTATGAGAGTTTCCTTATGGTTCTTAATCACAGGAATGTCATCACCTCATCCCACGGACAAACCTCTTGTGAGTTCTCCCTGTGAGATTTTGTGGGATCACTGCCAATTGTTCTAAAAACTTAAGCTGTTAGATGAATGTGTGGTTTATTATTTAAATATTATAACACTCCCCCTCACGCTTAGTCTGGTCTTTTGCTTAGTACTAAGTGTGAAAATTTAATTGGGGAGGCAAATAGGGGCCTGGAAGATTCGAACTCAGGACCTCCTAGCTTTGATATCATGTGAGATTTTGTGGGGCCAATTATTAAACTCTGTTAAAAAAGCTGTTAGATGAAAGTGTGGTTTATTATTTAAATTCTAACACTCCTTACAAGATTGCAAGTTCTTGCAAACTCGTACCCTGTGTGACAGCGGAGTGTCGCGACTCGTACCTACATGAGCGATTCACCTCGAGAGAGGAGGTTGAGTGTGAATATTGAATTTAAGGATACATTTATTATGGTAGCCCTCCCTTTGGTACTCTCTTCCCTAAGGATGGTGTCACTTCATCCATTAGGAGTTTTCCACATTGTGGGTATGCTAAACCATGATGAGTCTTATCAAAACCCGTACCCCGCGTGACGGGTTCATTTATACAATCTAATTATTTAAAACATCCTAGAAACAATTTGGGAATAGCCACTAGCCTCATTTTTGGGGGGTCGGCTAAAAACTCAATCAAGGGTCGGGAGTATTCCCTTGATTCCTACGTAACCTGAGATTTAGGTCTGAGAACTTAGGTTACGCCAATATTTCCATTAGCACCCTTTCGGTACTTAAATAATATGGTGTGTTTACCTAATGTGTCAATGCATTTCTTTTTACATTTTTGGGATCATTAGTACTAAACTAAACAATCATGCGTTGTTGATTGTTTTTATGCTATTCTATTTCAAAAGAAAATGAAAAGAAAGAATCAATAGGCTTTCAAATCGTTCATTTGAAAAAATGGAAACCATTATTATTGGAGGATCATGATAATTCCCAAAAATTGAAATTATTGATCAATGGATGAACAATATCACCATTTTTTTCAATAAGATACCAAAGTGGATGACTGACTCATTCCATATGCAATTCTAGGACAAATATAAAAGGAACACACAAACAAAAAGGATAAGAAGAAAAAAGAACTCGTAACTCGTCAGGCTTTATATAACAAAAGAAACTCGAGACATATGTCAAGGAATGAATATACATAATAATAGTTGGAATGAACATCAACCTCCACCATCTTCAGGATGCTAATCTAAATCTAGTCTGAAAAAAAAAACTATATAACTAGGTACATACAATGGAAAGAAACGAGCATACACATCAAAACAATTAAAAACACGACATTATGCTAAGGTTAATCTCTCAAAAGAAATTCAATTTCACAAATCAGATTTGAGCCTTGAGGTCGGCCTTTGTCTTTCATGCATAGGTCCCTCTAAGACACTTACCCAATTCATTTTATGACTTATAACCATTATTGACCAATTATGTTCTCGCATGGCCAATAACACTTATAAGTCTCATAACCAGACGATCTATGTGATCCTAGGGTTGTCCCTCGATATCATGCATCGACCTTATTATACATCTAAAAATTACATGCATTATAGGAATTAAACATGCATGCAGGTCTTTTGAACATTGTTTTTCAACCAATCAAGCAAGAAAGTGAACTGTCGGCAGGTCATTTATTACTAAGGGTATGTGCTAATCATAAACACAAACACTTCTAAATAAATGACGTGATTGTATGCATAGAGTATATGTGATGTTTCAAAGATATTTTTCGAAATCATTCACGAAAAGTTTTGAGATAAAGTGATGCCTCGGCTATGAAAGGTATTTAATCGCCAAGGCTAACTCGAGGCTCGCATAAATGCACTTACATGCATTGCAGACATTTTGATTACAATTCAAACCGTGATTTTTCACAATGTCAAATCAAGATTTAAAGATGTTTGAAAATATTTCGAATTAAGGAAAATTTAGGCTATGGAACACATTCAATTGCTAAGGCTAGCTCAGGGCTCGCATAAATGCACTCACAAGCGTCGTAGGTATTTTGAATATGGTCTAAACCACGACTCTTCCTTAAGTTAAATCGAGCTTTGAAAAAGAATTTCCAGTCAAATTGTTTTCAGAGACATCATATGTACTAAAGCATTATTAAATTTGATTTCAAAAGAAGACTTGTCGAAAATCATTTAACAATGAATATTGAGTTATTTAAAGCAACTTTTATGAAGATGGAATAATCTAAGTTCATGTACAAACTAATTTAGGAAGTTTACCTAAGGAATCACAATAAAGCTCATGTTAGGAAATTTCAGAATAAACATGTAAAGAAAGTAAAATTGGGTGATGCCTAATGATAATTTGATAATGACAAAATTCCCTAACATGCACGACATGATAATTAACACTTTAGTGAAGAAATTTTTCATGAATGAGCTATATATGATTTTACAAAAATCAGACAACAAGCAACATTATGTCAAAAAATTGTCAAAATAGTAGGATATTCAGCCAATATCGCAAGGATTTTCCCTATCAAAAAAAGTCTAAAAATCATCAAATTTACACACAATATAGCCAACATGATGACAAACAAGTTTCATTAAAGGGCCAAGTGTAGAATCCTTACAGATAAAATGAAACAAAAATATCAAAAGTCTATCCAGACAGGGGTCAGAATAGGGGTCCGAATTTGATCCCATGTCCAAATTCTAGTCTAGTTTTGAAAATGAAAAGTGCCCCTAACGATAAGCGATCTGCGTGAAATCAATGACATTGGAAACCTCTAAGTGTGCCTTACGACATCCTAGAAATGCTCGAGTCCAAATAAGGTCAATTTGGTATCCTAAGATCGAGATTTCTAAAGGTGCGCTTGTTAGTAACCAAAAAATCAAAATACAAACATGCATTAGAGAACCTCAAAGTCAATCAAGTAATGCACAAACGGCATGGAGAAATTACATGAGGCTTAGAATCAGATGCGATGAACAACTTGGGTAATCATCTAACCCTCAGTTGACATGAAAAAATGTCATACAATTTGATGACATTACGTGTTGATTCAAGATTCCTAATGACATATTTGGGAATCTTAAGTGTGATGAACAGTTTTGTGACACAAATTTAACATGTGAAATGATGCTTAAATGATATGAGCTAAACATGTATGCAAACCTTATAATATGTGGTTCAATGTGAAGAAGGCATAATAGCAAGGTTTGGTCTCTAGATGCTCAAACAAGCATGGCAAGGTGCATACATGGTAAAATCCCGTTCTAATCTCAACATCACAAAACAAGTATAATTTCAATTATCCAAAGACTTGTAAAAATATAACGAAAAATCTCACATACAAAACATGCGATGAGGAATATTTTTCGTTAAGAGTCCAAGACCGAGATGAAATCACATGAGTCATGGTAAAAATGGTAAAACAAACATACATATCTAAGTTATATGTTACTGCATCATCTTTTCACATTAGCTCATGCAATTGACACACTAGATAATATCAAAACTTTACAAATTATGCATCAATTGAACACACAACATGTATTTCATGCTTCATGAAGGATTTGAGACCAAACAAACTCATTTGTGGACTCAATTTTACCAAAATGCAATTCGGATTAGTGTAGGGCAGATTGTCCTATGTTTGGATCTAAGTGATTTTGACCTAATTAAACACATCAAAAAATTTCAACAAAATTTAAAAATGTTCTCCACATAATTACAAGCAACTTTCATGAAGTAAAGTTCCTCTAGAAATCAATACAAAGATCGGTACCAAAGTGACAAAATCAAAAATCAACATAGAGTTGACTGACCTAGGCTCAGATCTGAGTAATTTTGACATAGCTAATCATGTCCAAAAATTCTGAAAAAAATACATAACATATATCACACAATAAAAAATAATTTTCATGAGGAAAGTTCCTCCATAAATCAACATAGAAAGCTGCACAAAAGTAGCAAAATCACATTTCGAAACTTGGACAAAATTGAAAATCAACCTAAATTACTGTAGAATTGCTCATCTTTGGAGATATTTTTTTTGGGTCAAAAGTCACTTGATTGGGGTGTGCGACCTATCGATTCAAAGCTTGTGACGTATATTATCAAAGTCTAGAAGGACTCAACTAAAATAATGTCGTTTTGGACCTTGTTTTGCCAAAACAACAAGCTTATTACAGAATCGTGAAAATGCAGATTAAGACCAAATCAAGTTCAATCATCCATATCATTTAAGAACAATCACGTACATCAAATCAACATCAAAATCCTTCGATTTTGCATCTAAACATAACATATTAACCTAAAATTGAACCCTAGCCTTGACCAGTTAATTCGGTCTCGCTTCATGGGGTTCAAGATCGAGATCGTTACCTTTTGATGCATTTTCATCAATTTTGATTGCAATCGATCGAAACTTTTGTCGGAACTTAAGTGAACCACCAAGGACCAAATCTGAATAGCAATGATCAACTTCAAATTGGTCGGATCGTGGATCAATACTGAATTGATCCAAATGGACCGGTTTGTATCACTGAGGGAGCTCAGTTTGATTGGAAAAGTTCTGATCAAAACTAATATGATCATCGGCTTGCAGTGGCTAGGATAGGAAGGTGTGGTTGCCGGGGGCTGATTTGGCGACCGGTAGATCGCCGGCATGAGGTCGACGGTGGTAGATCGGTAAGAACTGGCTTGGCATAGTGAAGAAAAGAGAGGAGAGAGAGAGAGAGAGAGGCGGATAGGCGGGAAAACAAAGAGAGGTAGTTAGGCGGGACGACAGAGAGAGGGGAGAGAGAGAGAGAGATCTGGTAGATAGAGGAAATTTCGTGCATAAATGAGCTCCCAAAAAATGGAGGGAAAACAAGCTTATATACCATCTTTAAAACATCCAATTTTGTCTATCGGTATGATTTGACGGTCGAAATTTCGATCCAACGGTTAAAATTTGATTTCAAAGGTTGGGTCATGATCTCAAGGTTTTGGGTAATTTATCCAATGGGTTTGATTTCAAAAAGCCAAGCCAAAATCGAGAATTGCGTCAAAATATCCAATTAAGAGTTAAATTGCAATTTGATGAAATTCGGGGATCAATCTGTAAAATTTTGAGAAATTGAAAGTGTAGAAGTGAAATTGACATTGAAATGATTTCGGAATCGGTCACCAGAGGTCCAGAACTGACCAGAAAGGGGCTAAACTGACCATCCCTGCCGTCGATCGGTTAGACCGGTTCGCTCCAGTTTGACCGGTTTTTGACTAGTTCTTGACCGATTTGGTCTGGTTTTGGCTATTTCGCCCACTTTGGACTTCTGTGGGTATAAAATTTATGCAATTTGGTTCCTAAGGGACCAAATTGAAAAGGAAATTTATCCTATTTAAGAAGAAAGTGACCGATTAAGATTCAATTAAACTAATCAAACCTTATGGATATGATCTGTGGGTCTTTTATGGACATAATTGAATGATTATCATGAAAGACAATGGGTCAAAACCATGGTGTTTTAAATTGAGTCTAAAGGGTTAAAATGGTCAAATTTACAATTCAATTGGCAAGATTACAAATTAACTAAAATTGAATTCAATTAATATCACAATTGTCATATCTAATGACCTATCTATGTATAAGATTACTTATTGCATTCAAATTGACCTTGAATTGATGCACTTGAGCTTATGTCAAAAATGAATCTAGGACTGATATCAAAATTGGACCTAGATTTATGAAATTAAATCATAACCACGAATGGGTCAATTCAAATTTTGTTGATTGAAACTTAATTGCTTATGCTTGGGAAAGTAAAATTCTTCAAATTAAAAAGTTTTGATATGAATTATCCAAAATCGATTTTGGATTTGTACTTATCTTAAGGAAATGAGTGGGAAACAATTGTCCGTTCGCAAGTCATGTAAAATCGATTTTGGTCCCCTAATTAGGGCTCAAAACGGCAATTCGCATTTTGACTCAATAATTCGTGAAATTGAATGCACGAGTGGATTTAAAATAGTTCATAAACCAAATGTTGAAGAAGTAACTATGCCTAATTATGACTAAAATAAAAGTAATTTTATTTTTGGTTGATTTAGAACCTAAAACTGAAAAATTCGGCAAACAAGGTTCTTAATCGATTTTTATGAAATTTTCGACATAAAAGTCAAATTGACATAAAAAAGAATGTATTTGTGAATTTTCAATTTTTTTTTAATTTTTTGGTCAAAGGTTTGACCAAAAGTTAACTCTTTCGCTGACCTTTCTTAAATAGTTGATTTTCTTTAGTCAAATCTTTGAATATTTGAGAAATGATATGATAAAAGTAAAATTAAAAGTAAATAGAATCTTTTTAGGAAAATAATCAAATTTTGACCTGGGGTTGACTTTTAGTCAAAGGGTTGATTGAAAAGTTAACATGAAAGTCAACCATTTGATTTTTCGGGTTTTTCTTGAAAATAACTTGAAAATCACTTAATAGTGATATTGCACCAGAAAGAAATGAAAAACAACATTTTTTGGTCGAGAAATGGATTTTGTTGCGATCAGAAATCCAAACATCAATTTTTTACCTTTTAATGACGTGTCGACTGAAAATTAGGTGTAAACACTTTAACTTGTTGGGTGTTGACTTAGGTGACGTGCAAACGTGCTTATCTCAGCATTTTAGAAGGTTTTAAGTAGATTAAGGATGGGCTTGCCAGTAAATGACATATATATGGTCGAATGGGACTAAAAAAGTCATAAACTTATTATCTATATGCTAATTTAGTCTCAAAACGTTTCAATTTGGGATAAACAAGAGTTTTGCTCAATCCTAACACTAATTGGTGCTCCTATGAATGAGACTGAATGGTAATTGCAAGTCCTTTTTTCCATTAAGTTGCCAAAAAGAGATAATAAAGGCATGATCCACCGTCTATACAGCCACCTTAGTCTATAAGTAAAAGTTAATTTAAGTCAATTTCTTATCCACCAAGTGACAACACATATTGCATCTTGACTCTTTTATTGGTTGGGAGAGGTCATACTGAGTGAATTATAAATCGACACGCACATGTGCACCCAAATAATCATCGTATTGCACATTACTTGACGGCGACTGGATCTTTACAATATAGGACCACCGATTAGTTACCCTAGTCACCACGCAAAGAGAACAAGCATGTGGTCCTCTTCTACTGTTAGGAAGTGGTACCTCACCAAAGTGTCAAAGGTCAAGCCACCTCAAAATTCAAACTATCATAAGAAGGAACCAATATGTATATAAAAGTAGAATCAAACTCATTACTCTAGAAAATGGGTGAAGAAGAGGCGATCAACATAGCCACGTTTCCTTGGTGTAACCATAAAGACTACACACTACTACGGCGAAAAAATTGTCCAAAAAGTCTAAACCTATTGTACTTTTGTCAATTCAGTTCTAAACCTTTCTATTTTATCATTTAAGTATTAAACATTTTCATAATTTGTTAATTGAATTCATCCGGCTGATTCTAGTCAGAAATCACTGACATGGATGTCAACTATTTTATGTGATATGGGTGTCGTTGATGGTGCAATTTTTTATGATATTTTAAAAAAATTATATTATTTTTTTCTCTCTTTTTATTTGCAATCGGTGAGGTCATTAACCCTCACTAGTCATCGACGTGGGTTGTAGCCATCTAAGCGAGGCTGGCCTTGCCCATGGTTGCCCATATCTTGAGCTTGCAATGGCCATGGTCGTAAGTCGAGCTTGAGCAACCATGGGCAAGGCAGCCTTGTTGATTTGCTGCCACCATGTCCATAAACCTAGAGCTCGACCTTGAGCAGCCATGGCAACTGCAAGCTTGAGATCTAGTGACCAAGGGCGATGTAGCCTTGCTTGTGGCCACGTGGTTGGGTGAGGGCATCAAGATCCTCATTGGCACAATTAATTAGGAAAAAAGAAAACAAGAAAGAAAAGAGGGAGGCAATTGTAAGCTTGAGATCTGGCAGCCAAAGCTCAATCTCGAGTAGCCATGGCCACAAACCCAAAGCTCAAGCTCGAGTGACTGTGGCAACTGCAAGCTTGATATCTAGTAGCCATGGACGAGGGTGTCGTGGCCCTTGCTGATAGCCTGTGGGGATTCACTACCCTTGCCCAATGGTCGGTGAAGGTTGCTAGACCCTTGTTGGCTACAAGTAAAAAGAAAAAAGAAAAAGAGGGAAAAGACAAGAAAAGAAAAATAAAAAGTTCAATAAAAATTTGAAAGATTATTAAAGTATTATTAAAAACTATTTATGTCATCTAAGTAGCACCGATATGCGACATGCGACACGTGATGCGACACGATACACGATACGTCGTTTCTAAAAAAATAGAGAATTTTGACATGTTGTATATTAAATGTATATATTTATATGTACATAATAAATTATCATTTTTATGATTATTTCAATCAAATTAATTCGATTCAAATTCATAAATAAATAAAATAATAAAAAGTCTAGAATGAATTTAAACTAAAAATATTAATCTATCATTTATTAATATCATTCTTGAATTCAATTTAACAAATTCAACTCTATTCCAATTATCCATAAAATTTGGAGAAGGAAAACAAGCAATTCACATCATGGATTCACCTTTCAAACATATCGGAAAGAAAAAGAAAAAAACTTGGGGTGTGAATTTTGTATAATGAGAAGTGAGAGTCAAAAGAGAAGAGACAATTAAGTTCTTCTTTCCCCATTTATTACTTTTATTGTTTTTTCATATATATACATTTTGACCCCTCATTTATTGAAAATTTTTAAAGTTGATCTCGCGTATAGAAATCAGAATTTCAACTCGAGTGTCGGAGAGTGTCGAGAAAGTTAACCAAGTGTCGAATTTTTCGACACGTGTTGATCGAGTGTCGAAGAGTGTCCGTGTCGGATATGTATCGAAGTGTCCAACACGACACAAAGATTCTCAAAGAGTGTTAATGTTTCTTAGTACGTCATCGCCGATTATGCCACGTAAGATGGTTGACACCCACGTCAATGATTTATGGACGCGATTGACAAAATGTGAAAATATTTATTACTTAATTAATAAAATTGAAAAATTTATAACTAAACTAATAGAAGTGCAATAGACTAAGGATTTTTTTTCGAACAATTTTTCCTTACTATGACAAGTCCGACTTTAGATGTCTTCACTAAAACAGATCATCGCAGACTGATCTCTTGAGAGGTCCTCCCTGAGATGGGAAAGCTCGTCACCATGACTCCACCAAATGCCAACTCTGTACGAGTCTTCTTCATGAACCCATTTATTAAATTTAGAAGTAAGTAGAGATACTTCGTGATACGCAGATGCTCTGAATACCTAGCCCACCATATTCGCTTTCCATCGAGAATACAATGCAATCAATAACTTTTCAGATAAAGTCACCATTCAAGCATGAACAGCAAGAGCTATTTTGCGCGCACAAAGATCCGAATTGGCCAAGTTCACTCCCCCCACAATAATTTGCCCGTTAGCCGCCGCTGCCTAAATTAAAATAGTAAAGAATAAAGTCCCAATCATGGAGGTCCCAATACCACGATCCCCTCTCATGTCCCAACCCCAACACCACACAAAAAAGAGAACCCTAGGTCATCTGCTGATTTCATAGTGATCTCATGCGCTTGCGACCCTTTGTCGCCAAGTGAAGCATGCACCTTCTCTGCAACATCCTCCTGGAAAAATAGCATGAACAGAGTTTCCTTTCTTTAAGTTTTCCATGTGATCAAGTTTAAGATAAGATCTTTAATCAACACCCATTGCCTCCTTTCGCTCTTCTCTCTCTCTCCCTCTCTCTTCCACTCTCTCCCATATCCTTGACCATGAACGGCCCTCAGGACCCTAACCCTAATTACACTCGCTTCGAAGAGATGGTGGATCTGTCGGAGTTCCAGTTATCAGATTATCTCCTTCTCGAAGGTGATTTCGAGGGAGATTTGTCCACGAAAACAATGGCTAATTCCGAGGAAAATTCCGCGGGCAGCTCCAATGGGTTTTCTCCCCCCGAAGCCAGTGAAAGAAGAAACAGTAACATGCAAGTGAATTATTGATCATGCCCTCTATTTGTGTGATTGTCACGCTGGCCCCCCTTTCTTCCTAGAAGACGAGCGTAGATGCTTAGTTCTTTTTTTTTTTTTTTTTTTTGATCAGGATGTAATTATCAAATTAATTACTGAATGTATCTTCTTCTCTGGCAGAAGATGCAAAAGAGGGAAGAACAAGTCTGGTACCGGAATGAGGGTTGCTTTCAGGACAAAATCGGAGCTCGAGGTCATGGATGACGGATTCAAATGGCGAAAGTATGGGAAGAAATCAGTCAAGAACAGCCCTAACCCTAGGTAATGTTTGCTTCAATTGCAACATCATCATTCATCAACGATATTATCATATATCTTTGCATTTCGGGGACAAAAAGAGATTGTTGTTGTGATTACAAAATAAATTAATAATGGTTGAATCGCTCGCATTTATTGATCTAATCAGTCAAAGCATTTTATAAATGCATCTGGCTCGCTAAACCACTAGATCTGAAAGGTGCCATTTCCTGTGGACCCGTTATTGCCTTTTATTTAATGTGGGTATATTTTAATGCTTGCAAACGAATCTTGATTAGCTGATATTCGTACGGCAATCGGTTTTGTGATTTGTCTAGGTTTCATCTGATGAATATAAG
The DNA here is from genome assembly GCA_014182565.1 of Eucalyptus marginata. Classification (NCBI taxonomy): domain Eukaryota; kingdom Viridiplantae; phylum Streptophyta; class Magnoliopsida; order Myrtales; family Myrtaceae; genus Eucalyptus; species Eucalyptus marginata. The sequence continues at coordinate 4,394,657 of CM024593.1, forward strand.
AAAAGGTTGCTCTGTGATGTCCAAAATTTGCGTATAAATACATATATAGATTATATAATATTCTCTAACTTCTTTTGTCATTATCGATATTTAATGGGGAAAGTAGCACTCGTGCTCTCATTTTGTGGTGAGAGCATGTTGAAGGGTTTATTGTGGTGTAAAGTGCTCTCGGATAAAAGGTAGATTGTGCGCTTTCATCATTTACGTCCGCAACATGATCAGAACATATACTTAAATGGTACACTTCGAAGTGCTCCTTGACAAGTTCATTTCTGTTTTAGCATCAATTTAATTCTCATATTATATTCATACCGCACCTTTCCTTCTCATTTTGCATATTGGTCTTCATCCTCATCGTGTGGTTTGAGGACTGTGCTGTGGGTCGATATCATGGGCTTAGCTCTTATCTTCTTTTTGTATGCACAGTCTTCATAACGTTCTCTTTACACGAGCTATCATGATGAATGTTCATGGGTTAGTTTCACTTTAAAGAAGTTGATCCTGTTTCCTTCAAGCGGGTTTTAGGGTTTAAGCAGATGGGTTTTCTTTCTCCTTTCCAGCTCGTTAATTGGTGATGGCATATGAATGATAAAGCAATCAGCTGTGTTCTCTTCTTTCGAACATGAAGGAATTGCTATGAGGGTTTTGTCAATCCAGTCACATGCAAGCATGAGTTCCTCGTTTAATATATAAAATAAGCAAATCTCTTTAGGGAGTTAGCCCCATCTGAAAGAGAAATATAGTTTTTGAATGAATACATACAGAGGCAAAATGAACCATGACATGTCTTATCAGAAGACAAACAAAATAAACCATATTCCACCATCATCTATTTTAATTTTGCAGACCTTTTTCTCATTTTTTGGATTATTGCATTCATCCCCTCCGTTTCGGTGACATGACGACCTACTTTTCTGCAACCACAAGAATATAAAAACCGTGCACAGAGCAAGCGATGGTGTGGTTCTCAGCTCATGCATGCAGCCCCTAGTTTGGCGCTTTTATGGCTGTTGGTTTTCTGCTTCTGCTTCTCTCTTCTGTAACGTCCAACCCCTTCATAGGTGGATAGTTTTCGTGTTCATGAAATTATCACTAAACTTGTAGACTGGATGATGCATGAGTCGAAACCCGAGTAGATAATCCAAACACGAAGTTATTTGCATGAAGTAATTCACAGAGTTCTTGGGTTGATGTAATAGAAACCTAATATTTTCATTCGGAGAGATTAACGAGAGAATGCCTAAGTCCGAGCTCATAAATCCAATTAACCCATGTTCACTAAGAAAATTAGTTATATGGCAAATAGGATATGGATAGAAATATATATAACTTGCAATATTATAGGGGCAAAATTCAAGCATCTGTTTTGCTATTTTGTCAACATGCTTTACCTTGTTTTTTCATGGACAATATGGCCATGGAAGAACATTACTTTCTAGGGTTTGTCCGCTGCCAAAGATGCTTGTGGACACTTCATAACATCTGTCCGAAGTGCAACTTGGTGTTGGTATTGGAGCAATATCCAACAGGAAGCTACGAATGTCGGTGTGTAATCTCTAGCTAGTGCGGAAATATCTGTCTGTCGAAATCAATAGCAATTGGCACAATCTACCAAGTGGACGCATAACGTAAATGCCGTCACTTCATTATCATTGAAACAAGGACCCCATTAAGGTGTGCGAACCTTGTGGTCCTGACTCCTGATGGCGTGTTGATTAAATTGCCTTTAAGTAATATTCGATTGCATTCTGTATAGATTTCATCTGTACTCTGCTGATTCGTGGGTGTTTTATATGGTGGATACTCTGCATCTGTAAAAGGAATACTCTCATTCAATGCCTCGTGTTTTAGCACTGTAGATAGCAAGCAGAAAAATATAATCACGTTCATGTCGAGCTCGTGAAGGATTCTGATCATGGCTTGTCGATGCGAAGTTAAATTTCACTTGTGTCGATCCTTTGGTGCTGCAGGAATTACTACAAATGCTCGAGCAGAGGGTGCCTCGTGAAGAAGAGAGTGGAGAGGGACAGGGACGACTCGAGCTACGTGATGACAACGTACGAGGGCGTCCACAACCACGAGAGCCCGAGTCTCGTGTATTACAACTACAAGCAGATGGGACCTGTCGTGGACGCCGTCGCTTCCGGCGGTTGGGATCCGCAGGCACCCCCTTCGCACTATTCCAGCTGATCTCCCTCCTCATGTAGAGGCATTCCAAGCCCTTCTTTTGCCGTACTTTGAATTAGTCTCGATATGGGTGTGCCCACACGAGAGGCTCACATGCATAGGTCGTCTATCCTCATGAATATTATGTAAAACTTTCTTTGCTTTGGCCTCGAATCACTGTTGATTCGGCGAATCACCATATATTATTATTATTATTATTTGATGAATAGATCCCATCCATGGAAGAATTTTTTGTTAGGTGAGACTCTTTACCGTTTAGATATGTATCAATCTACAAAAAATGATGAAAGAAGGGATTTTTCAAGTTAATGGGAGCGTGTGGGAGTAGGGAACTAACATAAGTGGGCTTTGAACTTTTTACCTATTCCCTTTTAATAGACCCTTCTAGTATCATGTAATGTATCTTACTTTAACCTTTTCTGATTTATCTTTGATTGTATTTATGTGAATTTTCACACATAAGTTAGTTGCTGGAAAATTATCTAAAAAAACATAATATGGACGCCCGTAGTGTTACGTAGGATGGCCAACACTAAAGCGGACAATTTTTTTTTTTATAAATATTTATTTTTTTCTTTTTCAGTTTTCTTTTTCCTTTTTCTTTATTTTCCGATCATGTCCAGCGAGGGTTGCCGGCTGGCCAAAGGCAAGGGCTGGCAACCCTTGTTGGCCATTGGGCGAGGGCGGTGACCCTCACTAGGCTTGGAAGGAAAAAAAAAAAAAAAGAAAAAGAAAGAAAGAAAAAAATGTAAAAGAGATCATAGATTTAAAAAAAACTATAAATTATCATGCCAATGTTGTGCTATGTAGGATGGTTGACGACCCTTGTCAGCCACTAGATGAGGGGCGTGACCCTTGCTAGGCTTGGAAGGAAAAAGAAAGAAAGAAAGAAAGAAAAAATGTAAAAACATTTAAAGATTTAAAAAAATTTATAAAAATTATTACATCAATGCCGACATGTTATGTAGGATGGCCGGCATCTACGTTAGCAATTTCCGGCTAAAATTAGTTAGATAAATTCAATTGGTAAAATTAGTTAGATAAATTCAATTAGTAAAATGTAAATTTAATTGGTAAAATTAAAATTTTAAGACTGCATTAGTTGAAGTGCAATAGAGTAAGGATGTTTTGGGAAATCTTTCCGTTTTCACTTATAACACATGATTTTGCATATATCTCGTCAAGGTATAATATTCGCGTCAAGATATCTCGTTGTCATCCATTAAGGCTTGTCAAGGTCGACGTCGACACGAAGCTGACCTTTGTTACGAGCGACGTGCTCGACACTAATTGCATGTTGGGAATTATGGGCCAATAAGCAGGAGGACATACTACAGATGAATGATTTTCTACACCATCCGTAGAATCTAAGACAAGTTTCATTTTCATGGTAGGTTTTTTTTTTTTTTTAAATTTTATCAGGGATGAAGTCAAAATCAAACGAGAATAGAGATCTTGAAATTGCATGTTGGAAACATGCCATTCCTTCGATGATGGTTACGATAAGCACTCAAAAATTGTATAGATATACACATTCAAAGTGCATTTGTTTGGGGATAACTTCATTGAAAAGAAAATGACTGCGCTTTTTCCACTCCTAATTTGGCCAAAACACTTCCAACTAGGTACTGTAACTATCGACACTTAAATTTTGACTATTTTACTTACTTGTTTTTTATTTTTATTTTTTATGGTAAGGACTAATTTACTTACTTGTTCATCATATAAAAATGTCAAAATTACATTAAGCAAAACAAACTTTTTTCTCTATAAATAGAGAGTGAAAGGCTTCGCTTAGTGGGGGAAGAGAAATTGGTAAGAGTTCGTGAGGTTCCGCTTAAGGGGAATGAGAAAAGGTGAGAGGGAGAGAAATTTGCGGGGTGTTCATGAGTGACACGGGGGAGAAATTTGCAAAGTGTTGGTGAGGCTTCGTTTAAGGTGGGGCTTGGCTGACGGAGAGAGAGAGAGAGAGAGAGAGAAAATCTCAGCCAAAACCAGTGAGGTTCCGAGCATGTTGCAGCCTCAGCATGGCTCGGTTCTGGTGGAGACCCTTTTCAGCCGTGCCGACGAGTTTCCTGGTGTTCTTGCATTCCCGCTCGACGCACCAGTCGTGCCCCCAGTCATCGTGATCGAATTTAGTCTTGCGCTTCCGGTTGTCGCGTCGTGCGTTCTTGAAGCCCACACTGACATGAATATTATCAGCACGTTTCCTCGACGCCTCTGATAGACATTGTGCAACATCCTCGAGCCATCCGGGCAATATCTTAATCATGCCCTGTGGGTTCTAGGTTCTTAGTTTGCCTCAGCATTGTGTTTTACGGCCTCGCACCAGTTAAACTGGCGAGTTCAAGCTCAGTCCTGACGTTCCTCCAACGTACTTTACTCGTTGCAACATTTCTGGTGTGGTCTTTTGACGTCTCTTGCACATCCAGCCACATTGCTTTACTTGGGTTTCTAATCAACCCTAATTAATTAGTGGTGGCTCCGAATTGAGTACAATTGCATGTTTAAATGGATAATTTTTTTAGTGTCAAGTTGCGATTGGTAGGACTTGAGAGGGTCCATGCTAAGCCTTCAGACTTAGTAATTCATTAGTTTTCTCTTGTGTAATTCACCTTCGGGAAGGTTGCGATAGTAATTATATTTACTCATTGTGGGTTCCATCTTTCAATAGCCTTTGCATTCCTTTTTTAAGTTTCTTCTTTTGCAGGTCCTACTTTCCTTCATCTTCATCCTCTCTTTCTCTCTCCTTTTACTTTATTTTCTTCCATGCCTGAGATGGTTTTTGCATTGTTTTTCATGATGGGTGCTGGATAAATTGATTAAATTCGAAGTGTTGGTTAATATCGAGTAAGGTAGTAATTTTCCTTGTGATGGGTTCGATTCAATGAAGTCTGAAGGTGTTTTTATTTTCTTTTTCTTCTTTCATTTTTTTTTAATGTCTAGTGTGTATTGATTCATTCCTTGTTTACTATAGAATTTGATTAAAGTTGATGCTTTTGAGGATCTTAAGTGAGGCCTTTTGCCATTGCTAAATTTCTCCCCTTTTGTGGTTTCTGTTTTGGTTTCACCAAGCGAAAAAGAGGGTTTATCATCCCATTACTTCTAAGTATTGAACTTACTAGTTTCTTTGACTCGGGATACAGAATGCATTTGATTTTTTCAGTGGATTTTGAGTACTCTTCGAAAATTTCCCCGGACTAGTTTCCATTAGCCTCTTTCTTTTTCTGCAATTTGCTTGGTAGAATAATCTCAAGATGCACATTTTGATATCTCCCCATAATATCAGTCTAATTTTGGTTCGAATTTAGTAAAGGATGAACGTTTTTTTTTCCCAAGAAATTTCATTTTTCTTCTCATTTTTGTAGGTTCATTGAAACTTTTGACTGTGGTTCTTGAGAAAGTGAAAAACAAGTGGGCGTGCCAAATGCATTTTCACATATTAGCTAGTAGGTGGCTGTGCAAAGTACGGTTGGATCCCTTCTTTGTATCATATTAGGTTGGGTTTGATAGAAAAGGGCTTCTATATGTTGCACAACCACCAATCAGATTGAGAAAACATCATTTAACTGAGTTGGTAGGCTTTTTCAAAGGTGATTATGGTAGCATATTACCTCAATGAATTGCTAGGGTAACTAGGCAGTTTCGCATCCTTGAATTTTTTTTTTCCTTTCAATTTTCGAACGGCCTACTTGATTGCCTTCTATGCAAGGTCAGTCCATGTAGGCAGTCTAGACCGGCACCTTACATAATTTACATGGAACTGCTCAAGAGATATGCTTTAGATGGGTCAAACCATCAAAACTGAGGAGCTTATCTTCTGTCTTAATTTTTTTAGACATCACTTTGGTTGCCAATCCTCTTGCTTGCATAGTTATGTTGTACAGTAGACTTCTTTTCACCCACATTTGATTCGTGCACCCACTATGTGGCTGTCGTTTAGGAGGTGAATCTCAGGTGCAATAATAACTATCTAGGCAATAAATCGTTGCTCGTAGGCCGCCTCACAATCCTAACTCTCGCACTCCGCATCCTCCTTGACTTCGCCGGAGGATGCCACGTTTTTACCAAAAAGCATGGAAGCGGGAGCCGGAAGAGATAGAAAGATAATTGCATGCGAGGAGAAAAAGAGAAGGATGAAAACGGAGGAAAGTGGGACCCACCGTAGAAGATAAAATAAAATACCAAGGAAATGATTAAGATGCTGAAAGATGGGATCCACAATGGGTGAAATGGTCAACACTTTACTAGGGAGTGTTTTAACCAAATTAGGAGTGGAAAAGCGCAATCCAAAAGGAAAATTCTTTCTAAGGAATCATTTTTCATGAAAATGGTTAGTTTTTTTTTTTTTAATTTAGTGATATGTGACTGAAAATATATTTTGGTGTTTGGATCTCATTTAGATTGATTTCAATCCATGATTTTATTTCAAGCCAAAAAAATATTTTTTAAATATATATATTTTTTTCCTTTTTACTTCTCCATTGGTCGCTAGACCTTGGTGATGGCCACAACAGGCCATTGGCGTCATTGCCGAAGCCTAGCGAGGGCCGACTTGGCCGACCTCGAGCTAGCTCAAGCTTGCCAGATCCTAGTGAGGGTAGTGAGGCTCAAGCTCCTTGGAGGCTGGCGAGCCCTTTGACACATTTAGGCTCTATTTTTTTCAAAGAAAATGAATAATTTGAAAAAAAAAAATTCTAAAATTGTTCGTCTATATCATTAGAAATAAATAATCAATGAAAAATATTATCATTATCAATAAAAATTTATTTTTAATTATTTTCGTGGATATTATAAATATTTTTCATTTATTTATTTTTATAAGCAATACAAAATGATCATTTTTAGGAAAATATTTTCTAAATCATTCATTTTTAGCAAAACACACACACTTCGTGAAAAATGTACTTGTTTCCTTTGGTAAATGATGTAGCAAGTACTAAAAAAATGGGGCATTTGGTGTGGGACGTGATGGTTAAAATTAACGATGGTACGAATTTGACAAAATACTTTTAGTGGAGTCTAATACGAATCTCATTATTTCTTAAATATGCGTAGTTTCATCCTAGAAAATAAGCCTCGGTCCTTAATTGGACCGCCAATGCATATACTTGTTCGTATTCCTGAATGCTAGTTTCTAATTAAGTTGAGTTCTATATTGCACGCACACCACTTCAAGAATTTATTTTTCTTTTTATATAATGTTGTCAATCATACAACTTTCTAATCGCTCAAGCCTTTTTTTCATAAGTGATAAAGTTAGACACAAAGACCCAAAGTCTGGAACCCTATTGTCATTAACACCCATTCGATCCCACTCAAAAATCTTCAAAAAAATTAGCAAAAAATCTTTAATTTATTGCAATTATGTTAATTCAATCTTAAACCTTTTTTTTTTTCCAAATGAGTTCTAAACCTTTTGCATTTGCACTAATTTAATCTATTCGTGGTTCAGTTGAGCTAATATAAATGTCAGCCATCCTATATGACGTTACTAGTGCCGACGTGGACAATATCTTAATGATATTTTAATATTTTTAATATTTTTATTTATTATTTATTCCTTTTCTTCTTTTCTTTCTCTTTTTTTTTTCTCCCTTTCCTTCCTTCTTCGTCCAGCCAGTTGCAAGCCTTGGACAAGCCTTGCCATGGCTAGTTGAGGCTCAATTTTGCCAGATCTAGTAAGGTCATGCCTTGCCCAACCCTTGATAAGGCTCAAGGCCTAGCCAAAGGCCGCATGGGCGGACTTGCTTAAGCCACCTGTTAGGCTGGCAAGGCTTACTTAAGGCCAACGAGGTCCCTTGTTGGCCTTGCCTTTGGTCGTTGAGCCAGTGACTGATTGGAGAAAGAAGGAAGGGAAGGAAAAAAAAAAAAAAAGAGAGAGAGAAAAATGAAAAATAAAAAAAAATTCGAAAAAACATTAGCATATTATTTTAAATTGTGACATCCCATATTTTCAACCCTGTTTTTTGCTGAATAAATCGGGCATTTCATTGACGCGCCTATAGGGTTGTTCTCAGAGCCGATCACTCTCGAGATAACTAGACTGTTTGGGAAAACCATTAAGGAATTTTAAGACAATAGACTTAAGAATTTGACTAGGAATCGGCTTCTCGACCGTGTCTATCTTTAGAGACCATTACGGCACAGTTAAAAATCGATTTAAAATTAGAGATAGACTGGTTCGACTGAGATGTGTGGCTAATCGTGGGTGACACCACTAAATTAGAAAATTCTCGTCGGCCGGCACTAAACTGATTTTCTTATTGTTTTGGTACCTTGTGTCCGTATTTGAATCCTCGAGGTATTCACAACAACCAAAGTCGCCAATGAGTCGAGTGGGTTCATAGTGGCTCGAAGAAAATCGACCACATGTCATTTGCCCTAAAAATTCCTGAAAGTTACCCAGTAGCCTAGGTCACACTAAAAACGCACCAAGTTGAAATTAACTGTGAATTCAAGTTCGACCGTGAATTCTTGGGAAAAAGTCGTCGCCGGGTCGTTTTTGTGCAGAAAAGGCCGATGATTGTTTTTGATGGCAAAATTGGAAAACATTATGGATATGTGAGTGAGGAAAAATGCCGAGATGGTCGTTGGATGACCAATTGAAATTGTGGATGCCAATTGAGATTTAATCAAGTAAGTTGAAGTGTCCAATTGAAGCCAAGTGATGCCAATTTCGTAACTCCCCCTTCCCCCTAGCCAAATGGACCATTTGAGAAGTTGTGAGGAGTGCATGTGTGGCTCAATGTGAGCCAAGGAGGTGTGCTTGGCCTAGAATGAACCTTGAGGATATTTTTGTGGAAAATCAAGGCCAAAGGGCCCCTCCATCTCTCCCTCATCTCTATCTTCTCTCTCTCCCTCTCACTCCACCGTCCAAGCTCCTTCCTCCCCCCCTCCAAGCCATGCGAAACCAGCAACAAGGACAGCCATCAGCTGAAGCCGCCCCACGCCGGCCAGCCAGCCACTGTCGCCGTTTGTGCCTCCACCCGCGCCAGCCGCACGCTGTCCATCTCAGTCTCGCCTCTCACCGCCTCCCAGCTATTGTCCCGAGTCTGTTGCAGCTCATTCAGAACCGTCCCGAACACATTCAACCCCCGTGAGTCCACATCTAGGCCCGATTTGGCCTATTTCCTCTTTCTCGGTCAATCTCCGCTTGAAACTGAGTTGTTTGCTTCTGTTTTCAGCCAAGAACAGATCAGGTTTTGTGTGGGTTTCTAGTGGCTTTGAAGCCCATTTTGAGGTGCTTGTGGGCCCCGTACCTTAGGCTCGCTTTGGAGTAAAACGTCCCCCGTGGCGTTCCCGACGTTTCAATCCGAGCGGATTTTTAAACGGGTGAGTTTAGCTCACTAAATCTCGCTTAGTTTGCTAATGATGTTTAGGGGTTGATCGGTGTTAATTAAGCATGATTATGAGGTTAGATTAGTTTAGATTAATTAAATTAGTGACTTACTAATGCATGTTAGGTGGTTAGACATAGTCTTTAGCAAGTAGAAAGATTCGATTATTTATTGAACGAGTCTCGGTAATTTTCCAGGCTCATCTCGACTTCCAATTAGGCAATACGGGCCTAAATTGGATTTATTAGTATTTAATAATTAAATTTCGAAATTATTTAATTAATTAATTATTTTCCAGAAATTCAATTGGGATGGTCGGTGATCGGAATTTCATGCTGATTGTCGTGGTGCAGTCCTTTTTATTTATTTGAGCTTTGAATCGTGCCGAATTGACTTAAATGTGAATTTTTAGGATATGTTCCTAAATGATTGATTTTTGAGTATTTGATTGAGAAAAAATCATGTATCGGTTGTTAGTATCGAAAGTAGATTGGTGAATTACAGAGAAAGACGTTGTTTCATAGTGGATTCATGGTACGAAGTATATCACTTGGGAGAAGGCACGTGGGGCTCGGTGAGTTGGTGTATCACCTAGGAGAATGCACGTGGGCTCGGTGATTAAGTATGGCATCGTGAAAGGGGCACGTGGGCTTGATGATTTGATGCATCACTTTGGCGAAATTGGCACCTTAGAGAATGCACGTGGGCCCAATGTTTGAGTACGGCATCGTGAAAGGGGCACGTGGGCTCGGTGATTTGATGCATCACCTTGGCGAATTTGACGCCTTAGAGAATGCACATGGGCCCAACGATTAAGCATGTCATCTTGGCGAATAGGTCGCCTTAGAGAATGCACGTGGGCTCGGAGACTCGGTATGTCATCCTGGAGAATGCATGTGGGCTCAATGACTAGATATTTTGCCTTGGAAAATGTACATGGGTTCGATGAGTAGGTACATCGTCTTAGAGAAGGCACGTGGGCTCGGAAGACTTAGTATGTCATCCTGGAGAATGCACGTGGGCTCGACGACTAGATATTCCATCGTGGGGAATGTATGGTATTGATTGAATAACCGGGTAATGATCTGATTGACATGTAATCGACTAGATCGATCGATTGATAGTTTGACCTGTGTTGAGTAAGTGGGTGCCTATTATGAATTGTACTAACTTGCAGGTGGGATCTAAGGCCAAGGTAAGTCCTCTGACCTGCATGTGCTTAGGCAGCTCATAGTGTATTGGTTTACTAATCGAGTTTTAAGGGGTAGAACTCGCTGAGACGTTGTCTCATTGGTTATTGTATAACCATCTCAGGCCCATAGATGGCAGCACCTCCACCTCCTCGTCCTTCCATGCATTTTGGTATTTCCCAAGAGATGAGCAAGATAGAGTACCACTTCCACATACACCCTCACCCGGAAGGACTAGAGTATGTACTAGTTAAGTCGACCATTTGGGTTGACGTGGGTCAGGACGGCTTGAGGCCCCATGAGTATCGGTCGTGGTACCGTGAATACTTTGATGGGCGGAGAGAAGGTCCTATCCCGGAAGGTGATGTACCTTAGTACATACTGGAAGAGGCATTTGGAGAGGGTACATCAGATCATAAGGATAGGTTGGTAGTAGATGCTAAGGATCCTAAACTTGAGGACGAAGCTCGTACTCCCGTGTACTTAGTTGATGACGACAATTGGAATGGAGAGGGCGGTGAGATCGTGGAGCAGGAGGAGTGGCAGGAGGATGAGCCTGAGGAGGAAGAATCGGAGGAGGATTAGGAGTTGGAAGACCCTGATGAGGAGTCAGAAGAAGAAGAAGACTCGGAGGAAGAGGAGTCGGAAGAGGATCCAAAATACGATCTAGAGTATGATCCCGACGAAGACTGAGAACTCTACTTTGTTTTGCAACCTCTGAGTTTGATTGGATAGATAGTAGACCAGACTTGTGAATAGTATTGTATTATATACTATGGGGTGTGCTTGTATAAAAGTATGGTTGTGTTTCTTTTCGGTAAGAAAAATATGGCCATACTTTTTTATCCTACTGTTTTATTGTTTGGGGATTTTATTATATGTTTCTGCATGTGCATATTAAATGAAAGGGTCACTGATGCGTCCTAGGACGTCGCTATTAATCGACCAGGTGAGGGATGGGCACGCGTTCGAGGATCGGAGCGTGACATAAATTGTCCATGTCATCATCTAGGACAGCTAGTGACTAGTTGGCTCCGCCCTGCCAAGATACAAGATTAATGACTTATTTGAAAAAGAAGAAGACTAAGAGAAGGGCTGTTTGTGTGGTTTAGCATACTTCTCTTGGTCAACTAAATCCTTCCCCCCGCGCCCCCCGGGACTTTTTTCTATTTTCTTTTATTTTCTTTCTTTGTTGACCGTATATGCACGTTGACCCTGATCCACATTGATAGCCAGCCAGTTAAATTACCCCGCTTTCCTTTTTTAAACTCGGTCCCTTTAAGCTCAGTCCTTTCTCTCTTTTTTCAAAGTTCACAATCCAGATTTTTCCAAACGTTCGCAGCTGACCATGTCCCTATCTTAAGCTTAATGCAAATGTGTTCATCTAAAATATATTAGAACCTAAATGCCAAAAAAAAAAAAAAATACTGAAGAGAACGTAAATTCAAAATAATACAATATCAATATTATCATTTAGGGATTGGGTTTGATCCCTAATTTTCTTATGTAATGAATAATTATACGTGATTGTCAAAATTTAAGTGTCAATTAGGTAACTTTATTATTCTAAATTTAAACCGTCATGTGGAGGAATATATGTGCACATAAAGATAGAATTGCACAATTTGGTTTGAAAAAAAAAAGGTGAGGAAGACGTGACTAGCGTAGCAGTTCCCACACTCAATCACAATCATGCTCAGCTTACGGCTCCATCGGGTCCGACTTTTGTTGGTCTTCACCATACCACTTCACCTCACCAGAGACTTGGACTGATCCCTTGAGAGGTCTTCCCAGAGATGGGAAAGCTCTTCGTCGTGACTCCATCAAGCGTCGACTTGTACGAGTCTTCTCCACAAACCCAGCAATCATCTTTAAAAGTGAGTAAAGACACTTTATGATAAGCAGATAATCTGGATGCCTAGCCCACCATATTCGCTTTCCACGGAGAATACAATGTAACTATTGAAGCATGAATAGTGAGAGCAATTGGCCAAGTTCATTCCCCCCCACAAGAATTTGCACGTTAGCCGCCGCTGCGGTACAAAAATGACACCAATCGTGGAGGTCCCAATGTCCCCCAATCATGTCTCCCAACGTAACACCACACAAAGAAGAAAACCCCCGGTCACCTAGTGATCTCAAAGTGATGTCACGTGCTTGACCCTTTTGTCGCTAAGTGAAGCATGCACCTTCTCTGCAACTCCCTTCTGGAAAATGAGCATGAAACGAGTTTCCTTTTTATTTTTTAAGGAGCTTCATTTGATCAAGTTTGGATGAGAGTTTATATCAAATACCCATTGCCTCCTTTTGCACCTCTCTCACTCTCTCTTCTCTCTCTCCTCTTCCTCCCATGTTTGTGACCATGAATGGCCCTGAAGACCATAACCATAACCACACTTGCTTCGAAGAGATCGTTGATCCTTCATTTTTCGAATTATCAGATTATCTCCTTCTAGAAGATGATTTTGAGGAAGATTCTTCGGTGAAAACAATGGCCAGTTCCGCAGAAAATTTCACGGGCAGCTCCAACGGATTCACTTGCCGCGAATCCAGTGAAAGAATAGATAGTAACATGCAAGTGATTTATTGATTTACCCTCTTTTTTGTGACTCCTACGTTGGTCCCCCTTTCTTATCAGAAGAAGAGCGTGTCTGATTCAAAAAGAATCATCCATATTTTCTGTGATCAGGAACTAAATTTCGAATTGATTGGTGCATTTTTTTTGGCAGAAGATGCAAGAGTGGAAGGAAGAGCAAGACAGCTACTGAATTTAGGGTTGCATTCAGGACCAAATCGGAGCTCGAGGTCATGGATGATGGATTCAGATGGCGAAAGTATGGGAAGAAATCGGTCAAGAGCAGTCCTAACCCTAGGTAATGTTTGCTTCAATTACAAGATCGTCGTTCATCAAACATAAATTGATATTTATCTTCACAATTGTTAGTAGTTATTGAATACTTCAAGGACAAAAAGAGCTTTTCGTTTCAATTACAAAATGATATAATAATGGTCGAATCGCTCGCATTTGTTGATCCAATCAGTTTAAGCTTTTGAGAAATGCATATGGCTCGCTAGAACCACTAGAACTGATATTCGTCCGTGCCTAGAGTATCATCAGCAATTGTTTTTGTGATTCGTCTCCTCTGTTTGAAGGGATAAAGAGAGAAATACTCATTGCCACTCTGTTTTTTGTCCTCATTAAACTAAGTAGAGATTACTCTAACTTGAACCGAATTAAGTCACTTTTCATGCCGCCCGAGAGTCATCCGATCAATATGAGAAAAGGTTGCTTGGTGAGTCCTAAATATGTATATTACTACTATAATTTTTTTGTCATTTTCGATATTTTATGGGAAAAGTGGTTCTTGTGTGGTGAGAGAATGTGAAGGGTTTATTTATAATGTAAAGTGCTCTAGGATAAAAGGCGATTGTGCACTTTCACCATTTACATTAATTGACCATAACATGGCCAGAACATATACTTACCACACTTTAGCTAAAAGACCACCTGACCCTTTGCACGTGGGACACTTTGAAGTGCTCCTTGACAAGTGCATTATCTATTAAAATTAAAGGAAGATCCTTTAATGTAGACCTGAGGTGTCAAGTAGCGGGGGACCTATTGTCCCCAAACTAGCATCGGTTTAATTCTCATGTTGTATTTATACCACACCTTCTTCATTTTGCATATTGGTCTCCATCCTCATCGTGTGGTTTGAGTTGTATCTTGGCGTGTCAATATCCAACAGTTTGATTCTTTGGGTTCTTATTTCATATACACAGCCATCATAAAGTTTTGTACACACAAGCTATCATTAATGAAAGTTCATGGGTCAGTTCCACTTTAAATAAGTTGATCATGCTGCCTTCAAGCTGGTTATTGGGGTTTGAGCAAGTGCGTTTTCTTCTTTCTTCGTTTTTGGCTCTTTAACAGTTGATGGAATATACATTAGGAAGCAATCAACTGTATTATCTTCTTACAAATATGAAGTAATTAGTATGAGGGTTCACCTATTGTGTCACATGCCAGCATAATCACACTATCTAGAAGAGAAATACAGTGTTCGCATGTATATATAGAGGCAAAAAGAGACATGACAAATCTTATCAGAAGACACAAACAAAATAAACCATCACCCGCCATCATTCAATTTGATTTTGCACCCCTTTTTGATATTTGGAGGGTTGCATTCATCCCCTCCCTTGTTTCGGTGACAAGGCAACCTAATTCTACATCACCATAAAAAGACAAAACCAAGAAGCATAGGAGCAAGAGATGGTGTGGTTCTCAGCTCATTCACACAGCCCATTGTTTGGCGCTTTCATGGCCATTAGTTCTCTACTTCTCTTGTTGCTAATAATTGGGAAATAAAAAAAAAAAAAATAGAAAGGCACGCGTGAAATAATCGAAGGCCGTGCCTCTTCAGGTTTAATGGATTATCTAAATTCCTTAGGTGGGTAGGTTCCGAGCTCAAAAACTAATCACTATACTTATGGATTGGATGATGCATGAGTCAAAAGCTGAGTGATTAACTCAAATATGAAATTATTTGTACGTAGTGACACGGGAATTCTTATTGGATCGACGTAATAAAATCTTGATACTTTCATTCGAAAAGAAAGATCACCAAAAAGGAACCCAACTCCAAACTCATCATCTAAAAATATGTGTGCGTAGGTGAGTTCCATAAAGTTTTATGAAGCTTTGCACTACATAGATGTGCAAAAACTTAAGCATCTTTTTTGCTTTTTTCTCAACATGGTTTTCGTCGACAACATGACCATGGAAGGACATTAATTTCTGGGGTTTGTTCGCCGCGGAAGATGCCTGTGGACACTTTATAATACACATCGAATGCAACTTGGTGTTGGTATTGGAGCAATATCCAACAGGAAGCTACGAATGCCTGGTGTCTTAGCTAGTGCGGACATATAAGTATGTAGAAATCCATAACGATTGGCTCAATCTACTCAAGTGGACGCATAATAAAAAAGGTTTTACTTCATTATCATGAAATAAGGACCCCAGTTTTGATGTTTGGCAACCATTTCGACAAGATGTTGCGAATTTAGCGAAGGATTGGAGAAGATACACTTTACTGTTATTTCTTATATGTATTTAAAGTACAACTTAGCTAATGGTTTACACAATAAGTACGTAGAAATCCATAACGATTGGCTCAATCTACTCAAGTGGACGCATAATAAAAAGGTTTTACTTCATTATCATGAAATAAGGACCCCAGTTTTGATGTTTGGCAACCATTTCGACAAGATGTTGCGAATTTAGCGAAGGATTGGAGAAGATACACTTTACTGTTATTTCTTATATGTATTTAAAGTACAACTTAGCTAATGGTTTACACAATATATTAGCTAAAAGATATTCAATAGAATAACTTTGTCGAGCCACGGTTTTTACGCATGGAAAGATAAAACTCTCTTTATAAAGAAAGATGAAATGACTTCGTCAACTCTGAAAACTCTTGCGACGCTTGCGAAGAGTACAAGAATTGCTCACCTGGTCTTGATTTGATTGAAAGCAATTTATTTTCTTTGCTGTTGAGAGATTTTATTTCCAATAATTAGCACTAGTCGTAAATATTAATCAAATTGGGATTTACAAGGTCGTGCAAACATATCTATTTTGCTGGGTAAGCAAGAGACTCTATTCATGCCGAGCTTGTGCAGAGTTTTCTTTATAATGGCTTGTCAATAAAAAGTTGAACTTACTCTTATCGATTTCTGATGTTTGTAGGAACTATTATAAATGCTCGAGCGAAGGGTGCCTCGTGAAGAAGAGGGTGGAGAGAGACAGTGAAGACTCGAGCTACGTGATAACAACGTACGAGGGTGTCCACAACCACGAGAGTCCATGTTTTGTCAATCGCAATTACAAGCAGATGAGGCCTGCCGTGCCTCCTAATAGAGGCACTCCAATTCCTCTTAGCCCGAACTTCAGTTAGTTTCAAACACTTATGTAACTTGCATGGTAACCTCACGTGAGTAACCTTTGTCTCTTGATGAGCATTTCATAGAAGCTTCTTTGCCTTGATCCCTATCTATTATAGACCTCGTGTATCAACATTACGTTTGTCTCGCCTGCTTAAATAGCATAATCGTCTCATTTGGATGAGGGCGTTTCCCTTTCTCTTGTTAATCTTGACTTATAGAGTTTGTCACTCACGTGTTTCTGATAGAGAACATTCAATCTTAATATAGTCATAATATAGTCATTCCAATCAATTTTTGCTGAAAATTATCTACGTAATGGTGTGCCACATAAGATGACCGATGATCAACGAATTGATACCTTGGTTATTTCCGGTGAAAATTGATTATGGGGATTATATTGGAATTTTGCAGAAAGATTTAGAACTAAATTGGTAAAATTGAAAAAAGTTTAAAATCGAATTGACATTTATACAATATATTTAGAATTGATTGCATAATTTTTCACTTTCTATTTGACTGTGTTCCAAGTGCCAAAAGAAAGGTGATACTCATGATTTATTTATTTTTAATGGATCCTATCGACCGAATAATTTCTTGTGCTGCACGACTCTTAACCTATCTATATAACAGGACGAAAGAAGGGTTTTTCCAAATTATGGTAGGGAGAGCGTGGAAGTAGGGATAAATGTAAGAGGGCTGTGATTTTCACTTAATATTGTCCAAAAAAAGTCCTAAACCCATTGTACGACCACTAATTCAATCATTTTTTTTTCTAATTTAGTCAATTAAGTATACTTTTTATGATTTTCTAATATAACGCTTTCGGCCAATTTTAGCCGGAGGTTAACATGGATGAAAAAATGTCATTTTGCAGTTTTTTTTTTCTATTTTCCTCTTATCCCTCCTTTGATCATCAGGATGTCGTTGATGGCCGAGCGAACAATCATAAGCGAATATGACCATTTCCCTGTGACTATTCGCAGGCCCTCATCTATGACTGTTCACTTGACCATCACTATAACGACCTCGACTCCATCTCTAAGGTCTCAAACAACAAGGGTTATTTTCGCGACGTCCCAGGCACGTCGCCATCCCATTTCTTTTTATCTTTTTATTAAGCACATGCGGAAGCGTACATATAACACCCAGACAACAACAAGCAACCAAGAAAACAACCACTTGCAAACACACAATTACATCAGTTATACTTACAAACCCTTTTGTCATAGGCCGTTATATTTACAATCATTACATGCTCTATGCTCAAAAAGGCTGGAGTAAATCTTAGCTTCCCTATCGAGACTGCAACTCCTCCATACCTACAATTCTAAAAAATAACAGGGTGAGTCATGGACTCAGTAAGTAAAATCCCTAATTCTCTACTAGGAGGATATCTCATCATCAAAATCCAGTAGGTACAACACTCGCAATGCAATGTCGATGGCAAATCAATAGCAAACTTATTGCTATCCTCGACTACATGCAGATGTTCATCACAACATGCTTCAATGTATACTTACCTTTAGCTTATCAAGAAACATATCGACATTTCATATTTATGCATAACCGACACTCATGCAAATTCATTTACCGTCATCCTAGCTCGACTCAACCGAGGCTTCTAGCTTCATGCTGGGCTTTCTGGCTCAATCAGGGTGTCCCAGCTCAACTAAGGCATCCTGGCGCTAGCTCACCAACGCACCTAGGCTCAAACCAAACTTATTGGCTCAACCAGGGCATCCCGGAACTAGCTTACCTGAGGCATTCGGGCTCAAACCCATGCATCTTGACCCAACTAGGGCTTCCCGTTCAATGAACAAGGTATCACCACCAACGCTGTGTGGCAACGGGCGCTTTTTTCTCTTTAGGTGCATCATATAAGTGCATCATACAAGTCAGTACTTCATCTTTCATCTTAACCGATGCATACAAGGCTCGAGGGCGTGCTCATTCAAGTGAGTATATCATGGGTCTTAACATCATGCTATATAATATGCCAGGCATGATTCTTGATTCGTGGCTTGAGCCGCATGCCTAGGCTGATGTCTGCACCAAGCAAGACTTGGAATCGGCACATTTCGATACCGATCTAAGGTCTCACGACTTAGGCCATCACGGCTTGACGTCGATTCCAAGTTGAGTGAACCTTGATCTTGTCCCGGGGTGTGAACACACTCAAGCATGCAACACATGAGTAAACTATACAAAAGAATATTACAACATACATACGGCTTACACGAGTGAACATACTACTAAACTCGATGACGTAAACTATCGCCCTAATCAAGAGTTAGAGATTCTACTTACCTTCAATAAACCTCGATAAACTATAGGTGATTTTACCAAGAGAGGTTCGTCTTGTGAGGTGGTGGGTGAGCAAGGCCGAGAGAAGGATATGACATGCAAGAAAGGAGGAGGAGAAGAAATGAGCCAAAGGTCGAAGAGAATGGAGAGGGTGGTTCCCTATTTATAGGCTAAGCTTCATTTAATAGCACTGACAAATGGTCCAATGAGCTTTCTTGGAGTGGCATGGCTAGTTTGATGGTGTGGCACTCTAAGGTTCTAGGAGAATGATTAAGGGCTTTTGTGTCTTCTTCTTATTGGTTCATCTATACCCATGAGTCATCATATAATGATGACTTGGCTTGGCTTGCTCTCCAAAAAAATAATCTTGGTGTAATGATTACTAAATCTATCCTTACCACCTAAGATGGTGAGTCACCTCTTCCATTTAATGCTCAAGATATGTTCATCATGGGACTTGGATTTTAGGCATACTTTTCATACATTTCCTTGCTCATTAAGCCAAACTCTTGCCACATAAGAAATGAGAATGTTCTAGAGACATAAGGCACCATCCGTTCTCCTAGAATCCTTCCTACATAAGTTACCTAAGATTTGGTCATCAAGAAACTTGGACTTTGGACAACTTGTTCTCCATGTTAACCACATGAGCATGTGATTCATTAAACTCATTAATTAGCTAGCTTCCAAAAGAATTTAATGCATTCTTATCTTCAAGCCAAGAAGACTCTAGATTGACTTCCTCCTCAAGTTAGGCATGCAGCCCCCTTCCCCTCCAAGTTGGGCGAGTGGTTCTCCCTTTCTAAGGTGAAAACAATTTTGAGCAACTTTTGAAATCAATACCATTACCTTATTAAATGAGTTGAAAAATTATAAAATTTTAATATGTTGTAGAGAAGACCTTAGAAAAAATTTTTCATGAGGAATACAAGCCAAATTTGTTCTATGGAAAGAGAAACAAATTATTGAACACAATTCAAAAATTCGTCTGTCGAGCATATTCAACAGTCAAAGAGAGAGACTCATTTCGAAATCCAAATCTTCACAAAACTCTTTGAAATTTTAATATGTTGTAGATATGAATGTCATTTAAAACTTTTGTGAAGGAAGCATGTCCAAATTCGAAATGGAAGATTTTATAAAATTTCGAGAAAGTAACTTGGTTATCGTTTTCACTTTACTAGGCAAGGTTCTAGGTAGCGGCGGGGAGGTGGCGGCGGCGAGGGCTCAGCCCTCAGCCGCCTACCTACTCCTTTTTTTTTTTTAAATATTTTTATTTTTTTAAATGTTTTAAATATATTTAGTTTTAAATTTAATTTAATTAATTTTTTATTAATTTTTTACCACATCACCACAAAAACGACATCGTTTTTGTGTTGTTTAGCCACGTCGGTGTGCAAAACGATGTCGTTTTGCACTTACTTGGAAAATCGCCACATTGGATTTTCGCCGGATTGGCACTTAAGTGATCCATTTTGCTCCGATTTTGGCACTTAAATATCACTTTCCTAACTTTTGGTACTTAAGTGTCTATCTGTGCCCAGGTTTGGCACTCTAGGTGTCCGGCACTCGATTAAGATGTTTTGAACAACTTTCATGAGGAAGTTTCTTCGAATTTGAAGCACAAAGAGCTATATAGGACCTACGGGCCAAGGGACAGTCTCAAGTAGACAGTTTCTATGGGGCGTAGGCCTCCCAAAAGGTATAAAATTGGAAAGCAGGAAAGATCCAGCAGTTTCGAAAAACTAGGAAGTCAAAACCTATGAAACTTAAAGTGGCTGTTGACACCCGATTTTTTGTTGACATTTTAAACATTCTTTTTGCAAAAACGATAAAAAAATAAAGAGCCAAAAAGATTAAAAAAAATGAAAAGAAATGAAAAGAAAACGAGAAAAGAAAAAAAAATGTAAAGAAAACAATAAAAGAAAAAAAGAAGAAGAGAACAAAATAAAAAAGGGGGGCATTTTCACGAGGGGGTCTCTCCCGCGCGATATCTCCATTTCTCTCTCTCGAGCGGGTTGGGGCTTTCCGATCGGTGGCTCGACGACTAGGGTTTTCGAGGGATTTCGATCGATCGGAGGCGACGGCGATCACTGCGACGACGACGCTAGCAGTTCTGCTCGCTGGATTTGCCCCGATCTGAAGTTGACCGGAGATCCGCTTCATCTTTCACGATTCTCGGACTTAGAAGACAAAGCGTGGCAATCGGCGATTGTGATTAGAAGATCTATCCGTCATTCGAAGTCCGCGGTGCCGGAGTTGAACTTCTACAGATCTGACACTTTTTCTAAGATCATTAGTTCGGATACCGTCGCAGTTGCTGGAGAGGCTCGTCGGACTCGAATCTCTCTAGATCGAGCTCACCAGATCGCTTGGAGTTTAAGGTTCAGACCGCGTCATTGGTAGCCACAGCTTCGATCCTTTGCTGTTCATTCAAGGTTATCAATCTCTCTCTCTCTCTCTCTCTCTCTCTCTCTCTCTCTCTCTCTCTCTCTCAATCGCTCTATCTCTAGTTCGACTAGGTGAGGAAGAACAAGTTTATCGAGTTTCTCCCGGTAAATGTTGTTCGTTTAGATGCTATTGTTGTCGCCGTTGTTATTGATTGATGGATTTAGAGGATCTGTTTAGGCTCTAGTTCAGATTTGATCTTGAGCTGAGTAGATATTTGATTAAGCCGTGTTTTGCGTTGTGTAGTCGAGGCGAACGATTCTTTGTATCGTACATGGGGATGGAAATTGGTGTTGGAATCGTTGCTTGTATGCTTAGATTTCTCTATTATATTTTATTTTCCCTTGTCCATATCATTCTGATGTGTTATTGCTGTGTATGTGGTGTGGCTGGCGATCGAGTGAGAGCTCGCCTCTTGAAATAGAAGTTTACTAACAGTGGTTGACAATGTCACAATCATTAACTATGGACTCTCTGCATTTAGTTGTTTTCATTACTTGTGTTTCTTCTTTTCTACCCTCCATATGTTTGTGAAAATGCCTGAATGAATATCTGCATAGTGTCTTCATCAGTCTATATGCAAGATGTTCATGGCTTACTTAAATCATGATGCCCATATTGATTTTCATCTTGCTTATTCTTGATCCAATCAATCTGAGTAATTTTAGCATTATGGTATGCTTAAAACCTGTGCTCATTGGCCTCGCTGACTTTGATATTCATTTCCACTTTGAATCAGATTAAGTTTTAGAAAGTAATAAATCTTTGTTCTGGTTTTATTTTACTCAAATTTGGGAAGTTTTCTCGATCAAGTAGAGATCTATTGATGGATGAAACTGATGTTTGAAGTTGGTGGATATAAGCAGAAATTTGTAGAAATAAAAACTTGGTTCGTTACTTTTGTCAACTCTTTTTAAGGTTGTAGGGTTGCTATGATTCACTGTTAGAACAACTCTTTGTGTATTGGCTGAATGGTTTTATAAACCATTAGTTATGCATTATGTTCTAATTCATTTGTGGTTGATTTGTATGTCCTTATGATGATCATTTTTTCGACTATCAATTTGACGTCAATTGGATTCAACTTCTCTTAAGAAGGAGGCTCGTTTTAATCTTTCCTATGATGCTGATCTCGCATGATTTGCGATGAGTTGATGATTATTGATGATGAACTTGAAGTTGATTGAACTTGATTTGCCTTGATCTGCAATTTCGTATACCTGATGTGTCACTTTCTGTTTTGGCTTAAATGAGGTGATAGATGAGGCTTTCTGGTCTTGAGCCCTTCTAGACATAGAAAATAGACTTCTCAAGCTTCGATTTGATATGTCTCATGCCATGAACGGATGTCATTCGGTCATCGAAAAACACCTACAAAATCTGTCAATTCTGCAGCAGTTTTAGATTGTTTTTGTTGTTTCTATGTAATGATTTTGCTGGTTCTTTGTGTTAAGGGCCAAATCATGCCTCATTGTCTTCTTGACATTTGAAACACATGTTACAAGTTTCGCATCAATGCATGGCATATCATATTTGAATCTCATTTGATGGGAATATCATGCATCCATTTGGCTAATTACAATTGAAATTTGTCAAGCATGACATTCTTGGTTCTAAGTCACTTTGCAATGTTAATGACTTGTGTGACTTTTTTGCATTTTGATTTATGGTTAAATGTTTACCCAAACCTTTTTTGCATTCAACCTTAGGTCATGTGCAAGTTTCACATTTTTGTGCATTGTCTAGGTAGTCTTATGAACCATTAAACGTGCATTATATTTTGTTTTGTTTGTGGCTGATATGCGCGATTTCACAAATATCAATTTTTTACCATCAATTAGATCTTGATTGGATTTGAACCCTATTAGGAAGTCTTAAGATTCATCTTAATCTTTCAGATGATGTTAATTTTGCATCATTTACATATCATTTGGTTTAGAAATTTGTTTCTTTCATTTGTATGCACCTATTCACATGTTTCTTAGATTAGGTTTAGATTAGGATTCCAAAGATGGACTTTGGTGTGAAGAGGATGGAAGTCGATGTCCATTCCAACTATTATCTTGTACTATTTGTTTTCTCGACATATGTCTCGGGTTCCATGCATTGTATAAAACTCGACGAGTTACGGGTTTCCTTTCTTTCTTGATTGTTTTCTCTTTCATATTCTTTAGGATTGTATGACTAGATTTACTGCTTTTCTTGATTGTTTACTTCATGTCTTGCACTTTCAATTTCTCTGATTGATTCCTTTTATTGTTTTTCTTTTAGAAATAGAATAGCATGAAAGTAATCCACCACGCATGATCACTTAGTTTAGAATTGATAATCCTGAAAATTTAAAAAGAGATACATGGACATGTTAGGAAAAACACAACATACTGTTAGGTACCGAAAGGGCGCTAATAGCTATATTAGCGTAACCCAAGTCCCCGAATCTAGATATCTGGTTGCGTAGGAATCGAGGGAACTCTCCCAACCCTCGATTAGGTTTTCTAGCTGACCCTAAAAAAATATATAAGGCTAGTGGCGACTCTTGTTTATTATTAGGTTGTTAAATACCTAGATTGTATAAATAAATTCGCTGTCACGCGGGGTACGAGCTTGGGAGAGCTCGTGATCTTATGATCAAGTACTCCTAAACCCGACCTTTCCCCCTTTAACACGAGGGCGGCGAGATCGGGTCGCGACAGTGGCAAGTCTATAGGGGAGAGGTGGCGCCCTACTTGGCTTGCAAGATCACTTGTCATTATTCCCTTAGGCCATGAATCATCCCCTTTCAGTAATTATTTGAGATACATAAGCCTCCATACTCATTATTCTCATTTAATGCATTAAACTCTTGTTCTTCATGAAGATTGGCCTATCTAGCTTAGCCTCTTTGTTGGGATCAAAATAAGGGTCGAAATCGAGGATGTTACAATTACCGACATCTTGGTGACTAGTAGAGGGAAAAAAAGAAATCTACATAAAAAGAAAAAAGAAAGAAATTAAAAGGGGGCAAAAGAAAAAAATCACAATTTAAAAAAAAAATAGAAATGATGTCATTTCGTCCACGTCACCCATTAGCCTACTATGCTCTGCCACGTTAGACAATCAATACTGAATGGACTGCCATGTTAACGATTTTGAAGCAAAATTAGTCGAATGAGTTACATTGGAAAACTATCAAAAAGTTTTCTCGAAAGTTTAGAATTGAATTGGCAGCCATACAATCGGTTTAGAACTATTTCGACAATTCTCCTTACCATTTTTAATTGATTCTTCTACTATTATATGATGTATCTTATTTCAAACCTTTTCTTTTTCATTTTTTGTCATTTTAATGTCTATTTTAATATGTGTATTGTGTTAATCTGAAATTCCAACACACAAGTAAAGTTTTAACATATAGAACATGATTTCACACATATATACCCTTAAACTATAAAATATATATTTCGTTTAGTTAGCACATGCATTAATGTTTATCACTTAGAATTCATGAGCTCAACGTTGCGTCAAGATCTCCCATTATCATCAATTAAGGCTTTGTCGAGGACAATGGCGAAGCTCGAGAAAAATCAAAGACTGTAAAGTACTTGTTTCATCGATTTTGGATCCCACAACGAAATATCTTTCACCAAGTATTGTATTTTGATTTTTATTTAATGAGACTCAGGTTCTGTGTTAACTTTGGACAGAAAGAGTCAAATGCAAACAAGACTATACACCTTATAATCTCAAAATCAAAGAAGTCGTTGGCCTATCGCACATTTAATATTAATGATAATTATTGTCGAAAATTAATCAATGACATCATTTAGACTCACTTTTATATAATAATGAAAGGCCATTAAAATAAAAGTAGTCTATACAATATTGAAGGTACTTTGATAACGCTGGATATGAACAAGATGCTTAATAAAGCACTGCTTTCTACTAAGTTCGAGGACACAGTGCCGAAATCTAATCAACAATATTGGACAGTGAGAACAACACCTAATAGACAACAATTTGAGATAGATATTTGGACACAATATCATAATCTAATCAACGACATTGGATAGTGAAAGCAGCACCTAGTATACATTGTTCCTAAATGCGTACATGAACACAATGTTGAAATCTAATCAACAACGCTAGATAGAGGCAACATCTAATGAACACCGTCTTTAGATGAGGATGAGGACACGACATTAGAATCTAATCGATGATGTTGGATAATGGGTTAGCACTGGAATCTAATTGACAACACTTCTTGGGATATAGACACTCGTCAAAATTGAATCTATGATGGAAATCTTAAGCTATAGCTAAAGTTAAGTGAGGATAAAGGCAATATAAAGTAGCTTTTGTGTGTTGTTCGGGAGATTGTTTGTTAGATGGCTTGTGGTGTTTATACACCAACTTGATAACCGTCAATAGTCGGTTACTTCCTCATCAAGAGTCACTCTACTTTTCATGTTGAACTGCCTTATCCATACTTGTTTGACAACACTATCGCAACTGGTCCAATAAATATTAACCGCTCCTTCTTTGAGTTTGGCACCTTTTTAATTGTTCTCACCTATTTCCTCCATCAATGTTGTATCTTCAGCAGTGATCTTTGGCTTCGGCACATGACAACCCACTACTTCATGATATTATATGTCTTTGTTCATTTGTCGAAATTCAGCACAAAATTTCTCAAAGTCCTTAATTATCTTTTCTTGTATGATTATTTATGGCCGGGCTAATGTAGATTATAGCCCATTTATGGTCGCGATGGCGACTTTAGAGCGTTTTGTCCTTTATGACCAACACGTGCTTGTAGATGTATTTTTGGGTGTCAACAATGCTACATACAAGTAGAGATGGAACGGATATTTTTATATGCCAGTGGAATGAATCGGTTAAAACTACACAAACACCATTGTTATATGTACTTTTGTCAAGTTGTGATCGCCAGAAACTCGAGGATTTTGATGATTAAAGTCCAACCAAAGATGATCCATGGCCAATTAAAGTATCAAATCTGAATTCAAATCAAAAGTAAGTGTGTTCTAATATGCCTTGAAGCCTCAAGGACTTTGTGAAACTTAAATTACTAAATGATGCACAAGCAAGTAATTGGAAAACAAGGAAATTTCATGGAAACTTTATTGAATTAGAATGGATTGTTTACATTTTTATGGTCATGCTAGCTCGATCACTAATGCTTGATGAAACTCTGTCAGTTGGAAACTCATGCTTGATGAACATGTCGTGCATTTTAATGGTGGTTTTGACAAGTCAATTATTCTTTTATAGTGTTCATGATTGTTTAGCTTATTAAGCATTTTCATCTATTAAGCCTTATGATATTTTGTCATGATCTGGTTTAGACCATTAACTTTTTCATGTTTAAGCCTTGATTTTAGATTTGGCATCCACAACGGGTAAGTTTATTTTGGAAAAGCCATTTTAGATGACTGATGCACCAAATAAAAATGCATGCATCTATTACAAGCAAGCAAAATAAGTATGTGGAATTGGATTTATGAAACTAAATAACAAATCATAATATGAGTTTCACTATACTGGATTTGTACCTTGGGATGAAAGATGATGAAAGATGAACTATTAGTGGTTTCAATTCCTACACAAGGTAATGCACTCTAAAAGCTAGTTTTTAATGAGCCAAGCTTTTTGCACTCTCTTTATTACTAATTTACTCATTTTCATAGTATTTTGACCATTTTATCCTTTATAAGTTCCATATTTCTAGCATTCCAATGCTACTACTCTTGGTCCAATGTGTTGTCCCTCCTTTTATTTGATTTCTTTGTTTTCTTTCCCTATGGGTCCCACTTCATTTGATTGCCTTTGTGCATAGTAGAGGCCCTTTTTGGCGATTCAATGTAATATCAAATCAAAGAAAACTCATACATTCATTAAAAAAAAATTGTGTATACAAGATATTCTCCTATCCATCACAAGTCTATGTAATTTGAATTTTTCAACTCGGTGTCAAAAAGTGCACTGGTTAAACTATCAGTCAATATATAGTACAACGTGAGAGCTTCTTCTTTCTCCTTTGTGAGAGCACCCCTTCTATCCCCATGATGGTAGTTTCCCCTCCTAACCTTATCCCGAAACTCTTAATTCCTGATTTCATTGCTCCATTAAAACCCTAAATCTTCACTAAACCCTTTTACTATTCCATTGGCATTTCCCTTACCCAAAACACCTTTATTCTGAATCAGCTTCCTCCATTTCCCCACCCACTCTCACACCATCTCAACGTGTTTTTTCTTAGCATTCTAGCTATGGACATCAATGACCTCTCCCTACTTCCCACCATCACAAAACAACCCTATTTCTACCTCAATACCCCTCCATAATACCTCTCTTTTTTCTTTTTCTTTTTTATTCCTTTGGTTATTTGAACACTAGCATCTTTCCTAAAATAGCAACAATAAGCATCCTTCCTTTAATCCATTAATATACAGGCTGCTTCTTCTTCTCGTTTTGGTCCCTCTAAGCAACCTCTTTACCTTATACCCATCTGTTCTCTCAATGCTATTAGCTTATGCATGCTATTGGCTTATAGGTACTGTTGGTTGAGAAGGTTTAGTCTTGAGTCTGCCCTTTGAGTTTTTTCTTTGGATGAACTCTAGCACCAGGCACAGCCGCTCCATTATGCTCTCTCTCTCTCTCTCTCTCTCTCTCTCTCTCTCTCTCTCTCTCTCTCTCTCTACACGATTCACAGATTGGTCGATTGCTTGGTCTCCATGAGGTTATAACAAAAAGGTGTTTTGTCAAAGTTGTATGAGTCAACCCATTGTGTCATGCTTTATTGCAAATATTACAAAATAAAAAGGGAGCTTCTCAACTTGGTAATGCTTGATGATCTATAGCTAAGTCGGGCAATCAATGTGATTTAGACAAGTCACAACTATTTGAAACGTCGATTAAAATAGTGGTAGAAAGAAATGAATGGGCTTCAGTGGCTAGCCCTTTTAAGCCACCAAATCACAGATAAATTTTATGAGCTAGAATTTTCAAGTGTTGGGCACACCCTTGACAGTCCAAGAGCTTCAAACCCTTGTTGCTCAAGAAAGGCCATGCATACTCTTCCTTATGGAGATGAAAAACCAAGAGAAAAATATCTAAAGAATGAAAAGAAGGCTAAGATTTTAGCATTATTATATAATGAATCCAATTGGCATGGCAAGGGGAATGGCAAGAACAACTGTCCTTGATAGTCACGTCCAATCCTGTTACCACACCGATGTAGTGTGTGCCATCAAGGATAGCCATCTACAAATGCGTATTAGTTTTGTTCATGCCCCGTCCACTTTCAAGGATAGACTTATACTATGGGAAAACATATGGCATATTAAAATCCATAACACACTCCTGTGGATTTTTAAGGGCGATTTTAACAAGATTTTGTATCATTGAGAGAAAGTTGGAAGATGCATAGCTGAAAATTATTGATTCAACTCGTTTCAAGATTTTTTGAACTCTTGTGAGCTTATGGACATAGAGAGTAAAGGCTACGCTTTCACATGGGCAAATAACAGGGAAGGAGAAGCCTTAGTTAAAGAGAGACTTGACAAGGTTTTATGCACCTTGCAGTAGAGATTCACTTATCCTGCAACAAAAGCACTTGCATTGCTAGCTATTAGTTTGAACCATAGCCCTCTTTTGCTTTCCCTTTCTTTGAATAAAATGAAGCGAACAAAGGAATTCAAGTTTGAGACATTTTGGGCTGAAGCTGAACAATGTGGACAACTCATTAAAACCATATGGCATTCATGGGAGTTGGAAAGTTTGGACTTGGCAAGCAAACTCTTTGCGATTAAAAAAGCTTTGTTCTTTGGAGTATGAAAAGATTCTCTAATGCTCGGAAGGCAAACGATGAGATAAAAGGTGAAATTCAGTGCATTACAAACGCCATATCTACTCCTAATGAAAGTGAGAGACTTAAAGCCTTGAAAAAGGAGATAGAGAAGCAATAGAGATGAGGAAATGTATTAGGGAATATGATTCAGGATAGGTTGGCCCAAGTGGGGAGACAAAAGTACTAATTTTTTTTTCATGCTATCACTATACAAAGAAGGCAATGAAATAGGATTTCGATGATTGAAGCTCAAAATGATGAATGGATCTGCAAAGCTGAACAATTGAAAAATCATACAATTAGCTTCTTTAGCGAACTTTTCAATTTGGCAGGACCGAGATATATAGACCTTATCCTTGAGTGCTGTCCTTACTTGGTGGGTGAAGAGATAAATCGAAACTTAACAGTAGCGGTGTCAATAAAGGAGGTTAAAGAAGCAATTTACCAATTAGGTTCCATTAAAAGCCCTTGGCCCAGATAGTTTGAATGGTTTATTTTACAGGCACAATTAGGACATAATTCAACACTCACTCCTATTAGAAGTGTAGAATTTCCATAACTCAGACTCTCTTAACTTAGAATTGAATAGAACATACATCACCCTTGTCCTAAAAGTCCTTAACCCAGAAAGATTGGATCAATTCAGGCCTATCAGTCTATGCAACTTCTCATACAAAATCATTTCAAAAATTCTAGCAAACAAGTTGAAAGCTTGGCCTCTGGAGTTAATTTCAGTGGAACAAAGTGCACTCACTGGGGGGAGACTTATTTGGGATAATATTTTGATTATTCAAGAAGTACAACATCAATTGTGTGTTTGTAAAAGGAAATGGAAATTCCAACCAGTTTTGAAATTAGATATGCAAAAGCATACGACCAAGTGGAATGGGACTTTCTAGAGGCTTGCTTGCAAAAAAATGGGCTTTGGTCCTCAATGGTGCATTGGGTGATGCAATGTGTTATGACTGTCTCTAATAGTGTTAAGTTTAATGGTGAACCAATTCCTTTCTTCCAACCTACAAGAGGACTTAGGTAAGGTGACACCCGCTTCCAAAACTTATTCATTATATTTGGGATTGTCTTATCCTGCTTATTGAGGAAGTCTTTGGAAATTGGTTCCGTAAAAGGGATCAAGCTCAATAAATGGTGCCCAATTTAACTCGTTGTTTGCTAATGATTTGATCTTCTTTTTAGATGGAACTATTAAGGAATGTCAACAAATAGGAAGTATTTTGAACCAATACTGCTATGCTTATTAACCTGAAAAAATTTCGGCTTGTTATTCAGCAAGTATTGCCCTTAAAGACTAATATCAAACGTGCTTGTTGAACAACAAGTTTCAAAGATTGAAAAAAGGGGGAAGTATCTAAGGGTCCCCTTAGATTGGTGTGCTTATAAGAAACAAATGTCTTCTTGAATTCTAGCATGAGTAAATATGAAACTAGAGGGTTGAAAGAAAATTTTAATATCAAGGGTTAGGAAGGAAGTTCTATTAAAGGTCGTGGTGCATGCTATCCCACAATGCGCTATGTCAATTTTCAAAATCCCAACATTTATTTGCAAGAGTATTGAACAAAAAGTTGTTGATTTTTGGCGAATAATTCTGAGAGAAGTAAGGGGCTACATTGGAAAAAGTGGGACATCCTGAAACTAAGAAAGGATAATGGCGGGTTGGGTTTCAAAGACCTAATATCCTTTAACAAAGCGAAGTTAGGGAAATAGCCATGGCGACTGGCAAAGTCCCCCTCTTATCTATGGGGTCAGGTTCTTCAAGGCTTATATTTCCCTCAGTGTGATTTCTGTAGAGCAAGAAATAACACTCGACCATTATGGGGCTTGCAAAGCATTTCACTGGGGAGAGAAACAATTGAACCATTTGTTAGGTGGCTTGCAGGGAATAGGAAAAACATTTGAATATAGGAGGACAAGAGGCTATCAAGAGGTGCTATAGGAGGCCGAGCATGTCATGACCCCAACTCCATCTCCAAGGTCTTTAGCAGCAGGGGTTATTTTCGTGACGTTCCAAGCGCGTCACCGTCTCGTTTCTTTTTAATCTTTGTTTTAAGCACATGCGAAAGCATACATACAACACCCAAACAATAATAAAGAGCTAGGAAAACAACTACTTGCAAACATACAATTACATCAGTTATATTTACAAATCCTTTTATCACGGGCCGTTATATTTACAACAATTACATGCTCTATGCTCAAAAGGCCGAGGTAGATTTAGCTCCTCTATCGAGACTGCAATTCCTCTATACCTACAATTCTGAAAAACAACAGGGCGAGTCATGAACTCAGTAAGTAAAACCCTTAATTCTCTATTAGAATGACATCTCATCATCAAAATCTACTAGGGACAACACTCGCAATACAATGTTTATGGCAACTCAATGGCAAACTTATTGCTATACCTTGATTACATGTAAATGTGCATTACTGCATACTTCAATACATGCTTACCTTCAGCATATCAATAAATACATCAACATATCATGCTTATGCATAAATCGACACTCATAACATGATTCTTTTATCATTGTCTTGACTCAACCAGGCCCTATCGGCTTGACCGAGACTTCCAATTTCATGTTGAGCTTCCGGACTCAACCAAGGCATCCCGGCTCAACCGAGGCATTTTGGCGCTAGCTTACCAAGACATCCAGGCTTAACCTAGGCATCCGGGCTCAACCCAAGCATCCGAGCTCAACCAAGGCATCTCGATGCTAGCTTACCCGAGGCATCCACGCTCAAACTCAGGCATCTTGACTCAACCAGGGCATTCCGTTCAATGAACGAGGCATCGCCGCCAACACTATGTGGCGATGGACGCTTTTTCCTCTTTAAGTGCAGTGTATCACACAAGTCCATTCTTACTTTTCTTCTTAGTCTACTGATATATGGCTCGAAAGCGTGCTCATTCAAGTGAGTGTGTCATGGCTCTTAACATCATGCTATTTAATATGTCGGGCATGATTCTCGGTCCGTAGCTTTAGCCACATGCCTAGGCCGATGTCTGCACCAAGCAAGACTTGGAACTGGCATGCTTCAATACCGATCTAAGGCCTCACAACTTAGGCCATCGCGACTTAAAGTCAATTCCAAGCCGAGCGAACCTTGACCTCATCCCGAGGCATGAGCACATTCAAGAATGCAAACATGAGCAAATCATACAAAAGAAAGAACAACATACACACGGCTTACACGGGTGAGCACACCACTAAATTCGATGATGTAGGCTATCAACCTAATCAAGAGCTAGAGATTCTACTTACCTTCGATGAACCTCGATAAACTATAGGTGGTTTTACTAAGAGAGAGCCGTCTTGTAAGGTGGTGGGCAAGCAAGGTCAAGAAGAGGGTGAGGGGTGACGGTAAGAGGGCGTGAGAGAAAAAGAAAGAGTAAGTGAGGGAGAAGAGATGGGATGGTGTGTATGGTGTGGAATTGAGGGGGAGAATGCCTCTATTTATAGGCAAACCCCTCATAATTTCCCTTCCAAGTAAACTAATCACATTTCTTTAGGTGGACAACTTAGGATGAAGAGGTGGCAAGCTAAAGAGATAGGTGGCAAGTCTAGTTCCTAGGAGGGACACTTGCTTCTTTTTCAATTGATCCACTTAAAGGATTGAGTCATCATGGAATGATTCCATGTAATAATTGTGGGGACACCTAAACCATATGACTCACCTCTCTCATTAATTACCAAGATTTCATGCAATCATTAGGCTTAGTTTTGAACACATTACCCAATTTGCTTTCCAAGTTTCTTCTCTTTAACACACTAAGGTCCAAAAGCATTTAATGCATTCTTATCTTCAAGCCAATAAGTCTCTAGATTGGCTTGCTCCTCAGGTTGAGCGTGTAGCTCCCTTCCCTTCTAAGTTGGGCGTGTGACTCTCTTATCCTATGGTGAAAAATAATTTTAAGCAATTCCCCAAATCGGCACCATTACCTTATCAAACGGGCTCGAAAAATTATAAAATTTCACTATGCTGTAGAGAAAACCTCAACAAATATTTTTCATGAGGAAACTTAGCCAAATTCGTGCTATGGAAAGAGCAGCAATTCACTGAATACAACCCAAAAAATTGGTCCGTTGAGCATATTTAACAGTCGAAGATAGAGACTCATTTCGAAATTCAAATATTCACAAAACTCTTTGAAATTTTAATATTTTGTAGATATGGATGTCATTTAAAAATTTTGTGAAAGAAGCATGTCCAAATTCTAAAGGAAAGATTTTATAAAAATTCACAAAAGCAACACGGTTACCGTTTTCACTATACTGGGCAAGTTCTATACAGTTTTTGATCAGGCCTTCGTCTCAACCATTTCACCTCAGAAAATATGAAATTTAATTATGTTATAGCTTAAGATGTTTTGAACAACTTTCATGAAGTAAGTTTCTCCAAATTCGAAGTATGAAGAGCTCTATAAAATTGGAAAATAGGAAAGGTCTAGCGATTTTGAAAAAACTGGGAAGTCAAAACCTATAAAACTCAAGGTGACAAGTCTATGGAGGAGAGGTGGCACCCTCACTTGGCTTGCAAGATCACTTACTATCATTTCCTTAGGTCATGAGTCACCCCCTTCATTAATTACTTAGGACACATAAGCCTTTATACTCATTATCTTCATTTAATGTGTTTCACACCTGTTCACACTCATTTTCTAGGAAAATTTGATTAATTCAAGGCCTAGGTGTCTCTTTTATTAAATTACAAACTTTTAAAAGTCATTATGACAATCCCAAGAATTAAAATAATGTAGATGCTTGTACTATTGGATGAGAATTTTTCACGTTCATCCATGATCGACTATCCTATTTGGGTCGAGGTTCATGACTAATTCATGGCTAGGCTCAGAACTAGTTCAATGGCCACTTTCCTAGGCTGATTGGGGGCCCTAATCATGGATGTCACACAACAAATAGAAGTGAACAGAAAATCGTTGCCGAATTGATAAATAGAGAAGAAAAGCTATGGAAGGAACAAACTCTCATATGTCTATTCAATTAGCAAATAACCAATGAGATCCTCACAATCCCACCTAGAACATCACCAACTAAGGACAAGTTGGATTGGACTACCATAAAAATAGGAGAGTCTACAATCAAGAGCAATTATAATAAAAAGAAGAGGTGACTGAGAAACAAAGCCAAATTTCGACCTCTACCTCTTTCCAAACCCTGAGGGCCTTGTGGACTAAGATGTAGAGTACAAAACCCTGCCCCCAAATAAAAATTTTCATCTAGGGTTTAGGTCAAAATGCTTTACCAACTAGAGTAAATCTATTAAGAAAAAGCATTATATAGAGGAGGATACCTACGAGCTATGTAGCCAACACCCTGAAAGACTTGAGCACATATTCTTGTTCTATCCCTAGACAAATGAAATTTTGTCAAACCAAGCCTTGCAAATCTCGATACCTCAACAGGCGCTAACAAGAACTGAAGATTGGCTACTTAACTTCTCGAGTTCCTCGGTCAGTTTTGACTTGCTAGTAGTGATTCTCTAGCAAATTTGGAAGACAATGAACAATTATCTCTTCAAGAAAACCAAACTAAATCCACCATACCATGTGAGCTCTGTTTTGGCCGAGTAACAAAATATCAGTGGGTGGTCTCATACGGAGAGCAACCCAAGAACAAGAGATGAAAGCTAACCTGAATCTTGGTGTAGACCGACGAAGGGAATTCTGAAAGTGAACATTGATGGCTTGTTCATGGAGGGCTTGACGGAGTGAGCCATCAATTGTAGATGTAGAGATTACGTTGGTCGCCTGGTGGACGATTTTGCCAAAATAGTGAGGGTGAACTTGGCGATGATGGTGGAGGCAAGAGCAATTGTGGAATCCCTAAATTTCTTGTACAGAATAAGAGGATAGCAAATCATACTAGAATTAGGCAATCTATCTCCTGTGCAGGCACTAAGGGGTGAAAAGTGAAAATTTTTGCACGTGGGAAACTGATCTTCTTCTATTTGAGGCCAAATCAAAGCTGTTGGGATTTGTTGATCTCTCTATGGCCCACTGCCATAGATTTGTGAATCCGGCCGCTAATAAGTTAGCTAAGACTAGAGCTGTTAAACGAGTGGGTCGGGTCAGGTTTGGGTCAGGTCATAAATGATCCGACCCAAATTGATCCATTAACTCATTTATGACCCATTTATGCATAATATAAATTTTTCGACTCATACTCGAGCCATTTAACTAAATTTACGAAAGTTTATTTATATATATATATAATGGTATTGCTAAAATAGTTTTATGCAACACAAATTTAATGGACAATTTTTATAATTTTTTAAAAAAATTATTTTAAAAAATCGAATTTTAATTATTTTTATTGTTTAAAAAATTAAAATTTTAATTATTTTTATTTTTAAATATAATTTTATTTTTTTTTTTTTTTTTTTTTTTGTTCTTCTTCTTCTTTGGCCGGCCGCCGGCCATGACGACGGCTGACGGCCAACCACGGGCGAGCCTAGAGCTCGAGGCTTGCCAGATCCGGTGAGCTCGAGCTCGCCGACGCCAATGAGCTCGAGTCTCGCCCAGATTGGCAAGGCTCGAGCCTTGCTGGGACGTCGGCGAGGCCTCGCCTCGCCGGATCCGGCGAGGCTCGAGCCTTGCCGACGAGCCTCGCCGGACATTGGTGAGGCCTCCGCCTTGCCAAATCTAGCAAACTCAAGGCGGGCGAGCTCGAGCTCGCCCCTTGCCGGAACCGGCGAGGCTCGAGCCTCGCCCAACGCTAGTGAGGCTTGAGGCTCGCCCGGCCGATCGCCAGCCATCGCCGTGCTAAGCAAGCTGGAGGAAGAAGAAAGAAAAAAAAAAAAAAAAAGGAAAGAAAATTAAAATAAAAAGATAATTATAATTTCAATTTTAAAAAAATATATTTTTGTAAAGTTAAAGAGAGAAGAGAGAGATTGTGAGGTGTTGGGTGAAAATAAATGGGCCTATTTTTAATGGGTTGATAAATGGGTCTTAAATGAGTGCAGAGCTGACCAATTTAAAACCCATATATCTCAGTCTTGATCCATTAAAACCCATTATGAGTGTTTTAGGAAATAAGACTTGACCAATTAATGACCCATTTATATTTAAATGGGTCAATGACTCATTTCGACACCTCTAGCTAAGACCCAACGGAATAAGAGCCTAGCCCGTTACTAGCTAGCCAATCCCCCAATTCATTTTGGAATTTACTTAGCTCTAAGTCTTCTATTATTATGTTGCAAACTCTTAATTAGTAATGAAGTCTCTTTTTTTTCGACCCAAAAAAAAAAAAAAAAAACCTATCAATCAAGGAAAGTTTTAAAGAACTCATCATATAGCGGTTAAATCCAATCATGAGGGCAGATCTAATCATAAGTGCCAAAGACATCTTTAAGAGGGCATGCATGGACAAGGGCTTAGAGTAAAATGAGCCGTGCTCGACTTGACCTGGTCGGCCTCAATCAGCTCGCCAATTCATTGCATATAACATCGATAATGGGCGGGCTCATGTTATAATTTTTGACTTGATGCAATTGTTCGAGCCTGCATATTAACAACCTCTAGTCGTGCACATGTAATTCCTACCTTGGTGGATGCATTATTTCTCAGTTAGTGTGCTCAACAGTGTCCCCGAGGCAGTCATTAATCTGACCAAAGTTATTTTTCATATTAAAAACAGTTTTTTTTTTTCATTTTTTAATGTATATTTATCTTTATAAACGGCAAAGGAACCACCCGTGCTGGGCGAGTTGGTTAGGACGCACGTTGGCCACACGAAAGGCCAGAGTTCGATTCTCCTCCTCGTCACATTGCGCGACTTAAGTGGGGTGCCATAAGAGGTGGATCCCCACGTTAGTACTCTCCCGTGTTTACGTCGGCGCGACTTAAGTGGGGGTGCCGTGGGAGGTGGGTCAACGCGCTAGTACTCTCCCGTATTTACGTTAGCGTGACTTAAGTGGGGTGCCGTGGGAGATGGGTCCCCGCGCTAGTACTCCCCCTTGTTTACATTGCTAGCTGCCAGCTATACGTCGGTTTCCGAATTGTCAAAAAAAAAAAAAAAAAACAAACAAACAAACGGCAAAGGATATATCATTAATTTTTAGGGCAAAAATAAACTTGCCATCTTAAGCTTGACGCCCACTTAAATGGCGCCCCCCCTCTAGTCCGCTCTTCAAACTCTCTCTCTCTCTCACCGACCAAAAAAAAAAAAAACTCTCTCTCTCTCTCTCTCGCGTATTGCTGGTGTTTCACTCGAGTGCAAAGGTCTGCCCTTTTCCCTCTTCTTCTATTACCTTCGCTGATTATCATGGCTTTTTGCGTTTTTACGGATCGCCACTTCGCCTGTCTGAGTTCTTTGCATCTGGGTTTCTAAACTTTTGATCAAAGTCTTCACCTTTGCCCGCCCAGCGGATCAAATTCTTCGTCGGGTCGGTGCTAATTCCAAATTGAATGCTTTTTTTCTTCATGGGTCATTTCGCCTGCCTTTGCCGTGGAAAATTTCTGTTTATTGAGTCTGGCAAGGGACTTGGTAAGCCTGAGTTTCGCCATTTTCAGCGATTAAAGCTCATGGGTGGCATGATATAGGATTTGATTTGGTGGGATTGGACGGTAAAGTTGGTTGGGTGTTAGGTGTTTGTGGTATTGCTTCTGAGCCTTTCTGGGAAGAGAGCTAATACTAGCCAAATATTAAGGCTTCAAGGAACCCTACTTTAATTTGTCCATCCCTGTTTGAGTTTCTTTTCTATAGGTTCTTCATTGTTTTTATAAGCATCTCTATAGTGTAATCCTTGTCTGCTCAACCCTTTTGGGCTCTTGATGTTGTGTTGACACCAGAAAACAGACCATCTAATGCTGGGTGCATGATTTTTGGAGACTGTTACTTCTTTTACTTTCTTTTCTAGATGGAGAATTGTGTACTAATTGGGCAAGGTTGGCATTCCTCCGATGCCGTGATGAAACATTTTTCTATGATAAAAGATTTGCTTTTTGTGGGTGGTGTTCAATTCAATTCTAAAGATAGGTACAAGACCATGAAGCAATGGGCTAGTAGCTAGTAAATTCTCTCATAGTGACTTCAAACGATATGTCAGCTGCGACTGAGACTTAGAGACCTTCCCAATAGGGAGAGACAAGCATTGTAAACACTCTAAACTTAAATAATCTACATCTTATGAAAAGAGATGCGTCTCAAACATGAGGCTCGGCTACCATGGATTTTAGTTTAAAGAGATTAAGTCTAATATGTAATTACTTGGATAAACTGTAGACATTTCTTGTTTGCTTGGCTTTTCCTTTGTATATGTCTACCTGTCAAATTCAGCTGGAACATTCTAGCCCCTGTGACGTGCTCGA
This sequence comes from Eucalyptus marginata, assembly GCA_014182565.1. Taxonomy (NCBI): domain Eukaryota; kingdom Viridiplantae; phylum Streptophyta; class Magnoliopsida; order Myrtales; family Myrtaceae; genus Eucalyptus; species Eucalyptus marginata. The sequence continues at coordinate 4,433,279 of CM024593.1, forward strand.
TGCTTGGCCAGTTTTTATCCAAAAGAAAAGGCAAAAGAAGACAGAGTAAATTGTTAGATGTTCTTAGCGGTCTGTGTAATGTGTGCCTTCCGGTTGTGGGTCTCTTGAGTTTCAGATTATTTGGAAAGTCAGAGATATAGATTATTTGCATGCTAGTTTCCAGGAAATCAAACCCAAACTCAGAGCTTCATTTTGTTTCAATGGCAATATTTGAGCCCCATCCTACCATATGCAGCTGGTTAGTTATCATTTCATTTGGTAATTCATCCTATTTTAGTAGGATTGACAGATAATTTTAGATTGTTGAGATCTATGTTTTGTTCTTTTTTCTGCCGATTGAATGGACAGTATTCAGTTAGAGTTGAAATGTTTCCGCTAGTAAATAATACCGCTTATATTGTTTTTCTTTTTCATACTTCGTGCATTTGTCACAGAGAGGTTTTTCTTTATCTGCAGTATGTCTGGTGAAGAGGAAGAAAATGCTGCCGAGCTCAAAATTGGTGATGGTAATAAAGCATTTCCATGAAACTTAAAGTGTGTATTGACTTAACATTTCTTTCTCATGAGATTGATTAAACTATTATCTTTGGCCAGAACTATGCAGATGTCATAGGATAAATGAACGGAAGATTAAATAGGATGCAATATGTGCGAACTATAGTTGGACTAAAAAGGATGTAATCGGATATGTTCATTGCATATCTAGATATCATTCTGAGTAGAAATGATCTCTAACCATTCGGAAGTGAATCCAACTTATTGTGAGCTGGCATTAGGAATTTATTAAAGGTGACAATAGCATTTGTATAGAAATAATCTGGTCCATCTGTATAAAGGTGGTGATTTCTGAGCAAACCTGGAAAATTCGAATAATGTATGAGGCGAATGAACTTGAAATTAATCTCTCCATTAATTTTCTTGACATTCTTAATCATTCATTTTTAGAGAATCAAAGAAGCAGCACTAGAGTGATTCATTAAATTTTCTCTGTGGTATCTCTTTATAATAGTCTTTATTTGGTAGATTCATTTTCCATTTGTCTTTATTTGATTGGATGCAACTTTCATATTGTCAATCAGTACTGATGAAAAATTTACCAAGCATCAGTCTTTTGTTCTTGATTTTTCTTCCTTTGACTTGTAATGAGCAATCGTTTTTCCAATCTTCAGCATATCCCTCATTAATCATGCCTTTTTGTTTTGATGAACAAAGCTGTGGATATTGTTGTTTTTGGTAGAATTCTGACTACTATGTTAATGGATGGCTTTCTCAAGTGACAAGAATGGGAGAACATGGCAATTTTAGCAGCGCTAATGGATTGCCTATTTTCCAGTATCTGTTGCATGATGTCCTTTTATCATTGCTTCTGTTTCTCTTATGTGCAGAATTTCTGAAGGCAAAGTGTTTAATGAACTGTGAAGTATCCTTGATACTTGAACATAAGTATGAACAGCTTCAACAGATGTCTGATGATCCAATGAATCAAGTTTCTCAGTGAGTGTTACTATTTTATCTATTTGTTTCTGCAGTAATAAAACAGTGTGACTGGAAATTCTGGGTAAAGTATAGGGGTTTCAATTGATTGACTGTTATCAATTGATTGACTGTTTAGTCAAACTTAAAACCAAAAGCTAAAATGGTATCTTCATTCTTCCAAATCCCATTGGTTGACTCCTTTGGAAATCATGATAGATTTCAGGCATCAATGGGTTAACTTCTGCAACTCTATCAAGGGATTGATCCCCTCAACATTAGCCTAGCATACACTAATGGTGAACATGCAATAACATCTTAAAAAGAGAGCTTGTTTACCTACTGGATTTGCACATCAGTTGAAAAGTTTGTCAGCAAATCATCATTCACAACTAAGGTTTAAAAGATTGAGGGGGCGTAATAGAACCAAATGAGTCCACATATCTACAAAAATTTCAATTGCCTCCATTGCATGAGAATATTCTCTAATGCAAATAATACTAGTGTAACAACTGCAAAGTCTAAGAAATGGTTATGATAAGAATATTTTGCATCTCTAACTCCGTACTTATTTATATTCCAAGATTGGACATCTGCCTTCATCAAATGTGTGCTTTTGTGCATATTTATTTGGTTGGGCCTTATTTACCCCGAGAAGAAGAATGAGGTCTTTCAATTTTGTTTTTAAGTCTCTTTCTTGGATATTTTAGAGGATAACACAAATATTGAGTTTACTCTGGAGTTGGTTGCAACAAAATAAGCTCAATGTTGTTGTTTTCCAATCCTTTCTTTTGTCCTCATGTGGCTGACCATGGATATTCTCTCCTTGTGCAGGGTATTTGAGAAATCATTGCAATATGTTAAACGCTTCAGCCGTTATAAAAATCCCGATGCTGTCAGACAAGTTAGAGAGTATCCTGCTATTTTCTATGCATGGTTGTCTCTTCCCTGTTGCCCATTGAAAAGTTGAATAGCTGCAAATACACATCTAATGAGCAACCTTACTGCTATCAATAGTGCCACGTACTAATAGATTCTCTTCTGATGCAAACAGCTGACAGATTCAATAATTTGTGTTTTATGTAAGCAAAAGTGTGGTTCAAGCTTGCATATTGGCCACTTGGCTGTAATGTTTACCCAGGTTCTATTTTTATCTCATGGCTTAGTATCGCTGCATTTAGACTTGTAAAGTTAAGGAGTTAGCTCTTATCCTTTCCAAGTTCTGTTTCAATGTGTGCCTTAGCATTTCATTGAGCTTGTTGGGAAGTTTTTTGTCATTAAGGGAATTAAATTTAATTTTAACTCTTTTGTAACACCAGTTTAAGATAGCAATTTTCTTTTCTTTTTTTTTTTTGGGAGCCTTAACCTCCATTAAGAATTCTGAGTAGATATCAATTGGCTGAATTCGAGGTAATGTCACAATCCATCCAGTTCCTTTCAGAAGTATTTTAAACTGATCATCCTATAGGTTTTTCATAAAATCCTGCAATGCAGCTTTGCGTTCTTGGCAATCTTTGCCCTGAGACTGTAGAGGAAGCTATTGCTATGGTACCATCTATTAAGGTATATTTCCTTCCTGTAGGGACTAACAATTGGACTTTTGCTCTGCATTGAATAGCATGCTAAAGGGATGTTATAATCATGCTCTATTTGGTTAGTTCCATTCTATGTTAACAGAACAGAATCCTTTCATGTGCAGAACCGAGGCCGTGCTCTAGATGATGAGGCGATTGAGAAGATGTTGAACGACCTGTCACTGATTAAGAGATTCGAGTAGCGGCCACTTTGTAGCAGTTGAGAGGGAGAACAGATAAGTTGCCATATTTTGCAGTGTATACAGATTGGGAAATGACGGTGTACAATTTTGTCATCGTGCATTGAGTATTAAACCAATCAGAGTTCAACTTGATGATACATGTTGCATACCATTGCAACCTATCAAATGCGTTCTCCTGGATGCAAACTGTGAATTGGTGATGTTTTTTCTGTGTCAGTACGGAAGAATTATCTAACATGACTGTCTTTGTACGCATTGATTCCTCATTATCAATTTGATTACAAAGATAGACATCCATCATGACTTTGGTAGTTTCTAGTTAGTCATAATATTTTGAACAGTCACAATACATACCCATACTCGGATTTATGTCATATTTTTGCTAGAACAGACTCAGCGATTTGACAAAGTTCCTACTTTGCAAGAGCTGACAGACAACTAACCAAAATCACTTTGCAAGAACATACAGATAACTGACCAAAGTCACATATTTGATTCTTAAATCAACCAAATGTTTGTTGTATCTCAGAAACTACTCATACTCTGGTAAGGAAACATGGCCAGGTCTCTCCTCCTTTTCCTCTTTCCTCCACCCTCCTTCCTCTCCTGCCCACTCTCGCATAGTTCACTGTTTGTTTCTTCGTTTTCTCCTGGTCTGGTAGCACGAGATGAACAGAAGTTTCCTTCCTCCTTCCTCTCCTGCCCCATTTTGGCTATTGGTAGTTGCCTTATTAATAGCAAAATCTATGTATCTTTCTTTAGTAGATTTTCTTTTCCTTTTCCCCAACAGAAGATTTTCAAACACTTTTCAGCAAAATATAATGAAGGGGTTGCATCAATTGGCATAAAGGGGAGGGAAAAAGCAGTGAAAACGAAGCTGTGGCTATTGGTCCCATGTTCATCTGAACTCCAACTCTTTTTGGTCATAGTACATTCATAACTTGACTCAGATCAAAGATAAGGATCGATTCATATGTTAATCCTCGAATTTTACGAGATAACTGGGAAGATTGGTATACTTACTGGTGTAATCATGTGATTCAGAACCTGTGACGTTTAACCCACGAACACATTAAATTAGTCAGGCATCACCTGCTGGAAAATAAGAACTGGGCAGCATCTCTAACAAGCGATCCTTTTAATTGACCGAGGACACCATGGTGCCTGACATGAAATATCGCCAGGCCGACCCAGGGTGATTTCAATGTGCATATCATTATAAACTGTGATTTGCTTGACACCGAGAACTACGTATCATAGAACTAAAAGGGAACATTGTCGTCAGTATATACATATACACAGGCACGGTCCCAGCCCAAGGGAAATGTAACCGTAGTGCCCTCTGCACGATTGGATCCATGGAAGTTCAACTTTCTGAAACATATGGCGAGGTCACTTAGTTCCATCTCTTTGCGTTTTTCGCCCCTTTTGATTTTTGCTTAGCAGCCTGAAAAGCCTGGACCTTCTGCTTCTTCCGTGCCGCCTTCTCTGCCTGTTAAGGGTCGCATAAACAAAGTCATCATCAAGATTCCATATTGAAATGCCATCCGCAGATTAGCACCATGGCGCAAGCAATTTGGCCAGCCTTACCTTCGACATCTTCGATTTTGCTTTTACTTTAGGGGCCTTTTCCTCAAGCTCTGTCTCTCGTTCTAGTTCTCTTGCCCTAGCTTCAAGGTTTTTCTCCAGATAATACTGAAACAAAGAGTAGAAGTTCAAAACATCAGGCGATGCGAATCAATTCAACCAACAGCAAATGGGTACTAAATAGGACTTATAATGAACTGGTTTATTTCGGCATAATTGAAAATGACAACTCGTACAGGTCATCAAACGTTCAAATCTTACGGATGCATTGAATTGCGGCTTTTCTGATGGTTTAATTTATCAAAGATTGTCAACAGTAAGGAAACAAAAACTCACTTCCATCAATTACGAACAGGTTGAAAACAAAACGCATCACATTGACTACTAAACCAACTTGAGTTCATTACCATTGATCTTACCAATGTCCAAAGCGTCCAGCTGTATGTTTTCATGAAATACTCAATTAAGAACATGCTAACATTTTCTAACGATCAATAAGCAATTACTAATAAAATGAAGGATAAGTAGCCATCTCAGAGTAAGCTGCCTGAAGACAACAATAATGAGGGGGAAGGCACTTACATTATAATCACCGGCATAGTCCTGTAAATTGGAGTCTTTGACTTCTACTACTCTATTGACTATTTGTTTAATAAAGTATCTGTCATGTGAAACCGTAATTACAGTGCCTTGGTAGTCCCTTATTGCCTCCTGAAAAAGGAAAGGAACAGGAATAACCATAACAGGCAAGAAGGCTGAATCACATAAGAACCAAGAGCTTGGAGATAGACAAACCTCTAGCATTTCTTTTGAAGGTATATCCAAGTGGTTAGTAGGTTCATCCAAGACTAGCAAAGTCGATGGTTTTACCATGAACTTGCAAAATGCTAGACGGGCCTGAATGCAAGATTGGACACAGTAAGATCCATGACTTCAATGGAATCGCAGTTCTAGATTAATAACAGACATGTGCGAACTGCAAATGCTGACTCAACCAAGAGAAAGCTTGATCAAGTTGAGAAATACATTCATACTAACAAGTAGTGAGACCCTGCAGCAAACATGTAAGGACATAATTGACTCACGCTTGATAAATCCAACCTATTCTGCTTCACAGCGACATCTCACTAAATACCCCCCAAGTTTCTTACATCAATCAAAGAAGACAATCGTCATGCAAAGATGATTTCATTTATCTGTACAATCCTCAATCTAGCCCCGACAGCTATCTAATTGAATGTCATAACCTTTAATGATGCCATCTTGGCTGGGAGTTTTCACCATAATCCATTATAATGTAAACTTCAGCACAAGTCAAAACGAGTAGGTGCTGAACTCCATGTAACCCTAAAATCCCTCAGCAGAGGTTGCACAGGTTTCGCCATTTTTCCCATTCGTGTATATTACCAGTGATTTAGGAGAGGGAGACCACGGTTTTAGTTTGACGCACCTTCTCACCACCACTCAAAGCCAACACCTTCCGATCAAGCATATCAGCTTTAAAATTACAGCGTCCAAGAAGTCCCTTAATGTCATCAATTCTCCAGTCCTCTGCTGCTTCAACAACAGTTTCAAGTACTGACTTTTCCAAATCAAGTGCTTCAGCCTAAAAGAAAAGAGCAAAAATCTTCAGAGACATATGGAGACTGTGTCTGTAGAAGAGTTAAAGTTAGTGAATAGCTATAATGAACGAGAAGGGCCAACAAATGTAAAGACAGTGTTTACAGCAGCATTTACCCACCTGATTTTGCTCAAAGTAATTTGGGAGCACATTATGGTCCCCGAGCAAGACTTCACCTCCTTTGGGCTTCTCCAAACCCATTATAAGTTTCAGCAAAGTACTCTTTCCACATCCATTTGGACCAATGATTGCAATTTTCTCTCCACGTTCAATTGTAAGATTTGCCCTATCAAATAACACCTGCAACAGAAGAGATTTTACTATCACAACAATGCCCTAACACCATCAGGGAGAGAACAAACTCTAAGTACATAAGATAGCCCACATTGTCTCCATAGCCAAAGTCAAGATTTTTAATTGTCATCACTGATCGACCACTTCTTCCCCGCTCAGGAAATCTAATCTTCATCTGTTTACGCTGGAATGGCTTCTCTACCAGCTCTTCTTCCTGAAGTCTTTCCAGTTTCTGTCATGACATGAATACAAATAAGCAACTCCACCCAGATACGTCAAAGCCTAGAAATACCAAGAATCGCTATATCTTCTGGCATGTGTTCTCACCATATTATTTGTAAAATGAAGTGGAAACACCAATGATAATCTAAGGGCAGTAAGAGAAATTTATCTCAAAGATCTATCTAATACTTAAAGTAAGCAAATTCCCACTTACCTTCTCGGCAGAAGAAGCACGACCAGAATTTGCTCCTGCACCCAACCTACTTATTAGGTCTTTTGTATGCTCAATTTCCTTCTGCTGCTTCTGCCATGCGGCATATTGAGCTTCAATCCATGTCTCTTTTGATATGACATACTGAGAATAGTTTCCCTCAAATGTTGTGGAGACACCCATATCAGTTTCCACAATTTTAGTACACAGTTGATCAAGGAAAGCCCGATCATGAGATATGATGACCATTGGCACATCTTGCTTGTTTAAATAACCTTCAAGCCATTCAATCGTGTCGACATCTAGGTGGTTTGTAGGCTCATCCAGAAGCAATAAGTCTGGTTCCTGCATAAAACAAGCAGGCAAATGCAACATTCAATGGGAGAGAAAGCAGCATAGTGGAGGAAGGATAATTCACATGACTATATGCACCTCTTAACCTGACATAAAGAGGATCTACAACCAAAGAATACGTGTGAACAACAGAGAATATCAATTGACACCAAGTTATCAAATCTAGCCGATAGACTTCTCAGTGGACAGTATCAATCCCATATCTGCTAATTCATCCCTATGACAAAGTAGAATTTTCGACAATCTAGTTGTGATAAGCACAACCAATTGCAATTCTGGAGCTCCCAAGTTCTATTTCCCTGCACTCAGCATAGTGATAATTTCAATTCGCTTCACTAAATGCAGAGACTATTACACTATAACCAAGCTAAATAAACCGAATTTCTCAGATTGGATGAACATGAGCCTGCAATCCATAAATGAGACAAGCGATAGAAGGTAAACATGATGACATACTAATCTACAAATCAATCAACTCGTAACAATAACAAGATTGAACTCCCCATCTAAGCCAAGTATTTCTTCTGTACCTGAAGCAGAATCTTCCCCAGAGACATCCTCATCTGCCACCCGCTACTGAAAGAAGCCACAAGCCTATCCGAATCCTCAGGAACAAACCCAAGCTCGGGCATCATTTTACTAATCTTAGCATCCACTACATCCAAATCCACATCCCGAGCCCTCCTCTGCAACAAGTCAAACTCATCCAGAAGCCTGCCCATTAACTCCAAATCATCCACAGAACCTTCAATCGCCTTCTGAATCTTCTCCAGCCTCTCTGCGACCTCCATTTGCTCCTTGAAAGCACTCATGAACTCCTCCTTCACAGTCTTGCCGAGCGAAACCTCGAATTCTTGATTCAAGAAGGCGATTTTCATGTTCGGCTTCGCCTTGATCACGTTCCCCGAATCGGGCTCCTCTTGGCCCGATATAATCCTCAACTGGGTCGTCTTGCCCGCGCCATTCACCCCAACTAACCCAACCTTCTCCCCCTTCTTCACCTCCCAGCTCACGTCCTTCAACACCGTCACACCCTTATAGCTCTTGCTCACGTTCTCGAGTTTAACGCCGGACGAAACGCTCGAAGCGCCGGTCGCCGACTGTTTCCTCCCGTTCTTTCGCCCGGAGTCGTCCTCCGGATTGCTAGAAAACAGAGACTCTATGTCCTCCCTCACGTCGGACTCTGCGACGGACGTCTCCACCGCGACGGCGGCCAACCTCCCGGCGGCCTTGCAATGAATCCTGGGTTTGGTCGAACCCGTGTTGGGTTTGACGGATTGGGAGCTCACGGGCGATGGGATTGGCCTGATGCGGAAAGCGGGTTTCGGGGCATCAAGAAGGGTCGAACCCCCGACGAAGGAGGAGCGGAGCTCGAGGCGGTGGAGCTTCGTGGATAGGTCCATCGCCAGCGAGAGAGAGAGAGATGGGATTTCTCGACGGCGATGGAGAGAGACTCACTCGACACCGCGAGCGAAGAAGCAGAGCATCAAGCGAAGCAGAGCATGAAGCAGAGCAGAGCTGCTTCTTCTTCAACCCCACGGAGCAGAATTTTCTTGTGGGGGGATATGGTTTGCACAGGGGAACCATTTTCCCATTTCTTTTTTTTTTTTGGGTCTGATTTTTATTTTTCCTCATTTCCCTAATTTTTTTTTCTTTCATTTTATTAGCTATTTTTTGGCAAGAGGGGAATAATGAGTGGTGTGATTTTAACTAGTTGAGAGGACAATTATGTTTTTTTCACCTCCCGCTTTTTTTTTTTTTTTCAATAGGAAATAGAGGCTGGAGATTTTTTTTTTTCAATTAATTTCATATTTGCAACTTCATTTTTTTTTTTTAATCCATGAGACCTTTCAATGAAAATAGGGAGGAACCTTGAAAAAAAAATTACAGAATTCGGTCAATTTATAAATTTTTAAAAGTGCATTCATATATGTGAATAGTTAATCCATGACATTAGTACATCTCACATCAAAGAAACTTTGAATACAGTTTGTTAGAAGATCACTATAAATATTTCTCGGGCTATTTTATTTGAAAACTCAATAGACGAATAATGTTATATAATCAATTTGAGATTTTCTATTTTTCTATGTAAAAATGTTTAAACAATGAAATATAGGAAAATTGAAATACTATGCAATTGAGAATCAATTTAAAGAAATTGATATGGGGAGCTTAAAGAATGGATGAAAAAAGTAGTATAATGTAAATTAAGTAGAAGAAATTGAAGTGTTGACATTCAAATTGTGAGAATATGTAAATTGGCCATATGTGATAGGATTCTAAAATAATATGAAATTGTTTGAAGAGTTGAAAATTCCCTGGCCGTGGAAATAGATATCAAGATGATAACGCCCCTCGCAATTACCAAATTTTGTGGTAGATAGTGCCGCCCAAAGCAGAAGGGGGAGATTCCAACCTCTCATTCTCTGCCGCGTGGAAGCTAATGCATGACCCTCAACCATCCACGTGTTCGAGGAAGAAAAATAATAAATTTACATTTTTCTGACGGAAAATGTTAAACGAAATTGTCATGCAGTTTTTTTTTTTTGGTCGAAAAATTGTCATGTAGCTGGCAAATTTAGTTTTTCTAAGGTTTTGTCTCTACTTATTTCTCAATATGTTGTGCATGTAATTATAGCAAAACCTATCTAAATATGACATTTATATATTCAAGGGAGAAAAAAAGTTCAATGAATTAGAAGATTAATACAATCGAACTACATTTCACAAATTAGGTCACTTAGAGTACTTTGTAATAATAATAAAAAGTATGACGACTAACATCTTTAAAGTAAGTAAAAAGTTAGGGATACAATATTAGGATTCACCTCTCATATTGTGTTGAAATTGTGTCTAGACATTAAAGTGGCCTTTATTTTCGTAGTAAAGATGGTTATTTCTCATTTTATATATTGACTACTACTGTTATGTTTAAACCTTATATGATGGTTTAATTATATGAAACTTAAAGCGCAAAATCACTTTTTGAGAAGGAAATCATCATACTAATTGATTTTCTAATTTTGAAATCAATAAACATTTGGACGTTAGATTGTTTTTATGGCCTTTTACAGGATTATTTCATGTTTTATGAGTTGATAAAATTGGGATAATACAATTATGACGTTTAATTTTTTTATTCGGTTGTAACCCTTTTCCATATATAAAAAAATCTTGTTTTACTAGGAAATTTCACCACTAACACAACATCAAAAGGTAAAAGGGAAAGTATTTTTCCAGCATCAATGATTTTTTTTCACTCACCCCTTCTTTTCCCAAAAACGGATTCAACTATTTAAATAAAAATAATTTAATAAACAATTCCTTAAATGTTATCTATAAATTGACCCACAAGGCTTCATTTTGCAAGAGATTGAACATTCATTTGCAAATAGTACTTTAATTCCTTTAAGAATGACACATAGGGCTGCGCATTTTGCTTCCAATTAAGATTTGTGCTTATCTATTGGATGCCACGAATTTTATTAAAAAAATAGTTTTAATGAGCATTAATGCTGCAAATTAGCAACTATTGAAAATTCTAACATTTTTTTTTTTTTTTGGAAATCTCTCTATTAATTATTTCTCAAAGATTCTTGTTATATTATCCCAATATTACAATAATGTTATTGATTACATATAAAGCTTCCCCAGGTCATATAACAAAAAGATTACAAATTTTATAACCTAGCAAGTCCTTTTATTTTACATTAATGTATAATATTCACTACCCACTCCATATCTATTTTGTTCAAAAGAGGAACATTCATATAAAAAGGATACAATTTAACAAGTAACTTACGTTAACTCAAATTATATAGATTTTACATAAATGAAACAATTTAGATTTGTACAAACATGTATGTATGCTTCTAATTTCATGTGAACACCATCATAGCAATGTTTCTAAGGATAAGTATTTTGGAAACCTTAAAATTTGTCATAGTCATAAAACTTTCAAAAGTACAATTAAGTCATTTCATGTGGAACTAACATGACAAAAACATGAAAGACAAAATAAAAAACGACATCATTTTGATCTAAATTTAATTTTTAATCTAAATACTAATTATATGATTATATATATAGCACTCCACCATTGTCGAAAAGGGCTAGCAATGGTGGGATAAGGGTCAAGCAAGATCCCGATTGACCCCTTGTTGACCCTTTTTGGTGACAGCAAGGGCCCTGCATGCCCTCTTTCTCTTTAGCCTTCCTTTTTTTTTAAATGTAATTTAAAAAAATATTTAGATTAAACATCATATTTCGACCAAAACTACGTCGTTTTGGCCTTTTCTTCATGTTTTAGCCATGTCAACATCACATAGGATAGAGAAAATAACAACAACAACAACAAAAGTGTTGTAGGCATTTTCCATTAACCAACTTGGATTAAATTAACAAAATGACTTGATTGTATCAATTTGACAAGTTTTTGGATTTGATTGCACATTTTTAAAGTTTTAGGACTCAATTGTACTTTTGTACAAATTTTAGAATTTCCAATGCACTTATCCTATATTTTTATCATAGTTTGGTTTCAATCAAGTATGGAGCTAAATAGAGAACCTTGTCATACAAAAAGTTAGAGGAAAGATACCTAAATAGAAGATTAATTTTGATCCCATTTTCCTTTTTTATTTGTTAATTTAGGTGCCTAAGTATAGGATCTTGGCTATCTGGAACCAAGACATATCCTATAAATCCCATGCACCGGTTTAAATTTTGCATGTGCAAGTGGTTTTAAGCCAAGGCAGTCTACAAGTAACCCTTTTTCCTAAACTGATGTATATGTTAATAGGAAAATTATTCAATGAATCCTAAAGGATGTTATTTCAATTATAAGCTTTTCAACTTTACAAACTTAATCTTAAAAATTTACATAAAATTCAAATGTAATCCTTCCGCTCAATTTTTATTAGAAAATGCTAACATAGCAATTCAATTATTGCTAGTCATTCTATATGGCACATTAACATGTTAGTTACTTCTGGCGAAAATTGGCTAGAATGACTATAATGAAATTTTGTTTAAAGATTTAGGATTAAATTGGAAAAATTAGAAAATTTATGATTGAATTGACATCCGTAAAATAAGTTTAGGACTAATTGGACAATTTCTCTTGTATTAACACATAATAAAACACACAACATCATATCATCCCTGTATAAGATATGTACTCTAATTTTTTCTGTTAATTCCTAAATATCATTATTTTTCTTATTTTAGATCAACACCCGACCTTTAAATAAATATCCCTAGACATTTACTCAGGGTATCTTGTTCGGCTTGAATGTATGACTAGATATCTTTTCTTTAAATAAATAACCAAAGCTCTCTCAACATTTTTCCTTCTTCCGGCCCAATTCATGCCAATTAAATATGTGACTCAAAGTAAAGGTACCATAAGGCTAGCAATGCTTAAAAGAAAATCAATTAATAGTTATAAATGGTATGTCCTCTAAGGATGATTGGCCATTCGGAGTTATAATTGAGATTATATAGAGTTATCGAGGAGTGATTGTCCACTAGGAGTATTGGAATGACTCATGTGTGATTGTAATTTCCATTAAATTGCTTGATTTATAGTTGAATCCTACTCTCTAAATGGAGTATGTCACATCGATCAAATCACATAAATTTGATGTCTAATTTATTTCCTCGTTCTAATTATTATCGTATCCAAACACCTTCTTTTTGCAATATTCTATATTGCTCTATCAATTAGAGGAGGACCAACATGTTTTTAAGATTTTGCATGACACTATTTGGACAACTCAACCCACTTTGTGTGAGCTTTTAGAGTTTGGCATGTAAACTTTGAAATGTGGAATGCAAACTCTTGCCAATTTATAGGCAAAGCACAATTGAACAACTTATACAATAGTGATAATTACTTGGATAGAGGATTAGAATACACAATCAAGGCAAAGCCATTTATATCTTCCACTTTTGGTTCTTGCTTAGTATTTATTTGCTCCAATGTCGTTGCTGACTTTGTGCTTTTCACCATCGCTAACATGTTGAGATTTCTGAAATGACCACCTAAAAGCAGTGATAATCTTACTTGGTATATTTAAATTTTTTTATTCACCCTACAATTCTTTTGTCCCCAAGATTCTACCTTAATAAAACTTAAGTTGCATTCTATATCTAGGATTTGGACAATAGTTTAGAATGAAATATTTAAAATTAATACAACATTTATAGGAAAAGAAATATCGGGCAAGTCAACCCCTTCCTCCTTAGATTGAGCATACCATTTAATTGTTTTATGAACATTGCTAGCCTAATGTCACTGGCACATTGGATCATATGTTTCATTTTCAAGGATTGGGCTGGAAGAAGAAAATAGTTGATTTTTTTTTTTTTGAAGAAATAAATCTAGGTCTCATCATTTCAAATAAAGAACTCTGTGAGAAAATTGAACTGCAATTTTAAAGGTTGAATAATGCTCTAAAATAAGAAAAAAAATGATATTTAGGAATTAATAAAAGATAACAGAGATGACGGAAAAGTTATTTCATCTACACGTTGAAATACAATAATAGTGAAAAAGATTTTTGGATATTAAACTCACTGAATCTAATTGAATGGGTCTTTTCTTTAAAAATCTAATAGAATAGTCTTTTGGACATTCGATGCACACTAAAATATATTAAGAGAGAAATATTCTAATATATCATGATTTATGTACACAGGATAAAATTTAACTCGTCTATGCAATAAAAAATAGAATCTATTATGATATTCATCAAAATTAGGGGTGATTGATTTTTGGGCAGTCCAATTCCCACTTAGGAATCAGAAACTGAACCAAAAGAAACTGATTTGCAGTTTCTAGAATTAGGAATCAAACTAGTGGCTTTTGGAACTAGATCGAATCAAACCGTCCCGATTGGGCCAATGAAAATGGTGTCATTTTTTTTTCCTCATTATACCTTCCAAGCATAAACTTCCAATTATTTTTCTCATCAAATGGGTACACCCCTTTAACTCTAGGAAACAACATTGGCTTGGTTTGGTAGTGAGGGACAGAGACCTTGTGAATGGTGAGGATTTGTGCTACGAAGAATAAAGCTAAAAAAAAAAAAACTTGAAAGGCCTCATGTTATATTTGGTTATTTGGATTTTTAACTATGCTAGGATTGGATTGGATGGAGTATGAAATCGAGTTGATCTTGTTATATCATATCCACTATTTGGAAATTCTAGTAATAAAGTTAGATATATTCACATTATATCATATATATTATTTGGTATAAATGGCAAATCAATAGAAATGAACCACAAATTTTACAAATGGAGATGGTAACAATCTTTTATGATACACTTGTTTACTTTATTTTTATTTACTTTATATTTTATTTTCCTCTCTTTTTTTCTTATTTCTTTCTTCCCCCTCCATCATTCACTAAAAAAAATATTAGAGAATATGCAATAAATATATATTTATATATTGTATTTATATTATAATATAAAATTAAATTCAAATATATAAATAAAAACAAATTGTTATTTTTATTTTGAATTCCTTATATTAGAATTCAGATATTATTTATTTAAAAATATAAGTTCAATTTTTTTTTTTTTAATTTAAGAAGTTTGTTACTTAAGAAAAATAACTTTCCTATTATGGATCCTACCTACCTTTATCCCATCTTCCTTATAAGATAATTTTATTAGGCATATATCTCATTTATATTCAATCTTATCCTATCTTGAGTAAGCATCAAACGTAAGATAGGATAAATCTTATCATATCATGAATTTTATTTTGACCGCCAAATGCAGCCTCACTGAATGCCCATCTCCTTTCTCTCTCTATCTTACGTATTCCCTGCTCGGCTTGTGTTTCGAGGTGTCTTTTTTTTATAGGCACCAGAAGATCCCTAGTCAAATTACATGATTCTTACTTTTTTTTCTTAAAACTGGCTCAACCCGCTATCCAATCAACTACGGTTTCTCCTCAAATCTCTATCGAATTGATTTCTTCAGCCGCATCGAATTCTTAGCTTTACTGCTTGATTCTCGGCTGTCTTCTGTTCCAAATGATAGAGCAATTCTTTATATTCTTCACATTATTGCACCGATTGCTCCTTCTGTCTCGTGCGCTTTTTAATATCTCCTTTGGCTTTATTCATGGTTTAATATCCTGCAAAAATTCTCTCACTACGCTTATATATGTGCAATCAATGTGAAAAGAGACAAATATTTTTTTTTTAATAACCCAGGATACCAAACGTCGGACTAGTGGGAGACCATGAAACACTTGCAAGTCATATAAACCAGTTAAATATGCACTTTTGGCCCATACGGGTGGCTTTGATCTATAGTGGTTTATGCATAGGTAGTAAGATTTGACGGATGACTTTTAGTTCTTGAGTTGAAAATTTTCCGGCTTGGTAAATACACTAACTGTGGGAAAGAGAGACTACTTTGTATTTCAATGTGTAGATTAAAAGATTTTTTGTGGTGTGTATTAACATACACAAACACAAGTAACTAAATGAAAGTTCACGGTATATATTATCGATGTACAAAATATTTACTCTACGTTTTCAAATAATTCCTGAATATCGTTATTCGTATTTTTTTTAGAGCGGTATCCAACCTTTAAAAACTGCAGTTCAATCTCTCATAGAGTATTTTATTTGGCTTGAATGATTGACTAGATTTATTTCTTTAAAATGAAAACTAATGCTCTCTCAACATTTTTCTTTTTTCGGCCCCATGAAAATGGAATGTGAATCAAAAGTGTCCGCCCCATATTAGGCTAGCAATGTTCAGGAAAACAACTAATGGTCATATATGGTATATTCACTCTTAGGAGGAAGGGATTCTCTTGCCCTCTATTTCTTTTTTCTCCTTTAGATGCTGCATTAATTCAACTTTTCATTCTATAATCTCTTTACCAAATCCTATAGAAGGAATGCAATTCAAGATCTATCAAGGGAGAGTCTAGGGGACAAAAGAATTGTAGGGCAAGTCAATCTCGTCCTTCTAAAATTGAGTATAGCATGTAAGACCATTACTGTTTTTGGATGGTCATTTCGGAAATCTCAACAGTTAGGGTCGATGAAGAGCATAAAGTCAGCTATGATGTATCCTAATCCTCTATTCAAGTAATTGCCACATTTGTATAAGTTGCTCACTTATGCTTTGCATATAAATTGGAAGGAGTTTCACTAAAAAATTCAAAGTTCAGATCCAAAGCCCTAGAAGCTCGCAGAAAGTGACCTCAATTGTCCAGACAGGGTCATGCAAAATCCTAGGAACCTGCCGGGCCTCTTCTAACTGATACATTGAAGGAGATTATTGCAGAAAACAAGCACATGGAAATAAATTGGATATCAAATTTATATGATTCGGTAGATATGACCTACTTTACAGGAGGGCAACATATGTAATACAACGAAAATTACAATCACAGTCGAGTCACTTAAACACTATTAGTTATCAATTCTTAATTATACTTGATAACTAACACTATGTTTGACTCTTGCAATTTCTCTTAAAACAATTTCTCAATCTTGTGGAGGAATTCATAAATCTTACCACAAGATTTATTGGCCTAAACACTTTTCTCTTGGATGCAGCTCCTGAAGAAGCCGTACTTTAAACTAACGCCCAACAATTGCGCACGCAAGGTAAGTCATATTCTGGAACATGAACGACTAAAATGCATGATTTGATTTATATATGTCCAACAAAATTTCAGGAAACCTTTTGACCGAATTATAAATCCAATCAAGTGATTTTCTTATATTGTTAGAAAACTTGGTCAAATTTGGAACTTCCTCTCCAAGTCAAATGTCCATTTGATAAAGGCCGAACATTCCAAATAGGAAATCTTCTATTTGAATTCGGATTTTTGCTTAAGGCCTGAAATTCTAGATATATTATAATAGAAAAGTACTTTTAAATTTATGGATTTGTACCATAAACGAAAATCTGAATTCACATTGAAGATTTTCTGTTTAGAATGTCAAGTATTTATCCAATGGACATTCGGATTTGGAAATTAAAGAAAAGTCCAAATTGAATTAAGGGTGCGTTTGGTAACGTTTGTTCAAAAATTGTTCCGGGGAACATCTATTTCTGTTTCGGGGAATAATTTTTGAACGAATAACGCTTTTGGTAAACTTGTATAATTTTTTTGTTTCTTTTAATTTTTAAATTTTTTTTTTTTTCATCCTTTTGACCGGTCACCTGCCTCGGCCATGGCCGACAACTGGCTGACGAGGGCCGGCGGCCTCGCCGAGCCACTACCAGGCAACGCCGACCTAGCAGTGGCTCGTCGACGCTGAGCCTCATCGATGGCTAGAAGAGCTCAAGCTCGCCCAACCAAGGCGAGGCCGAGCCTCGCCAAGGGCTGGCGACGCTTGGCCTCACCGGGGGCTGGCGACGCTCGGTGAGGTCACCGGCCCTCAACGGCGTCACCGGCACTCAACGGCTGGTCGCCGGCCATGGCTGAGGCCGACGACCGGCCAAAGAAAAAAGAAGAAGAAAAGAAAAGAAAGAGAAGAAAAAAATATGAGAGAGAAAAATTGTTTCTCGAAAGTGTTCCAAAAAAATTGTTTACGGAAAGAAACAAGTTTTTTTTTGTTTCTTGTTTCTGTTTCAAATTTGTTAGAACAAAAATAGATTTCGAACAAAAACATAAACAAACGCGTTTCTATTCTTTTTTTTATTCCCCGGAACAAAAAAAAAACAGAAATTGTATTCATGAACAAAAGAAAAGAACACAAACATGCAGGGCCTAAGTTTCCCCACAATACAAGAAAATCACTTTCCTCGTTCAATTTAGAAGCTGGCCACAAGATTTACTTGTTTTGTTGGAATATACATGTATAGCCATGGCTTTGGTCTTCATGTAGTTGATGCAAAGTGGTGTGCCTTGCGTGCGCAATAATTGGGCGTGAATTCAAAGGACTAGCTCTTCGTGAATTGCATTCAAGAGACGAGTGTCCAAACCATAAATTTGTGGTGAGATTTATGAATTCTTTAATGAGATAAAGAGATTGTTTTGTGAGAAATTGTGAGAATTAAATAATGTGTGAGTTATCTTAGAGACTTAAAAACATTGAAGTGTATGAGTAACTCGAGTGTGATTATAATTTCCATTATATCACTTGATCAACAGTGACTGCTTTTCTCATAGAATAGATTACATTGCCCAAATCACATAAATTTATTATCCAGCTTATTTTCTTGATATGATTATGATTTTATTTGCATGCTTATTTTTTTGCAACATTCTTGTTCATTCTATCAGCTAGAGGGGAACTGACAAGCTCCTAAGATTTTGCATGCCGCTATGTGGACAACTTAGGACACTTTGTGTGAGCTTTGAGGCTACGTGTTTGATTGTCCAAATTCGGAGTGGGGTATGAAAGGATAAGTATGATTTGAAATCCTCTAAATACTCCTATTTTATAATAATAGCCCATATATGTTTTTTAAAAAATTTTAAAAACTTGTAAAAGTTCTCAATCTTAGACAGGATTGAAAATCCTTGTCATTTGAAAATCCCATGTGGCTCCTCAACCTCCGACCACGGTTGTCTGCAAGCAACGAGAAGTCAACCTCAGGAGCATGACGACTGTTCACGCCAAAGGACATCTCCTTGACTCCATCGCCGAAGATAGCGGGGGCACCATTCCAGAGGAACATATGGAGGAGACAATGGAGAAAGGGTGCGTTGTGGGGTGGGTCCGCAAGAGGAGATCCTGCACCACAATGCTGTTGTGCCGTTCGTAGTGCATAGCAGGTGGAACTCAACACTCGAGAGCGTGATCATCAGGAAGCCGATAGTGTGCTAGCCGTTCTTTGCCAATTAGCAGATGATTAGCCGGTTTGTGAGTCATGTGTGAAAGGTCGGGCTCAACGTGTAAGACGTATGCGACGAGGAGGTGGTGAAAAGTATGATACATGCAAAGCTCGATCTTCATTAGACTCCTATTCACCCTCACTCATTGGAACGTGATTGTCGACCAAGAGTGATGACTGGTGTAGTCAAATGTGACGATGATCATGTGATGGTCGAAAGTGATGATAATAAGTTATCTTGGCGGTGGTCCTCGTGCAATGTCGGTGAAGTAATATCCTGATTTTCCACTACATCACTTCATGGAAGATAATGGGAACTGTTATCTTTTAAATTTTTTATCAATCCGGATGATCCCACCTGGTACAATACACAATCAATGCAAAGACTTACATCTTCCTATTTTGGTTTCTTGATTAGTTTTGTATTTGCTCTCCCGTCATCGCTGATTTTGTGCATTTCACCGGCACCATGTTGAGATTTATAAAATGACTATCTAAATTAAATGGTATATTCAATTTTTGACTCGCCCTACAATTCTTTTAAAATTGTATGCCATATCCAGGACTTGGCCCCCGGTTTAGAATAAAATATTCAAATTAATGCAGCATCTTAGGGAGAAAAAAGAATATAGGGCAAGTCAGTCCATTCCTCCTAAAATTGAACGTACCATTTATGACCATTAATTGTTCGTAGAATATTGCTAGCCTAACCGTAGTGTTGCTTTGGATCACATGTTTCATTTATGGATTGGGCCAAAAGAAAATCTTTAAGGGTGTGTTTATTTTGCAGAAAATGAATGGTTTGGAATATATTTTTCTAAAAATATTCGCTTGTATCGCTTGAAATAATTAGTTAATGAAAAATGTTTTCATTATCAATGACATTTATGTCTAATTATCTTCGTGAATAGTGAAAATAATTTTTGTTCATTCATTTTCATAAGCAATTAAAGTAATCATGTTTTAGAAAATATTTTTAAAACTATTCATTTTTATGAAACAAATGGAGTCTACGTGTATTATCATAATACAACATATTAGGAAAAATTGTCCAAAAAGTCATAAACCTACTATACTTTGCCCATTCAGTCTTAAACCCTTCAATTTTGTCAATTGAGTTATAAACATTTTCAAGTTTTGCTAATTAAGTCTATTCGGCCATATTTTGCTAAAAATCACTAACATGGATGCTCAATTTTTTTACGTAGCATGACCAACACCGATGTGGACTATTTTTAGTAATAGTTTAATTTTTTTGAATTTTTTTATGTATTTCTTCTTTTCGTCTTTTTTCCTTCTTTTTTTCTTTTTCTCCCTTTTCTCTTCTTCTTTTGTTCCCCCTTTTTTCCCATATTTTCCCTTTAGTAGGCCTTGTCAATACTCGACAGAGATTGCTAGTCTCAAGCGAGGGCAGTCCTCACCAAGCTAGGTTCGAGCATCCCTTGCCTAAGGTTGTTTGAGGGCAGCAAAAGTCCATTAGCCTAGGAAGCACCGACACTCTTCAAGAGCTTTCGTATTATGTGGGACACTATGACACGCTCTAACACTCGGTCAACAGGTGTCAAAAAATTCAATACCTGGTCAATGGAATTCCGACACGGGAGTTTGAAATTCTAACACGAGATTCTGACATGCAAAGAGTTAATTTTAAAAATTTTCAATAAATGAGCGGTCTACATGTAAATATGTAAAATAATAAAAATAATAAAGGGGGAAAGAAGAAAAATCTAGTTTTCTCTTTTCTTCTTACTCTCACTTTCATAACACACAATTCATCCCCTAAATTTGTTTTTCATCTTCTCTTCCAACACACTCTAACACTCAAGTCCAAAATGTGGATTACTTGTTTTTTTTCCTCCAAGTTTTATGGATTATTGGAATGAAGTTAAAATTGTCAAATTGAAACAATGAATGATATTATAAAATAGTGGATTAACGTTTCTAGTGTAAATTTATTCTAAACTCTTTATTATTATTTATTTATTTATGAATTTGAATCAAATTAATTTGATCAAAATAATCATGAAAATGATCATTTATCATGTATATATAAGAATATACATAGAATATACAACATGTCTTAACATATTGAAATTCTATATTTTTTGGGAAATGACGTGTCAATATGTCGTGTCGTGTCGCGTGTCGTATGATAGTGTCAGTGTTATTTAGCCACCAGCCATCAACAAGGCCCAACAGAGGGAAAAAGAGAAAAAGAAAGAAGAAAAAAATAGATGAGAAGAGAAGGAAAAGAGAAGAAAAATTTTAAAAAGGAAAAATTTTAAAAATAGAAAATATTATTAAAATTTTCCACATTTGCACATCGGTATTACCGCGCCACATAGGATGGTCGATATCCACGTCAACGATTATCTATTATTAGTCAAATGGACTCAACTAACAAAATGTGAAAAGTTCAAGATTCAATTAATAAAATTGTAAATTTTAAAATTGAATTGATACAAATATAATAGATTTAGGACGTGATTATTTTTGTCAATATTTTATATGAATTACGTAAATAAAATTAGAGAGAACAATAAGGTATGAGAGGGGGTGTCATCCTGGAAATAGTGCCCAATATCCATGGGGATTGGCCCTTGGAGAGCTGGGATCCGTGGGAATTCCACCCACCTAGGGATAACTTTTTCATTCTCCAATGCCTAGGCTGTATTCACAAGCCACCGTTAGCGTACGAAGTCAACCCTTGGAAGAAGTGAAAAAGAACAATTAATTGCATTTCTCAAAAGACACGAAATCGATCAACTCGAAAAGATTTCACCACTGAAGTTTTCTTTAACATAGCACGCGTAATGGCAGCGCCAGGAAACAGAAAGCAGATAAGAGGGGAATGCTAGGAGGTCTAATCAAAGATAAAATGGATGGTGGACAACGGTTCTCTGCAATTCGGCGGTCAAATACCTTAAATTGACGAAGTTTCCTCCACTTCTAGGGAGATATACCCTGAAAACCTAGATCTAACGTAATTGACTCGGCTCAGAATCTTGGTACTCACTAAACCGCCTTCTCTTGGTACTCTACCACGTGAGTTTAGGTCCTAAAAGGGTGCTCGAAGTAACCACATGAAGTGGCAACTATTTGGCAGTGGCTGCTAGCTCTACCGTCTTCATCGGTGTTAATTTGTATACCAACGATGCTTCCTCTATTGAATGTGGATTTTGACATTATTGTTCCCTCCGTCAACCTAGACAATCTATGCACTTTGTTCAAACCCTATTGCTATGGTGATTACTCCCCATTCTTGTCAGATCAAATATGGATGCACAAGCTAGACGAAGTCTTGCTCTAACCATCTGTAGGGACTCGGTCCATTCTATATAGACAAGTCTTCAAAAGGAGTAATTTGAATAACTATATACAAGATGGTGACATTTGAGATCGGACATTGACTTACAAAGCACTAGATGAGATCTCTCTCAACCGATATGGATTTCAGGATGTCATGTCTAAAACGAGGGAGAGAGACAAATTTTGTTGGTGAGAGTGCATTTACTTAAATCATAAAAGCTTGTGAAAGATTAACAATTTCGCAAAAAAAAAAAAAAAACAATAGTGCCATCTCAAAGACCAAGAAGTCTGCACATCAATTTTGGTCACTTTGCTGGAAGTTAAGAAGAATGGGAACAATGATTTGGATGTGAAGTTATATGAAGAGCAATAGCCAAACTAATGAGTCAAATTGACACATCAACACGTTTTGTGACAAATAAGCTGAATTGTCACTACCATACAAAACCCCATGCTAATGTGCCAAATTAACAGAAGGATCAAATTGTGTTCGTCTACGAAAGTACAGGAACAAAATCAAATGGACAAAAGTACGGTGATTATGGTGAATCAAATAATAGGTCATGGACTAAATCGGCGTTAGTCGAAAGTATGAAGACCTTTTTCGACCTTTTCCCAAAAGAATCAATTGTGGGTTGAAGAGCAGTGGAGCTAAGTTACATATGAGTGCCAAGACACAGTTAGACAGAGAATCAATTGGTCAGATAAGTCAGAAAAGAACTTTTTTTTTTTTTATTTGTGCTTTTATAAAAATATTGCACAAAAGTATTGGACAATTTAAAAATATACCTCGGTGAAAATGCAGGTTCGCCCATTACTTCAATGAAGTCGCATATATATAGACAAAATTTGCCTTTTTCCTCCAAAAAATATTTCACATCCACTTACATACAAATCCTAACATGCACAAAGCTCAATATGGCGAGAGTACCAGTGCTGGTTGAGTTAAGGATTAAGGGTTAATCAGTGCTCTTGCCCGTACTTCACATGAATTTTATCTTTAAAACATTATTTTCAATCAGTAAAAATTTACATTATACTTTCACAAATTCTAATTTTGCGGGTATCATAATAAATTTTATTGTATTTTGTATAATAGAGTTAATTTTATCATGTATATATGAGTTACGACATTAATACAAATAGATATTTTGGAATATCTCTTTCTTAGTATATTCTAGTGTGAATTAAATGTCCAAAAGTCTATATTACTACAATACTAGTATATTTGCTCATGTCTCGCATGGGGTTTGTACATAATTTTCATCTTGATAACATTTGATTGTTAAAACTTCTTACGTACTCTTGCACATTCAACTTATATGAAAATAGTATATGTAGAGCAGTGACAATGATCTCTTGAAAAATAATATAAATCATTTGGAAGGAAAATGAATGTTACAAGTTCAATGCTTAACGTAGAAATTCACTCTCCATTTGCCAAGCATCTCTAGTGTCACATTTTAGAAAAATTGAATTTATCAAGAGCCATTTCTATTTAATTGAACTCGGTCATTCGGTAATTTCCTTGTAAGTAATTGTTCTCCTTTAAGTGACATTAACTCTATTATTGTATTTTTCTACATGTCGTATTGGATGAAATGAAAGTAACTTTACTCTCTATGGTGTATTATATAGTAAGCGACAAAATCCATATCCTCTTCTTATTATTCTATAAATATATTAATAGATTTTTTCTGCAATTATATCACATCACATATCATATTTGATAGAGTCAGCCTTACATAAAATTTTAGACATAATTACCGTTTGAGTTATTTTACTACTTGTTATTCACATCGCTATATAGATGAAATATCTATAATTACGTCAATATTCTAAAAAGAATTCTCATTCTCATGGGTCAATTTTACCATTTATTGTCAAGATATTTTTCTCTAAACTTCCACCTTTTCCTGGGACAACTCTTACCTTTCATTTGGAGATGGAAAAGACCCATCGTCATTAAAATCCAATACATTCGGTATGCAAAAGTCGCCTTTTGTATAATATTATAGATATTCAATGGATGGTCAATTTTGTTATAAACTTACTATACTTTTATTAAATTAGTTTTAAACCTTTCAATTTTTTTCAAATGAACCTTAAATCTTTTCGCGTTTTGCCAATTAAGTCCATCCGCCCAACTTTTGCCAAAAATTGCTAACGTAGATGCCCGTCGTCTTACGTGGTACAGTCGACACTAATATTGACTATTTTTAATAATATTCTAATATTTTTTTTCAAAATATTTTTATTTTTTTCTCTTCTTCTTTTATTTTCTTCTCTTTTCTCTCTTTTCCCCCTTTTTTCCATTTTTTTCTCCATCGAGACTCATCGATACCTAGAAGAGGTCACTAGCCTCAAGCGAGGGCTGCCCTGGTTAAGCTAGTGAGGGCAGTCCTCACCAACCTAGGCTTGAGTGTTCCTCACCTTAGGTCAGTTAGGGCAACCCTCACATGAGGACAGTGAAGGTCCACCAGCCATCAACGAGGCCCAACGATGACAGCAAAGGGAAAAAGAAAAGATAAAAAGAAAAAGAAAAAAAAGAAGAGAAGAGAAATAGAAAGGAATAAAAGAAGAGAAGGAATATAGAAGAAAAATAAAAATTAAAAAGGAAAAATTAAAAATTAAAAATTAAAAATTGTCACGTCGGTGCTATCGTGCCATGTAGGACGGTTGGTTTCCACTTCAACAATTTTCGGTTAAAATTAGCCATATATACTCAATTGGCAAAATGTGAAAATATTTAGAACTCAAATAACAACATTAAAAATTTTAAAACCGAATTGATAAAAGTGTAATAGGTTTAGGACGTGGACAATTTTTCTCAACTTGCAAGTTCCGTTCCATCATCTGAGGCTACTATACCTATCCACCCAGCAGTAGTCCCTTCCAAAGAAGAGACGGAGAGTCTACCTTCCCCTTTGAGGACCCCTCAAGTTCCTAGGTGTGTATTACCTAACATGCAATACCCTCAAAATTTTACATGTCCAGACAAAATACTTTAGAGACATACTTAGGCCCGTTCTTAGCATTTTTTATGATTTACGTAAAATAAAGTTAAGAGTATACAACAAGGTATGAGGAGAGGGTTCATCCTGGAAGGACCAGATAATGCCTGGTCTCCATGTGGATTGGTCCTTGGAGAGATGGATCTGTGGAAACTCCACCAAACCTAGAGATAACATTTTCCTTCTCCAGTGCCTAAGCTGTATTCACAAGGCACCGTTAGCATATAAAGTCAACCCTTGGAAGAAGTGAAAAAGAAACATTTGACTATATTACTCAAGACAGGAAATCGATCAACTCGACAAGATTTCGTTATTGAAGTTTTTTTTAACCATAGCGGCCCCGTTTGGTTCGGCATTCCCAATGGGCTTTCGGGATTTGAAAGCCCCTTGGGAAAAAATTTAGGTGTTTGGTTCGGCATTTGAAGGTGTCTTTGGCTAAATCTTTGGCATTTGAAATCTTGGCCCAAAGCAGTGGGGACCTACTTTGGGCTTTCGGCATTTTGGAAAATGCAAGTCCCCTCTACTTGTTCATCCGTTGACTTTTTTTTTTTTTTTTTTTTTTAAAACCAATCACCTTCCCCACACCCAACCGCCGTTGATCGGCGATGGAGTTTCATCGGATTTTATTTTTATTTTTAAAAAAAATAATAAAAACCCTTTGCAAATGTTGGGTTCACCTTCTTCTTCTTTTTTTGTCATTTTTATCTTTTGACAATCAATAGCCCAACTTTTTATCAATACACTAGAATAATCATTAATTAACGAAGATGATTAATACTACAATAATTAAAAAAAAATTATTCAAAGTTGAAAACAAACCTAAAAGAACCCTAGGCCAAAAGTTGAGCTTTGCATTTAATCTATAATCAAATTATTTTAATATAATTTTTAAATAAATTTACTAATATATATCATTTACATTACTCTCAACATGAAAATGTAAAAGGTTATATAGTCATTGTTTATTTTTGTACTTTTAAAAATACTAAAACTAAAAAACTTAATTTTTTTGAGCTTTGCATCTAATCTATAATCAAATTTTTAATATAATTTTTAAATAAATTTACTAATATATATCTTTTACATTACTCTCGACATGAAAATGTAAAAAGTTATATAGTCATTGTTTATTTTTGCAATTTTAAAAATACTAAAACTAAAAAACTTCATTTTTGAGCTTTGCATCTAAGTTATAATCAAATTCTTTTAATATAATTTTTGAATAAATTTACTAATATATATCTTTTACATTACTCTCAACATGAAAATGTAAAAGGTTATATAGTCATTGTTTCTTTTTTGCAATTTTAAAAATACTAAAACTAAAATACTTAATTTGGTCACATTAAAGGGCTTTTCAAATATATGTTTACCAAACAGTCTTGCATTTCCCTAAAGCACTTTTCAGTTATAGTTTACCAAACAGTCTAGCATTTTTAAAAACACATTTACTTCAAAAGTATTTGCATTTTCCCAAGGGCATTTCCCCGCGAACCAAACGGGCCCAGCACGCGTAATGGCAGCGCCAAGAAATAGGAAGCAGAGAAGAGGGAATTCCAAAGAGGTCTAATTAAAGATAAAATGGATCATGGCTATCGATTCTTTGCAATTAGGCGAACATATACCTTAAACTGATGAAGTTTCCTCCACTTCTAGGGAGATTTACCCCCGAAAACCTAGATCTAATGCAACTGACTCGGCTTGGAATCTGGTACTCAATAAACTGCCTTCGCTGGCTAACCCGTCTTAGTACTCTACCATGTGAGCTTAGGTCTTGAAAGGGTGCTCAAAGTAACCACACAAAGTGGCAACTATTTGGAAGTGGCTACTAGCTCTGTTGTCTTCATTGGGGTTAACTCATATCCCAGCAATGCTCCCCCTATTGAATGTGGTTTCTGACATTCTTGTTCCCTCCACCAACGTAGAAAATTTACTAGAAGTTGCACTTTCTTCAAACCCTCTTTGCCACGGTGATTACTCCCCACTCTTGCCAGATCAAGTATGGATGCACATGCTAGTCAGGGTCTTGCTCTAACCATCTATAGGGGCCTGGTCCATTCTACATGGACAAGTCTTCAAAAGTAGTAGTTCAAATAACTACATGCGAGAAAATGACATTTGAGAGCGGATATTGACTTATGAAATTGGGGATGAAAGATTTATGATCTCGCAACAAGACAATAGTGCCAACTCAAAGGTTATATGAAGTTTGCACATCAATTTTGGTCACTTTGCTGGAAGATAAGAAGAAAGGGAACAACGATTTGGAGGTAAAGTAATAAGAGAAGCGATGGTCAAATTAATGAGTCAAATTGACATATCAACACATATTGTGACAAATGAGCCGAATCGTTGCATCATATAAAACCCAATGCTAACATGACTGAATTAACATAAGTACTACATTGTGTGCATCTAAAAGAGCACGAGAACGAGATTGAATGGACAAAAGTACAATGACTGTATTGAACCAAATAAAAGGTGAATGAGTAAATTGTCGTTAGATAAAACTATGAGGGTCATTTTCGATATTTTCCCAAATTCTAAAAGAAATAACTGTTGCTAGAAGAGCAGTAGAGCTAAGTTACATCCACGAAAAGATATTTCACATCCACTTGCATACAAATCCTAACATACACAATTCCCAAAATGGCGAGAGTACTGGTGCTGGTTGAGTTAAGGATTAAGGGATAATCAGCGCTCTTGCCCATACTTCACATGAATTTAATCTTTAAAATTTTTTTAACTATTGTTTCATTTAGTAAAAACTGACATCATACTTTCAAAGATTCTAATTTCGCAAATATCATGATAAATTCTATTGTATTTTGTATAATGGAGTTAATTTTATCATGTATACATAAGTCATGATATCGATACATATTTTAGTATATTCTAGTCTGAATTAATGTCCAAAAGTCTATTTTACTATAACACTAGTGTATTTGCCTATGTCTCACATCGGGTTTGTACATAATTTTCTTCTTGATAACATCGAGCCCCAAGCGGCTCCTGGGTATAGCCATCCAGTATAAATTATTTGGAGGAAATTGAATATTACGGGTCCAATGCTTAAAATAGAACTTCACTCTACACTTACCAAGCGTCTCTAGTGTCATATTTTACCAAAAAAAAAAAATTGAACTTGGTAATTTGGTAATTTCCTTATAAGCAATTGTTATCCTTTAAGTAACATTAACTCTATTATCGTATTTTACTACATGTCATATTGGATGGAATGGAATTAATTTTACTCTTTAAAAAGTATTACATTGTAAGCGACATAATCAATATGCTTTCCTTGTTATTCTGTGAATATATTAGTAGATTTTTTCTGCCATTATATCACATTACACATCATATTTTATTGAGTCAATTTTGCATGAAATATTATAGATAATAACCTTTTGAGTTACTTTATTACTTATCATCTACGTCACCAAACAAATGAAATATCTATAATTACATTAATATTACCACTTACAATCAATATATTTTTTCTCTAAACTTTCACTTTTTCTTGGAAAAAACTCTTCAATTTCATTTGCAGGTGAAAAGACCCATCTTCATTAAAATTTAGTACATTCGATACACAAAAGTCACCTTTAGCATAATATAATAAATTTACGGTGGATGGTTAGTTTTGAGAGTTTCGAATGAGTGAATTAGACGGGAATGGTCCGAAAATTAAGTAGCGGGTTCCGTGAATAAACTTGCAAAGATGGCTGGTGTTAGATGGGAATTCCCATGCTTATTTTAACTTAGGACAAAACTTGATAATCAAACCATCCAGCCTAGTCATCTTCCTAAGGATATATTATATTTCCATCTTTGCAGAATCTGTGTTCAATTCTTCTGTGGAGCATTCATGAAATATATAAACTATTACACTTATAAAATAAAATAATAATATACCAAAAGAAGAAAAAGAAAAAGAAAAAGTGGAAAAGGTCGGCTGGTTTCGTTAGTTGAACCGTGTCCGTGTATTGGTGGGAATTTTCTTCCCTTCTGCACTCCGGACAGCTGGCAAAAGGTGAAGCCAGCGACGGCATTGAAAGCCCCTTAAACCGTGTGCAACATCGACCGCAGTTGAAAATGTCGTTTTCCAACAATTAAAATTATAGCTAAGTCAAAAAAAAAAATTATAGCTGAGAAATTATTCCTTCGAAAATCCTAAAGTCTTCCTCGATGATATATAAATACCCTAATTTATTCTTTTTTCTATTTTATCAATATCTGGAATTTGCACCAGTGACCCAACTATACCTTCCTATCAAATTTTATGTCCATAACAACTATTAAAAATTCAACATAACAATATTCGTATACTGTTTAGAAAACCAACTAGAAATATGTAAATTTCATCTGAAGGGAAGAAATTCATGCATCTTAGCTTTTTTATGGCATGAATTCTTATTGCAATGGAATTTCGAAGCCTATGAACATTACTTGAAAAAAAAGGTAGCGTAGAACTTGACGTGATCGTTGCAAATGCATGTCATTTTCGGGCTCAAATCCATTTATCGATCTGTTTGAGTTACTTTTTCGAATTTAACCCTAGTTTGTAGTCATTTTTGGGCTCAAATCCAATTGATACTTGGTAATTATAGTTTCCAAATATTGATACATGGATTGTTTCCTAATTTTATACACTATTAATTTCAACATATTTCGTGTTGTTTAAAAGCCAATCTGATCAACAAATTCAAGCCAATTACCCCTAGACATTAGGGTAAGAGTCCCATAATTGATATTTACTTTCGAGCCATAACTACCAATACTATTAGCAACCTTGCTCACATAATTCTAAATACATGCCACTAATTGAGCCACTAACAACACTTGGGCCGCATAGAATCTCAAACTCAAATGACTTTGTTTCTTTTTTTTGTGGGGTACCAAAATCAGATAATCTCTTCTTCTTTTTTATGCTGGAATACCAAAGTAGAGATAATCCTTCTTCTTCTTTTTCTTTTTTTCCTTTTGTAGAAGAAGCTCATGTTCTTGTACAAGATGATAGAGACGGTGCAAAAGGTGCAGATTCACCACAGTAAAATTGGAATGGGGGGAATCTCGGTGTATATAAAGAGAGGGCGAAAGTGCGAACAACACATCAGCTTGTCAGCCTCGAATCCCTCTCAATCATCGTGCTGTCTGTCATCCTTTCCTCGCTGGATCTCTCTCTTTTTCTCGTCACCATCACCGTTCCCAGACCAGACCGGACGCACCACCACAGTTCCCTCACTCCCCTGTTTACCCCTCTCTCTCTCTCTCTCTCTCTCTCTAACTCTCGCTTTCTTGCAACCTCTGCCACAGAACCCATCGAAGGCCTCCTCTCTCTCTCTCTCTCTCTCTCTCTCTCTCTCTCTCTCGCCCATCGATTCAATGGAAGATCGCAAGGAGGTATCTCTCTCTATCTCTCTGTGTTCTGGTTGTTGCTGTTCTGTTTTTAGCTACTGCTGTGAGAGCTGAGCTCTGTCCAAAGCGTCCAGTTTCATGTATTTTCTTGAACAATCTCCTTTCTTTCTTTCTCTTTTTGGCCTTTCATTAATCTGTCCTGTGTCCTCTAAAACGGTTCAGTTTCATGTTTTTCTTGAACAATCTCCTCTTCTCTCTCTCTTTTTGGCCTTTCATTTATCTGTCCTCTGTCCTCTGGGCGAGTTGTGGACTTGTGGGGGATTCAGAGACTTTGGAAAGCAGTTCGTTTGGGAGATTGCACGAAACCCATTTGAGTTTCGTCGATCATCTTGAACTGAAGCTCGTGATTTTACTCGGTTTCCCATAATTCTTGGTTGTCAACTGGGAGGAACTGAGGGCGTGCTGTTCCCTTATTGTTCTTCGTTTCTTCAGTTGAATAACAAGACATGCAAGAATCTGCTGTCCGTCAAAAGTAAAGTATGAGCGAAATTATGAATGAATTTAGGCGGAGAACATTCAATCCCAAGATCATCTTGCTCAGATTTTCTTTCCTGAAGCATGAAGAAATTGATGTAGTTGCCGATATTGAATTTGTCCTGCCAATTTCCAGATGGTTACCCGGGAAATCTTCCTACCAACTTGTCAAAGATGAGAAATTGTCAAATTTGTCGCCCTCTCTTTTCTGGAATTTCCAGCTTCAACCCTTCCTCTTTCACTATTGTTTTTTTTTTTCCCATCCTTTTTCCGTCAAGATCATTCACTTTTTTTCCCTGTTTTCCACTCATAATTATCGTCAGTCAAAGAACCCATGTCATGATTACGACTCTTATAATTAATACTGTTTTAAGTTTGAAATTTTGAACTGAATTAATTAAGGAGGCACTGTATATTATTTTAGTGCCGTGCTTCTTTTTAGGACTGGAATGATCGCATCCTCAATAATCTAAAGAATTGCAATCTGCCGTAAGATATTTGTTTTGGGGTTTGTGGTTTGTGGCGTTTCTTTCTTGAGGATGATATGAATTGGTCAAATTAACGTTTTTGTCACGCCGTTGCTGACTATTCCAATGTTTTGCAATCACTTGACTTTAAGCCAAGATTTAGAGGGAAACTATATGATGTGATGTAGATATCATGGGCATGCTGACATGGTTTCATAGACCAATCAAGTGTCTCCTTTCTTAATAGTTTCAATGTGTTTGGATTGGTCTGTTACTATCATGTCGGTCATGTGGTTTTTTCATTGCATATGATAGTTTCTCAGTCTAAATGGCTAGGCTGTTCGGTCTTGCACTAAGCTTAAAATTGCCCAAGTTGACTTTGTTTATTTCGTTGATCCAAACTTGAAACATCATGGCTGTGAACTGAATAGTTCAGCCCAGTTCTCAATCATTCAGGCAACCTGTAATTCCTTAGATTTTCAGTGATTGGCCTATAAAATTAGGAGGATGCATGACGAAAAGTGACACTATAACCCATTAATCCTCATGAACTACTTACTTCATTCATTTTGCATTGTGGCATTTGTACTGTCATCGGGCACTATTTCAATCAAGAATCCATCCAGTATACTCTAATGAAGCCTCCATAGCCATTATGGACTGAGCAATTGATAAGCAGGTTTAATCAACAAAAGATGCATAACTTGGTCGAGTTAGCATCACTTGCACATGAGGGCATGTCTTATTAATATTGTAGCCGTTGAGAATTGCTGCAGTTTTCTCGAAAATCCTTTTTTAAGTTACCACAATGTGAATACAGTAAGAGTTATTTAATTATTACTTAAAATCCAATTGTGGTACTGCTAGTTTAATGAATGGTTTGATGCCATTGCTAATTTGCTACTAAGCACTAATGACTTTCAATAAATAGCAGAAGAACACTCCATGGCTATCCGTCCCGCAATTTGGGGACTGGGACCAGAAGGGGCAGGTTCCTGATTACTCCCTAGACTTCTCAAAAATAAGGGAAACGAGGAAGCAGAACAAGAGGGACGTCTCAAGAGCCAGCATCGGGAATGAAGAGGAGCTTGCTTCTTCAAAAACCGTTGCGCCGACAGCCACCCCTGACAACGGCCACCACTACCATGAAAGCGACCCCTCGCCTCCAGTAAGATAGTATTCCATGTATTTCTTCTTTTGGGGAACATTCCAGTTCAGAAATTGCATAACCATTAGCATTGTTTTGATGCATAATTGACATAAACATGTTGGGTTGAGGAAGCTATTGAGTAGTACCAACCACTCAAATATCTTATTAGGTGGATTGTTTTTTAATTAGTGGACACGATAGATAATGGCATAGGATCAATCAAATCATGTGAAGAATGGAGTATTGTAAGGAACATCATACGTTTTTGGGATAAATTAATGTGCCATTTCTAGTGAACTTTAGCTGTACTTGTAAAGATTTAAGTTTTTAATGTAAATCACCGGAAAAAGATTATTCCTTGTCTTAATTATTTTATCTTTTTCCTAGTTCCTTGATGCTCTGTAACCATGTAGGTACATTCTCTTTTGAAAAAGCAGCAGTAGTACCAACCTAAGTACGAACTACTATTAATGAATGTCCAATGCCGGTGGCTTGATGTGTTGTCTTAGGAATATGTATCATTGAAAAAGGGTGACAAAGTACGTAGATGCTGCCTTCCTCAATCATGTAGTTTTCTTGAGATGACAATTATTATACATGTTTTTGCAAGAAAGTTCCTAAGACTAATAAGAGAGTGATCCTCAAGTTGTTTGTTTATTTTTTTTATTTTTTTGGTTGGTGGTCCTCTCATGATGTCGTAAAGATAATCTGCAATGAAAATTCCACTGATTAGCGTTCAATGGGTGATGCATCTAATTCCATATACATGCATATACCTTGAATCCTGGATGAGGATGAACTAAATAGGAAAAGGCGGTCCTCTCATGTTGTCTTAGGATGCCCCATGTGTTGGGGCACGTCAAAAGCGAAGATTCCATTCTTCTAATTTAATCTTTAGATGATGATGATGATTTATTGCTTTAGTTTTGTGGGTCATAGGTTGAATGTTTGCTCTCTTTGACAGACGAGGAGGAGCATTCTCAGCTGCTTCAGCTGCTGTGTAAAGGCTTGACGTTGGCGAGTCTTGAGAAGAGCTGCTTTTGCGTGTACGATGTTGTGGGATGTGCTGGTCCCAATGCACATGTGCATTGTGATTGTTTTCGGACAGATATGGCTTCTGTACTTGAAATTTGATAGTAATTGTGGTTTTCGCGTATTCTCCCGGTCCCTGGTACATTTTGGGTAAGTGAATACTAAATGTGATGGAGCCAGGTCGAGTAATGAGGGCCAGGCTTTCAAAAAAGAGTATCTGGTGCCTATCCGACGGGAGGATTAGAGAACCACATTAAGAATTTGGAAAATGTGATGTTTGGGGCGTCTATAAATCTAAGTCCATACTTAGTGCAATTCTATCCTTACAACTCAATTATAATTATAAATTTAATTTGAACTACTGCACGTCGAGCGATTAAAAAAATTCAGCATTTATTATAGTATTAATTTTTTAATCACACGAAAATTTTTAATATTGTAGCTGTGTTTGATCTATTTTGACATTTGTAGCATTCTATATATTTCAATTTATCTAAATACATGTTTTTTGGTCGAAATATCTATACATTTTGGAGGTAAAATTTAGACAGTTTTTATTTGTATATCTCGATATTTGAGATTCCTTTTATAAACTGAAACCGATGAACAAATAACTCCAAAACTACCGTTATACCTAGGTATACATGTCAAATCAGAGTTGGATGATTTATTTATCTATTCATTTATTGGGTCTGAAGTTGGATGATTTATTGAAATGATTAATTTTAGGCCTTCCATTTTTTGTCACTAAAATTGAAGGGACAAGTCTTTAAATGATATTTTCATTTTTAACTTAAAAGTTTGGATGACGCGTTTAGGAAAAAAAAATAATAAGTATGTGTCTCATTTGCTGCAATGAATTGAAGATCTTGCATACGATATTTTCACAAGCAAACATTATTATTAAAGCTTCAAAGTAGTATATTGATAATGTAACCTTTTTTTTTCCTTAGAAACTTAAAAGAAACGTTGACACTTATAATATTTGTGTCGAAATTTGTAATTACCCGTTAAGTAACCTTCTGACAAAAGGAAAACAAATAATATAGCTTGAAAAATTAAATAAAACAAATATAATAACAAAAGAGACAATTACAAAAATCATCTTCAGTTTTTACACATAAATTTGCATGCTGATTTTTTTTTTTTTTCCTGAATCAGAGGGAAAAAAGATCCGGAGCACCAATGATTACAATGCGTCTGAATATTATTCGGTCGAGAAATCATTCTTTATTTCATAATCTGAGCTTCAAATCATGAAATACTTACACGATAAGCCTTCACTATCCCATCAGTCATTTGATTAGCCTCACATAAACAGTCACCCACTTGTACTAAACCGAGATGGGCTAAGCACCTTTTGCTTTCTTCAATCTAAGCCCAAAGTTCCCAAGGAGGTTGACCTCGACCTCCAATTTACATTTCCATTTTGTTCCCATGCATATGAAGTTACATATGGTAATGTTCATATTTTACCAAAAGTAAGCCATTTATGAATACTATCGAGGGTTAATATAGCTAGAATGACCCTTACAAATTGCAAATAATAATTTGTTAAGAATTAATCTGATTGAAGATATAGCGTCATCATCCATTCCAATCGATGTATCTACAAGATTCGAGTCATAGTTTCTATTGATTCAACAAATTATTGAAATTCTCAAAATGGTAAATTGTTGAAGAGCCATATATTCATCTTAAGGAATTTGAATTATTGGACAACCAAAAGGATGGCAGGGCCTTAGTATAATAGGCCTTGGCCATCCAATTAGCCATTTGACTAGCCTCACGTAAATAGTGAGTCACTTGTAATGAATCAAGATGTGCAAGCACAATTTGCGTTCCTCAATCAATGTCCAAATTTCCCAAGAAGATTGATTAGTACCTAAAAGAAACTTAAAGAATGATTTCAGTTTTCATGTGCACCTTCAAATCAATTACTGACCACAGGTCACTTCTTTGCTTTCAAAAGTTGAGGGCTTCCTGGAGCGCAAGGGTTTCGACCATGAGAGGAGAGGAGGCTTCCACGTCTTTGACAAATTCATTGATGATATTCCCTTACCCATTCCATCTAAGTTGATCTTCAACAAACCCTTTTCTGGCGGTCTCCGCAGTACAAGTTGGTCGATTCCCTTTTTCCATTATGTTCCCGTGCATCTGAAGTTACATATAATAATGTCCATATTTTCCCAAAAAAAAAGCCATTTTATGGATATAATCAAGGGCTTCAATATAGCTAGAATGACCCCCTCACAAATTGCAAATAGTAATTTGTTAAGAAACGATCAAATTGAAGCTATAGCATCATCTATTGAAATCGAAATATTTACAAGATTCGAGTCATATTGTATACGGATTCAACAAATTATTGGTATTCTCGAAATGATACGTTGTTGAAGAGCCATATATTCTTCTTAAAGAGTTTGAATTATTAGACAACCAAAAGGATGTAAGGGCGTCAGCACCGTGGGCCTGGCTATCAGTTGTCTATATAATTAGCTTTACATAAACAGTGAGCCACTTGTATTGAACCGAGATGGGCCAAGCACCTTTTGCATTCTTCAATCAAAGCCCAAAATTCCCAAGGAGATTGATCTATACATGAAATACACTTAAAGAATGATAAGCTATCAGTTTTTTTTTTTTTGGTAATCGAGGAACCGCCGAAGACTCCCTTATGGGGTCACACAGCCCTCCGATGCCCGGTGGCACCATTGGACGATGGCCATTTATTTAAACATGAAATACTTAAAACGTGTATTATGCGGGAGAATGATGAAAGAGAATGTTCAACCAACACAGCTGCCCACCGGTGGGGAGCTATCAGTTTTTTTGTGTGCCTTTAGATCAATTATTGACCACTGATCACTTCTTTGCTTCAAAAGTCGAGGGCTTCTTGGTGCACAGGGGTTTCGACCATGAAAACAGAGGAGGCTCGCATGTCTTTGACAAACCCATCAATAATATTCCCTTACAAATCTTGGCATGCTCCGGCCATTGCACCTTCTAATGACCCCTTGGCCAGTGACCCATCTATGTTGATCTTCAACAAACCCTCTTCCGGCGGTCTCCACAGTATAGGTTGGTCAAATCCCTTTTTCCCTCTTGTTCCCATGCATATCAAGTTACATATAATAATCTTCATATTTTACCAAAAATAAGTCATTCATAGATATTATCAAGGGGTTCAATAAAGCGAAAATGGCCCTCGTAGATTGTAAATACTAATTTGTTAAGAATTGATTGAATTGAAGCTCTAGCATCATTATCTATTGGGATTGAAATATCTGGAAAATTCAGGTGACAATTTATACCAATTCAACAAATTATTGGAATTCTCAAAATGATACATTGTCGAAGAGCCGTATATTCTTCTTAAGGAGTCTAAATTATTCGATTTTTTATCAGATCTTCAATTTTAATGAACTAATCATTTTAGCAAGTCATGAAAGAGCCGTTAAATTAAGTTCTCTTTTAGGAGAAGGAAGTATGACTACGTTATCAATAGTGAAGACCCATCGGGAGATATGTTGGTTTATATTATCCTACTTATGTAATTTCATTTTTAGGAATCTACAATTAGCATCTCACACCCACAACCTGCTCATAAAAAGACTAAAATACCATCTTTGGAAAAGGCACCAAAAATACCGATCGAATCATCAGCTTCACGAGCCACCACCCGTTGCTTTGCCGCCCACCCGCCCACCGCCCGATCCTCGATCTTGCTCTACCCACCCTCTCTCTCGAGCCACCATCCATGGCTGCTGCCCACCTTTTGTCTCAGCTGTTCACCTAGCTGCAAGCGCACCACCCCTAAATGATGTTTCTTGACGCCATGGATGACCCCGCCATGGGCACGAGTGAGCCCCGGACTACATGCTAAAGTTCGCGGCTGGTAGTCCCCCATGGCGATCCGCAACAACTGCAACATGATTGGCTCGGCGAATAGTAGGCGGTGATTAGGAGAGATATGGTGGAGGAGAGAGGAAGCCAATTAGGATTATGGGTTTTGTTTTGGGTTAATATCCCGAAAACCCCAAAATTGGTATAATTCATAATATATTTACCCCAAATTAATTTTTTAATTACAAAAATCCTCAAATTGGTACATTTATAACAAATTTACTTTCTATTAATTTCCGTTAAATTGAATTAATATTACGAAAAATAACAAATTGACACATTTATGACAAACAAAAGATAATAAATTTGTCACAAACGTATCAGTTTGAGGTTTTTTATGGTCAAAAAATTGGTTTATGGTCAATTTATCACACACACACACACACACACACACACACACACACACACACATATATATATCAGTTTTTTATTATTCATGATATTAATCCGTTTTTTTTTTAATAAGGGTAATTTGGGTAGGAAAATGGCGGGTTGATAAAAGGAGGAAAAGAAAATAAGGGCAAAAGTGAAAGTGGTTAAATGAAATGAAAATTACATTGAAAAGAAAGAAAGATAAGAAGAAGAAGAGAAAGAGAGAGGAAGTGACATATAATATGTCTTTCCAAAAATCTCCTTCAGATTTGTTTATGCATAGGTATAATTGCACGTATTTAAAACTAAAATTTCATTTTCATACATCATAGATCTTCCAAAGAATTTCACATCTTATGATACTCCATCTGCAAAATCTATAAATGTCTATGACCA
Organism: Eucalyptus marginata; assembly: GCA_014182565.1. Lineage (NCBI taxonomy): Eukaryota > Viridiplantae > Streptophyta > Magnoliopsida > Myrtales > Myrtaceae > Eucalyptus > Eucalyptus marginata. The sequence continues at coordinate 4,472,191 of CM024593.1, forward strand.
AATTATTAACTTTAAGACTAAAACATACAATTTTATTTTATTTTATTTTTGATTCATCACATGATGATAAATTAAATATTTTGATCACAATATTGTGTCTACAAAATTCACTAGATAAAGTAGGAGGACTTACCAATTCATAGAAGTTTGTGGTAGGCATGAAAACACCGTAACCTTTGTACTTAATTGTTTAACTTTTAATCTAAAATAAATAATTAAGTAGCATTAGTCATAATGTATTATTGGTTATAGCTTATTAACTATATCATTAATTTACTTGTAATATAGTGAGATGAGGAATAATCATGATTCCTCCCCTTTTAGCGGTGGAAATGCCCATTCTACTCCATTTGCAAGAACCAACATAGCACTGTTTTGTATTGGTTGGGCCAACTCTGATGTAGCAATGGGCTAGCCAAGACCCACTTCTTGCTTTTTTTCCTATTAACATGTTGGGCCAATCCACTAGCTCTTGATAATCATCAGGAGTTGGTCCCGATACCTTGAGAAGTACGTAAAAAAAAAAAAAAGGATAATGATAAAAATAGTCCTTAAACATTGACCTAATATATAATGTGTTCTCTAAACTTTTAATTTGTTTACTATGATCCCTAAAATTTTGATACTTGTTCAAATTAATATATGAACTATATGAAAATATTTAATATTATCATTTTGGAGATTGGATTAAACATATACCAAAAATTCAGGGATCACGTTAAACAAATTGAAAGTTTATAGGCGATATTACATATTGACTAAAGTTCAGGGATCACATTATATATTGATTTAAAGTTTAAGGACTATTTATGTCATTTTTTAATAAAAAAATATTAGATCAAGAGTCAAATCTCAATGCTAAAAGCAAAAAAAATTAGAAGTCAAATATAGAAGGGAAGCATTTTATGTGTTCGTTGCATGGCCAATGTAGAATGGCCAATCAATCATGTCATCTAGGTGATGGGTACCTCATTCTGTTTAGCGCTCAAACTTTGAAATCGTTAAGTTTTGACAAGTTGATTACACCACGTGTCGCTATCTCGTGAGGCAAGAGTTACATGAAATACTTGTTTATTACAATAAAGGATTTTTGGAACATGAGGGCATGAGATGTGATGAGACTGTGGGGTGGCTTTCATTACTTGGCAGAAAGCGTGTTGGGTTAATTTGGTTAGTACAAATATTTTCTTCTTGATAACATCTAGGAATGTGGACCTAAGTAAGTCCTTAAAAGACTTCATTTGGGCTCTTGTCCGGACCTCAAGATCACATGGATATTAAACAACAAGTGAGTATTATCAGATACAAGGTAAGAAGTACATATTTTACCAATTGTGGATGCAAAATTGTACAAACACTGGTACGTTGAAATAAGGAACACAGTTGTGAAACCCACTATCTCTATATATCAAATGGACGGGCCAAATAGGCCCCTCTAGAAGTTTTGGCTTTTCTTTTGTGGTGAGATTACACCTTGTAACCATCAACCAAGGACTGATGATGACATCGTGGGGGCGGCTTTCATTACTTGTCGGGGTTGGCTTTCACTACTGGTCAAAGGGCATTTTGTGCTGATTTAGTTAGTACATATATTTTCTTTTTGATAACATCTAGGAATGTGGAATTGAGTAAGTCCTTAAAAGGCTTCATCTAGGTTCTGGTCCCGATCTCGAGATCACCTGGATATTAAACAACGAGCGAGTATTATCATATACAGGGTAAGAAGAACATATTATGCCAATTGGGGGAAGTAGGATTGTGCAGGTACTAGTACACGTTGAAATGAGGAATGCATTTGTAAAACCACCATCTCTGTATATTAAATGGACGGACCACGGAGGGCCCGCTAGAAGTTTCAGCTTTTCTTTTGTGGTGAGGATACACCTTGTAACCATCAACCAAGGACTAATGGGGACATCATGTGTGTGGCTTTCATTACTTGTCAGGGGTGGCCTTCATTACTTGTTAGAGAGCCTATTGTATTAATTTGGTCGGTACAAATATTTTCTTTTTTATAAGATCTAGGATTGTGGGCTTAAGCAAGTTCACCTTCATCCAGATTCTTGTTTGGATCTCAAGATTATTTGGATACAAAATAATAAGTGGGTATTGCCAGATATAGGATAAGAAGAACATACCGGCGCAAAATAAGAAACGCATTCATGGAATTTTCCGTTCCAGTATATCAAATGGACGGGCCACGGATGCCTCTACGAAAATTTCGACTTCTCCTTTGAGGTTGCACCTTGTAGTCATCAATCAATGGCAAGTGATGAGATCGTGGAGGTCGCATTCATTATTTGGCAGAAAGCTAATTGTCCTAATTTGGGTAGTACATATATTTTTCCTTATTGATGGCATCTAGGAATGGTCCAGATGACTAGATCACTAGTCATGAGCCATAATATCAGTACGAAATCCAAATTGAATAACCCCTTCACTCTCCCTGCATCGCAGTTCCTGTCCATAGTCCTTTCCCACTAAAAGCTCCTCCCTCCCCCATTTTCCAAGAAATTTCACTTTCAACTCTGGAGTTTCTTTTTAATACTCGTCATCAGTCAGTCGATCCAATTATTAAAATTTGAAGTTCTAAAGTCGTTGCTTTCCTCGTTTTGAGATTTAAAAATATTCCCCTCTTATGCTTTGAGTGTTCATTAATAAGGCTTCACAAAATTGCAGTGTCTAAAAAGTTGTATCATGTTTTAGGGATCTGTCTCCACGTATCTCTAAGGGGTTGCGGTTTTGGAAAAAAAGTATATTCGACCACGTGAGTAATCGCAATTCACAGAACAGCACGGTCAAAGTTCGATTACGATAATAGTAGGTAAGCTCTGATACCATGAGGTAAGCTCTGACATCATCCGATCCACGACGAAGCTGCTATGCATGTGGATCTAATGATTTAATCAATATGGTAACCAATTAGGCTCAAATTTATAAATGCTAAAAATAAACGATTGGTGAAAAAAAATCAATTAAGAAAAGAGAGGTTGAACGTGACCGAGTCAAAAGCGTGTTGCGTGGCCGAAACGAGCGAGTCAACTCGCGCGTGACTCACAGTAACGAAAGGTACCCCTAGCTACCGCCGACGCGTTGGGGATCGGTCTGGTCACTCAGGTGCGCGACCTACCACTCGGGAGACCCTCTCGGGTGGCCGCCACGTGTTGCGCCTTTATGGAGGAAGATGCCTCCCTCGGTTCCCCCCTTTTTTAAACCTTATAGTGCGGTATATGATGGAGCTACTGACCAATGCTAGCATATATGATTTAGATAGGTGCTCATAAATTAATATAAATTAATATAGTAATTTGATGTGGACTTCCTTCTTGAACCTTCCCCGTGATCGATTAGGTATCGGGGTGACATCGAGGTTGTATAGATAAGCTTCGTCACCATAGATTCTATGTGTGGTGAAATTGATTGCCAGAGTGAACAAAAGACAAAGCCCTCGAAAATTGAGAGACAATGTCTGGATTGGAGAGATTCAAGTCTATTTTATCAAGATGTATATACTAGGTGAGAAATGTTTGAGATCATTTTTAATTATTTTAAAAGTTTAAATTATTAAATAAATATATTTAATATCACAATTACTTTTTTTTTTTTTGTAAATTAAAAGTGCCAACAACCAAAGGAGTTCCATGGCCACATTCTGGTGAGCCTATCATCGTCGTATCACTGAATGCCGGTAGGAGCCAAACCTATGCCACAAGTGAATCGGTTCTTTTTTTTTTTCTTTTTTTTTTTGTGATTGAAGAGCGAGAGAAGTTTCTAACTTGTGAACAATACCTTAACATTCCTACTTGCATGTAGGTTGGGCATTAACCTAATATTAGAGCATGGAATTACACCTAGAGAGGAGCCTCAAAAGATTTTTGACTAAAAATATTTTACTCTGATACCATGTGAAATTATCTAAGACTACTACTGATTATATTAAAAGATTAAGATGTTAGATGAATATATGGTTTAATATTTTAGATATTTCAACATCAGGGAAGCTAGACAAGCATGGGAGGAAGGTTCATACACAAAAAGGTTTATTAAGATGCACTTGCAATGGTGAGAGTGATATGAGTCGTAATTATAAATAGTAAGGGATGGAACGATTACTAGGATTAGTTGACTCACAACTCAATATTGATATTTCATTCTGCTTGGCAAGAAAAGCTTCCAAGCTTTGTATATGTCGATAGGGACGTCAGTGTTGGGAATGCTAGAATTAGTGATCTTTAGCGCCATCTCCACTATAAATATTTCTCCCTTTATAAAGAGACTATCCAAGTTGTCACCACACCCTCAATTTGCACCCTCGTTGTGTTTGGCTATCACACCCTCTATTTGGACGTGTAGTATATACCTAACACCTTTACCCTAAGAGATCACCAAAGAAGAGTTGCTAATCTAACCCCATTAACATATTCAATTGAATTAACCTCCATTTAGAAGTTTGAACTAATGAATTATGACCTAACTAAGATACATTAACTTTTAACATTACTTCACATCCACAAAACGATCTTTTACTTAACACCAACACACATGCACCTCAACAAATCCCCCCCTCAAAAAAGAAAAAAATAATCTGTAAGCCTCTTGTATTATGCTTACTCCCCCTTAACTCAAATATCCTTTTACAATAATATTATCTAAGCTTACCTCTCCACCTTGGCCCCGCCTAGTTTAATAGATGATTGTGAGGAATAACATTTGCCCTTCAAGCTTTACCCCCATCACCTTGGCCCAACCAAGTTTGATAGGAAGCCGAAAGACACTATCCACTACTTAGGTTTGGAAGTAACATTCGAGATTCCTTTTTTAAGTTCTTTTTTTTGTCATACCTTTTAAAAAATATTTACTAGATGCCGAAGCCTGATTCATCTGACCATCGATTATGATAATACTGATTGGAGCATATAATAAAAGTTCAATACCTTCATCTTGAGAGCCTATCAAGGAAGAGACCAAATTTGAGCCTATCCATATATCAATTAGAGTCGCCACCATTTAAAAGCTTAAGTCATAATTATGAATAATTAGAATACATTAACCGTTTCCATTACACCAAATTCCTCATGTGAGACTTTTTCCACCAACACCCTCAATCTACCTCCTTGTCACCACGAGGGAAGAATTGAACATGGAGAGGTGGCAACATTAGAAGCAAGAAGATCTCTTCAAACAAGGCATCTCGTTAGTAGAGATCTGTGCAACGGGATCCGGTAAAGAAGGTAAAAGAAAGGGGAGAAGTCAATGAGATTGGCTTATTGCTTCATGAATGCTCGTGCGGATGAAGCATCCGATATGGGGTTTCACTTTCACTCTTGTGCCATCAAGTACAATTAATTTAATATTTATTCCCACAAGTCCCAAGTCACCTCGTCTTTTCATGTAGCTCTCGACGTTACTTGGATTTCTCATGATTTAAATCTATATATAAAGACAAACTTTCTCGTCATTGATTAAGCACACAAAAATAGACGGGGAATTATCTTACACCAGTTGCCTTATACGAGCTTGTTTTTGTGGACTCTTTCAATTAAGTTTCCCATCCTCATTATTAATTTATACGTCGAAAATTGTTAAAGTTTGAATTTTTCAGTCCCATAAAAATTTTCAAGAATGACGAATGTAGAACATTCTGTCCCTCGTGGCTTAAAAACAATTCCTTCCTAAATAAATAGGTGAATTAAAGCCACATAGAATAGCTTGAAATTATGTGCAGCAAATCATGTGAATGGCGACTCATTCATAAGTGTGAATGAGATTAACATCATGTGCCAAGTCAATCATAATCTGTGTTGACTTTTCATGTGATTCTCTCCCTCCTCGGTCAATCCCACTAAAGAATCCCCTGGAGTTTTCCACCATGGTTCTCCCCTGGGGAGTGGAGTCCCGTGGTCAAAAAGCAGCCAGCCTTCGGGCAAAAAGCCCTAGAAAAGGGGGAGCAGAGAGAAAACAGGTCTTGACCACCCCCCAAAAAAAAAAAAAAAAGAAAGAAAGAGAGAAAAACAGGAAAGGAGGACACAATGGTAAAAATCAACATTTTGGGTCGATCGCTCCCAACCCCGTCGGATTAGGACGCGTTTGATAAATTTTATTCAAAATTGTTAGGAACAGAAATAATAAATGTTTGGTAGTTAACAAACTGAAAATTTATATTACAGAATAGAAAAAAATAAAAACACGTTTGGTAAACTTATATAATTTTTTTTTATTTCTTTTAATTTTTTAATATTTTTTTTTTTTTTTTTTTTTCTTTTTCTTTCTTCATTTTGGCCGATCGCACGGCCTCGGCCATGGGCCGACAACCGGTTGACGAGGGCGGCGGCCTCACCTTGGCTAGGCGAGCTCGAGCTTGCCCAAATCTAGTGAGGCCGAGCCTCGTCAGGGCCGGCAACACCGGTGGGGTCATGGGTCCTCGGCCGATCACTTAGGTGGTCGCCGGCCATTGGAGGTCGGCGGACCGGCCAAAGAAAAGAAGAAAGAAAAAAAAAAAAAAAAATAAACTGTTTTCTAAATTGTTTTTAACAAAGAAAACAAATTTTTTATACTACTTTTGTTTTATTCCAAATCGTTAACAAAAGTGTAAACAAACACGATTTTGTTATTTTTTTATTCTCCGGAACAAAAGAACAAAAATTTGTATTCCGAAGAACAGAAACAAATTTAAACAAACAGCCCCTTAGTGTTCGTAAATTGCAAATTTACGGAAGGGTCCTAATATGACATCACTTATAACGAATGCAGCCCATCTGACCTATCCGACATGTGTCAAGTTCCCGTGAGGAAAACTTGAAAACGTTATCTTGGACGTAAACATCGCACCTTAGGAGTTAAAAAAAAAAATTATCTTGGGAATTAAGAGATGTGATTGTTGTACTCAACCGACAAAAACATGCCAAGACAAGTGCTAGAAACAAGTAAATAAAAGAAAAAAAAAATTAACTACGATAGAGTTTTGCATCCACCGGATAATGTTCACCAAATGACCAAATTGATTTTCAATTTCAGGTGCCTAATCTTAGGACAAAGGTCTAATTTTTTTTGTCCGGTGGTTGGGTAAGGGAAGGAGATGGGATGGCCGGAGAGAATGGACCCTCTCACCTATCCCGCTACTAAATCAAACATCGTGCCACCAACCCGAGTGAGAAAAACCCCAAGAGAAGGGGGTTGGTGAGACTTGAGAGGGGCAAAATCTCTGTGTCCATGTCAATGCCACGTGCATCACGAATTCTCACTTATCCTCATGAGAGGAGGAGCGTGCTGATGGTCCTTGGACCCACCCTCTCTGGATAAGGAGCACCTTCCTCACCAACTCCCCACTCCCTAATTTTTCCCTCTTTATTTTTTTTCCCATTTTTTCAATTCCCAAACTCGACAATTTCCCAGCTTTTTCTTGGAAATACCTTGCCAGTGAATTAAAAGGGACAATTGTTGGGACCAGACTTGACTAGGACCAGCCAACATGTGTCCCCTCCCCCGGTAAGAGCCACAAAAACATCCACGTCCCAATCCATTTTTGGCCCCAAATAAAAAAAAAAAAAGAAAAAAAAAAAAAAAAGGGTACAAGTGTCAAGAATCATACCGTGTTTACTATTTAGACAGAATATCGTCACCCATTACTAAAACGAACTTGGAGAGGTATCAAGGACGATACCTATTAAGAAATTTAATGATTTTTTCGACACTTCCAAGATATGACTAATCATTACATCCATTGACCGGAACGGGTTACGCAACATTTAAAGACGATGTCTTTTCACAAAAGGATATGTACTCCAGGTGGTAATATCTTTTTCATATTTTCAAAGTACAAATTAATGTGTATTAACTTCTCGATGATACATTTTAATTGGGGAAGTTCTATTAAATGATATCTTTAGCCTTAAAATTTTAAGAAGTCTTCTGATGCCCCCTACTATTAGGGTAACTAATAATGCCATGTCCCTATAAATGGAACAAAATCGAGACTTTAATAGTCAACATAATTCATTGTATCAAGATTCCTAATTTGAACTCAAATAACCCTATCATCTCATATGCAATTAGTTTCATTTTTCAAACCAACCGTAAATTCTTCCCCATCTTCACTCATTTAAACCGATTGACTCATTACATTCTGCTTTGTCAACAGAGGTTTTTTTAGACTAATAATGTCCAAATAAGGACTGATTCCCATTCTCATCAATGGATTTACTTTAAATACATACATTCCAATTCCAACGTATAAGTATTATTTTTTTTGGTACGAAAGAAAAAGGAAAAAGAAAACGAAAGCCCAAATTATTATTTGTTTGCATTGTATATTCACTATTCTCTCTCTCTCTCTCTCTCGCTCTTTCTTGCTCAGTTCCACCAGATCTTAATAAATCACTTTTATAAAAGCGTTGCGTCGACGAGGAGAGAAACCCAACCGGATATAGAGGCGCAAGCAAAGCTGAAGAGGAGGGAGAGAGGGCTGCCGTTCTGTAGACAGAGAGAGAGAGAGACGCGTCTGACGTGCCTTGGGAGATTTCTTGCCTTGCAGCGCTGATTCGGATACACAAATCTTCTCCAGGTTCCTGGTCAGGTACTCTCAATGCTTCCCTTGTTGCTGTGTGAGAATCCACGGATTTGATGCCGTTCGTGGAGTCGCCCAAGTTGCAAATGCATTCGGGTCTTCTTCTGTTAGCTGGGAGAGGTTGGGAAATGCAAAAGCCTCTGCATTTGATGTGGGCTGAATGACCCGTCAAATTTTCGCCTTTTTCTTGAATTTCAGCCAATAGCCGTATTTGGGCTTGTGGGTGTTGGAGATTCTTGTGGGTTTTTGTTTAATCTGGGTTCTTTTGTTATTCGCCTTTTGGTTTTTGTTGATTCTTTGGGTGCTCAGGGATCTGCTTTATTTTTCTTGTCCGTATATTAGACCATGGACTCCAAGAATCGGACTTTTTCTTTCTTTCTAAATTCTATTCGGTCTTTGATTTGTTTATGCTGTTGTGTTAGGAAAATTTTCGGGGTTCGATTTAGTATTGATTAGGAGTTACTTTGGTTTCTCATTGCAGAAATTTGGTGATCCAACTGCTACTTTCATCTGATTAGATAAAGAGGTGAAGTGATTTGGCACGATCCGGCTGTCTTAAGGTTGATGATGGATGCCAAACTTGCACAAAGGCCACAGTTCTCTGCATGGATCGATTCGGAAAAGGTTGGAAGAAAATCGAGCTGCACGCTAGGGGTTCCCCAAAAATTACGAGAAGGGAGATGTCCTGTGCTCATTTCGGGCCATTTAGAGCCTACAAGAAGTTTTAATCGGCCTAAGTCGATCTCTTTAGAAGTTCCTTGTTCATACCGAGAGTTTCCAGGAGGTAGTTGCTCTTACATCCATTTCTTATTCAACTGTATTCGTGCTTCAAGATTTGGTGTGATTCATATAGAGCAAATTAATGTCCACATTTTTTGTTGGGTAGGTAATTTCATTTTACCATTTGCCTTTTGAGCTAGTGAATTGTGGTTAATCTTTATCAATGGATTCCTCCAAATTAATTTCAGATCATTATATCTGAGAGATCATATGTGGATGATACTTGAGGAGAGATTCACTCTCTCCATGACCTTAGGAAATGATGTGTGATCTTTTGGGCTATCTTTGCTCAGATATGTGAAGTTGCCTTTACTTTAATTGTGGGAGAACTTTGAGGCTTTAGGCTTTCTATTAATGTATAATGGATTATTCAGATCTTGCTTACTTGTATTTTTTTTATCCACATGATGCAGTCATGTTTTTCATTCTTTCCCCCAGTTGTATAGGTAGACGGCAGTTTCTGCTATAAAACATCAACTTCCACATGATTTGAGTTTTTGCACTCTTGTTTTGTTTGCTTTTGCTGACGTCCAGAGTTTCTAAAGTAGTGATCCATATGGGGTATCATGAAATTTTACTTGTATTTTCCTCATGAATTAACTTAATGAGTTGAGATGGTTTTTCATAACTACCTGCACCATTCATGAGCTTGGGGTTTATCTTTTCTGCCTTTCTTATTGTTGAGCATCAGCAGTGATTTACATGATAAATTTTGCAGCTCCAAGATTGCAATCTGGAAGTTTCAACTCTCCTTTCGATGAAGCTTTGATATTGAAGGTACTGAATCCTATCTTCTTTAATTTTCCTGAAGTCATAGGTGTAATGCTGGTAATACATATCATTTTCTTTTATGCTAGTGTTTATGTGAAGTAAGGTGTAAATGAATATAAATGAATCTGTTTTACTTGTCGATTTGGGAAAATGTAACTTATTAGAATCAATATATTTGCAGAATAAATCGCAAGAGATTGAGCCATTTTTAAGTGGGCGCTGTATATATCTTGTTGGTCAGTTTCTATTTCCTTGATCTTCTGTCGGTTAGACTGGTTAATCAATATCTCCAGTACTCATCTGTTTGATCCGATTTGCAGGAATGATGGGTTCCGGAAAAACCACCATTGGCAAGGTCCTGTCTCAAGTACTTAGTTATAATTTTTGTGACAGGTTTGTCTGCGATTCCCTATTTTCACTTAGAAAATGTTGTGGATTGCAGTACCTCTGTGGATTCAATGCTCTGAATGGAAGATACTATATTCACATTATCCTTTTTTTTTTTTTTTTTGGGGGGTGGGGGGGGGAGGTGGTTTATTCCCTTGATGGATCTTTATTTGTGAAGTTGCATCAAATAATTTATATTTTATTGGCTAGAATTATATCAGCATAATTAATGCAGGTTTCTTCTTGTAGACAGAAATATGGTTTTCTATCAGAGAAAAGGCTTTATATGTTCTGTTTCATGCTATGTAAAATTGTACAGGTCTGTTATTACCATGTGTTTGTAAATCTTGGCTTGACATTCATTTGACTCTGTGATGCTCCAGTGACTCTTTGGTGGAGGAGGATGTTGGAACTTCTGTAGCTGAGATCTTCAAGCTCTATGGAGAGGGATTCTTCAGAGAGAAGGAGGTGAGACGGGAGAATTGCTTTTGATATAAACCTCATGCATTGTTTCATCTATAATTTAGAAAGGCAGTCTTATTCAGTCTAGGGTCTCCTCCTAATCGAATTGTAATTTCATCTTGCAGACTGAGATGTTGAGAAGGTTGTCAAGAATGCATCGCATGGTGGTTTCTACCGGTGGTGGTGCGGTTATCCGTCCTGTCAATTGGTAATTTTAATGAATGAATGAATGATTCCATCCTATACACTTCTTGACCGTTGCATTTTTCTTTGTGAAATGTTTTAATTCTGTATGTGTTTTCATCTGTTATCCAGGAGACACATGCAGCAGGGGATTAGTGTCTGGTTAGATGTACCTTTGGAAGCATTGGCACAGAGAATTGCTGCTGTGGGAACACATTCTCGCCCACTTTTGCATGACGAATCAGGTGATGCCTACACAAAGGTCAGTTACTTTCATGGTAGACCCAGATACACAGCTTGTGAATTTTCTTAGTTGAAGCACGATCCAATATTGTGCCATTCCTGATATCAAAAAATTACATGCAGGCATTAACACGCTTGTCTAATCTTTTGGAAGAGAGGAGTGAATCATATGCATATGCCAACGCTCGCGTTTCTTTGGAAGGTATGCTCACTTCAATTTCCAATGCACAAACATCTATGCACTTTTTAATTATGAACCATGAGGTGGTGCAGTTCTGTTAATTTACAGTTTGCTACTTTCTGCCTTCGATCCCTTGATTGTATAATGAGATGGTCCACTCTTTGCAGAAATTGCGGCTAAGCTAGGTTACAGAGACGTGTCACACATCTCACCAACTGCTATTGCTATTGAGGTCTCTCTCTCTCTGTCTCTCTCAAAAGCTCAATCTCCTACTCACGCATGTGCACACTTATACTTTGCCTGCCTTTTGCAATTTGCTGACTTGAGAATTATCTTTTCTGCAATTCCAGGCACTTGAACAAATCGAGGGTTTCCTAAGGGAGGAAGATGGCATGGCATTTGGGACATTGTAGTCGTTCTTTTTGGGACGCTATCATTTTTATTTATTCATTTCAGACTCCTTTGTGTTTGGGGCATTTCACATGCCGCGTCCGTAATTTTATCGTCGGGACGTGGCATTGTGTTGTTTGTTCATATTGTCATGTACGGTGGTTCGATAATATGACAGAGCCGAGTGCTTTGGTGTACTTATGCTGGACTTGAGGTGAAGCAATATTTTTTAGGCAAAATGAGAATGGGGACTTAGACACAAGTGGATATAGAGTCCTTGTCTTTATACCAGTATGATATGTTACCCCATCGATGTAAGGAAAGATGAATAATCTGAATATACATTACTGTTGGCAAGGTTGCATTCTCTGTTTCTTTCATTCTACCCTTTTCTTCTTCTGTAAATTCTCATTATATATACTTCAAAAGCGATCAATGGATTGAGCTTGGACTGGGAAACACAGGATCAGCTAAAACGACCAAAGCCAGAAGTTCTGGTGTGAGGAACTGCTTACACTTCCAGAGATATTATCCCCTTAAAGTTGGTGGATATCTGCGCAAATTACAAGATATGAGGACACAAAAGATCAGGGCACGTATCTCTCCACAGCAAAATGGATAGCATACAATCATTGCCATTGGGCCAGGTAGGCTTCCAACGGATTGCCTTTTGAAGTGATCTTTTTCTACTCGACGCCGAGACAGCATTACAGAAGCTGAACTGGCACAGACAGCAATGGGACCTGGCCTACTAAATCCATGTCGGTAGTATTCCAATTTAGTCGGGACCAACTATAAAGTTTTATGGCTATACCATGTAGCCTGGTGCATCGACCTCATTGGTAGACGTCTGGATAGGTTATGGATAGGATCTGACTACCAGTCATAATACGTGTCCATACACCTGACCGGATGTTCGGTCCCCGCAGAGAAGGAAAAGGACGTGTATCCTAAGGGCATTGGCCCTTCATCACCCCCAAATACCGTCAGAGAAACAGACTCGCTTGTCACCATTCATATTGTGCAAGAGCCGCCAAAGCCCAAAGCCGATCTGATGGTCCTCCTGCTGATGCGGAGTAGACAACTTGGCACTATGGCTGTGTCCCGGCTGTGTATCGTCTGGATTTTTTATAAGGATAGGACTAAATATGCTTAGATAAATAATCTTAATATTTTGTCATATCTTACCTACCGTTTATTCAAAGTTGGATATTTTAATGTCAGATTCTATCCATTGTTTCATAGAATCTAGATATCAATGTAATTACATATATGCCCTATGTATTGTCCATGAAATAATGTCGATCTTATCATCATAAAAATATCATTCTCATGCATAAGTATACTTGAAAACCTTCACAATTAGTTAGACTTACAACTCTTGGTGCAAAAAAAGAAACTTATCGATTTACATAACATAAATTTTCATTGGCCAGCCAAAGCTATATCTTAAACAATTGTTTAGCATAAGTAACCTTTATGAGAGTAATCTGATATTCACGTAGCATATGTGACATAGTTAATTCCCACAGGATGCATTAAGCAAACACCACGCCGAATGAAAGCCCATAACTAACAAACAAGCCGCTAGACAATGAAAAACCATAAACTTTATGCAAATCATTTGGAGACCAAACAGTCATTGAAGCCGCGTCAATATACATAGCAATAAACTTTATTCCACAAGACCAAGAAGCAGGAAATATTTGGCCATAAAGTTGATATTTCAGCAAGCTTTCAACTAGCAAAAATCACTGCAACTCATCACCATAACTCTGCTTAATTCTTCAAATACCATAGTTGACTATGAACAATGCTCCAAACTTCATAAGAAATGTTGTCATATTAAAGGCGCGTATGATAAAATTTACGTTTCGATTTCTTTATTTTCTATTCATTAGGAATAAATTTGGAACGTAAACTGTTGCAGTAACGCAATTTGATTTGATTTTATTTTTGAAACAGATTTATATTCCAGAAATAAAGAAATCGAAGAAATCAAAAGCTGAAATTTTTATCTTCTCAGTTTTTGAAATAGAAATAGAAAATTTTTTTCTCAACTTTTCAATTTAGTTAATTTAGTCCAAAACATTTTAATGATTTTTTAATATAATCATTTCAATCAATATTGATTGAAAATCTTAACCATTGAGCCAGATGGTGGGAATTGAATGAACAAAGCTTCATTTGTTGCACGCAAGAGATTTCACGCATGGTAATAGTCAACTTGCCATATTTATATCTAACGAGTCTTTCTTCATCTACTCTTCCATAGTACGCCAGACAACGGCTCTATCTAGCTAACTATTTTTTTTAATCATAAACTTCATATTGAGGCGGTAGAAAGGGTCAAATCATTAGGGTTTCTTCCGATTTTTCTTTTATATAGTGTCATCACTTATCAAAATGCGAGTAAAATGATATCTAATAAGGAATATGTTGTTCTTGTAAGAGTGTTGATGAAAATACATATTTTGATAATAAATTTTTAAATAATCCTAGTGTTGATAATTTTGAAAAAACTAGTGACAATTTTTGAACATGGTGAGGATTTTTTAACAAAATTTGGAAAGAAATTGGAATTAGACTTGAAGTTAGGATTTTTTTTTTTAGGAGATTAGACTATTATAATCATGACTATCATTAGACTTATTTGATTAATGTGAAATCAATTTCGGCAAAAACATAACGACATATTTACTACAATTGAATTTCAATTGATTTTTTTTTTTGCTACGTTGTTTATTTTTCGAAAGAAAATATTACGTAAAGAAAATATTACGTAATAGGAAACGTAAGTATATGTAATAGAAAATTCCATGAAATTGTATTTTCAACTTTTGTAATATATTAGTATTATTTCGACTATTATTTTGTATTTGAGGATTTCCTATGTTGTTATCTAATCAATTTTTATTTCTAAAAATAAATTTTATTCTCGTTATCAAACGTATTTATATTCCAAAAGAAATGTTGAATCGTTATCAAACCTGGGCTTTATTCGTAAACTTGTCCAAGGAATTTTCTCAATTTTTACGTAAATCAATTTTGGAATAAATTTTGTAAACGCACGCCCCAAGAACGAAAAGAGTAAAAAGGTTTGTTTAGTTATTCATATACGTTGTGTCATGATTTATACAAAAGTGATCCAAAATTTATTGCACTTGATACGAGATGGATCATCCAGCAAGATGATGTCATAATATACAAAAGACACAAGCTGTACATAAGCAGACATCTCCTTCAAGATGTCTTAAAATCCGATCACAATTAGGCACCAAAAAGGTAGCGAGGCTGTGCACTTGTTGCCTTTCAGAGTCTCGAATGACAGCTTCAGAGTAGGGTCGTTGAATGATCCATTTACTCATTGTCAATTTTTCAACACCCTGTAGGGGGAATGGCGATAATAATAAGCAACTCATGAGGGGACAAAGATAAAAGATAATAGAAGAACCAAAGAAAGCAAGCATGCCCAAAATGAACTAAAAACCTAGGGTGCCATCTTATTGACATAGTGCTGTAGTTTTCCCATGCATATCATCAGCTAAGTAAATGGAAACAAAAGCAAAGAAAAAGAAAAAAAGGGTCCATCTGGATGCCGGTCACAATGTTCTTTGGGGTTCTCCCCTTTTTCCAAACTTCATGGTCTGTCATCTGATTTGTTCATTCCAACTCACATCATAAGCTATGCAAAACAATCATAATGACCACAGCAGCAGCAGCAATAACTGATGCACCATGATCGAACCACCAACAATTGACAGAGATGCTTGACCTTTTTCTTATGAAAAAAAGCCACCATACTGCTTATGAGTGCTTTCTTAGACAGTAAGCTGTATTAGGCAAGAGAGTGGACCATAACAAGTATTAATAGTAGAATTGTGAACTTAATAAATGACACAAGAAAGGACAACAAGCACATTTGTCATCTTTGACTAGGTTGAATGCACAGATAACTTTGGTTCATCACTCATGTTCTTCAAAACTCTCTCTATAAATTCTATTTACGTCCTTTCTATCATCTCCTCGTCCTTCAAGAGAATCCATGTCCATAAAGTCATGCCTTCCGACTCATCTTCTTGCAGTTTCTTGAGCCAAGCACAACTACTTCGGGCCACGTCCATTTGGTTCCTATCCCATTGTCTAACAAGAACGGCTCAAAAGTTTATTAGTTCCATAGCTCACAAGGATGAAGGTATCAAATCTATAACGTTATTCTTGAGAATAATTTGTACTCTCCGTTGAGTGGAAAAATCATATATTATAGATTACGACATGATAAAAAATTGGCAGCCCATATGAGAGTACCTCTCAGTAGAGGAGACCCATATAATTCATCCAAACGTACTTGCTTACACAGCCCACTACAGATAGTAAGGTACCCCTCAGGCTGGAATGATTATTCACCACGTGGATCTAACTCACTAGCATCAGCTATTCAGTACCTATGGATAGAGTGTAATAACATAAATCAATGATCTGAGACAGTAAATGACTTAGGTCGTTCTACGTCAACTGTTCAAACTTATTAACACCATGTTGAACCACTTGTCCCTTGATCTGTCGACAGCCATTCATCCATGTAAGGCATACCCAATCTTCCGGCCAAACAAACATCCTCCTCGATGTCAATGTGCATCCTCACAGAAAATGTTTTACTACTGGTCCACTACAGCATCCCATCACACAAAGAAATCCTCATTTTGACATGATTCCTCTGGTTCTTAATGAAAGAATGACACAATGAACCACAAAAATCAGATTCTTCTAGGCCTTTCTTTGGAGTCAACCACCAGCACGTACATTATGTTTGAGTAGCTGAACAACCCTAGGAACTGTAACAGCAGCCACAGCACTACGTAGTTTCGTGTTCCTAGCTCTTCATAAATGACATAGATAAGCACTCTGTTCTAACTTAGAAACCAGAGAATGAAGATTCTTCTCCTTGAAATGCATAGCAGACCCATCTAACTAAGATCACATGACCACCAGACTCTGTCCCAAATTGCAGCAGACTGACATTTGGAACAACAAATGATCTCACCATCAATGAAATTACCACAGAATAAACAGTCAATACTCATACCAAGTATCCATCTAGTGAGACCTGAAATGTAGTGTTTGAGACACTAGGTAGTGACCATATCAACTTACACCATGGAGCTTTTCTTCATTTTTCTTTAAGACAGTTCTAACTACAAACAACCCCATTACAAGCTGCAGTCCATGTGAGTTTATCACGTCCATCAGAAGGTTGCAAAGTGCAACAAAGTGCAGACTGAATTGCCCTTCATGGCACGATCTGCTCTAGCAAGAGGCCATCTTGACAATGAGCTAAACTTTTTTAAAGTTATTGGGGATAAGAATACTGGAAGTGCCATAATATTCATACGGCGCTCACTCGAGTACTATCACTTATTTTTGCTGACTCAAGTGAGGAAGCGTTGAGAGAACAAAAAAAAAAAAAAAAAAAGCCATATAGAGACTAAATAAACCTCGCCATTTGAGCTCTTGCTCACTTAGTGTTAAGGCAACAACGTGGAGGGAAATCAGGGCTTGCTGCACAATAATCTTGATCAACAGAGACCAAAGACAAGTGATTTATTGTGTTTCTTGGAGTGCATTTGTTGTTTTGTGCCCACTAACCGACAAAATCAGCGATTGCTTACTCAATTTCATGTTGTTCACAAAGATTAAAGGTGCAGGAAAAGGCGATAACTTGGAGGAAAAAATTAGAGTTTAGTGCCAAAGTGTAAAGGTGAGTCATTTATTGTATTTGATGAGGCACTTTGTCATTTTGTGTCCACTGATCGACACCCTAAATTATTGTTTATTGAAAGTGGTGCAGTTGTGGGGACTGAAAACTGAAGTATTAACACGGGTGATACCACTGCACCCACTAATGTTTGCTACAATGGGAGTTTGTTATTGGTGATGAGTAGGAAATTTTGGTGGATATGTTGCTATTATCCTCGTTAGTGTGAGTAGACTGTCACATAAAGACTGTGAGGGATATAGTGGATTGGCTGTGATGCAAAATAGAGAAATTACATTATAAGGTACCTAGTAAGAACCTTAAGGATGGTTTGAGATATCTGACGATAATGGTGCGAGGCAAAATAGTGAAATTGCAATATAAGGTACCTAAAACTTTAAGGATGATTTGAGATATTTGTATGGCTATAATGGTGCGAGGGATCCTCTTTGCCATTATCTCCATGGTCAATATGTTTATGTGTATGTTGAATATCACGGTGATGAAGATGAGGAAACGGTATTGGAAGCTAGTATTGAAACCCAAGTTGGTGCTAGATTTGTTTTAGAAGGAGAGAAGCAAAGGAGACTAAGGCTTCACATACAGCTCGTGTTTTAGAAGTATGTGAGCAACTTGAGAGAGGTGGTGCCATATTTGATGCTAGAGACACAGTTCTTGAAGAAGACTAGAGTAAACTAAGGCTGTAGGGAAGTTGCACTATTGAAATGAGGAAACTTTAGTGCATACAACTTGCCCAAGTGATGATGATGATGAGGACATTGCACAAGCAAGGCAAGAAGTAAAAGCATTTCAGCAAAGGAGGAATGCACCATTTGGGGAAGCGGATGAATCTATAATCATGGATAAAGGAGCTCCAATGGTCGATGGTAATGATATTGAATACGGAGAAAGTGGTGATGATGACAGTCTTAGCTTAGAGGATGATGAAAATGAAGATGTTGCAATTCTGCATAAAGGGAAAAGTGTTCAACTGGTACAAGTCTTGCGTTTTGCATATCAATGAGATTTGATGATGCAAAACAATTTGGAGATGTTATTCTTAAGTACTCAATCACTTAAACAAGGAATATTCAATTCACTAGAAATATCAAGAATTGTATAAGAGCAAAGTGTGCACAAAATAATTGTCCATGGAAGATATATGGTGCATTAAGTAAGAAGACTAGGCTCATTTCAAATCCGTTCACTCTAGAAGGAACACAATTGTGGGATTGTATTTGACAATAAGAGAATTACTAATATGTAGTTGGCCAAGCTTCAACACCATTAAGGTCATGCTAGAAATTGAGTCCTCAATTGAAACAGCTAGTGAAAGAACAAGCAAGTGTTAGCGTGTCTAGAAATCAATGCAAAAGGGCCAAAAAGGAGGTGATGAGTACATTGATTGGTACGTCCAAAGAATAATATGCACAGGTTTAGGACTATGTTAGGGAATTTAGGCTTTAGAATCCACTTAGTAGAATTATGTAGAGATTGTGGAGAAATCACTACCTGATTCTAGGACACAAATTGGTAGAATATATATATGTTTTGATGCATGTAGAAATGGATTTATATAGAAAAGTGATAGGGTTAGATGGGTGTTTTCTAAAGGGGTTATGCAGAGGAGAATTCTTGGCCGCCATTTAGAGAGATGAAAACAACAAAATGTTTCAATAGCCAGACTATTGAGTATCTGAAAAATCTAACGGCTAACCTTGGCATTACTAGTAGAAGACCTTGGGCATTTATGAGTGACCAAATAATAGGTAATGTCATTAAAATATTGTTATTCTTCTATCATTGACATATTACAAATGTTTGTTGGTTTCAATTATTGTAGGCTTTTCTTTCGGTAATAGCTAAATTGAATATGTGAATGATATTAGAAAGACTAATCAACGACATTACCTTTTATTAGTCACCCATGAATACCCAACCTCTTTCATCAGTGATACCGGATCAGTTATTAGATTTTTCAAAAATCAGGACCGAGTACCTTCATCCTTTACCTTCATAACAAAACCAAGGCTATTGGAACCGTTTGGTTATTTCCATCACTCCCGATGGCAGCCAATAACTCTCATCTGCATAACCCCTTCATAAACACTCATATAACCCTATCACTTTTCTACAACCGACCAAGAATCCATTTCTACATGCATCAAAACCTATATACATCTTTCAAAAATTGTCCCAAAATCAGGTAATGGCTTCTCCACAACTTCTACATGAATTCTAATAGGTGGATTGCGAAGTCTACATTCAGTAGCATAGTCCCGATATGTACATATTCGTCTACCCATCAATGTACCATCACTTTGTACTTGGCCCTTTCGCATAAAAATTTAGATACATTAATACCTATTTGCTCTTTCACTAACTGTTTTAATTGAGAACACTTGATTTCTGGTATGGCCTTAATGATGTTTAAGTGGGCCAAGCACACAATAGTAACTATTTTATTCTCAAATACAATACGACATATATGTCCCTCTTGGAATGACCTGATATGGCTTAGTCTTCTTCCTCAATGCACCACATATTTTCCATGGATATTTTTTTGTACACACTTTGCTTTAATATAATCCTTGGCATTTGTAGTGAATTGAATATTCTACTATTGAGTGATTGAGTATTTCACAATAGAATTTCTAAGTTGTTTTATACCATCAAATCTCACCGCTATGCAAAGCGCAAAACTTGAACTAGTTGAATTATAAAAAGATACTTACTTTTCCTTCTAAGCAAAAATGCAACACCTCTATTATCATAATCCTCAGAGCTATCGCTGTCATCACCACCACTTTTCTCATCATGACCATGAGCTCCTGTTTACATTTTCAGCCACTTCCCAAATGGTGAATTGCTAAAATGCCCTCACTTCTTGCCTTACTTGTGCAATGTCCTCATCATTAACATCATTTAGGCAAATTGTATGCTCTAAAGTTTCTTCATCTTCATCACTGGACAGTTCAACTTCCCAAGAGCCCTAGTTTACTCTAGTCTCCTATTTAGGAAGTGTCTCCACCATCGAATATCTCACTACCTCTCTCAATCTACTTACATGTCTCTAAAACAGAAGCTATATACAAAGCCTCAACTCGATCTCCTCTACTATCAAATCTCTTTTTAAAATAGATCTATTACCAACCTGGGTTTCAATACCAGCTTTCAATACTGTTATCTCATCTTCATCACCGTGATATTCAACGTACACATAAATATCTTGACCATGGAGATTATAGTAAACAAGATGCCTCACACCATTAACATCATACGGATATCTCAAACGATTCCTAAAATCTTTACCAAGTACCTTGTAATACAATTTCCCTATTTTGCATCATAGCTTTTCCACTATATCTCTAACAAAGTCTTTATATGATAGCCTACTCATAATGATGAGGATAACGACAACATTTCCACTAACAGAGTCACGCTCATCACCAATAACAAACTCCCCATCGTAATAAACATTAATGGGTGCTGGTATCACTCATGTTAAGGTTGCACCAAAACAAAAAAAAAAAATTTGTAACAAGGACCACAACACAGACTCAGTTTCAGCAATTGGTCCCCACAAACCCACCACTTTCAATAAACAATAACTTGAGGCGTTGGTCATTGGACACAAAATGAGAAAGTACGTCACCAAATACAATAAATCCATCACCTTTATGGCACCAAACCTTAACATTTACCCTCCAAGCTAACGCCTTTTCCGACATCGTTAGTCTCTGTCAACAATACCAACTGAATAAGCAATCGTTGATTTTGTCAGTCAGTGGACGCAAAACAACAAATATACCTCATGAAACACAACAAATCACTCGCCTTTAGTCTCTACTGACCAAGATTTATCGCGTGACAAGCCCTAAATTTTCCCTCCACGCCATCGCTTTTTTAAGCTTTATCCAGTGAGAAAAGATGACATTGAACAAGCAAGAGCTCACTCAATAGACAAAGAGCGAGCATGAGCAAAGCAGAAGACAAAGCCCTAATTTTTTTGAGAGAGCTCGATTAGCTTTTTTCTTGCAAGTCTATAGGTGTACAAGTTGCAGTGAAGAATCATTGAGAGAGAGAAAGAGAAAAATGTGGTTGTTTAAGGAAGAGAGACAGAAAACGTAGTCCTTCCTGTGGCAAGCATTTAAAGAGAACGACAATGTTTATTTGTACTCTTACCATGTTGGACTAAAATTTCCACATTGGACTTTAATTTATATTAAAAATTCCAAGTCGGAATAGAAAATTAAGTAAAAAAATCAATGTAGGACAATTTGCCGGAAATGACACTCAAATGAATGATCTTACACTGATGTGATACTCAAATGAGCAGAAAAGAATGTTATGGTACTCAAGTATGCACCGCACGAAAGTTATGACACTCCTAATATTCTTATCCCAAAGTTATTGCACACCCTTTACCATTAGCATGCAGACTATTAGGCCTTTTATTTTAGCACCCTTTGCAGTTCCATCACTACCCTTCCACAAATAAGCATGACAATGCTGCTCAATAATCAGTCGCATGGACAACTTTCATGGGGAAGAGGTAAAATTGACACCAGCAATTTGCATTTTGAATGACATATTTGAATAAGCTAAAGTCAGCCAGCAATAGAGACTCTTAGCAGACCAAGCTCTGATTCTCGACAAAATTCAATAAATTTACGATTGACAATCCCTATTGGTAAGCATCCCAGGGATAAAGAACAATCTCAAATATCTCACTGGAAGACAATCCTGCCAAAAGTTGCTAATATCAACAAGCTGCAATCATCCCAGCAGAAATATCTCGAACTTCTTTCCTTTCAGTCCAGACATCACCTAAAAATTCTACAAATGTTGGGAACCCCTGCTATATCCTCTGTTCTACAACCAGCAAGGAATTATCAAGTCATCAGCAGCACAAAAGCTTTCATTTCTCCTCTTGCTCAAATTAGTAACAGGTACAAAAAAGTTAAAAGAAAACAAAGCAACAACAGGTACAAAAGAAAAATTAGATTTTGAAAGACCGTGATGATGATGTCACAACATCAAGTTAGCGAAGCTGCAAAGTTACACCAATCCTCTCCCAAGCAAACAGATTCTCTTTACAAGAATGCCTCTACTAAGTACTATCGAATAACCATCACAATTGCATGCAGCAACAGATGTTTAACTCCCCCAACACACTCACCCTATATTGCAGACACCATATGTGTCCCTCCAAAAGCAGATCATCCATAAGATAACTTTTAATTAGATGAGTGCTGCTTGAATGGTGCCATACGTGACTAAAGGAGCTACATTTATACGATGATTCACCAATTTGAGTGCAGAAGTCAGCTACTGCATTATACATTGCTCCCATAATGTATCGTCATTCATATAAGCTAGCAAACTTAATTGAAATGACTAGATTATTAATAAACGTAGAAACCACAGTAATGAGAAAAAACAATTGTTCAAGCATACCATTAATCCGACCAGGATGACAATGCCACCGCCAAGCAATTGACGATCGAAGACCCATTAGATACTTTGAGAACCAAATCCGACCAGCAAATACACCCCACTAGTTCCCCATGCTCATCCTTCTTCACAGCAATCTCAGCACACCAGACCTCCATCTCCTTCCCACCACCCTTTCCCTCCCAAACCACCACCAAATTCCCGCCCAGATTTGTCATCGTCGCACCACACAAGAACTTCGGCAGCCCGCTCTCCACGCCCTTCAACTCCTTCCAAACTCCTGCCTTCACATCGAACCCTCTAATCTTCCCCAAGTAGTCATAGCAATACAAAATCCCATCAATCACACAAGCCCTCCCTCTCCACCCCATGTCGAGCTCACTCTCCACACTCTCCCAAACCTCCTTGTCCACGTCGTAAACGACTCCGCCACGGTCCGCCATCGCGTAGATCCTCCCGTCCACGACCGCGCTGGCGTGCATCCACTTCTCCCTCACCTCGAGCGACTCGGACGGGACGGCCGCCCACGACCCGGCCCCCTGGCTCCAGGACCTCCGCCCAGTGGGCGGCGCGGGACCAGGTGTCGAGGGTGCACCCGCCCATGACGTACAGCTTCTCGCCCACCACCCCCGCGGCGGCGAACTCCCGGCCCACCCGCATGGCGGGGCCGGGCTCCCACCGGTGGAACCGGCAGTCGAGGACCCAGACGCGGGGCGAGGCGACGTCGTTGACGGACCCGCCGAGGACGTAGATGCGGGGGCCGACGACGGCGAAGGCGGAGCCGATGGAGGGGGAGGGGATGGGGGCGATGGGGACGAGGCGGCGGCTGGAGTGGAGGGTGAACCAGAGGTGGGAAGCCGGGGAGGAGGGGGAGGAGGAGGAAGGGTGGCGGAGGACGAGGTAGAGGGAGGGCTGGGTGCGGCGGAGGAGGCGGCGGGCGGAGGAGAGGAGAGGGGAGGAGAGGAGGGAGCGGAAGCTCCGGGAGACGAGGGCGAGGGTGGGGTCGTGGGAGCTGGGCACGCGGGCGATGATGTTCACGGCGACGTCGTCCGGGAGGGCGGGGATCAGCGGCGGCGTTTCCGGCGGTGGGGCCGCGGCGGCGGAGGAGGAGGCGCCGGACATGATCCGGGAAATGGGGGCTGAGATCGGAACCGGAGCCTCACTTAGAAGGGCGGAGGTAGTCGGGAGCGAGGCACGTTGGCAGTCTCGTCTGTCCAACTACCAAATTCCATCAAAATTATTATTTTTTAAAATAAAAAAATGATTACTTTATTAAGAGAGATATCCAAAAATTCTTCTCAATCGAAGCCCATTTTTTCAAAATTCTCCCCAAACTGGATTTAAAAAAAGAATAAGAAGAAGAAAATGATTTTTATTTAGAGAAATCTCCAAAAATTCTTCTCAAGTGGAGCCCATTTCTTCAAAATTCTCCCCAAACTTGATTTTTTTTTTTTTTAAAAGAAGAAGAAAATGATTTTTATTTAGAGAAATCTCCAAAAATTCTTCTCAAATGGAGCCCCTTTTTTTCAAAAATCTCCCCAGACTTGATTTTTTTTGGGGGGGGGGGGAGACACCCTTGTGGTCTTACTTTGGTTTAGTAAGAAACTTGATTTAATCTCAGAACGTCAATATTTTTAAAAATTGTATTGAAAATTATATAGGATGACCGATTAATATACATACGGTTTGGTCTGTTGAAACAATAAAATTGACTACTTCAAATAAATCAACAATGTATATTGTGTAATATATCATAAAGAGGGAGGTCATTTACTCATTTTCATATGGTTTTTCAAACGTTTGAATTATTTGTGGGTGATTGTGCAATTGAGACTCATGGATTGCACATGCAAATCATTTCCAATTGTATTGTGAATTGTGATGTTTGGCTTAACTCAATGAGCGCATGTTGCATAATGAAAGCTGTTGGATTGAATGCGACCCATGTTGTGTTCATCTTTCTTTCAATCCTAATCCGATTTTAAGCTAAATGATGCAACTAGTATTGTTGGATTAAACTAATTTGTCCAATACTTGACCCAATATCAACCATAGATGGCATGGGCCTAAAACAAGATCAGAAGCCAGGTCCAAGCCTCATTGAAATAGTTATTCCGATGGAGTTTTCAAAATATCTTAAAATTTTGATTACTTTGACTCAATAATTCCTGACCTCATCAAATGTGAGAATAATTGCCAAACGATAAACACATGCTTGCGCCGAACTTCTAGCAAACAAGAAAGTGCCTAACTAGATTTGCTTCAGCTCATACCGTGCTTGTCTCAACTCTCCTCTCATAAATGCAGTGGTCCTTCATCTCCAATTATCCCATCTATGTTGGAGAAACATTAGTCTTTTTTTTTTTTTCAATCTGAAAATTTGGGGAAAAAATTGGGGGTTTTCAGATTCACAATAGTGCAAGTGAATGGCATAGACGAAATGCTATCTTTTTTTGGGTAAAAATGACCTTAGCAATTGGACGAAACATGGGGATGATTCTTTTTTCTTTTTTTTTTAACATGGGAATGATGAGCAACTGTTTTTTGGCCATCAATTATTTTCAACGGTATGAGTTCGGGGAATTATTGGATAAAATGATCGAGTTTAAAGATATTCCAAACGAAGTTGAATTTAGATGGAATTTTGAGAAATTGTCTTTTGAGGAATTTTTGGAGCTTTTCCCTTGCTTTATTATTAGTACAAAGGATAAAACTTTGCGAAGGTTCATATTTTCCTTTCAAGATATGCCTAAGTAATTGTTGGTTTTTTTAACGTGGCTCGTTTATAAATGAGTTCTGTAATAACTATTCTCATTCAATCATAAATGAGTTCTGTTTTGTCTCAGAAATATATTTATTAGCAAAATCAATTATATGAATTGCCATACCTTGAATTTTATTCCCTAATGTCATTTCATTTTATATGTCGATCACATATAAGTGAAGTACATCATCACCATAAAAAAACGAAAGTAGTCTTAAAGCATTTGATAATTCATTTTTAAAATTTTTGAAGTAAGAGGATGATGAGCCAAACGAATCGAAGCTCGAAAGTCAGGAAAGAAAAAATCAAAATGATTTACAACAAATATCATGAGATTAATTACTTATCATACAGTTTAGGTCTTGTAGACAAATACTTCGTATAATCAATCCATTGTCGAGTGCATGAAAAGGTGAATTTAATATAAGAAAATTGGTTTAAGATATAATCCGATTTAGTATGCAAGGAAAACTTATATATTATTAGTTGGGCAACAAATACCACAAGTTGAGATGGCCGAGTTGGTCTAAGGCGCCAGATTAAGGTTCTGGTCCGAAAGGGCGTGGGTTCAAATCCCACTCTCAACAAACCCTTAAAACATTTTTTTTTTATTTCATATAATTTTATTTTGCTCATTATTTTATTTATTTTTCACACGATCCTCGCGCCAAAAAAAGAACTGAAAAAACCATACCTTATCTCCTCAGTTTCCTGAGGCCTAGAGCATGTCCACACCAACTTCCATGGGCATGGCCTCTCTCTCCGACCTCGGCATCGGCGCCGCACTCTTCTCTCCCTGCGAGCTTCACCACCACCACCACCATCATCATAATCAGAGCTTTAACTTCTTCAAGCCGCCCCGCCAACCGCAATGGCAGATTAGCGCTTCCTCTGCTGCGCCGGGAGTCGACCTCAACGCCCTCGAGTCCGCCATCGCTAAGGTGGAGCTGTTTCTATCGAACTCCAACTTCGGATTATGTCACGTTTCTTCTTTTAATTTGTCGGACAGTTTACGTGATTGAATTTGGTTGCCTGAATGCTGCGAAGCAAGATTCGGTTGACACTCAGTACGATGCATTGTCATTGAGGAACTTGGTTTTGATCTTCCTGGTTGTTCTTGGTTCGTTTCGGGTTATGTGATGCTTAATCGATGGATCTTTGCAACAGAAGGACAGCGATGCGGTTAAGGACGCTCTCAACCAGCTGAGCGAACTCGGTTGGGCCAAGAAGTGGGGTTCCCAGCCCTATGTCTCTCGCCGCACGGTCGGTCTCCATTTCTTCTTCCACTCTTTGCAGAGAAATGGGTTAAGCTTTGTACTACAAAAAAGGAAGCATTTGTGATACTTTCTTTAGGTTTTGT
The DNA here is from genome assembly GCA_014182565.1 of Eucalyptus marginata. Lineage (NCBI taxonomy): Eukaryota > Viridiplantae > Streptophyta > Magnoliopsida > Myrtales > Myrtaceae > Eucalyptus > Eucalyptus marginata. The sequence goes on from CM024593.1 coordinate 4,499,487, forward strand.
GAACTTCATGCTTCATAGAGCCCTAGATGTTTCATTAGATTCATTAATTTGTCATTTGTTGGAGGGTAACTTCTGCGATGCTCGTGTGGCAGACGTCTCTTCGTGAGCTGACAACTCTCGGCATAAAAAATGCGGAGAATCTTGCCATCCCTAGCGTTAGAAATGATGTAAGTATTGAAGCAATAACGTTCTTCGTCAAGAGCAAAACATTTCTACAATGTGAAGAATAATTGCTAATAACAAGACTTCTTTCGATCTTCATCTTTCTTTAAAAAACCGGAGGATTCATTTTCGCTGCTTATTTTATCTTATTTTTTCATAATTTCAATATCTTCAGTAGTGCAGGCGGCTTTTCTTTTCACAGTGGTGGGGACAACTGGATTCTTGGGTGTTCTCGCCGGCCAGCTTCCTGGGGTAACTACCATGTCTTCTGTTTGATGTTTTGTTCTTGTCTGTGTCTGTAAATTGCCAAGAAATGTTGTACTCAAGTGTCAGAAGTAAAAGAAAATGAGTTTGTGTGAAACAGTTGAATCATATGCTCAACATCAGAATTGAAATTACCAGCCGGTGACTGTACTTTGCCGGTTTATGTTGCATTTTGGCTCAGCTAATGAGCATAGCTGCTCTTAAACTGCTGTTATTAGAGTTTTGAGCTTTTGTAGTCTGTATGATCATTATCTATTTGGTGCAATACCCTGTCAGAATATGAGTCGTCTCGAGGAATTATTGTGCTCATTAGTGCTTGTGTCTGCACTGGTATACATTGTAAACAGTATTGAGTTTATGATAAAAGTTATAATTGAATGAGGGGTGCTCCATAATTCAATTCTAGCTTCTCTAGAATCTGAGGTCGCCTTGTCCAGATCTGAGGTCATTTCCTGCAACTTCCAAGGAGGGTCACAATCTCCACGGGAGATTGACCTGGCCACAATCAGGCTATTTCCAACGACCAAGCCTCTATTGTGTCAATGCCATCACTCGGCCATCTTAGTTGCCGTTGCAATTGAGCGCCATCTCCTGCCATGAAGCCTCCGCGTCATCTTTGTTTGCCTCTCCACCGTCTGTACTCTTCACCTACCCCCAGTTATGTTGCCTCGTGGATATCCCGTGGATGCCGTTGACTTCTCACCATTGCCCTTTGGCTTCCTGCTGGTGCTCCTGTTTTCAGCCACTGTTGTCAGCTCGAGTATTTGTTATGTTAAGACGAGATGGCATATTGTGAATTGTGTAAGATTGTGGTTGGATATTGTGAAAATTTAGCTAAGAAACGTCTTTTAGAGAAATTGGTGCGTCAGAAATACTAATGCAATGGACCATGCGAACTTGCACGGATTCATTTCGTTTAAGCATTGCGTCAAACTAGCTGTAGGGGATAAAAACACCCCTAATCGTTTGTGTAAAACGGCAAGATATCAAATGCAGCCTGGCTTTGTACTCATGCAGCTTCCTGGCTATGGAGATTTTTGTCATTTGCATTTTGAAGCTACTTACTCAGCTTTTTATCACGTTAATTTCAACCTCGAATGCATCTAATATCCGTCATATCGTCATTCTCTTGCAAATAATTAGTCACGATGAATGACACAAGGCAAATAACCTGCCTTTTGGATTGAATCTCTGTTTCTAGGATTGGGGATTCTTTGTGCCATACTTGGTTGGAAGCATCTCTTTGATAGTTTTGGCAGTGGGGAGCACTGCGCCAGGGTAAGAACTGGTATCTACACAAAAGTCTACGTCATTTCCATCAGTTTGATATGCCTGGTACTAGTCTTGGCACAGAGAGAGAGAGAGAGATCCCTTGTTCGTGAGTTCTAATCTATTGTTCAATGTTCTACTTTAAGTCTTCTTCAAGCTTCTATCAGTGGCTTTTCATCGGTGTTTCCGGACTATCAGGAGCGGATTGCAAGACACGAAGCAGCGCACTTTTTAGGTACGTTATATTGTCTTTTGCATTATGTTCTCCCTTCTTGGATGAGCTCTTGGAGGCGTCAAAATAGAGAATGCCCGAATAAATTGGAACCGGCATATTTCACTGGAATCAATGCTCTTCGAATGAAATTCTCGTGTATTTTTTCTGCTTTTCAGTGGCATATCTCATTGGCCTTCCAATTTTGGGGTACTCGTTGGACATAGGAAAAGAGCATGTCAATCTGATCGATGAAAGGCTGGAGAAGCTCATATACAGTGGTCAGCTCGAGTCAAAGGAACTCGACAGGTCAGATCTCATATTTGCTTAGCTTTGACAAGTCTCTGAAGATTTAGTTTTGTGAATACACTGCTCTATGTGCTCTTCTCATCAAGATGATCATAATATTCACATCCTCTCATGCCCGAATCCTATTACAAGAAAATGGAGAAACCTGAGAAACTTACACAACGAGTTCAATTCGACACTCGAACCAATGTACCTTACAAAGGCATAACCAACTGCACCATCAAGACGCAATTCTCAGAGTTCTTGAATAACAAGCTTTAACAGTTCCAAAACTATGGCTTCAAAGGGGAACAATCCCGAGTTCAAGAATGTAGTTGGTCATCTTTGTCAGAGCCTAAATTGGATGAGTGTCCCGAAGAGTAGTTTGACCTCTTGTGGTGTCTAGTATGAAGTTGTGATTCTCTTAGAGACCGGGTGGAAAGACATCAATCCTAGCTATATTTAAGAATATCCAACGTTGGAGATTCCAACAAAGCAAACACCAATGATGCCTTCATCTACACAGGTTGGCTGTTGTCGCAATGGCTGGATTAGCAGCTGAAGGTCTGAAGTACGACAAAGTGGTCGGCCAATCTGCAGATCTGTTCAGTCTCCAGGTTTTAGTTCCTTTCTGCATTACATCAAGTGTCCTTTTGCTGGCCCGTAGCAGCCAGTAATTTCATGAAATTTTTATGCAGAGATTCATCAACAGGAGCAAGCCGCAGCTCAGCAAAGACCAGCAACAGAATCTTACCAGATGGGCAGTAAGTTTTTGTGTCCTTCAAACTGAATAAATCTCGCGAACCCTTTGATTTTCCTTGCTCCTTAACGACACAGACTTTCTGTATTCCAGTGGATGACAATGAACTAGTGAACTGAAACTTTGTATAAGAGAAATTTATTTTAATTCTATGATGCTGCTGATGGTTCAAAAAAACAAACGCAGGTTTTGTTTGCTGGATCTCTCTTGAAAAACAATGTTGTCTTGTACGAAGCACTTATGGCGGCGATGTCGAGGAAGGCCTCCGTATTGGAGTGCATTGAGGCGATTGAGCAAGCTGCATGAAGCCGGATATTTGGAGCTTTATATAGATGATTCAATTTCTGCACCTGAGATAAATTTCCAGCACTGGATTTAGCTTTTTGGCTCTTAACACATCATCATATATTATTCATCTTGTACAAATTGCAGAGCAGAGCTCCATTCTGTGAAAAGAGAGTGTTTTCTTCTCAATACTATCAAGTCCATCATCAAAACGTTCTCTAGATATTATTTAGCCAGAGTGGGTTAGTACGTTACGAATAGTTTTGTGAAAGTACCAGGAAATTACGCAAACCACCCTGAACTTTAGGGTAGTGTAGTTCCGCCCCTGAACTTTAAACTATTCCACAATGCCGTCCATCAAGAGATGAGATGAAAACGTACTTCTAAAAATTATGTACAGTAAACAAGCTAACAAATGAAAAAGGAAGAGCCAACGGCTATAACAAAATAAAATACCAGGAGGACAACGTATACCTATTGAAAGTTCGGGATAAACGTGCACTACCCTTAGATGGCTTAGAATTCATGTAAGTTATATGCAATTTGCCCCAATAAATGACCAATCGATAGCGATACTACCCCAATCCATCTCTGTCACATTTGTTCCCAATCATATTAGTAGATTTTGTGTTGCGGAGTAGCAGCATTGACAGCCATTGATAGACAAGTTCTCATTGCAGAGGACCGAAGCTGTCAGGGTCCTAACTGGTAAAAAAATGGTTTAAAAAGGTTAAGCTTTCCCTTTTTCTCAAGCAAAACATTTGCCTAAACAAACAAAATAAAACTGAGAAAAAGCGCATGCAATCGATACCATCAAATTAACAATGCATTACAAGTTTCAGCAGATTTGAGACGAATGCGTTTCCTGATACTTGCAAGACTGAAAAGGAACCCAATCCACTGATCGGACCTTTGGTGCCAGCAGCTTGTAACTCGTAAGGACGCTGCAACAACTCTGCACATATACAAACTCAACTTATGCATAACTTATGAGCTCAAAATTTTACAGCTTGAAATAACAATGTCTACAAAATAAACTGAAAAATATTTCCTTATTTCCTTATCGATATCAAAGAACAAGAGTCCCCTGTTGCAATCTTTCCCTGGCTCTTTATCATGCAACAGGGATACAAATTAGATGCAAAGCTTCTCTATATCTCCAGTGTAGCTACTGATTTGTACGTAGGCCAATTATTGAGTGTTCTTTTGTAAGATTGCGGGGGACAAAATATCTGAACTTTCCCCTACAGCCGCCCATACAGTGAAAGCAGGTCCTTTAGCTTCATGGCTTCTTTATCCAAGCTCTCAAAGCTCAAGGAACTCGGTAATCTCCAAGACCAGTTTCCAAGCTGCATGTGGTGACAAGGAAAACGTGAAAAAGAAATAAGTACCTGATTGTTCTCAAGTAGAGTATTCATTTCATCCGTAGTTAGACCAGAGGAAATCCCAACATTGATAGGGAAGAAGGTCCATTTCCCTACTTTCAATTGGTCATATACACATGTTGAGTGGAAAACTCAAAGCATACAGAAAAAATTAGGCTGTTGATCCTTTATCTCATGTAAGATTGCTCCACTCCCTCGTTAGTTCTTGGTGAGTTTGGGTCAGGCTTGTCTAAAAGTATAGGGTCAGTCATCAAATGGGCCCCCTCTAGAGAACTTCGCCCGAGCCATTGAGAAAATAAATTATAATCCAAAAATATTCCAATAGTTTCAGCCAGCTAGTCGTCAAATTGAACCAACTCAATTTTTCATGAGTTTAACTATCAAAGCACCTTACCCTATGAAAATGTTCGTCCAGATAGGTTAGTTGTATCAAGCATAATATTTCGCCCATGATCAAGTCTCCGATTTTAATGAACCACATGAGACATCTGGACAAATCTCAGAATCCCACCCAGTTTATTATTTGGAATCTAACATTAGGAAAAGACTAAAAAAATAACAGAAACTAGAGGGGGTGAAGTGTAGGTTATCTTCAATCCTTAGGGTTCACAGTACAGTCTTAAAACCTAGAAGGGTATAAGTGTAAGTTTTGAAACAAGAGGGCACAAAGTGCAACGAGTAATGCAAGAGTTGGATAGGTTTTGTTAGTTCCCCAAAAAGCAAATATGAGAAAATGGCTCCCTAGGGCTGCAAGAAAGTAACTAGTTTTGCTTTCAAAAAATGTCTTGGCCAACCAAGTGAGCATCATCTTCTTGAAAAATAAAACTATCCAATTATGAATTACCACAGTTGCGGGGGTATTCATCCTTGCAGAACTTCCCAGACAAAGGATATCTTGCATTGGTATGATTGCAGTTCTTGCAACAGAAGAAAGAACAGCCTGAATCAATATCCATGCCATGTCAATCTCTCCATCAGTTGCAAGATATTGAAGAACCTGAAAAGTGTAGCCAATGAGAAGGGAATAAACAAAAACAAACTGCATTGATCCTAGAAACTTCTTGCGAGAGGATAATTAACGTTAGAAAGGGCACTCCTTCAAGGACAATAACTTACATTGGACTTCTCATCGTGGTTCAAATTGTCCCACCAACCTTGTATCTATTTCCAAAAGCAGACATTAGTTGCCATTAACAGTGCAATAGTATAGCAAAGAGGAACTAGGACATGGCAAAACAAAATCAACTGGTACTGAATCATTTAGATAGGTCAAGAGATCTAACAGAATTTGAGAGCGATAGTTGTTTCATCACTCGTAACATGGGACGGGACCAGACAAAGTTAACCCCGCATTTCTCATATCGCATCTTTAGCCATGTAAAAAGAATGTTGACATGAACTGAAACAACTTAAAGAGAGAAACCATTTGGCGATATTGTCAACAAGGTCAATGGAAGCTTGTGACACTACCATGGTATAAGGGCTGCTCTCTCTCTTTCTCTCTCTCAAACCAGCAAAGGTCAAACATTCTGTACTCTTTTTTCCCCCTCATCTCAGACAGAAGAAATGCTTTCAGGTCTTATCTGTTCAACTTGGGCCATATGTGTGGGTTTCCACCATCATCAAGCCTAATCTCTGGTCTCAAATGATAGGATGCTTCTTAAGCTTGACGGGATATAGTGTGACAGATTATCTAACACAAAATTGGAGAAATCTTCCATACACCACAGACCCCAACACCCAACACCCCCCCCAAAAAAATAAAAATAAAATCCCAATCCCCATATAGTTAAAGTATCCCATATTGCTAGGCTATGGAGTTTCAATTTCCTTCCTGATGAGATTAAGCATTTAGGTTGGACTTGCTGAACATGGTACGAGAAATAGGTTTCGCTCAGTTTATTTCGCCTATATGGCTCCCCATTTGTCAATTCTACATGTTTGCACATGAGAGTAGGTGTCTAAATCTCCCGAGTTCATTGTCTGTGGGATTATAATGGGTCTTATTACAAGTGGTCTCTATCCACCTACAAGCTTGAACTTTTCGATTGGATATCCAAATAATATTGATCTGACCCAGCATAGCCCATAAAGAAAAGTGTATTTCATAAAACATGTCTACCGTGTCATTATCATGTGTCCCCGTATAAACAACTTGGTTGCTCTCATGGTTATGAGGCAAGTGAGGATTGTCAGCGTCACTTCCAAAAGCTGCACAAGAGAATGGAAGGACCTTAGATGTTAGACACTTATAACAAAGATTGTCATTTGCAGGTGAAAGAACCGGAAAGTCGATATGATTAGGGTTCTTTACCAAACTGGAGCACAGCCATTCCAGGAGCACCAATGGACTTTCTTAGCTTAACTACATCCTCCGTGATAACGCCCTGCGATAACATAATCTTTTCAGGAAGCTGAACCAATTTAACTGAGATTTGCACAAATTTCTTGGACAACAGATGCCTTTATTAACAGTTACATGGATTGTATCTCTTAAAGTGTATGAGAACCAAGTTACACAATAGTGATTGACTAAAAGAAGAACGTGCGTGGGAAATTAGCAGCAGTTGCAATGGCTGCTCCGGCTTTCCTCTGCTTTATAGTGAATTAACTTCATACTGAATCCTCTCTTGTTTCTTTTTTTTTGCCCCCTTTTCTTTTTTTGGTTAACATTTTCTTCCAACTACGATGTGCATGAATTGGATTCTTAAGAATGGCCTATAGAGCCCGAAAGACAATTTTCAAACAAAGTAGAAGCCATTATTACCATGGAATGATGTTTATGCATGATGATTCCATTTTATGTGTGCCTAATTCAATCTGGTGAAGCTCTTGTTACTCCAGAAATGTTAACCACTATGCAGCCAATCAAAATGTGCACAGAGTCAAACCCAAGCCCTCAACAGTGCAATAAACTATCTGAAATATCATCGACTGATCTTTAGTGGTGCTAAGCCCCACCGATGTAATACCATCTGGAATCATTCAGCATTTCCATTCTAAACATCTTTAGTTAATGACGACAACAGAGCTAAGATAGCAGGTTGTCAAACAACTCTTATGAGCACATGTGGATGGGAGATGTAACTAACTTCAGTGCAGATCAAACGCATAATATACTGAGATAAACAAGCTATAGGACTGAAAAATTCTTGACACATTGAGATATAAACATATAACTCCCACAGAGGCCTGACTCTAAAAACCCAGAACAGGACATCAATGAGAAAACAAAGAAACTGAATGAATATCACAACCCATCAGCTGACCACCAAGCATCAATATCAAACTCCATACCTAAGAAGGTTTCATCCTAGAATGACTGTCAATGGTTTTTAAGTCTCACATAGGAGTTAACCATATACTGACTAGACAAATAAAATGTAATTACAGGCTAGTATAATAAAAAATTTCATGAATACTCTACCGGTGAAAGAAGACATACCAAATCTTCTGCTATTATGTTCATCTTTCCAAGAGCTTTGGAGATGGCATCAAACAAAGGCTTTCCAGGTCCCACCTACTGCCATCAAGTGAAGAAGTATAGTGGACATATATGAAAAAGATAACTTAAGAAACTTCACTTTTAAAGCTAACCTTCCATTGCCCAACCGTCGCAACTTTTGCCTCTGTTCAGGTAAGAGTATAAGATTAGATTAAACAAAACAACAGAGGTTATATTTCATTAATCTATGATAACTAACCTGCAGGAACAGCCCAAAATCCAGCAAATCCTCTAAAATGGTCTATCCTGAATTCATCATAAAGACTCTGAGCTCTTCGCAACCTCCGTATCCACCATGAGAATCCTTCATTATCCATCGCTTTCCAGTCATATAGAGGGCTTAATTCAGGCACACAGTCAATTAGTATATTAGTACATAGCAGACAAATGGCAACATGTAGTGCATATAGGTGAGGCAAAGCATGTTGGCAACAAGATGCATGATTATAGAAAAATATCATATAGCTAGCCTTGCAACTTGAATTTCTGAGCATGAATCTAAGTTCCATGCAGTCCAGCTAAACTACTGATCATGGACAACAACACCACTTGAGAAATATGTCCTGGAGATATAATCGCTTCAAGCAGATATGCGGATAGCCTCCCAGTGATGGTCAGATAACTAGGTATGCCTAATTAGCAAGAAAGAAGCAACCTCTCTTATCCTGGACAATATAAAGGGCACTAATTGCCTCCTCATGTAGGCAGCTGTAAATTTCCACTGGTTGACTGGTTGAAAATTTTTCCCTTTTTTTTACTGCTGTTTGGTTTGCTTTCGGTGATATCTGAAAGGCAACATTAAGCAATGGTGTCCTGACAAGACAAGTCAATACTTCTAGAATCCTCTGACTTTGGTTACCTTTTCCAGCCAACTACATTCATTTCAAGAGTAAGAAACTGGGCACTGACAATCCTAGCGAGGGTAGTGGTGGCCCCCACGCCCCAGCCTCCACCCCTAGGTATGTTGTTATTCAAATTAAAATTTTATTTATTGATATTTTAATGAAATTTTATGTCTTGATCCCCAACCCCAAATTCTTGATGCGCCACTTGTCTAGTGTTGGACGTTTCAGTGCCGACTTAATGGCTGATGTGTTTTCCTTATCAGCTTTTCACTTCATTTGCCACAATTTGTCTCTGATAACCATTTTTTGAATATTTCTCATTCATCCATCAGTTGATAACTTACCGTAGTGAAATTGTTAACTTTGAATGAACATAGTAGAGATTGACAATTGCTCAAAAGAATCTGAAGGTAATTATTTCACATTACTTCATGAAAGACACATAAAGGACATAAAATACATAGCAGCATCTATCTACAACAGATTTTACAGCTTGTCTTATGTACTTACTGTCCTACAGAGGAATCAATAATATGTAAATGCAAAGCCAAGTCCATCTAATTTCAACAAAATGTGGCAAAAAAACAAGCAATCATCTGCTAATTGTGCTCAATTTTATATGCCACACATACCTGTTCCACAGTTGACCAGTCTCACTGAAAGCATCAGGCGGAACGCCACTAACCAACAAAGGGAAACCTTTCCTATTCTGCGGTATAAAACAATAATAAGCAATTTAAAAAGTGCCAGGCCCATTGGCATGGTCCCCATAGAAGAACTAGTCAGAACTGAAAATGATGTCCCACCAGTAAAAATCGTTTCTTATTTGCCCAAACGTCTGCACTATGATAATCAACATAAATTGGCATGTCTCCCATGATTCTGATGCCCTTCATGTGAGCATACTCACGAATTTTCTGCCACTGCCTTTGGAACAGAAACTGTTGTGCGACAAATACATCTATCTGGGCCAGTAAAAGAAGAACAGTATATCAGCAGTTCCTAATATTATGGAAGGGAAGCTCTACAGCACAAAGCAAATGCAATTTCTAGTTCAATGGACTTACAAAATCTTTTTTGCTCTGGTAAATTTCTTCCAATGCAGCAAGGTGGCGATTTTTTAATGGTTCAGGCCAATCATACCAGCTGAATGTGTCCAAAGTATCATCAATAGCAGCAAAATAAGCTGCATCTTGAAGCCAACCTGCAGGATAGAAGGGATTAACTAAGTTATTTGAAGCTTTGCATGTCTAAGCTAGTTCTAAGTGAAAATAGTAAAATTTGGTTCAAGAAAATCATTATCAATTGGAAGAGAGAAATAACAGAAGTGAAATGGGAAAATTAGAACTGAGCGAATAGAGCAACATAAGGATAACAGATAAGAATCAGTGATGGAGGAAGAAAATGGAAGCAGCTAATGTAGCATATCAGTATTCAAGGATATTATGCAAATGCTAGTGGTTGAATCTCAAATTATGCACATGGTCTGGTACACAAATCTGTAACCTGTTAAACAGACTAAAGTTACTTTCCTTGCCCATACACAATTTTGAACGATCATTTTCCTAGGAAGATACCTTTCTGTCTAGATAGGAAGTTTTTATCATTTTCTTGGCCAAGTTGGGTAAACTTTTTCCAATTAAATTTATTGTTGATTGGGGGCAGCCAATGCATGAGGAGTGGAGAGTCTTTCAATAAGCTCCTAATTCATGATGATTGCACATCTAACAGTTCGGTCCCAGCACAAAATGAGAAGCACTCTGTTGGAGGGAATTTTTTTTAGTTCCCTTTCATTAAGCATCACGATAAATTATGACTGGAAAAGAATTTAGGACCTTTGAGAGACAAAAATTCCGTAGAGAATGCTGAAGACATTCTATATATATTAAAGTGATTAAGTGGGAGATAAAAATGGCGTGATGTGGCCACTTCAAGGATATTTCAGAAAATTTCTTCTCTTTTTACTTAGAATTTTGGAGTTGGTAAATCAGTGTGGACCACAGGTGCTACTATTTAGATTCTTTTTTTTATTCTTTTGCTCTTTTGCTTGGAAACTACAAGTCACTCCTTTTCTCATTTTTTAATAGGTAATTTAAGGTTAACCTTAAACTTCATTACTTAAAAAACCAAATTTATTTTTAAATATCGAATAAATTACTCTAAAAATAAAATTTGTCAACTATCCACCTATTTGCACTAGGATTATTATTTGAGAAGTGAGGTATAAAGCCACTGGGAATATTGGCAATACATACACGTAGAGGTGACATCATTTCATAGGATGTGACATAACTTTTCATATGTAAAGAATAAAAGTTCGAGAACATCAACTAAAAAGATCTAATACTTTCTCATTCACGATTTTAGAAAGTGTTAAATATTGTTTAAAAAAACCAATCTAATTTCCTGACAAAAAGAAATTGCTAATCATCATGTGACGAGGTTCGTATTCAATCATTTTACCTATGCTTGACCATGATTTATTACCAATGCCAATAAGTAAGTCGATAAATTTTATAGTATGTAAACATACAATCGTTACCTCTATTTGAGAGTCAGAATGAAAGCACATATCAAAATCTGGGGAATACTAAGCTCATTAATGTTTTTTTCCTCATGATGACCCATATGAAGTGCAAAATTTGTCATTAATCCATTTAATCCTCAATGCTTAGATATTCTAATTAAGTATGCATAATGAGTGATTCATCAGTAAATTAAAAATGTTGCCTTGCTTATTGCAGTTCTAAATTTACTTGTAAGGTTAATGGAAATTACAATTTTTAACATCCATGAATAAGTACATTTACACAAGTGTAAAATACAATTTTTGCAATCTTTAAATATCTCCCAACGTGCCAATTATATGTTTTGCTATTTTAGGGTCTTCCTTTTTTTTTTTAGTGAATAAGAACCAATATTTTTGGTTTTTGCTGGAGACTTACCTGAGGTTAAAATTTCATAATTTCCTCTCTTTTTTCAGTTTTTTGAGTTGATGAATGTCATATGCATCTTTTTCTTTATCTTCATAACTATCCAATTATATACAGAAGTACTTCAAACCTCCAACAGACCATATGTTGATAAAAACTTTAATTTAGACAGTGCAGATGGAATATAATCTATGTAAAGGTTTCTATATCAATTCTATTTTCCCCATGATAAAAGAAGAAGAAGAAGAAGAAGAAAAAAAGAAAAAAGAAGAAGATTTTCTCAATTGTTTCTCTATAAAACAGAATTAAAGCAATTGTGCTACTTATACAAAATACTCTCCATTTTTATATGTGCTAGAAAAGTTTATTACTAATTTCTCATTGAGAGAATCAAAATAAATATAGTGACATGTGGATTTTTTCTTACAAGTTGGACTTATATGTGTTTCTTCATGTAGCAAACTTTTTTAGGTCTAACCTACTATTAGCTAAGTCATCATGAAATTTATGACATTAAATACTTCACAAGCTATTTTCTAACTTTGAAATAAATTTTAAGACAAAAGGTATGTATTGATATGTAAACACCAACTGGTCCCGTGTGTCTGCATAAGTTAGATTGTAGTTAAAACATTAACCATATGAAGCCTGGATTGCTGTTTGGGTCTGGAAAGTTCTTACCTTTTCATAATTTGACTGGGTTAACAGGACTTCTCTCCCTGATGTAGTAATCAGCCCTCCGCCCACTCTCTCAAACCCAACCTCCTAGTAAGCATGGCTGTTAAACCATGCAATTCTTCCAATTACAAATTCCACCTCTCTCAAAAACAGCATTAATTAATTTTTTGCTATGTTCTCTCTGTAGGGAAAAGCCAAAACTCAGTCCCTATAACCGATTTTGGCCCAATTTTTCAAGCTTAGCATGAAAAGACAGGACATCTGACTAAGTTTTATAGGTCAAGCCCAAGTTGAATATCAGGACAGATTTTGACTCTTTTATCATCATTACCCTAATTCTGATGTCCTCTATCCAGAAATCCTTTATTCTGTAACATGGAGTAAGAACAGAGTATGACCTGATGTATCTTCCATCTTAAAATGAAGAGCATCCCGGCAAACAAAATGTCAGACAGCCTTTATTTACAATGTCAATAATGCATCAAACTTTCTTATTGTTTTGGCATGGTGCGATATACTAATTCATGAAAATGGTGAGAAAATCTATTAAAGTATATACAGTCACTCAACAATCTCCTGACTTGAGAAAAGTAAACAAAAGTTTAAAAAATGTCCACAGAGAAGAGTATGCCAAAGTCAATGACACGATATTCAGCTCTGCAAAAGTAATAAAACCAGTCTCACTTGATATATGAGGGTCATTACAGAAGTCTTCAAACTGACGCTTGAGGTCTCCTTCACTCTGTAGGAGCCTCTCTGCAGCCTAAGGATATAAAGAGCAATTAATTTAACTTGAAAAGCCACTGCAAAGTCAATATATTTGTATATATATTGCTAGCCAGAGTATTTTGTATTTAAGAAACCAAAGTTCAAGACCATATAGTAATTGAGGAAGAAAAAATTCCCTTTATAGGTAAAAGGATGACAAATTGAGCACCAAGGGGGTGAAAACCCATATCCAAAATGAGCTCAGAAAACTAAAGCCATACACAAAACAGCTCTCAAAACAAAACGGGAGCTCAATTACAGGACAAATGATCAACTATAGTGTCTAAGAATTTTCATACATGTACAAGTTTCCACTAAACCAAAAGTGTAAACCTTCAAGCCAATTTCCATTAAAAGGAGAAGATCCCTCCCGAACCCAAGCTATCTTGTTCCACTCCTACCAAATCAACCACAAAAGGAAAAGGAAAAAAGAAAAGAGAGGAACCTTCTTGTCTTGTTGCACCATAAGTGAATGCCCTACCAAGCCCATAGTTTTTGCTCAACAGAACCTCCAATAACCCCAAATAATCCAGTGCAAGCACAGGAAGCTGCCCAAACCATCCTCATCCAAGAACAATGAAGGAGGAGATGCCACAAGGTCTCTGCATCCTTTTTGTACAGGAAACACCTAAGTATCAATACTTTGTCTCTTTGTTGTAGGTTATCTAAACTGAGGATTCTTCCCTAAGTTGCCTCCCAAGAAAAAAAGAAGCTCTTCTTGGAATTACTTTCCAAATTGCTTTCCAAGGAAAATCCATTCTACCACCCAACAACCTTGATATCTGGCAGCTCATGTAGTAAGTCTACAGAAAACATTCCATCTCTTCGATTGTTCCACACCAAGGCATCCCCGGAAGCATAGAAATCTTCATATTATACAAAACATAAGAAAGCAAACAAAAACTTCAAACTCCCAATCTTGGGCTTGCCTCAAGACACAATATTTGAAATGATCATACCATTGTTTCAATGATAATAATCCACCACCAATGCCTCCTTGCTGGTGATGTCAACCAGATTTGGGAACTGATCTTTTAAAGCCATGCAACCATGCCAAACGTCAGATCACAGAACTCCCAATCTTGGCCTTGCCTAAAAACTCATATTCCTAATGATCATACCACTGTTTGAATAATAACCATCCACTTCCAATGCCTCCTTGCTCCTCGTGATGTCAAATGTCACCCAGATTTGGGAACTGATCTTTTAATGCTGGGTCGCCATGCCAAACGTCAGACCAAAACTGTGCCCAATTTGTGTTACCTACTTTAAGTTAAGTAAGAAGAAGGAACTCACTCCAATCCTCTCTAACCATCTTTCATACACCAGTGTTGTGAGAAGCTCCCCCAACCTTAGTGATCCAAACTGCCTTTTCAAGACCAAAATTTGCAACCACTACTTTATTCCAAAGATGTTGACAAGGAAGGCATTTGCTGAGAAGAGCCTAGTCAAATAACAAGAGGGACTTAATGGCTATGCCACTGCAGCAAAAGGTTGCTTGATTGCTTTTCAATTTACCAAATGGAACTTGCAAACCTCCTCGGTCTCAACCCACAAAATATTATTTGAATGGCTTCCAACATTGTAGCTACCTAGAGGGATGGGAAAGGGAGACATGAAATAAATAGGAAGGTTGGATAGAGTACTTTTAATAAGATTAAGTCCCCCACTTTGGACTGGGAAGATCTTTTCCCACTGGACGATCTCCTCTCAAATTTCTCAAATCAGTGTCCAACATACGATTGCTCTTGAAAGTAGCACAAGTGACTGAAAAAGAACCTAGCTGACAACCCACAACCAAAGATGACAACGTGTCTTTCATTCCTTCACCTTGTCAAATATGCTTGCTTTACTAAGATTGATGTTAAACCCAAAATTGCCACAAAACCCAAGAGTACAATCATCTAATAAAGTAACTATTGAACATCATCTTCACAGACAATGATAGTATCTTCTGCAAGATGACATAGAAAGTCATTTCCATCCTACAACTGTCCACTTTAAAGCCAGAAAATCAACCCAACTCAGACACTTTTCCACTGCATTTTGCTAAGTACCTCCATCGCCAGGATAAACATCTAGAGGTGTTAAGAATGTCTAGAATTCTGTTTCAGGCATTCAACCCAAATTGAGTTTTGATACCCAAATTGTAATTTGTGGTGAAAATGGACATTTAGTATTGGTAGCGGAAGGGTTGGGACTAACAAACCCAACACCAATCCTTGAAGGGGGTGTAGGGGCGCAGCCCCCGTAGTCAGGAGCGGTATAAATTTTCTCAAGTAATTAGGTTTTAAGCAGAGACAAAAGGAGTCTCAAGTTTTTCAAGCCACCTTTTGTAATCATTAAATTTCCATAGTGAATTTTGCTTCTCCTCTCCCCGTAATTTTTCCCACATCAGTTTTATACGTAAATCTATGGGTTCTTTTATTCTTCTCAATTTTAATTTTGTTGTAGTTTCTGCATTGGTCATAACAAAGGGGATAAAGGGTCACCTTGTCTATGACCCTAAAAACATTTAAAAGAACCAGTTGAGCAACCATTAACTAGAACAGAAAAGCATAGGGTCGAAATACACAGTTTTATTCAATTACAGCACTGCTCCTGAAGCCTATCTTCTTCAAAACAAACAAGAGGCAATCCTGCAAAACATGATCATAAGCCTTCTCCTTATCAAGCTTTCCAAAAACACCTTTCTTCTTTGTCTTAAGCTAGGAATCCTCTAATTCATTGGCAACCAAAGCTGCATCTAGAATTTGCCTCCCTCAAAATAAGGACTTGAGGAACCAACACATTACCGATAATGCATTTTAATCTCGTTGCGAGCACCTAAGTAAGAATTTTGTTGCATTGCTCACTAAATTAATAGGGTGGACATCCATGATGTTAAGCGCACTGCCTCTCTTAGGAATAATTCCAATATAAGTAGCATACAAACTACATATGTATGATGGGCAAAAGCCTATTGACTGACACATATCATGACTTTGCATACATATAAGAGCAATTGGAGGAAACATGAACAAAGATAGAAAGTTACACTATGCCCAAATATTTTTAAATGTGATGCAAGTTAACAGGTATATAAGAGATGGCTATAAATTATTTACCCAATTACCTTTGCTATCAAAGGATCCTTCAACTCAGCAACAATCGAATAATTCACACTGTCAGCATCACTGCAAATAGGTAACAATTTGTAAGCAAGACACCTACAACCATCATAAGGACCTCAATATGTTTGTTCCTTACACCAACATATAGTTTCTTACATCGCATCTGGAAGCTCATCCTTCCCTAGCAAACCCTCTTTTACAAGCTCCTCTAGAGATATCAGGAGTATGTTGCCACAATTAGCATCCTGTCAACCACAATGGAACTCTCCTTAAATGGCATCCACAGGACTGCATGCCTGGTGGGGATCGATCCAGTTTTTTATAAGGATGTAGTCCTGTTGGTGTAAGTTTTCAAATTCCACTATGACAAAAGCTAATCACGCAAACTGAATCAAAGATTCAGAGGCCAATTATCATTCACATGATATGACAACCACTCAGCAAGGGACATTAAACTGTTCATTCCTGACTCTTGTGGCATAAACTCTCTCTCAGAAAGGCCAATTCAAAAAGTAATGCAAATACCCAAATTAACGACATTATTTATCTACATCACTTCACCACATAGCAATAGGGATAAACATGCACAAGTCCATATGAAAGGTTTTCTTTATGGCCTCTCACTGGCAATCTGCAATAGTAATGTGGAAAAAAAAAAAAACCTGCCTGAATTCCATCAACTGTTTACATTATCTTAAGCATTTCAAAATCTTCATATGAACATGGTACAACTTTCCTCCTGCAGCCCATTGTAAAAATCTCTACCCTGATCTTTATCTATAAAAACATTATGATTCAGACAGACATAACTTAGATTTTGCCTCCAACATCTCAATTTTAAATATCGGCAACAATTGAAAAAAGAATTTGAGCCAAAGTAATTACTAAAAGGCAAAAAGCAATAACCTTCAGTTATTTATCACAGACTGGTGCTTTCTAAAATCAACCCAGGCATTGATGAAGAAACTAGAGAGCCAGTAAGGACAATGAAATTTTTGAGGTTCGGCTATAGAAGGAACACCTTATTTTTTCATGCAATTTCACATATAAGTTACTCAAACAATGAAAAGAAAG
This sequence comes from Eucalyptus marginata, assembly GCA_014182565.1. NCBI lineage: Eukaryota > Viridiplantae > Streptophyta > Magnoliopsida > Myrtales > Myrtaceae > Eucalyptus > Eucalyptus marginata. Next base: position 4,517,027 of record CM024593.1, read on the forward strand.
AAATCTCACAGCTAACAGAACGATAGCAAAAGGAGGTTATGTCACCTGGCCAGAATAAGGAGACCCCCCGTTATATGGTTTCCTTGCAGGGGGGACAAGAGGGAGAACCTGAAAAGTGGAAAACAAACAAACAATTCAGATTTAACACCAATAGAATATTTTTAAACAAACAGTTCCAATTGAAAATTTCGACATAATCACTCCCGAAAGACATAGAAGGGAGTTATAACATAGTAAAGACTGCAGCAGCCCATCAAAACTGTACATCTAGCCAAATGCCCCGGTCGATTCTAGCAAAGAAATACCAAATGCAGTCACAAAGCAAGTAAATTCTAATGACTACACCAACCCAGGATTGCCATAGTTGAAAACATAGAATCATGAACTCAATTCCTGAATCGACTCGATGCACCCTGGTTCTCAAATGAAATTGACTGACAATATCCAATCTTTCTTCAAAACAGATAAAGCAACAGAAACAAACTTCATCCTGCGCGGGAAACAATAAAAAACGGCTCAGCCTCGCTTCACGCGAACCTGCCAGACGGAGCAGCCGGAGGCGTGGAGCCAGTCCAGGAAGCGGAACGCCTCCTCGCCGAGGTCCCCGATCCCGTACGGGCCACGGAGCGACGTCGGGTGGAGGAGCACGCCGGCGCGCCTCCGCTCTGTCGCGTCGGCCACGGGGAGCCACTCGGCGTAGTCGGCCGGCAGGTCCTCGCCGACGGCGGCGGCGACAGCCCGGGGGCGGCGGCGCCCTTCTTCGGGGGCGGGCCGGGAGGGCCCGGCACCGGGCCGGCGGCCTCGGGTGGCAGGCGAAGGCCGGCGAGGCGGCGCGTTTGGAGGGGAGTGCGGGGGAGCCGCGGAGCTTGGGAGCGAGAGGAGGAGGAGGAGGAGAGAGAGATGAAGATAGCCATGAAAGGGGAGTGAATCCACTGTGCACAGTAGAGAGAGAAAGTAGAGAGAGAGAGAGAGAGAAGTGGAAGGAAGAAGGACGAAGGAAGAAGGGAGGAGAAGAGGGAGTGTGGCGGACGGGGAACGGGGAGCACGTGAACGAGCGCGGGTCCGGCGGTCGGTGCAGAGAGATTGATTGTTTTCGAAGCTCTGCCTAACGTGGGCCTGTCTCTTTTGAAGTTCGAAATTATAAAATTCTCCCTCACGTGGGCGGATAGATTATCCAAGAGGACTTAGGGCCTGTTTGGTTCAACTTTGGAGAAATACCTGCATTTCCTAAGTATCTTTAGAATAATGGGTATTTGGTGAATGGTGAAGTGTTTGGGAACTTTTATTTTGGTGCAGCATTTGGCAAAGTAGCTTTGAGGTGAAAAAAAAAAGGAAAAAAAGAAAAGGAAAAAGGAGGAGGAGATGTTGATGCAGAGGAGGGGAACGAGTGGGCAATCAGAGCTGGTGGGGGAATGGTGGCTGTGGTGGCGGAGGCGGCTGGTGGCAGTGGTGGTGGGGAGGCCAAATATTTTATTCTTAAAAATAAATTTGGAATAGAATCAAAGAATAAAAAAAGTTACTTCATTGTTTTCGAGTAATTACAAAATCAAGCCAATCCAAATTTCTTTTTCTCTTTTTCTTTTTCTTCCTTCTCTCTTCTTCTTCCACAGCCACCACCATCGATTGTTGCCATCGCCGCCATCCATCGCCACTGATCGTCGATGACTAGTTTGGGTAAGGTCCGGCGAGCTCACCAAAAGCTCGCCTAACAACCGGTGAGGCTCAGGCGATCCTTGGCTAGGTGAGGTTGACCAAGCCTCGCCCAATTGCGAGTGAGGCTCGGCCGACGAGGCTCGGCAATGCTTTGGCGAGGTCATCGACCCTCATCGGCCACTCACTGGTCATCTCGAGGTCGACAATTAGCCAAAGCTTGAAAAAGAAGAGAAATAAAAGAAAAAGAAAAAAGAAAAAAGTAATAAAAATACTATAAAAAAATATAGTTTGGATTAGAAATTTTAAATGTGGTACCAAACACAATTGTATTTTAGAATAGAAATTTTGAGCAATTACCGTATCTTCCAGAGCTCCATTAACTTGAAGAAGAGGGTGTGCGGCGAACGGGGACGGGGAAGCACTTGAAGAAGCATGGTCCGCTGATTCGGCGAGATTGATTGCTTCTAGAGCTCTCTCTAATGTGGGCATGTCTGAACTTATTAACAGGGTTAATACATTGAAAATCCTTAAATTGATACGTTTGTGATAAATTTATCCCAAATTTATTTTTTGATAATCAAAAATCCAAAACTGATACATTTATCTCAAATTAATTTTTTGATCACTAGATATCCCTAATTGGTACTATTATGATAAATTTATGCTCCATTAACTTCTGTTAAATTTAAAGGTTAAATTTCCTAATCTAGATGACATATGATGACGTAGTATGGTGACATGGAAAATCCACATGGAAATTTATAGGGTAAATATCAAGAAAAATCTCAAATCGGTATACGTGTGACAAATTTAACAATACTCTTGTGATAAATTTAAGGTACACATGTGACAAATTTGAGATTTTTCGTCGCATTAACCATATGGATTTCATATCACGACACCATGTGGCATTTACCTTAGCAAATTTAAGAGTAAAATTTGATGAAAATTAATAGAAGGTAAATTTATTATAGATGTATCAATTTAGAGTTTTTATAGTCAAAAAATTAATTTGAGGTAAATTTATCATGAGTGTATTCGGCTTAGGTTTTTATAGTAAAAAAAAAAAAATTAGCTTAAAATAAATTTATCACAAATATACCGGTTTTAGATTTTTGTGGTTAAAAAATAAATTTATCATATATATATATCAATTTGAGATTTTTCAAGTATTATCCCTTATATAAAAACCTAAGTTAATTACTATACTCACATTTCAAAATTTTGTAATTTATCCTAAATCTTTTATAGTAAATTTCAGATCGGATCTCTGGTTCATGCATAGTCCATCAAATTAATGCCGTTTCATTTTCCGAGTTGTCTCCACATTTAAAAATCCAGCATTCACTCGTGCTCTCTTTTCCCCATTTGAGAGTCTTACGGAGTCAGATTTGAGGTCGACGACCTACAAGGCTGGATCGAGATCTCGACCTCGATAAGTTCGCCATCGTTGTGCTCCACCGTAGGGCTCGCGCGGCTCGCGGCTAAACTTCGCCCAGCCTCGGCAACCGCGAATCAAGGGCTCGGCGTGGCTCAAAACGGCATGCTGCGTACCAACACTCTCGGAGTGTTCGTGTCGTGTCTAACACTTCGAGACGTATCCCACACACTTTCCAATACTTGATCAACATGTATCGGACATCAACTCTCCCAACACGTGAGTCCGGAGTTTCAATATACAAGTTTGAAATTTCGAAATATGATTTCAACATGAATGGATTAATTTTAAAAAATTTCAATAAATAATGGGTCAAAATATAAATATGTAAAAATAATAAAAAATGATAAAATAATAAAGAGGGCAAGAAGAAAAACCTAGTATTCTTTTTCTTTAGACTCTCATTTCCGCTTGCACACAATTCACACCCACGTCTTTTTTTTTTCTCTTCTCTTCCGATACATTTTGACATCCGAGTTCATAATATAGATTACTTTTTTTCCTCCAAATTTTATGGAGTTAAGCATGTGAAATTGAAACTATAAATGATACTAACAAATAGTGAATTAATTTTTTTAGTGTAAATTCATTATAGATTCTTTTTTTATTATTTATTTATTTATGAATTTGAATCAAATTAATTTGATTAAAATAATCATAAAAATGATTATTTATCATGTATATATATAAACATACATTTAATAAATAACGTGTCCCAACGTATTGAAATTCTTTTTTTTTTGTTTTAAAAAAAGACGCATTAGCATATCGTATCGCGTCATGTCGCATGTTGCGTGTCGGTGTCAGTATTATTAGGCCGCGAGCAATCCCGTTATAGGTAGACATGAGTATGTAAGGAGAGGGGCGTGGAAAATGCAAGGAGTCGGGCTTCTTTGACGGCATCAAGTTATGTCATCGTGTGTGAGAAAAGGTCAAGCAAAGATACCAAAAAGAACATCCAAAATTTTCTATCCCAACGACATTTTCTATCCTCTATTTTCAAATATACATCTTGCATAGGTAATATGATAAATGTGCCGAATTCTAGAGTATTTTATATAAATGCTGATAGTTGGTAAATAAAAAGATACAATCTCCACCGTTAAATTGAAAAACAATCAACAATTGTAATGAGAGAGACTTTTACATGAACGAGGGTGTTGTCCTTCATTTGTATTCCTCCAACACTTGCACAATATAAAACATTCCCTCCCATAACTTTTCTCTCTAAATATTTTTTTTTCTTACGATCTGAGTGAGCACATGGTTCTAATCCTAAACAATCAGCACAATCGAGTTATTCAAATCTTGTGCAGGTGTTTCAATGCTTTTCCTAATACTTAAACTAGCACTTGATATCTCAAAATCCCGGAGCATAAACCTTAGGTCTCGATGCTTTCGAAGTTTGAGCATGAATGTTCAATCTTAAAAGCAATTTTTGTGCAACAAAATGCATTCGTGTAGAAAGAGGGTAAAACTAAATTCAACCATGTGTTTGCCCCTTCACTTGGTGAAGGTGGTAACCTCGCGTTCCCAGCATCGCCTCCATTGTAGGATTTTAATCTCAGATTCAATGTCATGACTGATTAGAAAGCAACTTAATCTTCTGAAAAACTCCCTACATTTGTTGAGTTTTCTGGTTTCGTAGTCACGCCGTTAAATAAAATATTCTCGTACTTGTGAACCGATGATATTAACAGGTAGTCAAGATTGTCATCTCATTGTATGAAAATCTCATATAAAAGCTTTCATTATCATTTCATCGTTTTCTTATTTTGAGTGGCTTCGATTGTTCTAAAAATTAAGTACCTATCACCAAACAAAAATAGAAATGGACTATATAATCAAGATCCAAGCTACACGTAAAGACGGATCTTGTTTTAAATGATGTGAAGAGAAGAAACACATTAATAAAAGAAAAATAAAATAAAATACAAGAATAACTAAAATCTGCAAACCAGGTAAATACAATGCTTATAAAGAAACATAGAATCGTGGCCTGAATTCCTCGATTGACTTTATGCACTCCACTTCTCGAGGAGTGAAATTGACAAAAAAATATCCAATATTTCTTCAAAGCGAATAAAGAAACAGAAAGAAACTTCACTCTGCGGGAAATAAAAGGGGAAGCCTTGCTTCAGGCGAACCTACCAAACAGGTTAATACCCTAAACAATCCTTAATTTTATGTCCAGTCTCAATTTTATCATAATTTTTTTCTTGTAAAAAATACCTAACTTTAGGTTCATTCTTAATTCCACCCTAAACTTTTTCTGTCCAATGAAAAACTCTCAACTTTATGTCATATTCTAATTCTACCGTCTAGTCCCAATTTTACCCTAAAATTTAATAAAGCCAATTATTACTTGAGTCACAAATTTGTTCAGGTAACCCTCCATTCAAAATTTCTCATTGACAATTGAGAGATGGGAAACTCTCAAGCACGAGCTGTTCGAGCGTCTCAAGCCAAATGTCCCGAGCACGAACTCTCTAACCATGATAGATAGAACACTCCTAAACAAAAGAGATTAAAGACCAAGCGCAAAAGTGAAGATCCTCGAACGAAATGGGAAGAAGACTCTTTTAAGAGTAAAAGTAAATGAAGAAAGCCGACCCTAATTGCTCTAGTTTTTACCCAAATTTTAGATCTAAGAAGACGTTGTTTGAGCTTATATGGCAATTCATCTCAAAAAACCTCTTCTTAGATATAAAATTTGTGAAAAAAAGAACTAGGACAATAACGTGTAAATGCCACTTTAGATCACTGAGGGGGGATTTTGGATGGAGGGTTATAGAGGCAAATTTGAGACCCATGTAAAAGTTGGTGATGTTTTATCAAACAAAAAAAAAAAATGATAAATTTATAATTAAAACTAAAGCTAAGGTGTTTTTAAGAAACAAACAAAATTTACAATAAAATTGAGACTGGATCTAAAGTTGAGAATTTTTACAAGACAAAAAATATTTACGATAAAATTGGGATTGAGCCTAAAATTTCAGCTTTTTATAGGTTATTAGGCCCCTGCCGAATGGAGCAACCAGAGGCATGAAGCGAGTCTAGGAAGTAGAGGTGTCAAAATGGGTCATTGACCCATTTATGGACCAATTTCTAGTTAAATGGGTCGTTAATGGGTCAAGTCTTATTTCTCAAAACACCCATAATGGGTTTTAAAAATAAAGAGGTTGAGATACATGGGTCTTATATGGGTCTGAGAGCGCACCCATTTATCAACCCATTAAAAATGAACCCATTTGCAGGGACAAGTCCCTACTAGAGGTGGTAAAATTATAATTTTATTTTTATTTTTCTTTTCTTTTTTTTTCTTTTTCTTTCCTTTTTTTTTTTCTTTCTTCTTCCTCCGGTGGCCAGCACGGCGGTGGCGGGGACTTGCCAAGCGAGCCTCAAGCTCACCAGAGGCCTCGCCAGATCTGGCAAGGGGTGAGCTCAAGCTCCCCCGATGCCGGCGAGCTTGAGGCTTGTGTCACGGGCCGAGAGTTTCCTTGGCCTTGGAACGACCCGTGAGGCGCGGTGAGCGGAATTCACCGGGCCAGCCTTCCTTCTATAATTATCCCAACGATCAATACGATGAATACTTCTTCGTGCAAGATCCTACCACGCCCGACTTCGCTTGGGCGTCTAGTCCATCGAGTAAGGCGGCGGTACTCTTTAGGCACAACAACCTGGTTTCGGCCGCCATGGCCTCGTCGGGAGAGCGGCATCGGCTCCCGAGCCCGGTTTGTGCACGGGAGGCCTACCCCGTCTTTAGAGCTCCTAAGTGATATAATCCTTCTATCCTAGAACTCCTAGCACCAACCGTCCTGACGCCACTCCCACGGACCAGTTGTGTTCTACCCTTCTGCCATTTCACTCTTCACCCGATAACCCCAAGCTCCACCCACAAGGTCACGAGTACGGGAGGATTCACGGACCGTGACATTCTCCCCCACTCAATTCCGCAACGCCCTCGTTGCGGGCTGTTCCGTCGCTTCACCCAATAGAACAGACTCACCCCTCCGTTGCTTGCTTCCCTCGATCAAAGCTGTTCACGAAACTCCAGTCACTTGTGCTTCCCGACAAGTGTGGTCCCCTAGCCAACTGCACTCCTATGGCAGCACCTTCTTCCGCCTACTAAGCTCTTCTTGATTTCAGCAAGCCAACGAGAGGTCTCCTTGGTGGAAGCGTGATTTGCACTCTTCTTAAGATTCACCCACTTGATCAAGGAACGTATCCCCATTCGGTGAGCAATTCGGTTCCTTCCTATGCCCCCATTGCCATCCCAGAAGCTAGACGAGAGCCGCACGTTGTCCGAGCCCCCTGGCCCCGGCGATCACTCTCCGCCCTCATAGGACCGGGAAGACCACAGGCTTTTCCCCGAATCACCCACCTACTAAAGGGATCTCTGCTCTGATACCACTTGTCACGGGCCGATCGATCTAGCGTTCCCTTGCCCGTGCGGCCTTAGGAATTCCTCCCAAGTCAGCCTTACTCACACTCACTCACAAGGATCGTAGAGAGAGAAACTCTAGAGAGAGAAGCTCTGGTTTTGTATTTCACTTGAGAATGAGATGATACAAATGAGGGGGAGGAGTCTCCCTTATATACAAGTACAGTAAACCGTATCCGTAGATCTCAGGGATCCAACGGTGGAGATTGCATCTCCCAACTACCCACATTTATTCCCAACTACCAGCTACTCGCATTTATAACGTATGCGTACAAATACCGTATTTACCCGCCCAGAGTATACTCGATAATACTCTAAGTCTCGGGGATATAGGTCGAGGGTCGGATGTGTCACGCCCGTCCTCAAGAACCCTCTTGGCTTTGTATTCTCACGGGCCGTGACACTTGCCTGTGGCTGGCCGCTGGCCATTGTCGTAGTTGGCGGCCAGCCAAAGAAGAAGAAGCACAAAAAAGAAAAAAAAAAATTATATTTAAAAAATAAAAAGAAAAATAATTAAAATTTTAACTTTTAAAAAATTAACAAATAATTAAAATTCAATTTTTAAAAATAATTATTTTAAAAATTATAACAATTGTCTATTAAATTTGTGTTGTATAAAACTATTTTAACAATATCATTTTTAAAAAAAAAATAATATATATATATATATATATATATAAGAAATAAGCTTGGAAGTTTTTCGTAATATAATCTTTAAAAAAAAAAACATAAGAATAAGTTTTCCTAAATTTGATTAAATATGAAAATATTTTATTAATATGGGTCGAAGTCGGGTATGGATAGGAAAATTTACATTATGCATAAATGGGTTATAAATGGATTAATAGGTCAATTTTGATCGACCCATTAATGACCCGACCTAAATCTGACCCGACCCACTCGTTTGACACCTTTACCAGGAAGTAGAATGCCTCCTTGCCGAGGACTCCAATCCTATACAAGCCTCATAACAATGTCAGGTGGCAGAGAATGCTAGCGGGCCTCTGATTGCTCGGGTCGGCCTCAGGGAACTTCTCACCGTAGTCGGGGGTCAAGTCCTCACCGGCGGCAGCTCGAGCGGCGCCCTTCACATAGCAGGCTCGAAGAACCTAGCTCTAGGCCAATGGCCGCGGATTGCGGGTGAAGTTCGGAGGGGCCGTGCATTCGGAGGGGGATGCGGAGGAGCCATGTAGTTTGGGAGTGAGAGATGAGGAGAGAGAGATAGAGATCGCCATGAATATAGAGTGGAATCTACTGCGCAGGTCCGGTGGCCAGGCGAGATCGATTGTTTTCAAAGTTACTCTAACGTGGGCAAGTCTTCTAAAGTTGGAATTACAAAAAAATTATCTTCAACTTGCTCCTCATGTCAAATTTCAAAACCTATCATTAATCCTCAATCTTAATAATAAATTTCAAATCGGATCTCTCACTCTAACATAATTCATCAAATCACCATTTTATTTTCCAAATTATCTCCACACATAAAAAGCTAACATCCACTCACATTCTCTCCCCCATCCAAGAGTCCTGCCGAGTCCGACACTCCCATGACGTCTGATTCCCTCCGCCGCGGCGCAGATTTGAGGTCAGGACAGCCGTTCACCCATGTCAAGGCCATCGAGCTTCACTACAGAGCTCGGGTGGCTTGCAATGGCATGCCATGAACGATCTCGTTATAGAGAGAGAGAGTAAGAAACAAGTTTGCTCTTGATCTCGATCCGCTTAATCTTGATCCGCTCAGCTGAGAGTCGCTCGAAGATGGTGCCCGCCACGTCCCAAAATGTTTAAGACTAAATTAGTCCAATTAAAATATTACGATAAGTTTAAGATTTTTATTTTTTTTTGGGTACTTTTTCCCATATTCAATCAATGTGGATCAAGTCCACAATGAACTTGCTGGATGGAAGACAGATAACCTTTCTATGGCTGACTCGACCACTCTCAGCTCGACTCGCCGTCTCCTCCGTCCCTATAAGCTTCCCGATCTTGTTCGCAAGGTTAGCAAGAAGAATTGTCGGGCATTGGAGCTATGCTCTTCTCGATCTCCGACCGGAGAATATCTCCTCGTTCCTCGACGTGATCGGGGCGATGCGTGTGAAAGACCATTGCAGAGTGGTGTTTCAAGGGTGCAAAAACCAAGTACCCTGCGCAGCTAGTACTTGAAAACAAAGAACATCGAACAAGAAAGTGCACTATAACCACCATGTTTATATATCTAGCCACCTAATCAAATCTATTTTACACCTCAACCCAACTCTATCAGATCAGATCACAGTATCAGCTCTCTTGCAACGGCATCGAATTCTGCCTCCAGGGCTTGTTTCTTTACATGCCGATCTCGTTATTCGCAGTGAATTATCTTTATCTTATAATACTATATGCCTAATTCCCAGCTGGACTTCTCATTCTCGCTATTCTTTCTTACTTTCTTGGTATATATCAGCTAGAATTTTCACACACAAGAGAAGGGCTATGAACTCCCGGAAACCTCGAATGGCATGGCTGCATGATCCTGCGTTGTCCAATCCTCGCTTCACATCTCGTCGGACCAATCACTAAGCTCGCTTTCATAGAACAGCCCGTCAACGATCTGGTCGATGAGAGAGTCGATGAATGTGTTGCAGCTGAGGGAGAAGATACGACCTACTCTGGTCCGGGCGCTAGAGAACCAAGCAAAGAATGCGGCGCAGGCGACAGCTCCGAGGCACACCCCTGCTGCTTCGGCGATTCCTTGGACATCCATCTTCCTGAACAGGGAGTTTCCGGTGACCGCCTCCTCTGCCAATGTCGCCGCGAAGACAATCTGGTCGACAATAACATCCACTTTCATAAGGTCAGATCATGCACTTCCTGATTCATATCAGTCAATGAGCAAATTCTGGGGAAACAGATCAGCATAACATGAGACAAGGCAATAACCGTTTCGACACGAAATGAGCTAACCATGTCCGGACGGAGCACTGCGTACTATACACACGATATAACCGGCACATCAGTAGCCGAACATTTCGATACTTAACTCACATTTAACCTTTCAACTTTATAAAATATTGTAATTTTCTAGGATGGGCAGCTCCAAGCTTCTGTACAAATTGGGCACTCTCCAACCCCAAGAAGAAATCTGTAAAATTTGGCCTTACATGACTCATGCCTATAACTTTCGACTGAAGAATTGACAAACAGCTCTCCTTGTATCTACATCCAAGAAATTGCAGACAACCCACCAACCATAACAACCTCCGAACTACATCAGCACAAGTAAATTCACCTTAGGTACATGTAATATCATGAATCAGGCAAAACACGAGTAGAATCCGAATCCATGGTTAGAATCTGAAACTGTATATCCTAGTTTGATGAGGAATTCAACTTGTACTATTCACCTTGCCACTGAAAATATCTTCTGCTACAGTAAAGTAAAGGAATAGAAGACTACAAATCTATCAATAATAAACAGAGACAGAAGCATAACCATGGATCTTCACTTCGATCATGCAGAACAATCGAATCTAGTTGCTCGCACACAATATTTCCAGGTGTATATACAGATACATAGATTCAGAAAAACTGCTGTTGAACTGAAACTTGTACCAAGAACAGTCACATCAAGCAAGTTAGTTTCTTTTCAAAGAAAAAAGATGGGAGACCAAGTAAAAACTGACCATGGCTAAGCGACCGGAGATGATCTCGAAGTCCTGGCTCTTCTTGGAGCTCTCGATGTACTCCGACAGCGTCTCGAAGAAGGGCGACACCGTGTCGCAGTCGCCGCCGTCAACCCTCTTGAACTTAATGCTCCCCACCGGATCAGAGCCGTAGGATCTCAAGTTGCACAGCCGGGGCTGCAGCAGGATCTTCCCGTTGCCGCCGCCGCCGACGTTGGTCGCCGCCTGCTTCAGCCTCTGCACCGAGACCTGGACCGGGCCACCGGCGGGCTCCCTCCTCGCCGCCGACTCCCGCCTCTCCCCCGTCAGCCGGCAGTGCACCGCACGCGCCGCCGCCGCCGTCGCCATGCGCTCCGGAACGCGGGTGGGATTCCAAGAATCTTGGGTCTGCTTTAGCTTCCGCGGTGGCGTCCAGGTAATGTTTTGGAATCTTCGTGGTGCAGTGGAATGACACGTCTGTCGTTTATGCGTGAGGTCCGGAGGGGGTGACGTGCCGGCGGGCCCCGGCGGCGACGTGGCGGAGGGCGGGTGGGTAACGTGGCTGTCAGGTCACGAGGAGTTCTGTACTTCGTAGGATAGCGTGGCGGGGAGTGGTTGGCTACCGGCGGCCTCACGTTCCATCGTGAAAGGCAATTTGCTCTTTCGTGCGGGTGCTCCAAGGTTGCCGCACGTACCGGAGCGGTAGGCCCGGCGCGCGTGATCCGACGTCGGAGCAAATACGAGTGGATGCAGACCGGGCATCGTTTTGGTAGCTAGAACAGCTACTAGCTTGATCTCATGCATCGTGTATAAGCTACGCTGGGAGGATCGAATCTATCTCGGGTAGTTTTTAGGGCGAGGTTATCTTATTTCCATTCATATTTGTCTAAGGTGGTGCATGATAACTATTTTGATTCGTTGTTTTTTTATTTTTCTTTTCTTGGAACATGTTTTACAAAAGAAATTTGTTTAATAATATAATTTCATTTTTCAATTTCTAAGATAAACTTTGTGTCCAAAAAATAGGTTTAGAATAAAAATGAGAAGTATAATTTTTTTACTTTTCTACTTTTGAAACATGAACAAAAATAAAAATTCTTCTTATCATTCACTCCCTCTCTCTCGTGTTCGTTCTCTTACAAGAAGACCACCATCCTCCTCCTCCCTAAGACTCTCCCCTTTGTTGACCCCAAGATTGGCCCATCCCTCCTCCACCCCCTCCGCCTCCACCTCTTCTAGCGGCGGCTACTACCCCTTCACCTCCTTCCCCAAGCTCTCCTCCAACATCAGCACCGGCACCAGCACCTCCTCCCTCTCTAGTAGCACCTCTCTCTTTGGCTTTCGCCATTCCCTCCCGGACCATCATGTCTTCTACAACCTCCCCGAGCTCCACTCTATCACCAACAACTTCCTCGCCAAGCCCCACTACTTCTCATCCTCGTCGTCCTCCTCCTAGCATCACTTCCTCCGTAGCAAGGAGACGCGAGATCGACATGGGTCGCCTCGAGGACCTCCTTGGGCGACCTATCAAAGCCACCCGGTCAGTATTGCGATGCTGCTCGACGCCTTCGTCTTTGGCAACAACATCTTCTTGGTCTACAAGTTTGTCGACGACCTACAAAACCCTAAAATGCCCAATATCACAGTCTTGCAATGTGATCCTCATCCACAACCACATCAAGAGCAGCATCATTGTGTTTGCCACTTTAGGATTGCCCAACTATGTGAGGAGGCAGACAAGAACAACATGTTCCAGGAGCAAGCGGGTCCGATGGAGGGCAGCGGAAGGGGTTGGAAATTCTATATTGTTATCAAATAAATTTATATTTTGAAGAAGAAAAATTTTGTTTTATTATCAACCGCATTTTTCTATCTAGAAACTTGTCTAGAGAATGGAAATTGAAAAAATTATTTTTAATCAAAAATTATTCTCAAGAACAGAATGGTTATTTTCGCGTTCTAAATAAACAATTTTTGGCTATATATTAGACCAAAAACACTAGCCTACGTTAATCTACAATAGTCATTTAATAATCAATTGACAAATATCAAACGGGATACAAAAAGTTATACTCTATGAGACAAGATGAGACCGACGAACTTCATTTCTTTCGATGAAATTTATGATTCAAAGTAAATTTATGTTAGGTATCTAAATAACTATATGCTGGAATTTGGAAATTCACTAATAACTAATATTCTCGAAACGAATTAGAAAATAAAAATAAAAAAAGGCCTAAAGCCCGAATCATACAGCTACGGTCTGGGCCTTCTTTCCCAAGCCGAGCCGACATACCGGCCCACAAAAAAGTCGGGTCCGGCCTGTTCGGGTCGGGCCTCAAGAATCTCTATAGGCACGAGGCATTATATTTGAACCGCATGGATTCCAAATGGCATCTTGATTTTGCGGCTACTGGTTGGCTGCCCTCTTCCTGATCTGGAGCGCGGTGCTTTCAAAATGATGGGTCGTTCTTCAGATGTCCCGTAGAAAACCTCGAAATCGCCTTTAGAAACAAAACACAACCTCAGAATATGTGTGGAATCTTCGTCTAACCTCGTTTATTTTTGTCCATTCATGAAGTGCTCGATTTGCATGTTCATCCGAAGCAAAATGGGTCCATGACCCAACTGTGCAAAATAGCTAATTTGCATGGACATAGGGAAGTGACAACAACATTTTAGGGAAAAAGTGGCAATTAGGTAAAAAGTTGTTTCTTGGGAGATGATGTGATGCGCAGGCAGAAAGGTAAGGAAACAAAAGATGTTTATTTTAAGGATAACTGTAGTAAACCATAAAATTTATTACAAAAGTATAATTGAGTGTTAAAATTTACAAAAAATACAACTAATTCTAGAAACTTGTCAAATTTGATTTTAAACATGTCAATGCTATGTGGGAGAGGGACAACATTAAAAAAAATACCACGTCAATATTTTCCACTAGTCAAATTGGGCAGAATTTATAGAAGAACGTGATTGCACAAATTTGATATGTTCTAGGATTTAATTGCATTTTTTTTTTTTTGTAAATTTTAAGATTCAATTGCACTTTTATATTTTAAGAATTTCAATGCATTTATCCTTTTATTTAATAGAGAAAGCAAAAATGTATTCATGTGGAAACTTGTGATAGTTTTCCATACCTTTTACGAAAAACTAGATGTAGACTACAGTTAAATTTTTTTATGTATTTGGAAAATCTCAAATTTTAAAAGTCAAAGTCAATGAATGGTAAGTTTTAAATACCATGAAAAATTCCAAACTAGTACACCAGTTTAAATTTAACTCAATTTAACTTTGACAACGAAAAACCCTAAATACACCTGTGACATATTTACCTTAAATTAATTTTTGACAATCAAAAACCTCAAACTTATATATTTGTGACAAATTTATTCTCTATTAGTTTTCATTAAATAAAAATTAATACCATGAAAAATCACAAACCAGTACTCTTGTAACAAACGGAGGGCTACCCTAAACTATTATATCCGTCTACTATCACATGTCATTCAACTAAGTAATTTGACAGTAAAATTTAACGAAAACTAATGAAGGGTAAAATTATCACAAGTGTATTAGTTTGTGATTTTTCGTGATAAAACAAAATTAGTTTATGGTGAATTTGTCATGAGTGTATTAGTTGAAGGTTTTTCGTGGTATTAATCCTAAAAGTTAGCACAAAATGTTCTTTAAAAGTTAACCTAACATAACGAGAAAAACAGGTCTGTATCTTTATGAGTTTGTAAAATAATTGTAATGAATTTTATAGAGCGTGTTGTTACAATTTCACTTTTTATGATTAAACCTCGTGGCGGGCACTTTTTCTTAGCACAAAACACATGAAATATTTTAAACATATAGATGTTAACATGTAGATTCACATGAAAATTTGTAGGCAAAACTATGAATGATAATGGGGGACTCCTTTGAGTAGGGGTGATTGGTCCTACGGGGATCGGTTCGGGCTTAGAATTGGAAATTGACTCCATGATTCTCGGTTCCAAAAAATTGAAACTAATTAATTTTTTGTTTTGTCCAAAAAATCGATTTCTTAATAATAAAATACTGACGTCGCATCATTTTATTATAAAAATATATATTCATCAAGTGGCTACATTGTTATTAATTCATATTGAAGACTGTGGTTCGATTTTCTATATGTGCAAAAATGTTTTTTTTTTTAAAGACAAGTTCAATCGGAGAACCAGCAAGCAGCAAGCATTTGAGGCAGTCGTGCACTCACTAGGCCGACGACCTCTCGTTCATTTTCATTTCACTTTTTTTTTACATAATTTTTATTACTTTTCATTTTCTTTTTTTATGATTATATCAGTTGTGATATATGATGTTCAATTAGTTGATAGACATGATATTGAAAGTTCGTCATATGTCTTCCCATTATCATACCATAATCCTTGCCTTGGTGTCCAAACGCAACATAAAAGCATACCTTGATGTACTTCTAATGAAATGGTCTTTGTGCAATGGTGACATTGCCACATCTATTGGCAAAGTCAATAATTATACCCAACCCAGTCGGTCCAACACATGTGAGCCGTTAGATCCTTGTGGATCCCAGGTGAGACTCACATGATATGATGGACTATATTATTAGGCTCATACCGATCACGGGCACCTAAAGTTTTCCGAACTATGGCGGGGGCTAAGCCCAACCGGCGTTCTAGAAACTCAATGGCTTGTCGAAAAACACAGAACAAAACAATCGAAACGAAGGAAATCTGGGTAAAGCTACAAAAGCATACAACTACATGATGAGAATTTGAACATATGTCGAAAACTTCTTTCTTTGTTGCTCATGACCATGGACGATATACAAAAGAAACGAAAACAAAAGAGAATTACATTAAAAGACTTGCTATGTAGATCTACGAGAAAAAGTTGTCTTAGATCGAATGATTCATTAGGCACTTGCCTTCCCCCTGAACTCTCTTCGCTCCTTTTGCCCTCATTTTCTACCTTAACTCATCCAAGCGATGATCCATGGCGTGTTGTCGCCGTGAAGCCGGCGATGGAGATCAAACGGCCATCGCCGGAAGCAGCGTCACACCATCATTCGTAACCCTTCGCTAGATGATTCGACCCAGGATTCCACATCAAAACTCAAATCCTCACAAAGAATATGCTAAGCTCCGGCCCGGTGTTGCCCTCCGGGCTCAGCATGTACAGCGTCTCGGAGTCCTTCGACCCAACGACCCGCTCAAAGTGCGCCCGCATGTAGGCCAGCTCGCCGTCGGGTCCATCCACGTCGGAGTTGCCCGGCAGGACCCCGGCGCCCATCGACACGGGCTTGAGGAGCTCCATCACGCTGAGGTCCTCCGGCGAGGCCTCGCGCTTGACGCCGTACCCGGTCTTCTTCCCGTTGCAGTACATGGTCCACAGGGGCTCGTCCAGGATCTTGGTCTTGTCCTTGTCCGGTCTCTTCTCGCATTCCAGGGCGATCCTCACCATGCCCGAGCTCAGCTCCTTCTGCAGCACGTTGGTCTGCATGGCGAGCTCCACCACCAGCGTGGGGAGGCATTTAGGGGTCTCCTGCATGGACAGGCTGACCCTCCCTTTCCGGTACCCGAACAGCGTGCCGGTCACGCGGGCCCCCGAGGCCGTCCGGTGGGGGTCGGGGATGCCCATCGGGAGGGACGGGAACTTGCACACCGGGGTGATGATGGGGAGCGACCGGAACACGGAGCGGAAGACGCGGAACACCTTGGTCCTGTGCCTTTTCTTCTGGGAGGGCTGGACAAGGGAGAGCGACTGGAGGGGCGGCGGTGGCGGTGGCGAGGGAGGCGCCGGTCTGTGCCAGTGGTCATCGGAGGAGGCGGCGGTTGCGAATCGTGGCTCCCCCATTATTGGATGTTCGTGGACCGGCAATGGAAGGATGCCATGAGAGAGAGAGAGAGAGAGAGAGAGAGAGAGAGAGAGAGAGGGAGGGAGGGAGAGAGGGAACAGGTTTTGCTTCGTTAAGGTTGGTATGGGCATGAGGTTGGAGAGAGCCTTCCGATCCTAAAATTGGGGAAGTTTGAACGTGCCCAATTTTAGCTTCAAGTAATTCCGAATCTGCATGAATTATGTGCATCAAATATGCATACAAGAGGCCATGCATATATAATGCAATCGCAAAGCAACGGAAATTAATTAACCAATCTATATCGATCACGCGAGAGCCTTAATTACTTGTGTGGAATGAATTTTTGATAGCCATAACGCAATCAATGCCAGGAAGATTGATGTGGCATCGGCCGGAGGCTGTTATAAATCAAATGGCACGACACGGTTTCGACATGGCGCCACACGATCTAGCCATAAGAGGATGCAGACATGGTGGTCTAGTATTATATCATAAGTGGTTTGGATTGTCTTCGTTTTCCTATGAGATTGGCTCAAACGAGGGGTCCTCGTATTAGGGTGTGCAAAAAGAACCAACTGGACTAGGAAACACTTGGAAAAGACCAGACAGGCTGGTTCTGGAGAGTTTCTCAGGGTCTCATTTCCATTAAATTGGAATTGGTGAATTTCAGTCCCATTCTCGATTTCGAGGTAGAATTGCCCACCCGGATTGGATCAACTATTTTTTTTTTTTTCAATTTCTTAATATTCTCCATGGAAACCCTAAGCCCTCTTTTCTTTACAGTTTGGTTGTTTTCTCTCTAATTCCATGCCAGTTCTTTCCCTTAGCCTCTCACGCCTCAACCTCTCATGCTTGCTCTTTCCTGAGAAGCCTAGCTTGAAACATGGCTTGGAACCAGTGATTTTCGATCATGTTCTCGATTTCAGGGTGGAACTACCCATCCGGATTGGATCGACTATATTTTTCTTTATTTCTTGAAATTCTTCATGAGAACCCTAAGCCCTCTTTTCTTTACAATTTGGTTGTTCCCTCTCTAGTTTCATGCTAGTTCTTTCCCTCAGCCTCTCACGCCTCAGCCACTCATGCTCGCTCTTTCTTGAGAAGCCCAGCTCGAAACATGGCTTGGAACCGGTGATTTTCGACCATGTTCTTGATTTCAGGGTGGAACTGCGCACCCGGATTGGATCGACTATATTTTTCTTGATTTCTTGAAATTCTTCATGAAAACCCTAAGCCATTTTCTTTACAGTTCGGTTGTTCCCTCTCTAGTTTCGTGCTACTTCTTTCCCTCAACCTCTCACATCTCAACCTCGCATGCTCGCTCTTTCCTAAGAAGCCCAGCTCGGAACATGGCTTGGAACCAATGATTTTCAGGGTGGAACTATGCATCCGGATTGGATCGACTATTTTTTTTCTTAAAATTCTTCACAAAAACTTAAGCCCTCTTTTCTTTACAATTCGGTTGTTCCCTCTCTAGTTTCACGCTAGTTTTTTTCCCTCAAGCTCTTACGCCTCAGCCTTTCGTGCTCGCTCTTTCCTGAGAAGCCTAGTACAAAACATGGCGAGGCCATCGGCAGTAGTTCGATTAATCTCAAACTCACCCCACCATCTTTGAACCAAGTAGCGACCCCCACAATTAAATGCTCGTCCCTATGACCCCCTTTTGCTTCGCCTAGTTCTGTTTAAAGGATGAGCCGAGCTCGGTTTCTCTAGTTTTCGAGTGTTTTATTGAGTTGGTTTCTTTGATATCGAGCATTTCCTAATGGTCGTTTGAGTCTAAGTCTGGGTTTGAGTTCCAAAAAATGGTCGACATCTTCTCCTCACTCCGCACTCACCACATTCTCTATGAAATCCTTGAACCAAGCAAACTTGTCTCTGTGCTGTGTCTCCGAGCTGGCTGCTATGTGTTTGTAATGATGCTTAAACAAAACTGTTTTCTTGTTTAAGGAAAATCTTTATCTGACCCACTTTCAACCCATGGGCCATGGCCTCTTTAATTTTATAAAATGTTTTTTTTTTTTTTATAAAAATCGAAATTATAAATTTTTTTGTATATTTCAATTTTTTTCTTTTCTTTTTCTTTCTTCTTCTTCATCATCTGGCAAGGCTTGAGCTTGAACACTCGAGCTGAATGTTCAGGTGGATCGCTGGCCATCGTCGTGGGGGCGGTCAACCGAAGAAAAGAAAAAAAGAAAAGAGAAAAAGAGAAAAAAAGAAAAAATAATTATTAAAAATTAAAAATTATATTTAAAAAATAAAAATTCGATTTTTTTTAAAATGTCTTAAAAAGAATTATAAAAAATTTCTCATAAAAATGTTTTAACAATACTTTTTTTTTTTTATAAAAAATCATAAAAATGAGCTTTTTTTAGATTTAGTTAAAAAAATTTCATGTTACAGCTTTTTAGTTATTTAATGGTAACTTCAAATCGTGTGCATAGTCTAATTCTTTATAAATATTTCAATTTATAGGTTTTTTTCTTTTTTTAAAATTTTATTTACTATTTTGAATTTAATTTGTTTTAATCCAATTTTGCATTCCCTTGAATGTTTTCATTATCGAACACTTGAATGTTCATCTGTTCAGTTCATCTATTTTGCATTCCCTTTCATGCTATTCGAGTTTACGGTTGTATGTCCCAGCCTTGCCCTATTTCTGTATTCTCATGGGTCCCGGTGCTATTTGACAATGATTGGCGGTGGTTGTTAACATGGCAGCGGCCGTCCGGTGGTGTTTCAAACTGAAATTTGTCATAATTATTGTCAATCTTTGGATTGTCTAGGAATCGAACCGAACTGGTCCCTCCCAGGACTAGGTGGATTGATTCCCGATTCCAGAAACTTGGAATCAGTCCTCTTGGTCGGATTCCCAGTTCCAGGGTGGGAATCGGACCACCTGAAAATCGATCATCCCTACTAGGTACCATGGAAAGATATGGAGCTTGAAAAGCTACTCATGATTTAGCAAGCTCAAGAGATGTTTGCTTGCCTAGTGAAGAAAATGGGAAAAGTCAATTATTCCTAAACCTATTGCAGTAATACTAATTCAGTCCATCCATTTAATTTAGATTGAAAATTGCGACGTAGATGTCAACTATCTTATGTGACAAGGCTAGTGCTGACATAGATTTTTTAAATATTTTTTATTTTTTTCCTTTCTTTTTTTTTTCTTTCCCTTTTCTTTTCGCTGGTGATTAGCCATTGGCCTCGGTCCATAGCTAGTGAGGGCAAGCACCAACGAGGCCCCATGTCGAGGTGGTCTGGCCCTCACCCAACCAAGGCTTAGTGAGGCTATCTTGGCCTAGTGGAGGGTCAATCTCGCCATTTCTAGTGAGGGGAGCCTCGCCAATGCTTGCCGTCACTTAGGCGTGGCCTGACGAGGCTGACCCTCACCTATGGCTAGTGAGGGCGATCTCGCCCAAGCAAGGCTAGCCCTCCTTGACCACCGGCAAAAAGAAAAGGGAAAGAAAAAAATTATAAAAAAAAAAAAAAATTCATGTTAGCATAAGTCATATCACATAGGATGGTCGGTATCCACGTTAGCAATTTTCGCACTAAAATTGGTCAAATAAATTGAATTTGTATCGATATAAAAATGTTTATGAATAAATATGCCTAACTGAAAGTTTTAGGATTCAATTAGTACTAATATAATAAGTTTATGACTTTTTCTAGTACTTTTTCTGAACCAAAGAAGGTGGTGATTGGTCAAACGTAAGAGCCTGTTTCTGCAACTTGGTTCTCTCTGGCTGCTTTATCTATGCTTGGAACAGGAAGAAGAACTACTCCCGATGAGATGGCGAAATGTGGGAATCTGTTCCTTGTGGACTTTAAGGACGATGAAGTTGCTCGGCCCGAACCCATCGTGAGATTTCTAGGCCCATCTTGAAGATTGGGTCTTGCCCCTTGGGAATATGGCTCGAACCGAACTGCTGAATCGGTTCGGTCCAGGCCGCTTCGGGCCTAGGCTGAATTTTATCAAATTTAAGTTAAATAAACAAATAAAATTAATTATTGTATTCATAGTCAAACGCCTAACTAAAACAATTAACAATAATCTCTCTTACCATCTATGAAACGATAGGACATACCTTTTTTTATGCAAGTGGAGTTATGAGAACCGTAAGTACAATTCGAGAAGCTCATTTAGAGCCCAACACATATTTTTCAGTATGTAATTTTAGAATTTATTTTGGGCTGGCTTTAGCTGTCTCTAGTAATTCTAGAAAGGGTTAAAATTTTCATACATCCGTGACTAGAAGTTATGAACATCATTTACATGCCAACGTAATTAAATATAAAGGTGGATGATATTGATACTTGTAACTGACTCATTAGAAAATTGGAAACTGATGAAAACCTGACATGTCCAAATAATAAATTCTCTCTCTCTAGTCTGCATAAGATTTTTACTTCCTTATTTGTTCGTATTGAGAGAGTTCACTAGAGAGGAAAAAAAGATACTAAAAAAGAAGGGTACCAACATGAATGGTGCCTGAACATTATCTTCAATATTTAATTTGGTTCATGAATTTTTTTTTCATTCGATCTAGTCCTTAAACATTCAAAAACCCATTCAATTTAATCCTTGCGTTAACAATTCTAACACCATCATATGATGCGACCATAATTTCTTTTAACTCGATGTTAGAATTGTCATGCTAGCATTTAAGTTGCTTCCACGTGTCTTCCACATTACATCTCTCTCATTATTTTGGCCTGAAAAATAAAGGAGAAAGGATTTGCCAACTTGAAATTACAAAAAAGAAAAAGAAAAAAAAGCAAGGTGATAGACCTAACAAACCTTGACATGATAATTCATGCCATAAAAATTCGTGTAACTCATTTTATGATTTGTTTGTTTAGTGGAAAACGAATTATTTAGAAAAACGGTCATTTACAGAACTTAAAAATTGAATCAACGAATAATATTTTATTATAATCTTAGTCATTAAGCGATTATAATAAAAAAAATGGGAAAAGAAAAGAAAAGAAAGAAAAGGTGAGCGCCCATTCATGTGGCGGTCGAGTCGACTTCACATTCACACGAGTGGCGCACCCTCACGCGCACCAAAAACGACCCTCCGTTCTTTACCTCCATTAGTGCCCTCCTTCCCCTTCCCCCTTTACTTCTCTCTCTCTCTCTCTCTCTCTACTGAAGCTGAAGAAGGAGACGAAGAAGAGAGAGAAAGAGAGCGCCAGCCGAAACTAGCCGAAGGTTCTTCCGGACAGGCGTCAATGGTGGAATTCGGGGACGAGCTGGTGGTCCAGAGCTTGAGGATCCCGTGGCTCATATGGATCCAGCTCCTCGTCATGCTCCTCCTCATCCTCCTCCTCTGCTCCCTCACCTCCTCCCCCTCCGACGACCCTTCCTCCTCCGCCGCCGCCGCCGCCGCCGACGCTCCCTCTTCCTCCTCGTCGACGCCGACGTCGTCTCGCCTCCCTCCCGTGGAGCCGCGCGGATCTCCTCCTCCTCCTCCTCCTCGCTCCGGCAAGCAGCGGTTCCTCGTCCAAGGCGCTCACCAGGTACGCACACGGCTCCCTCGACTCTTCTTTCCGCCGTCGCTCGCTTGCGGTTCCGATGTTTCGATTCGTGGAGTTGATTAGAGATTCGGTTACGGAGTGAGTCGCTCCTTTTGCGTGGCCGATTCGGCGAGCGATGGAACTGGTTCTCTGCTGCTCCGCGCGCGAATCGAGATGCTCTGCTCGTTCTCGTTTCGATCGCGAAGATTCAAAGGATCGGGAACGCAGGCCGGTCAAGACTTTTCAAAAACCGTCCGTCCGTCTTCAACTCCCTCGAGCCAGTTCACGGTCGCCGACAGCAGCGACTGGAAAGGGGCCCCACCTTCCAGAACTCCTTCTGCATCTTCCTCCTCCTCCTCCTCCTCCCCAAAAAAACAGGAAAAAAAACCAAAATTCAACTTGCGGAAAGACGAAAAATCCGTCTGGTGTCGCAGTCGCTTTCCCAGTAAAATTCCCCCCGATCGGAAATCCGTCGCTGCATTGGTGGCATAGCTTGACCCCACGAAGCTTCGTCGTAAAGCGTCGGAAATCCCGACTTTTGCGTGTGCGGATACGCCCATCTTCACTCGCTCACATCGTTGAAATTTGTTAAGGTTTCCTGCAACGGCCGATTCCGACCCCATCGTTCTTCAAGCGCGCGGATTGGAAACTAAGAACTTCGATTGGACTGGCGATGGGATTTCGCTGAAAAGTGGGGGAATAATGATGGTGGGGCGGTGCGAAATCTTGATCCGATTTGGATTGATCGATAACATCTGATCGATTCCGGACCCTCCGATCGGGTGGAATCTCGTCCGGGTCTTCCCTGCCTTGATTTCGGACCCCACCGCCTGTTTAATAATCGTCTTCCCTTTTCGCTTCTTGGGGTCATGTCACTGAACTTATGCATATGTCCCCACTTGAATGTGATGTTACAATCCTTGATGTATGCCCGATTTATACATACGTTGTCTGCTTGCGATTGGTCCGTGAAGGCCTAATTTCCTCGAAAGTTGCAAACTTTAGGTCGGTCTCTAAGTTTGGTAAAAGGTAGTAACTTTAGCTTCAGTCTTAATTTTGCTCGGTACCATTTTTTTTGTTTCCCGTAAAAAGACCAACTTTGCTGAATCTTAATTGTGGTTCATTTTTTCTTTTCGTCTTATAGAAAAGCACAAGCTTTTGGTTTGGGGGTCCGATTTTGGACCGGTTTATGCAATGGGTTTAAGTTTCGTAAAATGGCAGTAACTTTAACGTGAGTCTAAATTTTGTCAGATTTTTTTTTTTTTTTTTTTCATTTCCCATTGAAACAACTTTGGGGCAAATTTTAATTATGGTTCAATTTTTCTTTGTCTCGTGGAAAAGCACAAACTTTCAATTAGGGAGTCCGAATTTGGACCGGTTTATGTAATGGGTTTAAGTTATGTTTTCTCCTATATTATTATGGGGAGGCGGGACAAGCATTGCCTTGCCAACGTAAGGATGAGCTGGTGCCATTTCTCAATAGCTGTGTTGACATGCGATGCGGGAGTTGTTTTGTTTTTTTGTGTTGGAGCATCTGATGTTAGTCGGTGGAATAGGCCCTCAAATTCAACTTTTCTATGATGAGATTCGAATCGGTGGGGGCACATCAGCTTTTGCCTTTGGTTAAAATTGAAGATTTGGGGCTTTGTGGGTATTAGGTGAGAACGAGGCACCGAAAGGTTTTGCCTTTGAGGTCAAGACAAGTTGTCTTCACCAGAGACGTGCCTCCTTCACCTTGCTTCGAAATTTGGACGGTTTTAGGAATAATCAATCACAAGGAAACGCCGCCAGCCAAAGCTTCGGTGTGTCCAGGAGAGGTATCGAAAAGGCTGATGAATAAAATATAAAATAATATTATAAAAGACATGGTTTAGGACAGGAACTATGATTTCCTTTTGAATCAATGGGTATTGGTTTTTTATCGCATATTTAATTTAGGCCTTGAATTTTTATTTTTTGGTGGGTTATTGAGTGTGCAATAATAGCTCTCCTTTTAAGAAATAATTTCCACATGGAGGATTGCGGTGTGCACGAGAGTGCTTTCTCGTTGGTCCCTTTGTCATTGTGTTGTATCATTACTTCAATCTTGCACGTACCTTTTCTCTGTTGCCTTTTCGCATCGCCTCGTTTCTCGCGTTTGATATATTGAGTAAATGTACTGGGGAATCGCTTGCCGCGCATCTGCCAAAAGAAACCCCGAAAGTGCACAAATGTCCATGTGCTTAGGATTCCCAATTTGTAAGAGATTACAAAAGGACCTTTTAAGGTGTTTGCTTAAATAGCAAGAGAGCTAGTATCTTCTCTTTGGGTATTAGCTTAAATGCTCTATTTCGACATTGATGAGTGAGCTATTTAGATTGCCTGTGGAAGTAAATTAGTTGAGGTGCGTGAAAGTTGTTCCGGACACCACCAAAAGAGAGCTCATTTTGTAATCTCTTGGTCATTGTGTATCTTGTGCAATGCTTTCATAACGGTGCCTAACCTCGCTCTTTGAACCGAAAACTTGCAGGTCAGCGAAAGCCAGAGCGTCAAAGGCTTCATTGCGACGAGCGCGAGCAGAAGAGTAGCCGTTGAAGAAGATGAAATTGAAGGAGATAACTCGAGTCATGGCTTCATGGATCATCACCCTTGCTCCATAGTTAGGCTAGCGAGGATGGCGTTCCTCAAGTGCTTAGGATTGGATTTCACTTCAGAGAATTCTTCCTTTAAAAGACACAGCAGATGATGTCGCGTTGGTTGCTGATTTTTGATGTCTTTAACTCATTATCCAGGACCATCTGGGTCGCCGACCGCGTGTACATGAGATTGTAGATTTGTAATCACCACGAAATTAGTTGTGATATTAGCTTTCATCTGTTCAATGGAGATTGTATATAAGATGAATGCATTGACTAAGGTCCATGCTTGGGGGATTTCATTGGTGTGCAGCACGATGGATTTCCAACTTTGGATGGCCCTCGCCCAACCCAGGCGAGGGTCGTTGGCCCTCATTTGTGGCCGACGATGGTATGATCTCGTTAGCCAAGGTTGCCCAAAAAAGAAAAAATGAACAAAGAAAAGAAAAGATAAAAAAATTTTGAAAAAATATTATTAAATATTATCCATGTTAGCCTTGGTCATCCTAAGTTTAGTTGTGTCAAAAGACAATCCTAAGCTGATTGTGTCACGTAAGACAATCGACGTTCATGCTGACAATTTCTTGCTCAAATTGGTTAGATAAACTCAATTGATAAAATTTGAAAAGATTTATGAATATGGAAATGTCCTTGAGAAAATACAAATAACATTTGGTAAATTGTAATTTTAAAGGGTATTAGGAAATAACTTTGGTTTAAATGTCGTTTGATAAAAATTACAATTTTTAGAAGACTTTTGCTAAACTTTTAAAAAAAGATTTTAAATAATTCTAGTTGGAGTTTAGTCATTGGCGGTAAGATCTAGCCGCCTGATAGCCTCGCCTAAGGTTGCGTGACGCCTCATGCGTAATCATCGGCATGCGTGACCTCTTGGCTAGCAGTTGTCAACCTCCGTCTAGCTTCTTCGTGCAAACCATGGAGAAGATTAACTGTGAATGAGGGGCTAAAGGCCCTTAGAGTCCTTGGAACCTTTGGAAATGTAATTGCATTTCCCCAAAGTTGAGTAAAAAATGAACCGAATGCTATTTGTATTTGTCTAAGGGACTTTAGAGTCCCAAAACCCATTTGAATGCTGAACCAAACGAAGCCTATAACTCAATTGGCACAATTAAAAAAAATTAAGACTGAATTAGTAAAAATCTAATAGGTTTAGCATTTTTGGGACAATTCTCGTCAAACATGGTCTGACTTTGTTATTTGCGTACTTGTGGGTTTTCCAAGCAATTTTTTTTGCCTTGTGGGGTGCTCTTTTTACCTTCATTAATATTAGGTGATGTTCAATGTGTGTACTATGATATCATTATATTTGTTTGAAGGGTTAATGTCATGAAAAATTTTAAATTAATATATATATGTGATAAATTTATCCCAACTTAATTTTTTAACCACTAAAAACTTCAAACTGATACATACATGACAAATTTACCCTTCATTAGTTTTCCTTAATTTTACTATTAAATTGATAAATTAGATGACATATAACAATTGATAGGTATACCGGTTTAGGGTTTTATGTGTATTAGTTTGTGGTTTTTCATGATATTAATCTAATTCAATGAAAACTAATGAAATGTAAATTTGTTACAAATATACCTGGTTTAGAATTTTTAATGGTATTAACCATTGTTTGAATGAAGAGGATTGTTTTTCTTTTCCTTTTTTTTTTTTTTTTTTCCATTGAACCCGAACTCTCAAAGCTTTCCAGTTGATCAGCATAATGAAATTGAAATAATAAATGGTTTGAGCAAGTTTAGGCTATTATCTCATTATTGGGATAATTACCTAAAAAGTCCTAAACTTATTATAATTGTGCAAATTCAGTCATAAACTTTTTTTGACCAATTCAGTCCTAAATCTTTTGCAATTATGCCAATTTAGTCTTTCCGACTAAAAGTAGCCGGCCGGCACCAACGACAATTTTTTAATAATATTTTATTTTTTTTCGAATTATTTTATTGATTCAAGCCGAAAGCGATTGGGGGAGCTCGCCTCACCCTCACCAAATAAATTTGGCAGTGGCTTGCCCTCCAGGGAGCTCATCCTAGCCCAACAACAATGAGGCAAGCCCTTGCCAAACTTAGAGACGGCAAGGCAAGCCCTCTAGACCAAATTTGGCAGGGGCTTGCCCTCCTAGTGGCTAGGGAGCTCATCCTGGCCCAACAACAACGAGGCAAGCCCTTGCCAAACTTAGAGACGGTAAGGCGAGCCCTTACCAGATTCGGTGGGGCTTGCCCCGCTAGTGGCTAGGCGAGCTCGCTTGGCCGCCGGCCCGATTAACAAGCGGCTAGTCCTTGCCGGTCACCGAGCCGAAGATGGAGGGAGGGAGGAGGTGAGAGAGAAAAAAAAAAAAAAAGAAATAGAGAGAAAAGGAAAAAAAAGAAGATAAAAAGCAATATAATAATTTGAAAAATAAAATATTATTAAAAAAATTATCCTCGGCTGGCTAATTTTGGCCGAAAAAATTGAATTGATATAATTGCAAATTTTTTAGGGTTGAATTAGTCAAGAAAATAAATTTATGACTAAATTGTCACAATTACAATATGTTTATGATTTTTTGATAATTTTCCCCTTCATTATTCCTCAACATGTTGAGGACTCATTCAAAAGTTAAATGCGCCCTTTTCCTTAAAAAAAAATTACATTTTACAACTCTATTTATTTTTCCACTTCCACATGTCACTCTCAAAAATAAGAGGAAGGAAAATTAGTTTTTATACCTTTATTTTAGTTGCCTCCATTTCCTTTGTGCCCCAATATTCCCTGAGAAAGTCACTCCATCCCAAACAACTATCCCACCATACATTTTTTCCCAAATTAATTTCCGTCTCATAAAAAAATCACAAAATGATATTCTACAACACATTTATCACCAAATTAATTTTCATCTCACGGCAAATCCCAAACTAGTATCTTGGATTTAAATCTACCCTCCACGTTAAATGCCAAACCATTAATGTGGAGTAGATTTAAGTCGAGTTAATACCGGTTTGAGATTTTTTCATGAGATAGAAATTAGTTTGGGATAAGATAAGTCATTGGGTTCAGCTTCTGATTTTTTGTGAGACGAAAATTAATTTGAAGTAAACGTGTCACGATACATCGATTTGTCAATATTTAATACATTTCTTCCCTATATTTTACATCGAAGTGTTCTGTTTTTCCATTGGCCATTATATAGAATTACATTCTTTCTGTCTTCCCTCAGTCTGTGACAAAGACACACTGAAAAGTGATTTTCGTTAGAGTTGACATTGGAAAAAACAGTGAATCCAATTTTTTTACATTATCAGTACTTCCCGCACCATGACATCAAGACCAAGTCCAGCCCCGTTGTCGGTCCAATCTTTGCACTACGATGATTTGATAGACTCTATTGTTTTAAAAGATCAACTCGTTTTCACGTTACTTGGCCCTTGTCGACATCGGCTCAGTTTTTTGTTGTCTTGTTTCGCAAATATCCCTTTCAGAGCTAGACAACTTATATAATTATTATAACCCTAGATATATCACCCGTGAAAACAATACCGATCGATGATGCGATTTAGAGCTTGTCTGGTAATGTTTCAAATAGTATCTATTTCTATTCTTTTATTCCTTAAAATTTAAAAAAAAAATGACATAAATCTGTTTGATAACTTTTTTATTGATAACTTTTAAGAATAGATTTGAAATAGAATTAAGATAAAAGAAGAAGAAGAAGATTACTTCTTTGTTCTCAAAAATAATTTTAAAATCAACTCTCTTTTTTTGTTTCCTTCTTTTTCTTCCTTTAAACGGTCACCAAACTCAAGGGAGCCTCACTAGCCCTCAATGAGCCCAAGCCTTGTAGCTCGAGCCTCACCTAGCCACCGTGAGGTCGGCATTGCCCGACCATGGCAAGGTTGACCTCGTGAGTGGCTAGGCAAGGGCGAGCTTTGCCAGTGGTTAGGCGAGCATGACCTCGCAAGATTTAGACGAGGTTGAGCCTCACCTAGCCACCAATGAGGCTCGGGCTAACAAGAGACTCTCAAGGCTGGCGACCGACTAGAGGAAGAAGAAGAAGAAGAAGAAAAAAAAAAAAAAAAAAAAGGAAAAATATAATAAAATTATCTAAAAAATTAAAAGAAATTCTAAGTTATAAAAAAATTTAAAAGTTGTATCAAACGCATTTTAATTCTGAAAATAAAAATTTTGTACGGTTACCACATACCTTAAAATATTCATAAACTTGTCTAGGGAATTGAATCGGAAAAAACTATTTCTGAGAGGAAATTGTTTACAATAACATAATGGTTACCAAACGCATCCTTAGTGTTTGTGATTCCTGGCCAGAAGCATACCATGATCTCACATTAAAAGCTCAAATGCTATGAGTCTGTTAATCGGTCCTGAACTATTTGTCAAATTCAAATATGTAGGCAGGATCCATGTCCGAAGTTATTTTCCTACGGTATCTTGATCTACATCGTACTCCCGTCAATTGTATAGTTCCTAATGCAGAGATCCACATCGTGCGTTCGTTCTTGGTCGTCGATGCAATTACAAAGATGAAAACATCCTCATTTTCTCGGACTTTTCAGCACACGACGAGATAGCTTGGTCGGGTCTGTATAACATCATATGAACAAGTTAGCTTTCTTAACAACTGGACGGTCAAACTCATAGTTACCACAAACCTAAGATATCAAGAAGTCAGATACGTATGCATGTCAAAAAGCTGACAACCTCAAACAAACAAGCATATTTCTCTTTGACATGTAATCACTATGTTGCCTACAGATTGGTTTGCTATTATCATGTCAGTTTGTGCTCGATTTAGCGGAACTCAAATCATTTTCAACCCACCACAAGTACACCAGGCAAGTCTCACTTGCCTTCAATGTGACAAAAGCTCACCATATCAATATGATATTAACACCAGAGAAATTCTGAAGGGAATAACAAAAATATGAGTCTCAAAGAAAAGAGAGACAAAATTCAGTTGTGAAAGTAGGAGAAACAACCCCCATGCTACCTAATATCTCAACAGAATCCTTGAAATTACTACTGTTTACAGAGCCATGGATAAGAAAAGTGACTTCATTGCACTCAACATCAGATAGTGATTCCTAGAGGACAACAATCTCATTCTTCATGGTCAACCTGATACAAATCCACATGATAATGAAAAGCGTAAGATGAGAATGTACCAAACTATGTTATTGCCCATGGCTACATCGTCCCTTTCAGGTTATCTCTTTGCTTTACTGGCCAAATAGTTTAATGCCAACTTAGAAAACCGAGTGAGGGTTAAAAGCATCTGCAGGAGTGATCTACCCTTAACTATTCCCTCGCGCAGCTCTTTTGCAGTTCTAGCCAATGCTGGTCCTTTAGGCTCAGTTTCCAGCCTTGGTATCCCCTGCAATAAGTCTAATCAAGTAAAAAACAAAGTAAAACTCGATGATCTCAGGCAAAAGAAATGGGAAAGGATAAGTAAATGAAAAAATAAAAGCTATGGGAAGAGAAAACCTGGCGGCGCCATGTTCGTCAACTGGCGCAGTCTCTCCTCAGCTATGCGAACAGCTCGAGTGGAACTCCTAACACCTTGAGTTATGTCCTGGCTGGGGAAGTTTCAAGAAGGTGAAGTTATATCATGTGAGATGGATGTTTGAGTGGTATTACAGAAAAATAGAGAGTACACCAATTGCAGACCCCAGATCACTAAGTTCCATAGTCAGGTCACTGATTTCCATCCCAGATAATCGAACAGCAGCCATTGTGTCTGGAAGCTCCTCTCGAGTCACATCCATCAGCTTCTCCATTGATTCAGCTGCCCTCTTGAAAGCCTTGAGGATAGAAAGTGGACGAGGAAAGGAGGCGAAAATGACACAAAAATTGATACATCAACAGAAACTGAGTCAAACACAGCATCAATACAACATATTCATCACAGCAAGCAAAAATCTATATCATACCAGTAGAGTAGGAATGGCAGAAAAAAATATCCATGTTGCAGAAACTGCAGCCTGTGGAAAACAATGTGCCATTCAGCATCAAATTATAGCCTCGAAAGCAATGTTAGAAGTAGCATCCATTAGCAGAAGATACAAGTTTCTATAATGATGCTCACTTCTTGTAATGTGTCTCAAATACTACTCATAACTACACCAGAAATCACTGAGGTAAAAAGGAAATGAAAACTCTCAAATATCCGAATATTTGTGGGAGAACATTGTTACACAAGGTTCAATGGATATAAATCGATCAAGTCTTTTTCTTAAAATACGTTAGGGAATTAATACACCTCCATGCATTCACAGGATAAGTACATCTGATAGCATGATCTACAAGTAGACCAGTGTATAAACAATATGCTCCTGATGTCTCTCATTTCAAGTCCTTCAACAATTAAAACTATATGCCTATACAAGGATTCCACCGTAATGGTTGTTGTATGACGAACTTTTCTGTTTCATTACCAAGAAACTTCACTTAGTATCTCAATGCTCAATCCCACCAAATCCTGTATGGCTTACAACTGCTCAATATCACAATGTCAAAATACTATTTCAGAAGAAGCGACCATAGCTAGTCTGATCAACCTTGTGAGCTGTAATGTGGACCAAGGTCACCTGAAAGCTATAACTTAAGAAAACTTTGCCCAGTTGGTCAAACAAAACTGAGAGCAAAAAGGCCTGCTCAGAGTCAGGGGAATGTGGCATATAAATCCAATTTTCTACTGCAATAGAAGAATGAAAATAATAATAATAATAATGCTCAGTAAAGGAAGACAGTAAGCTCAGCTTGATTAGTTGAAAAGGAAGAAGACATGGGAAAAGTCTGCTGATCAAGGGATGAAATGTCCAATGATGGTAGACCACATGTTTTCCTAACTCACTGATGACATCTCAAGAGATCTCATATAGTGTCAGGCCAAGATAAAACACGAGCATACATTGTAACCAGAAAAGAACTCTATCCCCTAGAGAATTTTCACGTGTCTTAGATCTTGCTCAGACCTTTCTTTTCCTTCCCATTGAGAAACACAAAACTGCTGCCTTGACCACTACATACTGGTTCACGCAAAAATTTGCCCCTGCGAAATTTCATTGCATTGCC
Organism: Eucalyptus marginata; assembly: GCA_014182565.1. Classification (NCBI taxonomy): domain Eukaryota; kingdom Viridiplantae; phylum Streptophyta; class Magnoliopsida; order Myrtales; family Myrtaceae; genus Eucalyptus; species Eucalyptus marginata. Next base: position 4,549,308 of record CM024593.1, read on the forward strand.
AGGTCTCCTTAACAAGTGACTAAACTGGGAAGTTTCCTTGACTTCTTTGTGTAACACGGTTTATCCAATAAATAATGTATTACTGGATCTCAGAAGAACAGAAAGATAGGGGAGATCTATACCGAGAAACCAATTGACTAGCAATTTCTCAAATTTTCAAAGTGAACAACAATATTTCACCAAATTTCAAATATCCCCTTCTTTCTTCCGAAAGCCACAAAGGAAAAAGAAAAAGAAAGTTGGGCGATTAAAGTCAAGCAAACCTTAAGATTGCACTATCCCAAATTGGCAAATCCCTCCAATCATGACGACACGAGATAAGGTTAACGTTCGTAACGGCTTTCAGTAATACATTTTCATGCAGCTCAGGTTAAAAATACTGCAGAACAGACTCGAGGGCTCAACTCGAGCTTATAATCTGATGTGATCACCGAAAGTTGCTGATTCACAGCACGACACACACCTCATGTGGCGGATGCAAAATTACATTGTGGGCGAGGAAAAAAAAGAAGATTTTGCTACATGATCATGTCCTGGAGACAAGCACTGCATTTGGATGTAGACAAGAGTAAACAGCTACAAAATGCCAGATCCAATGCAAAATGGAAACTGCAGTATCATCTAATTTCCCCTAACATTTCGTAAACCCCAACCCGTGACGACAATTCTGCGCAACGCAAATCATTCCTCTTTCAACCGCGCAACATCAGTAATCAATCCCGAAACTCAACGAATTGAAAAGGAAGAAAATTGAGGATCAGCAGTCCTTAAATCACTGAATCCCGAAACAGAGGAGAATACGAGAGAGAGAAGAGAGTACCGCGCAGGCGATGACGTTCAGCATGAGAACATGGCGCTGAGTGAGGTTCCACTGAGAGAGCTGAAGCGCCGCGGCGGCGGAAGACGACGACGACCCGACGGAAGAGGTGTATTGCGACGAGACCGACGGCGGCCCCGCCGGTTCTGCCTCCGATTCCGCCACGGCCTCTCCACCGCACGCCGGCTGTACGGACAGCGAGAGGAACCGGCGGGGTCGTCGCCGCCGCGGCAGCTCCCGGAGAACCGTCGGCCGGCGGGCCGGGAACGGCGGCGCGGCGGGTTCGTGACCGGAGCTCAAATGGGTCGGAGCATTCGATGCGTGCAATTTCGCCGCGCAATACATTCGCTCTCTCTCTCTCTCTCTCTCTCTCTCTAAAGGTGTCGCCTTGCGAAATCCGATCGCTGTCCTCGGACCAGAGCGACGAGGTGAAGGAAGGTTTCGCACCTCCATTTTCTCACTCTCCTCCTTTTTATTTTTAATTGTTGTTTTTCTAGAAAAATTAATTATTCAATTAATTATTTTTTCAAAAATGCTAATTACCCTATTCACGTTTTCACTACCTCAATATAGCAAAATGTTTATCAAGCTGCCATTTTTAAATTCAAATGATTAATTTACTCTCTTTCTCTATAATGTAAATACACATGATGATTAATATCGTATGCCTGTCACATATTTGCATAATCAATGTTTACTCTTTAAAGTAATATATATTTTAAAATAAGGGTTATTATCACGAAAAACCTCTAAATCAGTCCATTTATGACAAATTTAGTTAAACTAATTTTCTCACCGTAAAAAACCCCAAAATTGGTATACTTATAACATATATACCATCAATTTGTTTCTGTTAAATTTTACCGTCAAATTACTGGGTTTAATAACATGTGACAGTTAATGAGTATATCAATTTGGAGTTTTATCTTCTATTTGCCACATGTATACTAGTTTGATATTAATCCAATTTACGGAAAATAATAAAGAATAATTTTATCACAAACGTACTAGTTTATGGTTTTTTATGATTAAAAAATTAGTTCGGAGTAGATTTATCACACGTGTACTAGTTTAGAGCTTTTTATAAACAAAAAATTTAGTTTGAGACAAATTTGTCACAAAGATATCGGTTTGAGATTTTTCATGATATTAACCTAAAAAAAAAAAAAAAAAAATAGTAGATACACCATATTTGTATGTATTTTAGACATTTGCTTCCATTTACGTTGTAAACTGTAGTTTTTTCCATTATTATTTTCAAATAATTATACAAATGGCTCTTGAATTTTGGTTTAATGTACAATGTTGTCCATGAACTTTTAATTTAATTAGCGTGATTCTTGAACTTTAGCTAATATGTAATGTCATCCATGAACTTTTAGTTTATTTAATGTGGTCGTTGAACTTTAATATAATGCGCAATGTCATCCATTAACTTTTAATTTATTTAATATGGTCTTATCCCTTAAATTATATGAAAATATCTAATATTATCTTTATTTTAATTCCATTTTAGAGACAATATTGAATATTTTAATGTAGTCTATGAACTAAATTGAATATGTATTAAAATTTGAGGGACCACATTAAATAATTAAAAAAGTTCATGGATGATATTGCACATTGAACCTAAGTGCACAATCATTTGTGTCATTGTCCCTATAATTTTTTTAAAGAAATATCATTCTTGTACTATTTGTGATTTAATTCCTCCAATTATAGACAAAAATTATCCCTCGCACTTAAGAATGTTGACTTCATTGAAATACTTCATTTGTTTTAGATACTGTAGATGCATAGTTTTTCTTTTCCATATTCATATGAAAAAATCTCTTAATCAAAATAGGGCGCATTTAAAGACATTTCTTTGAATAGTTAATGGTAGTTTCGATTACATTTGCTTTTGAATTTGTTTGTTTATTATGTTACTTTAAATTATCTTTAATCTCCAATCTAAAGTAAAAGTATTCCACTCAAAGCAATAATATTTGCTTTATTATCAAGAAAAGGCGCATCTATTCAAAACATGATATTAGCTTCTTCTTTTTTGTTTTGGTAAAGGTAAGAATAAATAGATAGCTTTAACCAAATATACAAAAGAACGGCACCAAAAACTTGCACTCAAGAAGACAATAAGTCAGGATGAGTGAAAGGGAGCCGAAGTAAGATACAAGGGAAAGAAAGAACAACAACAACCACAACAAACTACAACCAGCAAACCAACTAGCAGAACCAAACGGAACCAACTCCCGAACCTCGACCAACCTTCCATAAAGCGGGACGAAGAATGGAAAGAAAAGGCACAAGTGAGAAGCACGGAGAAGGTAAGACCAACAGCGACGGCACTACTAAGCATGAGGAGAAGGACTGTAGAAGATGGAAGGGTCGAAGCCCCAACTTCTCTGAAGTCTCCTGTTTCTAGGTATGTCTGGGACGCTACTGAAGGTAAGCACCTTATCCTTTATAACCTTAATGAGATGTTTCTTAAGTGCTGGAACCACCAAGGCTTCACCCCGAAAGATAATGTCATTTCTTTTCTTCCAAATTAAATGGCATAAGGCACCAAAAGAGAACCGAGTGATAGAATGGTAAAAGTCCTTACTCGAGAGGAAATCCAAGGCCCACCGAAGGTTATCAACCCAAGGCCTATTACGTCAAGGGAGATTACACCTAGCAGCCTAAAAGTAGGCAAGAGTCGCTGACACATGGCAATCAAAAAATAAATGGTCGATCAAATCCGGAGTGGAGTTGCAAAAGGCACATAAAGCATGATCAATTCTTCCATAGATATTAGCTTTTAACCCTATAAAAATAGTAAGTCTTTAATGGTAATGCTTACAACACAAAAAGACCAAATCTTTGTTGTCGACATGACGCCAATCAAGATGAGTATAGAGTTCAATGTCGAGTACGATTTGGTTATCGAAAAGGTACCGATAAAAAAATATTTGTTGATGATCAAGATTGTCAATGACCATAGAATAAAATCGTCAATATATGATAGACTATAGTGATTGCTTGACAATTTTCCCCAAGTATTGGATCTGGAATGAAGAAAGACAAAGTGAAGATGTTAATTGAAGATGGAGGCACCGAGTGATAAGTTAAATCTACTAGCATCCAAAGAGTTGTAACCGCTTATAGATAGGTTCGACGTGTGATCATGGAACCTAAAGGTTAGGATTGCAATTGTAACTGATTGTAACCACATGAAGAATATTAACTGTTGCTGTGTAGACTACAAAAGCTAGTAAGTTTGTATTGTAAAGGGATCCACGATCATCAATACAAACTCATGTGTATTTACAAATTTAGTTTATCAATATATTTCAGTTTCCTATATTTGCATTTCTTTTCCTTTAGGTTTAGTTTTTTTAGCTCTTTGTTACATAATTCAATTCCTATCTAAATCACCACTGAATTCGATCCCTAAAAAATAAAAAAATCAACTTTTTGTGATAGGTATCTCACTATTCTTAACAAATAGTTCTGCACGAGTAGACACTACTTTTTGAAACAATGCGTTCGAACAAACATGCCTTTTCACACCTTTAGTAATATTTCCAGGACCATTTTCTTGTTTCATTGTTGTGCTATTTGTATTTTCTCCTTTTATATATATATATATTGTTTCAACAACCCAAATCCTATGCAAGAGATTGAAACCCATGGATTCAAGATGGTCATGTCGAACTTAGGACCCTACCTCCAAGGACCTGGGACTTGGGACACCAGACCTCGGCACCCAAAGCCAAGACTTGAAGTTAGGACCCCAACCATCGGTCCCAACCCTAGCCCTCAAGGTCTAGGGTTCAGGGGCCATGGTTTTGAGTCCAGGCATTGAGGACCTAAGTTAAGGGGTAGGGTCCCAAGTCAGGTCCCAAATTCCCCACTCTAGCCTTGAGGATCAAGTCCTCCCCCATGTCGTGGTTTTGGGGGCCAAAAATTCCAAGGTTCAGCTACTTGGGTCCTAGTCCGGATGATAGGGATAATCTTCTGGTGGTGGTAGTCAAGCTAGATCCAAAAAAAAAAACAGATAATTTTAAGAAGCATAATTTCTACACGATAGTATCGACCCATTTAAAGTATAAGAAAGAAAATACCTCACATCACAAGACCCTTTTATTCTATAAATTGATAATTCTCATACGCACTCAATAATCCTTCAACTCAAATTGCACACTGATACTCCAATCGCACATAGCATTGATCATTTCACTAGCACTTAGCACACGATAGAAACAATCTCCATTAGAGATCCTCCCACTGCACGATGCGTGACCATAACAAGTAGAATCGTGGGTGGAATGCCGGTAGTAATAATTGTAGTTATTGTCCCCCATAAACGCGATCAACTTGTCGGTCACGTCAGCGACATCATACGTGTAAAAGCTTGAAGAACCGTACTTCTCTTCATTGCACAAATGATCTACCAAGGTCGTGTCAGGATCGCTTCTTGCAACGTTGCAGATGCAACTACAGACGACCCCACACATCATGAATAAGATCGTCGGAAAAGAAGCCATATAAAACTATTGATGTTTTCAGATTACCAACGAAAAACCCCGAAGTTGGTAGGTGGAAACTTGAAAGCTGCTTCAAGTATGTGCAACTTAGCTGAAATGTATTATCGAACTCTCTTTTGTAATGATATGATTTAAATTGCTTGTCTATTCCCTAGGAAATATCTCCATTGTGCTAATAATACGTCCTTGGTTTTATCGATACAAGTACTTCAATTGTTCGCAACTCTCTCTCTCTCTCTCTCTCTCTCTCTCTCTCTTTCAAATCATTTTTCAATCATAGACTTGGCATTGTGACCATAAACCTATCATACGATATGCCATTACGATTTCGACTCATAATTAACTCCACACGCATTAAGAAAGCGTCGTAAAAGTGGTTTGTAATACCATGAAACTGTTGTTATCAAGTATAAAAGTATCTTCATTACAAAGCACAATATTGAATTGTAGAATTTTTCATATTGACATGAGGGGAAATCGTAATTTGCTTGTGTTACTCATCGTACTGTACATATATCTACACAAGGTATTGATTAATTGAAAAGGAAAAGAAAAGATGTACCAAATATCTTTAACCCATAATAAGAGATATACCTAATTTGTTGACAAGAAATGTAAACCAATCTCGACCCAACACATTGTAAAACTGTTTGCCAGTTGCAGTCTAGTGGTATGTGCTCGATTATGATGGCCTCAGACTTTACATCTTCCCGAACAAAATGACAATCAATCTCAATATGAATTGTTTGTTCATGAAATACCAGATTTGCCGTGATGTGTAAGGCAGCTTAGTTGTCACAATAAACACCCATCGTGTTGTTGTGCAATAAACACCCATCGTGTTGTTGTGCAATGCCCTTGGGGAGGCGCGTAAAGTGTGTAACCAAATCAATTCAGTAGTGGCAATTGTTATAGTGTGATATTCAACTTCAGCAGAAGATTGAGAAACCATAGTCATCTTCTTGGTTCTCCACGATACTGGACTATTAGGTTGAAAATTTATAGGCAGAATCAATACAGAACACTATAGGCACATGCATTACCTTCTCGGAATACATAGTTGGATTTGCAATTCTCAGCTTTGCATGGTAAGTCTCGACACTTGCTCTATTAAGCTATCTTCCATAACCTTGTTTGCTAAGCGACATTACTAATTGTTGAGAATCAAGTTCAAGAACAAGTCTCGTGTACCCCGTGGTCCAATCCATCTAAAGTCCGAGAAACATTTCATTAGTCCGAAGTTATTTACTCGAAGTTGGCTTCCTCGATGCATTTTCTAACCCCTATCTATACTAGAGATGGACATGCTTCCCTTTTGCACAGTTACATGTTCATATTTATGTTGCATGAGATGAAAGCATTGGTTGTTTACCATTTTGGATGCCAATTAGACTTTCTCACAAATAGATAATCACATGAGTGATGCTTAAATATAGTTTTAGTATACTTAAGTATGTGTGCAAAGTAGAGATAGTCTGATAGACCATTTAATTATATGATTTGGATTATTCTATTGCCTACGAAATATCTCCACTAAGCTAATATTGTCAAGATTCATCGTACAATTACCAACAACAAAAAAAAAAAAAAAAAAAAAAAAGAGGAGAAGTGAGAGAGAATTTGGGAGGCAAGGTCTTATCCTAGTTCACCCTTAAACTAGGGCTAAGTTTGGCTAAGAAATCATCTATCATTAGCATCTCCAACCTCTCTATTACATCCCTTGTTTTATAAGAGAAATAAAATTTATATATTTAGTAGCTATTCATGAATTTAAGCCCAACTATCAATAAAATATGGATCCAAATTATAAAAATCATGTAGGGTCATGAGGGTGCTACCCTCTACGTCCCCTTGTCGGGACAGCCTTTGGATGGGGATTATAAACCACATGCCAACAAATATGACAAGCAATTCCTTTGTTTCACTATTTCATTGTTTGGTAACTAAGCTATTCCTATGTGGAACGGTCGATAGGATGGCCAACGCTGACATTGACGTTTTTAAATAATATTTTATTTTTTTCAATTTTTATTTTTTTTATTTTATTTTATTTTTTTCCCCTTTTCGTGTAAGGCTTAGCCTTGCCTTTGGCCAATTATCGAGCAGCTAGAGGAAGAAGGAAAGAAAAGAAAAATAAAGAGGAGAAAATAATTCGAAAAATTATTAAAATATTATATAAAAATGTCCACGTTAGTGCCAACCACCTTATATCGGATGGCCGATGTCCATGTAAATGATTTCCGGTCAAAATTTATTGGATAGATTGAATTGATACAAATGCAAAAGGTTTAGGATTCAATTAGAAAAAAAATGTTTATTACTAAATTAACACAATTATATTAGGTTTAAGAGTTTTTTTTTTTTTTAGTAATTCTCCCCTTTGTCGAGCATCTTAATCTAAACTATTAAGATCACTACTACTTCACAACTCCATCTTCAATGGATATTAGATTGATGAACTCATCTAGAGCACTCAACGATAGTTTGTTCTTTTTCAGCTTCGTTACATGCATTATATCCTTCAACATTCCCATCACTCCATTACTATAAAGATCTCTACTACTAGTTCAGAAGCAGCGCCATTTCCCACAAGTGCCTTACCACCCTCCGTACACGTATAGGTATAAAAGCAGTTTATATGAGAAGTCCCATGATAAGAATCTTCAGAATCAAGCATTTAATCATCACCTAATGAACTAGTAGTGACTGATAACAATGATCCGGAGTTGGCCATGGATTCCCAGGCAAATCTGGTAACGGAACTGGTTTGGCGCTCCGTTTGGGGTATGGGACAGAGAAGGAGAGATAAATTTTTATTAGGTCTGTTCTAGCACGGTATAAAATGTTCTTGATCTTGTTCAGAGACAACAAATGGGTATTGGAAGGGAGACGACTGATCTATGTCCTCCCCAAAGGTAAGTGTTTTGCATCACCTGCTACATAGAGAATTCAGTGTTTGATTGGATAAATATTTCTTTATTGACTAGGCTTCAACTTTGACGAAGGTTTAATACCTGAATTGATATAAACAGGGCATAATTACGTCATTGAAAAAATACTGGACTATGAAGACCTTCATGGACACCGAGTTACTGGCTAGCATAACAAAAGCATGTATCCCATCTTTGAATGAGATAACATCAAGCATAATTTTCACTTCGTGGTCAATCGTCTTTCTTGAACAAATTTGTGAAGGTTGGCAGAATTTCCAATTCAAAGTTCAGTGAGAAGCAAGCTAGATTGAGAATGCCAAGTGGAATTGACAAATAAACAGTGAGCGGAATGTGATTCTAATATCATGTTAGAATCTCCAACTGAAAGGTTTAAATTAGTAAGTGGAGGGAGATTACATGAAAATTATGGAAACCTCATGGGCAATGAGATATTTTAACAAAGATGGTACATAGATGTAGGCAGGTGGGTACAAACTAAAGATCCAAAACTAAAAGAGACCTGCTTATTCCACGAAATAATAGTTTTCCTATCGTAATCTACAATCCTTAAGCTGGAATCGAACCCCTATGCTCAAATCACACATCTTCCTGATCATGCAATAAGCTTGTGCCAGACATGCGCTGCAATCATCGGCCATGAGGCCACCGTTGCACGTCCCATGTCCATAAGAAGGACTACGAGAACTGGTCGTAGTAGTCATAGCTATGAGAGGGTGTGTTCGAGGACAAATCGGAGATGACGTCCAGGACGTTGTAGTAATAAGCGCTCGGATTCTGGTATTTCTCTCCGTTGCACGTCTTCTGCACCAGGGTCGTGTCCGGAAGGGCCCTTGCGACATTGCAGGTGCAGAGGAGCCCGCCTACGATCAATGCGATCATTGGAAAAGAAGCCATGTCTTTCTTTTAGAGGACTACTGATGAAAAACTGAGATAAGTTTAGCTATATGGTTGAATGTTTTAAGCATCAATAAGCAGGGATAGGTTCTGCAGCTCTCTTATTATCAATATGATTTGCCTCGTTTCACCTTGCAATGAGTATTTCACCCATCCCTCTACATTCACCAGCGCGGGCAGCTACTATATCGAAGTACAAGTTCCTCAAACACCCCTTATGAGGTGGTAGAGTCTACCCTCTCCACCTAAAGGACCCCCTAACTCCTGAGTATAGTTTTTTCTTTCCCATCCAAGAGGAAATGCCCTCGATGTTTTACGTCCTAGAGTTCAGACGACCAGAGTTCAGACGAAGCAGTTTTAGGACATATTTGGTCCATTTAAACATCACTAAGCAGGGATAGGTTCTGCAGCTCTCTTATTATCAATATGATTTGCACCGTTTCACTCCTAGGAAATATCCCCACGAAGCTAAAGAGGAGGTGCTTCCTCAGTTTCATCGAAATGGTTCGAAAAATTCAATGTTATGTCTCACTTGTTTTTTCTTGTGTTATCATATTCCATCGGTTTTGGAAGAAAGCCGGCTGGACGTTGCATTAATTTGTTTTTTTGGGTCAATATCATTCCATTAATTCAAGTTAACAGAATTTGCTAATTTGACTTCTAATCCAGTAAGTTTGAGCGTTAGACAAAAAATTATCATCGCACACATGGATTATCCACATAAATTATTCAATTTAGATCGAGATATAATAATTCACACCATCAAATAATATGAAGAATCGTTTTTCTATTTTGAGCAAATTAAACAAGTTAAATTTGTTTAACTTTTCTCTCATCAAGTAACACGAATGGTAGAAACCATTTGAAGCTCGGCTTCTTTAACTTTTCTCTCGTTAGATTACTGCTGAGAATCTTCAGGATGTTCAGCTGTACTGAAAGATGAGTGTTCATCTGTTGTGGGCCTTTATGAGCAGCGATATGTGCATTATGCCACCCTCTTTTTATTAGTTTAATGATTGCTCTTAGCTATGTTCCTAATTTCCTAGGAGATATCCCCACAAAGTTGTAGACGAGGCACTTCCTTATTAGATTCATCGAAATGATTCCTAAATTTGGATGATCTTTTGACCTGTTCGGTGCTTTCATTGGGTGTCTTTATCCCTTCCATTAAGGCATGTATATAAGGTGCGCATCATTGGTTATCCTTTGATACATCGTAGGTACAAGCTTAGAGGCATAGTGGAGTCTCAAGAAACACCACCGTGCAAGCTCCATGAATTGATTTTGCTCAGTTTTTAGACCTGCCTAGGAAGGCTTAAAACCTGAACAGTTGGTAAATCATGGATAATAAATGAATAAGCGACCTCTAATTCCTAAATTGGAAATTCCTTAATGCTCTAATCAGCTATGTCAATTCTTAAAGGATTGGTAAGCTTCAATGGTTGAGATGTACTGAGAGATACATATAGAAATATCATGTGGGATGGAAGATTCACTTTGCAAGATTTAATATTAGGCCTTTCTATTTGTATTTTGAAAATACATATTTGCATCCTCACTTCAATAAAATTGTTTACCTGTTTACAATTTTGTCATAACCTTACCCTTCTCTCACCCACACCCTTACCCTTATCTCGCTGATGCGGGAGAACATTATGTCCAAGAGTTTAATTTATTTTATCTTTTCATATGATTGATTTTAAATTATAAGATCTTCGGTGAGTAATTTACATTTTAAGTGAGTTATCTGATAAGGTCAAGAAATTTTTAAGATTATCTTCATTTATTTTTTTCCTTATCTTTAGGATTCTTGATTAAAAGACTTGAAGTATTTTAGGAGAAATTGTTTAGCATTTAAGAGTTTGTCATATTAGAAACTTGATTTAGGGTTAAATTCAAATTACCTAGACGATACTAACAATCTCTAAACTTCAGTTCAATATCCAATATCATCCTCAGACCTATAATTTGTTTGATGTGACTTTCAAACTACTCCTAAATGTTCGCTATAGTCATTTTGTTCAATCAAATAAGCGAGAAAGTCAAGACAAGACCCTAAATTTCAATTTAGTCCCTAATCTCAATTAACCAACCGAAACCACTACTAGTCAATTCCAAAGAGTTTTTTCTTTTTAATACGAAAACAAATACTTAACAAAGGTGACGCACATACAGAAGTGTAGAAACTAAAGATCCAAACTAAAATGACCCGCCTATTCTTTGAAATAATAGTTTTCGCATTGCATTCTGCAATCCTTAAGCTCAAATCGCGCATCTTCCTAATCGTATAATAACTTGTAGCGGAGAATCCCCGCAATCTTCGCCCGTGACGCCACCGTTGCACGTCCCTATGTCCATAACAAGGTCAACCACCAAAACAGAACCGGTCGTAGCAATCGTAACTATTGGAGGCCGTCTCTTGTTATTAATAGGATCTGCGCTGTTTTACTCCTAGAAAGTATCCCCATGAAGCTAAGAGAGGAGGTACTTCCTTGGTTTGATCGAAATGGCCGCAAAGTTCAATGTTCTAGCTCTTTCTTTACATCTTTCTAAGAGCCAATAGGTCTGAACTCTTATAGACAACTGATGTTATCAACATAGGAAGAGATATTATTGCAAGGTTTAGGTCTAAAGTTGGAAAGCTTTTTACTAAATTTCCTCACGATATGTCCTTGAACTATGAATTTGAAAACTGTCGGTTAAGACCTACGGATATATATGAAAATAAATTTCAATGATTGGTGCTTTGACATAAGTTTAGAAAGGTAGCGGACCAAAGTTCATCCCGAGAGATGTGGTTGTCGCTAGTGAGTGAGGGAGTCAGAAATTTGGGTTAGGCAGGCCGAAATTTCCGGCGCAATTGTGAGAGAGAAAATTGACAGATTTTTCCCACGATCATGTCTCTAACACTTGATTGGTTACAAGTTATAAATATGATCCACATCATATCTAATTAATATAATTGTTGATTGGGTTATATTTTCCTCCACCCATATATCTAAGTAATTGATGAGTGACAAGGAGTGAACATCACCGACAATTAAACTTAATTAACTTTAGATGTAGGTCTGTCCATGTTGATAATCCACCAATCAAAAGATTGGTAGGAGGATATTCTTTTTCTGGATAAGGATGGAGAAAAACAAGAACCTCAGCAGAAGTGTCGAGATCTTAAGCAAAGCAGAATTTAAAGTTTAATTACCAGTTATCATCAATTATTACAGGGAAAATACCCGGAATCCTACTTAGATTTTGCGAACTTACCACTTTCCATCCTCTATTTTCAAAAATACTCCTTGCATCCTTAGTCAATATCACCACAGAAAGAGATCCCAATCTCCAAAATAGAGCATGCAAACTGCTATGAATAGAAACTCAGGAAGTCATTGATTTTTTTTTTTTCATAATTATATCAGATACATCAAATCAATCAATCAATTAATTAACCTATTATTTAAAAACAAAGATTTCCATGAAAGTGAAATATATAATCAACGGTTCCTAATACATTGAGTAGGATCTGTGTGAAAGTGAAAAATGACAAAATTCAACTATGATAATACTGATGGTTCAAGTTTATTAGATTCAAACAACTTTGTTGCGAGGTACACACCATTTCACACTCCCTAAAGAATAACTTCCTGTCCTTTTTTTTTTTTTTCTGGTCTAAATTTCCTTGTCCTTTAGAGAGTACACAAAGAAACTAAACTTCATTGTAAAATAGGCTTTTCAAGTTTAGGATTTAACTGGCACAATAAAAAAAAAATTATAACTGAATTGATAAAACTGTAATAAGTTTAGGACTTTTTAGATAATTTTTTCCCAATTTTACACTTAGTTCAATTCAATCTCATTCTCACGAACTCAACATCCTTTTTATGTTATAACCAAGCTAATAAAGTAAACTAGAGAGAACTTTCCAAACAGCGTGGAACAAGTGAGTAAAATAAGCCTTTTGAAACACACTTCTACGACAAATGCTCTTGCTAATGTGAGCTCCCATATGACAAAAAGCATGTAATCCATCTCAAATCGATTTCTCCCATCACTAAACAACCTTATCAGATTATTCATGAAAGCGACACAAGACACCATGGTACGTAGGCCGACAAATCCAAGACTCGTTCATTCCACGAATGGATAGTCCTCGTATCGCATTCTGCAATCCTTGAGTTCGAGCTGGACCCCGATGCTCCAGTCGCACGCTTTCTGGATCTTGACATAAGCTTGCTGCAGGCATTGGGTGCAATCGTCCTGTGTGAGGCCTCCGTTGCACGTCCCGTGGCCATAACAGGTTTCGCCACTGGAGGAGACCTGGTTGTAATAGTCGTAGCCGTTGTATGCTGTCCTCATGGCTAAATCGTACATAACGTTCTGGGCATTCCAGTAGAAACCGCTCCAATTGTTGATTGTCCCCCCGTTGCAGATCTGCTGTACTAATGTCGTGTCCGGAACACCTCTCGCAACACGGCAAAGGAATGAAAGGACTCCTACGATCAACGCGATTTTCGGAGAAGAAGCCATGTAAAGCTCGCTTCCTTTTCCTTATCTCTCCTTATATCACCGCTGAAAGCCTGCGGAATGTTCAGCTTATATTGAGAAACGCGCGTGCCTTTATGAGCAGGGATATACATACATTCGGCCACCTTTTTTTAATTCTCATTAACTTTTTTCCTAGGAAACATCCCCACGAAGCTAATAACGGAGGCACTTCCTTATTAGTTTCATCGAAATGAGTTGGAAATTTGGACGAAGGTCCTCCGTCATGTATGATGCTTTCATTGGGTGTCTTCATCCCTTCCGTTGAAGCATGTAATAACATATGCATCAGCGATTATTTTTTATTAACCTTGTGTACAAGCATAGAGCTCTAAAACATAAAAGCTCATGAAATACTCTACAAATCCGTAGCGAATGGATCGAGCTCAGGCCTAAGACCTGAGCAGGAAGTGTTGAGCCCAAGCAGTTTGCAAACCGTTGATAGTATTTGATCGAGTGATCCTAGTTCCATAACTAGAGATCCATGACGCTCCAACGAGTCGGCCCTTAAGGGATCAATATGCATTAATGGGTGACATGAACTGAGAGATACTCATTGGAGTATCGTGCGAGGTAGAGGATTCAGGTCCGTGAAATTTATTATCAAGCCTTGTTTTGATCTCTCTTATAATTATAGTTGTTCGGCCACCAGGCAACCTACCTCATGCGATACGTTTAGAAGGCAAATGTACTTTTAGTTGCGTATTTTATCCGGTTTGGGAAGAAAGCTAGTCCACCCACGTAACTCATGACGCTGCACAATGTGAAAGCATGCAAATGCTTTCGAATCATAAATTGCTCCCCAGCTAGTTATCAAATCCAAACGTCAGCTCATGTCCCAAATTACATGCACTTAAATTATAGTAATAATGACTCTTTCGGGTACTTCCGTTGGCCAACAGAAGAAACCTTAACAGGGAAAATAAGCAAAATATCCGTGGATTTTCACTAGGATAACCATAGACAGATTTGTATGTTTTAACATCGTTGACACCAAAAGATGTCCAAGTACTCAATTGACGACTTGGTGGACAAAGGCCGAGTAAGAAACGATAGAGGCGAAAAGTGGCTAAGTGCGAAAAGCCGGTAGTCGACAAACCAGGCTGGACGACTAGAAAATCAGTTTTAGCCTATGGGGTAATCGGTGAAAATGGCAGTCTTGAAAGAAAGTGTTGACAGATAAATGTCAATTCATGAAGCCGACCATTCCGAATGCAACCGTCAAAGAGACACCCGTAAAGATGTTTGATTCCATGCAACTGTCAGGTAGTGGAGCTGAAGATTCCAAAAGCAACTAATAATGGCAATTTTGAGGAGTGGAGAAGATACATTGGTCGAGTCGATTATTTCTGAATAAGTGTTCGTAGATAAAAATTGCTGGATTATAAGAGCTACACAAAGGGTGTTTGATTTCTTTGTAACTATTGCAAATAGTCAATACTAGATATAAATGCCTCAACTATAGTTTGTACAAATGACTGTTAATCAATCAAAGAACACCCAAGAGTAGATATAAATTTAGACGTAATCTAGAGTCCATTTATTTCGCTGAAAATATATCATTTTTAGAAAATGTTTTTCAGGAAAATGACTTTATTTTTCGAAATCTGAAAAAGACCTAAAAATTATTTTTGGTCTTTTGCTAAGGAAAATTTGATGGGAAAATTATTTTTAAAAATCATATTTTATAAGATTATTTTTTATTAATTGTTATTTTTATATTTTTTTTTTTTTGCTTATTCCTTGGCTCATCGTTGACCACAACAACAAGGCTAGCGACCGACCTCAGGCGAGTTCAAACCTCACCTAAGGCCCATAAAGGCTCGAGCTTGCCACTAGAGGATGTCAGCTCGCTCGATCCAGCAAGGCCTGAGCTCGGCGGCAGGCGAGCTCAAGCCTCACCGCCGAAGGTTGTGAGCTTGCCCAATCTAGTGAGGGCCAAGCTCCTAAACTGTCCTTGTGACCAATGATGAGCTAAGGAAGAAGCAAAAAGAGAAAAGGAAAAAAAACAAAATTTTAAATTTTAAAAATAATATAAAATTTGATTTTTTTAAAATGTTATTATAAAAACAAACATTTCATTAACAAAGAACTTGTGCTTGTGCCCTAAGGACTAGTGCACAACCTTTGTGAACTCAGGCCTAAGGGTCAAGACTAGAGCTTGAGAGCTTGAGCAAGACCTTTATGGACCCAAGTTTGGGGTGCCGAAGCATCAAGTATAGGCATTAAGGGTTTAGACCCGACCTTAATGTGCCCAGCCTTGATGTACCCGGGCATGGGTGCTAAAGATCCATGCTCGAGCACTAGGGTCTCGAGCTCAGCCACCAAAGGTCTAGCCTTGAACACCAAGACCCAAGAACCAATGTTATGGTCTCCGTGCCCCAATATAGAGTTTTAGATCCAAGTGTCGATACATTTTCCGATTTCTTCAAAGAAGAAACCCATTTCGTGAATTTAAACTTTGGTACGAAAATATTTTCTATTGACTCACTTTACTAAGCGAACTAAAAACTGAGAAAAATGTTTTCCATGAAACAAGGTCCGCTTATTGGGGAAAAAATTCATGAAAGAGGAAAAAACTTCTTGGGAAATCATTTTTAGAAAAATTGTTAGTTTTCCTTTGTTTGGTGATATGTGACTAATAATGTTTCATAGTGTTTGGATCTCATTTGGAAAATAATTTTAACATCATGACTTTATCTCTAAAAAAATTACTTTTTTTAGATATTTTTATTTTATTTTCTTTCTTTCGTTTTCCTTCTTCCTCCTCCGCTGGTTGCCTAGGACTGGCTAGGTTGACGACTAGCGGCGAGAGGAAGAAGGAAAAGAAAAAAAAAAAGAAAAACTATTTTAAAAATGGATTTTAAAATAAAACAAAAATTAAATAACAAATTCAAAAGGAGAAATTTCGGAAATTGTTTTCACCTTCTTAGATTTAAGAAATCACATTCCTAATTTTATGCACAAATATTTTCCTTGACCAAATAATTTTTTGGTTGACTTTTTCATTTTTAGCGAATCAAACGGGTAAAAGTTTAGAAAACTAATTTTAGGAAAACACTTTCCCGAATAAAAAAAAAATGCTAGGTCTAAAATATAAATTTTAGATGTAAGTCATGTCCATATTTATAATCCACTAATCAAAAAATTGGTACGAGGACATCTTTTTAAAAAAGGATAGAGGAAAACAAGACCCTAGCTTTAGTATCAACTTGATACTATCAAGATTTTAAGCAAAGCAAACTTTAAAGTTTAATAGCAAGTTATCATTAATTATTGTAGGGAAAATACCCGGAATCCTACTAGGATTTTTCAAACCTACCACTTTCCATCCTCTTTTTTAAAAGATACGCCTTCACTAAACAGATCTCAATCTCCAAAATAGAGCGTGCAAAGTGCTGTATGAACGGAAACTCAGGAAGTCATTTGATTTTTCTTCTCGTAGTTATATCAGATACACCAAATTAATTAATTAATCAGCCTATTATTATAAAAATCAAACACTTCCTCGAAAGTGGAATGTTCCATCAAGGGTTGCTAATACATTGCGTAGGATCAGCAAGAAAGTGAAAAATGACAAATTTCAACTATGATAATAGTAATGGTTCAAGTTTATTAAATTCAAACAACTTCAAAGCGAGGTACACACCACTTCACACTCCCTTAGAAAATGATTTCTCATCCTTTAGAGAGCTCTTCAAGTTCAGGATTGAATTGGCATAATTAGAAATTTATGATTGAATTAGCAAAAACGCAATAAGTTTTGGGACTTTTTAGACAATTTTCCCCTAATTTTATACTTAATTTGATCCAATCTCATTTGCACAGACCCGACATATTTTTTATCTTATTACCAAGCTAATAAAGTAAACTAGAGAGGACTTTCCAAACCGCAGGAAACAAGCATTTTAAACGCACTTCGTACAGCAAATTCTTTTGACGGTGCGAGCTCCCATGACAAAAAGCATGTAATCCACATCTCAAATCGATTTCTCCCATCACTACACAACCTTCTCAGATTATTCCTGAAAGCAACACAAGACACCATGGTACGTAGGCCGACGGATTCTAAGAATCGGTTGTGCCACGAATGGATAATCCTCGTATCGCATTCTGCAATCCTAAATTGTGCATAACGTCCTAGGCGTTCCAGTAGAAACCTCTCCAATTATCGAATGTCGCTCTGTTGCATATCTTAATGTCGTGACGGGAAGGAGAAGAAGCCATGTAAAGCTCCCTTCCTTTTCCTTTTCTCTCGTTGAGTAATGTTCAGCTTGCATTGAGAGATGCGTGTGCCTTTATGCGCAGGTAAATACGCATTTTTTTTTTTTTTTTTTTTTTTGGTCGAAACAGAATTCATAGATTAAGAGCTCAGCAAAGCGTTTACATTCAGATCAGAAAATAAGAGATCTTGCAAAAAGGAAGGGGGTTGACGAGCCCAATTCGAAGGGAGTAAAGAGGCCCGCTGGGCCTTGACAACTCGGTCCACAACCACATTCGCTTCTCTAGGGCAATGCTAGAGATGGAAATTAGGGCAGCGGCTAAGCAGCTCTCGCGTTTCTTCCAGGAGTGATCTGAGTGTCCATGGTCGTCTTGCTGGATCGCGCTCCCGAACGGCATCTACAAGGAGTAAGCAGTCAGATTCCAGCACGATCTTATCCCTCTCTCTGCCGGTTTGGATCAAATATTGTAGGGTTGAATTAAGAGCGATGGCCTCTGCTTGCAGGGCGGAGGAGGCATGGGCGGTCTGCACAGAACCATCAACCAAACGGCCAGAGCAATCTCTGCAAATGCAAGCCACCACTGCGTCGAAGTTGGATGAAAGGTAAGCTGCATCAAAATTTACTTTTAAGACTCCTCGTTCTGGTGGTTTCCATCTGTTAGCCGAAGTGTTCATCGTTGCAACAGATCTCAACCCCGGGGCGTGGAAAATACGCTTGGAGTGGGCGTCAGCCAGCGCCATCTGCACAACTCGGTCTGCCTTTGGCTGCTGTTGCCGGAACAGAAAAGCATTCCGAGCCTTCCAGATATGCCACAGGACCGAAGTAATGGTTTCAAGAGGTGGTAAGTCAGTTGTTCTGTCAATGAACTGGAGTAGCCAGATTTCTATACGATGCATAGACATGAGAGGACGCTTTATAGGTAGTTCGGGGTGCTGCCAAACATCAGATGTCCAGGGACAAAATAAAAAGAGATGTTCTGGGGTCTCGGGTATGTGATGATTGCAGATACGACAAGTTGGGGTGGGCAAGATGTGCCGTTTATAAAGATTATCGCTAGTCGCCAAAGCATTATTACAAACAGACCAGAGAAATGACCTAAGTTTTGGCATAGTGTGTAGGTGCCAGATTGCATTCCAGAGTCGACGAGGCAGCTGAAAGGATGAAGAGGCCTGATTAGTAAGGTGGGGTTGATGCTGAGCTCGAAGCTGGTTGTAACAGTTCTTCACCGTGAAAAGGCCATTTTGCATTCCTCGCCAGATGAGTTTATCTTGGGTACACTGAGGTCGGATGGGAATAGATAAGATTTGAGCAACTGTTTGGTTATCAAAGTGCTGATTAAGAAGTGAAGTATTCCAGGAGTTAGACTCAGTGTGTATGAAACCTCCCACCATTTCTGGTTCACCCCTAGGAGCAGGACCGCCAATAACACCTTGAGGTAGCCAGCGATCCTCACGAATTTTGATACGGGTACCATTGCCAATAGACCAGAGGACTTTATCTGCAATAGAATCTCGGCCTAGTAATAAGCTCTGCCAAACCCAGGAGGGCCTAGCACCTCTAGAGGCATGCCAAAAATCTCGAGTTGGAAAATATAAGCCCTGTAACAATCTGCTGTACAAAGAGGTAGGATCTTGGGCAAGACGCCAAGCTTGTTTACCCAATAATGCTCTGTTAAAATCCCCTAGATCGCGAAATCCGAGTCCCCCTTCATCTTTCCTTCTTTTTGTGCTATCCCAGGGCTTCCAATAGATGCCTTTCTTGCTGTGATCTGATTGCCACCAGAATTTAGCCATTTTCTGTTCTATTGCTTTGCAAATAGCAGCAGGTATTTTAAAAACCGACATCACATAGTGTGGTATAGCTTGCACAACAGTTTTGAGAAGAACCTCCTTACCTCCTTTAGAAATTAGTTTTTCCTTCCAGCCTTGAAGTTTGGAATGTACTCGCCCCATAAGCCAAGAAAACATCTCCCGTTTAGATTTACCCCAATCTGAGGGTATACCGAGATATCGGCCAGTGCTGTTAAGGATAGGAACTCTGAGTACTCCTGCCAGACTTTCTTTTAAACTGATTGGACACTCTGCACTACAAAATAAGCCTGATTTATTGCGATTAATGGCCTGTCCTGTAGCTTGACAGTACTCATTTAGGACAGTAGCTAAGTTCTGACATTCAAGAAGCTTCGCATCAAGGAAAAAAATGGCGTCATCTGCGAAAAATAAGTGGGAGAGAGTAGGACACCATCGGTTGAGTCTGATACCTTTAAGGTTACCCGTGTCCACTGCGTTGTTAATCAAAGTGGTTAAGGCATTAGCCATAAGAATGAAAAGGTATGGTGACAACGGATCGCCTTGTCGGAGGCCTCTAGTAGGATGGAAAGGGGACAGAAACTCACCATTAAACTTGACACTATAAGACACCGTAGAGATACACTGGAATATCCAATGAACCCATGTTGCATGAAATCCAATCTTTAGAAGATAATCTCTAAGGAACTGCCATTCGACCCGATCATACGCCTTCTGCATATCTAGCTTAAGCATGGCATGGAAATTCTTTTTTCGTTTTCTGATTCTGAGCTGATGTAAAACCTCTTGAACTATAATTATATTGTCCTGGATTTGCCGTCCTCCAACAAAGGCCGTCTGTTCTGGAGCTATTAATTGAGGTAACCAGGGTTTGAGACGATTAGCCAGAATCTTAGAAATCACCTTATAAATAAAATTGCAGAGGCTGATAGGACGGAACTGATCCAATCTTTCAGGATGTGGAGTCTTAGGAATAAGGGAAATAGAGGTATGATTGTATTCTGGTAATAAAAACCCTGTCTGAAAGAACTGTTTGACAGCTGAGATGATATCTTCTTGCAGGATATCCCAATGGGCACGATAAAACTGACCATTTAAACCGTCGGGACCGGGTGCCTTGGTCTCTCCTAATTGAAAGACAGCAGTACGGACCTCCTCACAGGTAATGTCAGCTATTAGGCTTTCATTTATCTCCCCCGTCACAACTTGTTGGCAAATATTTAGAGTCGGGCCATAATCTCTATACCCTGCAGAGGAATATAATTGTTGAAAATAGTGCAAGGTCATCTCTTTGAGAGTAGTAGGATCACGTATCCAGTTCTGTTGGTCATCCTGTAACATTCTGATCTTATTTTGTTGGCGACGTTGAACCGTAGAAGCATGAAAAAATTTGGTATTCCTATCTCCCCATCTTAGCCAATTAACACGGGAACGCATGGCCCAAAATTTTTCCTCCTGCTGCCATAAGTCGTGTATTTGTGCTTTCAGGTGCGATATCTCGGCGGTCCTAGAAGGAAGAAATGGTTGATTGGTAAGGGACTGAAGCTGATACTTAAGAAAATGAATCTGATGTTGTGCATTCCTGAATTTGGAGCGACTCCAGTTGGATAAGGCTACCGAAACAGAGTGCAATTTCTGGGGGAGGGTGACCTGTCCAAGCTGAGAAGAAGCCCAAGATGCAGAAATTACATCGCGACACTCCATGTCCTGAAGCCAAAAAGCCTCGAAATAGAAAGTTTTCTTCCTTTTACAGGTTGAAGATGCTTCTGTGGATAAGAGAAGAGGGCTGTGATCGGATCCCAGGGCTGGTAGGGCGAGAACTTCGGCAAGGGGGTAAGCTAATCTCCAATCCTTCGTGCATAACATTCTATCTAATCGTTCCTTAACCATATCAGCATCATGTCGGTTGTTCATCCATGTAAATGCACATCCTTTGCTGCCAAGATCCATAAGACAACAGTCATTTAATAGATCACGAAAAGAAACCATTCGATAAGGCTCAGCAGGATTCTTCCCTACTTTCTCCCATGGGTATAGCACTTCATTGTAATCCCCTATGCATAACCAAGGAAGGGTATTGAGGTTACTAATGTGACGTAAAACTGTCCACAGGTTCTGCCTGAGATGAAAGCGCGCTGGGGCATGTAAGAGGTAATTCTTACAACCGTATTTGGCGATCGTCTTTTTATCTGTATAGTAATTCTTCTTGGCTTTATTAATTGGAAATATCCCCATGAAGCTAATAGAGGAGCCACTTAATGATCTGGAAGTTCAGACGAAGATCCTCCGTCATGTATGATGCTTTCACTGGGTGTCTTGATCCCTTCCGTTAACGATTATTTTACATAAACTGGGCAAGCGAACATAGAGCTCGAGAAACCTAATAGCTCCCGAAATACTCTACAAACCCGTAGAGAATATATTAAGTTTACGCATAAGGCCTGAACAAGACGTCTTGAACCAAAGCGGTTCACAAATCATGATAGTATTTGAGCGAGTGATCTAAAAATCTGGGGAAAAGTACCAAAAAAGTCATAAATTGATTGCATTGGTACCAATTCAGTCATAAACTTTTCAATTGGACCAATTTAGTCCTAAACCTTTTAATATCGGTACCAATTCAGTTCATCCCGGCCAATTTTGGCCAGCTAGAGTCGACGTGGACGTCGGCTGGTGGCCGAACACCGACGTGGCAATTTTTAATATTTTTAAATATTTTTTGATTTTTTTATTAATTTTTTTTTTTTTTTACTTTTTCTTTTTCTTTTCTAGTGGTGGCCGGCAAGGGCTTCGTGGCCCTCGCCCTGTGGCGGCGAGCCTCCACCGGAAAAGAAAAGAAAAGAAAAATTAAAAAAAAAAAATTAATACGTCCAAAAAAAATCTTTAAAATTGCCACGTCCAATTGAAAAGTTTAACCGAACTAATACAAATGTGACTTTTTTGTACTTTTCCCAAAAATCTGTGATGCTCCATCCCGGCCGACGATCCACGCGCGGCCACGGGATAAAGTCGGATAGAAGGGGATAGCCAAAATTATCGGGGAGGTGGGATAAAGGTGGATAATATTATAATAGGAAAGTTATTTTTCTTGAATAACAAACTTATTAAATTAACAAAATTGAAATTATATTTCAATATAAATAATATTTGAATTCTATTTTAAGAAATTAAAAATAAAAAAAATAAAAAATTATTTTTAATTAATCTTATTTTAATTTATATCAACTTTAATTCTATCTTATAATAAACATTCAATCTATAAATTAAATATTTATATTTATTATAGACTTTAGGTATTTTTGTATTTTAGGTATGTTAGTATAGTTTACTACTTGATAAAATTTTATTAAAGAATGAGGAAAGGGGAAAAAAGAAATAATAATGAAAATAATATAAAGAAGAGGAAAAATAAAATAATAAATTAAGGAATAGTGTTATGAGAGATTTTCACCATCTCCGTTTACGAACATTTAGGTTCATTTATAATGATATGCCGTTTATATAAAAAAAAAAATGATGATATGATGTGAACATATCCGATTTTAATACTACAGCAAACAATGAAAGGATATAAAAAAATCCCATTTCATATCCTATCCCATATCTATTCAGCCCTTAAGGGTCCATATGCATCAATGGGTGAAATGGGCTGAAAGATGCTCATGAGAGTATCGTGCCGGATAGAGGATTCACGTCTATGAAAATTATTATCGAGAATTGTTTTAATCTCACTCGTAGTTATAGTTGTTCGGCCGTCGGCCAACCTACCTCGTGCGATACGTTTAGCAGGCAAATATACTTTTAGTTGCATATTTTATCCGGTTTGGGAAGAAAGCAAGGCAACCCACGTAACTCATGACGCTACACGATCTGAAAGCGTGCAAATGCTTACGAATTATAACTTGCCCAGCAAGCTATCAAATCCAAATGACAGCTCATATCCATCCCCAAGATTTTTCCAGGTTTGCTGGCTCCAAATTACTTGCACGTAGCATAATAGTAACAGTGACAATTTCGGGTGCTTACAGTGGCCAGTAGAAGAAACCTTGGAATCCATTTTAACCGGGAAAATAAGAAAAATATCCGTGAATTTTCACTAGGATATCCATTCACATTTTTGTGTGATTAATATTGTTGACACCAAAAGATGTCCAAGTCCTCGATCGATGACTCAGTAGACAAAGGCCGGGTAAGAAACGATGGAGGCAAAAAATGGCCAAGTGTGAAGAGCCGCTAGTCGACAAACTAAGTTTTTTTTTTTTTTGATACCCAAAAAACTGCCGTACAGCCGGTAGCCGGCGACGTAAGCCTGGAGCGGCACTAGCGTAGGACCCACTACCATAACGCCACACTTAAGTCCACTAATGAATGCACACAAGCTGATGGGGTATCAATGAAAAAGATGGTCGCCTAAGAACACCCAATTACTCATCAGTACTTTCAATTTATCTTTATATTTGCAATGCATTTTACATGACTAACAATAATTGTTCCCAGTACTATTAATCTCCTCATCATTTACATTTTTTGATCAAGAATAAAAAGAAAAATGACCATTCACAACCTTTTATCGGTTAGTATCGATCACTCGATATTTCGCAAGATAGTTTATTAACACTTTTAGGCAAAACAAATATATATTTGCATTCTCACATCAACAAAATTGTCTACCTATTTATGACTTTGTCATACCCTTGCCCCTATCTTACCCTCACCCACGCCGCACCCTTGTCTCTCTGATGCGAAAGATATCATCTCCAGGAGTTTGATTTATTTTATTTTGTCATGTGGTTAATTTTAGGGCATTTTTGTAAATCTTAGGTTATTTATTTACATTGTGAGTCAGTTATTTGATTAGGTCGTGAGATGGATTTAAGATTATTCTGTTTACTGGTCTCCTTATATTTTAGGTTCTAAATTAGAAAGCTTGAATTATTTAAGGTGATTTTGTTTATTATTTAAGAATAATTATTAGATTACATATCTTACTTAGGGATACGGTCTAATTGCCTAGGATTCAAAGAGTTATTTATAGGAAAAATTATACTAATAGTCTCTAAGCTTTAACCCAATAAGTAATGTAATTTTTAAATTTTTAATTCATTAAATGTGTCATTGAACTATTTGTAGACGTCCAATGTAGTCTTTTGTTTTGATCAAACAAGAGAGAGTCACCATAAGCACCTAAATCATTGACACATGCAATCTAGTCCTTAAATTTTTAATTTGTTCGATCTTGTATTTCAACTTTCCATAATAAGGTCAAATCAGCCTTTGGTATTATTCACAATGTTTCATAGTTACTCTCTCGTACAGATTTTAGAATATCATTTCATTTCAATCAATTTATTAAATCAACAAAAGATGTGCTATTTTTTTAATTTCCTTTTTGATCTTTATAAATATTCCGATAATTTCATCCAAATATATTTTAGCTTATGTTCTCTAGCATTAAAGGTTTTGCTCCCCCTCAATTCAAGTATCTTTATGCATTAACTTATGTCAACTTGAATCTTCAACGCTCAACTTCATCCTTAGCCTCTTTTTTTGGACTAAACCATGAATCTCCAACGCCCAACTTCATTCTCGGTCTATATTTCGGGACTGAACCATGAAGTTTGCCATCGGGCCTGCATTAGTACACCACAAGACCCTCCTACCCTAGTGTATTTTTCCAAATCGAACCGTGAAATTTGTCATCAAACCCGCGTTACTACACCACAACGCCCACTTGTCCAAAAGCCCAACTTCATCCTTAGTCTCTTGTTTCCGGACCGAACCATGATGAAGTCTACCATTGGGCCCGCATTGCTACACAACGCCTATCTATCGAATATCAATTCTTCAATGCAAGACTTTTTTAACATAACTCATACATATATCTTAACACCTTAATAAAGAGGCACATCAACAGCAAGAAAAGCTAAGGCTAAAAAGAATTCAAGAGCATGGGGGACCGGATATAGCAAGGGTCATGCCCACGTCCTCCGTCTCTTTGGTGGGGAGCTCAACAACCCCTCGTATGATACGCACACCTTCCAAGTGAGGCTCACCGTAGACTAGACGATCGTGAATTTTTTAATAATAAAGGACGATGATTGGACACCATGTGTATCATTTTTTTTTATTTTTTATTTTTTATTTTTTACAACATGACTTGATTGCACAAATAAAAAGCATCTGGATTGCAAAGGTTTAAAAAGAAGATGTAGACGTTTCAAAATTATTGTTATAAACCCCCATCATCCATGTTGCGCTATCAATGGGCCGAACGGATGAACCGGCGCAACAAGCGGTACAGAAAGACGCTTCGTCTTTGGTTCCACCTCGCCGACTCGAACCAAAAACCAAAACGTTGGCAACAGATTTCTGCCATTAAGATCAAACTTGAACACTTCAATAAATCAATGGATGAATCATCCCTTTACAAAGAGCTTTCCGTAAAAGGAAGACGTAATAATTAGCCAAAAATAACAAGGCTGGAAACCAATTAAGATGGAAAAATAAGGAACAAAACAATTGGGTCAAGTAAAAAGAAGAAAAAAAAAAAAAGGCAGAATATAAACCTAACTTCCAACACACACAATGTACACTTTTCAGAGAGAGATTGCACACAGCTCGTCAAAGACTTGTCTACTATTAGGCCTTTCATTTACAGAATTAATACACCTGAGCGAAATCGCAAGCATCTCGTCCATCGCTGCAGAGTGTTCTTCTCCACCTGCAATGTCCCGATCAATACAGTCCATTCCTCGCCCTTCTTGATCGCAAAGGCGAACCCAATCCGTCAAATCAACAGCTCCAGATTGCCCTGAAATAATGTCTCCCGCGCTTCTCCGAGTCAATAATTCCATCATAATTACTCCAAACGCATAAACATCAGCCTTATATGATGGCAGTGGTTTAGCTGCAGTAGCGAGCTCAGGAGCACGGTACCCCAATGCGCCAAGATTCAATATCTGCTCTGCAATCCCAGCAGGTGTCATCAAGCGGTGGAGACCGTAATCTGAGAGGTGAACATCGTACTCGGGGCCCATCAAGAGTATGTTTGTTGGCTTTAAGTTTCCATGAGGAAGACCCTTGTCATGAAGGTATGTGAGACATCGAGCAACATCGATGGCAACTTTTAGCCTTTGGCTGAACAACAATGGGGAGTACCTCCTGGGTGTTGTCTCTGCATAGGACATATATTGGTAAATAGCCAGAGACTAGATCAAAATCATGGCACAACTCGTAAAATGACAAAATAAATTGTGAATAGGAAATGCAAGCAATGAAATGAGGTAACTAAATATGATCTACTTGTTTCACTTAACTCAAGAACCATAAGCCAAAGCCAAAAATTACAGTGAAGGGAAAATTTAGGGCCACTGCCAATATTGTGTTAACATTTAGGTTATGCACTAAAAATTTTGGTGCAGTTTCAGTATCTCCCATCAAGCATCCTATGACAAAAGTGGATGCACCGTTATCAACTTGTTAATCAAAATCAAAGAATAAGTTAAAGATCGGAAGGGAGATTAAACAAAGTTGGTTTTTCTATTATTAGTCCATTGAGTTATATAAATAATCAAGAAGACCAACACCAGGATGTTGCCCTGGTGCAGACAGAACCACAGAGTTGATATTGTTCAAACATCACTCACAAGTGATATTCTGGAGAGACCCAAAGAACACATCTAGCAGAGACAAAAGCAATTCCACTTAAGTGATCCAATATCTCATTTGATTTTTCCGTTGTGAAATGATTATAAATAAAGATAAGATCTTGAAATAAGACCCCTTCAGGCTCCTGCTTCAGTATAAGCTCATAGAAATGAGAACTCAAATGAAAAGGCCACTGACTATTTCATAGATTCTTCTGCAACTGATAAGAAGTTGATTTCTTCAAATTTAGAATCTCTTTCAAGTATGTACTTTTTTTTAGTCTTGAAGATGTCAGAAATAATGCAATCCAGCAAAGAAAGATGATGGGAGCCATGGTAGATGTTACGTGGTGACCACAAGCAGTGTCAGATCCTTTCTAAAACGAAGTTGGGCACCATGGTACAAACTATTGTGAGGGAGTTTTGGGACCGTCGGCATCTTTTCTCCCAGTAAACTTTCACATTGTCAAATTAACGGTAACACATACAAAACACAAGGAAAGTTCCCTAGAGTCTTACTTTCTTAGCATTGTCAGAATTGGTAGATAATTATTTTGTTTGTCAAAGTGACAAGGAACATTAATCATAATCAAAATCTGACTTTCTTAGAGCATCTACAAGAATTTCGTACTTCCTGCATTTGGTGTTCCAGGAAAGCTAATTTAAAAGAGTTACACAAAGGTTGATTGGAAAAAAAATTGAGAAGGATTTTGCTATTTCTGTTGCATGATTGTCCAGAACAATCTATAATCATGAGTAGGGTGTCGACAGTTCGGTTCGGTTCGATTTTTTTGAAAAACTGAACTGAACCGAACTGTTAGGAAAAACTTCCGAACCGAACTGAATGAGACCCGAACCAAATACAAACTGAACCGTAATTTTGGTTCGGTTCGGTTTGGTTCGGTTTTTAGGTTTTTGGTTTTCAACTTTTAATTTTCAGTTTTTGCATTTGTTTTTTTTTTTCGTTTTTTTCTGTTGTATTTCCAAGAAATAAGCTCTTATCAGTTTATCGGTTCGGTTCGGTTCGGTTAACCAATAAAAACCGAACCGATAAAAAAAATTTCGGTTTTTAATGAGAACCGAACCGAATGAAAACCGAACCGAAAAAACCGAATTTTTCGGTTCGGTTCGGTTTTTGACACCCCTAATCATGAGAACATCAGGAAACATAGAATGCAAGAAAAAAGAATCACTCATAGATGGCATCAGGCACATAAATGGAGAAGCAGTTTCAAGGATCATGACCAAGAGCACATAATGGGACCCCAAGTCGATTATTTCATAGTTCAAGTCCTTAATCTGGTCTTATCCTACCTTATAACATTTCTTGACAAAAGGACTCGTTTTAAAGATGAGGACGGTAGCAAAGTCTGGTGACCAGAGTCAGCAGCTTCAGATAAGCCGAAGCTTCAAAGAAAGAGATGCGATAGACTCCGAGCTGCACTAGGCCCCTCAGTGTAATCATAAGGAATAAAAAATTCACAGATTTTGAAATTTGAGGGGTGTGCCATTTGAAAACTTAGGAAAAAGATGTGTAGCTTCCTCTGCTTCAGAACAAGAAATCCCAAATGCACTTCTGAACAAGAACAGCTTCCAGTTCCACATGGAACGGGCCTTTTAAAGCCCAAATCAACTTGCAGATAAAACCAACTTAGCTGTTTCAACTGGCAAACCCAGTAACCTGATCAATCCGGAACATAGGGTGTTAATTTCTGAACAAGAGAAATGGATGTCGGCAATGGGTCGTTAAATGCTCTTATGGAAGAGAAGCACATTTACCTCCACACTCGACCACAGACCATCCTTGTTGCGGTTTGTAAAAGGAACACTCACATGATCCTTTGACATATGCGTATCAGCTGTCCTATAAAGAATACACCCACTCTCTAAAATAGAGAATAAAAACAGTAAAAAGTGCCAATGAGGGGATCTAAACCCCTCATTTCTTATCGAAAGGCACTTCACAACCACCATCCTAACTGAGGGCCAGCTAAAAATAGTGGCAATACACACATTGCACACAAACTGTAATCAACTGGATTAACCGGCAGTTCAACCAGTTGGACCAATTGACCTTACAGCAGGACCCCTCGATAGTTCTTCACTCCAATCCATGTCTTAAAACATTGCATTAAATTATTTTTCATCCTGTGGTTCTTTACATGAAAATATCTTAATGCCTGTGAACAATGCATGTACATATCTGGTTAAAAAAGGGTCAAGAAATCTTCATAGTTTATCATTTTGACCTACATGGCTCGCCAAACTCAGCTAATGTGATGCAATTTACTGAGCTCAATATATGCTAATCAGGACTACAAAGTGAACATGAAGAGATATAATGTCTAAGGTAATAAATATTAGTTGATGGATTATACCATTAAAATCAGATGGATAGAGAAATAGCACAATGTATGAATCCACACTTGCTTATCTGCAAGTAACTAATTGTGCAAACATGAACCTGAAGTATTCTCTGACAAACATATATGCACATAACTTTCAACCACATCTGTACCATAACGAATAAAGTGGCAAATGCTCTTACCGTAAAGATGCAATGCCAAGCTATCTCCCTGGATGTAGTCAGCTAAAAGGAGCCTCTCTTGCTCTCTGGGTCCCCAATAATATGCTCGCAGTGAAACAATGTTGGGATGCCTCATGGAGCCAATCTTTTTGACTTCCTTAGCAAACTCTTTCTTATGTTTAACTAGTCCCACTCTCAACCACTTCACAGTTAACATATGACCATTATCGAGAGTAGCCTTGTAGAGAGTACCATGACTGCTTCTGCCAAGAACTTCTGCTGGAGCTCGTGACAACTCTTCTGCAGTAAAAGCTAGAGAAGGGTCCAAGAAGAACAACTCTCCAGCCAGTCGATCAGGTGAGTAAACATCCAACCTCACAGGCTGTTCATATACCTCAATAAATCGGGGTGAGGAAGATAAAGGTGATCCTGGAGAAGATTTCCTTCCTGATGTTGTAGGCTGAATATCAATTAAATTAGGGACAGCAGAAGATGAAGTAACTGCCCCTCCCTCAGGTGCAATATTCTCTGCAATTTCAGTTATGAACTCTGCTTGCCCCGACAATGATCTAGAATTTGAAGTTAGCAAGTGGTCATTCGAGAAGCTCAATGAAGTAGGTGGAGGTTGACCACTTGAGTGGAATTTAAATAGGGAAGGACGTGCAAATCTTTCAAGCTTTACATCTCTTCCTGAACTTTGGCCACCGAACCCACTTCCCCCACGAAATTCTTTGTGCTGTGCTCGACGATATGCCCATAAAACGAAAATAATCATCATTGCAGCCCCGACTGAGGCAACAATGATTGCTACTCTTATATTACTTTTGGAGCTTCGATGTTTGCCCGAATTGTTAATCTGGCTATTGGAATTTGATGTTCCCAAGTCTAGCGAAGGATTTCCAGGCTTAAATGATGAGCTGGGAAGTCCTTGCAAGTTTTCAGGGACTGTCCCTGACAGGTCATTATGCGACACATTAAATCCAACGAGGCTGTGTGGAAGATTCGCAGGAATTTCACCAGAAAATTTGTTGCTTGACAAATCAAGGTACTCCAAACGAGTAAGTTTGCTCAACTCACTAGGCAGTTGACCTGACAATCCATTCCTTGCAAGACTCAGCAATTTGAGCATCCCCATGTTCCCTATCTCTGCAGGCAGTGGACCACTCAAGGAATTTCCAGAAAGATCAAGATACTCCATCTGTTGGGAAGAAGGCATAGCTAGCAATTCACTCACCTGTGAACTTTGAAGAGGAATTGGCCCGATCAAATTATTGCCGGATAGATTTAAGAAGGTCAAAGTGGACATAAAGAACCCAGGAGGAATTCGCCCATGAAATTCATTCAAGCTAAGGTCTACAACAGACAATTTCTGGTAGCTGCCTGATAAAGGGGGTAAGACACCTCCTAGGGAATTATTCCAAAGTTTCAAAGTAATTAAGCTCTCAAATTGAGAGCTCAGATTGGGAAAGGTTCCCGACAGTTTGTTTGAACTCAGATCTAGAAATTCCAATGGTGCTTGCCAGTTCTGAAGTGTAGATATGTCACTAGAGATCATATTGCTGCTCAAATCCACCGTCGTACAGGTTTTCGGTAGACCAGGCAAGGAACCAGATAAACCATTTGACGAAAGATTCAAAGTCCTCAATGTGGTAGAATTAATCTCTGGAATCGAACCTGCATGGATGATAAATGTGAGGTAATGTATAATCAAATTCAATCCTACATTTCACAACATATACAAGTTCGAAAAAGAGGCCACCAATAAAAAATAGATGTACTTTTATGGAAAAATGAATTTACTCATGTTCCCAGAGTAAAACTCGATAAATGTAATAACCAAAGAGAAAATACTTATTAATACTAAAACAAGGAAAAATAACACGTGAAAAGTCATCGAATTATCGAAAAGACTTAAAGCTGGCTGGCTGATGAGACATTAACCCTGTGTGGACTATGGCTTTTGCTATTGACCTATTGGCTTTGATCCTTATAAGCTGTATCTCGTATACTTTTTAATCATTTTGCTATCACTCACAAATTGAAATATTTCAGATATTTTTGCTTTAAAGGCAAAAGAACAAGCCAAAAGCTGGAGGGACCAGGTACTGCTTGGCAGCATTCGAAAATTGGCTTTGCACTGATGTTAACACCAAAACATCAAGTAATTACAGAGCAGAAGGCATAAGCAGAAGATGGATAGCTAAGATCATCCGTGGCAGAAATTTTACAAATCATTCGTCAAAGTGGCATGTCCACCCTCGACTGGCCCCCAACTGAAGAAGCAGAAAATTCCTAAGTAGCCATCCTAAATTTTTTAATAGCAAGGTATCAAATGACAAGCATATTTGCGGTTTCTAATTCCATCTGTTACTTCTGCAGTATAGCAGCTAGATGACTAAGACACCGTACTGCAAATCCTCTCCATTATTCGCTCAGTGTTGTCATCATTGCACCAAGTCCACGTTTGCAGCTACTTAATTCACACTAGATGAACCATGATTGATACTTTCGCAAAATGAAAACTTCTTCTTCAAGTCAAGTCAAAAGTTACAATTTGCTACATTTAAATCCGTGAGATCAAAACATGAACTGACTTGTGTTATAATACATCTAAACTTGGATACAAAAGAAAATTGTTATATGATATAAGTCAAAGAGTTCCTTACCTGTGAAATTGTTTCCACTGAGATCCAGTTCCTCCAGTGGAATCACTGACTCAAACAACTCATTTGGCAATGACCCAAACAGCTGATTACTTGCCAATCGTACAACCCGCAATTTGGGTAATGCACCAAACGACGGCAGCTGCCCTGTAATCGTATTGTTGCCCATATCCAAAACCTCCAAGTTTCTAAACAATATGATCGAATCAGCATCGAAGAACCCACCATTTAAGGCATTATGGCTCAAATTCAGAAAATGCACTGTATTTGCCAAGGCAGAAACATTCTGAACTCCGATTGAGATACTACCATAGAAGTTATTGCCACTCAAATCCACATACTCCACATTCCTCAACTCAGTCAACAACTCACCAATATCACCATAAAGGCCACCATTCCCGTGCAAATCGAAGTACTTCATCTGCTGCAAGTTCCGAATCCCAATCGGAAACCCCCCTGAGAACCTGTTCATTGATAAATTCAGGTAGTTCAAATTGTACAAATCCGTGATTCTCACAGGGATCGGGCCATAGAAGCTGTTGCTGGACAGATCCAAATGCTGGAGCGAGGCCATGGAGCCCAATGTGGGCGCGATCCGACCCGTGAAGTTGTTCCCGGAGAGACTGAGGTTCTGCAGCATCGGCAGGCCAATCAGAGTGTGGAACTTGATCTCCCCGGAGAGCCCGAGGCGGTCGAGGACTATGCCGGTGACGTGGGCGCCGGAGCCGTCGCAGGTGACCCCGGTCCACGAGCTGGGGCACTGGTCCGACCCGGACTGGGTCCATGACCCGAGGACCTTCCCGAGCGGGTCGCCCTGGATCCCCTTCTTGAACTCCAAGAGGAATGTGGCGTCGGGCCCGGATCCGGCGCAGGCCACCAGGGCGGAGACGACGAGCAGCGCGCACAGGGAGAGGGAGAGACTCATTTGGAGGAGGAGGAGGAGGAGGAGAGCCCGGGGGGGGGGGGGGGGCCTTGGAACCGCACGAAACCCTAGCGACGCCGCATTTGGCGAGCTGCCCACGAAACCCTAGACTGAAATCTCCAGAATGCGAGCCGGGGGCGGCGAGATTGCGGCGGAGATCCGGGGGTTAGGGTTTCTTCCCGATCAAAATCGGAACTTTATCAGGAATCGGCCATGGCCGAGCATCCGGAGACGAATTCGCGAAGTGGGTCTGCCCAGGCAGAGAGAGAAACAGAGAGAAAGAAGAGAGAGAGAGAGTGTAGAGGGAGTAGAGAGAGAGAGTGAGGCTGAAAATGCCGGGATTAAGGTCAGGTGGAGAGTGTTGGTTGGTAAGTGTGAGTAACTACAGTCTGTAAAGGACAATCTTCTCTCTCTACATCTCCCCAACCTTTCTCTCTCTAATATTTCTCTCTCTATCTCTACCCCCTCTCTTTCTCTCTCTTCTGTTGGGGGGTTTTCCTTCTTTCTCTCTCTTTTTACTTTCTCTCTCTAACAGGGAAAGACACTGCGAGTGACAGGGGAGCAGGCCCCCTCACATGCCTCCCGCCCCTCGTATTATTGTCTTCTTTCCAATCAAGGCCCTCCGGGCTGTGCGTTTTCTCTCTTCTCGTCCCACCCCCCCTCGAGCTCTCAATAACGAGGACTCCTGTCCTTGTCTGCAAAAAAAGGAAACAATTTGCACGGCCTATTTTGGAGGACTTGCCGTCGCTAATCCTCCATTGTCGTTTTGTTTCTTTTGTTTAGGGATCTCTGAACAGTTGTCCAGATATCTAGTAAAAGTTAGGGTAATTTTTACCGGTCAAAGTGAGTCATAAGTGAGAGTATTAAATGAGTCATATGACAGATCATAAATAAGTTTACAATTTACTTAGATCTAACTCATTTTTTACTCTCTCTTCAGTCTCTCTTGCCTTCACTACCCACCCTACATCCTGCTTTAGTTTGGCTACGAGCTTGTGTAAAATGGGTTAAATATAAAAGTATTAGATTTGCACTACGTAGAAATTAGTCAAAACGGGTTGAGTGCATCTATTTGGGTTAAACCTTTTATGAATAGGCTCAAACTTGACCCAACTCACCCTTTGACGGTCCGCCAATTTTTAGTTATTTTTAAGCACAACAGATAATTGCACAAATGATCTCTAAACTTTAAGCCAATGTGTGACGTTGTCTCTTAACTTTTAATTTATTCAATGTAGTCTATGAAGTTTTGGTAAATACTTGATGTAATAAATTATATGAAAATATGTAATATTATCCTTCAATTAATTCAAATTCAAGGATGTTCATTATGTTCAAGTACTAAAATGAACATATATTAAAAGTTCAATAATTGTATTGAAAAAAGGGGCAAAAGCCCTAAAAAAAAAACTCCAAATTATGTTAACTGTGATATATTTACCTTAAACTCTTTTTGGCAACACTACGAATCACAAAATTGTATATGTATGACTCATTTACCCTTGGTCAATGTTCTATCAATGAAGACTATTAAAAATTTGCCTACATAGATGATGTGAAGCAAATGGTGCTAATATAGTGCCTACATGGCTTAAATGAAATAAAAATGACGTTATTTTAGCTAAAAATCATTTGATGAAATATTGACGAAGGGTAATTGTGTCGCATATATACAATTTTTGGGTTTTTTATATCACAAAAAAAAAAGGTTTATAGTAAATGTCACAAATGGTCACAAATGGTCACAAATGGTATAATTTGGAATTTTTGATGTTACAAAAGAAATCTAGGATAAATGCGTTAGTGGACATAGTTTTGGCTTTTTTGTGGCTTTTTCCCTTTAACAAAGTAAAAATTCGGGGGCAACATCACACATTATGTTAAAATTTAAGAACTACATTAAAAAATTTATAAGTTTAGGGATGACATTGCACATTAAACCAAAATTTACAAACTATTTGTATCATTATCTCTAAGTATTATCATCTTCAAGTAAAGAAAGTTACTAGAGACATTTGCAGGAAGCCGACTCATCATGCCCTGTGGGGTGGGGTTGGTATTGGACCTTCCCCTAAAGGCTTAAAACTATATTTTACAAAAAAATAAAAAGAAATTCTGTAAATAAGTGACGGGATGGAAAAAAAAGTGTTCTATCAGCATGGTAGTATGCCTCCCAACCTCTCGCAGAGTGCACTCTCTTTTCTTTTTCCTCTTTTAGCTGTGGTCCGCATTGATAATCATCTTATTGTGGTCGGGCCATGAGGTACATCCCTTCCTCTCTTCTACTAAGGGTGTGCAACGGAAACCGCCCAAACCGAGAACCGCCTAGATCAGACCAAACTAGCCGGTTGTGGATGGTTCCCAAAAAGGAGCAGTCCAGTTCTCAATTCCCACTCTTGGAATCGGTTGTAGGTCGGTCCGGTTCCCGGATTGGATTGGATCGGTTGATTTTTATATATAATATATATTTTTAAATTTCTTAAGAAACAAACCCTAATTCCTCCCAATTTCTCCCATTTTTCATTTTGTTTTTGGCCCAAAATAACAAATTTACTAGTTCCATTGGACTGGTTGGTCAATCCACTTCCCGATTCTAAGATCGATTGGTTCGGTTCCCGGTTTCAAGACCGGTCGGTCCAATTCTCGATCCCAAAATCTAGGAACCAGTCCTCCTAATCTGGTTCCCGAATCCACATTGAAACCAGACCAAATGGGAACCGATCAGTTCTATCTTTTACCACCAACTCCCAACCATCGCTAGCTCTACGGTTCTCACAATCATAATCAAGCGCCAAGGCTCTCAACTCATCACCAGCACCTCTCCTTCGCCTCACGAATTGCTAGAGTGAAAGTGTCCCCTTTCTGGTTGGCTTGCTAAGTCCATGTAGGTGGGAAACGGTATAACGAAGCTGCATCGATATGATTTGGTTAATTGAATGAGCCATTAATTGATTTTTCATAAATAAGAAACTAATACAGGAAATTGCAAATAAACGTACTGTCATTTTTAAAAAAAGCAAAACTTATTTATATGCCGGAGTTGAAGTCCGAATTGTTTCTTTTGGCTTTTCTCTTATAATATTTATCCTCTTTCAATTCCTGATTTTTGTAATGAATGCCTTATCTTTTTTCTTTTTTTTTGAATTTATTGGAACCCACCTGATCAAATAACTTATGGGCTAAATAAGGTCAGGACCATCTAACAATTTTCCCACCAATTGCTGAAGGTCCCATCGATAGGACTCCCATGTGTCCTTGACCAAATCAAGAGGGGACAAACGAAAAGCTCCCACTCATAGAACCTTTGCTAAGTATTCAATCACTTTCGCATCATTTTTTGAGTATTTATTATTTAAAGTGAAACAATCAAATCGAATAACAATTGAAAGGGACAAAAGCCATCAGTGTCGATTACGGAATATATATAAATATATTTTATTTCTCTGCTAATGTACGTGATTATATTTGTTAGTAATGTCAGCATTTCTACATATATATATATATATATATATATATATATATATATATATATATCTATATCTCCTTGATCTCCGCCTCTCCACATGCATTTATGGATCTCTCTCTCTCTTAAATATTTTACAAATTGCTTTGGACAATATTGGAACGCACCCATTTTTCCTTCATGTTAGGAAGAATCATATCTGATTTATTATCATTGCATAACCATAAACTCACATAAACGATAATGCGATAACATCCAAAAATAATATTTTATGATTGTCGAAATTTTGACTTTAGTTTATAAGATAAATGGTAGCTTCACAGCCGATAAACATTTTAACATATTTTCATAAGGGTGAAATGTGTAAAATTTGTCAATAGTTGATTCGCTTTTGGACTATATCTGTGTGGCTATTGGTCATCACATTGAATTGGAAAGGAAAATTTATCGACTCCAACCTCGTAAGAACTTAAAGATCACCACTAGGACAGGGTCGATGCTTGTTTAAGGGTAAGAGATCATCTATAAATAAAATAAGGAGTAGCCATACACACTATCAGTAATCATATTTAATAGGGATTGCAAGCAAAAATGCCTTAGTTAGTGATGAACTTGCATAATTTATATTAAAGATATGAATTAATTATGATAATCATATTTAAAAGTCTTACAATTTAAGTCCCTAAGAAGTGAACACTATTTGTCGCAAATAAAAAATAAAGCTAAAAGATGGATAATCGAAATAACGAAAAATCACATTTTGGGATAAATGCATTAAAAGTTCTAAAACTTGTCATGAACGTGTAATTGAATCCTAAAACTTATTACAAAAATATAATTGAGTCTTAAAATTTTCAAAAAGTGTGATAAAAAATTTGTCAAATTAATCTAATCAAATCATTCCACCGATTGCATTTTTTGAAATTTTGAGAGTTCGATTGTATTTTCATGACAAATTTTAGGATTCTATTATACTTTCATAATAAGTTTTAGGACATGATTGCAATTTTTGAAAATTTTGTGACTCGATTGCATTTTCTTAACAAGTTTTACAACTTCTAATGTACTTATCCCTCACATTTTTTATTTTATTTTTATAAAATTGCTCTCTACTCATGTAGGGGTTAAAATTTCATCCATCACAAAAGATCAATTCTCATGAATATTATTATTTTGGCAAGTCTTGACACTCTAATTATTTGCAGCATGTCTAATATCTTCATGCAATATTAAAAAAAAATATTATATTGTAAAATCAAATATCCCAACACCCTAGTTCAAATTGATAATAGATACCTAAACTTTTAATTAAAAATGATTTTTTTTTTGCTAAAACAAAAAAGAAGAAGAAGAAGAAAGTGTGTCGTTATCATGTGAACTTGATCCATTTATTATCCCTTTTACTTTATTTTCGTCTCTAATTTTTGCATTTTACATGAAGTTGTTATTACTCACCATTCGAATGGGCAAGTGAATACTTTCCATTCTGGTCTTTTCAAAAGTAGGCATTATTTTTTGTCTGTTGAATTTTGAAAAAGAGACTATACTTTTTCATGGATTATGACTAGGACTCTGCGGGGGTGCCCTGCTAATTGCTTGCTGTTCGCAACTTTCATTTGAGTGGCTTCTGTCCATATCATCTTTTAATTTGATTTTATCTTGTGGAATATATCTTCCCTTTTCTCAATGAGAAAAAGAAAAGGTGGCGGATAAAGTGGCAAAGTCACTCCAGCTTAAAGTCACCCATTTTCTTCCCTTACGTCATGGCTCAAGATTGGATGTCGGAACTTTAAAATTTTAGTAGGTGTCTTTGTAGATTATTTCTCTTTAAAAAATTCAAAAGGATATCGATAAGGTGTTGACTTAAGGTCCGAGAAAACTAATTGATTTAGGGAAAAAGTTTTTCATGGACTGAAAATGATAATTTAATTTGGGAAAAATAACTTCATCTTCTAATAAGAAAAAATCAATTTCTTTAAATCACTGAATAAATAAAAACTAACTATTTTTTCTTGAAGACAATCTTCATGGAAGATGTTTTGTTTTTATCACGAAGTGTTCAACGGAACAAATGAACATTTAGATGGTAAGGGAATTTGTTCCTCCTTTTGCCATCACAAACTCAATTCTTGTTGGGAATACTTTTAGAATTAAATTCTGAACACATCGAATCAATGAGGGGGAGTTAGCCCTTAAGATTGCTAAAAAATGTGGACCAATTAAAGTATGCGAAAGCTCCACTTGTCAAATAAAATTTCATAACGATATTGTCAATTTGGTAGAATTGGTTTGAATAAAATTTCTATATCTCACTAGGGTACGTAAGTCTCTCCTCATGAATTGTTCTGTAATGTGCTCTTATACATGCTATTAAGTGTTGTGATCTATGTCTGATAATACATGTTCTAAAGCTGCATCACTTAAAAGTTGAGTAGAGCAACTTGCTAGATGTTTCAGCTAAATTCTTTGTAAAAGCCGAAGCAACTCTTTTTCACAGCAAAAATTGCATGAGAAACTTGCACGAAAAAGACAACTATGTAGTATGATGAGCGTCCTACTCGCTATTAAAATGTCACAAACTTACTCAAATGAAGAAGACAAGCATTGGGATTCGACTTAAGTGACATAAGATTAAAAATTACTTTCTTTTTTTTTTTATAACTATATGAATATTTATACTTTTAATTTGATTAATTCCCACGGAAACATACCAATCGTTCCATCCATGATCGTCCTCATGAGGCCCCACACACAAAGCGACAGATCCGTCGTGATCCAAATGCTTGACTGCTTGGCCAACCCCTTAGGCACGCAATCAAAGTATATAGCACAAATTTCATCCCATTTCTTTTGTCTTGACTTTGCATTGTTCTTTGATCAAAAAAAAAAAAAAAAAAACCAATGCTATTTGTAATGGTCGAGATGCTATAGCTAAACACCTTGTAAAAGTTGGAGTAAATCCTTTTTTGTCGCAAAAACCATGCGAGAAACCTACCCCAGAAAGACAACTGGATATTATGACAAGTCATACTACTCGCTATTAAAATGTCACAAACTTACTCAATATACAGAAGGCAAGCATCGAGACTCAACGCAAGTGAAAAAAGATTAAAATTTATTTTTTTCTCTCAAACATGAGTATCTGAACTTTTAACTCGATTAATTCCTACATATGCATATGAATTGTTCTGTCCACGATCGCTCTCACGAGACCCCACATAGAGCGACAAATCTGTTGCATCCGAACCATATGCTTGACTGGTCCGCCAATCACTAAGGCGCCGAATCAAAGTATACAGCAAAGAATTTCATCCCCATTTCTTTTGTCTTGTAACTTTACATCGTTCCACTTGCTTTGGCTTTTTATATTTGGAATCGATCTTTGACCCGTCGGCTATTGAGTACAGGCCGCATAAGTACAGCGCAGGCCACCGCGCACCTGCACTTAGATTTACATCGTGTCGAGGCACGTTCTTCCAGATGAACATTTTTTTTTTCTAATTCTCTGCAAATAAAGTCGCCTAATTATTGCACGTTGTAATAATTTTTTGGAGGTAATGGGGAAAAAAAATGCTCTGACAGATTCCTGGAATTTAGTCATTCTCAAAATCTGAAACAACTCCCTCTTGCAGATTTTTTAATTTTTTCGTAAAGAGTAAAAGAAAAAAATATTGGGGAGGTCGTATACATGATATAACATTATTTCCGCATCATACCGAGGGAGAGTTTTGTCCTGATTAATTTATTTTTTCTGTTTACTCTGTCTAGAGCTCGAAGGACTTGCAGCCGATTGGAGATGTGCACTCAGCAAGGGTTGACAAGGACGATAACCAAAAAAAAAAAAAAATGGTAGAAAAAGGTTCATAACTTCGCATCACTTTTATGATATTATTAATTCTTTTTTAAAACTTTACAAAATTTCATTTTATTTTATAAATTTTACTAACTTTCATTTGTATTTCGTTCTAAAACTTTAAATTTACCAATGTTTATATGAGTTTACAGATTTTTGTTTGAGTGATTCGCGGAATTTTTTTTTCCATTCAATTACCAACTTTGGTCAAATCTTAGGTAAAAGAATTAGGTGTCTACACAAGGCAAATGAAAATTGCTAATGCTTGAGCTCAAATAATTATTTTTGCATCATTTCTTCGAAATCGATTCAAACTCAACCCAAGAAACTCACCGGCCTGATCAAATGATTAAGTCTAGCTCAAGCAAACAAGGTATTTCAATGTATCGAGCTCAAGCTTGAAACTTCGAGATTAACGAGTTTTAAGTTGATAACGACACTTAAACTTTAAACTTAGAATCGAGCTGATGGAGTGAACTAAACTGCTCCACTTATCTTGACCTCATATCTAAATTAGGTTTTTAGTATGTTGCCTGAACCTAAAGAAAGGCATCTGCTAGTCTTGTCGATGCTGAGCAAATCTCGGAAATGTGAATTCCTATCGAGTCCTCATCGAATGCTTGGAAGGATTAGCAAGGAGAAATCCCCTCTTGAAAAAGACCTTCACGGGTTCAAGTGCACTTTTCAATTTTCATCCCCTATATATTATATGTTTATGTAATTGGATCCTTGAAACTTTTATTCTATGCAATTGAGTTTTCTCCAACTTTTTGACGAATTAATAGCGTGAGCACGATGTGTCCTTTCAATACCTTCTTCATATTGATAGCCTAAATGACAACTGCACAACCCGTTTTATTAATTAGGTTAAATCGAGCCACTTTAACCCACAGATGATTTGAACGATAAGGTATTTTATATGACCAATATATCCAATGGCAGCGAAACTATTGTGTAATCAACCAATGAGCATTGCCCGTGTGCTATAAATCTAATTCTACTTGGTGCTATGTATATATGAATCTAATTCTACATTAGATGGCAAGTTATACCGCGTACTACTTTCATGTAATGTATTGTTGTATGAAATGTTTTTTTGACTTGAAGTGCCCGAATGACTTCTGCAACGAAACTCTTAAGTTAATTTTTATGGCTTTCATTCATGAAAGTGATGGGTTTAGTATCATTATTTACACAAAACCACATAATTATGAGGAAGACAATCAACTATATAATGATGAACTCATTTCTCAATTTATGAGAAAATCCAATGTTTATTTGGAGCAACATACAATTTCTAACCATAGTGTCTCACTAATATAACGAGGAATAGAACCCATAT
Source organism: Eucalyptus marginata (assembly GCA_014182565.1). Classification (NCBI taxonomy): domain Eukaryota; kingdom Viridiplantae; phylum Streptophyta; class Magnoliopsida; order Myrtales; family Myrtaceae; genus Eucalyptus; species Eucalyptus marginata. Next base: position 4,591,485 of record CM024593.1, read on the forward strand.
TCACTGATAATATTTGAAGTCCTCCCCTGTCTATCCGAGAATGAATAGAGAGGTCTCTTATTTATAAAGAGGATGAGAGGAGCCTTTGGTGCTCATGATTGCTCCTCATTGTTCAAATTAAGATTGTATATCCACAATTCATATTTTGGCCAATATTGACATTGATTTAAACAAATATCAAAACCAATTTTGAATTTCGTACGTGTAAATAATAATTTAATTTAACTCATCCAATCGATGAATATCTTTGTTCAAATTAAATCATCCTGCTCATGGATAAGTATAGTAGTTTGGTTGGACAATTACACTTCCAACAAAAAAAAATAAAATTGTTGAGTTTAAACATTTACGCAAGATGTTGTACTTAGCTCAAAATCCATACTCTAACATTTAAGCTCAATATCATTAAAATATAGAAATAGGGAGATGACAGACTATAATTGAAAATAACTTTCTCAAATTTATTCTTATTTTTTCGAATTTAAACTCAATAAGAGGAAATCTTCTTATACTCTCTCTCTCTCTCTCTCTCTCTCTCTCTCTCTCTCTCTCTGTTTTTTTTTTAAATTTAAATCTAATAAGAGATAAAAACTGGCAAATGATCAATCATTAAGCTAAAAGTTTATTAATGGAATGTAGATCACGTGTCGCAATTAGTGGATGTATTTTGCCGCGTGGCATGCATAGAGGCAATATTAGTTGTCACCTACGTACGAAAGTGAACATTCTTGTAACTCCGACATTACTTATATATAACAGATAGAATATAGACAAATCACTAAATTAAAAGTTAATTGATTGAATACATACCACATGTCAAGATCACGATACGTGTTTTGCCAAGTGGCATGTGCAGAGGAAACACAAAGTGTCACCTAGCAAGTATGGAAATGAGCATTCTCATAATTTTGACATAAATTATATATGACAGCTCGGGGTGCTAGAACCAAACCGAATTTTCATGCATTTTCAATTCGGTTCGTATGATGAAAAATAACAGTTTTTTTAATTCTAATTCGGATAGTTTTGATTTGACCAAAAACCGCCCCCTTCTTAATGTTACAATTAACACAATCTCTCTCTTGTTACACTAAACTTCTTCTTAATATTATAAAAAGAGAATTGAAATTTTGAACCGGGTCGGTTTGTATCGCAGTTCTGTTCAAAGTTAATGCACACCTAAATGGTTTGGTTGAGTTCAGATTTCCAAATGATAGGTAGATGAGTGGGCTAGGCCAACACCCTGACTAGTCCTAGACCACTTTTTTGGATATCTCTGTGGAAGAGTCCACCAACTACAATGGGCTGGTGGACTCCAAGCCCATGACTTGCTTGTTACAAGATTTTTCTGGGAGAAAAAATCATGCTTTCGGTGCATCACAGGTACGGCATCTAGTCACCACAAACGCATTTGCCTAATCGGCACGTCATAAAAATACTTGCCATCAAGGGAGTAACGCTGAATTCTGTTAGCATTAACACTATCTTAACGCAAATAAGGCGCTTCTAAATATCGATTAAATTGATCAAATCGAGTCATTCTGTTGATTGCACATTTTGAAATTTTTAGAACTCGATTGTATTTTCGTGATAAGTTTTAATACTTGATTTCACTTTTTGAAAATTTTAGGACTTGATTGCACTTTTTTGATAAGTTTTAGGATTTGACTGTATTTTTGAAGAGTTTTACAAGTCAATTGCATTTTCATGATAAATTTTAGGACTTTCGGTATACATATCCCTTATTTTTATTTATTGTCGTCATGGCCAAGTACAGATGTAGATTTCTAATAGTCATTACAGATAAACAAACGATATGAAAGAGTCCTATAATTCTAGAATAGTATATGATGCTGAGTATAGTCATTCTTTAAAGAATTTGCATCGACCAAGCAACGTTGGCTTTGCTGATGTCCTCCGGGGATAGGTTGCCGGCGAAAACCGTCGATTCAAAGACCACCGGTAGTTCACCAAGCACACAGGTTTCCTTCCTTCCTTTTGTATGATTTATATTATTTGTGGAAGGAACTCTACCATAAACTAGTAAATAACTTTGGGTAAAAAACAAGTTAAAAGATCGAGATGACCCAAATATGAAATGATTTACATTAATCTCTCTCTTCGTGCACACACACAAAGGTATAAGGCACTTTTTTTTTGTCAATCCTATTCTATTCCTATTCTAACTCTCACTCTCAGACTTTTGCCTTATCTCCTTGCAGGATGTGGGAGTCGAAACCCACTCCTGAAACTAATTCGTCCCCACCCCAACCCTCCTAAGAAGGTGGGGATTCGAATCCCAGGTATAAGGCACTTTAATAGTTCAAATTGCTACTCTTTTTTATATTTATTCTGTACGTTACTCATGTCTATTCTCTAGTTATCCTATCAATGTGGGTATAATTCCTATATAATGCATTTCATGTGTGAGGACATATTCGAGAGAAAGAGTGACACGTAATTGAACCGCCACAAGGCTTCATAGCTTTAGTTAGCTCTTGGCAAAGATTAATTATCTGACTATTTGTACCTTATAGTGCAAGGAATGAAAGTCGGGTTCGACCTAGTTGAATCTAAGCCAAGTCCAACTCAACTCAAAAGACGATAGACAGAGTTTTTAAGATAAATGGGCTTGAATGACGTGACAATTTAAGCCTAACCTCAAGACCTACCCTGATCCTATTCAAGCTTACCTAATAAGCACCTCTTCGAGCAAATCTTGAGTTTCATCGTGATATATATTGTACATCAAGTCATCAACCACTTAGGGGTGCATGACAACCCTCTATTTCTGTTCCAGAAATAATTTTTCTATTCCAGACTTGTTTTTGGAATAGAAATCTATTTGATAAAATTATTTCATTTTTTTATTTATGAAATAGATTTTTGTTCCAGAAATAGGTTTGGAATTAAAATTAGAAGTAAAAATTTTCTACTTTTCTATTTCTGGAACATAAATGAGAAATAAAAATTCTCATCGTTCGTCCTTACTATGAATCGGTCTTCCATCCGTCGCTGCCGACTATCGTCCGCTGGTCGCCACCGCTGGTCCACCGCCGTCCAAAAGAAAGAAGTTTTGTGATTTCTATTTTTAAAGTAGAAATTTTATGTCGTTATCAAATGGGTATTTTTGCTTAGAAACTCATCTAGAACTAGAAATAGAAAAATCTATTTCTCTTTCAGAAATCAATTTCTGACTAGAATGGTTATCATTCGCACCCTTAGGCTAGTGCGCTTGCCCGAGAATTCAATTCCTGCCTTCAGGCTCGCGTGTTAGGGTGATGACGAGGACAACAAGTTTCTTATTTTTAAGGAAAAAAAAGGATTATTAAAGTAACTTGATCATGAAATCTGGCCCGTGTAAACTAACAAGAACTGAATCACGAATTGGGAAGGCTGGCCGAACAATTTGATTTTTTGTCCCAGCTAGCCCAACATAGGCTCCCCCAACCTCGGTCATTTTATGGAAAAATATTGTTATTTTTTTACGTAACGGGTGGCCAAGGCAAGCACTGTTAGGCCCAACATCCAAATCCGGTCCATTGATTAGGTCTACATTAAAATGATATCTCTCGTGAATATAGAAAGGAGAGACAAGAAAGATGAGTTTTGGCTTGGTGCTGCTCAACGCTCGCAGGGAAAAAGATACGAATCGGTTGGTTTTTGGTTATTCAGATCCGTGTTATATAAAATTGATTTCAAAGTGAAATGGCAGATCCCGAGTGAACATTTAGGAAGTTAAACCACATTCAATACTGTTAGAATATTTAAATAATAAATCACGCATTCATCTAACAGTTTAAGCTTTTAGAAAGGTTGGTAGTGGGCCCCACAAAATCTCACATAAGTATCGAGCGGGAGGTCCTGAGTTCGAATCTTCCAGGCCCCTATTTGCCTCCTCAATTAAATTTCCACGCTTAGTACTAGGCAAAAGACCAGACTAAGCGTGACGGAGAGTGTTAGAACCATGCTTTCATCTAAGCGTGAGGATGAGCGTTAGAATATTTAAATAATAAATCATGCTTTCATCTAACAGCTTAAGCTTTTAGAGCAGTTGGTAGTGATCCCACAAAATCTCACAAATACTAAAAAAAAGACCTATCATATCACTTTGTAAATTGACTTCCTTGATGGATCTTAGCATATTCGGCTCGGATGCGTAATAACGGGAAGTACGTGGGATGTATGTATGTGCTTTTGAATGTGAACAAGAAGAAGATACCACTTCGACTCACGCGCACATAAAAAATATTATGTATGTATGTATGCGTAATAACCGGAAGTGCATGGGATTTAGAGCATTTTGCTTTTGTCATTGCAGATTGCATTTACGTACTTCATGACATTTTGCGTAGATCGTTGGACAATTCTTCTCAACTTTCGAGAGTTTTGTAAATTTTGCTTTTGTCATTGCAGATTGCATTTACGTACTCCACGACATTTTGCGTAGATCGTTGGACAATTCTTCTAGGCCCCTATTTGCCTCTCCAATTAAATTTCAACGGTGTTAGAATATTTAAATAATAAATCACGCCTTCATCTAAGCTTTTAGAATAGTTGGTAATGGTGATCTCACAAAATCTCACAAATACTAAAAAAAAGACCTATCATATCACTTTGTAAATTGACTTCTTTGATGAATCTTAGCATATTCGGTTCGGATGAGTAATAACTGGAAGTACATGGGACGTATGTATGTGCTTTTGAATGTGAACAAGAAGAAGATACTACTCCGACTCACGCGCACATAAAAAATATTATGTATGTTTGTATGCGTAATAACCGGAAGTACATTGGCATTCAGAGCATTTTGCTTTTGTCATTGCAGATTGCATTTACGTACTTCACGACATTTTGCGTAGATCGTTGGACAATTCTTCTTGACTTCGAGAGTTTTGTATGCTAAATATCCAGTAATCAATGAATACGGACAATTCTTCTCGACATTAATTAGATTTAATCTTGTTACTCAAGCACGCGCGCACCACTTGCGCAAGCACTGACGCTCACTGCTAAACCGTCTCAATCTTTCTAATTCACTTGATGCTAGGCTGAAAAGAACAACTTATTTTACAGCTGATTGGTAGGTTCACAGGACAATAGGGGGACAAAGGAGGACTTTGGAGTGGGTCACTGTTACTGATCATAGCAAAGATTCACCATCTTTCTACGTAATGTTAGGGTTTCAAAAATTCATTTACAAAGTTAGGCCTTCGAAAATAGCCTAAAATTGCTCCTTGGATAAATTAACTTTTACCTTTGTTTTTTTTTACTAAATAGATTAACTTTTACCTGCTTATGTAGTTTGATGTCCCCTCAGTTAGGCACGATCGAGAATCATGATTTTTTTTTTTTTTTTTGGTGACCCGTGAACCGCCATACAGCCAGCAGCTGGCGGCGTAAACCCGGGGCGAACCAAGCCCACCCACCTGACCCGGCTGCAGGTGAGTCGCACAAGCGACCGTGGGGATTCGAACTCGTTTCCTTCCGCTAGAGGGATTGAGCGCAAACCACACGACCACCAATGGGGTGGGTAGAATCACGATATTTTTCTTTTCAAAAAATTGCATATCCTCAATGGAATGCACCTCTGTTGGATTACTGATTTGGTGATGATGAGTGTCAAAATTTCATTTACAAGGTTAGGTTTTCGACTTGAAAATAGCCTAAAATTCCTACTTAGATAAAGGAACTTGTACTCGCTTCGACAATTCGATGTCTTCTCCATCAGGCACCTATCAAGAGTCACGAGTTTTTTCTTTTCAAAAAGTTGCATACCCTCAATAAAACACACCTTTCGCAGGATAGAACACGAGCGTCATGTTTCGAGAACACCCGAAAACCTTGATCTTGTCCTTGATAAGACCCCATTGTCATGCGGGTGCTTCCATTCTCAAGAAACTTTTATCCTAAGCCAAAGCGTGGGCGAGAAACTATTGAATAACTGTAATCATCTGATGATATAATACAAGGACCACGCGTTCTTTATATCAGTCAATTTCAAGCTTTGTCTTCCATTGAAGAGTCTTTGCTGAGAGGGCTCCTCTCGCTCTCGCCCCAAGAGGCATGCTGTTGACTGGCTCGTCATGGTGGTCCGTGCGTTAGAGAGGAGATTGGGATGTTTGCTGGTGTAATCAAGTGCAAAATGATGGACATGTGTCCATTCCTCCATAGTAGTTCTACACGAGACCCATCTTTAATCCATATAAGTGTTAAATTATTTATAGATGAGTTAGTTATATTAAGTAAATGAATTTAAAAATAATGAGTGTTAGATGGGTCATAAACGGATTTACTATTTACTTAAACTCGACCCATCTCTAGTATTCTCTCTTCTTTTTTCTTGTCCTGACTTGATCTTGTCCTTACTCAATTTATTTATAAATTGGATGTGTTTTAACAATAGGAGTTACTAAATTCGCATTTACAAAAAATAGATTGAAATGAGTTAAGTAAATTTGTTTGGGTCGGACTATCTTGGATCCCATCCAAATTAGACCCGACCTACTTTGGGACTCTCGAACTATCTATCTGCACTTTTTCCAGCTGATTGTACGAACAGCATTACTAGTACAGAAGGTATCATGTAACGTGAAAAAGGGCATATGGAAAAGCTTGGTGCTTTATGGGGGCGGGGGGGATATGGAACATTAATATTCTTCGCTTTTACTCTTTTCGCGTTTGTTGTGTTCCCAGGAAAGGTTCTCTCCGTCACATCTGTTGTGCTCCACATCAGTCTCCTCTAGGCGCACGCGGTGCTAGAATTGACTGGACCAGGATCCACATAGAATCGAGCTGATAACCATCCATCCTATATGTGCCGCAGAAATCAGTGACTGTGATTGCACATGGTCTTTGAGCCCCGGTCTGTGCAACTAGGGGTGTGCGTGAGGTGGGCGGTAAACCGCCCGAGCCGGGTTTGCTGGTGCGAAAAAAGTCAACTGTAATCCATCCATTTTGTTGTGGATCCATTTTCATTAAACCAGTCTCACAATAATAATATCACTTTCTAAATTGATCACATGAGCTCCATACCATCTCGAGGGTGACGGTGCCAGAAAATTGACCCCAAAGGGCCGAATAGGGAGACAGCGAAAGAATCGGACGGACGGACCTGCTGTTGTCGAGGGTGACGGCGATTTTCCGGAGTGCCAAATAAAGAAAGGGATGGATGGACGTATGGCTATTGTTAAGGGCAACGGTGATTTTTTGGAGGGCCGAATAAAGAAACAAAAACAAAAATAAAAATAAAAACAAAAACGTGGAGGGGCAGCAACTCGAGAACCAAGCACGGAATTCCACCGAAATTCTACAGGCCGTTAGCGAATTCTAATGGCGGCGAGAGATCGAATTCCTCGCGCGACGAACCTTGAACGAGGAGACGAAAGGAAAAAAAAAAACAAGGAAAGGCACGAGATCAGGGGGACACCTCGGAGCGCGCCGGTGCGAATCGCCGGATGGGGAGCGAGATCTGCCAGGCGGGAGGGCAATGCGGCGAAGCCAATCCCCCGCGAGATTTGCGGCTCCGTTGACGGAATCGGAATGGCGATCGGGGAAGAGAGAGAGAGAGAGAGAGAGAGAGAGAGAACCGAAGAGGCAACAATTGCTATCGAGGATTTGTTAATTAGTAATTTTAATTTTTTTAATATTAAAAATTAATCGGTTCGGTTCGGGTGGGCGGGTGGACGGATCTGCCCATGGAATCGGGAACCGGACCGGTATCCACCGGTTCCCATAAATTGGAATCAGGAACCGGACTGGTTCCCTCAAGAACCACCGGTTCCGGGCGGTTCCGATCCGGTTTCGGGCGGTTCGGGCGGATCTCGGTTCTTTTGTACACCCCTACGTGCAACTAGTTTTCTTGACCATGACTCATTCAACCCATAGCGTTACTTTCCAGTTATCATGCAACGAAGGGCATTAGAGTCCATGTTGTGATCATTAGCCTATAATACATGAATACCCTCTTAGCTTTTAGGTGGATAGGGTGTCAACCCGAATAGTGATTTCATGTTGACCCAATCTAATATGAACTAAACTGAATAGACAAGGTCGGGTGAAGTCAATATACGATATATAAAAATCATCTATGCGCTTCACCTGACGTCGTCAATCTTAATTCAAGATTTTACCATCGAGTTGATTTTATCTACCATGTCAATTGTACAATAGAGTTGAATTATTCATGTGTACATGTCACTCTTGAACAATATATATATTCTTGGACTTCTAACTTTTACCCATAGACTCTAGATTTACCTGTTTAAAGTCGGCTCTCATAATCAAAAGAACAATTAATTCATAATTCAGATTGATTCTAGAGCTTCAATTTCTGTACTTCTAATATAATTATTTCTTAGTCTTGCCGTCGCGGATACGATTTTATATAGTTTCACCGTCTATTGACAAATTTGACCTCCCCCATCTCTGTCTTGCCGCACACCCCGATTTGTTTTCTCGGACTAGTCTAGAATTTCCAAACCCTAATTTCATATTAATTAATTAAACAGAAGAAAATGAAAAAAAAATGGAAAAATTCCCGAGCCTCATTTACACAGTCCTTTTTATAATAACGTTCAAAATGGTAATGACAAATGGCCTTATGCCCATCACCTTCACCTAATTCTATCTCATCCCCCACCCTAAACAAATCGAATTAATTGTCTCCGTCGTGCATATAACTTGCTGGGTCGGTACAATTTGGGATGATTTTTGGTAATGTTACTTGCGATCTTTGATTGTCAAAGCGCTAGATGTTGATATGCTGAAGTTTCTAGGGTCAACCCAGCTAACATAGTTTGATAATATACTGCGTGTATCATATGCTTGCCTGCCTGAAGTCGGAAACATTTATATAATTTTCCGGGTTCAGAAACTTCTGGATCATTAATTATGGGAGAAATGAACCTCAAATTAAGAAGCCACAATATCTAAAATGAGTCTAGTAAGTAATGGCTAGGTTAAGCCAACAATGATTAAATCAAGTGGGACTTATAATGCTAATGACACTAAGAAGAATCTCCTCCATAATGGACAAAAAGAATAAGCACTCTTGCTCTCCATTCATGAGAAAATTGTTTGTTAATTAGGCATATCTCCGGATAGCATCTTCGGCACGACTTGGGCGGCCAGAATGGACAAATTCTTTTCAAGTAGCCTTAGAAATTGGAGACAATTAAGGACAATGCATGAGATACTCTATAAACTTTAGGTGAAGCTGTTTCGAGATGAGAACTTAAAGGAGTATCAAACATAGTAGGGCAGGGAAAGTAAGCAATAGCGTATAACGAAATGGGTTATAACTCAATGGTTTAAATTTTTGATAAAGCTCGAATTACCTAATTAACGGGCATCAATCTAAACTTGAGCTGTCAAGGTTAGAGTGAGAAAGAGGAAAAGGAATGTGTACTTCATTGAAAAAGCTATAGGTCTTGACCTACATTAGAGAAAACCCAGTCTACTATGTTGTCCCGCAGAATTAGTCAAATTTACAATTGAATTGCATGTTCAAATTCTAATTTATATAAACACATTCAATTTCATCCACCAACAAAGTATTGGCTTTTAGAGTGTTGTTTTTTAAAAAGGTTTCGAAGCCTAATCACAGTCGTGCCACTAGATAAACTCCTTTTGCTTTTATTATGTTTCCTTGTGAGAGATTAAGTAAAGTTATGGTGTATATATATAAATATAAAGAACGGTTTCACACTTGCTTTATATCATGAAACTTTTTTCTGTTAAAATTTTGAAATTCGTCACATCAATCGAATCAAATTACTTCATCCATTCATTCTATTTTCATTTAATAATATAAGTAATTCCATTAATTGATGCACCCATCTTATAACAAGTTATACTAATATTATGTGATTGTTATATTCACTCCTATAGTAGCCAGCTAGAGCATATAGGAATCAAATCGCTCATGCCACTGCTTTTGGAGATTGTTGGAAGATTTGCGCAGTAGGTACACATGGTTTTGCTTCCTCTAAACTATAAAAATTCCCCAAACCTACCCATATGGATTCCTTTTGCCCCAGCATAAAAAAAAAAAAATCTCTTTTCCCTATTAAGTTGGTCAAGTTTAAAATCAGGTACAATAATGGAAAGCAACACCCAAATGGATATGTCCAGAACATGAGAATAATTACCAAAATCAATCCCGTTTTAATGGATCATATCACTTCGGTAACATGACATGATCTATACTTTAATTGGTTCGACCTCTTCTCATCGATACATATTTGTGGTCTACAATAGTACACTAACACTTTATTTTTGGAAGGAAAAGTGGAGAAATTAAAAAAAAATTCTTGTATGTGGCCGAGTACATGAGACTCCATTTAAAGAAAATTAGGCATGATAAGGAAATCCGCGGACATCGCATATGTAAGACATATCCGACCGGTGAAATTCCGAGCGGACCCAAAAATATCAACCAACATATATTAAGCCCTTTTTCAAAGACCATCACCTTTATTCACATGTATGGTCCTCAAATCAACCAAGTGCTTGGTCCTTTCCTTCTGTGTCCACATCAAGCCGAGCTTGCACTTTCTTCCCTTTCTCTTTTTTATTTAGGTATCCTACACAGCTTTATCTCCCCCTCTCCCTATAAAACCAAACTCTCTTCAGATTCCCACAACTCATAAACAAAAACACTTGCTTTGCAAAATCTCTCTCTCTCTCTCTCTCTCTCTCTCTCTCTCAAACACGCGGGCACACATACACAATGACCGGGAAGAGAAGCCAGACAAGCCCGGTCGGGAGCCCCTTGTCGGGCAACGTGTCCGACGGCTCCAACTACAACTCGAAGGAGCAGGACCGGTTCCTGCCGATCGCCAACGTGAGCCGGATCATGAAGCGGTCCCTCCCTGCGAACGCCAAGATCTCCAAGGAGGCCAAGGAGACCGTCCAGGAGTGTGTCTCGGAGTTCATCAGCTTCGTCACCGGTGAGGCCTCCGACAAGTGCCAGCGTGAGAAGCGCAAGACCATCAACGGCGACGACCTCCTCTGGGCCATGACCACCCTCGGCTTTGAGAACTACGTTGCCCCCCTCAAGGTGTACCTCAACCGGTACCACGAGGCCGAGGGCGACAAGGGCGGCGCCGCCGGCACGGGGAGGGGGCACGAGGACCCACCGGCGCCGTCTGGGGCAGAGCACAGGATCAACGGCGCGGGGGATTTTCAGAGCTTTTATGGGTTGGTAGCTGCTGGGGGTGGGTTCAACATGAATCGGATGACGATGGGTGAGAATGGGGATGGGAGTGGAAATAAACTTATGGCTCCTCAAATTCATAATGGGGTGGGGTGGTAGAGAAATTAGAGTTTACTTAATTAATTTCTAGTGGGAATATAGCCACCAATTTGTTAGTCGGATGTTATGTTGAATTAAGCTACTTTTTGTTCAATCTGCTCATACTAATGGAAATATATCTCAATTTTCTATAATACTCAGTTAAGTCCTTCAATTATTTCTCGAAAATCTAAACTTCACCATGTCTACGTTTTGTTAAAATTCGGGCCTCATTCAGGGTATCAAGAAAACGGAAGAGTAATGCATGTACTACATGTCATATAATCATTATTTATTTTTATTTATTTCAGAATCCTATAATTTGTCGAGGATGTGCGATTCATTCTAAAATTATTAAAAAGTGCAAAAGTTTTTTCATTAGATGCGGACGCGATATTTTTATGTTTTCTTAATTTACAGGCGCCGATGTGGTGCCAACTGCCCTCAACATCATACAAAGCCTTGAAAAGAAATAAACAAAAAAGATAAAACAAATAAAGAACAGGAAAAAATAATGATTAAAAACACAAAAATTAAAACAAAAGGCCCCTATTGGGGGGTTCGGTGGGGGCGGCTCTACCCCTTAAGCCCCTTACGACAGCTTGTATTTTTCTTTTTCTTTTTTATTCAGCAATTTTTAATTTTCAGTTTAATTTTAATTAAAGTTATGAGGAAAACAACGTTTTATTAGTCATTGTCGCACTCTTCATTAACATAATGGCCACGTAGGAAAGTAATAAAAAAAGTCGCATTTGCATTTTTCATTAGACAAATTGAATATAACTAATTTTATAATTTTTTTTTTTCTTGAATGCAACTTTTGAAAAATTGTGGATTCTACTACGCTGTGATATGGTATGGAATAAAATTAATTTAACTCATACTGTGCTAATGACAATGACAGCTATCTAATATAGGTGGAAAGATGCAATGGAACCTATGCACCTCTTTTTACAAAAGTTACTTTAGTACCTAGAGAAAATATCACAAGATGTTATAAAGGAAGCTATGCGCCTCCTTTTGTAGAAGGCTACTTCGATATCTATGGGAAGTATGTGGCGCATCATGGTAACAAGGAGTCGCTTGCCCAACATTCTTCTACGAATATCAAGATTCAAAATTTGAGAGGTTATCAAAATAAAGTATGAACAAAATTAAAAAATACAATTGACTCCGGGACCACTGATTTTGCACAGTTGAAATATTGACTTAGAAATATTTTTGTTGGGCCAAAGATCAGAAGTAATCGTTCCAAATAATGAATAGGAGTTTCGAATCTGAAAAATCTATTTGCATCAGTTAGGCATCAATTTTACTAAAACTTTTCTTTATGAAGTTTGAACTGTTCCGTGAGCATTTTTAATGTGAAAATGTCTAGTTATGAGTCCCATGTACTTTTTCTTATTGAAATTTGAAACTTTTTGAGATATTTTTTTCTTTTTTTTAAGGCAAAAGTTTGTTACTGTATGAATAGCGAGGGACATTTCACCCTATATGATCGGGTGACAGATTGGCTAAATGGCTGATGATTTTGTTTGGTAAGAATATGATATATTTGACGTCACTTGGAAGGTGAGGTTTTCGCGATTGAATTAAAGCAAAAAGGATTATTGATCAATCTATGGATGACAATTCACCGGTAAATAAAAGATGAAAGAATACTATTTGCCATGAATGAAGATGAGTACGGATGGTATCCCAACTTTTTTTTGTGCTTTTTTGAAGCCTCAAATGCTAAAGGAGCATGAGTTGGTGCGGTATTGGTTTCTGAAATAGGGGCAAAATATATTCGAGTTGCCAAGCCAAGATTTTGAATGTTCAAATATGGTGGTTAATTATGAAACTTGTATCCTAAGATTAAGGGCGGCCTTGAGCATAAAGACTGAAGACTATTTAGAGCACACATGATAATTATTCTGTTTATTCGTTTTTTCTATTTTTCTATTCTCTGAACAGGTTGTGAATGAAAATCCGTTTAGTAATGTAATTTCTTTATATTTTTGGAACAAATTTTTACTTCAAAAATAAGTTTGGAACAAAAATTAAAAGTAATTTTTTTTTTTACTTTTCTATTTCTCAAACAAAAATGAAAAATAAAAACTCTTCTTATCATTCACCCTCGTTATTAGCCAGCTGGCCATTTGTTGGTCGCTCGCAAGCCGTTCATTGTCACCTCTCGTTGTTGGCTGCTTGGGAGGGGGAAACTTTGTATATATATCAAATGAATTTCTATTTTAGGAATAGAAATTTTATATTACCATCAAATGTGTATTTTTCTTAAAAACTTGTTCGGAGAATAGCAATAAAAAAATTAATTTTTGAATTAAAATGATTATCATTTATGCCCTTAATATTTTGGGATTTGGACTTGATCATACACCAGATTAAAGGGGTTTGATAGACTCAAGATTGAAATAACTTTGTCATCACCCTCACTTGGTCCGTGTGAACCGTGTGTTTCAAGAGTTTTCAGTTTCATCACATCCATAACCTTTCCAGCTGAACATGGACATCCATTATCGTGGTAGTCTTTTCTTATTTCACCCTTGGAATCAAGGCGGCATGTCGAACCTGGATAGTGCCATGATGGATAGAGTTTGCCAACGATTCAAGATCCACTTTGACAAGCCTCCTAAACTATACTCATAATCTTAATTGCCAAATCGACGGTATCAACTGACCCTTAAGTTAGGTCTGCTGGTTTCTGTCCCCTAGCTTGACAAACATACATACGTACGTTTGTGCATACATACACACATTCTCGAACAATTTTATTAGGTTTTTCTTTCTTTTCCATTGCTATCGTGTATGAACGTAAGAATGAGTCTCTTTATACTCGTTGACTTTTTCAATTCACGGGGCCACGTAACCGAGCCGCTTGTTTGCTCATGTCGTCACCAGTATGGACTTATTGTTGGCCGGCCAAGCTAAACAAGGGAATCATCTTTAATTAGGTGAACTAGGAGAGAACGGACTGCCTCGGGAGCGGGAACATCAACTTCAGCAGTCAGCATCGATCACGAAAGCTGTATTACATTGACATTGTCATAAGTTCCATCAGAATAACAACATTATTGATGTTAGGCGAAATGGGAAGCGGAGACAAAATCAAATTGGTTCACGTGAAAGACAAATGGAGAAAAGTAAATCCGACACAATGGATCTACGTGATTCGGCAATGTTCCTACTTTGCAGGAAGAGACCAACAGATGGCTCCAGTATAATTAGCAAAGAAGAGATTATAAATCGCTCAACTATACTCACTGACGAGTGTTTCCCGACCTTGATTCACCCAAAAAAAAAACCCCCACAATAAAAGTGCAAGAAAATCTCTCCCGCTGAGTTTCTCTTGACAGTTTTCTTAAAGTTAAATTTAGATTTGACATGATAATTGACATAGGTCGAAAATTGTCTTTCAATTCGGTCTCACGCATGTCCAGATATTTGTAATCTTCTCGGCCAAAATTTGCCGGATTGGAGGTCCGGTCAAGGAATCAAGATGCCAGAATTCCCAGCCGCAGCATACGGTGGGACATTCCGGTCATGGCCGAATGTCCACTCCAGTTTCTAGACACCCAAACGTGCCGAGTTGGACCCTTGGTAGCCTTTGGTGCTTCCTTGCGGACGTCTCCACAGGTAGGACGTCCAAAATATCCCTTTGCACACTCCGGACTAATTTCGCTCAGTTCGGACATTGTCTATTCCAATCGTAATCGGTTCCAAACTTCAACAACGATTGAGGAATCTAAGACTGAATCGGATGTCATCTTTGTCTAGACAGTTAATTAGTTGAGCTTTTCGCTGGCATTGTTGCCGGCAACGAATAAAAGACACAGTACGGCTATTGTAAAATGGTCAACGCCTACCGAAGAAATCTTTAAGTCAAAAAATTGATAAAAAAAAGGAGTAGAAAAATGGACTACAAATGGCAACGATTGGAGTTATCATAAAAGTATCTCTTTGGATACTGGCGTTCGAACAAGAAGAAATTACGAACTTTATATTACATGATGGTATTTGACTTGTCAAATAGCAAATTGTTCGCACTAGCATGGAGCACTAGCTTGGTCCCTGAATTGATAGACGTTGCTCGGTTCTTGAACAAGGATATGAGTCAAGCGAAATTGGAATATATTATGGAAAAATGTTTGAGAGGCAGGATTCGGATATAGGTCATTAAGAAGGGGCACGATGCAGCTAGGATCCTAGGCCCAGATCATTGAAGAGAGAATACTCCAACGAAGGGAGGAAATTACGAAAACATATTGACAAATACGGGCAGCGATTAATAAATGAAAGAGGTTCAATACTTTTAAAATATTCCTCAAATTTGAGCTCGTAAAGAAAATCCGATCTGGATAAATTTACTAATTTGAGTATGTTTCCTAAAAGGGGTTTCCTATTTTGGATGTAAATACTATATATTAAAAGGTTGGATTCCACTAGCTTATAACATGATAGAGCAGATAAGAGGATTGTTATGCTTTAGGTATAATTTAGGGGTTGGGAAGCACTTGAGCAATTGTAAACTATACATTTATTGGACTTAAAAGTGGATTTTTTTACAGCTGGCTCACCCTATAAATACTTAGATTAAACTATGTAAATATTTGGTGCACTTATTGTTTTTTGTTGATTTATCCGCTAATTTTTTTTTTCTCCTGTTAGACTTCAATTGCAAGTCTCAACTAATATTAGAGTTAAGGCTAGTTTTTCTTTTTTCTTTTTGATTTAGAACTTTTGCTTATTTGATCATCTTCTAGAAATTCTATTGTTGCAATTATATTTAAAGTTAAAATAATTTTTGAAAAGTTTAATACAAGGAACAACTTTGGGTTGGTGGAGCATGAAGATGCATGCTCTTTAACAACCCAAATGTCGGTGAAAGTTTTAGATGGCGAGGATAAATTGCTAGAAACTATGAAAGAGGCCGATGAGGTAGAGTTGATGAAGAAGGCAAAACCATAATCTTGATAAATCTATCGGATGAAGTTTTGACTGAAGTGGCCAAAAGATGGATGCTGTAGCATTGTAGGCAAAACTCGGGTCATTTTGTACGATGAAGAATTTGAATAACTGTTTGTATATTCTTAGAAGGGTGCTTCAATTACGGTTGGTTGGAGTTACATCCATCATAGCACATTTTAATGAGTCATGATGGACTTGAACAACGTCAAAATATTTACTAGAGATCAAACGATGTTTGCATACTCTAATGTAATGTCAATTAATTCCTTTTGGGTTTTCTTGTTTAAGATAAACATGATTACTTAAAAAGCTATGGCTTATATGAATTCTAAATTAACATGCACTGATGAACTAATATGAAATCTAAGTAACATGAATGCTTGTTATAATTAAATTGAATATAACCTATATGCAATTCTAATAACATGAGACTATTTTTTGTGTTTTTCTTTTTTATAAATAAAAGACTAAATTTTAGGACACCTATACATGACCTATGTGGCTCCTTTTAAAAGATAATGACTTAATGATGCAATGTTAATTCTTTTCATTATTTTCTTTTAAGTTAATTAAACTATATGTAATATATGGGATGCGATTATTAATTAAATCTATTTACATTATGCGATTAGTGTTAAATTATGTGATTCACTAAATGACGTACGACATATTATGCATGTTATGAGACCAACTAATTCTATATGCAATCTGTATATCTCAAATGACATTATTTATTTATTTATTTAAGGAAAACTACAAACTATACTAGGTCTATTGAATCCTCATATAAAAGGCATAATCCTAGATAGAAAAGTCCTAAATTATGAATTATGAATGCACCTAGACTTCGTGCGATATGTGTGACGATTAAAGAAATTGATGACACATTTCTGTACATGATGTATCCAAATTTACCATTCAATGACATATTATTTCAAAGCAACATCGTTCAATTGATCAAACAATCATAAAATCACACATAAGACAATGTTAGGGGTTGGAACTTTAGGCTTAAAGGTCCAATCCCGTAACACGCCCTAATTAATGCAATGAATAATAAAACCTAATGTAATAACCGAAGGCCTAACAACTAGATAACATGAACAAAAACTATATACTAAGACTAAATACTCACGAAAATTACAAACCTCATACTCACCATTATTTAGGGTTTATCTTAGATAATCGTGATGATCTAACACAAGGTAGGCGCATGGTTGAGACTTGATGAATGATAGGTGGGGGGAGTGAGGCTGTTGGTGAGGTGGTAAACATGGTGTTAGGCCGTGGTTGTGACGTCTCAGTCTGTCACGTACTAACGCGAGTTATTAATCTTTTCACTTATAGCACAAGCGGAAGCTAGAGCATACAATCAAATAGATAATACAATAATGGATTATGCCATAGAAGAACAAACATCATAACTTTCATTTCTTATCTTATTTATGTACATGGGTGATTTCATAACTTTCATTTCTTATCTTACATCCAGATTGTAAAGTCTATTTCAGACAGAAGATACTCAGATTTTACTTCAGACGGAAGACACTCAGACTTTACTTTAGACAAAACATTCTCAGACTTTACATCCAGATGAGACACATGTCTAGAACGTGACAATGTCCAAAACGAGACACATGTTCAGAATGTGGCAAGGTTCAGAACGAGACACAAGTCCAGAACGTGATAAGGTCCAGAACGAGACACAAGTTCTTGTTGGATAAATTCTCCTCAGAGATTTTGAAGTTGACAAAACATTTCTCTCAGTCTAGTCTGAAGACTTGCAGACTCTACTGGCAAAGTCCGAAGATCAAAGTCGACGCTAACAAGACTCAAGTTTCAAAGTCTACTCTCATGGACAGATTCCGAGACCGACAAGATAAAAACTTCTATTCGATTCTATATAGTTTTTATCTCAATGGCTAAGGAATATCTTTCGATTTGGATTCAGCACTACAAGATCTTATATTCGTATCCGAATTAATATAGATTCTCTAAGATTCGCAATTTATTTGGAAAGTTCTACTTATGGAAACCAAGATCCCGATTGTATGGGCGGCGGGATTGATGGGCTATCTACACTTACCTTAAAGAGCTCGAGATCTCTCCAAATTGATTCTGTCCAAGATTGGAAGAACTTCTTTGGAAGGTGCCAACGGTAATGGAGGCATGAAGAAGTGTATAAAGAGAGACGCTCGAGTTGTTGAAGAATGCTGGATAGAAGAATTCCAAAGTCTGAATCTCCATATTATGTTTGTGATCTTATTCTTTGAGCAATACTTGTAATCAAAAGAGAGACCATAGAGTGGTGAGACCTTGAGGAAGTGTAGTAGAAGTTCTACATTGTGGACTCAAGAGCGTGAGACTGTAAACTCTCTTTTTGATTCTTAGTGAAATCCAGCCAGAAGGGCTGTCCGTGTGGGAGAGTGGACGTAGGCTTGATATAAGCCGAACCACTATAAATCTGGAGTCTTGATTCTCTATCCCTAATCCTTTTATCTTTCATTACTTTCATTTGCTGCGATTGTTG
Organism: Eucalyptus marginata; assembly: GCA_014182565.1. Classification (NCBI taxonomy): domain Eukaryota; kingdom Viridiplantae; phylum Streptophyta; class Magnoliopsida; order Myrtales; family Myrtaceae; genus Eucalyptus; species Eucalyptus marginata. Next base: position 4,610,279 of record CM024593.1, read on the forward strand.
TTTTTAATTCATTAATCTCTTATTCGAATTTGATTGTTAAAATCGCTATAGTCACCTATTCACCCCCCTCTAGGTGCTAATTCTAGTCCTATCAGTTCTGAACATAGTGAATTTAGAACGAGACAACTTGACAGAACGTAACACAAGCCTCAACATATAATGGCTAGTGATCTAGTTTGGATTCTACATCAAGATAGATTTGATTGACTCAATCTAATTGATTGACAATTGGATCTTGAAGACAAGAACTTTCTAAATGAAGAAACTCTATTTATGGAAACCAAGATTTTGTTTGTATGGGCGATCGGAATCAACTTGGGATTCTGCTTCTGTTACTCAATGGCTACTAAATCTTCTTGATACAGATTTGTCCAATAGGTAGATTGGAAGATGATCCTCTAGATACTGTCCAATGGCTAGTTTGGAAATAGATGAGTATTTAAGAAGACCAAGGACCGATGAGCAAAAAGAGACGGAGCGTAGAATCTAGAATTTTAAAGTCTGAGCGAACTTCGATCATATACTTGTCTTTTGTGAGCTTAAACGTTTGTGATCATGAGAGAAATACCAAAATAGTGACTTAGTGAGATAGTGTGATTTATCACTAAGTGTTTACATTCAAAGTTGTAATCTCTTGTTGATCATATAGTAGAATCCAGCCAGAAGGCTGTTAGTGTGGGAGTAGTGGACGTAGGCTTGATCTAAGCCGAACCACTATAAATTTCGTGTGCAACATTCTCCTCTCTTAACTTTTCTTATTTCAGTCTGTTGCATACTTACATGTTATTTCAGAAGTCTGTTCCATCACATAACGGATTCTGAACATCTACCATAAGCCTGGTAGCTCGTTTGACAGACTCTGATCCTTATTCAGACTTTGGTTGTAACTTATTTTATCCTGCATTTATTTGTCAAGACTTCTTTTAAAAACCTATTCACCCTCCTCTCGGTGTTTGTATTAGCATCTTCACTTCAGAAAATCTTCACTATACTGGACAAGTTTTATACGGTAATTGATTGGGCCTTCGTCCCCACCATTTCACTTCAGAAAAATATGAAATTTAAGTATGTTAAAGATTAAGATATTTTGAACAACTTTCATGAAGGGAGTTTCTCCAAATTCAAAACACAAAGAGCTTCATAAAATTGAAAAGTAAGAAAGGTCCAGCAGTTTCGAAAATCAAAGGTGGCATATCTAATTGGAGAGAGGTGGCACCCTACTTGATCAAGAAGCATTAATTTTTGGACATCCTTATCCTCCAAGTTTCTAACTAGGTCCTAGATTAGCTTAGACACTTCATCTTGCTCATTGAATGGCTTAATTCCATAAGATATTAACGTGAACTTATCTTGAGTTCAAAGTTTGGACTTGACTTGGCTTCTCTCCCTTTTCCTCTTGGGCGTGTGGCCATTTCCTTGTGGGTTCCAAAGTCCACATTTCACACTTAGGTATTTTAGGATATGATTACACCTAAGCTATAAGGACACTATTTTACACCCATCATTTAATGCGTTTAGATTAGTTCACATTTGTTTACACTTGTTTTTCTAAGAAAGTTTGACTAATCGAAATTTCATACTTGTCTTTTAAGGCTAAGGCCCAACATGCCACGTGTCCATTTCGATTGATGCTCCTTAATTAACAACAAGACGAGGGCATTAAATGCAACTTGGAATATCTCAGTTTTGAAGGCCTTGTCATCAGGCATGGACTAATTAAGTTTGACCACAATTGCTATCTTATTTGGCCTGACGTTCGTGCCTAAGACATATGGAAGAAGCGAATGCAACCTGGCATAAGTAGTGAAATCGAGTTCAGACTCCTCATTTACCGTGTAAAAGGCTCGAAGTTGAGGATGTTACATCGGTAATGTAAGAAACATAATAAAGCGTCAAGTCATCTAGTCCAAACCCGATCACGATAGAAAACACACCATCACGTTTGAGGGGTATTGGCTAGTGGAACGGGACATACATATTTGGTGTTTCCATATTCGCAGATCAATCGTGCTTTGTGGAGTTGTCTAAGGTTTTAGGGTTTTCCGCATTTGCAGATTTTCATCAATGGTTGGAGGTATGTCGATCTTTATATTTCTGCAAATCAATCCCAAATTTTGTATGAATTTATTCATAAATGATGGCTATCTAAAGGCATAATCGGCGGGCCTGCACCAAGAGGCGAACCGGAGAAGGTGGCCGATTTTATTCTCCCAGACCATAATACATGGAATGTCACCCTTCTTCGCCACAGTTTCGATCCTTAGACTGTTGAAGAAATTCTTTCCATCCAAATTCGACCACAATGCACTGTTGACAGACTCATTTGGAAGGGGCAACTCAATGGTATGTTTACAGTAAAGAGTTGCCATAACTCTATCCGTTCACAAAACAGCAGAGAAACACATAGCCATGCTTCTTCATCATATCATACCCCTCATAAGCTGTGGAACAAACTTTGGACCATGAAAACTACCCCCAAACTACGCATCTTCTTGTGGTCTGTATGCCACAATGCTTTGTCTACAAAGGAGAATCTATACAACAGACACATCTTACTAGACCCGGTCTGCCATCTATGTCAAGATTAGGTTCCGGAATTTACAGAACATATCTTCCTTTTATGTCCTTGGACGTAGGCTATTTGGTCTCACTCACAAGTCCAACTTCCGATCCAATTACATGGAGTGCACATAATCGACGCTTGGCTAGCAGATCTAATCGAGAACAACGATGGCTTACCTGATCTGGAGACTGTTACTTCTATTCTGTGGCAGATCTGGAAGGCCTGCAACAACTTTGTCTTTTGCCAGCAGAGGCTGAATTCCGAGCAGGTTGTACAGGTTGCTCTCGCAAATGCCAAGTCCATCCGATGCTGTAATAGGGCGATGCTAAAACAGAGACTGCAGCCATTAGTGCCAGATCAGTTGTGGCGCCCACCAGAGCCGGGAGTTGTAAAGATTAACATAGACGGTGCTTACCCATCAGCCCCCAATGAAGGCACAATGGCGTGCGTGTGCCGAGACTCTTCTGGCCATTTGATCGACGGCTTCACCAGCACCGTCTCCGCCTTCTCAGCACTGCAAGCAGAGGTGCAGGCCCTCGATCTCACTCTTAAATTTATGCTGTAGAAAGGAAGATCAAAGGATCACTTCGTGCTAGAATCCGACTGCTTGATGCTTGTGGAATCTGTGTAGAACCCTAGATCGACACCTTAGGAGCACACAGCTCTGTTTGCTGAAACTATGGCGCTCCTGCCCTGTTTCCCTAATCTTTAGATTTGTCACTGTCGAAGAGAAGCAAATGTCATTGCCGACTGGGTTGCTAAAGCCCACGGGCGTTCTTCACTACCTCTGAATTGGGCTGTCTCCCCTCCCTATCATCTTCTGGACCTGCTTTACTCTGAAACATTGTCGAATGGTTGTTCCATTTTGTGTTCATAAATAATACTATCGTTTTAGACCAAAAAAAAAAAAAAAAAAATCCCCCAAAAGTAGAACCAGCATATGCAATTATTTATTATGTCCACACTTAAAAATAATACAGTAATGAAGTAAGAAGTCTGCAATTATTTACTATGTCCACACTTAGTATAATCAACAAATGAACTAAGCATCTGCAATTATTTACTTTGTCCACGCTCAAAATAATCGATAAATGAACTAAAGCATCCCCCCACCCCAAGAAAAACTAGCATCTGCAATTATTTATTGTCCAGACTTAAAATAATCAACGTGGCAAGAGTTTCCAAATTTTATTCAAAGTTCAATTGGGTCTTAAATTTTTTTTTCGTATGCAATTACGATATAAGACTTTAATGGTGTTCCCTTAAAAAAAATAATCAATAGGTAAGTGTCATTGGGTGAGTCCTATCACGTGCAAAAGGACTTCAAGTGAATATGTATAAAAAATTTCAAGATATAATTACAATTGCACAAATGATAAGTTGAAAGATTCTCTAATATTTTAGCATAAGTTCTGACTCCTGATATTGATATTGCGATGTGCATGTTAATGTACGTATTCAGTGCAGGAAAAAATTCCAAAAATGTATCTTACATATATTACTTTTGGATATACTAAACACACGAATGGATTTCACTTTTGGAGACCACTTTGCAACCTCGAATAAATTATCATTATGTTCTCATTTATGAAAATTTCATTTTCTTTCCAAAAAAGCCATTCCAAAATCTTAAATTCTCGTACCCACCAAAACATTCAAAACCAATTGAAAAACGAATCACTCAAACCCTTAGTAGGGTGCTAAAAGGAGTTTGTAAGGAGAGACAATTTGGTCTTTTAATTGTGGAGTTTAATCCAGACGCATGTGGACAATCTTTACAAAAAATGATCATTGAATAAGGAGTGAGGTTTGCTTTTGGAACTTTCTTATACTGGATATAAAACTCTTGCCAAGGTGGGATAATCTCATTAAAGGATGCAGTAAAATATGGTTTTCCGAGAGATACGATGGAAGATATTGACTTCTATTTCGAGCCGTCTCTCTATTCAGAATCAAGAAGCTACATGAACAAGTAAACCGTTGATGCCTTGGAAGCTAGAACGTCATTTCCACACCATGACTGACCCTAAGATACTAGAAGCCCTAGTTACTCTTGCTTCCTCCCCATCTTCCTCATCTCTTTCAAACTTTCGTGTGTCCAATGCTTCTAAGATTGACTATCTTTATGAGGTTTTTTCTAGTGATGAAACCAAGATCTCTGAAACCCAACTTTCTCTTATGAACTCAATTTCTGCTTTTGCTAAACCCGCCTCATCGTTTTCTTCCATCCGCTCTATTCGGTAACTTATTCGTCAAACTCCCAAAGAAGTAAAATAGTATGTACAGTCTTCCAAATTTGATCATCATCTCATTCCAGCCGCTGAAAAAGGAGTATTTTGTTACTTTTTAAGTTCCACTTGAATTTCCCAAATAGTGGAGAGTACATATGGAACCTAAATAGACTCTAGAGCCTGTGACATGGTAGATTTTAAGTTCTTGTAGATTCTAGGTTCTTGGGCATGCAGGGTAGGTTTCAGGTTCCAAAATTTAGGTAATTTGTTTTGATTGATAGGTTTTAGGTAAAATTTTGATGGAGCCTGGAGCTACTCATCCCCATCATCTACGACTTTGGTATTCATGATTCAACCAAGGTTAAAGCGGTTATTATCAAGGATGCTCTGAACATATGGGTAGGTCCAAAGCCATGTGATAATATATCCAACAAAAAAAGGGTACTCTGATCCATATTTCCTAGACACAAGTCTAGGCCTAGGCCCAAGCCTATCCAATTGATCTCTAGTTTCCTTCTTTGCTACCATGATGAGACTAGCTCAAGTTGTTGACACCCCGAGTTCTATTTCCTCTCTCGAGCATGAGACCACATGGGTTTTCTTGAAGAGATTTAACTCGATTGATCTCAAGGTTCTAGACCTCAACCCCTCGATGGCGATCGCAGCTTCACTCACGGGTTGAAAGAATCCCCATGTACATTACTCCCTAGTAAGAAGGGAAACAGAAACAATGTCAAAATTGCTAGAATGCACTCCTAGCAGCGAAGAGGCTCACGTGAGGATAGTGACTATCATAAGATATTCTCCCTTGTAGTGGTACATAGCTTGATGAGAATGCTATTGTGTTTGGTTGTGGCAGATAACTTGGAGTTGAAACAACTAGATACAAAGATGGCCTTTTTTTTTCCTTGGCACGGTGAGCTAGAGGAGTATATACACATGCTACAAACGGTGGGTTTCATTGCTTTAGGCCATGAAGACAAGGCATGCTTGCTCAAAAGATCCCTCTTTAGCCTTAAGCAACTCCTAGGCAATGGTAAAATGGGTTGACTCTTGTATAACTGGTCACCAATTTAGTAAGAATGCACAAATAACCTAAACATCATCGACATCGACGCGCGACACACAACACGATATGACACGATACGCCGACACATTGTTACTAAAAAAATAGAGACTTTCCACATGTTGGGATATGTTGTATATTTAATGTATATTTTTACATATATGATAAATTATCATTTTTAATTAATTTAATTTAAATTCACAATTAAATAAATAATGAAAAAGAGTTTAGAATGAATTTACATTAAAAATATTAATCCACAATTTGCTAAAATTATTCATTATTTCAATATGATAAATTCAATTCCATTCCAACAATCCATAAAACTTTGAGTAAAAAACGAGTAATCAATATTTTGGACTCGCGAGTTAGAGCATGTTGGAAGAATAGAGGAAAAAAACAAACTTAGAGGTGGATAATGTGTTATAGGAAGTGAGAGTCAGAGGAGAAGAGAGACCGGATTTTTTTTTTCCATTTATTATATATATTCATAATTCGACTCCTCAGTTAATGAAAATTTTTAAAATTGATCCCGTATGTCTTGGAATTCCAAACTCACATGTCGTAATTCTGAACTCAAGTGTTAAAGAGTGTTGAGAGAGTGGATCAGGTGTCGGAGTATCCGACATGACAAGAAAACTCTCGGAGAGTATTGGTACTTCTTAGTAGATAACTACAGGTTTTATAGGAAGTTAGAAGATGGTAGTTACATTTATTTACTTTCGTATGTTGATGATAATGTTGATAATACCCAACAACATGTGATATTGATGAGCTGAAAAGACAATGGAGTGGTGAGCTCAAGATCAAAGACTCAGGTGCGCGAAATAGAGTATAGGGATTTGGAGGAATAGGTCTCCAGGGACACTTCAGCTACCAGAGGATATCTTATGTAAAGTGTTGAGGCTGTTCAACATGCCAAATGAGAAAATAGGAAGTATCCTGCTAGCTGCGCACTCTATGGTTTTAGCTGACCCAGCACCACAAGCAGACAATGAGAGGGGAATACATGTCCTGTGTTCCCTATACTAGTGTCCTTGGTAGTGTTTATTTGTACTAGGCTAGAAATTCCGCATGTTAATGTAGTGAGTGGGTACATGAGCAACCTGGAAAGAGACACTAGGAGACTGTGAAATGGATTATAAGATTTCAAAGAGAGACAACATATGTTGCATTGAATTTGGGGAAGAGATGGTGTTCTAAGAGCAATAACAAGTTAGCATGCTTTCAAGAGTGAAGGTCAATTCAAGTATCTGGATCCTCCGCTTTTGCTCGGGTGACTGCTAACTCCTTGACCGATGAGACTCTACCTTGTCCCCAACTCTACCTGAGAAAGACCTTTCACCCACTTTTCCTTTTCCACGTGTCCAAAAGCCCACCCTTTGTCTCTGGAGGCATTTTCTACCGTTGTTTATTTAAACAATTTTTTCCCCTACCGGTCCTAAGCAATCGTTCCCCTTATCCATGAGCAATCCAACCCATAGGATTTCCTTTTCCTCTTCCCATTTTGACTTCTGTAGGTTTCCCGGTAATAGGGAGATCTATGAGGACTCTTACCCATATCTTACCATTTCTTCAAGTCCGCTCATAGCACAATGCCATTGTCTGATTGTAGCCTGACGTGCTGCTTCAATGGCTTGATATGAAATACGACTAGCTCTACAACTTTTAGTGCCATATTTTCCAAAACTCAGTTGTGTACCGTCTGGTTCGCAACCCCTACTACATCCACCTTTACGATATTTACTAAATTTCGTACGTTTTGGATATAGCACGTCCCCCAAGGTAAGTTGATTAAATGCCATCTCTTTTACTATAAGAAATTCACACTTTGACACCTAAGATTTGTAAGTTGACAAAAACAGTAGATACGGGGCAAAGCAAGAGCATAATCAATTTTCTAAGAGAGGATTCTATATAGCTTTTATCTCAATGGAGCTCTTTGCACTACAAGCAAGGTAAGTTGATTAAATGCCATCTCTTATGGCAAGATAATGGGCCGAGATTGATGGGTGCATTCTATTCCTCTTTCCCCAAGTTGCCACCTTTAAGAGAGACACAGAGGATTGCTCCACTCTCGTGACACAATCTTATGAAGTAGAGCAAACCAACGAAGAGGAAGATTCAAGAGGTAAGAAATCAATTGCCTTAAAGAACCTATTCTAGTTCTCAAATACTTTGGATAAAACAACAACTACGAGACTTTGGTATTGAAGACTCTTGCACGAGAGATCGATGTGACAATACCAGCGCAATCAATCTTACAAAGAATCCTATCCTACATTCGATATTTACTATATTTCGTACGTTTTGGATATAGCACGTCCCCCTTTTTTTAACTATAAGAAATTCACACTTTGACACCTAAGATTTCGTAACGATTTCCTTTTATAGTAGTTCAAAGCTTTTTCACTCTACGGAAGATACTTGCGACACAAGTGAGAAAGTTTCTGCGGGAGCATAATCAATTTTCTAAGAGAGGCCTCATGATACGCTAGAAGTGTGAAAAATGAGCTCTTTGCATTGAAGGGCAAGGTAAGTTGATTAAATGCCATCTCTTGCTGAGAAAATGTATCTACATTTTAAACCGTGCATTCTATTCCTCTTTCCCCAAGTTGATGTGGCTCATTTCGAATTGACCGCATATTTCTACTCTTCGGCTTCCGATTACCTTTCGTAATTGGTGTGGAAAACCTATTCTTGCTAGATGTTTATGCTGCTCATCATCCCGAGGAGAGGCTTCATCTCCAAATATCGATCTTCCTTCGACTTTCACGCTTAACTCCACCATCGGACCGAGTGACGCAAGACTACGGGCCCGACAATTCGGGAGATTTGAAAGGTTGCTTGACATCATGTTGAGCTCAAAGGCCAAATCTATGCTATGGGGTGTGACTTTCAGACTATCGAGAATGAGAATCATGCTATGTTCATCTCCTTACATGATCACCGAAAGATGTTCAAAAGTAGGTTCAAGACACAAAGAAAAGGCACCTTTGCTCTCTCGAACTTCAAGAAGACTTAAGGAAGGCTGGAAGGAACCGCCAAGTCTATGGAGGACTTTCAACTTGTTCGCGTTCCCTCGTGCTCCTTGATTTTCTTGCTTTTTAATGCCGACAAAAAGGGGGAGAAGACTTTGCGGGCAGATTTTCACTCGATTTGATTTTTTTCACTCTATTCTCAAACCAAACCCAAACCTTGTATTTTGACATTATCCCATTTCAACATGAAAGTAGATAATCATTCTTGACTTATGGAAACCAAGATCCCATTTCAACATGAAAGTAGATAATCATTCTTGTCTTCATCATATTGTGATGTCATTTCTATGAAACCTCATTTTCCTATCATGCTATTGCTTCTGTCTTCCAACCATCTAAGACTGGATTCAATTGCAGCTCCTTCTCTCTTGTTTTCCTCCGATCTATTATCTTGGAGCAGGTATAATAGACCGGATTCAATTGCAGCTCCTTCTCTCTTGTTTTCCTCCGATCTATTAGTAATAGTACCTGGAATAGGACATGGATAGTGCGGTAGTGGGATGAGAGAAGTGTCATACCGTTTGTTGAATAAGCCAATAAGAACGAAGGGATTTTTCAAGCAAGCAAGATAGCATTCATCAAGCCTGAATGCCTGTGGAATTGGCTGTTGTGAACTGAATCATCTCTTGCAAGACATGTGGAATATCGTTTATGTTCTTTGAGGGGCTTTTCTCTTTTGGTTGTTGATTGCGTGCAGCTTGACTTCTTTCTTCCGCTTGATAACCTGGGATGAAACTGGTAAGTTAGCCGAAGCTTATAAGCAGGAATAGGAATTGGGATCTTTGTTCTAGTAGGTATAAAGAGTTCGGCAGGTAAGACTATTTTACCGATCCAAGATCTTGTCTAGCTCACTTGCCTAGCTCCGGTGTCCTTTCCCTGCCATAGAATAGACATTCTATTAGGCCTCGATCCTCTTCTAAAAGAGTTGTGTTGTGCTGTCAGTCTAACACAATAAAACATTGTGATTTTGGGATTGATTTCTTAGATGGCACTTGAAATTGGAAAAAACTAAGAAACTCGGGATTTTTGGCATGGATATCTAGAACAGACTTCTTTTAGGGACAACTTTAAGGAAAACCGTGTTCGCCATCACTGCCTATTTGTCTTTAACAAGTCCATTTTCTCAAAAATCATTTACCTTCTACCTGCTGCTCCTACTTCTCTTCCTCCAACAGAGTCAAGCGTATTTCAAAAACGACAATAATAGTAGATGTAAGATCAGGTCCTATCCCACCAAAACTGGCACCATCTTCTTCCTTCAAACTAGAAAAAAGGCTGTCGCGACCAAAATTTCGGGTGCACCACCTAAAATTAGATTAATGGATTGCTAAGCCTAGACTTAGCTCGGGCTCTCCCAAGCCCATACCAATTCGCGATTTAGGTTCAAGTTATTAACATGCAAATGATTTTTCAATTAGGAGTCGCCACTAATCGGTTTACGGTAGGTCGATTAGACACCTAAGTAAAATAATGGGAGAATCATTTTACTTCTACGAACCAGAGATTTGTGAGTTCTGGGACTTGATTACGTTAGATTTCTCTAACGCCCTTTCGGAACCTTTTCCTTTTATTTTTTGAAGAAATGTTTGGCAAGCAGCTTGAATTAATTTCACTTTCCTAACATGTGAGGTGATCATACGGGTGCGCAAACCACTAATTTAACACTCAAGAAAGCAAATAAAATAATGCAGGACTTACCTCAAAGCAACGAAAGCATCTGCATTGTCAGATCAGAATTCACATCAACAATCTTAGATATGATTTCTAATTAACAAGCAATCACTCAAATTTTGCCTTCACTTTTAAATGAGAATATAGTCCATATGCAATGCAATGCTTCTAATCTAATATGAAATAATATGGCATGGCAAAATGTCTTAAACTATATGAATGAGTAAAAAGTTTTTGTGAATTTTTTTAATGAACATGCAATAATTAAACATGCAATCTAAATCAACCAAAATGACCTAATTCTAATGACAGGCAATTTCTAATTAAATGACTCTAGCAATAATCACTAATGGGCCTAATTCTATATGACGTGCACATGATGATTTTTATTTAACGAAAATTGGTAATTAAAATCACTAAAGAAAATAAAAGTCTAGCTAAAGTGAAAACTAAAGTAAAATGCTATCTATTATAAATGCTTTCTAAACATGCATTTTAAAAAATAACCTATCATGCAATTCATCTAAAAATCTATCTAGACCTAAAATCAAACATGCAATTTTATCTAATATGCAATGACGTGCAAAGAATGCCCTAATTCTAATTTTTTCTTTTTTGTTTATGAAATTTGAAATTAAAATTAAACATGCAATTCGGATAATAATAAAAAACTAACATCCTAAATGAATGCACTTTTTTCTTTTCTTTTTCATGACTCAAAATAAAATCCCTAATCTAATCATGCAAGATAAAAAAAAAACCTAATCTTTTTTTTGATTTTTTGTTTTACTAAAATAAAACTAACTCAAACACCACGACATCAAATCAAACAAGATAAAATTGATATCCAAAAATTGGCGAACCATATCTCGCGCATGAGATCGGGTTGTCCAATTTTAAAATTAAATCGCGAATCGAATCTCGGGCATGAGATCGGATTGTCGATTTTTGCAAGGGATTGCGAGTCAGATTTCGGGCGCGAAAATCGGACTGTCAATCCCTAATCTGAGGGCCACTTTCATGTTGGAATCTCAATCATACCTTAAAGACTAATTCTAAAAAAAACATCAAATAAAAAAAATGAGTAAATAAAAGAAATCAAATAAAGTAAACAATAAAAGAAAACTACCTAAATTGATTTTCTTTTTCCTTTTTTGTTTTTCTTTTGCTTTTTTTTTTCACCACCCACACATGGCTTGTGCTCGTGGGGGTCACCAAGGCAGAGGGTCAATCGGTCCGGCGAGAGAGCTCCGGCAAAGGTGAGCCGGCGAGGGTGGACCGGCGGCGTTAGCAACCCGGCGGCGGGGGCATGGCGGCCTGGCGTCACTCGGAGAGGAGGGTGGCTCGGATCGGCGTCGGGTCGTGGGTGTCGCGGTAGCAAGGGCGCGGCGCTAAGGCGAGGGCTCACGGAGGTGGACGGGTTGAGGCGTCGGACGTCGCTCGGGTGTATGGGAGCTCGGATTTGATCTTGGCGTCGCGAGTCGGAGCAGGCGGCGGTGTCGGAGATGCAGGTGACTGGAACAGGGGCGGAGGCGCGCGGGCGAGATGGTTGTTGCAGCGGTGATCCGGAAGAGGCGCGAGCGGTGGCACGGGCGGCTTCGAGCGGCGAGGGACGCCGGGTCGCGAGATCCGCAGCGTCGGCGGAGATGCAAAGCGCGGGCGAAGGCGGGAGCGAGGCGCGACGGGCTCTCGGGGCGGCTCGATTCGGTCGTCGCAAGAGGCGGAATCAGCTCGAACTTTAGATCGGTGGCGGGCGCGGGCGGCGGTGCTCGGCGGCGCGAGTGCGACGGCGACGGCGCTTCGCGGGTCGGTGCGGTGGCGGGTGGCGCTCGGAGTGGTAGGGCTCTGCGGTAGAAGTTCTACGAAGAAGAAGAACAAGAATGTTCTTTCTTCTTTTGCTTTTTGCTTTTTGCTTTTCTTTTTTTTTTTTTTTTTTTTCCTGCTGCACACTTTCTTTCTCTACTATACCTGTTTCTGCTGACTTTTTTTTCCTCAACAGCCTTTTCCTTCTTTTGTGCTAAGATTTTTTTGACCTAGAACTCAAGAGAAAACCCCTTCACGTGGCCGTGTATGAAATTGTGTGGCCTTCTTCAACCCTAGGAAAAAAAAAAACCTTTTTATAGACCAAAGATTAGGGTTTTAATTTCCTTTTCAAATCAACATCCGCGAAGATTTCTTTTTCGCATGCAATATCACTTTTTATTTTCCAAATTTCTCACCTATTGATAACAATTCAAGATTTCAATAAGATTATTCTTTAATTCCAAATCCTGCGAAGATAAATCGCAATATTCTTTCACACATGTGCCCTATCCAAAAATTCATCATATCTCGGAAAAATTTCGAAATCAATTATCCCACAAGATAATTTTCGATCATTAAAAATATGGGCTTTGGCCGACTTGCTCGCTTCGTGGGCTTGATCCATCTAATTTAAACTCATCCACCACCGGTCCAATAAATGCAACCTAAATCTATATGATATGCACTTAATAAAATTAACCCCTAATTTTCTATGCAATAAAATAAATAAACTAAATCGCCAAAATTTAGGTGTCAACAGTTGCCCCTCTTTGAAGGTGAGCTCATAGAGGTTGCTTTCAAAGATAAATTGAAACCTAAATTTTGACCATGCACAATGCATTGAATGATTTGATTTTTGATTTTTGATTTTTGATTTTTGATTTTTGATTTTTGGTTTTTGAATAATGAATCCCATTTTAAAATGCAATTTATATGATGCATGGAAATGCTAATGCAAATGCATGATGCGAAAGGAAAGAATGTACTTGCAATTACTTACCAGTCAGTGCGGTAAAGCATTTTGAGGTCCCTATTTACTCCACAAGCAACCAACTCTCACTCAGGTTCCTTGAAGAGTCTAACAGATAATAGATTGAGACATTGAGATTGGGAAGAACATTCACATCCAAAGTCAAATGTTCAATGAAAAGAATTGAGGCACCTAGATCCAGATTGAGATGTCAAGATTTTTTTAAAAAGGCTCGAAATACTTAGATCCTGACTAAGATATAACGAGAAAGCTCGAAAAACATTCACATCAGAGTGAAATATTCAACAAAAAGAATCAAGATATCCAGGTCCAGACTGAGATGTCAAGAAATTTGAAGCTCGAAATACTAGATCCTGACTAAAGTATAACGAGGAAGGTCGAAGAACATTCACATCCAAAGTGAAATGTTCAACGAAAAGAAATAGGACATCTAAATCCAGACTGAGATGTCAAGATTTTAGAATTCGAAATACCTAGATCCAAACTAAGGTATAACGAGGAAGATCGAAAAACATTCACATCCAGAGTGAAATGTTCAACGAACAAAACATTCACATCCAAAGTGAAATGTTCAACGAAAAGAAATGGGACATCTAGATCCAGACTGAGATGTCAAGATTTTAGAATTCGAAATACCTAGATCCAAACTAAGGTATAACGAGGAAGATCGAAAAACATTCACATCCAGAGTGAAATGTTCAACGAACAAAATTAAGACGTCCGGATCCAGGCTGAGATGTCAAAGGAACCTACCTGAAATATCTTACCTTCAAGGAGGGTAAAATGACTCAAGATAAATTGGTGTTACATGTCCAGGACCCGTACCATTCTACGGTCGCCCAGAATTGTAACATGGCTTTGTAAAGAAACTGCTTTCCTAGGACTCGTACCATTCTACGGTCGCCCAGTATGATAGTGTTTGATTGTGTCTAGGACCCGTACCATTCTACGGTCGCCTAAACGAGGATTCCTTTTCCAGGACCCGTACCATTCTACGGTCGCCTAAATAGGGAAATAGGTGTTGTCTAGGACCCGTACCATTCTACGGTCGCCTGAATAGGGAAATAAATGTTTTGGGTACCATTCTTCGCCTTAACGGAAAATTGATTTTTCAGGACCCGTACCATTCTACGGTCGCCCGAATAGGGAAATAAATGTTTTGTCTAGGACCCGTACCATTCTACGGTCGCCTGTTAGAGCAATAAATGTTGTTTAGGACCCGTACCACTCTACGGTCGCCTAAATGGAGGTTTTGCTTGGCTAGGAACCGAACCATTCTTCGGTCGCCCAGCATTGCAATCTGGAGAAAAATCTTTGGGGACAACTCAATCGAGTGTCAATATATTCAAAAAGGGAATACCTATGCAACGACAAATATTCAAGGTATGGATAGAGATATACTTACCTGATAACATCTCTGATCCTCAGGGATATGTCTCTTGCAAAACATGGTCGTAGGAGAGGCAACATGCATTTGTAATCACAAACATGCATTAATTCAAGAGAGGTTCATGCGTGATGATTTCTATCAATCTTGCATCACCTAATTTCTATTGGGGAGGATTTCAAAAGAATATTCCAATTTGAACACATGAGTGTCATGGATATGTCAAATGAGAGATCTTTCAGTTTGAAAGGACTTTTCACTCGTCCTCATTAAAAAGGGCCATTTCATCCTGACCTTTGATGCAGGATCTTGACAGTCACTCTATCTCACCATCATCATGTCAAACAAGGGTCTGAGCAATCTCGCAAGTGGTACGACCTTACCAATCTGAGAGGTCTTTTAATAGGGACTGTAATGTGAGCTTGGTCAACGGCTTAACAAAGGAGACTCTTTGAGTCGAGGCTATTGAAAAATGAGTGATATTCTGCAATCATCTTTGGGTTTACAAGTCAAGAAACATGCGAAATGAGGCAGAAATCGTCTTACTCGCACTTCTTCAAGCGATGCTTTCAAACATACGAACTTCTACGTTAATTCAAGTGCCGTAATATGAAGAGACTTTGCAAGGGACGTAACGTAGGCTTGGTTCATGGGTTGAGAAACGAAAGGATCATTAAGCTCAAAAAGTGTTTAGGGGGTCAAAGTTGGTGATCATCTTGACATCTCCACCAATTTTCTCCTCCACCATTGAGGATTTTTTCATATCACAACTCCATTGATTGCAACATCTCAGCATTTGAGTTTTTTTTAGTACCGCTCTGTAGGGGATACGACTCATTATGTCAAGAGTTTGATTTTTTTTTTTGTCTTTTCTGGGCATTGGCCTTGCTTTTACCAGGCACACTGCTTTTTCATGCCCCATTTTTTGCACTTACTTTCTTTGGACTTGCACAGCCTTCATTTTTTTCGGCATTGTAAACCATGCTACTCGAGTGGTTTGTTTTTCCTGCCTTGCCCCAGTGTGGGGGATGATCACCAACTGGGTTTAATGTGAAATGAATTCATAGGCTCAAGTGGGCTATGCAATGGATAAAGTGTATAGGATCGAGAAAGAACTGCTCTTCATCGTCCTAAGGCATTTAAATTAACACATAAGTTACACTGCAAAAGCAATACTCGAAGATTGATGCAAGTGTGAGTAAGAAAACTCCTATCATTCATTTCAAATTTGTCCCAATGTGGGATGATCCTTGACAGGGATAATTTAAAGAAGCTCTTCATGTGTGTGGGCTCAAATAGCTAAATAATGGGTATACCTGTAATGTTTTTGGTAGAGAAAGAAATTGCCTCTCGTCACCTCAGTTGACGTACCCTTTGCGAGATCACCCTTTTCCTTGCGGACATGGAAATTTTCCACACAACTCACTAGGGGTTGGTGTATGAAACAGTGTGTGGAATAAGGTTCGCCTTTCATCATTAAAAAGCATCCCATTTGACATATTCAATTCATCTCACACAATTCATCAAGGAAAATATGCAATATTTGCAACAAATATGAACAATTCAACTCATTGAAGCAATTTATTTATTTCAAAAATGTTTGCAATTCAAAACATGATACAGCAAATTCTATCATGGGTAATATTTCTTGACAGCATCAGAATTCACTGGAGTGGAAAACTCACGACCATCCATTTCTGCTAGGATCAAAGCACCTCCAGGAAGTACCTTCTTCACTATATATGGACCACCGTAGTTCGGAGCAAACTTGCCACCAGGATCCGGAAAAATCGGCAACAGCTTCCTTAGAACAAGGTCATTTACCTCGAAATGTCTCGGTCTCACCTTTCGATTGAAGGATCTAGCTACCCTCTATTGATAAGTTTGGCCATGGCAAAGAGCCTTCAGTCTTCTTTCATCAATCAAGTTTAACTGTTCAAGTCTTTGTTGCGTCCACTCAGCCTCAGACAACTCCATTTGGGATAAAACTCTTAAAGAAGGAATCTCCACTTCCACAGGCAAAACTGCTTCCATGCCATACACCAGAGCAAAAGGGGTTGCTCCAATAGAAGTATGGATCGATGTCCGGTACGCCATTAGTGCGAAGGGTAATCTGTCATGCCAATTTCGATAATTCTCAGCCGTCTTAGCTAGAATCTTCTTAATGTTCTTATTGGCCGCTTCAACAGCCCCATTCATTTGAGGGCGGTAAGGAGATGAATTCAAATGCTTGATCTTGAACTCATCGAACAACTCATTGACAATTTTGTTGTTCAAATTTGTCCCGTTGTCAGTGATGATTGCTTCAGGGACGCCATAGCGAGCAATTATATCTCGTTTGATGAACTTTGCAACATTGCGAGCAGTGACACTTGCAAAAGACATAGCTTCAATCCATTTGGAGAAATAGTCTATCGCCACCAAAATGAATCGATGCCCATTGGAAGCCTTGGGATTGATTGGGCCAATCACATCAATACCCCACATCGAGAAAGGCCATGGCTCGGAAAACTGGTGCAGCTCAGTTGGAGGAACATTTATCCTATCACCATAGATCTGGCAATGATGACAACTTCGAACATGCTGAATATAGTTACCTTCTAGTGTGAGCCAGTAGTAGCCTAATCTCATAATCTTCTTAGCCAACATGTGCCCATTCATATGAGGGCCACATACTCCTTCGTGCACTTCTTGCATGATTTGAGTGGCTTCGGCTGCATCTACACACCGCAACAAGGCGAATCATAAGACCTCTTGTACAAACTTTCACCACCGATGAAGAATTTTGAGGCCATCTTCATGATATACTTCTGTCATTTGAGTACTTCCTTCGGGAATTCTTGTTTGAATGTAATTCATGATATCATAATACCATGGCTTTCCATCTGATTCCTCAGTCACGATCATGCAATAAGCTGGCTTCGGTAGAACCTCTATTTTCAAAGGCTTAACTTCTAATCCATCAGTGACTCGCAACATAGAAGCTAAAGTTGCGAGTGCATCTGCGAATTGGTTGTGAGACCTCGATAAGTATTCAAATGAAACTTCATCGAATTCTTTGATTAAATCCTCTAGATACTTGTGATACGGGAGCAGCTTGGCATCTTTAGTCTTCCAT
Organism: Eucalyptus marginata; assembly: GCA_014182565.1. Classification (NCBI taxonomy): domain Eukaryota; kingdom Viridiplantae; phylum Streptophyta; class Magnoliopsida; order Myrtales; family Myrtaceae; genus Eucalyptus; species Eucalyptus marginata. The sequence goes on from CM024593.1 coordinate 4,628,150, forward strand.
TCACCTACAGTCTGTAGTATGATTAGCGGGGAATCCCCGAATACTTTTAGCTTGGCCACACCCATCTCAATTGCGGCTTGAAGCCCAAGGATGCAAGTTTCATACTCAGCTACATTGTTAGTGCATGGGAAGATCAACTTCGCAGCTACTGGATGATGTTGTCCATCTGGGGATATCAGAACTGCCCCAGTGCCAGAACCAAACAAATTCACAGCTCCATCAAAGAACATTGTCCATGAGTCTTCATTTGCACTCAAAACACGGTCATCTAAGAAACGGTCATCTTCATTTGAGACTCCTGAATTCTCGGCCAATAGATCAGCAATCACTCGACCCTTAACCGACTTTTGTGGCATAAATTGCACATCAAATTCGGAAATTAAAATCTGCCATTTAGCCAACTTACCCACCAAAGCTGGCCGATCAAGTAAGTACTTGATGGGGTCATTCTTAGTCACGAGGAATATCTGGTAATGCAATGTATACTGCCGCAATCTATGCAATACCCATACCAAGGCGGCACAAGTTTTTTCCACATCAGGATATTTCAATTCACATACCGTGAATTTTTTACTCAGATAATAAATGGCTCGTTCTTTTTTATCGACAGGACTTTCCTGAGCCAACATTGCACCCAATGATTCACTATAAATGGTGAGGTAGAGAATCAAAGGATGCCCCGGCGATGGCGGAACAAGCACCGGTGGATTCATCAAGTAATGCTTTATCCTGTTGAACGCTTCTCGACATTCATTGTCCCAGTTGACTCGTGCATTCTTCTTTAGGAGCTTGAAAAATGGCTTGGCAGTTTCAGAAAGCTGGGAAATGAACCGAGCTATGTAATTCAATCTCCCTAGAAAGCTCCGGACTTCTTTTACTATTGACGGAGGTTGCAACTCACATATAGCCTTAGCCTTGGATGGATCGATCTCAATCCCCTTATTGCTCACAATGAATCCGAGTAATTTACCGGATGTTGCTCCGAACACGCATTTAGTGGGGTTTAGACGAAGCTTGAATTCACGGAGTCGATCAAACAACTTCTTCAAGGTCTCGACGTGGCTTTTTCTAGGTCGAGTCTTTGCAATCATATCATCAACATAGACTTCAATCTCTTGATGCATCATATCATGGAATAATGCTACCATGGCTCGCTGGTAAGTTGCTCCCGCGTTCTTGAGTCCAAACGGCATAACCTTATAATGAAAGGTTCCCCACGGGGTGATAAATGCAGTCTTCTCCTTGTCTTCCTCATTCATCCTTATCTGATTGTACCCAGAAAAACCATCCATAAATGAGAATAGTTCGAATCCGGCAGTATTATTGACAAGGATATCTATGTGAGGTAACGGGAAATCATCCTTCGGGCTGGCCTTGTTCAAATTTCGATAGTCGATACAAACCCAAACTCTACCGTCCTTCTTCATCATTGGCACAATGTTAGCCACCCATTCAGGATATTGCGAGATTTCAATGAATCCCACTTTCAGAAGCTTCATCACTTCTTCCTCTATCTTCTTTGAGAGCTCGGGTTTAGTTCTCCGTAACCCTCGCTTCTTAGGTGGCATGTCTGGGTTAGTAGGCAAACAGTGCTCCACGATTAACGGGTCTAAACCAGGCATGTCAGCATAGGTCCATGCGAAGATGTCTTGATATTCATTCAGTAGTTGAATTAGGCGCTCAGCCTCATCTTTGGGGAGACTTGCCCCAATTTTCACCTCCTTGGCTTCTTCAGTGTCACCTAAATTAATAATGACGGTATGCTCGGATGTAAGAGCTTTAGCTTTTTCATGTTGCTCCCAGCTACGTTGCACCTCAATGGAATCCTTGGTCGAATCTTTGGGATCATCATTATCAGCACTTGCTGCATTGGATTGGACCATCCCCACACCTTTGCATGCTATATGATCATCCCTGAAACAGAATGTAGATAGATCAAAAAGACAAACGGGGTAAATCATATTTTATTGGAAGATTTTTTGAATTTTTTTTGAAAAGCAATTGGAAAAGCATTTTTTTTAAAAACATTTTGACACGAGAAAGCATGATGAAGCCCAAGCCTCAGAATTCTCCTTGGATTTTTCTTTTTGTTTATCGGCTGTATATCATCACTGGGCTAGTTTGGTGTACCTCATCATGTCCTCAAAATAAAACTTGTAATTTTATTGAAATTCATCAATCAATTACAATTTATTGAATAGAAAATGCGATTCAAGCCCTAAAAAGAAAGCGAAAAAGAAGAAATTGAAAACAATTCCTAGAAAGCAATAAAAATTCCCGTGCAGGGGAATGTGCAAAAGTAATAAGTTACTCTTGCGGGCCAAGACCCATTTCTTCCAGAGGTCCTTCATCAATGACATTCACCCTATCCTCATGCTTAGGTAGAGGATTCTTCTTGACATTTGGTTGAGCGGTACCAAAGGCAAATGCCTTGGTATCCAATAAGTTTTGGACCTTATGCTTCAAAGTCATGCATTTATCAGTCGAATGTCCTACTTCCCCCATATGGTACTCGCATTTCTTGGAGGGGTTGTAGTTAGAAAATTTTTCAGCATTGGGTCGCTTTGGCTTGTAAGACAGCGATCCCTTCTTTTGAAGAACCTTTAAGACTTGGGACAGAGAGCTAGGAAAAGGAGTGAACTGCCTCTGAACAAACTGTCGAGGCGCGGTTGGTCGGCCTCTGCCTTGTTGATTGTTAGGGATATGAACAATCAGAGGCTTGCCAGACTGTGCATATGCAACATTGACTTCCGTGCTAGGTTCTTGGTCTTTCTTCATGGTGAACCTTTTGCCTTGATGGGTTGGTTCATTGAACCATCTATCTCTTAGCCCAACTTCGATCTGTTCACCCATCGGAATAAGTTGGTTGAAGTTCTCAACGTACGTGCTAGCCATCCGATTGCAAAACTCAAATGGGAGAGTCTTGACGAACAACTTCATCAGTTCCTTGTCAGCAGGCCCAGTCAAACTCGCATGGAATGATTGAATCATGAGGGGCTCATTCTTGACATATTGGGCCATGCATACGTGGTACATTTGCAAATGAGCTTTTGGGCAGGAAGTACCATCGTATTTCTCGAACTCCGGCATTTTAAACTTCTTTGGCATCTTGACCTTTTCATACACGGACAAGTCGAACGGCAGTGAACTCTGTGACTCTTGCAATTGCTTCACTTTCTCCTCGAGTTTCGCAACGCGTTCATCTTGCTCCGTCTTAGGGACGTTGTCAAGCTTAGCCTTTTCGGTGGTGATCAACGGTGGGTCATCTTCCAGCCCAAGCATGTCGTCATCAATCATTTGGGCCCTGTTTGTCGGCTTTGAAACTACTATCTCAGGGAGAGCAAGTGCAGGAGTCGGATTCGCTTGGAGGAATTAGAGTTGATCCGTCATAAGCTGTATAGAAGCAAGCACTTGTTGGAGTTGAGTCTCCACAGTGGACATATGATCACGCATTTCAGTTTGGTCGGCCATTTTAGCTCTCAATCGTGTAACGATGGGCGAACGTGAGGGATCCGTTATCACCTAAATTCCAATGAATAAAAATATGTAAGTACGAGGTGCAAATAGAGAGCCACTCCATGACAACAATCTATTTTTTAGTCATGAAAAGTCCACTCATGAAGAGGATTCCCTAAAAATGGACTAGGAAAATAAGGACATGGGATGCCTTAGGAGAGAACGAAATTTCTCCAAACATGGACTAGGAAAAGTCAAAATTTGAAACCTCCTAACATGAATTGAAAACGAATTTTTAATTTTTATTTTCCAAATGATTCATTGCATGATAATTTCCTCATTTCATTTCTAATTGACAAAAGAATTAGATCCAATGCCTCACCTAGATTGTCATGGACGGACCAAAAATCTGACAAAGTAAGTAAATTGCATAGTATAGGGATAGAAGACTTACTTCACCAAGGAAAATCAATGGCAATCAAATAGACATGCGCATGAGATGTGAGGCTCGATTTCTACTCTAGACAGGCTTAGCAATGTGAAGCCACAAGGATGATCGGACTAGCCACGGGCTTGTGGACTATGTCGGGTCCTCATGACTCCGGCTTGGTCAAAGAGCCGACCCGGGTCGCGGGCATGCGGACCGAGGTGGGTACTCTTGACACCATGAAAGAAACCGGGATTGAGATGGGCGACTTGTACCGCGAGCATGCGGTCGGAGTGGTATCCATCTCAATACCATCCTAAATGATCCTATGCGGCCTGAGTCCGGCGGCAGGTTGTGTGTGCAAAAGTGTAGTGTAAATGCAAATCATGCACAACAGTTTATAGCAAGCAACACTTCATATGTGCAAGTAAACCATTCATTCCTACACCTCCCTACAAAACAAGGGTTAGCAAACACTTCCCTTTATACCTCCCAATCTGCAAAAACATTTAACACCTTAAATGTTAGGGACATATCAGGAATCCTCGCTGCCAAACAAAAACATTTTTCAAAAGAAAGAGAAAATTGGCCTAAGTCCACTAAGAGTTTCAACTCAAGTCCCCAGCGGAGTCGCCAAGCTGTCGCGACCAAAATTTCGGGTGCACCACCTAAAATTAGATTAATGGATTGCTAAGCCTAGACTTAGCTCGGGCTCTCCCAAGCCTATACCAATTCGCGATTTAGGTTCAAGTTATTAACATGCAAATGATTTTTCAATTAGGAGTCGCCACTAATCAGTTTACGGTAGGTCGATTAGACACCTAAGTAAAATAATGGGAGAATCATTTTACTTCTACGAACCATAAATTTGTGAGTTCGGGGACTTGATTACGTTAGATTTCTCTAACGCCCTTTCGGTACCTTTTCCTTTTATTTTTTGAAGAAATGTTTGGCAAGCAGCTTGAATTAATTTCACTTTCCTAACATGTGAGGTGATCATACGGGTGCGCAAACCACCAATTTAACACTCAAGAAAGCAAATAAAATAATGCAGGACTTACCTTAAAGCAACGAAAGCATTTGCATTGTCGATCGAATTCACATCAACAATCTTAGATATGATTTCTAATTAAAAAGCAATCACTCAATTTTTGCCTTCACTTTTAAATGAGAATATAGTCCATATGCAATGCAATGCTTCTAATCTAATATGAAATAATATGGCATGGCAAAATGTCTTAAACTATATGAATGAGTAAAAAGTTTTTGTGAATTTTTTTAATGAACATGCAATAATTAAACATGCAATCTAAATTAACCAAAATGACCTAATTCTAATGACAGGCAATTTCTAATTAAATGACTCTAGCAATAATCACTAATGGGCCTAATTCTATATGACGTGCACATAATGATTTTTATTTAACGAAAATTGGTAATTAAAATCACTAAAGAAAATAAAAGTCTAGCTAAAGTGAAAACTAAAGTAAAATGCTATCTATTATAAATGCTTTCTAAACATGCATTTTAAAAAATAACCTATCATGCAATTCATCTAAAAATCTATCTAGACCTAAAATCAAACATGCAATTTTATCTAATATGCAATGACGTGCAAAGAATGCCCTAATTCTAATTTTTTCTTTTTTGTTTATGAAATTTGAAATTAAAATTAAACATGCAATTCGGATAATAATAAAAAACTAACATCCTAAATGAATGCACTTTTTTTCTTTTCTTTTTCATGACTCAAAATAAAATCCCTAATCTAATCATGCAAGATAAAAAAAAAACCTAATTTTTTTTTGATTTTTTGTTTTACTAAAATAAAACTAACTCAAACACCACGACATCAAATCAAACAAGATAAAATTGATATCCAAAATTGGCGAACCATATCTCGCGCATGAGATCGGGTTGTCCAATTTTAAAATTAAATCGCGAATCGAATCTCGGGCATGAGATCGGATTGTCGATTTTGCAAGGGATTGCGAGTCAGATTTCGGGCGCGAAAATCGGACTGTCAATCCCTAATCTAAGGGGCACTTTCATGTTGGAATCTCAATCATACCTTAAAGACTAATTCTAAAAAAAACATCAAATAAAAAAAATGAGTAAATAAAAGAAATCAAATAAAGTAAACAATAAAAGAAAACTACCTAAATTGATTTTCTTTTTCCTTTTTTGTTTTTCTTTTTTTTTTTTTTCACCACCCACACACGGCTTGTGCTCGTGGGGGTCACCAAGGCAGAGGGTCAATCGGTCCGGCGAGAGAGCTCCGGCAAAGGTGAGCCGGCGAGGGTGGACCGGCGGCGTTAGCAACCCGGCGGCAGGGGGCACGGCAGCAGCTGGCGTCACTCGGAGAGGAGGGTGGCTCGGATCGGCGTCGGGTCGTGGGTGTCGCGGTAGCAAGGTCACGGCGCTAAGGCGAGGGCTCACGGAGGTGGACGGGCTGAGGCGTCGGACGTCGCTCGGGTGTTTGGGAGCTCGGATCTGATCTTGGTGTCGCGGGTCGGAGCAGGCGGCGGTGTCGGAGATGCAGGTGACTGGAACAGGGGCGGAGGCGTGCGGACGAGATGGTTGCTGCAGCGGTGATCCGGAAGAGGCGCGAGCGGTGGCACAGGCGGCTTCGAGCAGCAGGGGACGCTGGGTCGCGAGATCCACAGGCGTCGACGGAGATGCAAAGCGCGGGCAGAGGCGGGAGCAGGCGTGACGGGCTCTCGGGGCGGCTCGATTCAGTCGTCGCAAGAGGCGGAATCAGCTCGAACTTTAGATCTGGTGGCAGGGCAGCAGGCGGCGGTGCTCGGCGGCGCGAGTGCAGACGGCGAGCGCTTCGCGGGTCGGTGCGGTGGCGGGCGGCGCTCGGAGTGGTAGGGCTCTGCGGTAGAAGTTCTACGAAGAAGAAGAACAGTAACTGTTCTTTCTTGTTTTTGCTTTTTGCTTTTTGCTTTTCTCTTTTTTTTTTTGCTTTTTCCCGCTGCACGCTTTCTTTCTCTGCTATACCTGTTTCTGCTGACTTTTTTTTTCCTCAACAGCCTTTTCCTTCTTTTGTGCTAAGATTTTTTGACTTAGAACTCAAGAGAAAACCCCTTCACGTGGCCGTGTATGAAATTGTGTGGCCTTCTTCAACCCTAGGCAAAAAAAAACATTTTTATAGACCAAAGATTAGGGTTTTAATTTCCTTTTCAAATCGACATCTGCGAAGATTTCTTTTTCGCATGCAATATCACTTTTTATTTTCCAAATTTCTCACCTATTGATAACGATTCAAGATTTCAATAAGATTATTCTTTAATTCCAAATCCTGCGAAGATAAACCACAATATTCTTTCACACATGTGCCCTATCCAAAAATTCATCATATCTCGGAAAAATTTCGAAATCAATTTTCCCACGAGATAATTTTCGATCATTAAAAATATGGGCTTTGGCCGACTTGCTCGCTTCGTGGGCTTGATCCATCTAATTTAAACTCATCCACCACTGGTGCAATAAATGCAACCTAAATCTATATGATATGCACTTAATAAAATTAACACCTAATTTTCTATGCAATAAAATAAATAAACTAAATCGCCAAAATTTAGGTGTCAACAAAGGCTTATTTTGTCAACAGGGGATTCTTCCACCATCTGTGTCCTAATAGCAAACTCTATGGCATCTTCTTCTCCTCCTGTTCCTTAAAATGCTTTTGCTACTTTTGCTGATACAATTGCTGCGAAAAGAGCTCCTTGCTTTGATTGGATGGGGATATTATATGCCATCTCAATAGATTGTTCTATACCTTGACTGGTATTACACACTAGCAGAGATTGGGGAAGACGTTCCACAGCTGCTTGTGAGCTAGACTTGCTTGTCTGATCACCTTATGAAAGAATGAATTCGACTTTAGTAAACCTGCTGGCCTTGTTTTAAGTAATCCTCACGAATAGCTCCTGTTCTTTCTTCCGTTCCATTGTGTTCTTGACACGGGTAGCCAAGTGTGAAGCAGATTTAATCATCTCATCTTTTCGCACTGTCTTGTATGCGAGCTTATTCTTCTTTTGCTCCAGCTTCTTATGCCCTTAACCTAGATGGATGAATTGGGTTACGTGGATTCTAATTTTGCCGGTGACTTGGATGGGCAGAGGTCCTTGACAGAGTATTCGTCCAATATTATGGGTTGTTTTCTTAACAAACTAGAGTGGAGTATATGACGTCAACCGAAACAATCAAAGAATATTATTGGCTTGGAGGTTTGCTCAATGATTTCCGATTGTTTTTTATTGCGACAATAAAAGTATATACATTTGACAAGAAATTAAATGTACCATGGGTGAACGAAACACATTCATGTCAAGTATCATTTTATTCATGATGTTATTATTGCGAGAACCTCTATTATGTTTTGAAGTTGACAAAACTATCACCGGTTTATATCGATAATGATAATTGCAGAAGTTGTTTGTATTTTAGGTTGAAAAAGAACTTTGATATAATCGGTGAAAAGAATCTAATTGACTTGAAGAAATTTTGTGGAGCACATATAATTTTGGATACCACATCACTTCAAAATCGAATAGTCTGAAGAGGAATAATTGAATATATCCAGGAAACCAAATTTATCTATTGTTTGAATATAGGCAGCGAATGGCTTGCATATAAGCAGAATATTGCGTGGTAATATCTGAAAAAGTGACGTAATACTAAATAAATAAATCATGTTCATGGAAAGTAAGATCATGTTTATGGAAAATAATGTACCTGAAAAAGTGGAGTACTACTAAATTAATAAATGAAAAGCTAGCTAGAAAGACAAGACGAGGGGTGATATCATTGGTTTGAAACCATTTCGGGAAAAAGTAACAGATCAAGAATGGGATTGCGTGGACCAAACCCTAATTCTTTAATTTGGTTATTTCTGTCGTTAAACAAGGAGAGAAACACAGCTTTATCAGACATTTTCACACGATGGCGATCTTTGTTTATCTGCTTTCTTTCTGAATGGAGGAATACGTGGGATTAGCAAAGTCAAAATTGCTCAGCGAAGTTTCGCACGTTGGTGCCGTTTGGTCTGCTCTGGAATTTCGTGGAGGCTAATTATGTTAAACCTACACCCAAGCTTTGGTCTCTTATTTTTTATAATAATCGCAAGATCCTGTTGACTTCGTGACGTGGTACGCCAGAAAAAAGATATAATTGTGAAAGAGCTACGTGCTGCATTCCAAGTGGTGGTTGGAGGGTTTTGAATTCGGATCAAAGTGGTGCTTGGCATTTAAAATTGCTCCCAAAAGAACTATGTGCTACATTCAATTTCTCTGTCTTTGCGTGAAACTGAGTGAATTTGATTATAAGTCTCTATAGCAGGTGTGAACTTTCGTGGTATTTGAGAGGAATATTTGAGTATTAGTGACAAATGCTCGAGTTTATGGAGAGTACTAGAGAAGTTAAGTGTGGAAGCACACGTCCTATAAACAGCATGCGACTCTAAGTCTTGTTTTTTTTTTATTGAGACTGGAGGAGATGAGTGGGTTTACAGAAAGGGCAAACCACCACAAATCTAGTTTGTATCTCGCGACTTAGACTCTACGTTTAGATTGACGGTAGATAAAAGTTCTACATAAACTTACACCCGAAAGCGTCCTCTATGCAATGTCTAGGACATCACTATAGAAAAATATGAAGTTTCCTTAAACAATGAATTTCACTATGCATTGCTTCCTAAAGATACGGTACTAATAAAGGTCTAGATTCTATGTCTTCTTATGCTTCAACAAGTCCCTCTAACTCAAATTTGTCATGCCTCTCTCTCACTCGTATGACTCAATCTCATATACCATAACCGAGTCATATCTTGACAAGATTCTACCGATGAAACTGCAATAGCTCCTATCGTAGTCATAAAATCGGTAATGGGAAGTATGACTACAAGTTTACGTCAAAAGATTTTCAGAACTCTAGCTCCGGTGTACTCACATTCTATCTTCATCTAGCAATACCCAAGGAAGTAAGGTTCTTCTTGTGATTGGTGCGTACCCATAAGTGAATGAGCACACTACCATTTCATGTACCATGATCCGTGTTGTGCCTCTCCCTCCAACTTTGGCATCAGGCTTATTCAATATGAGAACTCTACCACCATATACAAACTGCTGCATAATGAACCGCCTGTCATATGATAAGAAAGCCTCAATTCAGCAGCCACTCAAACACTTGATGTTCTAATAAGTTAGCACATTCTCAACATGATTGCTGCTCTCTTCAACCAGATTGGTGTCAGCATCCTCGTGTATCACTCGCTTGTTCTTGAGGTTGGAACAAATTTCAACGGATAATCTTTCATCGACATTGTTTAGATCCATGATGATTTTACTAAATTTGTCTAAGTAGGCTCTGACGGACTTACTTCATTTTAAAAACAAGCGATTACTCGAACTCTTGGTCATGTGGAGGTTCTCCAGCACGGTCCATTTGCAGTGGTTTCTTCAACAAGTTCTATCAGAACTTCAAATGATAGATTCGGCAAGTATGCTCTGTGCCTTCTCTATAGATTCATTCTTCTCAGATTCTTTCATGGTTCCAAGAGAAAAATTGAACCACAAGTTCTAAACTTTTTAATTAGTTCAATCAAGTCTTAAACCTTTATCAAAAAGTGCAAGTGAGTCTTATAATTGTTGATTGGTTCCGTTAAGTCCTAAACATTCACAGAAAAATAAATTGAGTCCTTAATGTTCAAAAGTGCAATTTAAAAATGCCACATAGGCAAATCTTAGGTGATATTTACACCATCTTAGGACAACTTGTCAAAAGACTTGATTACACTTTTTAAAAAAATGTAATTTAATTGAACCAATTGAAAATTTTGAGACTTGATTGGATCTGTACACAAGATTTAGTATTTTTTTGGTGCACTTTTCCTACTGTTTAGCAACTGGCCTATTTAAACCCTGTATAACAGACAATGTGTGCGTCTTAATACGCCATCTATCAAAATTATTTCTCTCATTAAACTTAGGGCCTCTTTGGTTATACTTAAGTAAAAGCAAAAGGTACTTTTGACTCTCCTGCTAAAAGTTAAAAGTATTAGGCAAATTTCAAAAAACTATACTAACAATTATATGTGAATTATGCATCAACAATTGAGTATTGTGAAAGTTTAGGTGCATCAAGTTGTGAAAAAGTCAAAATGAGTCCATCACAAAATTTAAATAAGTAAAAAGCAAAAAGAAAAAGTTTATCTAGACGTCCCTCAATCTCAATGTTAGTATTTATCGTTGCTACTAGAATTCACAAATATAACAATCAGAAAAGAAGAAAATCATAAATTGATTGAAGAATCCTAATCTTGCTTTGATACAAATTGACGTGACAAATCGAGCAATAGTCCAACAAGCAATGACAAAAAGATAATTAAACTTGTTGACACCTAAATTTTGATTTAATTTTTAGGATTAAAATTGTGTTGAAAATTAGGGAATGATTCGGTCCTAGCAAAAAGGATTTTCGCATCACCCAAGTATCAATATTATTTGTCCACTAAGTTTTATTGTTATTGTATTGTCCCTTTATTTTACCTATTTTCGGATAAATAGAATATTAAAAAGTCAAAAAAAAAAAAAGGCTTGGGGCTGGGCCTGACCCCAGCCCCTTTTCTTTTCCGCGTAGGCACTGGGCCTAGCCCTTTCCTCCCCATCGGTCCGGCCTCGCCAATCCCCTCGCCCCTTCTCCCCCCTCACGCAGCCGAGGACAGCACAGTCGGCGCAGAGCCAAGAGGGCTTGCTGCGGAGGTGACATTCTCGAGGTGACCCCGGTTCGGCCAAGGGGGAGGCCGGTCGATTCGCCAAGGACCGGCGGTCAAGCTTCGTCTGTCGACCCGCCTTCTCGGCCTATGAAGAGGGCCTCTGGGGCAAGGGTTCAAGGGGAGCGAGAGGGGCGAGAGGGCACCAAGGGCGAAACGAGAGAGAAAAAGAGGGGGAGGAGAGAGAGGGTAAGCCGCAAGAGAGAACCGAGTGAGAGATTGAGAGCGAGCAAGCACCGTCCGGCGACGAATACGGCCGGTGACTCACCGGCGCTGCCCCCTTCCCGAGTCAAGCTCGCGGTGGGTTGCGCTCTGTTTTTCTTTTCTTGACTTGTCTGATTTTTGGGGTCGGTTCCCCGAGGATCTCGAGTCGGAGGTGTGCGTGGCGGACGGACGCAGGTCGATCTTCGAGCTCGTCCGCCGTTCGTCGTCGCGAGCTGCGTAGGAGACCCTCGGTCGACCCCCTCTGTTTCGTGCACCCTGTTTCGACGTCCTGTTTTTGAGCGTATCGGCCCGGAGCTCCCGGCCGTTCGGCTCACGTGAACTCCGACTCCGCTGATCCCCTCGTTGATCTGTTGCGCGCATTGTAAGTCATGTGTCGAGAGTCCTGGCGTGGCTTCGTGCTTTGGTTGAGCCAGAAATCCCTTGTTGTAGTAGCGCGCCTTAGCCGTTCGATGAAATGCCCAAACTAGATCAAGTTTTGTTTCGTTATTTTGAGCCGGGGTCGAGTCGTCCAGGCGCCGTCCCACCTATGAGCTTTTAGCATTCCGGGGTCGCCGCGGGTTTCTTTTGTACCGGAGCATGAATGGCGGGTCCTGGCCGCCCCTAGTCGGATGAAGGCTGGGCCCTAGGCTGGGCTTGGCCAAGGCAGCACCATCGTGCTTCGGCCGGACTGAGAAGCGCGGCACCCTATTGCTGTGCTGCCTCTCTCGTGGCTGGATTGCTGGGAAGCGGCAAGACGTGAGTCGGGTTGGTGACCCTGGATCCGAGTCGGGCCGGCTCGCGGATCTGGCCGACCCGGGCTTGTCCGTTTTGCGGGCTGGCTAGTTCTGGGCCTAGACAAGGCTTTGGGCCGGTCTTTATTGTCTTAGGCTAAGTTTGTTATAGGCTTTGTTTGGGCCGGGCTTAGTTAGGCTTAGGTTTTATCTTAGCTTATGGGCTGGGTTCTGTTTTTCAGCTAAGGACGTTATTGGATTGGGCTTATTTCGTTGAGCCCAGTCTAGCTGGAGACTTGGGCCGGTGGCCCCAGGGCGACTCGATCCGGGTCGGATGCGGAGGTCCGACACAGGTCTGTTAATTTTACATAGATTATACTATATTATTATACAAAAATATTAAAAATTAGAAAATAATTTATTTTCTCCAAAAAATCAGAAAAAGCTTAAAAATGGCCTTTTGAATGGTCTTTCCTTTAAAATGTGTGAAAATCCTTAAAAGAAAACGAAAATTGTGGAGACAAATGTTGGGTTCCAATTATGTCCCTATGATGTATGGATTACTATTTCCTTAGTCTAATTAGAAATTGAATCCTAGGACTTGTGATTGATATAAAATGCTACATAAATGCTTCACTTGATGTTTAAACAAGATTAGGTACCGAAAAAGACTAATTGCTTAACTGGTGTAATCAAGTCGTAAATCCTAATATTTACTTAGGTTGTTAATCGATCCACCACAAAATGAGTAGTGGCAATTCCTAAATGAAAATGATTTACAGATTAAAAACTCAGACCATAAGGTGTGAATTAAGGTTCGAATTGCTGGACTTGGGAGAGTTCGATCTGATCTTAGAATTAGCACCAGCCATTAGCCTCTGCATCCCACGGGAGGGCTCTAAGGAGGTTGTGACAAAACTTGAAATAGAGAACAAGCACATCGTGATTTACATTGTTTGGTTTGTGTGACTTATTTTGCGGGGGTAGCAAGCGAAGAATTGACTATAAATAGTGGAGAACTTACACACTTGGCTGGCTCAATCACTCAAGTGTTTCCTTACCCACGATTTTATAACTTCTTATAGAAATATGAGTAAGACAAACCAGGAGTTGACGACCGGGACCTCATGCATATGCTTGCCTTAGCAGGCTCACGGCCTGGCCATGCACGCCAGGCGTCCGATACTTGAATATTTTCGTACATAGGCATCTAGGGAATGATCCCCCGGAACCCCCGAGCATGTGCACATACCTCCGTTGACGTTTTTGCTTCAATTCGACCTTTGATTCAATTGTTCTTTCTTGGGTTTGGCTGAATCTCAAGGACAACAAACACGACACAATATGCTCTAAATCATGGAGAATCAATTAATAAGTCTCTAGTCTCCACATGACTCAAAATACTTTATTTAATTTCATTCCCGGGACAATGATACTTTTAAATCAAGTGAAAAACACATCACAAATGCGTAGAAACCCATTTGGTATAAAAATTGACACCACGAGACTTCCGGATAAGATTAGACTTATTTTTGGGAACTCAATCGTCCATGAAAAGTCTAAATCTTTTTCACTCACTCAAACGGTACCTAGGTGTGACCACAAGATGCTTGGCTCTAGGAGTAGCGAGCGCAAACTTTTCGGTCATGTCAAGTTCGCTTGGTGACATGCCGCTAGGAAGCTCCCAGTCAAAGCAGTGCACAAGTTGAGCAACCACAAATCGCATCACGGTCAAGCCGAGCTGCATCCCAGGGCACCCTCGGCGGCCTGTTCCGAACGGCAGGAGTTGAAAGTCACGTCCCTTAACATCCACACTTGACCCTAAGAATCTTTCAGGCACGAACTCTTCCGGGTCATGAGTGGTCCACACTTTTGGGTCCCTTCCAATGGACCACACATTCACGATGACTCTTGACTTGTAGGGTATGTGGAAGCCGTTCACCGTGCAGTCCTCGGTCGCCTCGTGGGGAAGCAAAAGCGGAGCCACCGGGTGAAGCCTCATGGTCTCCTTGATGACCATGTGCAAGTAGTCCAAGCCCTCTAAATCTGATTCCTCCACTGCTCTATTTAGTCCCACAGCTTTCTCTAGTTCTTCTTGGAGCTTTTTCATTGCCCTAGGATGTTTTATAAGTTCGGCCATTGCCCACTCTATTGCCGTCGCTGAAGTATCCATTGAAGCTCCCAACATGTCCTTCACGAAGAAATATATCGAGATTCATATTAACGATTATATCAATTGTACTTATCAATCATATTTAAAATAAAATAAGTTATGGATGTTGTGAGAAAAATCGATGCATTGAAAATACAGACTTTATACTATCGATTACTCAACAAGCGTATAGATCACTTTTTTGACCAAATCAATATGTTAATTGACTCCACTAGGAAACTACTTATGAGATTCCCAAACCATGATCTCTACTAAGAATAATACTTAATAAAAAAAAAAAAAGAACTATTTTTCTTCATGAAATATCGATGGAAATTATTAGTCCAACTAGCTAATCCTTACATACATAAATTAACTTATATGAACTCTATTTGAAATAGGACCACGAATCACTTAATAATAAATAGATTTTGTCGTCTCTAGCACTCACCGTTTCATGGTTGATAAAAACTGTTAGCCACTCAATCTCTGGTGGATGAAAGAGACTAGCACATGTACTTCAAGAAAGAGACCGCACATTCTCTATCGTGATCCTGAACGTCTACTTCTCGTGTGTGACCCGCTTCGTTGATCGGTAAATAGACAACATAGAGGCTTACAAAATTGTTGGACACCGTCGGTTCCCAACAATATATAAAGAAGCTAACAAGACTATCTATTGTAACCATATACAACAAATATAGACAGAATGATATTGCTTAAAAATTGCCTTTAATTCTTGCAAATCTTAGATAGTAAATGAGAGGATGACACCGATTCAACATACTTCAAAAAAAGAGACCATGCATTCTCTATCGTGATCCTGAACTTCTACTTCTCGTGTATGACCTGCTTGATTGATTGGTAGATAGACAACACAGAGGCTTACAAAATTGTTGGACACCGTCGGTTCCCTACAATATATAAAGAAGCTAACAAGACTATCTATTGTAACCATATACAACAAATATAGACAGAATGATATTGCTTAAAAATTGCCTTTAATTCTTGCAAATCTTAGATAGTAAATGAGAGGATGACACCGATTCAACATACTTCAAGAAAAGAGACCACGCATTCTCTATCGTGATCCTGAACTTCTACTTCTCGCGTATGACCCGCTTGATTGATTGGTAGATAGACAACACAGAGGCTTACAAAATTGTTGGACACCGTTGGTTCCCAACAATATATAAAGAAGCTAACAAGACTATTTGTTGTAACCATAGACATCAAATATAGACAAAATTATATTGCTTAAAAATTGCCATTAAAACTTGCAAATCTTAGATAGTAACTGAGAGGATGACACCAGTTCAACATGCTTAATCAAATTTAGACAAATTCCGCCGGATGTGACTGTTGAATTATTGAAAATTGTCTACAAAAATGGATTTACAAAGTGCAATCACAGATTTTGTTCCATGGTTCTATATGGGTTTCCATACGCTCAAATATCCACTTATGACCTATGGAATTATCTTCTAAATCAGTTTTGAACCCTGACTATGCTCATCTCAGAGCTTCAACTAGCGTGATCCTTGTTCTAATTAATTTCCCACTCCAACGTATGCTTAGATAATTGAAAAATAACTAAGGTTAGCGATAAAAATTTCTTTCATTACCAGAATTATGGCTTTGATATGGGGCCTGTCGATGTGGTACTCTCCCTCGTTCAATCCCATGATACCCAACATGACATCAACAAAATCTTTGGTCTGTCCTTCCTCTTTCTTGGTCTCCAAGTGCTCGTCAATAATCTTCTCGAAGAAAGCATCGAATACTCTGCTCACGGCTTTCATGCGCTTCGTCAACCCCTGAAGATCAAATGATGCCAAAAAAGGAACATAGTCACCGATGTTCGGCGTGGCGGTCAACACCATCACTTCTTGAACCACGGCCTCGAACCCTCTCTCGTCAAACTCCTTGTCCATGTACTTCTTCCCGAAGACCATCAGACAACTCATGTCGGCACTTAGCGATGAGATCTTCGCGCTCAAGTCAATGGCCATGTGGTCATGAGATGCGTCTTTGAGAAAATTCACAAGCAAGCCGACCTCGTCTCTTCTCATGGATTTGAAGGAGTAGATTTTTGCATTGCTAAGGAGCTCCAAAGTGCACATCTTTCTAATGTTCCTCCAATACGGGCCGTATGGCGCAAATGCCAAGCTCCTTTGCTCATAAGAGATGTGTTTTGCGGCCTCATGAGGCGGCCGGCTTGCAAAAATAAGATCATGGGTCTTGAGGAATTGCTCGGCCATTTCAGGTGATGAGACGAGGATTGTGGGCACGAACCCGAGGCGCAAGTGCATGAGGGGTCCATATTTTTGAGCTAGTTTGTGGAGATCATGGTGAGGATTCTTCCCTAACAAAGGGAGGTTTCCAAGAATCGGAAACCCTCTTGGACCGGGAGGCAATTTCTTCTTACCCAGTGTTTCCCACAGCAAAGCTCGCAATAAGAGATGAGCAGTCAAAGCGAGGAGTGTTATCCATATCCACGCCATTGAGGAGGTTATTTGGATGGAAGCGGGTGACAATGGCGCTGGGGATAAAGAAATATATAAAGAAATATGAAAGACAGATGAGTGTTTCTGGCTTCAAACACGTGACATTTATTACTTTTTGTTTTTTTGTGGGTCCGTCCATCTAGATAGCGTTGGACTCTTCGAGGTACGGTATTTAGTTTCATTTTATGGCCATCGATTTTAGGAAACTTCTTGCAATATATGATTATATTAAATGTATTCAATTTATGCAATTCTCCTTGTTCTCATGCATCAGGTAATAAATATTGACCCGAAGGGTGATGGGCATGGCCCTTAAAATTACATTAAACAAATAAAATTATTATTTGAACACGGGATCCTTTCTATCGCTTTTGAACCTAAGGATGGATCATTTCACTGGCCTTCGGGTATTTTATTTAACAAAGCTAATATAAACTTACAAATACATAACAATAAATGCAACATATAAATAAATCTATTCATAGAACTTTATTTGCCTTCATCTAAATCCATGAATTCAACATGCACACTGAAAGACTACGGTATAGAACAATGGTAAATCGAAGCAGATACGCTATCCCACAATAAACAACTCTTCCTCAGCCTTTCTAATGGATTACCTCTTAGTCTTTGATGCGTGCGTGGACGAGTGACTTCGAGAATGGGGAATTGTAAGGGTAAGTGTATGGGAATAATGTGTGCAGGGAGTGGTTGTCGATGGGTAAACATAAGTGCATGATAGAATACGATTGCCATCAAGGTATGAAGGACACGCTACCAATCATGGAATAAGATCGAGATAAATGAAGTTCACCACCAAAACTTAAAGGATGAATCATTCACTAAAGATAATGGACTTCGGGATAGATAAGCTCACCACTAGGGGTTAAAGGGAAGCCACCGGCTGATGATAAAGTGCTCCTTGGCTCACCACTAAGGACTAACCCACTTTCTAAGGATAAAGAAGGACGTGCTACCAATCATGGAAGAAGATCGAGATAAACGAAGTTCACCACCAATGTAACATCCTGATTTTCAGGTTCTGATTTCAATCGGATAAGTCGGGCCTTTCATCAACGTGACTATAGTGATTTTCTCTGAGTTGGCCACTCATGAGATAACTGATCTATCAGGTGAAGCCATTAAGGAATTTTAAACGCAATAGACTTGAGAATTCGACCAGGAATCGACTGCTCGATCGTGTTAGTCTGCAAGGGTCATTGCGGCACAATTAAAAAAATCGACTAGAGATTAGAGATAGGTCGATTCGACTGAGATGATGATCAAAATGTGGGTGATTCCACCTAATTGCAAAGTTCTTGTCGAACGACACTAAACCAATTTTCTATTGTTTTGAGTACCCAGTATCCGTATTTGAAACCTCGATATTTTCACGACCACCGAGAGTCGCCAATGTCGAATGGGTTCATTGTGGTTCGAAGAAAATCGACCACGGGTCAATTGCACCAAAAATTCATAAAAGCTACCCGGTAGGTAATGTCATACTAAAAACGAGTTTGATTGAAAATAACCGCGAATTTGAATTCGATTTCAGAAATTGAAAGTCCTGTTGTGTCATGAGTCATTCTAGGACTGTCGACTCACCTTTCGAGGAATTTCCGGCGAGTTCGGGATTTTTACGGAAAATCGTTGCGAACGATGCGGAAAATGAGCAGAAATTCAGATTGGCCAATTTGAAAAGACTTTTGGCATCTGGTGTAAGTGAATCGGTGATTGGAAGTCGTTTGGGCTTTTTCTGAGTTCAAATTAGACCTTAACCGGATTTGTTTGTTTAGAAAATCGGATACCGGAAAAAATGAAAGAAAATCCAGATTTGAAAGAAATTCCTGAGATTGAGAAACCGTCTTATTTTGGCCTTCAACTGGACTTCAAATTGGACAAGTGGATATAGAATTTGGCCTAGCTAGCGACCAATTGAAATTTGTTGTATTGATGTGTGCGCGCAAAATTTATTTAGTTTTGTTTTATTCCCTTCTTTGGACCCGTGCCCCACCTCACGCACACCCTTTCTCTTCGCGCGACCCTCCCACCTCGCGCACCTTTTCTCCTTTCGCTTTTGGGCGTACCACCCCAGTCGACAACCCCATAATCTTGATCTTCTTTTGTTGTAATTTGTTGACTATTGGATTGGGGCCCACTTCATCCTTATTCTTCAATGTGCACGTCTCTTTCTTTTTCTCATGTTCTGCACGTTCCTTTTTCTTTTGCCGACAACTCTCCTCTCTCTTGGCCAACACATCTTTATCTTTTGACTTGTGTTTATTTTTTTTTTCTTCTTGGTTTCACTGCTGGTTGCCACGCGAGGACTTCCCCTCTCCCTTTTTGTCTCATTTCTTTATCTTTTCCTTGGATTTACCTGCGCGTGCATTCGGTCCCCACACAGACGATGAGCGCTACTTCTTTTTAGTTGCGGATTGCTATCTGTTTCCTTGTCAGCTTGCCCCACCGAAGCCCCACCTGTGTCCAGTCTTCCTTCGCCATGTCAATACCGCATCAGCCACGTGCGGGTTGTTCACCGCTCCACAACGGGCTTTCCTCGAAGCCCGCCAGTTACAGCCCAAACAACAGCTAATTTCCAGCAGGTCCAGCAGCCAAAGTTTGGCCCGGTTCGCGACCGTTTCAACCACGGGCTGTACTTCGACCCGCTATCGTCGAGCCTAGTCCAAGCCGTGTTCAAGTCAGCCCCACAGCAGCCTATTTCATCAATTTACAGCAAGGGTTTGAAGGTCCCGTGGCCTGTTTTTGAATCGTCGCGACCTCGGTTGGCGGAACCACTTTGGAGAGGATCGAGTGTTGTCGCGTGCTCGTCGATTTGATCTGAGCAAATCTTTAATCAAGTGAGTTTAACTCACCAATCCCTGCTTAGTTTGCTAATTATGCTTAAGGGTTGATTAGTTTTAATTAAGTAGGATTAGGTGGTTAGATTAGAATGGATTAGTGATTATTAATTAATTGTGATGCATATTAAGAATATGGTTAGTGCATTTAGCTAGAGGATAGCTTATATTATTTATTGAATGTATCTCGGGATTTTCCCGACCCGTCTTGGGCTCCAATTAGGCATTACGGGCCTAAATTGGATTTTTAGTTTTTATTTATTAATTTTCGAAATTAATTTAATTAATTATTTATTTTTCGGACATTCAATCGGGATGGCCGGTGATTGGAATTCCGTGCTGATTGTCATGGTGCAGTCCATTTATTTATTTGAGCTCTACGTTGCGTGGAATTGAATTGATTGTGCAATTTTAGGAATTTATCCTAATTGATTGAAATTGAGTGATTGATTGGTTGATGGCCGAGTGTGATTATTTAGCATTGTTAATGCTTTGATGAGTTGTAAAGAAGAAAGAATTGTGATAGTAAATTCGGGAAATTCTCGGTTGAGACCAATAAGGTACGATGTAAGTGGGCAAACGTGGTTCGGTGATTAATGATAATACAGTCGAAAATGACGCCTTAAAGAACGCACGTTGCTGCCCATTACATATGTCATGTTGGCGAAAACGGCGCTAGAGAGAAAGAATGTACGTGACTTATAGACAAACGTGGTTCGGTGATTAAGGATATAACTGGCGAAAACGGCGCCTTAAAGAACGCATGTAGATGATTTATAGACAAACGTGATTCAGTGATCAATGATATCACTGGTGAAAATGGTGCCTTAAATACTTGAAATTCAATGGACCCCCTATTTTCTTCTTTTTCTTCTTGTGAAATAACTGAGATGAATGAATTTTTTACCATAAGAACACACGTTGCTGTCTATTACATACATCACCTTGGCGAAAATGGCGCCCTAGAAATGACACGTGGTTCGGTGATTGGGAACATTACTGGTGAAAACAATGCCTTAAAGAACGCACGGTGTCGGTGATCGGTATGTCAGTTGGCGAAAATGACGCCCAAGAAAGTATGTGTGGTCTGATGACCAGGTATACCATTTGTGAATCATGGTATGAGTGAGAATGGCTCAGAGACAGTTTAACTGACCTATAATCGACTAGGTTGATAGACCAATGATTTGGTCTGAGGTCGTGAATTGATTTAATATTTGATGTGATATATATGATGTATCTGTGTATAACCTTGAATTGCAGGTTGGGACTGAGGCCAAGATATGCCCTTTGACAGTGTGTGCTTAGGCAGCCCGTAGTATATTAGTTTACTAATTGGGTCTTAGGGGGTAGAACTCGCTGAAACGTTGTCTCACCCCGTTGTGGGATAATATTTTTAGGTTCTCTTATAGCAAGTCCCCCTGGGCGTTATGGTCGTCCTACGAGATCAACCGAGCAGGTCCATGCTTACCCCGTCCCAAAAGTATATTAGTTTAATAATTGGGTCCTTGATTTATATATGACTCCCTAGTGATGTAAAGGCTTTGATATCCCGGTCGAGGTGACCGATATGTATAAAAGTGTGTTCTGGACCCCGAAGGTTTAGTTTAGTTGGCCTTAGGTCCACAAATTTTGAGAACCAACCCTTTTGTTCTATCACATTGAATTATTGTATAAAAGTGTGTTCTCGTTTCGTTAAATTGCGGGGTTTTTCATTGAATTAGTCGATTTCTATAGTCGTTACCACATGCACATATAATTAAAAAGAAAAGGGGTCGGCGATGCGTTCTGGGACGTCGCAATTTGATTGACTAAGGAGGGATGGGCACGTGCTCGGAGGTTCGGGGTGTGACATCCCCTTTTTGTGGTATCAGAGCATGGTCGTTAGTTGGAGTGATAATGTGCGATAAGTCATGGGATAGTTAGTAGGAATGTCATTTAATTCATGCTAGTGCATGTCTGTGATAGCTGATTTATAGTTTGTTTGTGAGTCACTCAAATTCTAATGTGATATTAGAATTAGAAAACAGGTTTCTATAAAGATCTTGTAGTATGAGTGATCAGGAGCTGAGGGCTCCTAGTAAGAGGACAATAGCCTCTGTGACTCGGGAAAGAACGCCGACAAAGATCGGTGCCCGAGGTGGTTGTGGCAGAGTGCCGGCTTAGGCCAGCGCGAGTGTAAAAGTGCCACTGTAGGTCGGTACTAAGAGTGTAGTAGCACCGAGCGATCCTAAGTTCGACGGGATCGTTCAAGCGCAAGTGTTCCCTGGGAACTTGTCGAGCCACTAAACTTGGGATCAAGCCGTTGTTGTTACTGCTGTCACTATTGCTGTCAGTGCCGAAATTGTCGTTGTTGCCACGCCTGCCGATGTTCAATATGAAGATGTAATCTGGGAGTAAGACGTTGCATTCGAGTCGAAGTTCAGACTCAATATAGATGGGAATCAGTTTGGGAAGGAGCTTATGGCCGGAAGAAGACATGCTATTTCACCCATTAGGAAAGGTGAAATACACAAGTCAGCATCGGATCAGAACGTTGTGTGTCATGGAAGACAACATGAATCGGCCCTGTACCATTTTAGGACAGACGGTTGTTCTGACTGTGACCGATAGGGTCACTTGGCAAGAGACTGTTTCCGAAGGTTGATGAGACCACAATAGTAGTTGTTGTTATCACTGATGGAATCACAAGTGCCATCGCTGTCGACATCGCTGTCGATAGATAAGATCAGCGGGAGTGTGCCGTAGAAAATACCATAGGAGTTTTTGGAATAGGCCTCCAATGCAAGAAAGAGTGCATGCTGTTACTTGCTAGGAGATAGAGGACTCACCAAAGGAGTGCTAAAAATACGGAAGGGATGCATGGATTAATCCTATGTTTGAGTGTGGCTGAATGTACTATGATGGTAGTCAACACGGCCATCGGATGAGGGACTGTCAGTTGAAGTTCAGAAAGAACACCAACACTGCTATTACCGATAGGACGCCACAAGGATGGCGAAAGAGGAAGGAATGAAACCAGCCATGCACCAATAAGAGAAATAATGTCTTGAGGTAATTTTATTAGAGTAGTGCCTCACAATTTAAGGGGTTAAGTTGTGGAATTTCAGTATGTGTGTTAAGGTTGTAGGAGAAGAACCATTGATTAGAGTTGTACTTGATTGGCTGTTGGTGTACAACTTTATTGTCAAGTGTGGAAAGATTTGGCTTTGGAGCATCTTGTGGGAATGAATTGTATAGTGGAGTAACCCAGTTTATTCCAAGAGCAGGTAGAAGTGCCGAGTTTTATTGAGAGTCGAGAAGGGTCCTCAACTTCTTTAATCTCGTCACTTGAGGTGATATGTTTGTCAGACGGAGGATGCCTAGGTTACTCAGTGACTATAATGGATAAGACAGATTAAAGAACTAAATATAGAGGACATCTCAGTAGTCCAAGAATCTCTAGATGTGTTGTCACAAGATTTATCAGGCTGTTGTTAGAAAAAAGAGATAGAAATTACGATCGAGCTAGCACCCAAAACAGAGCCACTTTCTAAGGCTTCTTACCAGTTGTCGTTGTTTGAATTGATAGAACCAAAGGTGCATATGTGAGAATTGTTGAATAAGGAATTATGCATATCAGTGTATTGCTTGGGAAACATCAATTTGTATGTGAGAGGAAGAAGAATGATTCGTTGCAGTTAGGCATCGATTATTGTTCACTCAATTCGGTGACCATTGAGGACAAGTATTTATGACTAAGGATCAATGAAGTAGGTGACCATTTACAAAAAGATGTCGATAGCTTCAAAGGTCGACTTTAGAACAGGACATTATTAGTTGAGGATCAGAAAGAAGTACCCATTGTATTCAGTATTTAGTACTTGAGATGGTCCTTACGAAAGTATTGTAAGACCACTTGGTTTGGTGAACACTCCAGTTGCTGTCGTGGATTTGGCAAGTTGAGTGTTCAAGAAATATCGAGTTCAATTCATGATTGTGTCTATCAAGGATATTTTGGTGAATTCGTTGAGTGCTGAGGATCACGAGAGCGACTTGAGAACGGTCATGTGATTTCAGGTGAAGGAATCTTCATGGACTCAACCAAGAATCGAAGCAGTTATTAGTGGGCCAAGACTGACAACAATGCTAGAGATCAGAAGCCGTGTGGATTGGACAGATTACTACAGAGGATTTGTGGAAGAAGCTTTAGCATCAATACCGCCATTAACTCGACTCCTGAAGAAAGAAGAACAGTTGTATGGGCAGATAAGTGCGGGCGTAGATTCCAAGAGCTTAAATAGAAGCTGAATACCGCACTTGTGCTAAGTATTCAATTTGGTTTTGAAAGACACGAGATCTATAGGGATCTGTCATGCAGAAAATTGAGTGCATATCGATGCAACATAAGAAGGTTGTTGCATATGCGTCTCGCCAGTTAAGACCTCCTAAGTTGAAATTATCAGAGCATGACTTGTGACTTGAAGCATCAAATTTCACTTTAAAGATTTAGAATCATCATTGATATGAAGAAAGATTTCCAGATCCTCATCGGCTATTAAAGTCTCAAGTGTTACTCTCTTAGAAGAAGTTGAATATGAGACGGTGTCATGAAACATGACTCTGGAAGTACTATGATGGTGATATCTGGTATCATCTTGAAAGAACGAGAAAAGTCATTAAGGCGTTGAGTTGAAAGTTTCAAGTGTGCATAGACTGGTTAAGGTATGGACCTTACTTGAAAAGAGTTCAAAATTCGGTTTTCAAATTTGAGATAGGCCACCTTTTGAATTTATGGCCACTCTCAAAATTGAACCGAATATTCAAACTAAAATCAGACATTTCAGTGATAGACCGGGATACTCAGAAATTCACTGTAGCAGTTGCAGTTTTTGATTAGACAATTCAAAAGTAGGTCAGAATAGGCGTCAGTTCAATTGGTAGACCGTTATGAAGACAGATATCGCCGGATAAATTGTGAGTGTCAAAGAAATTGATAAGTGGAAGTTTGATAATGAAAGCCGGGAGGACTTTATCAATCACTCGGGAGAGTCCCGATTGGGAATGGAAGTATGGCATGATGGAAAGTCATGACAGGCTCACTAAGGAATCGGGGGAGTACCAATTCCATTTGGGGTTGTGGTCGACAAATAGAAAGAGCCGACTCATTTCAGTACAGTACAAATAGATCTCAATGTGAATGGGTATACCGAAGCGTGTGTGTATTAGATAATTCACCGGCATGGAGTGCCGGGGATGAATTATATGTTAACTCTAGATCAAAGGTTACAAGTTTGACAGAGCTTTCAGATGGTTCTTATTGAAGCTTGCAGAGTAAAGTGTGCAGAATTTCAGTGTTGAGAAAGATCACAGGCCAATTTCAGCTCAGTAATAAGTGATTGTAATTTCCGTGATCAATGTCGTACATGGAAAGCCTAGTTCAGTGGGTGGTTCAAAAGAGCAGATTCTGTGTACTAAGATGGTCCCCTTGGTTAAAGTGGTTTGACAACATCATGTGACCAAAGAAATGCGTGGAAATTGAGACTCGATGAGACGACAACACCCCCACCTTTTTGTTTGAGGATTGGTAAATGTTTAAATTTCGAGGATGAAATTTTTATAAGAGGGGAAGAGTTGTACATCTTAATTTTCAGGTTCTGATTTCAATCGGATAAGTCGGGCCTTTCATCAACGTGACTAGTGTTTTTCTCTGAGTTGGCCACTCATGAGATAACTGACCTATCAGGTGAAGCCATTAAGGAATTTTAAATGCAATAGACTTGAGAATCGACCAGGAATCGACTATTCGACCGTGTTAGTTTGCAAGGGTCATTGTGGCACCATTAAAAAAATCAACTAGAGACCGGAGATAGGTCGATTTGACTGAGATGGTGATCAAAAAGTGGGTGATTCCACCTGATTGTAAAGTTATTGTCAAACGGCACTAAATCGATTTTCTATCGTTTTGGGTATCCAGTGTCCGTATTTGAAATCTCGAGATTTTCACGACCACCGAGAGTCGCCAATGTTGAATGGGTTCATTGTGGTTCGAAGAAAATCGACCATGGGTCAATTGCATCAAAAATTCCTAAAAGCTACCCGGTAGGTAAGGTCACATTAAAAGCGCGTTTGATTGAAAATAATCGCGAATTTGAAAAGTCCTGTCGTGTCATGAGTCATTCTAGGACTGTCGACTCACCTTTCGAGGAATTTCCAGCGAGTTCGGGATTTTTACGAAAAATCGTTGCGGACGATGCGGAAAATGAGCGGAAATTTGGATAGGCCAATTTGAAGAGACTTTTGGCATCTGGTGTAAGTGAATCGGTGATTGGAAGTCGTTTGGGCTTTTTCTACGTTCAAATTAGACCTCAACCGGATTTGTTTGTTCAGAAAATCGGATACCGAAAAAAATGAAAGAAAATCCAGATTTGAAAGAAATTCCTGAGATTGAGAACCCGTCTTATTTTGGCCTTCAGTTGGACTTCAAATTGGACAAGTGGGTATAGAATTTGGCCTAGCCTAACCAATTGAAATTTGTTGTATTGATGTGTGTAAAATTTATTTAGTTTTGTTTTATTTCCTTCTTTGGACTCGTGCCCCACCTCACGCACACCCTCTCTCTTCGCGCGACCCTCCCACCTTGCGCACCTTTTCTCCTTTCGCTTTTGGGCGTACCATCCCAGTCGACAACCCCATAATCTTGGTCTTCTTTTGTTGTAATTTGTTGACCATTGCATTGGGGCCCACTTCATTCTTATCCTTCAATGTGCACGTCTCTTTCTTTTTCTCATGTTCTGCACGTTCCTTTTTCTTTTGTCGACAACTCTTCTCTCTCTTGGCCAACACATCTTTATCTTTTGACTTTTGTTTATTTTTTTTTTCTTCTTGGTTTCACTGCTGGTTGCCACGCCGAGGACTTCCCCTCTCCCTTTTTGTCTCATTTCTTTATCTTTTCCTTGGATTTACCTGCGCGTGCATTTGGTCCCCACACAAACGACAAGCGCTGCTTCTTTTTGGTTGCGGATTGCTGTTTGTTTCCTTGTCAGCTTGCCCCACCGAAGCCCTACCTGTGTCTAGTCTTCCTTCGCCATCGTCAATACCGCATCAGCCATGTGCGGGTTGTTCACCGCTCCACAACGGGTTGTCCTTGAAGCCCGTCGGTTACAGCCCAAACAGCAGCCAATTTCCAGCAGGTCCAGCAGCCAAAGTTTGGCCCAGTTCGCGACCGTTTCAATCACGGGCTGTACTTCGACCCGCTACCGTCGAGCCTAGTTCAAGCCGTGTTCAAGTCAGCCCCATAACAGCCTATTTCATCATGTTACAGCAAGGGTTTGAAGGTCCTGTGGCCCGTTTTCGAGCCATCACGACCCTGGTTGGCGGAACCGCTTTGTAGAGGATCGAGCGTTGTCGCGTGCTCGTCAATTTGATCCGAGCAAATCTTTAATCAAGTGAGTTTAACTCATTAATCCCTGCTTAGTTTGCTAATTATGCTTAAGGGTTGATTAGTTTTAATTAAGTAGGATTATGTGGTTATATTAGAGTGGATTAGTGATTGTTAATTAATTGTGATGCATGTTAAGAATATGGTTAATGCATTTAGTTAGAGGATAGCTCATATTATTTATTGAATGTATCTCGGGATTTTTCCCGACCCGTTTTGGGCTCTAATTAGGCATTACGGGCATAAATTGGATTTTTAGTATCTATTTATTAATTTTCGAAATTAATTTAATTAATTATTTTTTTTTTGGAAATTCAACCGGGATGGTCGGTGATCGGATTTCTGTGTTGATTGTCATGGTGCAGTCCATTTATTTATTTGAGCTCTACGTTGTGTGGAATTGAATTGATTGTGTAATTTTAGGAATTTATCTTAATTGATTGAAATTGAGTGATTGATTGGTTGATAACCAAGTGTGATTATTTAGCATTGTTAATGCTTTGATGAGCTATAAAGAAGAGAGAATTGTGAGAGTGAATTCGGGAAATTCTCGGTTGCGACCAATCAGGTACGATGTAAGTGGGCAAACGTGGTTCGGTGATTAAGGATGTCACTGGCGAAAGTGGCGCCTTAAAGAACGCACGTTGCTACCCATTACATATGTCACATTCGCGAAAACGGCGCTAGAGAGAAAGAATGTACGTGACTTATAGACATATGTGGTTCGGTGATTAAGGATATCACTGGCGAAAACGGCTCCTTAAAGAACGCATGTAAATGACTTATAGACAAACGTGGTTCGGTGATCAAGGATATCATTGGTGAAAACGGCGCCTTAAAGAACACACGTTGCTGTCTATTACATACATCACCTTGGCGAAAACGGCGCCCTAGAAATGACACGTGGTTTGGCGATTGGGAACATCACTGGTGAAAATGGCGCCTTAAAGAACGTACGGTGTCGATGATCGGTATGTCATTTGGCGAAAATGACGCCCTAGAAAGTATGTGTGGTTTGGTGATTAGGTATACCATTTGGGAATCATGGTATGAGTGAGAATGACTCAGAGACAGTTTGACTGACCTATAATTGACTAGGTTGATAGACCAATGATTTGGTCTAAGGTCGTGAATTGATTGAATATTTAATGCGATATATGATGTATCTATATATAACCTTGAATTGCAGGTTGGGACTGAGGCCAAGGTAAGCCCTCTGACCGTGTGTGCTTAGGCAGCCTGGAGTGTATTAGTTTACTAATCGGGTCTTAGGGGGTAGAACTCGCTGAGACGTTGTCTCACCCCGTTGTGGGATAATATTTTCAGGTTCTCTTATAGCAAGTCCCCCTGGGCGTTATGGTCGTCCTACCAGATCAACCGAGCAGGTCCATGCTTATCCCGATCCCAAAAGCGATTGGACATATGAGTTTGTGGTGACTACGGTATGGGCAGATGAGGCCTCGAATCAGGAAGTACTCGACCGATTTAAAGCCTGGTTCCATATGACTCCCTATGGTTTGAGGATAGGTCCTCTTAGAGGCTTTGATATCCCGGCCGAGGTGATCGAGGCTGCCAAGGAGCAGGATCAAGCAGATCTACCCGAGGGCGAAGTGGAGGATCCGCAGTCTTGCTCGGACCCAGTGGACCCCGAAGGTTTAGTAGCCGGGTCTGATTAGTTGGCCCTAGGTCAACAAATTTTGAGAACTAACCCTTTTGTTAGTCCTTGTATATATATCGGTTAATGATGTAAATGAATTAGTCTGATATGTATAAAAGTGTGTTCTGGTTTCGTTAAATTGCGGTCCTACTTTTCTATCACATTGAATTATTGTCTGGGGATTTCTATAGTCGTTACCACATGCACATATAATTAAAAAGAAAAGGGGTCGGCGATGCGTTCTGGGACGTCGCAATTTGATTGACTAAGGAGGGATGGGCACGTGCTCGGAGGTTCGGGGCGTGACAACCAAGACTGAAAGGATGAATCATCCACTAAAGATAGTGGACTTCGTGATTAAGCTCACCACTAGGGCTTGAAGGGAAGCCACTAGCTGATGATAAAGTGCTTCTTGGCTCACCACTAAGGAGTAATCCACTTTCTAAGGATAAAGAGACCAAAATAAGAGTTATCCACTCTCTAAAAATAATTACCACTTAGAAGAAAATCTCATGTATTTTCATTCATAAAAAATGTTTGCTTACAATTGAGAATTTTCCTCTATTTATAAAAGGACTACGATATAGGAAATAAACAACAATTAAATAGATATTTGAACTACTTGGGCATTAATAGACATAGGAACTAGAAAAGCATAATAAATACATAGGAACTTAGAACTTTGACCTTGAAACTTTACATAGCAATAAAGACTCTAGGAACTTAGAGATGTGATAAATGATATGGGAACTCGCAATATAATGCACTCTTAAGGTCATTGTTTGCTAGTCAAAGTGGGTGCAAGAATTTTGAAAGACAACTCCTTAATTAGTTTCATGATTGATAATCTTCTCCATTGATAATTTCATTGCTAGACCCATCAAATCACGTTAAGTCCAAATTCTAACTTGGCTTGAATCATCATCGATGGTGTAGAGTTTGTGTATAGAGCTAAGTCGGATGCTCCTGCATCAGTCTCTAAAAACCATTGCTCCATACTATAAGGCTCTTAGGCCTTAGAAGTTTTTTGATCCAAAAGATCCACAAAATGGAAAGTGGAGAGTATACTTGCAGATTCTACTCGTATTATTAAACTAACAATCTAGCTCTTAGCTATAATGGGATTATGTTATGATTTTGCATAGCATACAATAAACCATTTGAATTCTTAAAGAAATTCCACATAATTTGAAAAGGTGCATGCATAGATGAACGGGAATTCCGGATGCTTTCGACTGGCTTGAGTCAACCCTCCGTATTGACTAAAAATTTTCTATTGGTATATATGCCCACATTTGTTCATTTAATGAATCTTTCTACTACAACAATCTTAGTAACTTTTGGAGGGTAGGTGCCATAATCTGAGGGAGTCATACCTCTAATAACAAACCTGACAGTATCTATTTTTCTAGAAATATACATGAATAATGGAGGAGCATCTATGACTCGAAATGTCAACACCTAAATTTTGGTGGCCCAATCTAATAATTTACTTCATAAGAAAATTAAGAGTTGGCCCAATTGCTAAACAAAAATATTATTAATTTACATATTATGATCAGTATTTTAAATAGTAATAAGCCTACACATTTTGCATTTATATTAGCTTGGCACTTAATTGGTTTAAGCAAAAAGACTCTAGGCTAAATTAAATTTTCTGGGTGAGCATGACATTCATGTTGGAGATATGGTTGGATATTGTTGAAGATACCGATTACGGCATTGATCTTGATTATGATTCTAATTGATTCGGTCAAATTGGAGGATACTTTAGAGAATAGGGAATTGTGATTCTTGTATATTATTTCCTATTTTATTTTTTTGTCCTTACACTATAAATAGGACAATGAATTCGTATATAAATCATAACATACAATATAAAATTTCCTCCATTTGTTTTTCGATTTGCATCATGGTATCAGAGCATATTTTTCTGGCCTAGCTTCCACAATCGTTGAATTGCACTGGTCCCGTTTCTGCTTTGTTGTTGCGATCTTGATTCTACATAACGAATCAGCACCCCCCAGGTAAGAATTCAAAACCCTTCTTTTGATACTATGTCAAATAACGAGGAAATCAATTCACCTCGAAGCCAAGCTTCAGGTCACAACAATTCAACAGAAGAAAACCCTTTCGTCCAGCACTCTACAGGATCTGCTCTTGCTCCAATTCCAATTTCCAGCCTGGCCTAGCGGCCTCCATTCCACTGGCTTTCGGTTCAAGGCCCATGGGTTGCCAGACCAAGTTAGGCATGGGCACATGGCCCATTCGGAGAAGTAAGAGGTGTAGGCATTGGGACTCAACCCATTGGAGGTGGGTCAGGTCACTTTATTCCTACAACTGGTGGATCAGGTTGGATTGGACCGGGCCCCTCACTCGAACTCACTCAATCAGATCAAGAGACAAATCCTTATCCAGTTCCCCAACCCGATTTCCGACCCAGTTTCTTTCGATACTTGATAGGGACCAGTGGCAGCCGCCCAGAACTCAACGAGACACTCTATACCTCATCGGCAAACGGACTAAATTGTGGCTTATCAACCTCCAACTCATCGGACCGAAGAATCACAATACTTGGGCTTGGGATTTTCACGAGCCTTGGTCACCAAGGACAAGGATGGTTTTGTCGACGGGACGATGCCCTTTTCAACCGATCAATTGCGACCACACTGGCACAAATGTAACTGGCTTGTTCACATGTAGATTGGCAATTGCTTGAAACTCGAAGCGAGAGAGAACCAAGTGAGAGATTGAGAGCGAGCAAGCGCCGTCCGGAGACGAATACGGCTGGTGACTCACCGGCGCCGCCCCTTCCCGAGCCAAGCTCGCGGTGGGTTGCGCTCTGTTTTTCTTTTCTTGACTTGTCCGATTTTGGGGTCAGTTCCCGAGGATCTCGGCTCGGAGGTGTGCGAGGCGGACGGACGCAGGTCGATCTTCGAGCTCGTCCGCCGTCCGTCGCCACGAGCCGCATAGAAGACCCTTGGCTGACCCCCTCTGTTTTGTGCACCTTGTTTTGATGTCCTGTTCTTGAGCTTATCGGACCGGAGCTCCCGGCCGTTCGGCTCACGTGAACTCCGTCTCCGCCGATCCCCTCATTGAGCTGTTACGTGCATTGTACATCATGTGTTGAGAGTCCTGGCATGGCTTTGAGCTTCGGTTCATCTAGAAATCCCTCGTTATAGTAGCGGGCCTTAGCCGTTTGATGAAATGCGCAAACAAGATAAAGTTTTGTTTCGTTATTTTGAGCCGGGGTCGAGTTGTCTGGGCACCGTCCCACCTATAAGCTTATAGCATTCTGGGGTCGCCATGGGTTTCTTTTGTATCGGAGAATGAACGGTGGCCCTTGCCACCCTTGCTCGGACGAAGGCTGGGCCCTAGGCTAGGCTTGGCCAAGGCATCACCGTCGTGCTTTGGGCCGGACTGAGAAGCGCAGCGCCCTTGTTGCCGTGCTGCCTCTCGTAGTGGCCGGCGCTGCGGCAGCAAGCCGTGAGCCGGGTTGGTGACCCCGGATCCAAGTCGGGCCGGCTCGCGAATCCGGCCGACCCGGCTTGTCTGTTTTGCGGGCTGGCTAGTTTCGGGGGCCTAGACAAGGCTTTGAGCTGGTCTATTATTGTCTTAGGCTAAGTTTGTTGAAATCTCTATTTGGACCGGGCTTAGTTGGGCTTAGGTTTTATCCTAGCTTATGGGCTGGGTTTTGTTTTTCAGCTAAGGACATTACTAAATTGGGCTCATTTCGTTGAGCCCAGTCTAGCTGGAGACTTGGGCCGGCGGCCCTAGGGCGATTTGATCTGGGTCGGATGCGGAGGTCCGACACGGGTCCATTTATTTTACATAGATTATACTATATTATTATACAAAAATATTAAAAATCAGAAAATAATTTATTTTCTCCAAAAAATCAGAAAAAAGCTTAAAAATGGCCTTTTGAATGGTCTTTCCTTAAAAATGTGTGAAAATCCTTAAAAGAAAACAAAAATTGTGGAGACAAATGTTGGGTTCCAATTATGTCCTTATGATGTATGGATTACTATTTCCTTAGTGTAATTAGAAATTGAATTCTAGGACTTGTGATTGATATAAAATGCTACATAAATGCTTTACTTGATGTTTAAACAAGATTAGGTATTAAAAAGGATTAGTTGCATAATTGGTATAATCAAGTCGTAGATCCTAATATTTTACTTAGGTTGTTAATCGATCCACCACAAAATGAGTAGTGGCAATTCCTAAATGAAAATGATAGAATTTCTCAATATGAGAAAGCGATTCTAAATAGTGTAAAACCAGAATTATTACAATCCTTCTTAGAAAAAGGGGGCTTTTGGCTGAGTGGCATGTATTTCCATGGTGCTCGTTTTTCCAATTAAGAAGGCAGGTGAAAGCAAAAAAGTTTTATTTGTTTCGTATAAGGGCACTATCCATTTATAACTACTCTATCTATATCGAAAAAAAAAAATTGAAGTAAGGTTAATGGAAATAGGATTCCAATTGATGAATATTTGATTAAAAACTCAAACCATAAGGTGCGAATTTCTTTGGACTTGGGAGAGTTCGGACTGATCTTAGAATTAGCACCAGCCATTAGCCTCTGCATCCCACTGAAGGGCTCTAAGGAGATCGTGACAAAACTTGAAATAGAGAACAAGCGCATCGTGATTTACATTGTTTGGTTTGTGTGACTTATTTCGTAGGGGTAGCAAACCAAGAATTGACTATAAATAGTGGAGAACTTACACAGTTGGCTGGTTCAAGCCGCTCAATCAGTCAAGTGTTTCCTTACCCACGATTTTATAACTTCTTATAGAAATATGAGTAAGAAAAGCCAGGAGTTGACGATAAATGATCCTATGATGGCTCATTTGTGCAATAATTGGAAATAGATTGAGAATGAGCTTAAGACGCAAAAAGGGAAATGCCGGGACCTCATGCATATGCTTGCCTTAGCAGGTTCACGGCCTGGCCATGCACGCCAGGCGTCCGAGGCGTCCGATACTTGAATATTTTCGTACATAGGCATCTAGGGAATGATCCCCCGGAACCCCCCGAGCATGCGCATATACCTCCGTTGACGTTTCTGCTTCAATTCGACCTTTGATTCAATGGTTCTCTCTTGGGTTTGGCTGAATCTCATGGAGAACAAACACAACACAATACGCTCTAAATCATAGAGAAGCAATTAATAAGTCCCTAGTCTCCACATGACTCAAATACTTTATTTAATTTCATTCCCGGGACAATGATACTTTTAAATCAAGTGAAAAACACGTTACAAATGAGTAGAAACCCATTTGGTATAAAAATTGACACCATGAGACTTCCGGATAAGATTAGACTTATTTTTGGGAACTCAATCGTCCTTTGAAAAGTCTAAATCTTTTTCACTCACTCAAATCCACCTGATGCCACGACCACAAAGTGCGAATCTTGTGAAAGAATGGTAGCCCAAACATTTCGGTCACGTGTCAAGTTGCTTGGTGACATGCCGCTAGGAAGCTCCCAGTCAAAGCAGTGCACGAGTTGAGCAACCACAAATCGCACCACGGTCAAGCCGAGCTGCATCCCAGGGCACCCTCGGCGGCCTGTTCCGAATGGCAGGAGTTGAAAGTCACGTCCCTTAACATCCACACTTGACCCTAAGAATCTTTCAGGCACGAACTCTTCCGGGTCATGAGTGGTCCACACTTTCGGGTCCCTTCCAATGGACCACACATTCACGATGACTCTCGACTTGTAGGGTATGTGGAAGCTGTTCACCGTGCAGTCCTCAGTCGCCTCATGGGGAAGCAAAAGCGGAGCCACCGGGTGAAGCCTCATGGTCTCCTTGATGACCATGTGCAAGTAGTCCAAGCCCTCTGCATCTGATTCCTCCATTGCTCTATTTAGTCCCACAGCTTTCTGTAGTTCTTCTTGGAGCTTTTTCATTGCCCTAGGATGTTTTATAAGTTCGGCCATTGCCCACTCTATGGCCGTTGCTGAAGTATCCATTGAAGCTGCCAACATGTCCTTCACGAAGAAATATATCGAGATTCATATTAACGAGTATATCAATTGTACTTATCAATCATATTTAAAATAAAGTAAGTTATGCATGTCGTGAGAAAAATCGATGCATTGAAAATACAGATTTTATACTATCGTTTACTCAACAAGCGTATAGATCACTTTTTTGACCAAATCACTATGTTAATTGACTCCATTAGGAAACTACTTATGAGATTTCCCTAACCATGATCTCTACTAAGAATAATACTTAATAAAAAGAAAAAAAGAACTATTTTTCTTCATGAAATATCGATGGAAATTATTAGTCCAACTAGCTAATACTTACATATTTAAATTAACTTATATAAACTCTATTTGAAATAGGACCACGAATCACTTAATAATAAATAGATTTTGTCGTCTCTAGCACTCACCGCTTCATGGTTGATAAAAACTGTTAACCACTCAATCTCTGGTGGATGAAAGAGACTGGCACATGTGCTTCAAGAAAGAGACCACACATTCTCTGTCGTGATCCTGATTGTCTACTTCTCGTGTATGACCCGCTTGGTTGATTGTTAGATAGACAACATAGAGGCTTACAAAATTGTTGGACACCGTCGGTTCCTAACAATAAATAAAGAAGCTAACAAGACTATCTGTTGTAACCATAAACAACAAATATAGACATAATGATATTGCTTAAAAATTGCCTTTAAAACTTGCAAATCTTAGATAGTAACTGAGAGGATGACACCGATTCAACATGCTTAATCAAATTTAGACAAATTCCGCCGGGATGTGATAGTCGAATTATTGAAAATTGTCTACAAAATGGATTTACAAAGTGCAATCACAGATTTTGTTCCATGTTTCTATATGGGTTTCCATACACTCAAATATCCACTTATGACCTATGGAATTATCTTCTAAATCAGTTTTCAACTAGCGTGATCCTTGTTCTAATTAACTTCCCACTCCAACGTATGCTTAGATAATTGAAAAATAACTAAGGTTAGCGATAAAAATTTCTTTAATTACCAGAATTATGGCTTTGATATGGGGCCTGTCGATATGGTACTCTCCCTCGTTCAATCCCATGATACCCAACATGACATCAACAAAATCTTTGGTCTGTCCTTCCTCTTTCTTGGTCTCCAAGTGCTCGTCAATAATCTTCTCGAAGAAAGCATCGAATACTCTGCTCACGGCTTTCATGCGCTTCGTCAACCCCTGAAGATCAAATGATGCCAAAAAGGAACATAGTCACCGATGTTCGGCGTGGCGGTCAACACCATCACTTCTTGAACCACGGCCTGGAACCCTCTCTCGTCAAACTCCTTGTCCATGTACTTCTTCCCGAAGACCATCAGACAACTCATGTCGGCACTTAGCGATGAGATCTTCGCGCTCAAGTCAATGGCCATGTGGTCATGAGATGCGTCTTTGAGAAAATTCACAAGCAAGCCGACTTCGTCTCTTCTCATGGATTTGAAGGAGTAGATTTTTGCATTGCTAAGGAGCTCCAAAGTGCACATCTTTCTAATGTTCCTCCAATACGGGCCGTATGGCGCAAATGCCAAGCTCCTTTGCTCATAAGAGATGTGTTTCGCGGCCTCATGAGGCGGCCGGCTTGCAAAAATAAGATCATGGGTCTTGAGGAATTGCTCGGCCATTTCAGGTGATGAGACGAGGATCGTGGGCACGAACCCGAGGCGCAAGTGCATGAGGGGTCCATATTTTTGAGCTAGTTTGTGGAGATCATGGTGAGGATTCTTCCCTAACAAAGGGAGGTTTCCCAGAATCGGAAACCCTCTTGGACCGGGAGGTAATTTCTTCTTACCCAGTGTTTCCCACAGCAAAGCTCGCAATAAGAGATGAGCAGTCAAAGCGAGGAGTGTTATCCATATCCACGCCATTGAGGTGGTTATTTGGATGGAAGCGGGTGACAATGGCGCTGGGGATAAAGAAATATGAAAGACAGATGAGTGTTTCTGGCTTCAAACACGTGACATTTATTACTTTTTGTTTTTTTGTGGGTCCGTGCATCTAGATAGCGTTGGACTCTTCGAGGTACGGTATTTAGTTTCATTTTATGGCCATCGATTTTAGGAAACTTCTTGCAATATATGATTATATTAACTGTATTCAATCTATGCAATTCTCCTTGTTCTCATGCATCAGGTAATAAATATTGACCCGAAGGGTGATGGGCATGGCCCTTAAAATTACATTAAACAAATAAAATTATTATTTGAACACGGGATCCTTTCTATCGCTTTTGAACCTAGGGATGGATCATTTCACTGGCCTTCGGGTATTTTATTTAACAAAGCCAATATAAATTTACAAATACATAACAATAAATGCAACATATAAATAAATCTATTCATAGAACTTTATTTGCCTTCATCTAAATCCATGAATTCAGCATGCACACTGAAAGACTACGGTATAGAACAATGGTAAATCAAAGCAGATACGCTATCCCACAATAAACAACTCTTCCTCAGCTTTTCTAATGGATTACCTCTTAGTCTTTGATGCGTGCGTGGACGAGTGACTTCGAGAATGGGGAATTGTAAGGGTAAGTGTATGGGAATAATGTGTGCAGGGAATGGTTGTCGATGGGTAAACATAAGTGCATGATAGAATACGATTACCATCAAGGTATGAAGGACACGCTACCAATCATGGAAGAAGATCGAGATAAATGAAGTTCACCACCAAAACTTAAAGGATGAATCATTCACTAAAGATAATGGACTTCGGGATAGATAAGCTCACCACTAGGGCTTAAAGGAAGCCTTTGGCTGATGATAAAGTCTTCTTGGCTCACCACTAAGGACTAATCCACTTTCTAAGGATAAAGAAGGACGTGCTACCAATCATGGAAGAAGATCGAGATAAACGAAGTTCACCACCAATGTGACATCCTGATTTTCAGGTTCTGATTTCAATCGGATAAGTCGGGCCTTTCATCAACGTGACTATATTGTTTTTCTCTGAGTTGGCCACTCATGAGATAACTGACCTATCAGGTGAAGCCATTAAGGAATTTTAAATGCAATAGACTTGAGAATTCGACCAGGAATTGACTGCTCCATCGTGTTAATCTGCAAGGGTCATTGCGGCACAATTAAAAAAATCGACTAGAGATTGGAGATAGGTTGATTCGACTGAGATGATGATCAAAATGTGGGTGATTCCACTTGATTGCAAAGTTCTCGTCAAACGGCACTAAACCAATTTTCTATCGTTTTGGGTACCCAGTATCCATATTTGAAACCTCGATATTTTCATGACCACCGAGAGTCGCGAATGTTGAATGGGTTCATTGTGGTTCGAAGAAAATCGACCACGGGTCAATTGCACCAAAAATTCCTAAAAGCTAAACGGTAGGTAAGGTCATACTAAAAACGCGTTTGATTGAAAATAACCGCGAATTTGAATTCGATTTTAGAAATTGAAAGTCTTTTTGGTTGCGGATTGATGTCTGTTTCCTTGTCAGCTTGCCCCACCGAAGCCCCACCTGTGTCCAGTCTTCCTTCGCCATCGTCAATACCGCATCAGCCACGTGCGGGTTGTTTACCGCTCCACAACGGGCTTTCCTCAAAGCCCGCCGGTTACAGCCCAAACAGCAGCCAATTTCCAGCAGGTCCAGCAGCTAAAGTTTGGCCTAGTTCACGACCGTTTCAACCACGGGCCGTACTCCGACCCGCTATCGTCGAGCCTAATCTAAGCCGTGTATAAGTCAGCCCCACATCAGCCTATTTCATCATTTTACAACAAGGGTTTGAAGGTCCCATGGCCTGTTTTCGAACCGTCGCGACCCCGGTTGGCGGAACCGCTTTGGAGAGGATCGAACGTTGTCGCGTGCTCATCGATTTGATCCAAGCAAATCTTTAATCAAGTGAGTTTAACTCACTAATCTCTGCTTAGTTTTCTAATTATGCTTAAGGGTTGATTAGTTTTAATTAAGTAGGATTAGGTGGTTAGATTAGAGTGAATTAGTGATTATTAATTAATTGTGATACATGTTAAGAATATGGTTAGTGCATTTAGCTAGAGGATAGCTTATATTATTTATTGAATGTATCTCGGGATTTTTCCCGACCCGTCTTGGGCTCCAATTAGGCATTATGGGCCTAAATTGGATTTTTAGTATTTATTTATTAATTTTCGAAATTAATTTAATTAATTAATTATTTTTCGGAAATTCAATCGGGATGGCCAGTGATCGGAATTCCGTGCTGATTGTCATGGTGTAGTCCATTTATTTATTTGAGCTCTACATTGCGTGGAATTGAATTGACTGCAATTTTAGGAATTTATCCTAATTGATTGAAATTGAGTGATTGATTGGTTGATGGCCGAGTGTGATTATTTAGCATTGTTAATGCTTTGATGAGCTGTAAAGAAGAAAAAATTGTGAGAGTGAATTCGGGAAATTCTCGGCTGAGACCAATCAGGTACGATGTAAGTAGGCAAACGTGGTTCGGTGATTAAGGATATCACAATCGAAAATGGCGCCTTAAAGAATGCACGTTGCTGCCCATTACATATGTCACGTTGGCGAAAACGGCGCTAGAGAGAAAGAATGTACGTGACTTATAGACATACGTGGTTCGGTGATTAAGGATATCACTAGCGAAAACAGCGCCTTAAAGAACGCATGTAGATGATTTATAGACAAACGTGGTTCAGTGATCAAGGATATCATTGGTGAAAATGGTGCCTTAAAGAACACACGTTGCTGTCTATTACATACATCACCTTGGCGAAAACGGCGCCCTAGAAATGACACGTGGTTCGGTGATTGGGAACATTTGCGGAAAAAGCACTTTAAAGAACGCACGGTGTCGGTGATCGGTATGTCAGTTGGCGAAAATGATGCCCAAGAAAGTATGTGTGGTCTGATGACCAGGTATACTATTTGGGAATCAGGGTATGAGTGAGAATGGCTCAGAGACAGTTTGACTGACCTATAATCGACTAGGTTGATAGACCAATGATTTGGTCTGAGGTCGTGAATTGATTGAATATTTGATGTGATATATGATGTATTTGTGTATAACCTTGAATTGCAGGTTGGGACTGACGCCAAGATAAGCCTTCTGACCGTGTGTGCTTAGGCAGCCCGTAGTATATTAATTTACTAATCGGGTTTTAGGGGGTAGAACTCGCTGAAATGTTGTCTCACCCCATTGTTGGATAATATTTTCAGGTTCTCTTATAGCAAGTCCCCTTGGGCGTTATGGTCGTCC
The DNA here is from genome assembly GCA_014182565.1 of Eucalyptus marginata. Classification (NCBI taxonomy): domain Eukaryota; kingdom Viridiplantae; phylum Streptophyta; class Magnoliopsida; order Myrtales; family Myrtaceae; genus Eucalyptus; species Eucalyptus marginata. The sequence goes on from CM024593.1 coordinate 4,668,588, forward strand.
TACGAGATCAACCGAGCATGTCCATGCTTACCCCGATCCCAAAAGCAATTGGACATGAGTTTGTGGTGACTACGGTATGGGCAAATGAGGCCCTGAAGTAGGAAGTACTCGACTGATTTAAAGCCTGGTTCCATATGACTCCCTATGGTTTGAGGATAGGTTCTCTTAGAGGCTTTGATATCCCGGCCGAGGTGATCGAGGCTGCCAAGGAGGAGGATCAAGCAGATCTACCCGAGGGTGAAGTGGAGGATCCGTAGTCTCGCCCGGACCCAGTGGACCCCGAAGGTTTAGTAGCCGGATCTGATTAGTTGGCCTTAGGTTAACAAATTTTGAGAACCAACCCTTTTGTTAGTCCTTGTATATATATCGGCTAGTGATGTAAATTAATTAGTATGATATGTATAAAAGTGTGTTCTGGTTTCGTTAAATTGCGGTCCTGCTTTTCTATCCCATTGAATTATTGTCTAGGGATTTCTATAGTCGTTTCCGCATGTGCATATAATTAAAAAGAAAAGGGGTTTGCGACCCGTCCTGGGTCGTTGCAATTTGATCGACCAAGGAGGGATGGGCACATGCTCGGAGGTTCGGGGCGTGTTAGTCGTTTCCGCATGTGCCATTAAGGAATTTTAAACGCAATAGACTTGAGAATTCGATTAGGAATCGACTGCTCGACCGTGTTAGTCTGCAAGGGTCATTGCGGCACAATTAAAAAAATCGACTAGAGACCGGAGATAGGTCGATTCGACTGAGATGGTGATCAAAAAGTGGGTGATTCCACCTAATTGCAAAGTTCTCGTCGAACGGCACTAAACCGATTTTCTATCGTTTTGGGTACTCAATGTTCGTATTTGAAATCTCGAGATTTTCACAACCACCGAGAGTCGCCAATGTTGAATGGGTTCATTGTGGTTCGAAGAAAATCGACTATGGGTCAATTGCACCAAAAATTCCTAAAAGCTATCCGGTAGGTAAGGTCACACTAAAAACGCGTTTGATTGAAAATAACCACGAATTTGAAAAGTTTTGTCGTGTCATGAGTCATTCTAGGACTGTCGACTCACCTTTCGAGGAATTTCCAGGGAGTTCGGGATTTTTACGGAAAATCGTTGCGGACGATGCGGAAAATGAGCGGAAATTCGGATTGGCCAATTTGAAGAGACTTTTGGCATCTGGTGTAAGTGAATCGGTGATTGGAAGTCGTTTGGACTTTTTCTGCATTCAAATTAGACCTCAACCGGATTTGTTTGTTCAGAAAATCGAATACCGAAAAAAATGAAAGAAAATCCAGATTTGAAAGAAATTCCTGAGATTGAGAAACCATCTTATTTTGGCCTTCAGCTGGACTTCAAATTGGACAAGTGGATATAGAATTTGGCCTAGCCTGACCAATTGAAATTTGTTGTATTGATGTGTGCAAAATTTATTTAGTTTTGTTTTATTCCCTTATTTGGACCCGTGCCCCACCTCACACACACCCTCTCTCTTCGCGCGACCCTCCCACCTCGCGCACCTTTTCTCCTTTCGCTTTTAGGCGTACCACCCCAGTCGACAACCATAATCTTGGTCTTCTTTTGTTGTAATTTGTTGACCATTGGATTAGGGCCCACTTCATCCTTATCCTTCAATGTGCACATCTCTTTCTTTTTCTCATGTTTAGCACGTTCCTTTTTCTTTTGTCGACAACTTTCCTCTCTCTCGGCCAACACATCTTTATCTTTTGACTTTTGTTTATTTTTTTTCTTCTTGGTTTCACTACTGGTTGCCACGCCGAGGACTTCCCCTCTCCCTTTTTGTCTCATTTCTTTATATTTTCCTTGGATTTACCTGCGCGTGCATTCGGTCCCCACACAGACGACGAGCGCTGCTTCTTTTTGGTTGGGGATTGCTGTCTATTTCCTTTTCAGCTTGCCCCACCGAAGCCCCACTTGTGTCCAGTCTTCCTTCGCCATCGTCAATATCGCATCAGCCACGTGCGGGTTGTTCACCGCTCCACAACGGGCTGTCCTCGAAGCCCGCCGGTTACAGCCCAAATAGCAACCAATTTCCAGCAGGTTCAGCAGCCAAAGTTTGACCCGGTTCGCAACCGTTTCAATCACGGGCGTACTTCGACCCGCTATTGTCGAGCCTAGTCCAAGCCGTGTTCAAGTCAGCCCCACAGCAGCCTATTTCATCATTTTACAGCAAGGGTTTGAAGGTCCCGTGGCCGTTTTCGAGCCATCACGACCTTGGTTGGCGGAACCACTTTGTAGAGGATCGAGCGTTGTCGCGTGCTCGTCAATTTGATCCGAGCAAATCTTTAATCAAGTGAGTTTAACTCACTAATCCATGCTTAGTTTGCTAATTATGCTTAAGGGTTGATTAGTTTTAATTAAGTAGGATTAGGTGGTTATATTAGAGTGGATTAGTGATTATTAATTAATTGTGATGCATGTTAAGAATATGGTTAGTGCATTTAGTTAGAGGATAGCTTATATTATTTATTGAATGTATCTCGGGATTTTTCCTGACCCGTTTTGGGCTCTAATTAGGCATTATGGGCATAAATTGGATTTTTAGTATTTATTTATTAATTTTCGAAATTAATTTAATTAATTTTTTTTTTGGAAATTCAACCGGGATGGCCGGTGATCGGAATTCTATGCTGATTGTCATGGTGCAGTCCGTTTATTTATTTGAGCTCTATGTTGCGTGGAATTGAATTGATTGTGCAATTTTAGGAATTTATCCTAATTGATTGAAATTGAGTGATTGATTGGTTGATAGCCAAGTGTGATTATTTAGCATTGTTAATGCTTTGATGAGCTGTAAAGAAGAGAGAATTGTGATAGTGAATTCGGGAAATTTTCGGCTGAGACCAATCAGGTACGATGTAAGTGGGCAAACGTGGTTCGGTGATTAAGGATATCACTGGTGAAAGTGGCGCCTTAAAGAACGCATGTTGCTGCCCATTACATATGTCACGTTGGCGAAAATGGTGCAGAGAGAAAGAATGTACGTGACTTATAAACATACGTGGTTCGGTGATTAAGGATATCACTGGCGAAAACGGCGCCTTAAAGAACACATGTAGATGACTTATAGATAAATGTGGTTCGGTGATCAAGGATATCACTGGTAAAAACGGCGTCTTAAAGAACACACGTTGTTGTCTATTACATACATCACCTTGGCGAAAACGGCGCTCTAGAAATGACACGTGGTTCGGCGATTGGGAACATCATTGGTGAAAATAGCGCCTTAAAGAACGTACGGTGTCGATGATCGGTATGTCAGTTGGCGAAAATGACGCCCGAGAAAGTATGTGTGGTTTGCTGACTAGGTATATCATTTGGGAATCATGGTATGAGTGAGAATGACTTAGAGACAATTTGATTGACCTATAATTGACTAGGTTGATAGACCAATGATTTGGTCTAAGGTTGTGAATTGATTGAATATTTGATGTGATATATGATGTATCTGTGTATAACCTTGAATTGCAGGTTGGGACTGAGGCCAAGGTAAGCCCTCTGACCGTGTGTGCTTAGGTAGCCCGTAGTGTATTAGTTTACTAATCGGGTCTTAGGGGGTAGAACTCGCTGAGATGTTGTCTCACCCCGTTGTGGGATAATATTTTCAGGTTTTCTTATAGCAAGTCTCCCTAGGCGTTATGGTCGTCCTACGAGATCAACTGAGCAGGTCCATGCTTATCCCGATCCCAAAAGCGATTGGACATATGAGTTTGTGGTGACTACGGTATGGGCAGATGAGGCCCTGAATCAGGAAGTACCAGACCGATTTAAAGCCTGGTTCCATATGACTCCCTATGGTTTGAGGATAGGTCCTCTTAGAGGCTTTGATATCCCGGCCGAGGTGATCGAGGCTACCAAGGAGGAGGATCAAGCAGATCTACCCGAGGGTGAAGTGGAGGATTCGCAGGCTCGCCCGGACCCAGTGGACCCCGAAGGTTTAGTAGCCGGGTCTGATTAGTAGGCCCTAGGTCAACAAATTTTGAGAACTAACCCTTTTGTTAGTCCTTGTATATGTATCGGTTAATGATGTAAATGAATTAGTATGATATTTATAAAAGTGTGTTCTAGTTTCGTTAAATTGCGGTTTTGCTTTTCTATCCCATTGAATTATTGTCTGGGGATTTCTATAGTCGTTACCACATGCGCATATAATTAAAAAGAAAAGGGGTCGGCGATGCGTTCTGGGACGTCGCAATTTGATTGACTAAGGAGGGATGGGCACGTGCTCGGAGGTTCGGGGTGTGACAACCAAGACTGAAAGGATGAATCATCCACTAGCTGATTATAAAGTGCTTCTTGGCTCACCACTAAGGACTAATCCACTTTCTAAGGATAAATAGACCAAAATAGGAGCTATCCACTCTCTAAAAATAATTACCACTTAGAAGAAAATCTCATGTATTTTCATTCATAAAAAATGTTTGCTTACAACTGAGAATTCTCCTCTATTTATAAAAAGACTACGATATAGGAAATAAACAACAATTAAATAGATATTTGAACTACCCGAGCATTAATAGACATAGGAACTAGAAAAGCATAATAAATACATAGGAACTTAGAACTTTGACCTTGAAACTTTACATAGCAATAAAGACTCTAGGAACTTAGAGATGTGATAAATGATATGGGAACTCGCAATATAATGCACTCTTAAGGTCATTGTTTGCTGGTCAAAGTGGGTGCAAGAATTTTGAAAGACAACTCCTTAATTAGTTTCATGATTGATAATCTTCTCCATTGATAATTTCATTGCTAGACCCATCAAATCACGTTAAGTCCAAATTCTAACTTGGCTTGAATCATCATCGATGGTGTAGAGTTTGTGACAACCAAGACTGAAAGGATGAATCATCCACTAAAGATAATGGACTTCGTGATTAAGCTCACCACTAAGGCTTAAAGGGAAGCCACTAGCTGATGATAAAGTGCTTCTTGGCTCACCACTAAGGACTAATCCACTTTCTAAGGATAAATAGACCAAAATAGGAGTTATCCACTCTCTAAAAATAATTACCACTTAGAAGAAAATCTCATGTATTTTCATTCATAAAAAATGTTTGCTTACAATTGAGAATTCTCCTCTATTTATAAAAGGACTACGATATAGGAAATAAACAACAATTAAATAGATATTTGAACTACCTGAGCATTAATAGACATAGGAACTAGAAAAGCATAATAAATACATAGGAACTTAGAACTTTGACCTTGAAACTTTACATGGCAATAAAGACTCTAGGAACTTAGAGATGTGATAAATGATATGGGAACTCGCAATATAATGCACTCTTAAGGTCATTGTTTGCTAGTCAAAGTGGGTGCAAGAATTTTGAAAGACAACTCCTTAATTAGTTTCATGATTGATAATCTTCGCCATTGATAATTTCATTGCTAGACCCATCAAATCACGTTAAGTCCAAATTCTAAATTGGCTTGAATCATCATCGATGGTGTAGAGTTTGTGACAACCACGACTAAAAGGATGAATCATCCACTAAAGATAATGGACTTCGTGATTAAGCTCACCACTAAGGCTTAAAGGGAAGCCACTAACTGATGATAAAGTGCTTCTTGGCTCACCACTAAGGACTAATCCACTTTCTAAGGATAAATAGACCAAAATAGGAGTTATCCACTCTCTAAAAATAATTACCACTTAGAAGAAAATCTCATGTATTTTCATTCATAAAAAATGTTTGCTTACAATTGAGAATTCTCCTCTATTTATAAAAGGACTACGATATAGGAAATAAACAACAATTAAATAGATATTTGAACTACCGAGCATTAATAGACATAGGAACTAGAAAAGCATAATAAATACATAGGAACTTAGAACTTTGACCTTGAAACTTTACATGGCAATAAAGACTCTAGGAACTTAGAGATGTGATAAATGATATGGGAACTTGCAATATAATGCACTCTTAAGGTCATTGTTTGCTAGTCAAAGTGGGTGCAAGAATTTTGAAAGACAACTCCTTAATTAGTTTCATGATTGATAATCTTCTCCATTGATAATTTCATTGCTAGACCCATCAAATCAAGTTAAGTCCAAATTCTAACTTGGCTTGAATCATCATCGATGGTGTAGAGTTTGTGACAACCAAGATTGAAAGGATGAATCATCCACTAAAGATAATGGACTTCGTGATTAAGCTCACCACTAGGGCTTAAAGGGAAGCCACTAACTGATGATAAAGTGCTTCTTGGCTCACCACTAAGGACTAATCCACTTTCTAAGGATAAATAGACCAAAATAGGAGTTATCCACTCTCTAAAAATAATTACCACTTAGAAGAAAATCTCATGTATTTTCATTCATAAAAATTGTTTGCTTACAATTGAGAATTCTCCTCTATTTATAAAAGGACTACGATATAGGAAATAAACAACAATTAAATAGATATTTGAACTACCTGAGCATTGATAGACATAGGAACTAGAAAAGCATAATAAATACATAGGAACTTAGAACTTTGACCTTGAAACTTTACATAGCAATAAAGACTCTAGGAACTTAGAGATGTGATAAATGATATGGGAACTCGCAATATAATGCACTCTTAAGGTCATTGTTTGCTAGTCAAAGTGGGTGCAAGAATTTTGAAAGACAACTCCTTAATTAGTTTCATGATTGATAATCTTCTCCATTGATAATTTCATTGCTAGACCCATCAAATCACGTTAAGTCCAAATTCTAACTTGGCTTGAATCATCATCGATGGTGTAGAGTTTGTGACAACCAAGACTGAAAGGATGAATCATCCACTAAAGATAATGGACTTCGTGATTAAGCTCACCACTAGGGCTTAAAGGGAAGCCACTAGCTGATGATAAAGTGCTTCTTGGCTCACCACTAAGGACTAATCCACTTTCTAAGGATAAATAGACCGAAATAGGAGTTATCCACTCTCTAAAAATCATTACCACTTAGAAGAAAATCTCATGTATTTTCATTCATAAAAAATGTTTGCTTACAATTGAGAATTCTCCTCTATTTATAAAAGGACTACGATATAGGAAATAAACAACAATTAAATAGATATTTGAACTACCGAGCATTGATAGACATAGGAACTAGAAAAGCATAATAAATACATAGGAACTTAGAACTTTGACCTTGAAACTTTACATAGCAATAAAGACTCTAGGAACTTAGAGATGTGATAAATGATATGGGAACTTGCAATATAATGCACTCTTAAGGTCATTGTTTGCTGGTCAAAGTGGGTGCAAGAATTTTGAAAGACAACTCCTTAATTAGTTTCATGATTGATAATCTTCTCCATTGATAATTTCATTGCTAGACCCATCAAATCACGTTAAGTCCAAATTCTAACTTGGCTTGAATCATCATCGATGGTGTAGAGTTTGTGACAACCAAGATTGAAAGGATGAATCATCCACTAAAGATAATGGACTTCGTGATTAAGCTCACCACTAGGGCTTAAAGGGAAGCCACTAACTGATGATAAAGTGCTTCTTGGCTCACCACTAAGGACTAATCCACTTTCTAAGGATAAATAGACCAACATAGGAGTTATCCACTCTCTAAAAATAATTACCACTTAGAAGAAAATCTCATGTATTTTCATTCATAAAAATTGTTTGCTTACAATTGAGAATTCTCCTCTATTTATAAAAGGACTACGATATAGGAAATAAACAACAATTAAATAGATATTTGAACTACCTGAGCATTAATAGACATAGGAACTAGAAAAGCATAATAAATACATAGGAACTTAGAACTTTGACCTTGAAACTTTACATAGCAATAAAGACTCTAGGAACTTAGAGATGTGATAAATGATATGGGAACTCGCAATATAATGCACTCTTAAGGTCATTGTTTGCTAGTCAAAGTGGGTGCAAGAATTTTGAAAGACAACTCCTTAATTAGTTTCATGGTTGATAATCTTCTCCATTGATAATTTCATTGCTAGACCCATCAAATCACGTTAAGTCCAAATTCTAACTTGGCTTGAATCATCATCGATGGTGTAGAGTTTGTGTATAGAGCTAAGTCGGATGCTCCTGCATCAGTCTCTAAAAACCATTGATCCATACTATAAGGCTCTTAGGCCTTAGAAGTTTTTTGATCCAAAAGATCCACAAAATGGAAAGTGGAGAGTATACTTGCATATTCTACTCGTATTATTAAACTAATAATCTAGCTCTTAGCTATAATGGGATTATGTTATGATTTTGCATAGCATACAATAAACCATTTGAATTCTTAAAGAAATTCCACATAATTTGAAAAGGTGCATGCATAGATGAACGGGAATTCGGATGTTTCGACTGGCTTGAGTCAACCCTCCGTATTGACTAAAAATTTTCTATTGGTATATATGCCCACATTTGTTCATTTAATGAATCTTTCTACTACAACAATCTTAGTAACTTTTGGAGGGTAGGTGCCATAATCTGAGGGAGTCATACCTCTAATAACAAACCTGACAGTATCTATTTTTCTAGAAATATACATGAATAATGGAGGAGCATCTATGACTCGAAATGTCAACACCTAAATTTTGGTGGCCCAATCTAATAATTTACTTCATAAGAAAATTAAGAGTTGGCCCAATTGCTAAACAAAAATATTATTAATTTACATATTATGATCAGTATTTTAAATAGTAATAAGCCTACACATTTTGCATTTATATTAGCTTGGCACTTAATTGGTTTAAGCAAAAAGACTCTAGGCTAAATTAAATTTTCTGGGTGAGCATGACATTCATGTTGGAGATATGGTTGGATATTGTTGAAGATACCGATTACGGCATTGATCTTGATTATGATTCTAATTGATTCGGTCAAATTGGAGGATACTTTAGAGAATAGGGAATTGTGATTCTTGTATATTATTTCCTATTTTATTTTTTTGTCCTTACACTATAAATAGGACAATGAATTTGTATATAAATCATAACATACAATATAAAATTTCCTCCATTTGTTTTTCGATTTGCATCATGGTATCAGAGCATATTTTTTCTGGCCTAGCTTCCACAATCGTTGAATTGCACTGGTCCCGTTTCTGCTTTGTTGTTGCGATCTTGATTCTACATAACGAATCAGCACCCCCCAGGTAAGAATTCAAAACCCTTCTTTTGATACTATGTCAAATAACGAGGAAATCAATTCACCTCGAAGCCAAGCTTCAGGTCACAACAATTCAACAGAAGAAAACCCTTTCGTCCAGCACTCTACAGGATCTGCTCTTGCTCCAATTCCAATTTCCAGCCTGGCCTAGCGGCCTCCATTCCACTGGCTTTCGGTTCAAGGCCCATGGGTTGCCAGACCAAGTTAGGCATGGGCACATGGCCCATTCGGAGAAGTAAGAGGTGTAGGCATTGGGACTCAACCCATTGGAGGTGGGTCAGGTCACTTTATTCCTACAACTGGTGGATCAGGTTGGATTGGACCGGCCCCTCACTCGAACTCACTCAATCAGATCAAGAGACAAATCCTTATCCAGTTCCCCAACCCGATTTCCGACCCAGTTTCTTTCGATACTTGATAGGGACCAGTGGCAGCCGCCCAAAACTCAACGATACACTCTATACCTCATCGGCAAACGGACTAAATTGTGGCTTATCAACCTCCAACTCATCGGACCGAAGAATCACAATACTTGGGCTTGGGATTTTCACGAGCCTTGGTCACCAAGGACAAGGATGGTTTTGTCGACGGGACGATGCCCTTTTCAACCGATCAATTGCGACCACACTGGCACAAATGTAACTGGCTTGTTCACATGTAGATTGGCAATTGCTTGAAACTCGAAGCGAGAGAGAACCAAGTGAGAGATTGAGAGCGAGCAAGCGCCGTCCGGAGACGAATACGGCTGGTGACTCACCGGCGCCGCCCCTTCCCGAGCCAAGCTCGCGGTGGGTTGCGCTCTGTTTTTCTTTTCTTGACTTGTCCGATTTTGGGGTCAGTTCCCCGAGGATCTCGGCTCGGAGGTGTGCGAGGTGGACGGACGCAGGTCGATCTTCGAGCTCGTCCGCCGTCCGTCGCCACGAGCCGCATAGAAGACCCTTGGCTGACCCCCTCTGTTTCGTGCACCTTGTTTTGACGTCCTGTTCTTGAGCTTATCGGACTGGAGCTCCCGGCCATTCGGCTCACGTGAACTCCGTCTCCGCCGATCCCCTCATTGAGCTGTTACGTGCATTGTACATCATGTGTTGAGAGTCCTGGCGTGGCTTTGAGCTTCGGTTCAGCTAGAAATCCCTCGTTATAGTAGTGGGCCTTAGCCGTTCGATGAAATGCGCAAACGAGATCAAGTTTTGTTTCGTTATTTTGAGCTAGGGTCGAGTTGTCTGGGTGCCGTCCCACCTATGAGCTTATAGCATTCCGGGGTCGCCATGGGTTTCTTTTGTATTGGAGAATGAACGGCGGTCCTTGCCGCCCCTGGTCGGACGAAGGCTGGGCCCTAGGCTAGGCTTGGCCAAGGCATCACCGTCGTGCTTTGGGCCGGACCGAGAAGCGCGGTGCCCTTGTTGCCGCGCTGCCTCTCTAGTGGCTGGACTGCTGCGAAGCAGCAAGCCGCGAGCCGGGTTGGTGACCCTGGATCCGAGTCAGGCCGGCTCGCGAATTTGGCCGACCCGAGCTTGTCTGTTTTGCGGGCTGGCTAGTTCTGGGCCTAGACAAGGCTTTGAGCATGTCTATTATTGTCTTAGGCTAAGTTTGTTGAAATCTCTATTTGGACCGGGCTTAGTTGGGCTTAGGTTTTATCCTAGCTTATGGGCTGGGTTATGTTTTTCAGCTAAGGACATTACTAAATTGGGCTCATTTCGTTGAGCCCAGGCTAGCTAGAGACTTGGGCCGGCGGCCCCAGGGTGACTCGATCTGGGTCGGATGCGGAGGTCCGACACGGGTCCGTTTATTTTACATAGATTATACTATATTATTATACAAAAATATTAAAAATGAGAAAATAATTTATTTTCTCCAAAAATCAGAAAAAGCTTAAAAATGGCCTTTTGAATGGTCTTTCCTTAAAAATGTGTGAAAATCCTTAAAAGAAAACAAAAATTGTGGAGACAAATGTTGGGTTCCAATTATGTCCTTATGATGTATGGATTACTATTTCCTTAGTGTAATTAGAAATTGAATTCTAGGACTTGTGATTGATATAAAATGCTACATAAATGCTTTACTTGATGTTTAAACAAGATTAGGTATTAAAAAGGATTAGTTGCTTAATTGGTATAATCAAGTCGTAGATCCTAATATTTTACTTAGGTTGTTAATTGATCCACCACAAAATGAGAGTGGCAATTCCTAAATGAAAATGATAGAATTTCTCAATATGAGAAAGCGATTCTAAATAGTGTAAAACCAGAATTATTACAATCCTTCTTAGAAAAAGGGGGCTTTTGGCTGAGTGGCATGTATTTCCATGGTGCTCGTTTTTCCAATTAAGAAGGCAGGTGAAAGCAAAAAAGTTTTATTTGTTTTGTATAAGGGCACTATCCATTTATAACTACTCTATCTATATCGAAAAAAAAAAAATCGAAGTAAGGTTAATGGAAATAGGATTCCAATTGATGAATATTTACAGATTAAAAACTCAAACCATAAGGTGCGAATTGCTGGACTTGGGAGAGTTCGGACTGATCTTAGAATTAGCACCAGCCATTAGCCTCTGCATCCCACTGAAGGGCTCTAAGGAGATCGTGACAAAACTTGAAATAGAGAACAAGTACATCGTGATTTACATTGTTTGATTTGTGTGACTTATTTCGCAGGGGTAGCAAACCAAGAATTGACTATAAATAGTGGAGAACTTACACACTTGGCTGGCTTAATCAGTCAAGTGTTTCCTTACCCACGATTTTATAACTTCTTATAGAAATATGAGTAAGAAAAGCCAGGAGTTGACGATAAATGATCCTATGATGGCTCATTTGTGCAATAATTGGAAATAGATTGAGAATGAGCTTAAGACGCAAAAAGGGAAATACCGGGACCTCATGCATATGCTTGCCTTAGCAGGTTCACGGCCTGGCCATGCACGCCAGGCGTCCGAGGCGTCCGATACTTGAATATTTTCGTACATAGGCATCTAGGGAATGATCCCCCGGAACCCCCCGAGCATGCGCATATACCTCCGTTGACGTTTTTGCTTCAATTCGACCTTTGGTTCAATGGTTCTTTCTTGGGTTTGGCTGAATCTCATGGACTACAAACACAACACAATACGCTCTAAATCATAGAGAAGCAATTAATAAGTCCCTAGTCTCCACATGACTCAAATACTTTATTTAATTTCATTCCCGGGACAATGATACTTTTAAATCAAGTGAAAAACACATTACAAATGAGTAGAAACCCATTTGGTATAAAAATTGACACCACGAGACTTCCGGATAAGATTAGACTTATTTTTGGGAACTCATTGTCCTTGAAAAGTTTCAAATCTTTTCACTTACTCAAACCAGATCAGGTGTGGCAGATCTTGAATCTTTGGTGACAGAAGTAGCCCAAACATTTCGGTCATGTCAAGTTCGCTCGGTGACATGCCGCTAGGAAGCTCCCAGTCAAAGCAGTGCACGAGTTGAGCAACCACAAATCGCACCACGTTCAAGCCGAGCTGCATCCCAGGGCACCCTCGGCGGCCTGTTCCGAACGGCAGGAGTTGAAAGTCACGTCCCTTAACATCCACACTTGACCCTAAGAATCTTTCAGGCACGAACTCTTCCGGGTCATGAGTGGTCCACACTTTCAGGTCCCTTCCAATGGACCAAACATTCACGATGACTCTCGACTTGTAGGGTATGTGGAAGCCGTTCACCGTGCAGTCCTCAGTCGCCTCATGGGGAAGCAAAAGCGGAGCCACCGGGTGAAGCCTCATGGTCTCCTTGATGACCATGTGCAAGTAGTCCAAGCCCTCTAAATCTGATTCCTCCACTGGTCTATTTAGTCCCACAGCTTTCTCTAGTTCTTCTTGGAGCTTTTTCATTGCCCTAGGATGTTTTATAAGTTCGGCCATTGCCCACTCTATGGCCGTTGCTGAAGTATCCATTGAAGCTGCCAACATGTCCTTCACGAAGAAATATATCGAGATTCATATTAACGAGTATATCAATTGTACTTATCAATCATATTTAAAATAAAGTAAGTTATGCATGTCGTGAGAAAAATCGATGCATTGAAAATACAGATTTTATACTATCGTTTACTCAACAAGCGTATAGATCACTTTTTGACCAAATCACTATGTTAATTGACTCCATTAGGAAACTACTTATGAGATTTCCCTAACCATGATCTCTACTAAGAATAATACTTAATAAAAAGAAAAAAAGAACTATTTTTCTTCATGAAATATCGATGGAAATTATTAGTCCAACTAGCTAATACTTACATATTTAAATTAACTTATATAAACTCTATTTGAAATAGGACCACGAATCACTTAATAATAAATAGATTTTGTCGTCTCTAGCACTCACCGCTTCATGGTTGATAAAAACTGTTAACCACTCAATCTCTGGTGGATGAAAGAGAGTAGCACATGTACTTCAAGAAAGAGACCACACATTCTCTGTCGTGATCCTGATTGTCTACTTCTCGTGTATGACCCGCTTGGTTGATTGTTAGATAGACAACATAGAGGCTTACAAAATTGTTGGAAACCGTCGGTTCCTAACAATAAATAAAGAAGCTAACAAGACTATCTGTTGTAAACATAAACAACAAATATAGACATAATGATATTGCTTAAAAATTGCCTTTAAAACTTGCAAATCTTAGATAGTAACTGAGAGGATGACACCGATTCAACATGCTTAATCAAATTTAGACAAATTCCGCCGGGATGTGATAGTCGAATTATTGAAGATTGTCTACAAAATGGATTTACAAAGTGCAATCACAGATTTTGTTCCATGTTTCTATATGGGTTTCCATACACTCAAATATCCACTTATGACCTATGGAATTATCTTCTAAATCAGTTTTCAACTAGCGTGATCCTTGTTCTAATTAACTTCCCACTCCAACGTATGCTTAGATAATTGAAAAATAACTAAGGTTAGCGATAAAAATTTCTTTAATTACCAGAATTATGGCTTTGATATGGGGCCTGTCGATATGGTACTCTCCCTCGTTCAATCCCATGATACCCAACATGACATCAACAAAATCTTTGGTCTGTCCTTCCTCTTTCTTGGTCTCCAAGTGCTCGTCAATAATCTTCTCGAAGAAAGCATCGAATACTCTGCTCACGGCTTTCATGCGCTTCGTCAACCCCTGAAGATCAAATGATGCCAAAAAAGGAACATAGTCACCGATGTTCGGCATGGCGGCCAACACCAACGCTTCTTGAATCACGGCCTTGAACCCTCTCTCGTCAAACTCCCTGTCCATGTACTTCTTCCCAAAGACCATCAGACAACTCATGTCGGCGCTTAGCGATGAGATCTTCGCGCTCAAGTCAATGGCCATGTGGTCATGAGATGCGTCTTTGAGAAAATTCACAAGCAAGCAGACCTCGTCTCTTCTCATAGATTTGAAGGAGTAGATTTTTGCATTGCTAAGGAGCTCCAAAGTGCACATCTTTCTTATGTTCCTCCAATACGGGCCGTACGGCGCAAATGCCAAGCTTCTTTGCTCATAAGAGATGTGTTTCGCGGCCTCATGAGGTGGCCGGCTCGCAAAAATAAGATCATGGGTCTTGAGGAATTGCTCGGCCATTTCAGGTGATGAGACGAGGATCGTGGGCACGAACCCGAGGCGCAAGTACATGAGGGGTCCATATTTTTGAGCTAGTTTGTGGAGATCATGGTGAGGATTCTTCCCTAACAAAGGGAGGTTTCCAAGAATCGGAAACCCTCTGGGACCGTGAGGCAATTTCTTCTTACCCAGTGTTTCCCACAGCAAAGCTCGCAATAAGAGATGAGCAGTCAAAGCGAGGAGTGTTATCCATATCCACGCCATTGAGGTGGTTATTTGGATTGAAGTGGGGGTGACAATGGCGCTGGGGATAAAGATATATGAAAGACAGATGAGTGTTTCTAGCTTCAAACACGTGACATTTATTACTTTTTGTTTTTTAGTGGGTCCGTGCATCTAGATAGCGTTCGACTGTTCGAGGTAGGGTATTTAGTTTCATTTTATGGCCATCAATTTTAGGAAACTTCTAGCAATATATGATTATATTAAATGTATTCAATCTATGCAATTTTCCTTGTTCTCATGCATCAGGTAATAAATATTGACCCGAAAGGTGATGGGCATGGCCCTTAAAATTACATTAAACGAATAAAATTATTATTTGAACACGGGATCCTTTCTATCGCTTTTGAACCTAGGGATGGATCATTTCATTGGCCTTCGGGTATTTTATTTAACAATGCTAATATAAATTTGAAAATACATAACAATAAATGCAATCATATAAATAAATCTATATGCGGTTAGGGAGACAAAAGACTATATGGATGGGAAAGAAATATTGGAAAAAGAGAAAGAAATAAGATAAAGGAGATTAAGTTTCTTTTAGTGTGCATGTTGTGACTAAGTAGCACGACATGCGACACGGACATGCGACGCGACACGACACGACACGTCGATACGTTATTTTTCAAAAATAGAGAATTTCGACACGTTGGGACACGTTATATATTAAATGAATATTTTTATTTTTAATTAATTTGATTCAAATTCATAAATAAATAATTAATTAAAAAAAGCCTACAATGAATTTACACTAATAATATTAATAAATCAATTCATTGAAAATTGGAAAAACATATTCATAGTTAATGTGTATCCATGTTTGGAAACATGTTTTTAACTTTAACAAAAGTTATTGATGAAACTAATGATTAATAAGAAATTAGAATCAATTTATTTAAATAAATCCATGATCTTCTCAAATGATCAAAATTTATCATTATTTAAAATTCAGTACTTTTATTTTTCAAAATTATTTTTCAATCTCATTTATTTATTTTTCCATTTAAAAAAGTCCCAGCACCCCCACTCCCTTTTTTCCCTCGTCCATTTCCCCCCACCCCCAAATTTATTACACTTTTATTTCCCTCCCCCACCACTTGACAGTGATAGATAGGCTGTCACTCCCCTCCCCCAAAATTAAAAGTCAAGCCATCAGATCCCTTTTCTTTTTTTTTTTTTTTTTTCTTTTTTTTTTTGAGTTTTCTTATCAAAAACCCTAGCCAGCCCTCCTTTTCCTCCTCCTTGCCACTCGCCGCACGACCCCCTTCCCTCTCCTCTTCCTCTCGATCCTTCTCCTCCTCCTCCTCGCCGCACGACCCCCTTCCTCTTTCTTCCTCTTTCTTCCTCTTGATCCTTCTCCTCCTCCTCGCCGCACGACCGCCTTCCTCTCCTCTTTTGTCTCTCGCTGTCTCTCGCCGTCGCAGGCTCGCCGTCGCTGCAGCCTCGTCTCTGCTCCCTCGCCCTCGACTCCACCCTCCATCTTCCGGACACGCGTGTCAAAACATGTTTGACCACGTGTCGGAAAATCTGACATGCGTTGATCGCGTGTTCGACCGTGTCCGAGCATGTTCGAGCGTGTCAACGTGTCTGACACACTTCGACACGTGTCGGACACAACACGAAAGCATGGGCAACGTGTCCGTGCTTCATAGTTCATGGATTTAGATGAAGGCAAATAAAGTTTTGTAAATAGATTTAGTAATCTTTCTATTACAATTACATACATACATACATACATACATACATACATACATACATACATACATACATACATACATACATACATACATACATACATACATACATATATATAGGGACTATGGTGCAGACCAATGGTAAATTGAAGCAGATATGCTACAATAAACAACCCTTCCTCAGTCTTTCAAAGGGATTACCTATTAGTCTTTGATGCGTGTGCGGACGAGTGACTCCAAGAATGGGGAATTGTAAGGGTAAGTGTATGGGTATGGTGTGTGTAGGGAGTAGTTGTCGATGGGTAAACATAAGTGCATGATAGAATACGATTGCCATCAAGGTACAAAGGACGCACTACCAATCAAGGAAGAAGATCGAGATAAATGAAGTTCACCATCAAGACTTAAAGGACGAATCATTCACTAAGGATAATAGACTTTGGGATAGATAAGCTCACCACCTAGGCTTAAAGGGAAGCCACTAGCCGATGATAAAGTGCTTTTAGCTCACCACTAAGGATTAATCCACTTTATAAGGATAAAGAGAGCAAAATAAGAGTTATCCACTCTCTAAAAATAATTACCCACTCAAAAGAAAATCCCTTGTATTTTCATTCATAAAAAATGTTTGCTTACAACTGAGAATTTTCCTCTATTTATAGGAGGACTACAATATAGGAAATAAATAACAATTATTTAGATATTGGAACTACCTGAGCATTAATAGACATAGGAACTTAGAACTTTGACCTTAAAACTTTACATAGCAATAAAGACTCCTAGGAACTTAGAGATGCGATAAATGATATGGGAACTTGCACTCTTGATCCTTTGGTCTTTCAAGATTCTTGCACCCACTTTGACTAGCAAACAATGACTTTAAGAGTTTATTAAATATCCATGGGAATTGCCAAGAAAAGCCTCCCATCAATAAATTGTTGTTTGGCCTTGAATCTGGCATTCAATATGGTGAATCGATAACTCCTTAATTAGTTTCATGATTGATAATATTCTCCATTGATAATTTCATTGCTAGATCCATTGAATCATGTTATGTCCAAATTCAAACTTGGCTTGAATCATCATCGATGGTGTAGAGTTTGTTGATAGAGCTAAGTCGAATGCTCCAGCATTAGTCTCTAAAAACCGCTAATTCATACTATAAGGCTCTTAGGCCTAAGAAGTTTTTTTGATCCAAAAGATCCATAAAAGAAAAGTGGAGAGTATACTCAGTGGATTCTACTCATCTTATTAATCTAACAATCTGACTCTAAGCTTTAATGGGACTATGTTATGATTTTGCATAGCTTACAATAAACCATTTGAATTCTTAAAGAAATTCCACATAATTTTAAAAGGTGCATGCATAGATGAACGGCAATTCCGGATGCATTCCACTGGTCTTGAGTCAACCCTCCGTATTGACTAAAAATTTTCTATTGGTATATATGCCCACATTTGTTCATTCAAAGAATCTTTATGCTACACAAGCTTAGTAACTTTTGGAGGGTAGGTGCCATAATCTGAGGGAGTCATACCTCTAATAACAAACCTGCCAGTGTCTATTTTTCTAGAAATATACATGAATAATAGAGGAGCATCTATGACCAGAAATGTCAACACCTAAATTTTGGTGATCTAATCTAGTAATTTACTGCATAAGAAAATTAAGAGTTGATCCCAATTGCTAAACAAAAATATTATTAACTTACATATTATGATCATTTTAAATAGTAATAAGCCTACACAATTTGCGTTTACATTAGCTTGGCACTTAATTGGTCTAAGCAAAAAGACTCTAGGCTTAATGAAATTTTCTGGATTAGCATGACATTCATGTTGGAGATATGGTTGGATATTATTGAAGATACCGATTGTGGCATTGATCTTGATTATGATTCTAATTGATTCAATCAAATCGGAGGATACTTTGGAGAATAGGAAATTGTGATTCTTGTATATTATTTCCTATTTTATTTTATTTTGTCCTTACACTATAAATAGGTCAATGTATTCATATATAAATCAGAACATACAATACAAAATTTCCTCCATTTGTTCTTTGTTTTGTAACATGGTATCAGAGCATATTTTTCTGACCTAGCTAATGCAATCCTTGAATTACTCTGGTCCTATTTGTGCTTTGTTGTTGCGATCTTGATTCTACAAAACCAATCAGCACCCTCGGGTAAGAATTCGATACCCTTTTTTTGATACCATGTCAAATAACGAGGAAATCAATCCACCTTGGAGCTGAGCTTCAGGTTGGAACAATTCAAGAGAAGAAAACCCTTTCGTCCAGCACTCTGCAGGATTTGCTCTTTCTCCAATTCCAATTTCTGGCCTGGCCCAGTGGCCTCCAGTCCACTTGCTTCTTTAGCCCATTGGAGATGGGTCAGGTCACTTTATTTCTCTAACTAGTGGATTGGGTTGGACTAGACCGAGCCCTGACTCAAACTCACTCAATCGAATCAAGAGGCAAATCCCTACCCGGTCCTCCAACCCAATTTCCAACCTAGTTTCTTTCTATACGTGATAAGGACCAGTGGCAGCCGCTCAAAACTTGGCGATACACTCTACAATTCATTGATTGACGAACCAAAATTGCGGCTTATCAAGCTCCAGCTCATTGGACCAAAGAATTACAATACGTGGGCTTGGGATTTTCGGCGAGCCTTGGTCACCAAGGACAATGATGGTTTTGTCGATGAGACTGTGCCCTTTCCGACCGACGATCAATTGCAATGACACTAGCACAGATGTAACTAGCTTGTTCGCACGTTGATTGGCAACTGCTTGAACCCCAAAGTGGTAGCCAAACGCCCACCAATCGAAGATGCAAAGATAGTTTGGGATAACATCTGCGAGATGTATAGCAAGCTTGATTGAGCCAAGACCTTCTCGCTCACCCGGAACTTGTTGGAGTTGAAGGAAGGAAACTTATCAGCCACCATTTGCTTCAACCAACTTTCGGCTTTGTGGAACAAGCTCAAAGCTAGCGAAGAACAACTCAAAGGTCCCAAGAAGACGCTTCAACAATATCAGGCCATGAAAGAGAAAGAGAAGATGACTCGGTTCCTCTTAATACTCAACGAAAGCTACTCACCTTTTAGATCTCAAATCCTTGCGATGGAGTCCATGCAATCACTCAGCCAAATGTACCAATTAGCCATCCAAGAGGAAAGCCAAAAGTTGGCTACGGCCGAGCTTACATTTGTGGGTGAAAGCGTCATGCTTGCTGCTCTCTCACCTAGCTCCTCTCCAATTGGATCGACAAATGCACATCATGGAAGCTTCGGGAGCTTTGGGACTCCACTAGTGGCTGCGGCCAAAAGAGAAAATGAAAGAAACCCTAGAGGATTTCATGCGAATGGATAGGATAACAAGGTTGGATTGGATGGCCACAATTCCATCATCAATTCGGTTGAAATTTACGGCTATTATCAACCCATGATGACACCAACCGACAAGCAAACCGACAATGCACATAATACCACATCCTCAAGAAAATCTAGTGGGCAAAATTACAAAAACCAAGGTAAATTTTGTGAATATTATAAATGCCCACACCATACTATTGATACTTACTAGAAATTACATGGCAAGCCGAATGATAAAGACAAAAAGGAGAGGGATTTTTTTGCCTACTAGGCTTCAGCACAAAGAATTGATGGGGCATGACAAACAATTATTCAAGACCAATGCCAAAATATTCTCAAGATTTTGAGTCAATTGGGGACCACTGACAAGAATGCGAGTTTCTCAAGTACTTCTCTTCATAAATGGAATTCAATTTTAGTTGATGCATGGGTAATTGATTCAGGCGTTAACGACCGCATAATTTATGATAAGCATTTATTTTCCCATATTGATAAAGGGCCACAGTCTTCCATATCTGTCACGCCTTGAACCCCAAGTACGCGAACATTTCTCAGCGGTTGATTAAAAAAGCAACGTCCCAGGACGCGTCGTCGACCCATTCTTTTTATCTTTCACTTAAACGCGTGCGGAAGCAAATTAAATAAACCCCCGGTCAATAAACAAACAATCGGGATAGTAAAGCACAACAAAAGTTGCTAAAAACAACTTATTTATTTATCCACTGTTACCCCTAGGAAGTTTAATAATTACAAGTCTTTCTACGGGCACTTTCTATCGACCCTCTCAAAAACCTTCAAGGATCAAGGTTAACCTAAACTTCACTAACGGCAAAGCCAGCCAAAAGGTGTTGCATCTTGCGCCCACCATATCCGCACTCAGTAGATTTCCACGCTACGGCCTTGCAAATGGTTAATCATGGCGGGGTGAGATAAAATCTTAGCGACTTAAAATCCCTAAGTCTCGATTAGGACGCAAATTCGTTTCGGAGGCAGCCTAAACAGGCACCACAAACAACTTACCTCGCATTGGCACACCCCTGCATATTAGCACATTACATATGCCATTATCAATACCATAAGTATCAACAATAATTAGAACACATAATTTCAATCTCCAAATATTCACACGAGTCCCGATTATAAGGTAAATCCGTTTTGGCACGTCCCATACCATGCCTAACAATATTACCCCATAATTAAGCGCAATGCATCACAATCATTCACACGTGTTCCGATTGTTACGATCCCTCGGGCCACGACCAACACAAAAGTCGGCGGTTTTCCGGCATAACCGGGCATTGTTTCACCCCATCGGGCATGGCAACGTTTAGAACCCCCACCTAGACGGCATTTCATAAAGGAGCATCGGTCTAACCTCAGCCGCGACTCGGCTTCCGGACCCCCGCTGGGCATCCGATAAAATCGGGCATCCCCCCAACTCTCATTGGGTGATGGGTTCCATTAAGTGACCATGCAAGCACATATTTAGCCAAGAACACCATACTTTGTTTTCAAATGCTTTGTTTTCAAATAATGAGCTTGGCCAATTTTTCTTATTTAAAAATCTCGATAAAATAATCGTGTGTGGTCACGTATTCGAAATCAACCCATCAAACTTAGTACACTCCCATTTTAAAACTCCACGATTTTATCGAGCACGTAAAATTTGGCGTCCAAACCAAACACGTCACATTTTTCCATTTAATTGCCCATAAAACCATATTTTGCAATAATAATCGGTAACTACCATAGAGCAATCAATTGCATAATATCATATGTGCAAACACTCAAAACCACATAATTTCATCCAAGAAAACGAGTGTAAAATTCTGCCTAATGATTAATCCGTCACTAATTACGCTAATTGCGATTAATTAAATAAATGACGATTAAAAATAAATAAATTATGATTAATTAAACTAAACCCATTTAATTAATCTAACAATGCTTAATTAATCTAATCGTAATTACTTAAAATAATTTCGATTAAAATTAATCTAAACCATTCTTAATCTCAATTAAACTAAATCAAGCTTAATTAAGACTAATTATCATTAACACTAATCTAACCACCCCTAAATGCAATTAATGGCCTAATCAAAGATTAGGAAATTAACTCACGGTTTTCGATGGCGGCGGGCTTGCGGCGACGGCGATGCAACGATGTTGAGGACATGCCACTCGAGGATCGAACGGGGCTTAACGGCAGCAGTGGCAGCCCTACAAACTCTCGTTCAAGGGGGGGAAAGGCTCGGCTATGGGTGGCCTGTGGCAGCAAGCAGGTGGACGTTGGAGGGTGCTTGTGGTTAGTGGAGTCGCCGGTGGTTGGTGGCATGAGGTGAAGATGGTGGTGGCTGCTGGCGGGCGAAGCTGGTGGCAGCGGTGGCTGCTGGAAGTAGAGGTAGGATGTAGTGGAGCTGCGGTTGTGGTGTGGTGGTGATGGCGTGAGGCTGTTGGTGGGTGGTGTGGTGGAGGCGTGCAGTGCTGGAGTGGCTGTGCTGGACGTGGTGGTGGGCGGGCTGAAGATGATGATGGTTGATGATGGGTGGAGGATGATGGGGTGATGGAGTTTTGGTGGTGCTGGGCGTGATGCGGCAGTATAGTGGAAGGAAATGGAGAAGAGGGGAAATGAAATGGAGGGAAGTAGTGAACGTGAGGAGAAAGAAGAAGGGAATGTCAGAAGGGGGAGGTTGAACGTGCGTGAGAGAGATAGAAAGGCCAATCAAGACTCTAAGCAAAATATCTAAATCATCATCACAATGCCTCAAAAGTCCTCTATATTCATCCTTGGCTTTCCCAAATACTTTCTAACTCTAATTTCCCCGGTAGCAAATTTCCAATTTGCCTCCCCATCCGAATTTCATTTCCTTTTTCCTTTTGTCCGAAAATTGTTTTTCCGCAAAATTTTGGACTTGTCAAAATTCGCCGAAAGATGAGATGACATCCAATAAATAAATCGTGATATGCTCGAACGTTCGAATCCCGAAAACAAATTAAATTTCGTGGTTAAAATCAATTGAACGCGACTTTAGTACGGCCTAATCTATCGGGTAGCTTTTAGGGATTTTAGCGCGTTTATGACCCGTGGTTGATAATTTTCAATCCACGTTTGTGTATCTCGAATCGTAGACAACCCTCGGTTGTCATAAAATCGTGAGGGTTCAATTACATATTCTGAATATAATATCGATAGAAAATCGGTTTATTGTTGTTCAACGCGAATATTTGAACCACTCGCAATTCGACTGCGTTATTCCATTGAATCGACTTATGTCCGTTTGCTAATCGATTTATAACAACGTTGTATTGACCATTGCCAATTATTATGGTCGAGCGGTCGGTTTTTGATTGAATTCTCTAGTCTGTCATGTTTATATCCCTTAACGGTCTTACCTAATAGATTAGTTAACTTGTGAGTGATCAGTTCCGAGTAAAATAACCGTAAGCGCGTTGATGAAATAACCATTTCATATATTTGAAACATGGGCCAAATTTCGGGACGTCACAATATCAGTTTGTCTCCCTAATGGAAATGTCACCTTTGTTACTAAAATTGGGATAGTCTGCCTTGATCAAAATTTCATCTTGAAAAATGTCCTATACATTTCTGATTTTGAAATCTTCTTTCTGTCTCAAAAGTCTACGAAGATAATTCTTGTTGTGTCATATTCAATTTTGAGAATTCTTTGTTTCAGGACCATATGATTGGCAAACTGATGGGTTTGGGTAAAGTTACACAAAATTTATATTTTTGAATTGATTGCCAGGAGATTTAGATTTTTGAATAAAAGCATTTATTATAATGCAGTTGCTTAAAAAAAAATCTATTTTTTCATCAACGTCTGGGTCATCGTGCTCGATTCCCTCATCCTAAATGTTCAATATGTCCTTTGGCTAAACAATCTTGAGTATATTTTCCAATTAGCTCATCTCGTGCTCAAGATATTTTTTCCTTACTTCATGTGGACATTTGGATCCTTATCATACCCCTCATCATGATGGATCCTTTTTTTTTTCTCACAATTGTTGATGGCTATAGCCGTACCACTTGGTTCTTTCTTATGCAATCCAAGAGTCAAACCTTTTCCCATCTGTTGGTTTTCTTTTTCTCTAAATAGAAATCCACTCAATAAGTTTGTGAAACAAATCTATACAGATAATGGATGACAATTCTTTACTAGTGATTGCAAGTCATTTTTATCTTCTTATGGGATACTCCATTAAAATTCTTGCATCTACAATCCTCAACAAAATGGTATTGTTGAGCACAAGCATAGACATCTTTTAGAAGTTGCTTGAATGCTCACATACCAAGCTTTTGTGCCCAAAAGCTTTGGAGGAGACGTGTGATCACGGTAGGTAACACGGTAGCCTACCTGATTAATTCTATGCCAACTCGAATTCTCGATGGTTGAACCCTTTTGAAATGCTTTATGAAAAACTACCAAAAATTGATCATCTTAGGGTACTTGGACGTCTATGTTATGCAAATTGAGGGCCTCGGGATAAAATGGATCCCCGTGCCACCCAGTGCATTTCATGGGATACCCTCCCCTTCAGAAAGGATATTGAGCTATGGAGATTTTTATTGGACATTTCTTTATAAGTAGGGATGTTATATTTCATGAAGATATATTTCCATTTCGAGAGATGACTTTTTCTTCCCAATCATCTTTATCATCAGATAGTCATCCATTTTTATCAGAAGAAGAATTGTCAATGGCTCCACAATATGTTTACGTGGCATCAGAATCTTCCATGCCAATCTTTAAGGATTTGTTAAGCCAAGCGATTGAACTTCTAGTATCATCAAAGGATATTCATTCACTTGCTTCACCATTGTTGACACCTAAATTTTGATGACTTGATCATTTATTTATTGCATAGAAAATTATGAATTAATTTTTAACCTCTAAACAAAAATATTAATATTAAATTTCATAGCATATATTTTTAGGAGCATTTATTATTGCATTTGCATTAGACCGGTGACTAATGGATTTGAATTGATAGTTCTAAGCTTTAATTTAGCGAGTTGGACCAAACCCGTGGTGAAAGGAATTTGGCCAAGCCCATTTCTTTGATTATGTGTGCAAAGATTTTGTTAAAATATTTTTTTGTGTAGATTTGAAATACAGAGTGGATTGGTCAACATGGGTCATATATTGAGTAATATATTTCTTGTTTTAAAATAAGAAAAAGTGTGCTGTCAAGGAAAATCTCACAGGAAGAAAGGAAGGAAAACAAAATAAAATTAGGGAGACTGCGTTTTGACCGTGGAGAAGTGATTGGAAAGAGGAAAGTAATTTTGTTTCTTCCATTGGTGGCTTCATTCTGTTGCATATAAAAGGGTGAGTCAATGAAGGAGGATACATTGAATACAGTAGCAACAATTGAGAAGGGAGAAAAGAACAGTGAGAGAGGAGAGAAAGGGAGAGAAACAGTTGTTTTCATCAATCTCACGCCTCCATAGCCGCGCTGAAGCTCCTCAAACTCTTCACCTGGTGCCACGCCCCTAATGCTAGCTCGACATTAGCCCTAGTGTTGTTGCGCTGGTTTTGCTGCCTCCATCCTCGACAACGACCCATGTTTCATGGTTGGCAAAACCGAAAATGCTACTCCGTCACCCACGATTCCTGCTACTGACCACAGAGCTCGCTGTTCCTGCTCAAGCTGCAACGCCCGGTCATCCTCCATTGTGCTATCACTAGCTTGATTGATCCTGATGCTGCTGCTTCTTTAGTGTCCCACGACTTGTGTTTATGTTTTCGCAGGTTGTTGTCAACACCGGAAGCGAGCAATGGCCTCCCCTTGCAGTTGCATCTCCCAGTTACTTGCGAAGTTCGCTGTCCTGGAGCTACACCTTGCACGACCATCACCATACTAGCGGCATTCTAGCAGTCCATCTCTCCACAGGTTCTTCGGCAATTATAATTTGCTCTAGTGGCTTCTCCTAATTAGCTTCCAGCAATACTCAACATCCAAACTCTCGTACCAGTGCTTCTAGTTGGGCTCGACATTGCCCGGTAGTCATTGCCTCAATCCCTACTTGTTTGCTACTCCAGTTAGGTAGGTAGCATTTTTGGGCAAAGAGCAAGTGTCCTCCGGACTACTTAGCAAATCCATAGTCAACATTGACAAGTCCAACCACTGTACAACAAATTCCGGCGACCTTGTAATCCACAAGTCCAAACTTTCCATCGCAGCTTGGCTGTGTTGTTTCTTCATCACAAGGCTTGTCCATTGCCCGTTGTTGCGAGAGCCCCTCACCCGAGCACCACTGTGATCTATCAGGTTTAGCAGGGTCAACGTCGAGCGCGATTGTGAAGCATCGTTGATCTTGGAAACAAATAATTGAAGTAGGTAAAAAATCTTATCCAAATTAATTCTCAAATATTTTGTTTCCTTGTTTGAAGTATTGCATTCTTGATTGAATTCCCGAATGATGTTATCTTATCCAAAATTCCCAAGTAGCCTTTAAGCTAGGGATTATTCCCTAATTCACAACATGTCATAATCATCAATTTGATCTCTTGCTCGAGATACGATTCTCGATCGCTTGGAAAATTATCAATTTGATCTCATGTCCAAAATATGATTTGCGATTGCATGAAAGTTGACCAGTTTGATCTCATGCCCAAGATACGACTTGTTAAATCCAAAATTAGATGAATATCGATAATATCTCATGTGATTTGATGCCATGCGTATTTGATTTTTATTTTTTATTTTAATTGAATCTACTTCTAAAAAATCCAAAAAGATTAGATGCAATTAAAGTAGTTTTTTTTTAGAATATATCGTATATTTATATTGGGTTGTATATTTATATTGGTTATTTATAATTTCGAATTTGATAAAATACCAAAAATATCTTTTAGAATAAATTTGATTATCTTTTCTAGGATAATTTGCATGTTTAAATATTAGGCATTTTTAATTCCAAATTTTAATTAAATAAAAAGCACAAAAGTATCATGTGTGTGTCACATAGGATTAGTTTGCATATCACACGTCATTTAGCAAATTGCATGCTGAGCATCATTTTAAATGCATGACATGTTAGGATAATTACATTTAATATTTACCTGTCATTAGTTTATGTCATTTAATTAATGTCACGTGACATATAGTTTGCATGATATGTTGCAATGTTGCATGTCATTTAGTTAGGCATTTTTGTACGTCATTTCATTGCATTACACATAGTTTCCAAATTCATTTAATTAAGTGGAAATCCTAAAAAATTTAAGTGATAGTATGTTAATTGGAAATTATATCTAGGATTGCTAATATGATTTTTTAGCTAACATTGCAGATGCTTTCATTACTTTGAAGTAAGCATTTCCTTCCTGTGCTCTGTTTTATTGAGCCTTAAATAATGGTTGCGCACCCATATGATCACCTTACATGTTAGGAGCAATTTGAAATCAATGCAAGCTGCCTGTAAATTTTTTTTTTTTAATTTTAAATAAAAGAGAAAAAGGTATCGAAAGGACATTAAAGAAATCCAATGTAATAAAGTTCCCGAACTCATTTAATATCTAGTTCGTAGAAATGAAGTAATTTTCCCATTACTTTATTTGGGCTTCTAATTAACTCACCAAAAATAGATTAGTAACAACTCCTAATTGAAAAATCGTTTGCATGTTAAAAACTAAAATTTAAGTTATAAATTGATATGGGCTTGGGAGAGCACGAGTTAAGTTTAGGCTTAATAATCTATTAGTCGAACCCTAAGTGGTGCACCATGAGGGTAGATCACGACACCTATGAGTATTTCATCTCGTCAGGAGCCTTCACAAGAATCTTCTTCACCTGTACTTGAACATACCCCAATGGAATTGCCTCAACGTTCTGGGTGCTTATTTGTCCCTCCACATGGACAAATGACTATATATGTTTTACATTGAGTTCTCCATGTACACAATATCCTATATCTTTTTATGTCTCCTTTAGTTGACTATCATCATAACATGTGTTGCATTAGTTGCATTTTAGAGGAACAAAAGCCATCTTCATATAATGAAGCAGTTAATGAGGTTCTATGGAGAAAATCAATGGAGGTTGAACTTAATTGTCATGCCCCGACCCTCAGACGCGCGGTAACACTTCTTTCATTTGGTCATTTAATTGCGACGTCCTAGGAGGCGTCATCGACCCATTTATTTTATCTTTCAATTATATGCAAGCGAAAGCAGAATTAACTCCACTCAATTATACACATCAGTAGGGATAGCATGGAAACACATCAACAAGAACTTTCATAGAATACACATATACACATCAACTTAGCATATCGAAAGTTTCATAATTACACATTCACAATGCGGATTCTTTCCAATTACCCAAAGGGTTTGGAGGTTAGCCTAGCTCCTCTATCCTACAAGGGCAACCTCAAAAAGTAGTATTCCCATATGCGCCTAGTGTGCATCCACGTCGTAGTATCATGGCTTAGGCTCGTGATCGAGCTTCGGATCCAGGTTCGTCTCTAGGTTAATGACGAAGCCATAGGGGATGTCTACGGCCATAGGGTCCCAGGTGACACTCCCGGATCCCTCGCCAGCAAGCTCGTCGAAACCCCAAAGAGAGTCGAAGAGCTCCTCTATGAACCACACATATCACGCCATGAGTCGATAGGGCACCAGGTTAGTCAACCCCTCATCCACCTAGATGGTGGCCACATACTTCTCGTACATGATGTCAATCCCCTCTATCGGGAAGGGGGTCACCCGGGTATCACCCCAAAGCACATGTGATGGAAAGGGCCAAGTATGGTTAGGGCCTGAAAAATTAAACAACGAGTTAGAAAAACTTAGTAAGTAAACTCTCTAAACCTTACATAGGAGAGTACTTCACCTCGGAGACACCCTATACTTGCAACTTAATTGTTGATGGTAGATCAATAGCAAAACCTTTGCTTTGCATCATATATAAACATAAATAGAGTGAGTCATCGTACAACGTCCTAACAACGTATTTAATGTTTACGTAAATAATTCTCCATGTGAGTCCACAATTCCAATAGGCATATGACAAATATGAATAATAATCCAAATACAACCATTATCACTTCCATGTATAATGCATCCACATGAGTTCAGATTATTATGACTGCTCATGGCCATGAATGACACTCTTGTGAGTGGTCTTTTGGCATAATCGAGCATTGTCCCCCCATCAGACATGGCAATGTCTCGACCTCACTCGAAGACGACATTCAATTAAGAGCATCGTTCTGAAATTCATTCGCGAACGGCATCCCATTGACATGGGAGCATCAGAAATCCAACAAGCATCGTCTCTTGTAGTCATACGAGTATGGAACCATTTAAATGATCACACGAGTACACCAACCACTTGAGCCAATGCAAGAGTGTTTAGTGCTCACACATTATACATTAGCAATTTTTACACATAAAAATGTCATGAAATAATTCCACGTGATCACCCATCAATTCCACACAATATCACACCATGGGTTTGCTTATCAACATAACTTATTACTTTTTAAGATAAGCTATCACAAGCACTTATCACTATTTAAGATAAGCTATCACAAGCACTTATCATTATTTAAGATAAACTTATCAAGATAAGCTATTACCATTACTTATCACTTATCAAGATAAACTATCACCTAATCCATCTCTTTCTTAGTCTAACTATCATAGATATTAATCCTAACTGTAATCCCAAACGTAATTACAATCCTAATAAAGGTTTAGGATGTCATTCACGGGATTGGATCTTAAACTTGAATGGCGAGCGGTGACGGCGACAACGGCATGGCAGCTCATGGCTTAGACAGTGGGGACAACGGTGATGGTAGTGAGGGCATGGCAGCTTACAGCCTTGGGTGCTTTGGCGTGTCACAGCTTGACAATGACGGCTCATAACATGGACAGTGGGGCGACAACGTCATGGCAGTGAAGGTGACAACGACATGGCAACAACGGTAGTGGTGGATGATGGATAGAGGACGGCGAGGTGAATGGCTGTTCAAATCTTCCTATCAAATTTTCATTCAATGCAAAATTTCAACCATGTGTTATAATTGGAAATAAATTAGGAAAGCTAACCAAGTTAGCCTTTTCTTTTCCTTTCTTGAAGTAGGCACCCCCTCTCCTTTGGAAGACAACAATTTGTCTCATTAGATCAACTAGCTTCTAGAAGGGGTAATTTAGGGATTTAATTAAACTATAGTCCAAAATACTATTCATGTACATGGGTATTTTAATGCAAAAGCTTCTAAAAGACTTAAGTGTGGGCTTAATGGGCCCTCTTGACCACCCATGGTGGGTGTGAGGCCCATTGGGCCTGCCCGTGGCTTGGGCCCTTAGAGCTTCTTGTTCGCAGCTCGTTTCTTTTTTTTTTAAATTTCATGGTTTGCTGATGAAAAATTGAATTTTCATCCTAAGGTGACCATCCTTTGCTTTTTTGTGGTTTGTTGATTGCCATCGTAATTCTATTCCTTAAATGGGTTCAAATTGAGGATGTCACATTAATGCACTCATCGATAACCATGCATGGGACATTGTACCATTACCACCAAATTGGAGATCGGTTGGCTACAAGTGGGTGTACAAAATTAAATTCAAGGTAGATGGCTTCGTTGAATGATACAAAGCTCGATTAATTGCCAAGGGATTCACACAACGAGAAGGTTTTGACTATCATGAAACATTCTCTTCGACTGCCAAAGAGGTCACCGTTCGTTCTTTCTTCTCCATTGTAGCTATTCTTAATTGGCCTCTGCATCGGATGGATGGTCACAATGCTTTTCTTCATGGTAATCTGGATGAAGAAGTATATATGGAACTTCTACAGGGTTTATGTAGATAGTCGGCTCTCGAGTATGTCATTTATTTAAATCCTTATATGGGCTAAAACAAGCATCCATATAGTGGTACGCCAAATTCACTACTGCCCTAACTAATATAGGTTTTCAACTTTCTGAACATGATTATGCTTTGTTTACATGGACATTAGGGAACTCATTGATCTATTTGCTAATATATATTGATGATATACCTATCATAGGCAATAATAATTCCTATGTTGCAAACTTCAAAGAATATTTGCACTCCACCTTTCACATCAAAGATTTGGGACCACCCAAATATTTTCTTGGCATTGAAATAGCTCGGTTTGATAAAGGAATCAACCTTAGTAAGAGAAAATTCATCTTGAAAATTATTTCTAAAGTAGGATTACCAAGTTGCAAACCAATTGTCATACCAATCGAATAGAATGCCAAGTTGACGACCCTTGAGTATGATCCACATTCCTCTTCACCTATTGATGATTCGTTGAGGATCCATCAAGATATCATCGTCTTGTTGGGAAGCTAATATATGTTACCATGACAAGACCGAACATTTGTTAGGCAGTGCAAATCTCATATGAATGTAGTCTTAAATGTTGTAAAATATTTAAAGGGATGTCCAGGACTTGGTATATTCTTGTCTTGTGACTACAACATGCAAATGATAGCTCACTGTGATACAAATTATGCTACTTGCCTAATAACCGGGAGATCCATCATTGGCTTTTGCATCAAATTGGGAAATTCATTGATCTCATGGAAGATGAAGAAACAATTGATTGTATCACTATCTTTAGCTGAATTGGAGTATCGAGCCATGGCTAAAACTACCTGCGAAGTAGTTTGGATATGAGAACTACTCTCGGACCTTGGAATATAGGTTAATGGACCAAGTGAGCTGTTTTGCGACAATGATGCTACACTCAGATTGGTAGCAAATCTAATTTTCCACAAGAGAATGAAGCATAAAGAAGTTGATTGCCATTTCATTCAAGACAAGATCAAAGAAGGAGTCCCTATAACAAGAGGAATTGGAACTGTAGAGTAATTTGTGGACATCTTCACCAAGCCACTATGCCAAAGACAACATAAGTACCTACTAAACAAGCTAGGTGTCCGCAACATATATAGGTTACCAATTTGAGGGGGAGTGTTGGGGATATGGTTGGATATTGTCGAAGATACCGAATGCAACATTGATCTTGATTATGATTCTAATTGATTCAGTCAAATCGGAGGATACTTTAGAGAATAGGAAATTGTGATTCTTGTATATTATTTCCTGTTTTATTTTTTTGTCCTTACAATATAAATAGGTCAATGTATTCGTATACAAATCAAAACATACAATATAAAATTTCCTACATTTGTTCTTCGTTTTGTATCAATTTAGCCTAGCCCATAATTCTCTCTATGGTTGAAAATCATATGTGAGGTGCATGAGGAGTGCTAAATTAGGAAATATTACATTATTTGACCAAATTTGGAAGGAATAAGGCTATTATCGTCAAGAATTCTAATTATATGAAGATAATTAGAGGGTGACATCCTAATTTCCTAAGGTGAGAGGATTAATAATTTTTTCTTTGAGCTAAACTAAGAAAGTGGTTTTTCTCATTCTTGCAAGGGAACCCTAAACCTTGGTCTATCTAAGCACGTTATGGGACGTTCACAAAACAAGGGGATCACATACGCTATATGCAATACAAACAAGAGAATATCATTCTCTCTCCTGCGGCCTCTACTCGCACGTCCGTAGGGCTCCAGCTACAGGCCGGCTTCGCAACACCAAATCGCAACCCACAACACCTCCAACGCTCCCTTTGACGACTCCCTGCTGGCAACCGGCATCCTCAACAACCCCTATTCCGTCTCGTCGAGCCTCTTGTAGCCTTGGCGTGCCAACCATAGAGACGCAGCTGCCCTCCACCATTATCCCAGGCATACCCATAGCTCTAAAGTGCTTTTCCAATCCAGCCATCGGCCCTCCAAACGTAACCAGTATCTTCGACGAGTTTTTCGTGCAGGTTTCCCACCGTCTGCATTGCTCCACTAGCATCTAGATTCTTAAAGTAATTAATTATAAAACCACATCTTTCATGTGAAATTTTGTAAAACCATTCTCAACTGTTAAAGCTTAAATTGTTAGATGAAAATATGCTTTATTATTTAACTATTCTAATACTCCTCCTCACACTTAGTTTGGTCTTTTGTTTAGTACTAAGTGTGGAAATTTAATTAGAAAGACAAATGGGGCTTGGAAAAATTTGATGTTAATTGTTTAAAAATTTAAGCTATTAATAAATGTGTTGTTTATTATTTAAATATTTTAACATAGATTTCAGTGACACTAGCAGGTCAGGCAAGCCTCCAACAGGAATTGATTATAATGATCCCACCGCACTAGACCAATCCTCGCCGTGTGCTTCCCTGTCCGATGCCAAGCCAGCCTCAACGAAGCTCCACCCAGCACCAACAACCACTCACTGAGCTCCTGCAACATTTTCCAGCAAGCACCAACCCTCTGCTACTGCATCCAACTCACCCTTAAAGCCCTCCCATCGTGTCTAGCTTGCCGACGAAGACCTGGCAGTCATTGGACTTGACGGCCGCACCTCCGCCTCGCATCAACTTTTACTTAGGTAAACCCTTAATTGAGGTAGGTCAAGTTCATGCAATTTCACGCGGTTATTTAATTTTATAGATTTTTAATGCATGTTATTTGATAGTTGGACCTTAGGTTATCACATCAATATTTTGATTATTCGTTTGCATTAATTAAGGTGTGTTAGGGCATCCGACCTTAGAGGCTAAAGGTCGGGCCCCTAACATGTTGTCTCATGTGTGATTTATATCATAGTTTGTTAGGTTTGATTTATTGAATAGAATTTAATTGCTTTGAAATAATATATCATTGATTTAATAAATTTTGGGTACGACATATATTTTAATGCATCATGAGATTTTATGCATATATCACATTTTATATGTCTCTTGCATGTTTAGAATTTAGGGTCATAATTTATGTCAAGGATAATGCATATAATTCTATAATTCATATGGATTTAGGATAATTTATAGTTTTTATTAATAAAAAAATCAAATAAAAATGTCATTCAAGTTGTATAGATTGCATATAGGATTAATTAGTTCATATATGCATGTCACATATTGCACGTCATTTAGTGAGTCACATGCTTTAGGGTCAATATATTCAAAATCACCTTATGTAGATAAATTTAATTAATAAATGCATCTCATGCATTATTCATGTTATTTTGCTTAAAATAAATACCACAAGGAATCAGCATTGCATCGTCAAGTCACTATCTTTTGAATAAAAGTCATTAGATCATGTCTAATGTCCTAGGTAGACCAAGTCTTTTATTTCTATAAGAAAAAGAAAACACAAAATAGGCCCACATAGTTCAAATAATAGCATTAAATATTAATAATCCTATCTCGTGTCGTTAGTATCGCATATAGGTTTTTTTTGTTTACCACAGCATATGTCATTTCGACCTTCGATTCAAATTGGTTCTTTCTCGGATTTGGCTGAATCTCAGAGACAATAAACACAACACAATGCTCTAAACTACAGTGAAGAAATTAAGAAGTCTGATCTCCAAATGACCCAAAATCCTGTAGTGAATTTTAATCGTGGGACAATAATACTTTGAAAATCAAGCAAACATTAAATAACAAATTCGTAGGCAATCCATTTGGTATAAAAACTAACACCACTTGATATAAAGTTTAACACCATGAAACTTCCTGATAAGATCATATTTATTTTTGGAACTCAATCGTCCATTGAAAAAAAAAATCAACTTTTTTTCACTCATTCGAACGGTACCTAGATGTGACCACCAAATGCTTGGCTTTAAGAATAGTGAGCACAAACTCCTTAGTCATGTCAAGCTCGCTTGGTGACATGTAGCGAGGAAGCTCCCAGTCAAAGCAGCGCATGAGCTGAGCAATTACGAATCGCACCATGGTCAAGTCGAGCTGCATCCCAGGGTGCCCTCAGTGGCCTGTTCCGAACTGCAGGAGCTGAAAGTCACGCTCCTTAACATCCACGCTCGACGTAAGAATCTTTGAAGCATGAACTCTTTCGGGTCATGAGTGGTCAACACTTTCGGGTCCCTTCCGATGGACCACTCATTCACGATGAACCTCGACTTGTGGAAGCCGTTTACCGTGCAGTCCTCGGTCGCCTCGTGGGGAAGCAAAAGTGGAGCCACTGGGTGAACCCTCATGGTCTCCTTGATGACCATGTCTAAATCGTCCAAGCTCTCTAACCGCTCTATTCAGCCACGACTTTCTCTAATTATTCTTGGAGCTTTTTCATTGCCCTAGGATGTTTTTATAAGTTCGACCATTGCCCACTCTGTTGCTGTCATCGAGTGTCCATTGAACCCACCAACATGTCCTTCACGAAGAAATATATCGAGATTCATATTAGCAAGTATATCGATTGTATTTATCAAGCATATTTATAATAGAATAAGCTATGCATGTGATGAGAAAAACCCATGCATTGAAAATATAAACTTTATACCATCAATTACTCAACAAGCGTATGGAGCACCTTTTTAACAAAATCAATAGGTTAATTGAACCCATCGGGAAAATACTTATGACATTTCCCTAAGTGTGGTCTCTACTAGGAATAAAACTTTATAGAAAAGATAAAAAAAAGTTAATTTTCTTCATGCAATATTGGGTATGCGACGGTGGTAATTATTATTGCAACTAGCTAATCCTACATGAATTAACTTATTAAAACCCTATTTGAAATATGGACCATGAATCACTCAATAATGAATAGATTTTGTTGTCTCTAGCACTTACTGTTTCGGAGTTGAAAAAACTCGGTCGACCAACTCAGCCTTAGGTGCTCGAAAGAGACAGGCACGTGAAGTATGTATTTCAAGAAAGAGACGATACTCTATCGTTATCCTTGTCGTCTACTTCGCGTATAGGAGCCACGTGGTTGATTGGTAGATAGACAACGCAGAGGCTTACGAGATTCAGGGACACCGTCCGTTCACAAGAACATATGAAGAAGCTAGCAACACTATGTCGTAACTTATGAAGCACCGACACTCTTCAAGAGCCTTTGTGTCGTGTCCAATACTTCGACACGTGTCCGACACTCTCAGACAATTGATCAATACGTGTCGGATTTTCCGACACTTGGTCAACTTTCCCGACACTTTTCGACACTTGAGTCGGAATTCTGACATACGAATTTCCGACACGTGATTCGGATATCGAGGTCAATTTTAAAATTTTCAATAAATGATAAGTTAATATATATATATATATATACATATATATGTAAAAAAATAAAACATAATAATAAAAATAATGAATGGAGAAATAAAAAAATCTAATCTTCTTTTTTTTTTTTTACTATCACTTTCTGTGATACATAATTCACCCCTTAAGTTTTTTTTTTCTCCTCTTTCAACATATCTAACATGCAAGTCCATAATGTGGATCGCTTGTTTTTTTCTCCAAGTTTTATGAATTATAAAAATAGAGTTGAATTTGTCAAATTGAAACAATGGATGATATTAATAAACGATGAATTAATGTTTTTAGTGTCTCTAGGTTTTTATTATTTATTTATAAATTTGAATGAAATTAATTTGATTAAAATAATCATAAAAATGATACTTTATATACAACGTGTCCGAACGTGTCGGAATTCTCTATTTTTTGAGAAATAACGTGTCGGCATATCGTGTCATATCGTGTCGCTTGTCGCGTGTCAGTGTTGGTCCTACTTAAGTTGTAACCATACACAAGACCCATAAACAAAATGATATTGTTTAAAAATTGCCATTAAAATTTGTGAATCTTAGGTAGAAGAGAGGATGAGAAGATGATGCCCGGGAAAAGTACTAGAAAAGTTTATAAATTTATTATATTGGTACCGATTTAGTCGTAAACTTTTTAATTGGACCAATTTAGTTCTAAACTTTTTCACATTAATATCAATTCAATTCTCCAGCCAATCTTGGTAGGCCGGCGCTTACATGGATGCCAGCTAGTGTCAGCCGTTTGGCCAAACTAACGTGATAATTTTTAAATAATTTTTTATTAATTTTTTTTGCTTTTTCTTTTTTCTCTTCTTCTTCCTTGGGCTTCTTCTCCCTGCAGTGATCGGCGAGGCTTTGGTGATGCTCGTTGGCCACTAGATGACGGCCACAAAACCCTCGTAAGCCGTTGTAGAGAGAAGAAACCCCAGGAAGAAGAAGAGAAAAAAGAAAGGGAAAGAAAAAGAAAAAAAATCAATAACAAATTTAAGAAAAATAAAAATTATTTAAAAATTCCCACATTAGAATTGGCTGGTCGGTTAACGTCCACATTAGTACTGACTGGGCAAATTGACCGGATGAATTCAATTGGTATTAATGTGAAAATGTTTAGGATTAAATTGGTTTCACTAAAAAGTTTAGGAATGAATTTGTACAAATGTAATAGGTTTATGATTTTTTTAATACATTTCCCATGACACACATTTAACATGCTTAATCACATATAGACAAATTCTACGCGGATATAATAGGTTAAATATTAAAATTCGTTTACAAAATGGATTTGCAGACTTTGTTCGATATATCTATACGGGCGTCCATATACTCAATTATCCGCTCATGAACTATGGAATTGTCTTCTAAATCATTTTTGAAGCCTAACTATGCTCATCTCAGAGCCTCAAACAGTGGAATCCTTGTTCTGATAAATTTTCCACTCCGACGTATGTGTTGACACCTAAATTTTGGTACCCAATTATTTATTTATTGCATAAAAATTAGGGGTTAATTTTATCCCCGAAAAAAAAAAATATATTGCATAGCGTATAGATTTAGGTGCATTTATTTTTACATTTACTGGACCGGTGGTGGATGGGTCGAATTAGTGGTTTGAGTTTTAAATTAAGCACGGACTAAGTCCATGAAAAGTCGCAAATTGGCCCGAGCCCGTTTTCGAAATTGAGATTTGAAATGAAGATTTTTGGAATTTAAGAAAATCGGGTTGTAATCTTATCTTTAAAAATCAGTAAAAAATATTTAGGAGATAAGGAAAATAAGATGATTTTTTATGATCAAGAGGTTATAGGAAAATCTTCGTGCATATTGAAAAGTGGATAAAATATTTCCCGAAGATCAGATTTTATTTTTGCTTATAAAGGGAGCCGTGTACGATGAGAGAGCGGGGCTTCTTTTCAATAAAAAAAAAAAAAGAAAGAGCAAAAAGCAGAAGCAAAGAGAAAGGAAGAAAAGTCAAAAGGTGAAAAGTGAAAACAGAGAGTGAAAGTAACGTGCAGCAAAGGAAAAGAAGAAAAACAAAAGCGAAAAGAAAAGAGAACGGGTGTCTGTTCATCTTCCCCCGCGCCTCTCGCCCGTCCGCGTCGGCCGCCGCACCGACTGCTGTGCCGGCGCTGCCTCGCGCCAGTTAGCGCACCTCCGTCACCGTCGTCCCGCCGGATCCGAGCCCCGCCGTGACACTGCAGTAACCCGTGAAGCTGCTCCTGCCTCGATGACCGCCGCCGCACCGCCACGATGCCAAGCCCCTGCTTTGCACCTCTACTGCCCGCGACGATCTGCCTGCGACCCCGCTGCCCCTGCTTTGACACGATCTGCCCAGCCCTAGCGTTTGATAGCGCCGCCGTGCCTCTGACTG
Source organism: Eucalyptus marginata (assembly GCA_014182565.1). NCBI lineage: Eukaryota > Viridiplantae > Streptophyta > Magnoliopsida > Myrtales > Myrtaceae > Eucalyptus > Eucalyptus marginata. The sequence continues at coordinate 4,707,181 of CM024593.1, forward strand.
CTGCCTCCCGTGCTGATCGACGTTGGTTCTGCTCGCCAGACGCTGTATCACTGCTTCTCCACACCGTCGCTTGCTGCTCGCGACTCGACGACCCCCGAGCTTCCAACCAACGATGCTCCGCCGATCTGCTGCCGGAGCTACAAATCGAAACCAGCGCCCCTCCTTCGCCCAGATCTGCTCGAGCTGGAAGCCAGTCGCCGCACCTCGTCAATCGAGCGATTGACCGTCGCGCGCGACCCACCGCTCTGCCCCACCGAGCATCGCCCATCACCCAGCAGTTGCTCCCCCTCCGATCGGTGACCTAGATCTGAGCTAAGCGAACCCACAACCCCCTGCACGCCGCTCGGACCTCCGCCTCAGCAGCTCGCCTCCGCCCGCGACGCCCGCACCCGGAGCCCCAAATCGACCGCACCACCGCCGCGCCGATTCAGCTGCTGGACGCCTCCGGCTCACCCACTACCGCCCCGACGCCGCGCCGATCTAGCCGCTGGACGCCTCCTGTTCATCCGCCATCGCGCCGGAGCTCCGCCGCTGGCGACTCCCCTTACCGGACCGACGATCTGCTACCCCCTCTTTCCTTAGGTTGTTTATTTATTTTTTATTTTTTGTTTATTTTTATTTTTAACTGTCATTTATTTTATTTACCTTTTAAGCTTTGCTATTATTGTACCAATTGGAATATTGTTAATTGATTCTTATAGGCATTATCCATAGGAGTTTGTCCCTAAAATTATTGTAATTATTTAATTTGACCCGTAAGACGTCGGGCCGTTTTTTTTAATTATGTTAATTTTGGGGTTTGTTTATAGTATATTAATTGTTGAATCAATATATTTATTAATTTGATCCGTAAGATTTCGGATCGATTTTTAATTATTTTGGTTTTTATGTCGTGATGTTCGGGGTTAAAGTAATCGTTAATTTGACCTTGTGAGATAACATGTTATTTTTCGTTTATTTTAATCCTTTATTTGTTGAATATCTTGTTTGTTTAGATTTAAGGATAGTTGATAATGTTTGTTTTAGAAAATCACTAAGAAAAATCAAAAAAATATTTGAATTAGGTTTCAATTTGTTTTTTTAGAATATTTCTTGTTATCCTGCATATCTAGGATAGGGATTTCAGTTTGAAAAATATTAAAAAAAACAAAAAATGCATTCATTTAGGATTTTTGTTTTTGTTTAATTTAAGTTGTATGTTTAATTACGTGGCAATTTTAAATTTCGAATATTTTAAAAAAATAAAAAATCATCATGCATATATCATGTAGAATTAAAAAGATTCTTTGTACGTCATGGCATCTTAAATTAAGATTACATATTTCATTTTAAATTCATTTCATTATCTAGAATAGATTGCATTTTTAAAAATAGAAATATCAAATGCACGTCATTTAGTTTTTATTAAGTTCATTTAATTAGAACTTGGTTATCATTAGACTAGGTCATTTAATAAATGTCGCGTGACATATAACTCGCATATTAAATTGCATGTTGCATGTCATTTTAGTTGAGATAATTTTGTACATCATGTCATCAGCGTTGCATGGCATGTCATTAGAAATTAGGTAATTTAGATTGCATATTTAATTGTTGCATTTCTTTAATTTCAAATTTCACGGAAAATATAAAAGAATTAGAATGAATCCATTTCATGCTTTAGGATAGATTGCATGCTTATTTATGTCATACAGTTTTGGTCATGTCACCATGTCATATTAGATTATTAGCATACATCGCATGACTTTCATTAAATAAAGTGAAAACAAAAAATTGATTGCTTGTTAATTAGGAATCATATCTAAAAGATTATCGACAATTTTGATCTAACATTGCGAATCTTTCGTTCTTTAAGGTATGTTTCGTCATTATTTAATTCTTTCTTGAGTTTTAAATTGGTGATATCCGCACTGTATGATCACCTCACACGTTGGAAGTTAAATTCAAATCAATTTAATTGCCAAACATTTTTTTGAAAATTAATAAGAAATGGTAGAAAGCGCACTAGGATATGCAGTGTAAGAATCGTCCCGCACCAAAATCTCAGTTCGTAGGAGTAAAATAAATCCTCCGTTATTTTACTTAGGTGTCTAATCGACCTACCCCTAGACGGATTAGTGGCGACTCCAGATAATAATCTTTGCATGTTAAAACCCTAAAGTTGCGGTGGTATGGGCCTTGGGAGAGCCCGAGCTAGCACTTGGCACTTAGCCCATCAACCTAGTTTTAGGTGGTGAACCCGAAAAATTGGGTCGCGACAGTATGCTTAAATAACTGACCAATAATTAAGGTTACGGGGATTATTTGTTAATCTAGCTGCAAAATTGTGATTAATTACCAGAATTATTGCTTTGACATGGGGCCTGTCGATATGGTACTCTCCTTCGTTCAATCCCATGACAACTAATATGACATCAACAAAATTTGATTAATTACCAGAATTACGGCTTTGATATAGTGCTCGTCAATAATCGTCTCGAAGAACGCATCGAATACTTTGCTTACGGCTTTCATTGCTTCGTCAACCCCTGAAGATCAAATTCAACACTATCGCTTCTTGAATCACGGCCTTAACCCCTCTCTCGTCAAACTCCTTGTCTATGTACTTCTTCCCAAAGACCATCCGACAACTCATGTCGGCGCTTAGCGATGAGATCTTCGCACTCAAGTCAGTGGCCATGCGGTCGTGGGATGCGTCTTTGAGAAAATTCACAAGCAAGCCGACCTCCTCTCTTCTCATGGACTTTTTTTTTTTGGGGTCAAATCTTCTCATGGACTGCAGTAGTTGATTTTTGCATTGCTAAGGAGCTCCAAAGTGCACATCTTTCCAATGTTCCTCCAATACAGGCTGTATGGCGCGAATGCCAAGCTCCTTTGCTCATAAGACATGTGCTTCGAGGCCTCATGAGGCGGCCGGCTCACGAAAACAAGATCATGGGTTTTGAGGAATTGCTCAGCCACTTCGGGCGATCAGACAACCATTGTGGGCACGAACCGGAAGCACAAATACATTAGGGGCCCATATTTTTTAGTTAATTTGTGAACATCCTGGTGAGGGTTTTTCCAAGAATCGGAAACCCTGTTGGACCAGGAGGCAATTTCTTCTTGCTCTTTGTTTCCCATAGCAAAGCTTGCAATAGGAGATGAGCAGTCAAAGCGAAGGTGAGTGTTATCCAGATCCAAGCCATTGAGGTGGTTACTTGTAAGGAAGTGGGGATGAAGATGGTGGTGGGGATAATTTCGGTGCATGCATGGATAAAGAAGTGACAGGGAGAGGGGTGTTTCTAGGTTAAAGCGGATGACATTTATTACTCTTTGTTTTTAGTGGGCCCGTTCATACAGAATCAGAAGACTACATATTAATTTAGAAATAGTGAAAAAAGAAAACATTGAATCTCACGATGCGGATTAATTTTGTCAATCATATATTTGACGTGAAGGATTTAAGAAGCCAGTGATCGCGAAATGGGGAAAGAAACACAATTGATGGGGTCTTTGACGTAGGGAATTTTTTCTATTTTATGGATATGGATGTTAGGACATTTTTAGCGATAGATGATTAAAATATATTTAATCCCTCCAGATGTATGCCAACCTCCCCATCCACGTATAATAAGTAATAAATATTCGTACGAAGGGTGATAGCCATAACCTAGAGATGGATCACTTAACCGACCTTAGGGCCTTTTACCTAACAATGCTAATATAAATCTAAAAGTATATATCAATATATATAAGAAAAAATAATCAAAAATCTCAAATTTAGACATGTATGACATATTTACCATAAATATTTTCTTATGACATCAAAAACTCTAACATTGTACCTATGTGATATATTTACTCTCCAACAAGATTGGTCCAATGAATTTTCAGTCATTTCACTTAAGCCTCGCAGGTGCCATGTTAATGCAGTTTACCTTCCATCGTCCATGAAGGTAAATTTTTAATAATGCTCATTGACAGAATTTTGATGTCATGTAAATATATCACACGAATACAAGTTTGAGACTTTTTGTGACAAAAAAATTTAAGATAAATGTGTCAGAATGGGTATAGTTTATGCGGTTATGAAAAAAAGACATATAGAGATGGGAAAGAAATAAAAGAAAAAGAGAAAGAAATAAGATAAAGGAAATTAAATTTCTTTTGGGCTATGTTTATTTTGTGGAAAATAATTTTTAGCGTTTGGATCGCTTAAGAAAATGAGTCACGGGATAATGTTTTTCTAATCAATGGAAAACCTACAATTAAAATAAATAAAAAAATCATTTTCTTTTTAAAAATGGAAACTCATTTTTTAAAATAGGACTAGAAATTAGCACTTGGGCATAAGAACCCTCATGTTTATTCCCTAGCTCTTTGCAGTAGGGGTGATCGGGTCGGGGTGGGTGGGGTCTAGACCGGGACCCCGTACTCCGATCCCGTTATAACCGGTTCCTCTTTTTTGGACCCTATACCCAACCCTATTTGTATTGGACCCTATACCCGACCCATCCTGTTTTTCCGATCCAGTTCTAAGGTCAACCCTATTTCCACTGGAACCTGTTTTGCAATCTCCCGATATCCTATACGACTTCTAATTTTATATTAATAAGTGATAAAATAACGTAATCCTCCTAATTTATATTGAAACATTAAGCATTGATAATAAATTAATACATGAACTTTTTGACTAAACAAAAAATTAAGGATCCATAGGGCTAATTATAATAAATAAAATCATAAGGCAAAGAATTAGCAACAAACATGGGTATAATATTAGTCTTATTCCCACAACTAATACTTGAAGTTACTCATTTATGCAAGCATAATTCCTCCTACAAAAGAGAAATTAGGCGAGCCAATCTATGTGATACACAAGAATTTGGCGGCGACAAACACCGTTCGTCCATTTGACGATGCGAGAGGGAGCCGGTGAGGGAGGGAAGCGAGTGAGGAAGAGGAATGAAAAAGGAGGAGTGCTGCACATGTTTGAGAGAGTCAAGAGGAAAAATATCGTGTGATTGCGGGAGTAAGAATAGAAATCGAGAGAAAAAAAAAAGGGTTTTGTACCTCTACTTACAAAATCGGTCTGGGAACCGGTTCCAAAACCGGTCCGAGAATCGGTTTCCGGGTGGGTAATCACTCGGAACCTGTTCCCGAATTGGTTTAAACCGGTTCCAAATTTTAGGAACCGGTTCCTGGACCGGTTTCAATGGGAACCGGTTCTCGACCCTGTTTTTCGGGTGCGCCGATTCGGGAACCGGGTATACCCGGTCCGGTTGCACACCCTTACTTTGTAGCGAGCCTAAGTCTAGATGCCAGATCTACTGAGGTCCATTAAGGCCAAGTACAAGTCAATAAAGGTGGGGCTTGAGACACCAGCACTGGTGCTCGAGTCCTCAAGCATGAGCCTGAGTCCTCATAGGTCGAGCCTTGTAGCCCAGTACCATTGCTTAGCTCATCGGTGCCCTTACTCAAGTCCTTAGAGGTTGAGCCCAAGACCAAAATCTTATCGTGTGGGCCTCAATCCATGGAGGTTTGCCTGGTCTACAAGAGTCAGGCTTGAGAAAAACCCATGCTTGGATTCTCGATGCCAAAGCCCAAGTCAGAGTCCAATGAAATTGGGCCGAGGACATTGGTGTCCATGCTCAAATCTCCCTCAACCGAGTTAGGGTCCATCGAGATCGGGGCCCAAGACCCTAGTACCCATGTCTACGTCCTTAACGCCTAGGCATAAGACCCTAGTGCTTGTGCCTAGTTCCCGACACCCAAGCTCAATACCCCAATGCTCATGTCTAGATCCCCCACGCATGAGCTTAGGTCTATCAAGGCCAAATGCTAAGCACTTGAGCTTAGCGCCTCAGTGCCTATGTCCAGGTCCTTGCACCTAGGTTCAAGTCTTCTACACCCAAGCCTGGGTCACCAATGCCTAGGCTTAGGTCCATTGAGGCTGGCCTCGAGACCTCGACTAACTATGCGTAAGTCACTAGAGCCTAGATGGTATATATCTATTTAGGAAAATCAAATTTAATTTTCCCTTCTAAATGACTGAAAATATTTTATGGGTATTTTTCATATTTCAATTAAATATAGGAAAATATTATTTTTCTAAAAAAATGATTTCCTGAAAAATATTCTCTAGAAAATGTAACATCTTTTGCAGAACAAACGGGGCTAAGTTTAAAATGAGAAACATGGAAAGACGGCGACGCCATCATGTGCTCACCCAGCCAAGTCCAAGCAAGCAAGCTGATCTCCTGTCTTCCCATGGATTTGAAGGGGTGCATTGCTAAGGAGTGCCTTTGCTTGTAAGAGAAGTGCTTCGAGGTCTCATGAAACGGCCAACTCGCAAAAAAAAGATCAGGGATTTTGAGCAATTGCTCGGCCACTTTGGGAGATGAGACGACGATTGTGGGCACGAACCTGAGGCGCAAGTACATGGGGGTCCATATTTTTTAGCCAATTTGTGAAGATCGTGATGAGGATTTTTTTCCCAATAAAAGGAGGTTTCCAAGAATCGGAAACCCTCTTGAACCAGGAGACAATTTCTTCTTGCTCTGTGTTTTCCATAGCAAAGCTCGCAACAGGAGATGAGCAATCAAAGCCAAGGTGAGTGTTATCCATATCCAAACCATAGCAATTGGAGGTGGTTATTTGAAAGGAAGTGTAGTGAAGAGGGTGGTGGGGATAATTCCGGTCCATATACAGAGAAAGATATGACAAGGAGATGGGTGTTTCTAGATTTGCGTGAAATTTATTACCCTTCGTCTTTAGTGGGCTTAATAGTTAAAAAAAAAAAAAAAAAAAAAAAAAAAAAAAAAAAAAAACAATGATCTCATGACGCGGATTGATTTTGTCTATCATATGATTGAGGTGAAGGATTTTTTTTTTTTTTTTTTGGTTCGATTTAAGAAGCCAGTGATTGCGAAATGGGGAAAGAAACACAAATGAAGGAGTCTTCGAGGTGGGAATTTTTTTTTATTTTATTTGATGGCTATGGATAGTAACATTTTCCGATATTTGGACCGTTTAGAAAAATATATCAAAGAAAATATTTTATTTTCTAGTTAACGAATAACCTATACTTAAATTTTTTAAAAAATCATTTTTCCAAAATGAGGCTAGAAATCAATGCTTGAGCACTTGGAACCCAACATTTGTTCTTGGCTCTTTGTAGCAAATTCGAGTCAAGAGGTTGAGGTCAGGTCTATTGAGGCCAAGCTTGAGTCCAAAGAGGCCAAGTTCAAAATCCGGTACCCAAGCTCAGGTCAACAAAGGTGGCGCTTGAGACACTAGCACCCATGCTCGAGTCCTTGATGCCTAAGTGCAGGTCCCGAAAGGCCAAGCCTAATACCTTTGTACCATTACTTGACTCATTGGTGCCCCGACCCAAGTCCATAGAGGCTAAAGCCTGAGGGTTGGGCTCTAGCATGTGCTCCTCAGTCCATGAAGGTTGGCCTTGGCTTTATAGAATTTGGGCTTGAGACCCTAAAACTCATGCCTTCATCGTTGGAACCCAAGCCTGAGTCCAAGTTCAACAAGGCCGGGCCCCGAACACTATTGGCCATGCTCGGATCTCTCACACTTGAGTCGAGGTCCATCGAGGTCGAGGCCCAAGAACCCAATGCCTATGTCTAGGTCACTAACACTTGGGCTCGAGTCCATCAAGACTAGTTCGAGACTCTCAAGCTCGTGCCTTGGTCCCCGACACTTGAACTTGGGACCTTAATGCCCATGCCTTGATCCCCCACGCATGAGCTCAAGCCCATTGAGGCTAGGTGCTAAGCGCTCGAGCTTGGGTGTATCAAACTCAAGCTCGGGACCTTGCTGCTCATGCCTAGGTCCCTGTGCACGAGATTGGGTCCCCTACAACCGAGCTTGGATCACTAGGCCTAGGTCCATTGAGGTCGAATCTAGGACCTCGACCATCCATGTGCAAGTTACCACGGCTTAAATAGTATAGTTTATTTAGGAAAGCCAAATTATATTTTTCTTTCCAAACTTCAAAAAATGCTTTTTGGCTATTTTTTTTTAATTTTAATTTCAACCAAACCTAGGAAAGTGAAAATGATTTCTTAAAAAAAAATTAGAAATGAAATATTTTTCGCAAAACGACGAACTAAATTTAAGATGAGAAATATGGAAACATCATCACGTCATTCATGTCCTCACCAAGCCAGGTCCAAGGTCCAGCCAAGCAAGTCTGTAGCTCGGCACCCAGAATGAGCGGAGGGGCTTTCTCATGCGGTGGCCGGAAGCCCAACCTAGTGAACAGGGCGCTGAACCTTGTTCAGCCTTCCCACTGGATGTCTCATGCATGGGCATCCGGTAATGGTCCTCCAGACCCCCGAAGATCTTGGCTATTTTGTTTCAATTCGACCTTCGATTCTAATTGGTTCTTTTTCGGAATTGGCGAAACCTCTCAGACATCAAACACAATACAATACTCTAAACTGTAGTGAAGAAATTAAAAAGTCCCTAATCTCCACGTGTCTCAAATTCCTTAATTTGAATTTCATTCATAAGGTAATAATACTTCAAAAATCAAGCTAAAACTTCATTACAAATTAGGAGGCAATCCATTTGGTGACTAACACGATGAGACTTCATGATAATATCAGACTTATTTTTGGGAACTCAATCATCCATTGAAAAGTTAGCTCTCTTTCACTCACTCAAACGGATGCAGGCGTGACCACCAAATCTTAGTTCTAGGAGTAGTGAGCCCAAACTCCTCGGTCATGTCAAGCTCGCTCGGTGATATGCCACGAGGAAGGTCCCAATCAAAGCAGTGTACTAGTTGAGCAAGCACAAACCGCACCACGGTCAAGCCAAGCTGCATCCCAGGGCACCCTCGGCGGCCCGCCCCAAACGGTAGGAGCTGAAAATCACGCCCCTTAACGTCCACGCTCGACCCTAAGAATCTTTCAGGTATGAACTCTTCCGGATCATGAGTGGTCCACACTTTTGGATCCCTTCCGATGGACCACACATTCACGATGACTCTCGACTTCGAGGGTATATGGAAGCCGTTCACTGTGCAGTCCTCGGTCGCCTCGTGGGGAAGCAAAAGCGGAGCCACCGGGTGAAGCCTCATGGTCTCCTTGATGACCATGTCTAAGTAGTGCAAGCCCTCTAAATCTAATTCCTCTACTGCTCTGTTCATTCCCACGGCTTTCTCTAGTTCATCTTGGACCTTTTTCATTGCACTAGGATGTCTTACAAGTTCGGTCATTGCCCAGTCTATTGCTGTCGCTGAAGTGTCCATCGATCCTGACAACATGTCCTGCATGTAGAAACATATCGAGATTCACACACACACATATATTTTGCCAGATATCGAGATTCATGATAACAAGTATCTTGATGGCACTTATCAGGCATATTTACAAGAGACTAAGTCATGAATGTTACAAAAAAAAAAAAAAAAAATTAGTGCATTGAAAAGATAAACTTCCTAAATAAGTTACTTAGCAAGCACATTTAAAGAACCTTTCTACAAAAATCAATATGTCAATTGAATCCATCAAGAAAGTACTTATGTGGTCATAAGTACGAAATTCCAATAAGAATATACTTAAGATAATTTAAAAGATAAACAACTTTCTTTTTCATGTCATTTTTATGTTGTATGATGGAAATTATAATCTCAACTAGCTATTCCTTTCACACACGAATCAACTTATTGAAATCCTAATGGAAATATGGACCATGAATCACTCATTAATGAATAATTTTTGTTGTCTCTAGCACTCTTTGTTTCATAGTTGACAAAATATTATTAACCGCTCCCCCTCTGTTGCTTGAAAGAGACAAGCACATGTAATTTAAGGAAGATACAGTAATTTCTCTGTAGTGATCGTTAACTTCTACTTCTTGTATATGACGCACTTTGGCTGACTGGTAGATAGACAACACGGGCTTGTAAGATTCGTGGACACCGTCTGTTCACAACAACGTATGAAGAAGCTAACAAGACTATCTGCTTGGGCAAAATTATATTTAAAACATATATGATGATTATTAATATTGTAATAATTTCATTTCGTGTTAACTATGTACAAGAAATATAGACAAATTATTATTTATTAGAAAATGCCATTAGGACTTGCAGATCTTAGATAAAAGAGAGGATGAGAGGAGGAAACCAATTTACATGCTTCATAAAAAAAATTTCGGGACATAACAGTTGAAAAATTAAAATTCGCCTGAAAAGTTTATTTATGAAGTGAAATGACAGATCTTTTCAGATGTTTCAATATGATGGTCCATATACTAAAATCTCTTTTTATAATTTATCGAATTACCTTGGAATCAATTTTGCTCCCTAATTACTGAACTCAGAACCTCAACTAGTGGGATCCCTGTTCTAATAAATTTTCCACTCCGACGCATGCTTAGATAATTGAGCAGTAGTTAAGGTTCCGGAGATAATCTTTAATCTAGATACAAAAATTGATTAATTACCAGAATAATGGCTTTGATATGGGGCCTGTCGATATGGTACTCTCCCTCGTTCAATCCCATGAAGCCCAACATAACATCCACAAAATCTTTGCTCTCTCCTTCCTCTTTCTTAGACTTCATGTGCTCGTCAATAATCTTCTCAAAGAAGGCATCGAACACTTTGCTCACGGCTTTCATGCGTTTCGTCAACCCCTGAAGATCAAATCGTGCTAAATAAGGAACATAGTCGCCGATGTTCGGTGTCGCACCCAACACCATGCCTTCTTGAATCACGGCCTTGAACCCTCTCTCGTCAAACTCCTTGTCCATGTACTTCTTTCCGAAGACCATTTGACAACTCATATCGGCGCTTAGTGAAGAGATCTTCGCTCAAGTCAATGGCTGTGTGATCGTGAGCCGCGTCTTTGAGAAAATTCACAAGCAAGCCGACCTCCTCTCTTCTCATGGACTTAAAGGAATTGATTTTTGCATTGCTAAGTAGCTCCAAAGTGCACATCTTTCTGATGTTCCTCCAATATGGGCCATACGGCGCGAATGCCAAGCTCCTTTGCTCGTAAGAGATGTGCTTCGAGGCCTCATGAGGTGGCCGGCTCGCGAAAACAAGATCATGGGTCTTAAGGAATTGCTCAGCCACCTCGGGCGATGAGATGATGATCGTGTGCACGAACCCAAGGCGCAAATACATGAGGGGTCCATATTTTTGAGCTAATTTGTGAAGATCATGGTGAGGGTTTTGTCCTAACGAAGGGAGGTTTCCAAGAATTGGATACCCTCTTGGACCAGGAGGCAATTTCTTCTTGCTCTTTGTTTTCCATAGCAAAGCTCGGAATAAGAGATGAGCAATCAAAGCGAAGGTGAGTGTTATCCATATCCAAGCCATTTTGGTGGTGGCTATTTGGAAGGAAGTGGGGTGAAGATGGTGGTGGAGATAAGTTCATAGCATATATAGGTAAAGATATGACAGGGAGATGTGCTAGATTTGTTTCCCATTGCTTTTTAGTGGGCCCTTCTACTAGAATCCGAAGAAATGTCATACACTATATATTAATTAAGATATATTGAAGAGGATTTCAACGCCGTAAAAGATCATCTTTCCTCGCGATGAGGATTGATTTTGTCAATCATATAAATAAAATAAGTGCGTTTAATTTGTATTTTTCCTGAAACGAGAGCGACATGAATGATGGAAGAAGCTAGTGAGATATGGGGGAACATACACAAGGAAGTGATGTAGTCTTTGACGTTAGTAATTTTTTTCATTTTATGTTTATGGATGTTAGGAAACTTTTAGCAATATATGACTAAAATAAATGTGTTTAATCACCCCGAATGCGTGCAAACCTCCCATTCCAAAGAGTGGTAGACGTTGGCCCTGAAGGTTACATTAAATAGGTAAAGAATGATTTGAACACGGAATCCATTCTATCGCATTCAAACCTGACAATGGATTACTTAGCCAATCTAGATATTTTATTTAATGTTAAAATTGTTTCAAGTTTGAACCTAAAACCCAATCCAAGATAAATTATACATAAGCATGGACTTGATTTTCCAGATGCCCCTCGAGCAAGTTTTGGACTTTGAATTTTGATGACTTGGGGGACACGGATATATTCTCTTGACTGAAGCGAGAGTCGGCCAAGGAAAGTTAATTGAAGAAAAAAGTCTCAAATTTGAATTTTATTCCCTGATTCCCCTTGGTCTTGGACTTCCCATATACATATCAAGGGTTTGTCTTTCGTGTGTGTCAAGCTTGCGAGTGTGCGGCAAAGGACGTGGTACTGATATATAGACACCCACACATATAAGGGTTTGTCTTTTGTGTGGGTCAAGCTTCCGGCAAAGGACGTGGCACTGGTAGTTGATGTGCGTAGAAAAGAAGTTCGTCAATTTGTCCTTCATTCGAGAAATTTCGTAAAAATGTAGGGTAGTAAACGTAAAACTACCGACCAATTTATTTCATTATTCTATCTATTTTTTTTTATAGAATTCTTGTGATTGTTGAGAGAGGAATTACGAGATTAAATACTCTATGAGTTGTTGGGTGTAATTGAAGATTGGAAAGTATTAAGAATATTTGAGTGACTCAAGTGTAGTTATAATCTCCGTCGCATCATTTAATTTATGGTAAAATTCTTTATTGTTCTCCCTATAGAAATAGATCAAAGAGTATTCGATTGATTTTCTTAATCTCCGTCGCATCATTTAACACCACTGGTATAAATTTGTGATGGAAACAAAATGACAATATAGAGACTTGTATAAGGATAAAGGAGAAAGAAATAAAATAAAGGCAAATAAAGTTTTTTTAGTGTGCATGTCGAATTAATGGAATGAAGTGAAGGGAAATTTTTTTATGAATGAAGTTTCTAAGTTGATTTATATATATATTATAATTTTCTTGAAAAACAGAATATTTCACTCTATTGCATTGTATATAATAAGTAGTCTATTTTACTACGCATAAAGTATCCCTACATAATTATATTTGTATTTAGATTGAAATTTTAAGAGATTTTCCTTTAATTTTTTTCTTTTATTGGAAAGAATATTAAAATTTAATTTGCAAAAGAAAAGAAGCATTGAATGCATTTAGGGTCTATTTGATAACGTGCTAAACAATATTTGATTCTATTTTTTATTCCCTTGAACAAAAAAAAGAAGAAGAGAAATCCATTTAGTTACTTTTCCGCTCCTGAGAATAGATTTGAAACATAATCAAGAAATAAAAAAAAAAATTTACTTTTTGTTTCTAGAAACAACTTTAGAATCAAGCCCAAAACATTTTTTTTCCTCTTTTATTTTCTTCATTTTCTTTTTCTCTTCCTCCTCTTCTTCTTGTAGCTGGTGGCTGTGGCTGGCTAGACAACGTCTAACGATCTCACTAAAGCCTCACCGGCCCTCGGCAAGCCTCGTTGTGGCTTGGTGAGTTTCCACCGAGGCTAATGATCTCATTAGCTCTCGTTTGGCCAATCGTGGTTGGCGATCGGCTAGAGGAAGAAGAAGAGAATGAAAAAGAAAAAAAGAAAAATGTAATAACGTTATTTAAAAAGTTAAAAGAAATTCCAAGTTATAAAGAAATTTGAGGGCCATACAAAATGCATTTCTATTTTGGAAATAGAAATTTTGAACAGTTACCAAATGCTTTCAAATTGTCACAAACTCATCTAGGGAAAAGAATTTAAGAAAACTATTTATGAGTAGAAATTGTTTCCGAAAATAGAATGGTTACCAAACATACTCTTAATGCCAAAAAGTCACGTTTACTATAATACATTAGATTTATGAAGAATCACAAGGATAAAATAGTCATAAAGATAGAACAAAATTCATTTTTCTTCTTTTCTCTTCTTTGACTAAATATGAAATGATCAAACTCCCTTCATTCCTTTCTTTTCTTTCATAAACATCCAAAAAATAATAAGATCAAACCTTCTTTGTTTTCTTTTCTTTTCTCTCTTGAGCTCATCATCCAAACTTGTTATATTCTCTTCTAATTACTCCATTCAAACTGAGTGTTCATTGCACAAACTTTGAAAATTAGGAACAAAATGTACAAAAAAAAAATAAAAATTAGACGACCAAATGTACAAATGATACAAAATATTGGTTAACATTGTACTTTCTACCGAGAAGTTTCCCTGTTGTTTACTGGGTGTCTAATGATATAAAAATTGAAATTTTCTGCGCAGACCTTGAAAATGTTGGTCGACGCGGATTTGTCGCAAAACCCAAGTTCGATGTACTTTGGAGGTCGCTTTCAGAAACAAAATCCTTGCACTGATCTAGAAGGCTGGGAACTCAAACTCAAATCGAATTGAATCCCGATAGTAGACCTTTTCTTCGACCATGTAAAGAAAACGCCTCGTAATCTAATTCCTCTAATTGTTCATTTTTATCTTTCACGTGCCAACGTGCTTACCTGCACTGGCCTCAACGGGAACTTTCCTAGCTTGAATATACTGAGGTGAGGGAGATACACCTAAACACTAAATTAAAAAGCCGCGTAGTAATGGGTAAAAGTGGAACGCGCTGGATATATCAAACTTGTACATAAGAAATGGCATATCTCATCTACAGTTGAAAAGCGGGGCCAAAGAGAGAGAATTTCTCTGACATTGGTTGTGGCTTTTTCTCTTTTGGTTCACACTTCTCCATCGGAGATTTTGATGACCTTTTTTTTGTCTTCTGAGAGGCCTTGCGTGTTTTTTCTGTTTGTCTTCGAAAGGAATGGGCGGCCATCGTTATGTCTTCTTGTCCGTTCATTGACGCACCGATTCAGGGATTATATCGGTTGTTGTTTCCTTGTTTGGTTAAGGAATCTGCCGACTCCCTGATACTTCCAAACTTTGGAATACGACCAATCATCAAGCAATGTTTTAGCTGAAGAACTATTCTAATTTTACTAAAATGTGGGGCCTCGCGTCCTTTTTTTTTTTTTCTTATGGGCAAGTCGCCAATCGTGTTCCAAACTCTAAAATCATGGATTAGCTATGTTAAAGTACTACAACTCACATGGGCGGCCCTCCATTTATATTCATGTGTGTGTGTTTGTTTCCCTTCACCAATTGGTTTCAGTTTTTAGATTGGAAATTGTAACATGATATTGGAGACAATTCTTGTTCTAGTTCATTTCACATGCGCAGTTTCTCGTTTGTCAAATTTTATGTGTCCTTCCTAATCTGGCTTGCACATCAAAGGGGGTCACAGAGTATTTCACATAACTTGTCTATGAGATTTATATACTCTTTCTAGACATGCAGTTTATCTCCACCTATCAATGTTCCATACATCGGGACTGATCAGATCGAGCAAATGGTGAATTACAATCTGAACCTCTAATCACATAAGTCAGTTGGCCCATTCCAACATCTATACATGACATTCGGAGTTTCCATGATTTGGCCTCATTTGTTCATCGCTTCATCAAGCATTTCAACATCATTATTTCACCTATCATCAGTTGCTTAAGGGAGGGGAGTTTCAAGTGGACCAAAGAGGCACACCAAAGTTTCTAGCTCCTTAAAAAGAAGGTAACTATGCTCCTATTTTTGCGCTTCCAAATTTTAATAATGTTCTCGAAGTTGATTGTGATACTTCTAATGTGGGAATTGGTGTGGTTCTTAGCCAAGAAGGAAAACCTATTGAATAATTTCCATAAGAATTACTCTACCTACATAAGGATTTTTATGCTATTATTAGAGATTTGGATCAATGTCAACATTATTTGTTTTTCAATCAGTTCTCTATGGATCATTAAGCCTTGAAGTACGTAAATACTTAACATAGGCAAAACAATCAGCATGCCAAGTGGATAGAGTTTCTACAAGGTTTCACTTTTCTTACCATACATAAAGGCAGAGCTTGTAATCAAGTGGCAGATACATTAAGCCACCCTCAGTCCTTGCCATCCACAATGCAAGTGAAGGCCTTAGGCTTTGACATGATCAATGAACTTTATGAAGAAGATATGGACTTTGGAAAGATTTGCAAAGATCGTTCAAAGGATCCAAATTAGCAATTCTTGTTGTAGGATGGATTCTGTTCAAGAATAATTGTTTGTGCATACTAAGAAGTTCTCTAAGGGAAGCCATTATCAATGAAGCCCATGGTAGAGAATCAGCCAGCCATTTTGGAAGGGACAAGACACTCTCTCTTGTCAAAGAAAATTTTTATTGGCCTCAAATGGAGAAAGATGTTATAGAACATGTAAAGTGATGCAGAACTTTGCGCGTTGCCAAAAGCCATGCTTGAAACATTGGCTTATACACTCCATTACTAGTACCAGCGGCTCCTTGGGAAGATGTGAGCCAAGATTTTGTGGTTGGTTTAGCTCGGATACAAAGGAGTAAAGACTCAATTATTATGGTCATTGATCGATTCTCCAGAATGGTGCACTTTGTACCATGTAACAAGACTTTGGATGTTGCTTATGTGTCGAATCTTTACTTGCAAGAGATTGTGAAATTCATGGTATTCCAAAGACAATGACATTTGTTTGGGATTTAAAATTCATGTCATTTAGTGCACACTTTGGAATAAGCTAGGCACAATGCTTCAATTTAGCTCTTCTTTTCGTCCCCCAAATCAATGGGCAAACTGAAGTTGTTAATTGGAGTTTGGGAATGTTTTGAGGAGCTTAATTGGAAGTAATTTGCATCAATGGGACCTCTCTTTTGCTCAAGCTAAATATGTTTACAACTGGTCTTCAAGCCTAACAATCGGAAAAAGTCCTTTTGAGTAGGGGTGAGCATGGTCCGGGTTGGGCCGATGCACCCTCTAACCCTAGGACAAACCCACACAATGTTGGTCCTCATTTTTTGGGACCGAGGACCGACCCTATTGTGCCAAGGACCGAGAACCAGATTGACCCATGGGTTCATCCAGTTCTAGGGTCAACTAGGGACCAACCGATAATTTTTTTGTTTCATTTTTTATCTTCGTAAAAAGGCAAACCTACCATTTCAAATTGCATATCCATCGACAATGCGGTGTTGTACAACCATACTATAAATACTAGTACATATTCAATAAATTTAAGATAAGGCAACCATAGAAATTTCGCACCTACTAAAAGCAAGAAACTAGAAAAAACGATTAAGACCACTCATAGAGATATAAGACAAGATGGGAAATTGAGCAGTGAGCAGGGAAGTTGAGTGGCGATTGGGGAAGTTGCTTCTTTTGATTTTGGCAAATTGAAGACTAAGAGGACAAAAAAGACAAAAGAGGATGAGTACTTGAGGAGGATGCCTTGAGGAGCCGTTTAGGATGCCGTGAGAAGTTGTTTAATGCTTTTGACACCATTTGACTTAGGGTTTTCTCTTTAGAATATATAAAAAAATTATAAATAATATATTAGATATATAATATATCTTAGTCAGGGTTGGTCTGGACCTTAAATTCTCAAGACCAAGAACCAACTCGCACAGTGCTTTGGCCAAGAATCCCAAGACTAAGGACCGACCCAATCTCTTTGGGAACTGGACAAGGACCGGTAAGGTTGGGTCGATCCAGGTTGATCCAGGGTTAATCTTGGATTGATGCTCAGCCCTACTTTTGAGGTTATGTATGGGAAAAATCTTATTAGTCCATTAGACATAGCTCCACTTCCCATCTCTAACATTTTAGTGGAGATGCTGAGGGACACTCCAACTATCTAAATAAGTTTCATGAGTAAATTCGGGAAAGGATCATAAGATACAATGCAAAGTGCCAAGTTAGAGCAAACCAACATTGAAAATCAGAAGCTTCTATTTGGTTTGGCCTCATCTTAGGAAGGAAAAATTTCCTCAAGCTCATCATGGGAAGCTGAAACCCACGGCCATAGACCTTTCAAAGTTTTGCAAATGAACGGTGACAACGCCTACAAAATTGATCTATTTAAGCTATTAATAAATGCGTTGTTTATTATTTAAATATTTTAACATAGATTTCAATGACACTAGTAGGTCAGGCAAGCCTCCAACAGGAATTGATTATAATGATCGCACCGCACTAGACCAATCCTCGCTGTGTGCTTCCCTGTCCGATGCCAAGCCAGCCTCAACGAAGCTCCACCCAGCACCGACAACCACTCACTGAGCTCCTGCAACATTTTCCAGCAAGCACCAACCTTCTGCTGCTGCATCCAACTCACCCTTAAAGCCCTCCCATCGTGTCTAGCTTGCCGACGAAGACCTGGCAGTCATTGGACTTGACGGCCGCACCTCCGCCTCGCATCGACTTTTACTTAGGTAAACCCTTAATTGAGGTAGGTCAAGTTCATGCAATTTCACGCGGTTATTTAATTTTATAGAGTTTTAATGCATGTTATTTGATAGTTGGACCTTAGGTTATCACATCAATATTTTGATTATTCGTTTGCATTAATTAAGGTGTGTTAGGGCATCCGACCTTAGAGGCTAAAGGTCGGGCCCCTAACATGTCGTCTCATGTGTGATTTATATCATATTTTGTTCGGTTTGATTTATTGAATAGAATTTAATTGCTTTGAAATAATATATCATTGATTTAATAAATTTTGGGTACGACATATATTTTAATGCATCATGAGATTTTATGCATATATCACATTTTATATGTCTCTTGCATGTTTAGAATTTAGGGTCATAATTTATGTCAAGGATAATGCATATAATTCTATAATTCATATGGATTTAGGATAATTTATAGTTTTTATTAATAAAAAAATCAAATAAAAATGTCATTCAAGTTGTATAGATTGCATATAGGATTAATTAGTTCATATATGCATGTCACATATTGCACGTCATTTAGTGAGTCACATGCTTTAGGGTCAATATATTCAAAATCACCTTATGTAGATAAATTTAATTAATAAATGCATCTCATGCATTATTCATGTTATTTTGCTTAAAATAAATACCACAAGGAATCAGCATTGCATCGTCAAGTCACTATCTTTTGAATAAAAGTCATTAGATCATGTCTAATGTCCTAGGTCTAGTATTTTATTTCTTTAATAAATGAAAACACAAAAATAAGCCCACAGAGTTCAAATAATAGCATTAATTTATGAATAATCCTACCTCGTGTCGTTAGCTATCGCATATAGGTTGCATTTGATTAACATAGCATATATGTCATTTCGACCTTGGATTCAAATTGGTTCTGTCTCGGATTTGGCTGAATCTCAGAGACAACAAACAAAACACAATGCTCTGAACGGTGAAGAAATTAAGAAGTCTGATCTCCAAATGACCCAAAATCCTGTAGTGAATTTTAATCGTGGGACAATAATACTTTGAAAATCAAGCAAACATTAAATAACAAATTCGTAGGCAATCCATTTGGTATAAAAACTAACACCACTTGATATAAAGTTTAACACCATGAAACTTCCTGATAAGATCATATTTATTTTTGGAACTCAATCGTCCATTGAAAAAAAAAGTCAACTTTCTTTCACTCATTTGAACGGTACCTAGATGTGACTACCAAATGCTTGGCTTTAGGAATAGTGAGCACAAACTCCTTAGTCATGTCAAGCTCGCTCGGTGACATGAAGCTAGGAAGCTCCCAGTCAAAGCAGCGCATGAGCTGAGCAATTACGAATCGCACCATGGTCAAGTCGAGCTGCATCCCAGGGTGCCCTCAGTGGCCTGTTCCGAACGGCAGGAGCTGAAAGTCACGCCCCTTGACATCCACGCTCGACGTAAGAATCTTTCAGGCATGAACTCTTTCGGGTCATGAGTGGTCAACACTTTCGGGTCCCTTCCGATGGACCACTCATTCACGATGAACCTCGACTTGTGGAAGCCGTTTACCGTGCAGTCCTCGGTCGCCTCGTGGGGAAGCAAAAGCGGAGCCACCGGGTCAACCCTCATGGTCTCCTTGATGACAATGTCTAAATCGTCCAAGCTCTCTAACCGCTCTATTCAGCCACGACTTTCTCTAATTATTCTTGGAGCTTTTTCATTGCCCTAGGATGTTTTTATAAGTTCGGCCATTGCCTACTCTGTTGCTGTCATCGAGTGTCCATTGAACCCACCAACATGTCCTTCACGAAGAAATATATCGAGATTCATATTAGCAAGTATATCGATTGTATTTATCAAGCATATTTATAATAGAATAAGCTATGCATGTGATGAGAAAAACCCATGCATTGAAAATATAAACTTTATACCATCAATTACTCAACAAGCGTATGGAGCACCTTTTTAACAAAATCAATAGGTTAATTGAACCCATCGGGAAAATACTTATGACATTTCCCTAAGTGTGATCTCTACTAGGAATAAAACTTTATAGAAAAGATAAAAAAAAGTTAATTTTCTTCATGAAATATTGGGTATGCGACGGTGGTAATTATTATTGCAACTAGCTAATCCTACATGAATTAACTTATTAAAACCCTATTTGAAATATGGACCATGAATCACTCAATAATGAATAGATTTTGTTGTCTCTAGCACTTACTGTTTCGGAGTTGAAAAACTCGGTCGACCAACTCAGCCTTAGGTGCTCGAAAGAGACAGGCACGTGAAGTATGTATTTCAAGAAAGAGACGATGCTCTATCGTTATCCTTGTCGTCTACTTCGCGTATAAGAGCCACGTGGTTGATTGGTAGATAGACAACGCAGAGGCTTACGAGATTCAGGGACACCGTCCGTTCACAAGAACATATGAAGAAGCTAGCAACACTATGTCGTAACTTATGTGCACGAACCCGAGGCGCAAGTACTTGAGGGGTCCATATTTTTTAGCTAATTTGTGAAGATCATGGTGAGGGTTTTGTCCTAACAAAGGGAGGTTTCCAAGAATCGGATACCCTCTTGGACCAGGAGGCAATATCTTCTTGCTCTTTGTTTTCCATAACAAAGCTCGCAATAACAGGTGAGCAATCAAAGCGAAGGTGAGTGTTATCCATATCCGAGCCATTTTGGTGGTGGCTATTTGGAAGGAAGTGGGGGTGAAGATGGTGGTGGAGATAAGTTCATTGCATAGATAGGTAAAGATATGACAGGGAGATGTGCTAGATTTGTTTCCCATTGCACCCTTCTACTAGAATCCGAAGAAATGTCATACACTATATATTAATTAAGATATACTGAAGACTATTTCAACATCGTAAAACAAACATCTTTCCTCGCGACGAGGATTGATTTTGTCAATCAAATAAATAAAACAAGCACGTTTAATTTTTTTTTCCCTGAAACGAGAGTGACATGAATGATGGAAGAAGCTAGTGATTGCGAAATGGGGGACCATACACAAGGAAGTGATGTAGTCTTCGACGTTAGTAATTTTTCTTCATTTTATTTTTATGGATTTTAGGAAACTTTTAGCAATGTATGACTAAAATAAATGTATTTAACCTCCCCAAATGCATGCAAACCTCCCATTCCGAAGAGTGATAGACGTTAGCCTTGGAGGTTACATTAAATAAGTAAAGAATGATTTGAACATGGGATCCATTCTATCGCATTCAAACCTGACAATGGATTACTTAACCAATCTAGATATTTTATTTAATGTTAAAATTGTTTCAAGTTTGAACCTAAAACCCAATCCAAGATAAATTATAGATAAGCATGGACTTGATTTTCCAGATGCCCCTCGAGCAAGTTTTGGACTTTGAATTTTGATGACTTGGGGGACACGGATATATTCTCTTGACTGAAGCGAGAGTCGGCCAAGGAAAGTTAATTGAAGAAAAAAGTCTCAAATTTGAACTTTATTCCCAGGGGTTTGTCTTTTGTGTGTGTCAAGCTTGCAAGTGTGCGGCAAAGGACGTGGTACTGGTTGTTGATGTGCGTGTATATATATATATCAAGGGTTTGTCTTTTGTGTGGGTCAAGCTTGCAAGTGTCCGGCAAAGGACGTGGTACTGGTAGTTGTGCGTAGAAAGGAAGTTCTTGAATTTGTCCTTCATTCGAGAAATTTCGTAAAAATGTGGTATAGTAAACGTAAAACTACCGTCCAATTTATTTCATTATTCCACCTATTTTTTTTTATAGAATTCTTGTGATTGTTGAGAGAGGAATTATGAGATTAAATACTGTATGAGTTGTTGGGTGTAATTGAAGATTGGAAAGCATTAAGAATATTTGAGTGACTCGAGGGTAGTTATAATCTCCATCGCATCATTTAATTTATGGTAAAATTCTTTATTTTTCTCCCTATAGACATAGATCACATAGTATTCGATTGATTTTCTTATTCTGTCTATTTTACTATTTCATTGCTTGTTTCTGCAACATTTAACATCGCTGGTATAAATCTATAAGTGCATAGCATTAAATACAACCATATGGAATGATTTATATGGCGTGACGGAAACAAAATGGCAATATAGAGATTTGTCTAAGGATAAAGGAGAAAGAAATAAAATAAAGGCAAATAAAGTTTTTTTAGTGTGCATGTCGAATTAATGGAATGAAGTGAAGGGAAATTTTTTTATGAATAGAATTTCTAAATTGATATATATATATATATATATATATATATTATAATTTTCTTGAAAAACAGAATATTTCACTCATCGCATTGTATATAATGAGTAGTCTATTTTACTACACATAAAGTGTCCCTACATAATTATATTTGTATTTAGATTGAAATTTTAAGAGATTTTCCTTTAAATTTTTCTTTTATTGGAAAGAATATTAGAATTTAATTTGCAAAAGAAAAGAAACATTGAATGCATTTAGGGTCTATTTGATAACGTGCTAAATAGTGTTTAATTTATTTTTTATTCCCGGAAAAAAAATAGAAATCCATTTAATTAATTTTTTATTTCCGGGAATAGATTTGAAATAGAATCAAGAAGTAAAAAAATTTACTTATTTGTTCCTAGAAAAAAAACTTCAGAATCAAGGCCAAACCATTTTTTTTTTCTCTTTTATTTTCTTTGTTTTATTTTTTTGTTTTCTCTTCTTCTTCTTCTTCTTCTTCTTCTTCTTCTTCTTCTTCTTCTTCTTCTTCTTGTAGTCGGTGGCTGTGGTTGGCTAGACAAGGTTTGATGATCTTACTAGAGCCTCACTAGCCCTCAGCAAGCCTCGTTGTGGCTTGGCAAGTTTCCCTCGAGGTGAATGACCTCGTTAGCTCTCGTTTGGCCAATTGTGGTTAGCGATTGGCTAGAGGAAGAAGAAGAGAAGGAAACATTAAAAAAAGGAAAAAAAGAAAAAAATGTAATAACGTTATTTAAAAAATTAAAAGAAATGCCGAGTTATAAAAAAATTTTAGGGTCATACAAAACACATTTCTATTTTGGAAATAGAAATTTTGAACAATTACCAAATGATTTAAAATGGTCATGAACTCATCTAGGGAACAAAATTTAAGAAAACTATTTATGAGTAGAAATTGTTCCTGAAAATAGAATAATTACCAAACATACCCTTAATGTCACAAAGTCATGTTTACTATAATACATTAGATTTATGAAGAATCACAAGGATAAAATAGTCATAGAGATATAACAAAATTCATTTTCCTTCTTTTCTCTTCTTTTACTAAATATGAAATGATCAAACTCCCTTCATTCCTTTCTTTTCTTTCATGAACATCCAAACAATAATAAGATCAAACCTTCTTTCTTTTCTTTTCTTTTCTCTCTTGAGCTCATCATCCAAACTTTTTATATTCTCTTCTAATTACTCCATTCAAACTGAGTGTTCTTTGCACAAACTTTGAAAATTAGGAACAAAATGTACAAAAAAAAATAAAATAATAATTACACGACCGAATGGTACAAATTATACCAAATATTGGTTAACATTGTACTTATTTCTACCGAGAAGTTTCCCTGTTGTTTACCGGGTTTCTAATGATATGACAATTGAAATTTTCTGCGCAGACCTTGAAAATGTTGGTCGACGCAGATTTGTCACAAAACCCAAGTTCGATGTACTTTGGAGGTCGCTTTCAGAAGCAAAATCCTTGCACTGATCTCGGATGCTGGGAACTCAAAACTCAAATCGAATTGAATCCCTATGGAAGACCTTTTCTTTGACCATGTAAAGAAAACTCCTCGTAATCTAATTCCTCTAATTGTTAATTTTTATCTTTCACGTGCCAACGTGCTTACCTGCACTGGCCTCAACGGGAACTTTCCTGGCTTGAATATACTGAGTTGAGGGAGATTCACCTATACACTAAATTAAAAAGCCGCGTAGTAATGGGTAAAAGTGGAACGCGCTGTATGTATCAAACTTGTACATAAGAAATGGCATATCTCATCTACAGTTGAAAAGCGGGGCCAAAGAGAGAGAATTTCTCTGACATTGGTTGTGGCTTTTTCTCTTTTGGTTCACACTCCTCCATCGGAGATTTTGATGACTTCTTTTTGTCTTCCGAGAGGCCTTGCGTGTTTTTTCTGTTTGTCTTCGAAAGGAATGGGCGGCCGTCGTCATGTCTTCTTGTCCGTTCATTGACGCACCGATTGAGGGATTATGTCAGTTGTTTCCTTGGTTTGGTTAAGGAATCTGCCGACTCCCTGATACTTCCAAACTTTGGAATTCGACCAATCATCAAGCAATGTTTTAGCTGAAGGACTATTCTAATTTTAGTAAAATCTGGGGCACTCGCGTCCTTTTATTTTTTTCTTATAGGTAAGTTGCCAATCGTGTTCCAAACTCTAAAATAATGGATTAGCTATGTTAAAGTACTACACCTCACAGGGGTGGCCCTAAATTTATATTCTTGTGTGTGTGTTCGTTTCCCTTCACTGATTGATTTCAGTTTTTAGATCGGAATTGTAACATGATATTAGAAATAAATCTTGTTCTAGTTCATTTCATAGGTGCAACTTCTCGTTTGTCAAATTTTGTGCCGTTTCTAATCTGACTTGCACATCAAAGGGGGTGACAGAGTATCTCACATAACTTGTCTATGAGATTTATATACTCTTTCTAGATATGCGGTTTATCTCCACCTATCAATGTTCCATACTTGGAACTGATCAGACCGAGCTAAAGGTGAATTACAATCTGAACCTCTAATCACATATGTCAGCTTATCATTGAGAGAGTAATGCCAGAACTACAATCAATCCTTTGAGGGTAATAATCACATGCATTATTGGTCTGGAAAGCCTGATTTCTTAATTGTCGTAGCTTCTGTGGAGCATCGAACCTGGTCCAAAGACAGCTCATGTCCCATAAATAGAGCGAGCTTTAGTGACTCGTGTCTTGTCATTTTTGATCCAATAGACCAGCGTCAGACCAGTTTTAATGGCGTCGCATGCTCTTTTGTACGAGTTAATAGATGCGATGTGCTTTCTCTAGGAGGAATTATCAACTTCTGGAATAATATTTGATTTGACCTTAGTAAATGCTAAACCTCAAGTGGTTGGAAAATCCTTCACTGATTCTAACTGCATCATTAATAGCCGAAAAAAGCTGAGGAGAAGGGAGAGCGATGTCTTAAATTCTCGTCATTTAACGATGACAAAATGTACACATGGGATTTATAGTTCTTTTATCATATCAATGGAGTACCAAAAAAATATAATGAGCACAAACATACATAAGTTGGAAAAATACACTTATAAAAGCATTGATTATGCATAACACAAAAATAATTAGTGCCTTAAAAATTGCAAAGTTTTTTCAATTAGTTTCTTAACAAGTGTCATAGAGGTTCTTATCGGGACACTCATTAACAAAATCTATAACATTATAGCAAACTTCGCATTTATCTTGGTAACAGGTGGATCCCGAATCACATAAACTTGGGTTTGTAGGTCCGGTCTGGGTGGGTGGTTCCATATTTCAAATTAGGAACCGGACTAGTTCCTTAGGAACAACCAGTTTTGGCGACACCTAAATTTTGGCGACCCAGTTATTTATTTATTGCATTAAGAAATTAGGGATTAATTTTTAACCCCTATAATAAATAGAATTAAGTTGCATAGCATATAGTTTTAGGAGCATTTTTTTTTATCTACATTGGGCTAGTGATAGATGGGTTTGATTTGGTGGTTTTGAACTTTAATTTGGCAAGTCGGACTAAGCCCACGAAGAGAGCAAATTGGCCCAAGCCTGTATCCTCGATGAGATATTACGAACTCATCTTTGCGAGAACTCAAATTTGAGAAAAATCCTATCGCAATTTTGAATCTTTGGTAATATGTGATAAAATCGGTGGAGAATATTCATGTTTGCAAAGGAAATTTAGAAGAGATGTGGAAAATAAAAAGAAATATTGCATTCGGAAAAAATCTTCGTGGATGTTGATTTGAAGAAGAAAATAAAACCCTAATCCTTGGCCTATAAAAGGGGTTGCACTATACAAAGAAGGGGGCCACACATTGAATATATGGCCGCATAAAGGGGGGTTTTATTTTTCGAGGCTTTTTCTCGGTTTTCTCGGTAAAAAAAATTCAACACAAAAAAAGGGGGTAAGTACACTATCAGTGCCAAAAGTTGTATACGGCTCTCACTTTGGTGCCAAAAGTTTCCGTCGGATCACTTAAGTGCCAAATCGGGAAAAAAAAAAAACAATCACTTTGGTGCAATTGGCGAGAGATTTCAGCCAAAATGATTACGTGACTTTTATATTTTAAAAAAAAAAGTCGACGTAGCTTAAGATTGTCCACGGTGGATGGCATAAAACGACGCCATTTTCCTTTCTTCATAAGAAACAACGTCGTTTTATAGCATTCCACGTGGATTCACGTAAGAAACGACGCCGCATTGCTCTACGGCCAAAAACGGTGTCGCTGAAGAGGGAGTAAAATAGGGTTCTTATATGATTCTCGCTCGACGCCGACCGTACCTCGCTCACCCACCGTCGTTTGGTCGCACACCGTCGTCGACCATCGCTGTAGTTGCGCTGTTGTTCACGGTCATTCGCTAGCTGAGTCCCCAACTCTCGCTTACTCAGGTTTGTCATGTTCTCTACGTGGGTCAATTTAGTGAAAAATTTAGGGTTTTGACGAGCAAGTTAGGGCGTGGAGGGCAAATTGAGGGCTCGGCTCAGGGGGAAAGTGGTGGGGAAAGTAGTGGGGATCTCACTTTTATGGGGACTGAATAGAAAAATTGAGGGTTTCATTGTTCGTTCGCTTTCTTTTGTGGGGACCGAATAGAAAAATAGGGCATGGAGGGGAAAATGGGGGCTCGACTCGGAGGGAAAAGTGGTGTGACCTTATTTTGTTTAATTAATTGGACTACTTCTGTGGGGGACCGAATGTGATTGAATTGAAAAATGAGTGGGGACCTCACTTTATTTATTCAATTCGGTTTCCTTTGTTTTTGTAAAGGCACCGAATTGAATAAATTGGTTGCATTTGTTTCTTGACAATAAAATGACAAGGACTTGCATGTGAAGTTGTTGATTCTGTCATGTGGTCCCAAAAAGTAATGACTTTTTCATGTGAAGTTGATTCTGTCATGTGGTCCCAAAAAGTAATGACTTTTTTTTTTCATTGGGTGCAGCATCGACATAGACGAGAATCAGGTATGCGTCATTGTTTGCTATGGTGGAGAGTTTGTTATTGACACCGAGGATTGAGAATATACTGGTGGAAATGAAGGTACTATCTATGTCAATGTTCGAGAAGCCATCATATATTGATTTTCTGAGGGATGTGTATTTTTTATGATGCAAAGTGCAAAAATTACATTACTGTGTTCCTAGAAAGAAATTGAAGGATAGCTTGAGATTTTTTAATGACAATAATGGTATTAAAGATATCATTTACTATTATCTTCACGGCGAAGAAATTAGGGTATATGTTGAGTATTATAGTGAGGATGAGGATGAGGATGAGGATGGGGATGGGGATGAGTAGACCACCACTGAAAGAGGAGAAGTGAGGGATCCTATTCAAGCGAGTAATCAGGTTGGGGATGACTTTAGGTTAGATGAAGGGAAAAATGAGAGGGAGAGAAGTCATATTGATAGAGATGAACAAACAGGGAGATGTCCTGAAATCTTGGGTGAAGATGTGGGCGTTGAAGACTTCATTGGATTAGAATGAGAAATTGCTATATTCAGTGAATTGGAAGATGAATATTTGGCTTCAGTCAGTTTCCCAAGTGACGAAGATGATGATGAACTTGCACAATCAAGACAAAAGCAAAGGGAATTTCTCAAAAAAAAAGTTGCAGTTTCAGCAAAGAGGCCCGAGCCAGTAAATAGGGATGGACCTTTAGCTGAAGGTAATAGAAGTGAAGATGAAGAAAGCTACGACGATGAAGTTGCTGGTTCGGAGAATGAGCTTGACAATGATGATGAAGAACTTACTTGTCGAAGAAAAAGTAAGTACCCTTGCTATGATCTGACTGTTGATAAACCTGTTTTGTCTATGGGCATGAGATTTGACGATGCGAAACAGTTCAAAGAAGCTGTTGCGAAGAACTCCATTAGTGAATAGAGAAGCGTTGACTTCATTAGAAACACGAAGGAATTTGTGAGAATTAAGTGCTCACAATCAAATTATTCATGGAAGCTCTATGATGCGTTGACTAAGAATAGGTCATTCCAGATTAGGTCATTCTAGGAAGAGCATACTTGTCCAATTATCTTTAACAATAAAAGGGTAACAAGTGTGTGGTTATCGAAGCATTTTTTCAATACTATCAAAGCAATGCTTGAGATCAAGAGTCCTCAATTTCAATTGTTAGTGAAGGAGCAATTAGGGGTTAATGTGTCAAGGAATCAATGCAAGAGAGCTAAGATGAGGGTGATGAAAATATTGATGGGTGGGTACAAGGAAGAATATGCATAGGTATGAGATTATGCTGGCGAATGCATGTTTCAAAACCCATCTAGTAGGATATATATAGAGGTTGTGGAGAGGTACTTCCTGATCTTGGGCCTAGATTTGATAGATTTTATGTCTATTTTAATGCATGCAAACGGGGCTTCTTGGCTGGTTATGGAAGAGTTATAGGATTGGATGGATGCTTTCTAAAGGGTTTATGCAAGGGGGAGTTGTTAGCTGTTTTGGAGAGAGATGCCAATAATCAAATGTTTACGATAACTTGGGCGATGGTGAAGATAGAGAACAAGGATATTTAGTCTTGGTTACTAAAAAATTTAATGGCTGACCTTGAGATAACCGATAGGAGAGGATGGACATTCATGAGTGACCAATATAAGGTAATTCCATTGTCAATTAATTCATTCCCTTTTAATATTAATCACTTGCATATTTTTCCTAACTTGTATTTATTAGTTTGAATTTTTGTAGGGACTTATTCTTGCATTGGTAGAGTTGATGTCACATGTTGAGCATAGAATGTGCGCGAGGCACATATATGCAAACTAGTCAAGGAACTTCAAAGGAGATAGGCTGTAGAAGCAGTTCTGGCAGATAACGAAGAGTACCGACATGGTTGATTTTAGATTAGCCAAACAAGGATTGTTGCAGCTGATAAAGGAAGGTTTTGATGCACTCTTCCAAACAGAAGCTAAGCACTGGTGTCGGGCCTTCTTTAGCGAAGAGTTCAAATGCGATATCATTGATAACAACCTCAGTGAAGCTTTCAATGGTAGAATTTTAAAGGCTAGGTGCAAACCAATCATCAACATGCTTGATGATATTCGAGTTATGGTTATGACTAGACTGCATAGGTAAAGAGATGAGGTTACGAAATGGACTAGAGACTGTGGCCCTAGAATTGAGAAGAGATTGGATGCAAACATTGCTGCTAGTAGGTTCTGCCATCCAGTTTGGAATGGAGATAATGGATATGAGATTATTCAAAATCAGAATAAGTATGTTGTCAACTTGGATAAAAGAAAGTGTTCATGTTGACCTTAGCAATTGAATGGAATTCCCTGTGCCTATGCCATTTGTGCTATTCAGATGAAGCAAAAAAACCCAAATGATTACCTACATGATTGGTACAAAAAAAAAAACTCATACCTTGCTTCATACCAATTCATGATGCAGCCTATCAGAAGCATCAAATTTTGGGAGCCAACAAATCATGAAAGCCCTCTATCATTGATAACAACCTCAGTGAAGGTTTCAATGGCAGAATTTTAGAGGCTAGGTGCAAACCAATCATGGTAATTTGGATGAAGAAGTATATATGGAACTTCTATAGGGTTTATGCAGATAAGCGGACTCTCAAGTATGTCGTTTACGTAAATCCTTATATGGGCTTAAACAAGCATCCATATAATGGTACGCCAAATTCACTACTGCCCTAACTAATATAGGTTTTCACCTTTTTGAACATGATTATGCTTTGTTTACATGGACATTAGGGAACTCATTGATCTATTTGCTAATATATATTGATGATATACCTATCATAGGCAATAATGATTCCTATGTTGCAAACTTCAAAGAATATTTGCACTCCACCTTTCACATCAAAGATTTGGGACCACCCAAATATTTTCTTGGCATTGAAATAGCTTGGTTTGATAAAGGAATCAACCTTAGTAAGAGAAAATTCATCTTGGAAATTATTTCTG
Source organism: Eucalyptus marginata (assembly GCA_014182565.1). Lineage (NCBI taxonomy): Eukaryota > Viridiplantae > Streptophyta > Magnoliopsida > Myrtales > Myrtaceae > Eucalyptus > Eucalyptus marginata. The sequence goes on from CM024593.1 coordinate 4,737,539, forward strand.
AAGTAGGATTACCAGGTTGCAAACCACTTGTCATACTAATAGAATAGAATGCCAAGTTGACGACCCTCAGGTATGATCCACATTCCTCTTCACCTATCGATGATTCGTTGCTTAAAGATCCATCAAGATATCATTGTCTTGTCGGGAAGCTAATATATGTTACCATGACAAGACCGGACATTTGTTAGGCAGTACAAATATTTAGCTAGTTCATGCACAGCTTGAAATAGTCTCATATGAATGTAGTCCTAAATGTTGTAAAATATTTAAAGGGATGTCCAGGACCTGGTATATTCTTGTCTCGTGACTACATCATGCAGATGATAGCTCACTGTGATACAGATTATGCTACTTGCCTAATTACCGGGAGATCCGTCATTGGCTTTTGCATCAAATTGGAAAATTCATTGATCTCATGGAAGATGAAGAAGCTATCGATTGTATCACTATCTTAAGCCAAATTGGAGTATCGAGCCATGGCTAAAACTACATGCGAAGTAGTTTGGATATGAGAACTACTCTCAGACCTTGGAATATAGGTTGATGGACCAAGTGAGTTGTTTTGTGACAATGATGCTACACTCAAATTGGCAGCAAATCTGATTTTCCACAAGAGAATGAAGCATAAAGAAGTTGATTGCCATTTCATTCGAGACAAGATCAAAGGAGTCCTTATAACAAGAGGAATTGGAACTGTAGAGTAACTTGTGGACATCTTCACCAAGCCACTATGCTAAAGACAACATAAGTACCTACTAAACAAGCTAGGTGTTCACAACATATATAGGTTACCAGTTTGAGGGGGAGTGTTGGAGATATGGTTGGATATTGTCGAAGATACCGAATGCAACATTGATCTTGATTATGATTCTAATTGATTCAGTCAAATCGGAGGATACTTTAGAGAATAGGAAATTGTGATTCTTGTATATTATTTCCTGTTTTATCTTTTTGTCCTTACAATATAAATAGGTCAATGTATTTGTATACAAATCAAAACATACAATATAAAATTTCCTCCATTTGTTCTTCGTTTTGTATCAATTTAGCCTAGCCCATAATTCTCTCTATGGTTGAAAATCACATGTGAGGTGCATGAGGAGTGCTAAATTAGGAAATACTACATTATTTGACCAAATTTGGAAGGAATAAGACTATTATCGTTGAGAATTCTAATTATATGAAGATAATTAGAGGGTGACATCCTAATTTCCTAAGGTGAGAGGATTACTAATTTTTCTTTGAGCTAAACTAAGAAAGTGGTATTTCTCATTCTTGCAAGGGAACCCTAAACCTTGGTCTATCTAAGCACGTTATGGAACGTTCACAAAACAAGGGGCTCACATACGCTATATGCAATACAAACAAGAGAATATCATTCTCTCTCCTGCGGCCTCTACTCGCACGTCCGTAGGGCTCCAGCTACAGGCCGGCTTCGCAACACCAAATCGCAACCCACAACACCTCCAACGCTCCCTTTGACGACTCCCTGCTGGCAACCGGCATCCTCAACAACCCCTATTCCGTCTCGTCGAGCCTCTTGTAGCCTTGGCGTGCCAACCATAGAGACGCAGCTGCCCTCCACCATGATCCCAGGCATACCCATAGCTCTAAAGTGCCTTTCCAATCCAGCCATCGGCCCTCCAAACGTAACCAGTATCTTCGACGAGTTTTTCCTGCAGGTTTCCCACCGTCTGCATTGCTCCACTAGCATCTAGATTGTTAGAATATAAAATCACATCTTCATGTGAAATTTTGTAAAACCATTCTCAACTGTTAAAGCTTAAATTGTTAGATGAAAACATAGTTTATTATTTAAATATTCTAATACTCCTCATGCTTAGTTTGGTCTTTTATTTAGTACTAAGTGTGGAAATTTAATTAGAAAGGCAAATGGGGCTTCGAAAAATTCGATGTTAACTGTTTAAAAATTTAAGCTATTAATAAATGCGTTGTTTATTATTTAAATATTTTAACATTGATTTCAGTGACACTAGCAGGTCAGGCAAGCCTCCAACAGGAATTGATTCTAATGATCCCACCGCACTAGACCAATCCTCGCCGTGTGCTTCCCTGTCCAATGCCAAGCCAGCCTCAACAAAGCTCCACCCAGCACCGACAACCACTCACTGAGCTCCTGCAACATTTTCCAGCAAGCACCAACCCTCTGTTGTTGCATCCAACTCGCCCTTAAAGCCCTCCCATTGTGTTTAGCTTGCCGACGAAGACTTGGCAGTCATTGGACTTGACGGCCGCACCTCCGCCTCGCATCGACTTTTACTTAGGTAAACCCTTAATTGAGGTAGGTCAAGTTCATGCAATTTCATGCGGTTATTTAATTTTATAGAGTTTTAATGCATGTTATTTGATATTTGGACCTTAGGTTATCACATCTATATTTTGATTATTCATTTGCATTAATTAAGGTGTGTTAGGGCATCCGACCTTAGAGGCTAAAGTTCGGGCCCCTACCATGTTGTCTCATGTGTGATTTATATCATAGTTTGTTATGTTTGATTTATTAAATAGAATTTAATTGATTTGAGATAATACATCATTGATTTAATAAATTTTGGGTGCCACATAATTTCAATGCATCATGAGATTTTATGCATATATCCCATTTTATATGTCTTTGCATGTTTAGAATTTAGGGTCATAATTCATGTCAAGGATAATGCATATTATCTAGAATTCATATGGATTTAGGATAATTTATAGTTTTTATTAATAAAAAAATAAAATCAAATAAAAATGTCAATCAAGTTGTATAGATTGCATATAGGATTAATTAGTTCATAACATGCATGTCACATATTGCACGTCATTTAGTGAGTCACATGCTTTAGGGTCAATTTATTCAAAATCACCTTATATAGATAAATTTAATTAATAAATGCATCTCATGCATTATTCATGTTTATTTTGCTTGAAAGAAATACCAAAAGGAATCAGCATTGCATCGTCAAGTCACTACCCTTTGAAGAAAAGTCATTAGATCATGTCTAATGTCCTAGGTAGACCAAGTCTTTTATTTCTATAAGAAAAGAAAACACAAAATAGGCCCACATAGTTCAACTAATAGCATTAACTTAATAATAATCCTATCTCGTGTCGTTAGTATCGCATATAGGTTTTTTTGTTTACCACAGCATATGTCATTTCGACCTTCGATTCAAATTGGTTCTTTCTCGGATTTGGCTGAATCTCAGAGACAACAAACAAAACACAATGCTCTGAACGGTGAAGAAATTAAGAAGTCTCTAGTCTCCACATGACCCAAAATCCTGTATTGAATTTCAATCGTGGGACAATAATAATTTGAAAATCAAGCAAACATTAAATAACAAATTCGTAGGCAATCCATTTGGTATAAAAACTAAAACCACTTTATATAAAATTTAACAACATGAAACTTCCTGATAAGATCATATTTATTTTTGGAAACTCAATTGTCCATTTAAAAAAAAAAGTCAACTTTCTTTCACTCACTCAAACGGTACCATTAGATATGACCACCAAATGCTTGGCTTTAGGAGTAGTGAGCACAAACTCCTCAGTCATGTCAAGCTCGCTCGGTGACATGTAGCTAGGAAGCTCCCAGTTAAAGCAGCACCTGAGCTGAGCAATTACGAATGGCACCATGGTCAAGTCGAGCTGCATCCCAGGGTGCCCTCAGTGGCCTGCTCCGAACGGCAGGAGCTGAAAGTCACGCCCCTTAACATCCACGCTCAACCTAAGAATCTTTCAGGCATGAACTCTTTCAGGTCAGGAGTGGTCCACACTTTCGGGTCTCTTCCGATGGACCACTCATTCACGATGAACCTCGACTTGTGGAAGCCGTTTACCGTGCAATCCTCGGTCGCCTCGTGGGGAAGCAAAAGCGGAGCCACCGGGTGAACCCTCATGGTCTCCTTGATGACCATGTCTAAATCGTCCAAGCTCTCTAACCGCTCTATTCAGCCATGACTTTCTCTAATTATTCTTGGAGCTTTTTCATTGCCCTAGGATGTTTTTATAAGTTCGGCCATTGCCCACTCTGTTGCTGTCATCGAGTGTCCATTGAACCCACCAACATGTCCTTCACGAAGAAATATATCGAGATTCATATTAGCAAGTATATCGATTGTATTTATCAAGCATATTTATAATAGAATAAGCTATGCATGTGATGAGAAAAACCCATGCATTGAAAATATAAACTTTATACCATCAATTACTCAACAAGCGTATGGAGCACCTTTTTAACAAAATCAATAGGTTAATTGAACCCATCGGGAAAATACTTATGACATTTCCCTAAGTGTGATCTCTACTATGAATAAAACTTTATAGAAAAGATAAAAAAAAGTTAATTTTCTTCATGAAATATTGGGTATGCGACGATGGTAATTATTATTGCAACTAGCTAATCCTACATGAATTAACTTATTAAAACCCTATTTGAAATATGGACCATGAATCACTCAATAATGAATAGATTTTGTTGTCTCTAGCACTTACTGTTTCGGAGTTGAAAAACTCGGTCGACCAACTCAGCCTCAGGAGCTCGAAAGAGACAGGCACGTGAAGTATGTATTTCAAGAAAGAGACGATACTTTATCGTTATCCTTGTCGTCTACTTCGCGGATAGGAGCCACGTGGTTGATTGGTAGATAGACAACGCAGAGGCTTACGAGATTCATGGACACCGTCCGTTCACATGAACATATGAAGAAGCTAGCAACACTCTGTCGTAATTTATGAAGCACTGACACTCTCCAAGAGCTTTCGTGTCATGTCGGACACTTCGATACGTGTCCGACACTCTCGGACACTCGGTCAATACGTGTCGGATTTTCCGACACCTAGTCAATTTTCCCGACACTTTTCGACACTTGAGTTCGAATTCTGACATACGAATTTCCGACACGTGATTCCGATATCGAGGTCAATTTTAAAATTTTCAATAAATGATAAGTTAAAATATATATGTAAAAAAATAAAACATAATAATAGAAATAATGAATGGAGAAAGAAAAAAAACCTAATCTTCTATATATATATATATATTTTTACTATCACTTTCCGTGATACATAATTCACCCCTTGAGTTTTTTTTTTTCTCCTCTTTCAACATATCTAACATGCGAGTCCATAATGTGGATCGCTTGTTTTTTCTCCAAGTTTTATGAATTATAAAAATAGAGTTGAATTTGTCAAATTGAAACAATGGATGATATTAATAAATGATGAATTAATGTTTTTAGTGTCTCTAGGTTTTTATTATTTATTTATGAATTTGAATGAAATTAATTTGATTAAAATAATCATAAAAATGATACTTTATTATGTATATATTATATACAACGTGTCCGAACGTGTCGGAATTCTCTATTTTTTGGAAAATAACGTGTCGGCGTATTGTGTCGTGTCGTGTCGCTTGTCAGTGTCGGTCCTACTTAAGTTGTAACCATACACAAGACCCATAAACAAAATGATATTGTTTAAGAATTGCCATTAAAATTTGTGAATCTTAGGTAGAAGAGAGGATGAGAAGATGATGCCCGGGAAAAGTACTAGAAAAGTTCATAAATTTATTATATTGGATCGATTCAGTTGTAAACTTTTTAATTGGACCAATTTAGTTCTAAACTTTTTCACGTTAATATCAATTCAATTCTCCAGCCAATCTTGGTAGGTTGGCGCTTACGTGGATGCCAGCTAGTGTTAGCTGTTTGGCCAAACTAATGTGATAATTTTTAAATAAATTTTTTATTTTTTTTTTTCAAATTTTTATTTTTATTTTTGCTTTTTTTCTTTTTTTCTCTTCTTCTTCCTTGGGCTTCGTCTCCCTGCAGCGATTGGTGAGGCTTTGGTGATGCTCGTTGGCCATTGGATGAGGGCCACAAAACCCTCATCAGCCGTTGTAGAGAGAAGAAACCCAAGGAAGAAAAAAAAAAAAAAGAAAGGGAAAGAAAAGAAAAAAATCAATAAAAAATTTAAGAAAAATAAAAATTATTTAAAAATTTCCACATTAGAATTGGCTGGACGATTAACGTCCACATTAGTACGACTGGGCAAATTGACCGGATGAACTCAATTGGTATCAATGTGAAAATGTTTAGGATTAAATTGGTTTCACTAAAAAGTTTAGGAATGAATTTTACAAATGTAATAGGTTTATGATTTTTTTAATACTTTTCCCATGACACACATTTAACATGCTTAATCACATATAGACAAATTCTATGGGATATAATAGGTTAAATATTAAAATTCGTCTACAAAATGGATTTGCAGACTTTGTTCGATATATCTATACGGGCGTCCATATGCTCAATTATCCGCTCATGAACTATGGAATTGTCTTCTAAATCATTTTTGAACCCTAACTATGCTCATCTCAGAGCCTCAAACAGTGGAATCCTTGTTCTGATAAATTTTCCACTCCGACGTATGCTTAAATTACTGACCAATAATTAAGGTTACGGGGATTATTTGTTAATCTATCTGCAAAATTTTGATTAATTACCAGAATTATTGCTTTGACATGGGGCCTGTCGATATGGTACTCTCCTTCGTTCAATCCCATGACAACTAATATGACATCAACAAAATTTGATTAATTACCAGAATTACGGCTTTGATACAGTGCTCGTCAATAATCGTCTCGAAGAAAGCATCGAATACTTTGCTTACGGCTTTCATGGCTTCGTCAACCCCTGAAGATCAAATTCAACACTATCGCTTCTTGAATCACGGCCTTAACCCCTCTCTCGTCAAACTCCTTGTCTATGTACTTCTTCCCAAAGACCATCCGACAACTCATGTCGGCGCTTAGCGATGAGATCTTCGCACTCAAGTCAGTGGCCATGCGGTCGTGGGATGCGTCTTTGGGAATATTCACAAGCAAGCCGACCTCCTCTCTTCTCATGGACTTTTTTTTTTTTTTTTTTTTTTTTTTTGGGGTCAAATCTTCTCATGGACCGCAGTAGTTGATTTTTGCATTGCTAAGGAGCTCCAAAGTGCAAATCTTTCCAATGTTCCTCCAATACAGGCTGTATGGCGCGAATGCCAAGCTCCTTTGCTCATAAGACATGTGCTTTGAGGCCTCATGAGGTGGCCGGCTCACGAAAACAAGATCATGGGTTTTGAGGAATTGCTCAGCCACTTCGGGCGATCAGACAACCATTGTGGGCACGAACCGGAGACACAAATACATGAGGGGCCCATATGTTTTAGTTAATTCGTGAACATCGTGGTGAGGGTTTTTCCAAGAATCGGAAACCATGTTGGACCAGGAGGCAATTTCTTCTTGCTCTGTGTTTCCCATAGCAAAGCTTGTAATAGGAAGATGAGCAGTCAAAGCGAAGGCGAGTGTTATCTAGATCCAAGCCATTGAGGTGGTTACTTGTACGGAAGTGGGGATGAAGATGGTGGTGGGATAATTTCGGTGCATGCATGGGAGAAAATATTGGCTGGTTTTACCCTCCACATAGGCCAAATGTCAGACCACTCAGCGATCGACACGTGGCTTCACGTAGGCGACGGCGTCAGAGGTTCAAAATTTTCGCGCGCCGCTCCTGGGACCCACCACTCTGACGAGAAAATATTGGCTGGGTTTTACCCTCCACGTAGGCCAAATGTAAGATCACTCGGCGATCGACACGTGGCTCCACGTAGGCGAGGGCATCAGAGGTTCAAAATTTGCACGCGCCACTCCTGGGACCCACCACTTTGACGCTCTCTCTCCTCTGCTCTCCTCTGCGACCTGTCGACTCGTCCTCTCTCTCTCCTCTCTCTCTCTCTCCCCGTTCTTTGTTCCGTTGCGGGAGAACAAAACGCAGGTGCTTCTCTCCATATTCTCTTCCCCCTCCTCTGCTCTCTCTCCTCCGCTGGTTGCCCGTGACGCCGACGCCAACGTTGACGCCCTTTCCCCCTCCGCCGTAGCCTCTGCTCTCTCTCCTCCGCTAGTTGAATTCAAGGCTATTTTGTTCGTCCCAAAATGTGCTCCGTTCGACCTCTTCAATACTCGCAAGAAGATGAACATCATCAAGCTCTATGTTAGGAGGGTTTTCATTATGGACAACTGCAAGGAGCTCATTCCAGAGTATCTTGGATTCGTGAAAGGAGTTGTCGATTTTGATAACTTACCCCTCAACATTTCTCGTGAGATGCTGCAACAGAACAAGATTCTGAAGGTCATCAGGAAAAATCTTGTCAAGAAGTGCATTGAGATGTTCAATGAGATTGCAGAGAACAAGGAGGACTTAAAAATCTATTTGATGCTTGAAAGTTTTTACTTATTTAGTCATTTGATGATAATATTTCGTATTTTGATAAATTCATTTTATAAAATGTATCGTGAATATTTATTTGTCAATGATTATGGAGTTTCATACAACAATGTCCACCAATATTTATTTTTCGTTAGAAAGTTTTCATACCAATGTCTACTTAAACAATGCTGATGAGTAGCACCAAGATGTGAATTAGTAGTGAAGTTGCAGGGCATGAAAAGATGAGTGGCGGACATTTTTTCCACATTCATATCATATTTGGATCTAATTCTTATCTTTAGTAGTGAACTCAAGTGCCAAAGGAGTAGGACATCACAGATTTATCAATCATTCTCCGCAATTTAGTCATTGATTACTTGATAGTATGATGTCGTAATGATGGACAAATGTCTTTTTTCAATTTTAATCGGGCTTAGAATTTAAGCTTTGACTTACACTCCTAAGTCAAAATGAAGAAATTAGATTTGAATGTTCAAAAAAATATATTAATACACAATTATAATGCACACATAAATGCTTGATGGCAAATAAATGCCAATTTTACATATATGGCAATCCACCAACAACTCGGAAAGTTTTGAGCAGAAGGATGGTCTTTAGAATATTTTACCATTTCAACGCCAAATCCTCCGTTAAAACTTGTGAAATGAGTATTCAACATCTCAGCATATGCCCATATGAGTATTAGCAATTCGCATTAACCATACTAAACACAACTAGATTTGTCAATGCACACATGATTATGGAAAGAGCCAAGTCCAAGCAACGAGCACGATAGATACCATTGCAAGATGAACCTTCCGCATAAGCCATGTACGCTCTCAAAATTTACATGGCCTATCATTGCCAATAGCATACATTACTCAAGAAACTCAGAAATGGGGATTCCGCCCTATAGCCATAAGAGATAATCCCGTGAAAACAGGAGCGACTCTGGCATCCCCTTAACCGTAGCAAGAGCACGGTCCTCAATCAAGAAGCAATATAGGTCAGAGTTTAATAAATGCACTGCCTCTGGCCATGGTATGGACGCAACATGTGAAAGGCACTGGTGACAACTGACAAGGCATGGAACCATAGTATCTCATCTTCTCAATGCACCGTAGTTTCTCGTTACCTAGGAACCAAAAACAGAGCTGTCGGTTCAAGCGTAAAGCATTGACATTGCAAACAGGCTCTCCATCTTATCCACCTTAATGAGGTCCATTCAGATAAAGAGACGAACATAGAATTTCAACTGTAGTTTTAGATGCATCATATAGGGAGACAATGGAGCTTAATGAGTGAAACATTTTCAGCCGTACTTATATCTATCTATGGAAAAAAAAAAAATGTAGTTACAGAAGCATCACATGAATCAGGTTCTTCATTCATTTATGTAATTCCATATAGTGAGAGATTGGAAAGGACATGCCATTAAAATATGAAATCACTTGGCATGCTAATGACAGCCTCATGGGCATCTAGGACATACAATGTACAAGTTTCATCATTTTTTTGAATAAGAAGACAGAGCTATAGAGAATGAAGTACTTCAGCTATTTAACCAATATGAGTCTCTTTTCTAAGTCAACAATGAAGATGAAATTGATTTCGGCAGAGAATTACTCAGCATTTTGCACAATTTCGTCAATCAGCAATTATGAGTCTGATTATTAAGCCTTATAAGCAAACAATAAGCAAAATACTTCAACGCTTAGGACATTCATCTTCAAAAGCAGAGGGTAGACTTCATAGCACATATAGATTATGGGAAGAGAATAAATCACTCTCAAGACCATGAGAACTACTTACCCTGGTTTGCGACTTATTTGGTCTCTTTCCCACATCATCTTCATCATCATCGTTGTCATTATTGCTCAAGAGCAGTTTGTGAATTGAAGAACTGTCAGTTTTTCTGCGACGCTTGGAAGATGCTCCTGTACCTCTACCCCTTCCCCGTGGAGCAGCTCTTTTGCGTCCTTTTCTGTGTAGATTCTCATCACTTCCCTTTGGAGACAATAATTATGAGGAAATTCACAGTTAACATGAGGGAATGATAATTGGCCAAAAAAAGACCCCGCAACTTTGCTACAAGGCACGGTCAGGACCAACAAAAGGAAATTCCAATCTAAAGACTGAATAAGCCCACCAGTCACATGTTTTTAAGATCGGTTGATATGAAATGGCCCTAGTTGGAACAAGACAATATTTACATTCAAACATGCATTAATTTGGAATTGGTAACTCGTTAAGATCAAATATACATAAACTCAACAAGGTAAAGCAAACATAAAGATTTTCATGGTTGCCCGATTGTGGGAAACCATATGCTGACCCAATGGAAGAATCTATTTATAGGGAGAAAAGGCATTCTTTCTTACTGAGCTTTCCTCAGGATCCTTGCTCACATATCTTCCTGTTTCTTCACTAGAGGCAGAATTTAAATCGTCCTCATCATCAAGAATACTTCTGGCAGCATTTTTTGCAGCCCCTACTGCAGAGGTGCTGTAGCAGGAAAAAAAAAAAAGACAGAATTATCCCAAGTACAGAGATAGAGGACTGCAGATTCAATCAGTAGAACACTGAGAGCTAGTATAATTCATCTACTATCTGCACACAAGACATAGATCTTCCGTATACTTGGCTTTCTAAACCACTGGCAGCAAGAAAGGCATCCCATCATTTAAAGTTAAAAACCCATGTAAACAAGAAGTTTTGGGGGTACTGCAGACTCAATACAGATGTTACGGACATCAGTCGATTTCACATCCTTGTTCTTTCAAAGGCTTAATTTAAGCCATAGGAAGCTGGTCATCATACACATACACACACAAAGTGAGCGAGCTATAACTTATATGCTATAATGCTGGCACTTTTCCAGGTATTAGTTTGTCCTGATTACTACATTGCACTCTATCCAAGTTCTCTCGAGTACAAAAGCTCGCACATTCAATTTAATGATCTCAACAAATGACTATCCAGATTGCCATTTGAAAATACCATCACTTAATTTAATCCATGCAGACAAATCATCACTCTCAGAGAGCCTACCGTATCCACATATTACGCCAGACGCTAATGCTGATTATTTCCCTGAAGCACTTCAATTGCAAAGCCAGATCACTTGAGGATGCAAATAATCTTTAGCTAGGTGATTCGGGATATGGGACATTGGAGTTTGACAACTTTAATCCGTAAGCTCGAGTTCTTGACTACATCCACTACTAACCTTTCATGACGGCGAGATACCAAAGCTGAATCAAGAGTAGTTTGCTTCAAATTAGCAGATCCTCTTCCCCTGCCCCTTCCTCTTGTAGAAGTTTTCCCTCTTCCTAGATCTGAAGTAGCACGGGAGGATCTAGCAACTCCTAATGATCCTTTCCGGCCTACGGTGGCGAGTTTGAGCCGAGTATCTCTCGCTGTGTCCTCATCATCGCTAAAAGAAAGCGTGCTTCCTATTCCTGCAGCACTCCTATTTCTAGCAGCCTGGGCAGAAATTAACATGAAAAATTTAGCACTTAATGGCTTCACAGAGAAACTCATAAGAATCCAAGAAGGATAATCAGCGCTACAGCTAGATTTACCTCCACATAAGGTGTTCCGTGTGGGGTGTCACTGGGATGTACAGAACGTTCCTTAATGCGTTCCTGAATATAAAGAAAAAAGTCAATTAAGCATCAATCTTTACTTTAGGCAGCACTTGGCACGAAGAAGATGAGTTAAAAAGAACTTCAGCCTATCGTCAACGGGAATTAGAACCAACAGGCAAAAATAATGCTCGAGACTGTATCCAAGCTCCTAGTTTCTCTCATTGAAATGCCCTTACTCAGTAATCGCTGGAAAGACCTTACAATAAGATATACAAGAAATTCCTGCTTTACTTTAATAACAGCCACAATCATAGCATAAAGTTAAAGCCTGACTATAGATTGAAGCAAATGAGCTAAAGCCCCCAAAAATTTGGAAGAACTCCACACATTAAATGGTTGGATGAGACTAAATTCACCACATTATAAGGATAACAAGTCTCAATAGATAACTTCTTGCCTCCAAACACTCGCCGACTTAAAGAATTAGATCCTCCTCCTCACATTTCAGGTGTCGGAATCCCTAAAATTTTGTTCTGCACATGTTCATAACCAAAAAAGTATCAACACAGAAGCATAGCAGAAACATAACATTCACACTATAGCATGAGGAACTGACAGCTTAAGAGTGATGCCTCCGCAACAACAAAAGCAGGGTATGATACTTACACGAGTTTCTTCAATATTTAGTTGCACGCAAGAATAAAATGCCGTTTTATCATCCTTATTGACAAATTCGTGTAATGCTTTATCCAGATCATTGACTGGAAGTATCTCCATTTTCTGCGAGGCATAACAGCATATTAAACTACATACAGACCTTAAGAAAACTAAGAGACTGATAACAATTATCAGTATATCTTTCTAACATTCTACCCATAACAATACACTCAATTAAACTACAGTTGAAGTTAAAATATGTGTGTGCAACAACAAATCACAACGCAAAGCACGTGTTATTATTATGGATTTCATTGGTGGCCATAAGAGATTTATACAATATGAAAAATTCATTTAGAAAGCATAAAAGAATCAGGATTACCAGATTATTCTTGGCAACAAGCGCCTCTATGTTTTGTTGATTTAGCTCCTCAGGGCGAAGTCGCTTAGAATCTTCAAATTGTGCTACAGATCAGGAAGACGAACAATTTCAATGGCTGGTAAGATGATAAAGAATGTTTAAATGCAATATACCCTTGAGAATCAAAGCTTTACTAATACAATTATTTTTTAGTAGATAATTATGTCTTGCAATTAAAGAGGGTGAATAAATAGAATTTGGCATGGGTATTATACATTTGACAAGTCATTTCTTTATTCAAAGGCAATAAGAAAGGCATACAAATATTGACTTGGAAAAAGAAGGACAAATAGTGCCAAAAACATAGCCTACTAAATTCCAACTCTTTAACCACCGGGGGTTCGCCCCAGTGGCCACCCTTCCATCTTGGAAGGGGAGGTTGGGGTTCAAATCCCCACCTTCTCGGGGGATTGGGGTGGGGACGATTTCATTTCGGGAGTGGGTTTCGACTCCCACGCCCGGCAGCGAGGCAGGGCAAAAGTCTGAGAGTGAGTGTTAGAGTAGGATTAGTGTAGGACTGACCAAAAAAAAATAAAAAAATTCCAACTCTTTGACCCAAAAAGGAAAAATCATCGAACTCCACTTGTCAAAAGATCTGTACCACTTTCACTCTGACCCTTTCTTGAAGCCTTAGAGAAGATTAAAATATCTTGAGGATTAGCAACCTACAAAAAGAAAAATCATTACTCCTTTTTTGGTAGCACTGTCAAAGACTACACAGTGTGCACCTTCTAATATGCATTTACCTTTCCAACATACTTTTGTCCAAAGCTTTGAGGATTTATCGTCATAAATCCGGAGTAATCCACCTGCCACATGAATGAGGAGTTTAAAATTCACTCCGAGAATGCAGACACCAGTGGCAGATATCAATTCCTATCATCTCAAACAATTTGTCAGCTGAAGAGTTTCACATGTTCATTTGTCTCTCCCACACGCATTGAGCAGAGACGACAGAAAAATAAGGCTCTTCATTCAATATGCTTTTGGGTTTAGTAGAGGAGCAATATAGATGTATCTATAAACTTAAACATTAACATCGCACCGAATTCTACTAAGTGGAATAAAAAAAAAAACAAAACGAACCTTCGGACATACGGGAGTCGCCAATGGGGTGCCTGTCGGTGGGGCTTGGGAAGGCGACGGTGGGAGGCGACAGCGTCGGCGGCGTCGGCGTTTAGGAGCAGGTGGCGCTTCGCGGAGGAAAGAGAGAGGGAGAGAGCGAGCACAGCGACCTTCGTTCGCGGAGAGGGAGGCCAAAACGCAAGCAGGGGTTCGTCGGCGTCGGGGTTGCCAACAAGGGTGCTTCGCAGAGGAAAGAGGGAGAGAGCAGAGCAAAGGTCGTGAGAGGGAGGCGAAGGGGCATCGGCGGAGGTGGAAAGGGCGTCGACGTTGACGTCGGCGTTGCGGGCAACTAGCGGAGGAGAGAGAGCAGAGGCATCAGCGGAGGTGGAGGTGGGCGTTGGCGTCGGCATCGCGGGCAACCAATGAGGGAGAGAGAGCAAAGGCGTCAGCGGAGGTGGAAAGGGCGTCGGTGTCGCGGGCAACCAGCGGAGGAGAGAGAGCAAAGGAGGGGGAAGAGAAGCACCTGCGATTTTTTTTCTCCCGCAACGGAACGGAGAATGGGGAAAGAGAGAGAGAGAGAGAGGAGAGAAAGGATGAGTCGACAGGTCGCAGAGGAGAGCAGAGGAGAAAGAGCGTCAGAGTGGTGGGTCCTAGGAGCGGCGCGCACAAATTTTGAACTTCTGACGCCGTCGCCTACGTGGAGCCACATGTCGATCATTGAGTGGTCTTACATTTGGCCTATGTGGATGGTAAAACCCAGTCAATATTTTCTCGGCTTAATAGTGAAAAAAAAAAAAAAAAAACATATGATCTCCCCGACGCGGATTGACTTTGTCTATTATATGGTTGAGGTGAAGGATGTTTTATTTTTATTTTTATTTTTATTTTTTTATTTGGTTCGATTTAAGAAGCCAGTGATTGCGAAATGGGGAAAGAAACACAAATGAAGGAGTCTTCGAAGTGGGGAATTTTTTTATTTTATTTTATGGTTATGGATAATAACATTTTCCGACATATGGAACACTTAGAAAAATAAATCAAAGAATATTTTTTATTTTCTAATTAACAATTAACCTATACTTAAATTTTTTAAAAATCATTTTCCAAAATAAGGCTAGAAATCAATGCTTGAGCACTTGGAACCCAACATTTGTTCTTGGCTCTTTGTAGCAAATTCAAGTCAAGAGGTTGAGGTCGGGTCTATTGAGGCCAAGCTTGAGTCCAAAGAGGCCAAGTTCAAAATCCCGATACCCAAGCTTAGGTCAACAAAGGCGGCGCTTGAGACACCAACGCCCATGCCTGAGTCCTTGACGCCTGAGTGCAGGTCCCCAAAAGCCAGGCCTAGTACCTTTGTACCATTACACAACTCATTGGTGCCCCGACCCAAGTCCATGGAGGCTAAGCTTGGGAGTTAGGATCCTAGCGTGTGCTCCTTGGTCCATGAAGGTTGGCCTTGGCTTTATTGAAGTTGGGCTCGAGACTCTAAAACCCATGCCTAAATCCCTAGAACCTGAGCCCAAGTCCAAGTCCAACAAGGCCGGGTCTCGAACACGATTGCTCATGCTTGGATCTCTCAAACTTGAGTCGGGGTCCATCGAGGTCGAGGCCCAAGAACCCAATGCCTGTGTCTGGGTCACTAACACTTGGGCTCGAGTTCGTCAAGACTAGGTTGAGACTCTCAAGCTGATGCCTTGGTCCCCGACACTTGAACTTGGGACCTTAATGCCCATGCCTTGATCCCCCACGCATGATCTCAGGCCCATCGAGGCCAGGTGCTAAGCGCTCGAGCCCGGGGGTATGAAAGTCAAGCTCAGGACCTTTTTGCTCATGCCCAGGTCCTTGTGCACGAGATTGGGTCCCCTACAACTGAGCCCAAATCACTAGGCTTGGGTCCATTGAGGTCGAATCTAGGACCTCAACCATCCATGTGCAAGTTACCACGGCTCAAATAGTATATATTTATTTAGGGAAGCCAAATTATATTTTCCTTTCCAAAGTTTGGAAAATGCTTTTTGGCTTTTTTTTTTAAAAAAAATTTCGGCCAAACTCAGGAAAGTGAAAATGGTTTCTTAAAATATATATTTTTAGAGATATAATATTTTTCGCAAAACGAATGGAGCTTAAGTTTAAGACGAGAAACTTGGAAATATCATGACGTCATTCATGTGCTCACCAAGCCAGGTCTAAGGTCCAGCCAAGCAAGTCTGGCGCTGGGCACCCTGCATGAGCGGAGAGGCTTTCTCATGCAGTGGCCGGAAGCCCAACCTGGTGAACAGGGCGCCGAACCCTGTTCAGCCTTCCCACTGGATGTCTCATACATGGGCATCCAGTAATGGTCCTCCAGACACCCGCAGATCTTGACTATTTTGCTTCAATTCGACCTTCGATTCTAATTGGTTCTTTTTCGGAATTGGCGAAACCTCTCAGACATCAAACACAATGCAATACTCTAAACTGTAGTGAAGAAATTAAAAAGTCCCTAATCTCCACGTGTCTCAAATTCCTTTATTTGAATTTCATTCTGAAGGTAATAATACTTCAAAAATCAAGCTAAAACTTCATTACAAATTAGTAGGCAATCCATTTGGTGACTAACACGATGAGACTTCATGATAATATCAGACTTATTTTTGGGAACTCAATCATCCATTGAAAAGTTAACTCTCTTTCACTCACTCAAACGGTACCTAGGCATGACCACCAAATGCTTAGCTCTAGGAGTAGTGAGCCCAAACTCCTCGGTCATGTCAAGCTCGCAGTGATATGCCACCAGGAAGGTCCCAATCAAAGCAGTGTACTAGTTGAGCAAGCACAAACCGCACCACGGTCAAGCCAAGCTGCATCCCGGGGCACCTTCGGCGGCCCGCCCCAAATGGTAGGAGCTGAAAATCACGCCCCTTAACGTCCACGCTCGACCCTAAGAATCTTTCAGGTATGGACTCTTCCGGATCATGAGTGGTCCACACTTTTGGATCCCTTCTGATGGACCACACATTCACGATGACTCTCGACTTCGAGGGTATATGGAAGCCGTTCACTGTGCAGTCCTCGGTCGCCTCGTGGGGAAGCAAAAGCAGAGCCACCGGGTGAAGCCTCATGGTCTCCTTGATGACCATGTCTAAGTAGTGCAAGCCCTCTAAATCTAATTCCTCTACTGCTCTGTTCATTCCCACGGCTTTCTCTAGTTCATCTTGGACCTTTTTCATTGCACTAGGATGTCTTACAAGTTCGGTCATTGCCCAGTGTCGCGACCTAATTTTTCGGGTTCATCACCTAAAACTAGGTTAATGGACTGCTAAGTTTTTAAACTTAGCTCGGGCTCTCCCAAGCCCATATCAAATCGCGACTTAAGTCTAAAATTTTTTAAACATGCAAAATATTATCTAGAGTCGCCACTAATCGGTTTAGGGTAGGTCGATTAGACACCTAAGTAAAATAACGGGAGCATTATCTTACCCTACGAACCGAGACTAAGTGGTACGGGGACTTGATTACACTAGACTATCCTAGTGCCCTTTCGGTACCTTTCTATTTCATTTTTTTTTAAAATGTTTTTTTTGCAGGCAGCTTGGATTGATTTTAATTACTTTTCCTAACATGTGAGGCGATCATGCGAGTGCACAAACCGCCAATTTAACACCCGAGAAAGCGAATAAAATAATGCAGGACTTACCTCAAAGCAACGAAAGCAACTGCATTGTTAGGTCATAATTCATATCAATAATCCTAGATATGATTTCTAATTAATAAGCAATCACTCAATTTTTGTTTTCACTTTATTTAATGAAAGTCGTGCAATGCATGCTACTAATTTAACATGAAATGATATGACGTGGCAATATGACCTAAACTATATGACATGAATAAGCATGCAATCCATCCTAAAGCATGAAATGAATTTATTCTAAATTTTTGTATTTTCCATGAAATTCAAAATTAAAGAAATGCAACAATTAAATATGCAATTTAATCAAATGACCTAGTTCTAATGACGAGCAATGAACTTAGCAACAATCACTAGATGACGAAAATTTCATAAACCTAATCCTACATGTCTCGATTTACTAAACCTATATGCTTATGCAGAATTTTGATTTTTTTAAATAATTAATTATTAAATAAATATTAAATCTAAACTATCAACAAAATAAAGCAAGAAATGATTAAAATAATCGAAAAAATAACCTGTTGTCTCACAGGTCAAATTAACGGTTATTCTAACCCTAATTATCACAACAAAGAGATCAAAATAATTATAAATCTGATCCGAAGTCTTACGGACCAAATTAAATAATTATCGTGATTTAACAATTGAAATTCTATCAAAAAGCCCAAAAATTAATATAATTAAAAAAATGATCCGACGTCTTACGGATCAAATTAATAATTATAATAATTTGAACAAATACGAGATTCATGAAATGAATATTGACATACCATATTCTAACTTAAACAATAATAACAAAATTTAAAACACAATAAAATAACATAAAATAAACAAAAGAAAGAAATAAAAATAAAACTAAAACTAAACTACCTAAAGGAGGGGACTCGCAGCAGCGTTGGTGGGCATATGGCTAGTTCTTGATTTGACCATTCACTAGTCTCCTCCGAAAACTTTTTGAGTGGACGCCCCCCTTCTCTTGTCGTCTCTCTTGTCAATTATGGTGGAATCTGGAATTGTGTGGCCTTTTGTTCGGCATTGAATTGCAGTGAAATCACTGGATGGCAATCAGCGCTTAGGTACGTTGGCCACTTCGATGTCTCGCTGCTGGAATTATCGTCGGAGATGTAGGAGTTTAATCTAGGCAAGAAACAAAAATAAAATCACCTTAGTTCGAATAGCAAATTGGAATTGCACACAATCAAACTTAAAAAAAAAAGGAAGCTCGACTTAGCTTTAGGGTTATCGTCAATATCCATGAAGCATGATGAACATGGGGCATCGTCAAGAAGACTACACCATCGTTCGAGATCCCTGAGGGTGTGTGCCTCTCCCCTCTATCTCTCTCGAGAGATGGTCTATCGAACCTCTCTACATTTTCTCACCATTTTTTTCCTTGTGAGCTCCGCTCTCTCCTCCCCTTTTTCACAAAATTTGGTCTCCTTTTTATAGTGGTTCCGAGCACCATCTTTCATGGCAATTTTTGAGCTTTCTTTTCGTTGCCTCAATTTATGGTCTGCAAATTGGAGCAAAATCTTGCAATCGGTTTGATTTTTCCTTGAATGTTTTGATTCCTTCCATTTTATCAAACTCCTTCCTTTTTTATTCACCCGATTTCTCGATCGAGAATTTGCTTCCACATTTATTATGATTTGAAAATTCGCCGGAGCAAAGATTGCTAATCAGAATTTCCACATTCCATTCATAACCAAATCATATTGATCTTCCCCTTATTTTCCTTTTGTTCAAAAATGCAATTTTATTTTTCCAAAATTAGGTGTCAACAGCTGCCCCTCTTTGAAGGGAAGCTCGTAGAGGTTTCCTTCAAAGATATATGACACCTAAATTTAAACCATGCAAAATGAAATATGAAATGCATACGCAAATGTTAATGACTTGACTTTTTTTTTTTTTTTTTAAAGAATAAAGGATGCAATGTAAATGCAATGATCTGGTCGGAACATAGATCTCCATGTGTCTATGACCAATGAAATGCAAATGCAAAGAAGAGCATGTACTGTCATACTGTTTTGAGGATTTAGGTGTGAAATGATTCCGATGAGACCCGTCAATCATCCGGAACTCCCTTCAGATAATTGAAAGGCTCAAAGTTTTTAGGGATCGGAATTCTCATCGATTCTAAGCACCTGGAAATTGCATCAAGTACTTGAAATTTCAAAAATCTGATTCTTATGTCAGACATTTGAAAACTTTTACTAAACGTCTGGAAATCACATCAGATGTTTGGAAAGACAAACACTTGGAAATCACATCAAGCGTTTAAAAGTTCAAATATCTAGAATTCACACTAGACATTTGGAAACATTTTATAAATAGGTACTTGGAATTCTCATCAAGTACAAAGATGACTGAACAAATTCAGGGTTTCAAAGACAATTCTTTTTGGTCTTTGAGGAAAAATTCAATGAAGGCCCATGCATGATGGCTTTATCAAGCTTCTACCGGAAAAATTATCAATAGGACAATTGAGACCTAATTTTAATTATGCACATGCACTAAATGACTTTTTGTTGGAAAATGAATTCCTTTTTTTTTTAATGCAATATATATGATGCTTGGAAATGCTAATGATAAATGAATTTACCTGGAATAACTTACCTTCAAGGAGGGTAGAGTAACTCAAGATAAATTGGTGCTACACGTCCAGGACCCATACCATTCTACGGTCGCCCAGAATAGTAACATGACTTTGAAAAAAAAATAGCTTTCCTAGGACCCGTACCATTCTACGGTCGCCTAAACGGGGTTTACCTTCCAGGACCCGTACCATTCTACGGTCGCCTGAATAAGGAAATAAGTTTTGTCCAGGACCCGTACCATTCTACGGTCGCCTGAATAGGGAAATAAGTTTTGTCTAGGACCCGTACCATTCTACGGTCGCCTAAACGGGAGTTTACCTTCCGGGACCCGTACCATTCTACGGTCGCCCGAATAGGGAAATAAGTTTTGTCGGGACCCGTACCATTCTACGGTCGCCTAAACGGGGATTTACCTTTCGGGACCCGTACCATTCTGATCGCGCCTGAATAGGGAAATAAGTTTGGGGACAACTCCATCGAGTGTCGGTGTACTCAAAAGGGAAAATACCCGTACAACGACAAGTATTTAAGGTGTAGAT
Organism: Eucalyptus marginata; assembly: GCA_014182565.1. Taxonomy (NCBI): domain Eukaryota; kingdom Viridiplantae; phylum Streptophyta; class Magnoliopsida; order Myrtales; family Myrtaceae; genus Eucalyptus; species Eucalyptus marginata. The sequence goes on from CM024593.1 coordinate 4,758,339, forward strand.
AGAGATATACTTACCTGATGACATCTCTGCTCATTGGGGATATGTCTCCTGTAAAGATGGGCCTTGGGCTACGAAAGCACGCCAGGATAATATAAAAGGACACCGGGCTGATGATATCTCTGATTCTTTGGAATATGTCTTCTGGAACTTAGATATCCTGTGGAGGCCTCTCACCTCCTGGTAGAAATAAATTTTGGAACATCAAGGATGCACCTTGAATGTTCATGATGGTTTCTCATCTCCTCATATCATGAGGCATTTTGAAAGGAACCTGAATGTTAAGAGCTCTTGGGTCTTTGAGAAAAAATTATCTGTCAGACATGATTAGAGCAAAAATACATTCACCAAAGAAATAAGCAATTAAGGCTATTCTGGAATGCATACTTCAAAATCTACTGAAGCTTTTATCAATTCAATCAAGATTCATGCATAATGACTTTTGTATCATCCAAATTTCCACTAGAGAGAATTATCGTTCAAGACAATTTTCACTCATGACATGGATTTCTTAAGAATACCAAATGAGAGACTTTCGGTTAGAAAGGACTTTCAACTCACTCTCATTTAGAATGGCTATTTTATGAGACTCACTCAATTTCATCATATCGACATGGGTCCGAGTATTCTTGCAAGCGGTACGATCTTACCAATCGAGGGGTCTTTAACGGGGACCGTAATGTGGGCTTGGCCAACGGCTTAACAAATGGACTCTTTGAGTCAAGGATATTGAATGAATAGTCTTGTAATCATTTCCGGGTTTATAAGTCAAGAACCCTGCAAAAATGAGAAAGAAATAATCCTGCTCGCACTTCTTCGAGCGATGCTTATAAACATATGAATTCCTACGTTAATTCAAGTGCCCTAATCTGAAGAGACTTTGTAAGGGACGTAACGTAGGTTGGGTTCATGGGTTGAGAAATGAAAGGATCATTAGGCTCAAAAGGTGTGTAAAAGGTGAGAGTTGATGATCATCTTGGCATTGCCACCAGTTTTCTTTTTCACCATCGAGGATTGTCTTCATGAAGTGCCCCATTGATTGTAGAAACTCGACATTTGAGTTCTTTGAGTATTGCTCCCTTGGGGTTCAATTCTTGCAATTGACAGTCACCTATTTTGACTTTCTTTTTTTTTCATCTATGGGCATTGGCCTTACTTTTACCAGGCACACTGCTTTTTATGCCCCTAGTTCTCATGCATTTTTTTCTTCACTTCTTTTTCATGGGCATCGGCCTTGCTTTTACCAGGCACACTGCTTTTTCATGCCCCTTAGTTCTATTTTGAATTCAATTCTTGCGCATAATGCGTGCGTCAAGCAATTACACTTTAAATGACACTAGAACTTTTCAAGAGTCTTCATCTGCCTTTCGCCTTGCCCCAGTGTGGGGGTTGATCATCAACTGGGTTTAAAAGAAATGAAATTGCAGGCTCAAGTGGGCTATGCAAAGGATATAAGTGTATAGGATAGAGAAAGAAATGCTCTTCGTCATCCTAAGGCACTTAAATTAACACATGAATTCAATGTAATAGCATGACTTGAAGATCGATGCAAGTGCGAGCAAGAAAATTTCAATTCATTTTCCTCACCTCATGATGCCATTTGATCTTTTAGATGCCCCGATGTGGGGTGATTCTTGACAAGGGTTATTTGAAAAGAACATCCATAAGTGTATGGGCTCAAAAGGGTTAATCAATTGATCACCTGTAGTGTTTGGGATATAACAATGAATTGCCTCTCATCATTTCGGTTGTCGTACCTTTTGCGAGAGAACTCTTTACCTTATGGATATGAACTTTCCTACACTCATCTCACAAGTGTATGAATATGGGACTGTGTATAGGATAAGGTTTGCCTTTCATCATCCCGACTCGTCTCATTTAATATGCTCAATCAATTCCGCATCATTCATTAAATTAATCCCTCTTGATGCTCTTTAGTGGGATTGGTGGATAAAACATGTAAAAGTCATCATGCAAAATCCCTTTTTTTAAAGAAACTCAACAGCTTTAAACATGTCAACTTCAAACAGTTTTCTATAATGCAAAATGGTTCTAAACATTCATTCAAGGATTCCTCTACAAAGGGAATTGCCTCCGTAGTTGATGTCTTTGGATTGTCCCTATCATTCAAGGCTGAAAATCCACTTTTGACCCTACACAAGAGAACGTACATCAATATGATATTATGCAACATCAAAGTAATTTCCAATTGCACATCCATTTTGGCTCAGATCAAGACTTTATCCCAGTCAGGTCACTACCAAAATCTGTCATGCCCACAATCTTGTCATATCAATTCCTTAGAAATGTATCCTTGATAGTTGGGCCAATTGCAACTTGGTGTACCTTTTCAAATGCCTTCTCATCAGACTGAAAAAGTAATGCTCTGAAACATGAAGTAAATGAGTCAGAAAATTAAACGGAGCTAACCTAATACATGCTTTTGGAAATGGCTTGAAAAATGATTTTTTTTTTTTTAAAACAATGAAATGTTTTTTGTTTTTGAAAATGTTTTTTAGGAGGAAGCATGAGAAAGTCCAGCCCTCAAGATTTCTCCGTGGATGAGTTTTTCATGGTTGGATATCGTCATTGGACCTGGTTTGGTATAACCCATCATGTCCTCAAAATTGAAAATAAAATTGTAATTTCATTGAATAGAATCAAATGAATTACATTATTGGAATGGAAATTGCGATTCAAGCACTAGAAGAAATTTAAACCAATCCTTGAAAAGCAATAAGAATTCCCACGCAATGAAAGGTGCAACTGAACATGCCCCTACTTAGGACCATGAATCATGTGTGCTTGAGTTCTTCACCCTCCTTGATCTTGTGATGTGAACCCTCCAGGTCGGAGATTCTTCCTTCTAGATATGTCACTAGTCTTTTCATGGTGGCATCAAATTCAGCTATGTCATCACAGCCCTTTTGCTTGACGAGAAAAGCCACAGTAACAGACAATTCATCGACTTGACTTTGGAGGTGTGCAATTCGCTTGTTTATATTGTCAATGATACGATCCAGCACCTTGTTTTGATCCGCCATTTTAGCTCTTGACCGTGTAAGGATGGGTGAGCGAGATCGCTCCATAATCACCTAATTCAAATAAATGGGAATATGTAAGCATGAGTTGTAAATGGGAACATGTAAGCTAGTCCATGGCAACAATCTAATTGATTTTTTTTTTTTATTCATGAAAAAGTCTTTGCAAGAAGGGAATTACCTAAAAATAACTAGAAAAATAAAAATAAGACACCCTAACAAGAACCAAATTTCCTAAACACGAATTAGGAATGATCAAAATTTAAAACTCCCTAAGGAGAACAATAAAGACATGAATTGAAAACAAATTCTCTAAAGTTTTTGTTATTTTCCAAATGATTCATTATATGGCAATTTCCTCATTTCATTTTTAATTGACAAAAGAATTAAATCAATGATTAACCTAAATTGTCATGAACCAACCCAAAAGTATAACAAAATAAATTGCATAGTACAAGGATAGGAGACTTACTTTACCAAAGAAAATCAATGGCAATCACATAGACATGCGCATGAAACGTGAGGCTCGATTTCTATCTAAATGGCTTAACAAAGTGGAGCTAAGAGGGTGATTTGATCGTTGCAGTCTCGCATTAACTTCAGGTCCCCTTAACTCCGGGCTCAGTCGAATGGAATGTCCAATAGTCACGCAGTCTCGCGGATATGGACAAAACACATTCGACACCATGAAAACTTTCGGGAAGAGAAGGTCAACCTCTACATAGCAGTCTCGCTTTGGAGGAAGTATACTTCTCAACACCATCCTAAAAATCCTATCGCAGCCCAGGTCGGACCACAGGTTGTGTGTGCAAATAGTGTAGTGCTAAAACAATAAAGCACGCACAGCAGTTTAAATGCAAACAACACTTCTAATTGGAAAAATAAATCATTCATCCCTAACTCCAACCTGCAAGACAGGGGTTAGCAAAGACTACTCCCCTTATACCTCCCATCTGCAAGAACATTTAACACCTTAAAAATGTTAGGGGCGTACCTGGGATTCTTGCTGCCAAACAAAAACATTTTTCAAAAGAAAAGAAACATTGGCCTAAGTCCACTAAGTGTTTTAACACAATGTCCCCAGCGGAGTCGCCAAGTTGTCGCGACCTAATTTTTCGGGTTCATCACCTAAAAATAGGTTAATGGACTGCTAAGTTTTTAAACTTAGCTCGGGCTCTCCCAAGCCCATACCAAATCGCGACTTAAGTCTAAAATTTTTTAAACATGCAAAATATTATCTAGGAGTCGCCACTAATCGGTTTAGGGTAGGTCGATTAGACACCTAAGTAAAATAACGGGAGCATTATCTTACTCCTACGAAGGAGAGACTAAGGGTACGGGGACTTGATTACACTAGACTATCCTAGTGCCCTTTCGGTACCTTTCTATTTCATTTTTTTTTAAAATGTTTTTTTTTGCAGGCAGCTTGGATTGATTTTAATTACTTTTCCTAACATGTGAGGCGATCATGCGAGTGCACAAACCGCCAATTTAACACCGAGAAAGCGAATAAAATAATGCAGGACTTACCTCAAAGCAAACGAAAGCAACCGCATTGTTAGGTCATAATTCATATCAATAATCCTAGATATGATTTCTAATTAATAAGCAATCACTCAATTTTTGTTTTCACTTTATTTAATGAAAGTCGTGCAATGCATGCTACTAATTTAACATGAAATGATATGACGTGGCAATATGACCTAAACTATATGACATGAATAAGCATGCAATCCATCCTAAAGCATGAAATGAATTTATTCTAAATTTTTTGTATTTTCCATGAAATTCAAAATTAAAGAAATGCAACAATTAAATATGCAATTTAATCAAATGACCTAGTTCTAATGACGAGCAATGAACTTAGCAACAATCACTAGATGACGAAAATTTCATAAACCTAATCCTACATGTCTGATTTACTAAACCTATATGCTTATGCAGAATTTTGATTTTTTTAAATAATTAATTATTAAATAAATATTAAATCTAAACTATCAACAAAATAAAGCAAGAAATGATTAAAATAATCGAAAAAATAACCTGTTGTCTCACGGTGTCAAATTAACGGTTATTCTAACCCTAATTATCACAACAAAGAGATCAAAATAATTATAAATCGATCCGAAGTCTTACGGACCAAACTAAATAATTATCGTGATTTAACAATTGAAATTCTATCAAAAAGCCCAAAAATTAATATAATTAAAAAATGATCCGACGTCTTACGGATCAAATTAATAATTATAATAATTTGAACAAATACGAGATTCATGAAATGAATATTGACATACCATATTCTAACTTAAACAATAATAACAAAATTTAAAACACAATAAAATAACATAAAATAAACAAAAGAAAGAAATAAAAATAAAACTAAAACTAAACTACCTAAAGGAGGGGACTCGCAGCAGCGTTGGTGGGCATATGGCTAGTTCTTGATTTGACCATTCACTAGTCTCCTCCGAAAACTTTTTGAGTGGACGCCCCCCTTCTCTTGTCGTCTCTCTTGTCAATTATGGTGGAATCTGGAATTGTGTGGCCTTTTGTTCGGCATTGAATTGCAGTGAAATCACTGGATGGCAACCGCCGCTTAGGTACGTTGTCCACTTCGATGTCTCGCTGCTGGAATTATCGTCGGAGATGTAGGAGTTTAATCTAGGCAAGAAACAAAAATAAAATCACCTTAGTTCGAATAGCAAATTGGAATTGCACACAATCAAACTTAAAAAAAAAGGAAGCTCGACTTAGCTTTAGGGTTGTCGTCAATATCCATGAAGCATGATGAACATGGGGCATCGTCAAGAAGACTACACCATCGTTCGAGATCCCTGAGGGTGTGTGCCTCTCCCCTCTATCTCTCTCTGAGAGATGGTCTATCGAACCTCTCTACATTTTCTCACCATTTTTTTCCTTGTGAGCTCCGCTCTCCTTCCCTTTTTCACAAAATTTGGTCTCCTTTTTATAGTGGTTCCGAGCACCATCTTTCATGGCAATTTTTGAGCTTTCTTTTTTCGTTGCCTCAATTTATGGTCTGCAAATTGGAGCAAAATCTTGCAATCGGTTTGATTTTTCCTTGAATGTTTTGATTCCTTCCATTTTATCAAACTCCTTCCTTTTTTATTCACCTGATTTCTCTGATCGAGAATTTGCTTCCACATTTATTATGATTTGAAAATTCGCCGGAGCAAAGATTGCTAATCAGAATTTCCACATTCCATTCATAACCAAATCATATTGATCTTCCCCTTATTTTCCTTTTGTTCAAAAATGCAATTTTATTTTTCCAAAATTAGGTGTCAACACCCAGTCTATTGCTGTCGCTGAAGTGTCCATCGAAGCCAACAACATGTCCTGCATGTAGAAACATATCGAGATTCACACACACACATATATTTTGCTAGATATCGAGATTCATGATAACAAGTATCTTGATGGCACTTATCAGACATATTTACAAGAGACTAAGTCATGAATGTTACAAAAATAAAAATAAAAAAATTAGTGCATTGAAAAGATAAACTTCCTAAATAAGTTACTTAGCAAGCACATTTAAAGAACCTTTCTAAAAAAAATCAATATGTCAATTGAATCCACCAAGAAAGTACTTATGTGGTCATAAGTACGAAATTCCAGTAAGAATATACTAGAATATACTTAAGATAATTTAAAAGATAAACAACTTTCTTTTTCATGTCATTTTTTATGTTGTATGACGGAAATTATAATCTCAACTAGCTATTCCTTTCACACACGAATCAACTTATTGAAATCCTAATGGAAATACGGACCATGAATCACTTATTAATGAATAATTTTTGTTGTCTCTAGCACTCTTTGTTTCATAGTTGACAAAATATTATTAACCACTCCCCCTCTGGTGCTTGAAAGAGACAAGCACATGTAATTTAAGGAAGATACAATAATTTCTCTGTAGTGATCGTTAACTTCTACTTCTTGTATATGACGCACTTTGGCTGACTGGTAGATAGACAACGCGGGCTTGCAAGATTCGTGGACACCGTCTGTTCACAACAACGTATGAAGAAGCTAACAAGACTATCTGCTTGGGCAAAATTATAGTTAAAACATATGTGATGATTATTAATATTGTAATAATTTCATTTCGTGTTAACTATGTACAAGAAATATAGACAAATTATTATTGATTAGAAAATGCCATTAGGACTTGCAGATCTTAGATAAAAGAGAGGATGAGAGGAGGAAACCAATTGACATGCTTCGTAAAAAAAATTTCGGGACATAACAGTTGAAAAATTAAAATTCGCCTAAAAAATTGATTTATGAAGTGAAATGACAGATCTTTTCAGATGTTTCAATACGTTGGTCCATATACTAAAATCTCTTTTTATAATTTATCGAATTACCTTGGAATCAATTTTGCTCCCTAATTACTGAACTCAGAACCTCAACTAGTGGGATCCCAGTTCTAATAAATTTTCCACCCCGACGCATGCTTAGATAATTGAGCAGTAGTTAAGGTTCCGGAGATAATCTTTAATCTAAATACAAAAAATTGATTAATTACCAGAATAATGGCTTTGATATGGGGCCTGTCGATATGGTACTATCCCTCGTTCAATCCCATGAAGCCCAACATAACATCCACAAAATCTTTGCTCTCTCCTTCCTCTTTCTTAGACTTCATGTGCTCGTCAATAATCTTCTCAAAGAAGGCATCGAACACTTTGCTCACGGCTTTCATGCGTTTCGTCAACCCCTGAAGATCAAATCGTGCTAAATAAGGAACATAGTCGCCGATGTTCAGTGTCGCACCCAACACCATGCCTTCTTGAATCACGGCCTTGAACCCTCTCTCGTCAAACTCCTTGTCCTTGTACTTCTTTCCGAAGACCATTTGGCAACTCATATCGGCGCTTAGTGAAGAGATCTTCGCGCTCAAGTCAATGGATGTGTGATCGTGAGCCGCGTCTTTGAGAAAATTCACAAGCAAGCCGACCTCCTCTCTTCTCATGGACTTAAAGGAATTGATTTTTGCATTGCTAAGTAGCTCCAAAGTGCACATCTTTCTGATGTTCCTCCAATATGGGCCATACGGCGCGAATGCCAAGCTCCTTTGCTCGTAAGAGATGTGCTTCGAGGCCTCATGAGGTGGCCGGCTCGCGAAAACAAGATCATGGGTCTTGAGGAATTGCTCAGCCACCTCGGGCGATGACACGAAGATCGTGTGCACGAACCCGAGGCGCAAGTACATGAGGGGTCCATATTTTTGAGCTAATTTGTGAAGATCATGGTGAGGGTTTTGTCCTAACAAAGGGAGGTTTCCAAGAATTAGATACCCTCTTGGACCAGGAGGCAATTTCTTCTTGCTCTTTGTTTTCCATAGCAAAGCTCGCAATAAGAGATGAGCAATCAAAGCGAAGGTGAGTGTTATCCATATCCAAGCCATTTTGGTGGTGGTTATTTGGAAGGAAGTGGGGTGAAGATGGTGGTGGAGAGAAGTTCATTGCATAAATAGGTAAAGATATGAAGGGAGATGTGCTAGATTTGTTTCCCATTGCTTTTTAGTGGGCCCTTCTACTAGAATCCGAAGAAATGTCATACACTATATATTAATTAAGATATACTGAAGACTATTTCAACATCGTAAAAAAAAAACATCATCTTTCCTCGCGACGAGGATTGATTTTGTCAATCAAATAAATAAAATAAGCGCGTTTAATTTTTTTTTTCCTGAAACGAGAGTGACATGAATGATGGAAGAAGCTAGTGATTGCGAAATGGGGGACCATACACAAGGAAGTGATGTAGTCTTCGACGTTAGTAATTTTTCTTCATTTTATGTTTATGGATTTTAGGAAACTTTTAGCAATGTATGACTAAAATAAATGTATTTAATCTCCCCAGATGCATGCAAACCTCCCATTCCGAAGAGTGGTAGACGTTAGCCTTGAAGGTTACATTAAATAAGTAAAGAATGATTTGAACACGGGATCCATTCTATCGCATTCAAATCTGACAATGGATTACTTAGCCAATCTAGATATTTTATTTAATGTTAAAATTGTTTCAAGTTTGAACCTAAAACCCAATCCAAGATAAATTATAGATAAGCATAGACTTGATTTTCCAGATGCCCCTCGAGCAAGTTTTTGACTTTGAATTTTGATGACTTGGGGACACGGATGTATTCTCTTGACTGAAGCGAGAGTCGGCCAAGGAAAGTTAATTGAAGAAAAAAGTCTCAAATTTGAACTTTATTCCCAGGGGTTTGTCTTTTGTGTGTGCTTGCAAGTGTGCGGCAAAGGACGTGGTACTGGTTGTTGATGTGCATGTATATATATATCAAGGGTTTGTCTTTTGTGTGGGTCAAGCTTGCAAGAGTCCGGCAAAGGACGTGGTACTGGTAGTTGTTGTGCGTAGAAAGGAAGTTCATGAATTTGTCCTTCATTCGAGAAATTTCGTAAAAATGTGGTATAGTAAACGTAAAGCTACCGTCCAATTTATTTCATTATTCTACCTATTTTTTTATAGAATTCTTGTGATTGTTGAGAGAGGAATTATGAGATTAAATATTGTATGAGTTGTTTGGTGTAATTGAAGATTGGAAAGCATTAAGAATATTTGAGTGACTCAAGTGTAGTTATAATCTCCATCGCATCATTTAATTTATGGTAAAATTCTTTATTTTTCTCCCTATAGACATAGATCACATAGTATTCAACTGATTTTCTTATTTTGTCTATTTTACTATTTCATTGCTTGTTTCCGCAACATTTAACATCGCTGGTATAAATCTATAAGTGCATAGCATTAAATACAACCATATGGAATGATTTATATGGCGTGACGGAAACAAAATGGCAATATAGAGACTTGTGTAAGGATAAAGGAGAAACAAATAAAATAAAGGCAAATAAGTTTTTTTAGTGTGCATGTCGAATTAATGGAATGAAGTGAAGGGAAATTTTTTTATGAATAGAATTTCTAAATTGATTTATATATATTATAATTTTCTTGAAAAACAGAATATTTCACTCTATCGCATTGTATATAATAAGTAGTCTATTTTACTACACATAAAGTGTCCCTACATAATTATATTTGTATTTAGATTGAAATTTTAGGAGATTTTCCTTTAATTTTTTTCTTTTATTGGAAAGAATATTAGAATTTAATTTGCAAAAGAAAGAAACATTGAATGAATTTAGGGTCTATTTGATAACGTGCTAAATAGTGTTTAATTCTATTTTTCGTTCCCCGGAACAAAAAAAAAAAAAAAGAATAGAAATCCATTTAATTACTTTTTTATTCCCGGGAATAAATTTGAAACAGAATCAAGAAGTAAAAAAATTTACTTATTTGTTCTTAGAAAAAACTTTAGAATCAAGCCCAAACCATTTTCTTTTTTTTTTATTTTCTTTGTTTTATTTTTTGTTTTCAAAAGATCGGCTAGAGGAAAAAAGAGAAAAACAAAAAAAAAAAGGAAAAAAAAAAAAAAATGCAATAACGTTATTTAAAAAATTAAAAGAAATGCCGAGTTATAAAAAATTTAGGGTCATACAAAACACATTTCTATTTTGGAAATAGAAATTTTGAACAATTACCAAATGATTTAAAATGGTCATGAACTCATCTAGGGAACAAAATTTAAGAAAACTATTTATGAGTAGAAATTGTTCCTGAAAATAGAATAATTACCAAACATACCCTTAATGTCACAAAGTCATGTTTACTATAATACATTAGATTTATGAAGAATCACAAGGATAAAATAGTCATAGAGATATAACAAAATTCATTTTCCTTCTTTTCTCTTCTTTTACTAAATATGAAATGATCAAACTCCCTTCATTCCTTTCTTTTCTTTCATGAACATCCAAACAATAATAAGATCAAACCTTCTTTCTTTTCTTTTCTTTTCTCTCTTGAGCTCATCATCCAAACTTTTTATATTCTCTTCTAATTACTCCATTCAAACTGAGTGTTCTTTGCACAAACTTTGAAAATTAGGAACAAAATGTACAAAAAAATAAAATAATAATTAGACGACCGAATGGTACAAATTATACCAAATATTGGTTAACATTGTACTTATTTCTACCAAGAAGTTTCCCTGTTGTTTACCGGGTTTCTAATGATATGACAATTGAAATTTTCTGCGCAGACCTTGAAAATGTTGGTCGACGTAGATTTGTCACAAAACCCAAGTTCGATGTACTTTGGAGGTCGCTTTCAGAAGAAAAATTCTTGCACTGATCTCGGAGGCTGGGAACTCAAACTCAAATTGAATTGAATCCCTATAGAAGACCTTTTCTTCGACCATGTAAAGAAAACTCGTAATCTAATTCCTCTAATTGTTCATTTTTATCTTTCACGTGCCAACGTGCTTACCTGCACTGGCCTCAACGGGAACTTTCCTGGCTTGAATATACTGAGTTGAGGGAGATACACCTATACACTAAATTGAAAAGCCGCGTAGTAATGGGTAAAAGTGGAACGCGCTGTATGTATCAAACTTGTACATAAGAAATGGCATATCTCATCTACAGTTGAAAAGCGGGGCCAAAAGAGAGAATTTCTCTGACATTGGTTTGGCTTTTTTCTTTTGGTTCACACTCCTCCATCGGAGATTTTGATGACTTCTTTTTGTCTTCCGAGAGGCCTTGCGTGTTTTTTCTGTTTTGTCTTCGAAAGGAATGGGCGGCCGTCGTCATGTCTTCTTGTCCGTTCATTGACGCACCGATTGATGGATTATGTCAGTTGTTTCCTTGGTTTGGTTAAGGAATCTGCCGACTCCCTGATACTTCCAAACTTTGGAATTCGACCAATCATCAAGCAATGTTTTAGCTGAAGGACTATTCTAATTTTAGTAAAATCTGGGGCACTCGCGTCCTTTTATTTTTTTCTTATAGGTAAGTTGCCAATCGTGTTCCAAACTCTAAAATCATGGATTAGCTACGTTAAAGTACTACACCTCACAGGGGTGGCCCTAAATTTATATTCTTGTGTGTTCGTTTCCGTTCACTGATTGATTTCAGTTTTTAGATTGGAATTGTAACATGATATTAGAAATAAATCTTGTTCTAGTTCATTTCATAGGTGCAACTTCTCGTTTGTCAAATTTTATGTGTCGTTTCTAATCTGACTTGCACATCAAAGGGGGTGACAGAGTATTTCACATAACTTGTCTATGAGATTTATATACTCTTTCTAGATATGCGGTTTATCTCCACCTATCAATGTTCCATACCTCGAACTGATCAGATCGAGCTAAAGGTGAATTACAATCTGAACCTCTAATCACATATGTCAGCTTATCACTGAGAGAGTAATGCCAGAACTACAAGCAATCCTTTGAGGGTAATAATCACATGCATTATTGGTCTGGAAAGCCTGATTTCTTAATTGTCGTAGCTTCTGTGGAGCATCGAACCTGGTCCAAAGACAGCTCATGTCCCATGAATAGAGAGAGCTTTAGTGACTCGTGTCTTGTCATTTTTTATCCAATAGACCAACGTCAGACCAGTTTTAATGGCGTCGCATGCTCTTTTGTACGAGTTAATAGATGCGATGTGCTCTCTCTAGGAGGAATTATCAACTTCCAGAATAATATTTGATTTGACCTTAAGCCTCAAGTGGTTGGAAAATCCTTCACTGATTCTAACTGCATCATTAATAGCCGAAAAAAGCTGAGGAGAAGGGAGAGCGATGTCTTAAATTCTCGTCATTTAACGATGACAAAATGTACACATGGGATTTATAGTTCTTTTATCATATCAATGGAGTACCAAAAAAATATAATGAGCACAAACATACATAAGTTGGAAAAATACACTTATAAAAGCATTGATTATGCATAACACAAAAATAATTAGTGCCTTAAAAATTGCAAAGTTTTTTCAATTAGTTTCTTAACAATTGTCATAGAGGTTCTTATCGGGACACTCGTTAACAAAATCTATAACATTATAGCAAACTTCACATTTATCTTGGTAACAGGTGGATCCCGAATCACATAAACTTGGGTTTGTAGGTCCAGTCTGGGTGGGTGGTTCCATATTTCAAATTAGGAACCAGACTAGTTCCTTAGGAACAACCAGTTTTATTGACACTTAAATTTTGGCGACTCAGTTATTTATGTATTGCATTAAGAAATTAGGGATTAATTTTTAACCCCTAAAATAAATAGAATTAAGTTGCATAGCATATAGTTTTAGGAACATTTTTTTTTATCTACATTGGGCTAGTGATAGATGGGTTTGATTTGGTGGTTCTGAACTTTAATTTGGCAAGTCGGACTAAGCCCACGAAGAGAGCAAATTGGCCCAAGCCTGTATCCTTGATGAGATATTACGAACTCATCTTTGCGAGAATTCAAATTTGAGAAAAATCCTATCGCAATTTTGAATCTTTGGCAATATGTGATAAAATCGGTGGAGAACATTCATGTTTGCAAAGGAAATTTAGAAGAGATGTGGAAAATAAAAAGAAATATTGCATTCGGAAAAAATCTTCGTGGATGTTGATTTGAAGAAGAAAATAAAACCCTAATCCTTGGCCTATAAAAGGGGTTGCTACACTATAGAAAGAAGGGGGCCACACATTGAATATATGGCTGCATAAAGGGGGGTTTTATTTTTCGAGGCTTTTTCTCGGTTTTCTCGATAAAAAAAATTCAACACAAAAAAGGGTGTGAGTACACTATTAGTGCCAAAAGTTGTGTACGGCTCTCACTTTGGTGCCAAAAGTTTCCCTCGGATCACTTAAGTGTCAAATCGGAAAAAAAAAAAAAACAATCACTTTGGTGCAACCGGCAAGAGATTTCAGCCAAAATGATTACGTAACTTTTATATTTAAAAAAAAAAAGTCGACGTAGCTTAAGATTGTCCACGGTGGATGGCATAAAACGATGCCATTTTCCTTTCTTCGTAAGAAACAACGTCGTTTTATAGCATTCCACGTGGATTCACGTAAGAAACGATGCCGCATTGCTCTACGGCCAAAAACGGTGTCGCTGAAGAGGGAGTAAAATAGGGTTCGTATATGATTCTCACTCGATGCCGATCGTAGCTCGCTCACCCACCGTCGTTTGGTCGCCCACCGTCGCTCGGCCATCGCTGTAGTTGCGCCGTCGTTCACGGTCGATCGCTGGCTAAGTCCCCAACTCTCGCTTACTTAGGTTTGTCATGTTCTCTACGTTGGTCAATTTAGTGAAAAATTTAGGGTTCTGACGGGCAAGTTAGGGCGTGGAGGGCAAATTGAGGGCTCGGCTCAGGGGGAAAGTGGTGGGGATCTCACTTTTATGGGGATTGAATAGAAAAATTGAGGGTTTCATCGTTCGTTCGCTTTCTTTTGTGGGGACCGAATAGAAAAATAGGGCGTGGAGGGGAAAATGGGGGCTTGACTCGGAGGGAAACAGTGGTGTGACCTTACTTTGTTTAATTAATTGGACTACTTCTGTGGGGGACCGAATGTGATTGAATTGAAAAATGAGTGGGGACCTCACTTTATTTATTCAATTTGGTTTCCTTTGTTTTTGTAAAGGCACCGAATTGAATAAATTGGTCGCATTTGTTTCTTGACAACAAAACGATAAGGACTTGCATGTGAAGTTGTTGATTCTGTCATGTGGTCCCATAAAGTAATGACTTTTTCATGTGAAGTTGATTTTGTCATGTGGTCCCAAAAAGTAATGACTTTTTTTTTTCATTGGGTGCAGCATCGACATGGACGAGAATCAGGTAGGCGTCATTGTTTGCTATGGAGGAGAGTTTATTATTAGCACCGAGGATTGGGAATATACTGGTGGAAATAAAGGTACTATCTATGTCAATATTCGAGAAGCCATCATATATTGATTTTCTGAGGGATGTGTATTTTTTACGATGCAAAGTGCAAAAATTACATTATTGTGTTCCTAGAAAGGAATTGAAGGATAGCTTGAGATTTTTTAATGACAATAATGGTATTAAAGATATCATTTACTATTATCTTCACGGCGAAGAAATTAGGGTATATGTTGAGTATTATAGTGAGGATGAGGATGAGGATGGGGATGGGGATGGGGATGAGTAGACCACCACTAAAAGAGGAGAAGTGAGGGATCCTATTCAAGTGAGTAATTAGGTCGGGGATGAGTTTAGGTTAGATGAAGGGCAAAATGAGAGGGAGAGAAGTCATATTGATAGAGATGAACAAACAGGGAGATGTCCTCAAATCTTGGGTGAAGATGTGGGTGATGAAGACTTCATTGGATTAGAATGAGAAATTGCTATATTCAGTGAATCGGAGGATGAATATTTGGCTTCAATCAGTTTCCCAAGTGACGAAGATGATGATGAACTTGCACAGTCAAGACAAAAGCAAAGGGAATTTCTCAGAAAAAAAAGTTGCAGTTTCAGCAAAGAGGCCCAAGCCAGTAAATAGGGATGGACCTTCAGCTGAAGGTAATAGAAGTGAAGATGAAGAAAGCTACGGCGATGAAGTTGTTGATTCGGAGAATGAGCTTAACAATGATGATAAAAAACCTACTTGTCGAAGAAAAAGTAAGTACCCTTGCTATGATCTAACTGTTGATAAATCTATTTTGTCTATGGGCATGAGATTTGACGATGCGAAACAGTTCAAAGAAGCTGTTGTGAAGAACTCCATTAGTGAACAGAGAAGCGTTGAATTCATTAGAAACACGAAGGAATTTGTGAGAATTAAGTGCTCACAACCCAATTATTCATGGAAGCTCTATGGTGCGTTGACTAAGAATGGGTCATTCTAGATTAGGTCATTCTAGGAAGAGCATACTTGTCCAATTATCTTTAACAATAAAAGGGTAATAAGTGTGTGGTTATCGAAGCATTTTTTCAATACTATCAAAGCAATGCCCGAGATCAAGAGTCCTCAATTTCAACTGTTAGTGAAGGAGCAATTAGGGGTTAATGTGTCAAGAAATCAATGCAAGAGAGCTAAGATGAGGGTGATGAAAATATTGATGGGTGGGTATAAGGAAGAATATGCGCAGGTATGAGATTATGCTGGCAAATGCATGTTTCAAAACCCATCTAGTAGGATATATATAGAGGTTGTGGAGAGGCTACTTCTTGATCTTGGTCCTAGATTTGATAGATTTTATGTCTATTTTAATGCATGCAAACGGGGCTTCTTGGCTGATTATAGAAGAGTTATAGGATTGGATGGATGCTTTCTAAAGGGTTTATGCAAGGGGGAGTTGTTAGTTGCTTTGGGGAGAGATGCCAATAATCAAATATTTCCGATAACTTGGGCGGTAGTGAAGATAGAGAACAAGGATATTTGGTCCTAGTTCCTCAAAAATTTAATGGCTGACCTTGAGATAACCGATGGGAGAGGATGGACATTCATGAGTGACCAACAGAAGGTAATTCCATTGTCAATTAATTCATTCCCTTTTAATATTAATCACTTGCATATTTTTCTTGACTTGTATTTATTGGTTTGAATTTTTGTAGGAACTTATTCTTGCATTGGTAGAGTTGATGCCACATGTTGAGCATAAAATGTGTGCGAGGCACATATATGCAAACTAGTCAAGGAACTTCAAAGGAGATAGGCTGTAGAAGCAGTTCTGACAGATAGCGAAGAGTACCAACATGGTTGATTTCAGATTAGCCAAACAAGGATTGTTGCAACTGACAAATGAAGGTTTTGATGCACTCTTCCAAACAGAAGCTAAGCACTGGTGTCAGGCCTTCTTCAGCGAAGAGTTCAAATGCAATATCATTGATAACAAGCTCAGTGAAGCTTTCAATGGCAGAATTTTAGAGGCTAGGTGCAAACCAATCATCAACATGCTTGATGATATTCGAGTTATGGTTATGACTAAACTGCATAGGTAAAGAGATGAGGTTACGAAATGGACTAGAGACTGTGGCCCTAGGATTGTGAAGAGATTGGATGCAAACATTGCTGCTAGTAGGTTCTGCCATCCAATTTGGAATGGAGATAATGGATTTGAGATTATTCAAAATCAGGATAAGTATGTTGTCAACTTGGATAGAAGAAAGTGTTCATGTTGAGCCTGGCAATTGAATGGAATTCCCTGTGCCTATGCCATTTGTGCTATTCAGATGAAGCATAAAAACCCAGATGATTACCTGCATGATTGGTACAAAAAAAAAAAAAAAGTCATACTTTGCTTCATACCAATTCATGATGCAGCCTATCAGAAGCATCAAATTTTGGGAGCCAACAAATCATGAAAGCCCTCTACCTTTGCCACTGAAGAAGCAAATAGGAAGGCCAAAAAGGAGACGAAGAATGCAGCAGGAGGAGGCATCAAGTCAGATGATGAGTAGGATTGGGGCAAAGATGAAATGCTCTTATTGACGCAAGGAATGGCATAATAAGAAAGGTTGTGAGCTGAAAAAGCAGCATCAACAGCAAGATGTAATGGCTGATTTAGTGTTAGGGACATGACTTATTGAAGAGCTTCTTGTTGGGCCTATTGAAGGGAGGATAGAAGGCCTTGCTGTAATGCCTACTAAAGGGCAAATAGAAAGCCCTGCTGTAAGGTAAGTATCCTCTTTGCCTCAGTAACTTTTCAGTTCATATTCGATAAAGTTTGACGGTTGACCATGTGTACTGGCTTCTCTTGTGCTTTTCCTTTGTCACGTACTTGTAATTTGAGAAGTTTTTTCCATTTGTTTCCACCATGAAAATGAGTAGATGTTTAATTATTCATTGTAGTTGGTCACAATCCTGATGCAGTACCTTGTTGTGAGGCCTACTAAAGGGCCATAAAAAGACCCTGTTGTAGGCTCAAGTGCAGGGATAGGGACTGGAACGGGCAGGATAGCAACAACAACAACTGAGTCCACTGTTGAACAAATGAGAAAAAAATATCCTGTAAGTTGTACATTGCCGTGTTTGTCTTTTATGGGCTGAAATTTAAATTTGTTATGTGTTTCTCAAGTGAGAAGACAAGCAACTGCACTTGCTCCCCCAGTTGTTGCTGCTGAAAATGATGCACTACAGCGAACAAGAGAGGGTCTCTTGAAAAAAGATTAAAGGCAATATGGTTATGGGATTTACACAGATAAACGTATTGGAATGACTATTTTGAATGTAAGATTTGTAGTTCTCATGCATTTAATTTGTTGTACTTCAATTCATTTGGTTGACAATATCGCTATGTTTTTGTAGCTTGGGAGAACTTCAGAGGTACTTCTCGTAATCATTAAATTAGAATTTGATTTATAAAACATTTAACGTTAAAATGATAGTCATTTCTGAAGTTCAAATGATTAGAAAAATGGACAAGATAAAGCAGAAGTAAAAGAATTTGTATAAGACCACTAAATTGAAAATATATATAGTGTTCTTCTCCAACGATATTTTAAGTGATTAGTTATTAAAATGAATAAGTGCACAATACATTTTTTGTATACATATACATAAGGAAGTTGGGGATGCATGGGTAGTTGATGAATATAAAAGTAAGGAGAGATAATGGGAGAGCAGAGAAAGTGAGAAATAGGAAAAAGGAAAATGCTTAGCTGACGTCCTTCGTAAAATGATGGAGTAACGATCAGCTATGGGCCACAAAAAATCATGAGGAAACCGTTGATCGGGGCTGGGGTTGAGGCTGGGGCATTAGAATCTTAGATGACGTGAGGATGTGCTTAATTTTACTCCCAAAATTAACTAAACTTGTGGCTGGAGCATTCTGCGCTAATGTCTTTGGCTCTTCTTCAAAATTTTCTTTTTTAGTGATAACAGAAATTCATAATTATCGAATAAAATTTACTTAGGAAGGTATAAATATAAATTAAAATATAAGAGTAATGACTTGTTTTCGAACAACTTTAAAATTGAATAAAAATAAGCTTTGACACGTATTTGTGAATATAAGTTAGGAAAGCTCGAATTTAAAATGAAATAAGTACACTTCTAGTCCCAATCGTATTTGTGTCGATGACATAAATTGCGTGTTCTTTATCATATTGGAGTAAATAACATACTAAGCAATTACATATTGTCTTGATGGAGAAAGGATTTCAAGCGTTCATAACCTTCGAACTATATATCTAACGTTGTCAATTTTGACAATCTATATAAATGGTATGATCCTTTATTTAATTATGCTATCTAGATCATACACAAAAGTTCAAAATCCACAGAGCATCTTAAATTCAAAATCCACATAGCATCTTAAATTTGTTTTGCAAGTGTTGGAGGAAGCAAATAAAAAGATTCAGATTGCGGACCTCAAGCAAGCATTTTAATTTTGTTTTTTCATCTTTTAAATTTAATAGATTTATATAATAACATTAACGATTTCTTTTTAGTAAGTGATAATATTTTCTAATTGTAATTATTTATATTTCGGTATCTAATTTATTTTTTCTTTCATCATATTCAAGAAAATTGATTGTGTGGGCTGGCTTATAATTTTGTCTCTTAGTCTGGCCTTGCAATAAAGGAAAAAAAGAAAAGAGTAACAGATGAGTCCGGCTGAAAAAGTCAACCGATTTCCTCAAAATCCTTTTGGGGTCCACGCTTCAAACCACGCTTCAAACGGAGTGACCGTCAGCGGGAGCTATAGGAAAATTACTACGAATATACAATTCGTAGGTCAAGCAACGTTATAATGACAGAATGGATGACAATTAGTGACATCGGCCGGAAAATTTGTCGTTACCCAGCAAGGGATGTTGTCCATTTTAGGCACAGGTCCCGTCTCCTACTCGTATTTATACCTACATATCAAAGGAAAAACCCATCACCCTCTTCCCCTCCACTTGCTTCCAAGGAACCACCTCCAATGGCTTGGATATGGATTGCACTCACTTTCGCTTTACTTGCTCATCTCCTATTTCGATCATTGCTGTGGAAAACACAGAGCAAGAAGAAGGAATTGCCTCCTGGTCCAAGAGGGTTTCCAATTCTTGGAAACCTCCCTTTGTTAGGAAAGAACCCTCACCATGATCTTCGCAAATTAGCTCAAAAATATGGACCCATCATGTACTTGCGTTTAGGATTCATGCCCACGATCATCGTTTCATCGCATGAAGCAGTGGAGCTAGTCCTCAAGACCCATGATCTTGTTTTTGCAAGCCGGCCGCCACAAGAAGCCATGAAGCACATGCTCTACGAACAAAGGAACTTGTCCTTTTCACCCCATGGTCCGTACTGGAGGAACGTGCGGAAGATGTGCACTTTGGAGCTTCTTAGCAACGCCAAGGTCAAATCCTTTGAGTCCATCCGAAGGGAAGAGGTCGGCTTGTTTGTGCGTTTTCTCATAGACGCATCTCTTGACCGGGCCACTGTCAATCTGAGTGGAAAGATCTCATCGCTGAGCACCGACATGAATTGCCGAATGATTTTCGGGAAGAAGTACCTGGATGAGGAGTTCGACCAGAGAGGGTTCAAGGCTTGGATTCGAGAAGGGAATATATTGACCGCGACGCCTAACATTGGAGACTATATTCCATACTTTGCTCCGCTTGATCTTCAAGGGTTGACCCGGCGCATGAAGGCTGTGAGCAAAGTGTTTGATACCTTCTTGGAGAAGATCATTGATGAGCACTTGCAGAGCAAAGAGTACGTCATGCTGGGTTTCATGGGATCTAATGAAGGCGAGTACCATATGGACAGGGAATGGCATGATGCTGGTAATTCATCGTTGTGATTTTCTTTTCTGATGACGAGGTACCCCAGATTATTTCGACACATGAATACCACCACCATGCATGATAGTCCCCATCCCACACGAATTGAGGAATCACTACAGACAAATAGAATTTATCCTAGTTCAACCTATAATCCTCCTGACCTTGCCTTGCTTGTGTGGAAAAGTTAATTAAGTGTGGACATGTTACCGAAAAAATAAAAAATAAAATTGAGCCCTTTTGTTTTTTTTCCCCTTTCCCGCAATATTTTTGTTTTTTTAGTAGCTTTTCAAAGTTTGTGAGACAATTATTAAGTCGTGATCTTATAATAAGATTCTTGTGAATGTGGTCCCTATCTTAACTCATTTTTGGGGGTTGATTGGATACGGTGAACTCATTTTTAGGACACGTATCGCAATCCAGCCAATAAAGGGAGATGGAAGCACCGTTTTGAGGCGAAGGATCATTTTTCTAGATACTTGATTTTTGAGATGGATGAACGGTTTGGTGACTTAAATGCTTTACAGCCTTTTAGTGCTGTCTTTACATAGTTTATGTAAACAATCAATATATATTATATCTTTTTCGAATAGCCTTATGAAGCGTAGCGATTGATCCTCCAATCAATCAAGTAAATGAGAACGGACAAAAAAAAAAATCAAGTGGATGTGAAAGTTGGACATCTAGAAGTCTCACATTCGCCTACATTATTGTCTCTTTGTTAAATCAATGCTTCGAAACACACACATGGTTTGCCTTGTGACATCCTAGATTTTCAGTCATGTTTTCTACTGAATAAATCGGGCATTTCATTGGCGCGCTTATAGGGCTATTCTCAGAGCTGATCACTCTCGAGATAACTAGACTATCCAAGGAAACCATTAAGGAATTTTAATGCAATAGACTTGAGAATTCGACCAGGAATTGGCTTCTCAACCGTATCCATCTTTAGAGGTCATTACGGCACATATATAAATTAATTTGAGATAAGAGATAGGTCGGTTTTACTTAAATGTGTGGCTAATCGTGGGTGACACTACTAAATTGGAAAATTCTCGTCGACCGGCACTAGATTGATTTCTCTATCATTTTGGTACCCTGTGTCCATATTTGAATCCTCGAGATTTTCATGACAACTGAGAGTCACCAATGAGTTGAGTGGGTTCATTGTGGCTCGAAGAAAATCGACCACGGGTCATTTGCACTGAAAATTTCTGAAAGTTACTCGGTATCTTAGGTCACACTAAAAATGCGTCGAATGGAAATTTACCGCGAATTCGAGTCCAATTTCAGAAATTGAAGATTCTATCATGTCACAATATATTCTAGGAGTATCGACTCAGTCTCTTTTTCTGCAACCAGAGACTTTTTGGGAAAAAGTCGTCATAGGGCCATTTTTGTTCAGAAAAAGGCCGGGACCGTTTTTGATTGCACAGTTGGGATGCAAGATGGTTCGAGTGGTGAGGAAAAATACTAATTTGAGTATTGAATCGATAACAGGATTTGTTGAGGCCAAATTGGATCGAATCAAGCACGAACAGGTGTCTAATTAAGAGAGATTTGCTTGAAATTCGTGTGCCCCCATGGCCTAGCGAAAATGGACCATTTCAAAAGTTATGAGTGAGCATTGGTGGCTAGGGCCAAGGAATCCCAGCTTGGTGGACAAGTTCAAGGAGACAAACTTGTGGAAGAAGTTGGCTTGGTGGAGCCCTTGTCTCCTTATCCTCTCCTCTCCTTGCTCCTCAAGCTTGGTCGGCCAACCTTATCTCTCCATCCTCTCCATTTTCGCACCCCAGCTAGCAGAGAACAGCCAGTAAGCTGCTAAAGCCGTCCACGCCATCGCCACCACACGCCGTCGCACGTACACTAGAACCACCATCGGACCATTTTCCTCCTTTGTTTTCACTTTTGCTAGTTTCTGCTCCAGCCGACCTTTTGGCAAAGATTCGAGTGAAAAGTTGACTTCCCGTACGAATTAGCCAACGATCCACCCATCACCATGACCAGGAGACACAGTCCGTCGCAACGAGCCCGACCTCACCCCGAACGGAGCCGCCGGCCGTCCTGTACGTCCGTTGCAAGTCGCCGATCGCTGATCTGTCGGTCCGCCGCCTGGTTTGCCCGGTTTCGCCATTTCAACATTTTCTTATATTTTTCTTCCATTCCGACCCTACCTCTACCCATACCAACCACCAGCAGGTCCCCCTTGACCCCTGGGTGTCGCTGGTTACCTCACCAAACCATCCATCAGTCCACTGTCACCAAGACCTCGCAAAACCAGTTTTGTTTTCCCTATTTTGTAGCTCAAAATAGAGAGGGAATTTGTGGGTATCACAGCGACTTCAGGGCCCGTTTTGAGGTTGATCGCGACCTCGAAACCTAGGCTCGCTTTGGAGAAAAGTGACCCCTACGACGTTCCCGACGTTTGGAACCGTTCGGCTTGCTAATCAAGTGAGTTTTACTCACTAATCCTTGCTTAGTAGACTAATGATATTTAGGGGTTGATAAGATTTAATTAAGTGCAATTAGGTGGATAGATTAGATTTGAATAATTAAATTAGGGATTTACCTATGCATGTTAGGCGAATGGTTAGTGTAATTAGCGAGTAGATAGGTTCAAGTAATTATTGAACAGGTCTCGGAAATTTTTCGGGTGCTGTCTCGACTTCCAATTAGACATTACAAGCCTAAGTTAGATTTATTGCATTTATTTATTAATTTTTGTAATTACTTAATTATTTATTTATTTTCCGAAAATTAGACTGGGATGGTCGACGACCAAAATTTTATGCTGATTATCGTGGTGCAGTCTGTTTAATTTATTGAGTGCTAGATTGTGCTGAATTGATTTATTGGTGATTTTAGGATTTATTTCTTAAATTAATTAATTTCAGTAATTAATTGAAAAATCATCGGGCGTCAGTTTACAACGCCAAAAATATGTTTATGGGCTATTGGCGGGTGGGATGTTCTAAAGAAAAATTATTGTATTTTAGCTAACGCCAACCGTGTACCCACACATGACTATTTTTATCATGAATGATAAAAAGATTGACTTGGATGTATGTTTGGAAGGGTATACTATATCAGCTCACGTGCGATATGGCAACTTAGCAGAGAGTAGTATACTATATCAGCTTAAAGGCTCTGATATGTTAGCTTAGCAGAGAGTACCTTATCAGTTTATATTGAATATGTCGGTATACTATATCATCCTATAGGCTCTAATATGGCAGCTTAGCAGAAAGCAGTATACCTTATCAGTTTATATTGAATATGTCGGTATACTATATCATCCTACAAGCTCTGACATGGCAGCTTAGCAGAGAGCAGTATACTCGAGCATCTCTGAAGCGAGCTATACTATTTAATTATCAACTTAGCAATGAGCAGTCTTGAAATCACGGACTTAATAGATAGTATGAGATGAGCCGACCAAGAAAGAGTCGTGGTGACATGTAATTGATTAGGTCGATTGATCAATGATTTGATCTGTTGTAGTGACTTGATTGATTTGGGTGCCTATTCGAACTATGCTGATGTGCAGGTGGGATCTGAGGCCAAGATAAGCCATCTGACCCGTGTTGTGCTTAGGCAGCCCTTATGGCATATTGGTTTCCTAATCGAGTCTTAGGGAGTAGAACTTGCTTAAACATTGTCTCACTGGTATGGCAGCTTAGCAGAGAGCAGTATACCTTATCAACTTAGATTGAGCACTGTCGGTATACTATATTAGCCTAAGGGTGATATGGTAGCTTAGCAGAGAGTAGTATACTCGAGCATCTCAGAAGCGAGCTATACTATCTAATTATCAGCTTAGCAGTGAGCAGTCTTGATATCGCGGACTTAATAGATAGTATGAGATGAGCCGACCAAGAAAGAATCGTGGTGACATGTAATCGATTAGGTTAATTGATAAATGATTTGATCTGTTGTAGTGACTTGATTGATTTGGGTGCCTATTCGAACTATGCTGATGTGCAGGTGGGATCTGAGGCCAAGATAAGCCATCTGACCTGTGTTGTGCTTAGGCAGCTCTTATGGCATATTGGTTTCCTAATCGAGTCTTAGGGAGTAGAACTTGCTGAGACATTGTTCCACTGGTTATTGAATAACCATTTTCAGGTCCTCAGGTGGTGTTGGTGGAGGACTAGAAGCCCCGAGGTTTGGGGAAGATGGAGATCGAAGATTGGCGAACATGTCTGACCAGAGGGTTATAGGATAGTTCCTTTTTGTTAAGCCGATAGTTTTGTAAACAACCTGATAGTGTATATGTACCTGTTTGTTTATAAAAAAGATTGTATTGGTGTCGAAATTTGTGGCCCTACTTTCCTATCCCATTGTTTTATTGTCTAAGGATTTTATATTAGCTTCCGCTTGCGTATTATAAATGAAAGGATCGGCGATTCGTGCAAGGACGTCGCTATTAATCGACTAGGTAAGGGATGGGTGCGTGCCCAAGGATCGGAGCGTGACATGCCTCCCAACGCAAGTTGAGTAGATGACGTTTTGTCAAGAAGGAAAGTATAAAAATCCAGAACAGACATGCCATTCATTCGACACCACTCTTGAATTATTGGTTACACGTTGTTGATGGGATGTTTATTGATAGAGAAGTGCCTTTTCATCTTATGAGAAGATGACTTGTGAACATGCTCTTTTCAACTAATTCAGCACTCACTTAATTTAATATATTTAGGACATGATGGGGGCCTCCATAGACACTTCAGCTACAGTAATAGAGTGGGCAATTTCCAAGCTCATAAGACATCCACAAGTGATGAAGAAACTTCAGCATGAACTAAAGAAAGTTGTGGGCATGAACAGAATAGTGGAGGAATCAGACATAGAGAGCTTGGACTACCTAGACATGGTCGTTAAAGAGACCCTCCGGCTACATCCGCCCCTCCCGTTACTTCTTCCACACGAGTCAATCAAGGACTGCATGGTCGGTGGCTTCCACATCCCGCGCAAGTCTAGGGTCATTGTGAATGCATGGGCAATCGGAAGAGATCCACACGTTTGGGGCGACCCCGAAAAGTTCATCCCAGAGAGGTTTGAAGGAACAAGCATTGATGTTCGGGGACATGACTTTCAACTTGTGCCATTTGGGTCTGGTCGTAGAGGATGTCCCGGGATTCAACTAGGTCTAATTGTGATCCGGCTGGTATTGGCGCAACTTGCACATTGCTTTGATTGGGAGCTTCCAGATAATATGTCACCATTCGAACTCGACATGAGTGAAGAGTTCGGTCTTACGGTCCCTCGAGCCAAACATCTAGTGGCCATACCTTCGTTTCGCCTAAAAAATGATGATTAGGGACCATTCCAAATCAACCTATCTTATGAGCAGGTAAAGAAAGAATTTAAGCGATTGTGCTAATATGAGATGATATGAACTCGTCGTTCTTTTATGGTTCACTTTTTGATATTCACTAGATTAGTTTACAACATTTTATATGAAAGGCCTAAGATGCACTTAAATTATGGTGATCTGGAAAGTTAGTTGATCCTTGAATTATTATGTATTTGCATTTTATAAAGGCAATATATATATGTGTGTGTGTGTGTGTAATTATGATAGTACGTTTTGTGATGCATCTAACCATGTGTATTAGTCTAATTTTTATACCATTTGTTTCCTTTGGAAATGATTTATTGTGTAGAATGAGTTGATGATTTCTTTGCCCATTTTACTGGTCTAAATAAGGCACACAGCATCTGTGTTAAAAAATGAGCCAATGACTCATCATGTTAACAAAATTTTGGACCAACAATTTGGAATTTTTTTAACATTAGAAGCGGAATTCATCACTGGGGCTCTACAAATTAAAATAAGAAAAAGTACCCAAAAAATGTTATAAATCTATTACATTTATATCAATTCATTTATAAACATTTCGATCGAACCAATTTAGTTCTATACATTTCCATGTTTTACCAATTGAATCCATCGATCACTTTAACACGAAAATTACTAACATGAATGCTAGCCATCTTATGTGGCACAATTAGCACTGATATGGATATTTTGTAAAAATTATTTTTATTTTTTTGAAATTTTAATCTTTTATTAATTTATTCTTTTCTTTTTCATTTTCTTCCTTTTTTCTTCTATTTTCCTCTTCTTCTTTTTTTTTTTTCATTATGGTAGTCTCACGACCTTTGCATAGGGTCAACTACCTATGGTTTAACTAATGGATTACTAAGCCTATACTTTGCTCCAATTCTCCCAAGCCCACACCAATTTGCAACTTGATTCAAGTTCTTAACATGTAAATCAATTTCAATTAGGAATTACAACTAATCTATTGTTTTTGAGTTAAATAAAAACCAAGTAAAATATGATAGAATACTTTACTTCTATGAGTTAGAGATTATAGATACGGGGACTAGATTACAATAGATTTCTCTAATACCCATTTGGTATCTTTTCTCTTTAATTTTTAAAAAATATTTGTTAGACAACTTGAATCGATTTTAACATAGCCACTAACATGCAAAGGATGATCATGCTTATGCGCAACTAATGAAATTAACACTCAATAACCAAAGCAACTAAATAAAGTGCAAGAAAAATGAGTCAAACACGCCAAAGCAATCAATAATTTTTGGAGTTTTCTTTTATCTTAAAACAGAAACATATATGCAATGCAAATAACTAGAGTCCTAATCCAATTAACATAACATTATCCTACATAACTAAAAAATTTAATTAAATGAATTTAAACATGCAATCACTAAATGACATGCAAAAAGATTATGAAGTGGATGATGACAAGGCATATATGTTGTGGCATCAATAACTTGGCACATATGAATGATGTGGCATATGACATGGCATATGACATGGCAACATGATGTAGAATCTATGCATCTAATCCTATATGACATGTACATTATATTTTTGATATTTTTATTAAAATTCATAATAAAATAAATTAAAAAAATAAAATAAAATAAAGGTTATTCTATCCAAACTAGGAAATAATTTAGATTAAATCCTATTCCAACTAGGAAACCTATTCGAAATTTCTAAAATCTATCTAAATTTGCTGTCTAATCTAAAAACATACCATAACCTATTAATGGATCTTATCAAGAATCTACTCTAATCCATTCTAAAATTTATTCTTATTTATATGCAATCTTTTTTGTATCTTTTAGATAAGGAAAACAACCATTGAGGTTTGCCTTCAATGGCCACCCTTCCTACATAAGAAGGGAGAGGTGGGGGGTTCGAACCCCATTTTTTAGAGGTTAGAATGGGACGATTTAACTTTAAATATGAGATTCAACTCCCACGTCATTCAAGAAGGCATGACAAAAGTTTAAGAGTAAGAGTTAGAGTAAAAATAAAATAAGACTGATAAAAAAAATAAGAGATAAGAAAAACAATTAAAAAGATAAGCACTCATTCATACAAGATAAGTTGAAAAATAGCAATAAATATTAATTCGATCCAAATTTGGGAGAAAATAAAATCGACAACTTGATTTTAGGGCTTAAATATCAAATTTACCGATTTTTCATGCAAATCCATAATCAATATTCATGGCTTAGAGATTAAATTACCGATTATATGAACATTGCAAATTAGGAAGATTATCCTCATTGGGATATGCCTATCACTCAAAATATGCATGTTAGATTTTGCTAAGCACAAATTAGCTAGAAAATATTCAAATTAAATCGGTATTAGATAATTACCTAAATTTGGATATATCGTTTCCAAATTGGACGACAACTAGCAACGGTTCTCGGTGGTGCCTCACGGTGCATGGACTAATTGTCATGCCCTGATCCTCGAGCGTGTGCCCATCTCGGCTTGGTTGATTAAATAGCGACGTCCTAGAACGCGTCGCTGACCCTTGCATTTTAATACGCATGCATAAGTATATAATAAAATGCCTAGACAATAAAACAATGGGATAGAAAAGTAGGGCCATAAATTTTC
This sequence comes from Eucalyptus marginata, assembly GCA_014182565.1. NCBI lineage: Eukaryota > Viridiplantae > Streptophyta > Magnoliopsida > Myrtales > Myrtaceae > Eucalyptus > Eucalyptus marginata. Next base: position 4,786,964 of record CM024593.1, read on the forward strand.
AAACTAAAATGAGCCTTTCATAAATAAACATGTCTATTTACAACTCCAGGCTGTTTATAAAAATATCGGCTTAACAAAAAGGGAAGTGTCCTATGACCCTCTAGTCAAACATATTCACCGATTCTTCGATCTCCACCTTCCCAGACCCCGGGGCTTCCAGTCCTCCACCAACATCATCTAAGGACTTGAAAATGGTTATATAATAACCAGTGAGACAATGTCTCATCAAGTTCAACACCCTAAGACCCGACTAGGAAGAAAATGCGCCACGAGGGCTACCTAAGCACAACACGAGTCAGAGGACTTACCTTGGCCTCAGTTTCCTTCCTGCAAGTCAATACCATTTAATATTGCATCAAATCATATCAACAAATCAAATCACTCAAATAGATCGAACTATCGATCAATCAACTCAGTCGATTCCATGTCAACATGACCATTTCCTGGTCATCTCAATCAATACTATCTATGAGTCCGACCATAGTCTAGGACTACTCACTTGAGCCGATATATAGATACTATAGCTCACCAGAAGCTGCCTCAATTATCAGTATAGTATACTATAGCTCACCAGAAACTGCCGCAATTATACTCATATAATATACTATAGCTCACCAGAAACTGCCGCAATTATACTCATATAGTATACTATAGCTCACTAGAAGCTGCCGTAATTATAGGTTTAATCATCTGACAATTTCTCAATTTTTATCATACCCGATAAAAATACTCGTGTGTAGGTACACGGTCGACCTTAGCCAAAATACAATAATTTCCTTTCCATAAATCCCACCATTTTATATAATCCACCAAAATATTTTTGGTGTTGTGAACCAACACTTGATTATTTTCCAATTAATTACTGAAATTAAATGAATTTAGGAATAAATTCCTAAAACACAAATTATGCACAATCAACACAAATTAGAGCTCAATTAAATAAATTGATCACACCACTACAATCAACATAAAATTCCGATCACCGACTATCACGGTCTAATTTCCGGAAAATAATTAATTAATTAAATAATTACGAAAATTAATTATTAAATATCGATAAATAGAACTTAGGCCCGTAAAGCCTAATTGGAAGCCGAGACGGAGCTGGAAAATTTCCGAATCACTCTAGATAAATACTAAAGCTTGTCTAGGCCCTAATTGCACTAACTATCTACCTAACATGCATAAGTAATTAATTAAATTCACTAATTAAATCTAACTAACCACCTAATCCTAGCTTAGTCTAAACTAATCAACCATTAAGTGTCATTAACCTACTAAGCGAGGATTAGTGAGTTAAACTCACTTGTTTATTGAACCGCTCGATTCAAATCGACGGGGACGCGATGGGGCTCGATCTTCTCCAAAGTGACAACGGCTTTCAAGCACGGATCGGGCTCGAAAATTGGCCCGCAAAGCCTCACGGTTTCTGCTCGGATTCCTTGGCTGAAGGGTTGCTTCAAGCAGCTGATTTCACGCGGGACGCTGGGCTTGATAGTAGATGAAGGAGAAAGGCGAGCTGGCAACGTGAGCTTCGAAGGACGGAAATGAAAAGAAAACCAGAAGTTGCTCGTCCAAGATGAAGGGCGACCGAAACCAGGGAAAATGAAAGCAAAAAGTAGAAGACCCGTGGGGGAGGGTGCTTGAAGAAGACAAAAGGGAAAAGAAAGAAAATAGATGGAGAGAGAAAGGGAGAAAAATAAGGGGCGGGGGATGTCGGCAAGGGGAAGATAAGTAAGAGAGAGAGAGAGAGAGAGATAAGATTGACAAAAGTCAAGGAAATGGGGAGGAAAGTGGAACACGGTAGAGATGGGCTGTTGGTGGGGGATTTCGCGCGCGAGAGAGAGAGAGAGAGAGAGAGAGAGAGAGAGAGGAAGGAAAGGGACATGCGGCCATCAGGGGGGGGAAAGAGAGAAAATAAAAAGAAAACTAAAAGAAATTCCTAAACCAAAAATTCTTGGTCCCATTTACTCTTATTTAATCCAATTTGGTCCCTAAAAATCCCCATGCTAAAACACTTCATCTTTATTTGCTTTCTTGCATCAAATTTCCCTCAAACAACAAGTCTTGGGTAGCAAAAACGGTCATTTCCTTTAATTCCAAATTCTAATTTTTTTTTTCTTGGAATCCGATTTCTCGAACAAACTTTCCGATTGGGATCTAATTCGATGAAGAAAAAGCCCACACAACTTTCTTTCGCCAAGTAGTTCACACAAGAGGCCAAAATCCCTTCAATTTGGTTAATTCGAATTTCCATTCGTTTTTCGAATCGTTTGAATCGATTTTCCGTAAAAATCCCGAACTCTCTGAAAATTCCTCAAAAGATGAGATAATGTTCCTAAAATGACCTGTGACATGATAAGACTTTCAATTTCAGAAATCAGATTCAAATTTGCAGTTAATTTCAATCCGGCGTGATTTCAGCGTGACCTAGGCTACCGGGTAGTTTTCAGAAATTTTTAACGCAAATGACTCATTCGACACATTGGTGATTCTCGGTTGTTGTGAAAATCTCGAGGTTTTGATTACGAACACAGGGTACCAAAACGATAGAAAAATCAACTTAGTGTCGATTAATGAGAATTTTGCAATTTGGTGGAATCACCCACGTTTAATGCGACATCCTAGATTTTCAACCCTGTCTTCTACTGAATAAGTCGGGCATTTCATTGACGCGCCTATAGGGCTGTTCTCAGAGTTGATCACTCTTGAGATAATTAGACTATTCAGGAAAATCATTAAGAAATTTTAAGGCAATAGACTTGAGAATTCGACCAGGATTCAGCTTCTCGACCATGCTTATCTTTAGAGGCCAGTACGGCACAGTTAAAAATTGATTAGAGATCAGACATAGACTAGTTCGACAGAGATGTGTGGCTAATCGTGGGTGACACCACTAAATTGGAAAATTCTCGTCATCCGTCACTAGACTGATTTTCTTATTATTTTGGTACCCTATGTCCATATTTGAATACTTGAGATTTTCACGACAACCGAGAGTCGGCAATGAGTCGAGTGGGTTCATAATGGCTCGAAGAAAATCGACCATGGGTCGTTTGCGCTAAAAATATCTTAAAGTTACCCGATAACTTAGGTCACGCTAAAAAACGTGCCGAATAGAAATTAACCGTCAATTCCGAGTCTAATTTTAGAAATTGAAGATCATGTTATGTCACAATAAATTCTAAGAGTATTGACTCAGTCTCAGAAGATTTTTCTTAAACACGAGATTTTTGGGAAAAAGTCGTCGCAGGACCGTTTTTGTGCAAAAAAGGCCGGGGATCAGTTTTGATTGCAAAATTAGAAAGCATGATGGATGTATGGGTGAGGAAAATTATCAATTTGATAATTGAGGTATCCATTGAATTTATTAAGGCCAATTGAGAATGAACTGAGCAAGATTAAGTATCCAATTGAAGCCAATTGCTTGCAAATTCGTGTGCCCCCATTCACTTTGGTCTTTGGACCATTTCAAGAGGTTCTGGAGAGTGTTTTGGTGGCTCAATGACAGCCATAGGACCTTGGCTTGATGGACAAGCTTAAGGGGGACAAAAATGTGGAAATTAAGGATAGTAGGCCCCTATCTTTGCTCCTCTCTTCTCCTCTCCTCCAAGGTTGCCATCCACCCCACTTCTCTCTCCCTCCATTTCCCTTGTGCAATGCCCACAAGCCAAAGAAGAAGCCGGAGCAGCCCTCACGCCGTCGCACGCCTCGCCGCCTCACACCGCCACGTCGTCGTCGTCCTTGCGCACCACCACCCGCACGCACCGCCAGTCACACCGTCCGTCCTTCTCGCCTCCTCACGCCATCCAGCTTGTTGTCCAGCAGTTACGAGGGGTTGTGGAAGTCCGCCAAAGGCCATTAAACTGCTATAGACCGCCCTTTTAAGCTACCGAAGTCTCCACCGATCATTGCCGCCCGTTTCAGCTTGTTTTTTTTTTTTTTCCCTTTTTGCAGCAAAAACAGAAGGTTTGGAAGTGGGTATCACAGTGACTTGCGGGCCCGTTTTGAGGTGTTTGTGGACCTCGTACCTTAGACCCGCTTTGGAGAAAAACGTCTCCTGCGACATTTCCGACGTTTCGATCTAAACAAATTGTTAAACGGGTGAGTTTAACTCACTAATCCCCGCTTAGTTTGCTAATGATGCTTAGGGGTTGATTAGTATTAATTAAGCATGATTATGGTGTTAGATTAGTTTAGAATAATTAAATTAGTGACTTACGAATGCATGTTAGGTGGTTAGATATAGTCATTAGCGAGTAAATAGGCTAGAGTAATTATTGAAAGAATCTCAAAAATTTTCCGGGTCTGTCTTGGATTCCAATTAGGCATTACGGGCCTAAATTGGATTTATTGCTATTTAATAATTAATTTTTATAATTATTTAATTAATTAATTATTCGAGCTTTAGTTTGTACCGAATGGATTTAATTGTGGATTTTTAGGATATGTTCCTAAATGAATTGATTTTGGGTATTTGATTGAGGAACAACCAGGTATCGGTTGTCGTATCAAAAATAGATTGGTGAACCACAAAGAATAGTGGAGTTTGTGGAAATGGAATTGATTATGTATTGTATTACGCCGGCTCGATGACTAAGTACGTCATCTTGAAGAAAGGTGTTATGTATATTGGATTAATGATAGGATATATATATATATATATATATATATATATATATATATATATATATATATATCACTTGGGAGAATATACGTTGGCTCGATGAGTTGGTGTATCACCTGGGAGAATGCACGTGGGCTCAGTGATTGAGTATGGCATTTTGGAAGGGACACGTGGGCTCGGTGACTTGATGCATTACCTTGGAGAATGCACGTGGGCTCAATGATTAAAGTATGGCATTTTGGAAGGAACACGTGGACTCGGTGACTTGATGCATCACCTTGGAGAATGCACTTGGGCTCAATGAGTAAAGTATGGCATTTTGGAAAAAACATGTGGGTTCGGTGACTTGATGCATCACTTTGGAAAATGCACGTGAGCTCAATGACTAGATATTCCATCGTGGGGAATGTACGGTACTGATTGAAATGACCGAGGAATGGTTTGATTGACATGTAATCGACTAGGTCGATTGATCAATAGTTTGATATGTGTTGAATAATTGGATGCCTATTATGAATTGTACTGACTTGTAGGTGGGATCTGAGGCCAAGGTAAATCGTCTTCCCTATGTGTGTTTAGGCAACCCATAGTGTATTAGTTTACTAATCGGGTCTTAGGAGGGTAGAACTCGCTGAGACGTAATCTCACCCCGTTGTGGGACAATATTTCAGGCCCCTAGATGGTAGCACCTCCACCTCCTCGTCCTCCTATGCACTTTGGCATTCTAGAAGAAGTCACAGAGATAGCATACCACTTCCACATACACCCTCACCCGGAAGGACTAGAATATGTGCTGGTTAAGTATACTATCTGGGTTGACGTTGGTCAGGACGCCCTGAGGCCCCATGAGTATCGATCATGGTACCGTCATTACTTCGATGGGCGAAGAGAGGGTCCCATACCTGAGGGTGATGTGCCTATGTACATTTTGGAAGAGGCGTTCGGAGAAGGGACGGCCGATCATAAGGATGGGTTGGTAGTGGATGCTAAGAACCCTAAGGAAGAGGACGATGCTCGTACCCCCGTGTACTCAGTCGATGACGACAACTGGAATGGAGAAAAAGGGGAGACCGTAGAGCAGGAGGATGAGCCTATGGAGGAGGAGCCTGAGGACAAGCCGGCAGATGAACCTAAGGAGGAACTCGAGGTGGAACTGGAAGAGGAGGAGTCTGAAGAAGAAGACCCTGAGGAAGGGGAGTCGAAAGAGGATCCATAAGATGATTAAGAGTATGATCCCGACAAAGACTGAGACCTTTATCTTGTCTTGCAAACTCTGAGTCTGGGTCTAATGTGTGACAGTCCGGACTTCTGTAAATAGTATTGTATTATATACTACAAGGTTTGCTTTGTTTAAAAGTGTGGTTGTGGTTTTTCAGTTGTGAAAAATATGGCCTACTTTTCTATCCCATTATTTTATTGTCTGAGGATTTTATTATATGCTTCTGCATGCGCATATTAAAATAACAGGGTTGGCGATGCGTCTTGGGACATCACTATTAATCAACTAGGTGAGGGATGGGCACGCATTCAAGGATTGAAGCGTGACATTTAACCACATATCTCAGTCAAACCAACCTATCTCTAATTTCTAATCGATCTTTACTGTGCTGTAATGATCTCGGCATATGAGCACGATCGAGAAGTCGATTTCTGGTCAAATTCTCAAGTCTATTGCTCTAAAATTCCATAATGGCTGTCCAAGATAGTCTAGTTATCTCGAGAGTGATCAACTCTAAGAATAGCCCTATAGGCACGTCGATGAAATGCCTGATGAAACAATTGAAAGTAGAAGTGAAAAATCCAGGATGTCACACTAATGGATCATGGCTAGCTAGTGGTGGTTCTTGTTGGAAGTTTGTTTGTAAGACAAAGTGTGCTTTTCCTTATCCCACATGGGAAAGTTGGGAGGAGATAAGCTAATTAATAAGTTTAAGCCTTCTAGTGTGTGTGTGTGTGTGTGTGTGTGTGTGTGTGTTTTTTTTTTTTTTTTAAAGGTTGGGTGTGCGCTAGACCCCATAATATTTGCATGTAGTTTAATTAACACTAACCTCTTTATTTTTATTTTATTTTGTACAGTTATCTTATTAACCTTTATTAATTCAACGGTTTTTTTTTTTGTTTATTAAGTATATTTGGAAATTATGAAAATTCGAAATTTAAGTGCGCCAAACTTGCACAATTATTCATGCACCCGCACACGGGTATGGTGGGGTTTAACCCACACCCAATCTTTTCTTTAGATATATTAAAGAAGCCCCACACTCATTAACTAGCCCACCTCCTCCCACATTTCCCATGTGGGACAAGAAAACACACACTTGATTTGTTTTACAAACAAACTTCCGACAACCCCCTACTTTGTTTGTATAGCTAAGATTTCAAAAATAAAAAATTTAAAACCATACAACCAAAATTTCAATAAGATTAATATACATACATAAAGGTCTCTTTTGAGTTAAATTTTTACTTAGTGCAAGTATCTCAAAACTCTATCAAAGTGACAAGTAGCTCCAGTTTAAACTTGTACTTTTAAATAATATAATCAGATATACCACACATATACTAACCTCTTGTTTCAACGAGAAATTCTATATTACTCCGCACTATTATGGCCTTGTGCTTGATCCAGTTTCATGAGCAACCCTAACTTTTATAAGAAGTGACATCACTTCTAAGCTCATATAGATGAAGTATCTACCATGTGTTTCTATTACTATAGAGACATTTAAGTTTGTACTATACTTCATTAAAAATTCAATTCAACCTACAAAACGTAATAGACGATACTAACTTCGTGTGAGGTCATTATTAGGACACTTTTAGCGATAATTGATTATATTATATATTTAATCCCTCCAGATGTATGCAAACCTCCCCATCCACATATATTAAGTAATAAATATTCGCCCGAAGAGTGATAGCCATAACCTAGAGATGGATCACTTAACCGACCCTTAGGGCCTTTTATTTAACAATGCTAATATAAATCTAAAAGTATATATCAATATATACAAGAAAAAAATCATCAAAAATCTCAAATTTATACATGTATGACATATTTACCATAAATATTTTCTTATGACATAAAAAACCCTCGACCTTGTACCTATGTGATATATTTACTCTCCAACAAGGTTGGTCCAATGAATTTTTAGTCATTTCACTTAAGCCTTGCAGGTGCCATGTTAATACAGTTTACCTTCCATCGTCCATGAAGGCAGATTTTTAATAATGCACATTGACAGAATATTGATGTTGTGTAAATATGTCACACAAATACAAGTTTGAGAGTTTTTGTGACAAAAAAAATTAAGATAAATTTGTCAGAATGGGTATAGTTTATGCGGTTATGAAAAAAGACATATAAAGAAGGGAAAGAAATAAAGGAAAAAGAGGAAGAAATAAGATAAAGGAAATTAAATTTCTTTTAGGCTATGTTTATTTTGTGGAAAATATTTTTTGGCGTTTGGATCACTTAAGAAAACGAGTCACAGGATAATGTTTTTCTAATCAATGCAAAACCTATGCTTAAAAAAATAAATAATTTTCCTTTAAAAATGGGAAATCATTTTTTTAAAATAGGACTAGAAATTAGCGCTTGGGCACAAGAACCCTAATGTTTATACCCTAACTCTTTGCAACAATCCTAAGTCTAGATGCCAAGGCTGGATCTACCGGGGTCCATTAAGGCCAAGCACAAGTCAATAAAGGTGGGGCTTGAGACACCGGCACCTATGCTCAAGTCCTCGAGCACGAGCCTAGGTCCTCAAAGGTCGAGCCTTGTAGCCTAGTACTATTGCTCAACTCATTAGTGCGCTAATCCAAGTCCATAGAGGTTGAGCCCAAGACCAAAATCTTGTCAAATGCGCCTCAATCCATGGAGGTTTGCCTAGTCTTCAAGAGTTAGCCTTGAGATAAAACCCATGCTTGGATCCCCGATGCCAAGGCTGAAGTCACAGTCCAATGAAACGGGCCCAGGACATTAGTGTCCATGCTCAAATCTCCCTCACCCAAGTCAAGGCCATCGAGATCGAGGCCCGAGACCTTAGTACCCATGCCCACGTCCTTAACGCCTAGGCCTAAGACCCAAATGCTCGTGCCCTAGTTCCCAACACCCAAGCTCAAGACCTCAGTGCTTGTGTCTAGATCCCCATGCATGAGCTTAGGTCTATCAAGGCCAAATGCTAAGCGCTTGAGCTTAGGGCCTCAGTGCCTATGTCCAAGTACTTGCACCTGGGATCGAGTCTTCTACACCCAAGCCCGGGTCACCAATGCCTAGGCCTAGGTCCATCGAGGCCGGCCTCAAGACCTCAACTACCTACGCATAGGTCACTAGAGCCTAGATGGTATATATCTATTTAGGAAAATCAAATTTAATTTTCCTTTCTAAACGACTGAAAATATTTTCTAGGTATTTTTCATATTTCAATGAAATATAGGAAAATATTATTTTTCTAGAAAATGATTTCTTGAAAAATATTTTTTAGAAAATGTAACACCTTCTGCAGAACAAATGGGGCTTAGTTTAAAATGAGAAACATGGAAAGACCACGACTATCACGCCCCGAACCTCGAACATGCGCACATCCCACTGCCGTCGATAGAAATGCGACTTCCTAGGACACGTCGCCGACCCATTCATTTAATTGCACATGCGGAAGCGGATAAATAATCCCCAGACAAAACTCAATTGGGATAGAAAAGCAGGATCACATTTTCAAATTCAAACCACACACCTTTATACATGTCAAACCAGTTCGATTCTGAGGACTAGGCTATTAACAAAAAGATCTATAAAAGATCAGTCCTCAAAAACTAAGTTGTCCTAAGATCAGCCAGATAGGTCCATTTGCCAGCTCTTTAATCAGGATCGGCGAAGTCAAAAATCCTCTCAGCGACCCTCACTGGTCTACCAAAAAGCTCCAGAGGTCCGCCATCTAGGGACCTGAAATTGTTATCCCACAACGGGGTGAGACAATGTCTCAGCGAGTCCTACCCTCTAAAACTCAATTAGGAAGAAAATAAGCCCCAAGGCGCTCTAGTCACACAAAGAGGATTGAGGACTTACCTCATCTCAGTCCATTCCTACATGTCAGTACAATTCATACGTCTATCCATTCATACCATCTATCCATCCATTAATACAAACATGGCTCACACAAGCTGAAATGGATGCAATGCTCTCACAAGCTGATATAGATGGTAGCTCGCACAAGCTGATATATACATAGATGATAGCTCGCACAAGCTGATATATGTATCGTTGCTCTCACAAGCTGTAAACGATCATTGCTTGCACAAGCTGACATACAGTGCTCACATAAGCTGACCCATATATAAACCAATTGCTCGCCAAAGCTGTACATATATTTAAACCATAGAACGGATATACAATCCAATAACATCCAACGATTCAAACCGGTCCTACAAACCAATTACGGTGCCAAAAGCCAACACGGTATTTTCAAGTTAAATACCAAAACTTCTCCAATTTCACTCAATTCCACACTTTTGGAATTATTAACCACAATCATCATTTTCACTCAATTTCGCAATTACGCATACAATTGATACAAACTGACCGCATTGCTGCGATCAGTGCGAAATTCTAACGTAGGCCATCCCGGCAAAATTTTCGAAATTATTAAATAATTAAATTAAATTCCGAAAATTAAATAATTAAATATTATATTTTAATAATATAATTTAATAAAATAATATTTATAAAATTCGAAATAAATAAATAATTAATTAAAACAATTAATTAGGGCTTAAACTATATTACACTAATTTAAACATACAATTAGCCCTAATTAAACATCCATTAAACTAATCATACAACTAATCTAATTTCCATTAAAATGATCTAATCTAACCACCTAAGCCTAATTAGACTAATCTAAACACCCATTAAGCATGATTAACTTACTAAGGCGGTCGATAAACCCCGAAGCGGCGACACCAACGGGAGGCCGGGAAGGGCTCGAAACGGGCCACGAAGTCTCCAAAACCTTGCTGTCTTCTCGCTTCGATCAGGCAAAACCTGCAGAGAAGAAACCAACAACTTCAACGGCGAAAACGGGCCGCTCGGAGCTCCGGTGAGCGGGTGGTTGGCAACCGGTGGCTCCCCGGGGTCAAGGAAATCTTATTGAGGTTGGTATGGGTGGAGGTAGGGTAGAAATGGGGAGAAAATGGCTGAAAACAGCGAAACAAGAAACAGGCGGAACCAGGCGGTTCCAGACGGTCCGGCGAGCGGCGGACTCCAGCGGCCTTACGGGACGAACGGCAGCTCCGTTCTGGATGATTTTGTGCTTGTTGGAACTATATGGATGTCCTCTTCACGGTGATATGTGGATCGTTCACTGGTTCATCCGGGAAGACAACTTTTGACTCGAATCTTTGACGAAAGGTCGGCTGGAACAAACACCAGCGGTGGCGTGGGTGGAGGCGTGCGACGGCTGCAGCTCCTTCTGCTGGTCTTCTTGTTGGCTTGAGGGCTTCGAAAATGAAGAGGAGAGGGTCTTGGATGGTAGAGAGGTGAGAGAGATGGAGAGGATAGAGGTGAGGGAAGAGATAAGAGAGATGAGATAGAGTTGAGCTGGGGCCTTGGCTTGATATTTTCCAATCTTCCTCTCCAAGATTCATCCTAGGCCAAGTAAGATCCCTTGGCCTCCATTGATCCACACCAACACCTCACATGACTTCACTTTTGGTCCATTTGGCTAGGGGGAAGGCATGGTTACGAATTTTGCAAGAATTGTCTTCAATTGGTGGCTTGATCCACTTCAATTCTATCTCAATTGGCCTCCATAAAATCAATCAGTCATCCATCAACCATCTCGATATTTTTCCTCACCCATATATCCATCTTGCTTCCCAATTTTGCTATAAAAAATAATCACTGGCTTTTTCTGCACAGAAACGACTCGGCGACGACTTTTTCCCAAAAAGTGTCGGGTGTCAGAAAAATCTTCTGAGACTGAGTCGACGCTCCTAGAATTTATTATGACATGACAGAATCTTCAATTTCTGAAATCGGACTCGAATTGGCGGTTAATTTCTATTCCACACGTTTTTAGCGTAACCTAGGCTACCGGATAACATTCAAATATTTTTAAGTGCAATTGACTAGTGGTCGATTTTCTTCGAGCCACTATGAACCCACTCGACTCATTGGCGACTCTCGATTGTCATGAAAATCCCCAGGATCTAAATACGGACACAAGGTACCAAAACAATAAGAAAATCAGTCTAGTGCCGGTCGACATGAATTTTCTAATTTAGTGGTGTCACCCACGATTAGCCACACATCACTGTCAATCCAGTCTATCTTTGATTTGAAATCGATTTTTAACTGTGCCGTAATGACCTCTAAAGATGGACACGGTCGAGAAGCCGATTCCTAGTCAAATTCTCAAGTCTATTGCCTTAAAATTTCTTAAAAATTTCCCCGGATAGTCTAGTTATCTCGAGAGTGATCGGCTCTGAGAATAACCCTATAGACACGTCAATGAAATGCCCGATTCATTAAGTAGAAGACAGGGTTGAAAATTTGGGATGTCACAACTCTTCCCCTCTTATAAAAATTTCGTCCTCGAAATTTAAACCTTACAAACTTAAACAAAAAGGTGGGGGTACAATTCTCTCATCGACTCTTCAGTCTCCCAGGTTGCTCCTTCTGTACCATGGTGTTGCCAAACCACTTTGACCAATGAAATGGTCTTTGTACGCAGCACTTGTTCCTTTCTGTCTACAATTTGGACCGGGCTTTCCACATATGACACTCTGTCATCCACGTCCAATTCCTCAAAATTGAGCACGTGTGTCGGGTCAGGCTCGTACTTCCTCAACATCGACACGTGGAAGACGTCATGCACTTGTGCCAACCTTGGCGGCAATGCAAGACGATACGCTAGGGTCCCGATTGTCTCAAGAATCTCAAATGGACCCACGTACCTCAGACTCAGTTTGCCTTTCTTTCCGAAGCGCGAAGTTCCCCTCATTGGTGACACTTTCAGGAAAACATGATCACCAACTTGGAATTCCAAAGATCTCCGGCGCTTATCTGTGTAACTTTTCTGTCTGCTCTGCGTGGTCTTCAATCTGTTTCTGATCACTGTCACGGCATCCACTAACTGCTGAACTAACTCTGGGCCTGTTATCTTCCTTTCCCCGACTTCATCCCAAAGACACCGGGTGTTCCCGCATGCTCTGCCATACAATGCTTCAAATGGAGCCATCTGAATGCTCTACTGATAACTATTGTTGTAGGCGAATTCTACCAGGTGCAACTGATCCTCCCAACTTCCTTTGAAGTCTATTACACAAGCTCTCAACATGTCCTCGAGGGTCTGAATTGTCCTCTCAGACTGGCCATCCGTCTAAGGGTGATACGCCGTACTGTACTGAAGCTTTGTACCAAGAGCACTCTGCAAGCATTTCCAAAAGGCTGCAGTAAACCTCGGGTCTCTGTCTGAGGTTATCGTAACCGGCACTCCATGCATTCGAACCACCTGACGCACGTACAGGTCTGCATGTCTATCAAGACTGAGGTCCTTTCGAATAGCAATGAAGTGAGCCGACTTTGTCAGTCTGTCGACTACCACCCAAATTGAATCACTTCCTCTCTGACTCCTTGGTAGTCCAGTCACGAAGTCCATCGTGATATGCTCCCATTTCCATTCTGGGATCGTAAGAGGTTGCAAGAGTCCTCCCGGCTTGCAATGCTGAGCTTTTACTTGTTGACATGTCAAACACTTGGCCACATGCTTGGCGACATCCACCTTCATACCTGACCACCAATAATGTTGACGCAGATTCTGATACATTTTAGTGCTTCCAGGATGAACGCTGTAATTGCTACGATGTGCTTCTGATAAAATTTCTTCTCTAAGCCCTACATCGTCAGGTACAACCAAATGTCATCGGAACCTTAATGTCCCGTCATCAACCACCTGAAAGTCAGCCTTTCTTTTCTCAGTGTCTTCTTGAGGAATTTTCTGCACATCTGGATCCGTCGGTTGGAGTTGTTTGATTCTAACTTGGACATTCGATTCACCCCGAGGGTGGCCATAAAATTTGAAAGGTGGCCTACCTCAAATTTGAATTTCGAATCCCGAGCCCTCTCGATTAAATTCCATTCTTTAATCAAGATCTGCGCTACTGAAGACTTCCGACTCAAAGCATCGGCGACCTTGTTCACCTTTCCCGGGTGATATAGGATATCACAGTCGTAGTCCTTCAATAATTCCATCCACCGGCGTTGTCTCATGTTCAACTCCTTTTGAGAGAATAGGTACTTGAGACTCTGATGGTCCGTGAAGATCTAAAATTTCTCACCACACAAATAATGTCTCCAAATCTTCAGGGCAAAGATAATAGCTGCGAGCTCTAAGTCATGCGTTGGGTAGTTATGCTCATGGGTTCTCAATTGATGAGAAGTGTATGCAACAACCCTACCATGTTGCATCAGCACGCAACCCAACCCTCTAAAAGACGCATCACTGTAGATTTCGAATCCTCCAGGACAAGATGGAATTGTTAGCACTGGTGCGGTAGTCAGCTTTTCCTTCAGCTCTTGAAAACTACACTCGCACTTGTCCGACCATACAAACTTCTTCTTTCTTCGTGAGCTCGTTAGAGGCGATGCTAATGCTGAGAAGCCTTCCACAAACCGTTTGTAATAACCTGCCAATCCCTTAGGAAAACTTATGATCTCTGTCACCGTAGTCGGTTTCGCCAATTGATCATGGCTTCTATCTTGCTCTGTCGACGGAGATTCCTTCTCCGGGAAATCACATGACCTAAGAACGCAACACGAGTAAACCAAAACTCGCATTTGCTAAACTTAGCATACAATTGATGTGTCCTTAAAGTCTGGAGCACTAATCTCAAGTGATTCTCATGCTCTTCATCACTGCTTGAATAGACCAAGATATCATCAATGAACACGATCACAAACTGGTCTAAATATTCCTTGAATATCCGGTTCATCATATCCATAAAAGCAACTGGAGCATTCGTCAACCCGAATGGCATTACTGTGAACTCATAGTGACCATACCGAGTACGAAATGCTGACTTTGGAATATCCTCTTTCTTAATTCTCAACTGATGATATCCCATCCTTAAGTCGATCTTCGAGAATATAGACGCTCCTTGCAACTGATCGAACAGATCATCAATCCTTGGGAGAGGATACTTGTTCTTAATGGTTACCTAGTTGAGCTGTCGATAGTCGATGCATAGACGTAACGAACCGTCTTTCTTCTTTACAAACAGAACCGGTGCCCCCACGATGATGCACTAGGACGAATAAATCCTTTGTCTAGTAATTCTTGCATCTGCACCTTTAGTTCTTTCAACTCTGATAATGCCATCCTTTACGGTGCCTTCGAGATCGGCTCTATCCCTGGTGCTAATTCGATTACAAACTCAACCTCCCTTTCTGGCGGTAATCCCGGCAATTCTTTTGGAAAGACATCTTGGAATTCTTGCACAATTGAAATGTCCTCCACTTTCAGTTCCTTAACTGTCGTATCCACGACAGTTGCCAGGTACCCTCGGCAACCCTCGTCTAACAGATGAGATGTCTCTTGCGACGAGATCAGGACAATCGAGGGTCCTCCTCGATTCCCGACAAACTCGAAGCTCTTACCCTCTAACGGGTCAAATTGAATCGTCTTACGATAGTAGTCCATTTTAGCTCGTTGATTGGTGAGCCAGTCTATGCCAATTATTAAATCAAAGTCATACATGGCTAGGACTAAAAGATCTATCTTCCCCACTCGCTCACCAATCACTAACTTGCACCCCGGACAACCCAAAGCAGCAATAACTTTATCTTTCAAGGGTGTAGATATGCACATTGCCGACTCCAATAATATAGGACCGACTCCTATCAACTTAACATACCGCTCGGCAATAAATGAGTGGGTTGCTCCGGATCAAACAAAGCATAAGCGGGTGTTGGTCGTTGAGCGAAACCATACTGTAATCACATTAGGCGCATCCTCCGCCTCGTCCTCTTGTGATAGCATACGTCCTTCCCCGAGCCGGGAGGTCTAATCGTCCACCCGTGGTGCGATTCCCGCGGCGCGAACCCCCTATTTTGACCCAACTGAAGCGGCGGTGGCGGCGGTAACTGCTGTGGTCCTCCCCTCTTTCTGGGACAATCCCTGGCCAGGTGACCTTGTTGGCCACATTCATAACAGGCGCCCGTCCTAAGATTACATGGGGCTGTACCATGTCGCCTTCCACAGAAGCGACACGCACCATTCTGATTTGGCGTTGGCTTCCCAATTCCACCATTTCTATTAGGTGGAACATGATACCTTCCCCCATACATCGGTTTCTTCCCAAACCGATTACCTTCTCTATTCGACCCAAACCGCGACCTAGATACGGCGGCTCTCTCATTCTGGTCTCTCTCAATCATCTGGACCCATTTGTATAAGTCATTGTAGTTCCTCAAGTTCAGTAGTATCAGTGGACTCCTCAGATCCGGTCTAAGCCCATCTCTGAACCTCCTAACTTGGTTCACCGGATTCTCGACCAATTCGGGGGCATACCGCGATAGTTCTGTGAACTTCGCTTCATACTGGTCTATGGTCATAGTACCCTGGCAAAGACGCTGGAATTCTGCCATCTTTACTTCTCTGGCAGTCTCAGAAAAGTACTTGTCGTTGAAAACTTCGAGAAAGGCGTTCCACTCTGGAACTACGCCTTCAGGGAATACTGTGTCTCTAGTGGCTTGCCACCAAGTCTCAGCGTTACCTTCTAGTTGGTAGGTTGCCAGGACTACCTTCTCCCTTTCAATGCACATTAGCAGTGCAAAAGCCTTCTTTAAGCCCTTAGTCCAAAGAGCTGCAGCTTCGGGGTCTCCTATCCCAGTGAACTTCGGTGGATTCAACTTCAGAAATTGCTCCACCAACTTATGTATAGGCCTCCCAGCGGCCACGTTCCCAGGTGGAACTTCAGCAGGTGCAACAACAATCGCGGCAACTGGTGCGGTGACAGGTGCAGTAGCGGTGGCAGCAGCAACGGCAGCAGTAATGGTGGCGGCTTGATTATGATCTTGCTGATCCATCCGATTTCTCATGGCCTCAAGCATCTGCATGATCCCGTCGATCTTGGGACCACCAGGGGCTACTACCCTAGCACCAACAAGAGGCGATGCTCCTCCACTAGCGCTAGCCTCAGCTTGCGCTCGACCACGTCCACCTCGGGTACCGACCCCTGTTGGCGTCCTACCCCGAGTAATTGGACCCGTGGTCCTCTTCCTAGGAGTCCGCTCTTGATCACTCATAACGCAAGTTCTCTACAGACACCTGCCTTCCAATTCACATTGAATTAGAATCGAGTGACCAACCAAACAATTTACCAATCAACTAGAAATCACATGCACCAGCATGAAACCAAAGCCAGTCCTACTAACTATCCCACAAACCATCGCACCTTATCACTCAAATCACAAACCCGCTCTGATACCACTTAAACGGGGATGTCACGCCCCGAACCTCGAGCACGCGCACATCCCACTGCGGTCGATAGAAATGCGACTTCCCAGGACACGTCGCCGACCCATTCATTTAATTGCACATGCCAAAGCGGATAAATAATCCCCGACAAAACTCAATTGGGATAGAAACGGGATCACATTTTCAAATTCAAACCACACACCTTTATACATGTCAAACCGGTTCGATTACATGGGACTAGGCTATTAACAAAAAGATCTATAAAAGATCGGTCCTCAAAAACTAAGCTGTCCTAAGATCGCCCGGATAGGTCCATTCGCCAGCTCTTCAATCGGGATTGGCGAAGTCAAAATCCTCTCAGCGACCCTCACTGGTCTACCAAAAAGCTCCAAAGGATCCGCCATCTAGGGACCTGAAATTGTTATCCCACAACGGGGTGAGACAATGTCTCAGTGAGTCCTACCCTCTAAAACTCAATTAGGAAGAAAATAAGCCCCAAGGCGCTCTAGTCACACAAAGAGGATTGAGGACTTACCTCGTCTCAGTCCATTCCTACATGTTAGTACAATTCATACGTCTATCCATTCATACCATCTATCCATCCATTAATACAAACGTGGCTCACACAAGCTGAAATGGATGCAATGCTCTCACAAGCTGATATAGATGGTAGCTCGCACAAGCTGACATACAGTGCTCACACAAGTTGACCCATATATAAACCAATTGCTCGCCAAAGCTGTACATATATTTAAACCATAGAACCTGGATATACAATCCAATAACATCCAACGATTCAAACTAGTCCTACAAACCAATTACGGTGCTAAAGCCAACATCGGGTATTTTCAAGTTAAATACCAAAACTTCTCCAATTTCACTCAATTCCACACTTTTGGAATTATTAACCACAATCATCATTTTCACTCAATTTCGCAATTACGCATTCAATTGATACAAACTAACCACACTTTATTTGCGATCGAGTGCAAAATTCTAACGACAGGGCATCCCGGCAAAATTTTCGAAATTATTAAATAATTAAATTAAATTCCGAAAATTAAATAATTAAATATTATATTATAATAATACAATTTAATAAAATAATATTTATAAAATTCGAAATAAATAATTAATTAATTAAAACAATTAATTAGGGCTTAAACTATATTACACTAATTTAAACATACAATTAGCCCTAATTAAACATCCATTAAACTAATCATACAACTAATCTAATTTCCATTAAAATGATCTAATCTAACCACCTAAGCCTAATTAGACTAATCTAAACACCCATTAAGCATGATTAACTTACTAAGCGAGGTTTAGAGGATAAACTCACCGGTTTTACGCGCCGGTGAGTTCACGACGACCACGACGCCAAGGCGGTCGATAAACCCCGAAGCGGCGACACCAACGGAGGCCGGGAAGGGCTTGAAAACGAGCCACGAAGTCTCCAAAACCTTGCTGTCTTCGCTTCTGGGCTGGGCTGAACCGGAGAAGAAACCAACAACTTCAACGGCGAAAACGGGCCGCTCGGAGCTCGGCGGCGGGTGGTTGGCAACCGGTGGCTCCGGGGTCAAGGAAATCTTATTGGAGGTTGGTATGGGTGGAGGTAGGGTAGAAATTGGGAGAAAATGGCTGAAAACCGCGAAACAAGGGAAACAGGCGGAACTAGGCGGAACCAGGTGGTTCTAGATGGTCCGGCGAGCGGCGAACTCCAGAGGCCGTACGGGACGAACGGCGGCTCCGTTCAGGGTGATTTTGAGCTTGTTGGAACAGTATGGATGTCCTCTTCACGGTGATATGTGGCTCGTTCGCTAGTTCATCCGGGAAGACCACTTTTGACTCGAATCTTTCACGAAAGGTCGGCTGGAGCAAAAACCGGCGGTGGCGTGGGTGGAGGCTTGCGACGGCTGCAGCTCCTTCTGCTGGTCTTCTTGTTGGCTTGAGGGCTTCGAAAATGAAGAGGAGATGGGTCTTGGATGGTAGAGAGGTGAGAGAGATGGAGAGGATAGAGGTGAGGGAAGAGATAAGAGAGATGGGATAGAGTTGGTGGGGCCTTGGCTTGATATTTTCCAATCTTGCTTTGTCCAAGATTCATCCTAGGCCAAGTAAGATCCCTTGGCCTCCATTGATCCACACCAACACCTCACATGACTTCACTTTTGGTCCATTTGGCTAGGGGGAAGGGAGGGTTACGAATTTTGCAAGAATTGTCTTCAATTGGTGGCTTGATCCACTTCAATTCTATCTCAATTGGCCTCCATAAAATCAATTAGTCATCCATCAACCATCTCGATATTTTCCTCACCCATATATCCATCTTGCTTCCCAATTTTGCTACCAAAAATAATCACGGCTTTTTCGCACGAAACGACTCGGCGACGACTTTTTCCCAAAAAGTGTCGGGTGTCGAAAAATCTCCGAGACCGAGTCGACGCTCCTAGAATTTATTATGACATGACAGAATCTTCAATTTCTGAAATCGGACTCGAATTGGCGGTTAATTTCTATTCGACGGGTTTTTAGCATGACCTAGGCTACCGGGTAACTTTCAAATATTTTTAAGTGCAATTGACTCGTGGTCGATTTTCTTTGAGCCACTATAAACCCACTCGACTCATTGGCGACTCTCGATTGTCATGAAAATCCCGAGGATCTAAATACGGACACAAGGTACCAAAACAATAAAAAAATCAGTCTAGTGCCGGTCACACGGTCGAGAGAAGCCGATTCTGGTCAAATTCTCAAGTCTATTGCCTTAAAATTTCTTAATAATTTCCCCAGATAGTCTAGTTATCTCAAGAGTGATTGGCTCTGAGAATAACCCTATAGACACGTCAATGAAATGCCCGATTCATTAAGTAGAAGACAAGGTTGAAAATTTGGGATGTCACAACGACGCCATTCATGTGCTCACCCAGCCAAGTCCAAACAAGCAAGTTGACCTCCTCTCTTCCCATGGATTTGAAGGAGTTGATTTTTGCATTGCTAAGGAGCTTAGAAGTGCGCATCTTTCTAGTGTTCCTCCAATACGGACTATGCAGCGCAAACGCCAAGCTCTTTTGCTTGTAAGAGAAGTGCTTCCAGGCCTCATGAGATGGCTAGCTCGCAAAAACAAGATCATGGATCTTGAGCAATTGGTCGGTCACTTTGAGTGATGAGACGACAATTGTGGGCATGAACCTGTGGCACAAGTACATGGGGGTCCATATTTTTTAGCTGATTTGTGAATATCGTGTTGAGGAATTTTTTCCCAATAAAGGGAGGTTTCCAAGAATGGGAATCCCTCTTGGACCAGGAGACAATTTCTTCTTGCTCTGTGTTTTCCATAGCAAAACTCGCAACAGGAGATGAGCAATCAAAGCGAAGGTGACTGTTATCCATATCCAAACCATAGCAATTGGAGGTGGTTATTTGGAAGGAAGTGCAGCGAAGAGGGTGGTCGGGATCATTTCGGTCCATATACAGAGAAAGATATGACAGGGAGATGTGTGTTTCTAGATTTGCGTGAAAATTATTACCCTTCGTCTTTAGTGGGCTTAACAGTGAAAAAAACAAAAAACATATGATCTCATGACACGGATTGATTTTGTCTATCATATGACCAACGTGAAGGATTTTTTTTTTTTTTTTTTTATTCAATTTAAGAAGCCAGTGATTACGAAATGGGGAAAGAAACACAAATGGAGTCTTCGAGTTGGGGAATTTTTTAAATTTTATTTTATGGCTATGGATATTAACATTTTCCGACATATGGACCGTTTAGAAAAATGAATTAAAGAAGATTTTTTTATTTTCTAATTAACAAAAAATCTATACATAAAAAAAAAACATTTTTTAAAATAAGGCTAGAAATCACTTGAGGCCTTGGACCCCAACATTTGTTCTTGGCTCTTTGTAGCAAATTTGAGTCAAGAGGTCGGGGGCGAGTCTATTAAGGCCAAGCCTAAGTCCAAAGAGGCCATGTTAAAAATCCCCAAGCTCAAGTCAACAAAGGTGGTGCTCCAGACACCAGCACCATGCCCGAGTCCTAGACGCCTGAGTGTAGGTCACCCAAAGGCCAAGCCTAGTACCTTTGTACCATTACTCAACTCATTGGTGCCCCCAACCTAGTCCATAGAGGCTAAGCCTAAGAGTCGGGATCCTAGCATTTGCTCCTCGGTCCATGAAGGTTGGCCTTGGCTTTACAGAAGTTGTTCTCGGGACCCTAAAACCCATGCCTAAATCCCTAGAACCCGAGCCCAAGTCCAAGTCCAACAAGGCCAAGCCCCAAACACTATTGCCCATGCTCGAATCTCTCACACTTGAGTTGGGGTCCATTGAGGTCAAGGCTCGAGAACCCAATGCCTGTGTCGGGTCATCGACACTTGGGCTCAAGTCCATCAAGACTATGTCAAGACTCCCAAGCTCGTGCCTTGGTCCCCAACACTCAAATTTGGGATGTTAATGCCCATGTCTTGATCCCCCATGCATGAGCTCAGGCCCATCAAGGCCAGGTGCTAAGCGCTCGAGCCCGAGTGTATCAAAGTCAAGCTTGGGACCTTGCTGCTCATGCTCAAGTCCCCATGCACGAGATTGGGTCCCCTACAACCGAGCCTAGATCACTAGGCTTGGGTCCATTGAGGTCAAATCAAGACCTCAACTACCCATGTGCAAGTTACCATAGCTCAAATAGTATATATTTATTTAGGAAAGCCAAATTATATTTTCCTTTCCAAACTTAGGAAAATGCTTTCCAGCTTATTTATTTATTTATTTAATTTCAAGCCAAACCTAGAAAAGTGAAAATGGTTTCTTGAAAAATAATTTTTTTAGAAATGTAATATTTTTCACAAAACAAATGGAGCCAAAGTTTAAGATGAGACATATGGAAACATTTTGACGTCATTCAGGTGCTCACCAAGCCAAGTCCAAGGTCCAGCCATGCAAATCTGGCGCTCGGCACCCGGCATGAGTGGAGAGGCTTTCTCATGCAGTGGCCGGAAGCCCAACCTGGTGAACAGGGCGCCGAACTTTGTTCAACCTTCCCACTGGATGTCTCAAACATGGGCATCCAGTAATGGTCCTCCAGACCCCCGAAGTTCTTGACTATTTTGCTTCAATTCGACCTTCGATTCTAATTGGTTCTTTTTGGAATTGGCGAAACCTCTTAGACATCAAACACAACATAATACTCTAAACTGTAGTGAAGAAATTAAAAAATCCCTAATATCCACGTGTCTCAAATTCCTTTATTTGAATTTCATTTAGAAGATAATAATACTTCAAAAATTAAACTAAAACTTCATTAAAAATTTGTATGCAATCCATTTGGTGACTAATGCCACGAGACTTCATGATAAAATCAAACTTATTTTTGGAAATTCAATCATCCATCGAAAAGTTAACTCTCTTTCACCCACTTTCCAGACCAGTGATGCAGGCGTGACCACCAAATGGTTATTTCCCAGGAGTAGTGAATGGCAGCCCCAAACTCCTCAGTCATGTCAAGCTCACTCGATGATATGCCACTAGGAAGGTCCCAATCAAAGCAGTGTACTAGTTGAGCAAGCACAAACCGCACCACGGTCAAGCCGAGCTGAATCCCAGGGCACCCCCGGCGGCCCGCCCCAAACGGTAGGAGCTGAAAATCATGTCCCTTAACGTCCACGCTCAACCCTAAGAATCTTTCAGGTATGAACTCTTCGGGATTGTGAGTGGTCCACACTTTTGGGTCCCTTCCGATGGACCACACATTCACAATGACTCTCGACTTCGAGGGTATATGGAAGCCGTTCACTGTGCAGTCCTCGGTCGCCTCGTGGGGAAGTAAAAACGGAGACGCCGGGTGAAGCCTCATGATCTCCTTGATGACCATGTTTAAGTAGGGCAAGCCCTCTAAATCTGATTCCTCTACTACTCTATCCATTCCCACGGCTTTCTCTAGTTCATCTTGGAGCTTTTTCATTGCACTAGGATGTCTTATAAGTTCGGTCATTGCCCAGTCTATTGCTGTCGCTGAAGTGTCCATCGAAGCCGACAACATGTCCTGCATGTAGAAACATATCGAGGTTCACACATACACACACACATAAATATATATATTTGCCAGATATCAAGATTCATGATAACAAGTATCTTGATGGCACTTATCAGGCATATTTACAAGGGACTAAGTCATGGATGTTACAAGAAAAATTAGTGCATTGAAAAGATAAACTTCCTAAATAAGTTACTTAGCAAGCACATTTAAAGAACCTTTCTACCAAAATCAATGTTTCAATTGAATCCATCGAGAAAGTACTTATGTGGTCGTAAGTACAAAATTCCAGTAAGAATATACCAAGATAATTTAAAAGATAAACAACTTTTTTTTTTTCATGTTATATTTGATGTTATATGATGGAAATTATAATCTCAACTAACTATTCCCTTCATACACGAATCAACTTATTGAAATCCTAATGGAAATATGGACTATGAATCACTTATTAATGAATAAATTTTGTTGTCTCTAGCACTTTCTGTTTCTTAGTTGACAAAACATTATTAACCGCTCCACCTCTGGTGCTTGAAAGGGACAAGCACATGTAATTTAAGGAAGAGACAATAATTTCTCTGTAGTGATCTTTAACTTCTACATCTTGTATACGACGCACTTTGGCTGACTGGTAGATAGACAACACATGCTTCCAAGATTCGCTAACACCGTCTGCTCACAACAACATATGAAGAAGCTAACAAGACTATCTGTTTGGGCAAAATTATAGTTAAAACATATGTAATGATTACTAATATTGTAATAATTTCATTTCGTGTTAACTATGTACAAGAAATATAGACAAATGTACAAGAAATATAGACAAATAATTATTGCTTAGAAAATGCCATTAGGACTTGCAGATCTTAGATAAAAGAGAGGATGAGAGGAGGAAACCAATTCACATGCTTCATAAAAAAAATTTCGGGACATAACAGTTGAAAAGTTAAAATTCGCCTAAAAAATTTATTTATAAAGTGAAATGACAGATCTTTTCAGATGTTTCAATACGATGGTCCATATACTAAAATCTCTTTTTATACTTTATCAAATTACCTTGGAATCAATTTTGCTCCCTAATTACTGAAATAGTGGGATCCCTGTTCTAATAAATTTTCCACTCCGACGTATGCTTAGATAATTTAACAGTGTTAAGGTTCCGGAGATAATCTTTAATCTAGGTACAAAAAATTGATTAATTACCAGAATTATGGCTTTGATATGGGACCTGTCGATATGGTACTCTCCCTCGTTCAATCCCATGAAGCCCAACATAACATCCACAAAATCTTTGCTCTCTCCTTCCTCTTTCTTAGCCTTCATGTGCTCGTCAATAATCTTCTCAAAGAAGGCATCGAACACTTTGCTTACGACTTTCATGCGTTTCGTCAACCCCTGAAGATCAAATCGTGCTAAATAAGGAACATAGTCACCGATGTTCGGTGTCGCGCACAACACCAGCCCTTCCTGCATCACGGCCTTGAACCCTCTCTCGTCAAACTCCTTGTCCATGTACTTCTTCCCGAAGATCATTCGACAACTCATATCGGCACTTAGCGAAGAGATCTTCGCGCTCAAGTCAATGGCTGTGTGGTCGTGAGCCGCGTCTTTGAGAAAATTCACAAGCAAGCCGACCTCCTCTCTTCTCATGGACTTAAAGGAATTGATTTTTGCATTGCTAAGGAGCTCCAAAGTGCACATCTTTCTGATGTCCCTCCAATACGGGCCATACGGCGCGAATCCCAAGCTCCTTTGCCCATAAGAGACGTGCTTCGAGGCCTCATGGGGTGGCCGGCCCGCGAAAACAATATCATGGGTCTTGAGGAATTGCTCGGCCACCTCGGGCGATGAGACGACAATCATGTGCACAAACCCGAGGCGCAAGTGCATGAGGGGTCCATATTTTTAGCTAATTTGTGAAGATCATGGTGAGGGTTTTGTCCTAACAAAGGGAGGTTTCCAAGAATTGGATACCCTCTTGGACCAGGAGGTAATTTCTTCTTGCTCTTTTTTTTCCATAGCAAAGCTCGCAATAGGAGATGAGCAATCAAAGCGAAGGTGAGTGTTATCCATATCCAAGCCATTTTGGTGGTGGTTATTTGGAAGGAAGTGGGGGTGGAGATGGTGGTGGAGATAAGTTCATTGCATATATAGATACAGATATGATAGGGAGATATGCTAGATTTATTTCCCATTGCTTTTTAGCGGGCCCTTCAACTAGATTCCGAAGAAACATCGTGCACTATATGCACTATATATTAATTAAGATATACTGAAGAGTATTTCAACACTGTAAAAGAACATCTTTCCTCGCACTATATGCACTACATATTACATGGTAGTTGATGTGCGTGTGTGTGTATATATAGATATCTAGTTGATGTGCGTGTGTATATATATATTACATGGTGATGGTAGTTGAGGTGGGTATATATATCTATATATGTAGGGTTTGTTTTTTGTGTGTGTCAAGCTGGCAAGTGCGGGTGGTTGATGTGCGTAATATATAGTTGATGTGCGTGTATATATATATTTATAGGGTTTGTCTTGATATATATTACTTGGTGCTGGTGGTTGATGTGCATATATATATAGTTTGTCTTTTGTGTGCGTCAAGTTGACAAGTGCTGGTAGCTGATGTGCGCGTGTATATATATATCAAGGGTTTGTCTTTTGTGTGTGTCAGGCTTGCAAGTGTGCGGCAAAGGACGTGGTACTGGCAGTTGATGTGCACGGGTGTGTGTGTGTGTGTGTGTATTATTATGTATATATCAAGGGTTTATCCTTTGTGTGTGTCAAGCTTGCAAGTGTCCGGCAAAGGACGTGGTACTAGTAGTTGATGTGCGTAGAAAGGAAGTTCGTGAATTTGTCCTTCATACGAGAAATTTCGTAAAAATGTAGTATAGTAAACATTAAACTACCGTCCAATTTATTTCATTATTCTATCTACTTTTTTTTTATAGAATTCTTGTGATTATTAAGAGAGGAATTACGAGATTAAATATTGCATGAGTTGTTGGGTATAATTAAAGTCTGACGATCTCACTAGAGCCCCACCGGCCCTCGGCAAGCCTCATTGTGGCTTGGCGAGTTTCCCCTGAGGCTAATGACCTCATTAGCTCTGGTATGGCCAATCGTGGCTGGCGATTGGCTAGAGGAAGAAGAAGAGAAGGAAAAAGGAAAAAAAGAAAAAAGAAAATGTAATAGTGTTATTTAAAAAATTAAAAGAAATTCCAAGTTATAAAAAAAATTGAGAGTCCTACAAAATACATTTCCATTTTGGAAATAGAAATTTTGAATAGTTACCAATACTCTCAAATGGCCATGAACTCTTCTAGGAAGTAGAATTTAAGAAAACTAGTTATAAGTAGAAATTGTTCCCGAAAATAGAATGATTACCAAACACACGATTGATGTCAAAAAGTCACATTTACTATAATACATTAGATTTATGAAGAATCACAAGGATAAAATAGTCGTAAATATATAACAAAATTCATTTTCCTTCTTTTCTCTTGTTTGAGTAAATATGAAATGATCAAACTCCCTTCATTCCTTCCATTTCTTTCATAAACATCCAAACAATAATAAGATCAAACCTTCTATCTTTTCTTTTCTTTTCTCTCTTGAGCTCATCATCCAAACTTTTTATATTCTCTTCTAATTACTCCATTCAAACTGAGTGTTCATTGCACAAACTTTGAAAATTAGGAACAAAATGTACAACAACAAAAAAAATTAGAGGACCAAATGTTACAAATTATACAAAATATTAGGTTAACATTGTACTTATTTCTAACGAGAAGTTTGCTTGTTGTTTACCGGGTTTCTAATGATATGGAAATTGAAATTTTCTGCGCAGACCTTGAAATTGTTGGTCGACGCAGATTTGTCACAGAACCCAAGTTCGATGTACTTTGGAGGTCGCTTTCAGAAGCAAAATCCTTGCACTGATCTAGGAGGCTGGGAACTCAAACTCAAATCGAATTGAATCCCTATAGGAGACCTTTTGTTCGACCATGTAAAGAAAACGCCTCGTAATCTAATTGTTCATTTTTATCTTTCACGTGCCAACGTGCTTACCTGCACTGGCCTCAACGGGAACTTTCCTAGCTTGAATATACTGAGGTGAGGGAGATACACCTGTACACCAAATTAAAAAGCTTTCTAGTAATGGGTAAAAGTGGAAGGCGCTGTATATATCAAACTTGTACATAAGAAATGGCATATCTCATCTACAGTTGAAAAGCCTGGCCAAAGAGAGAGAATTTCTATGACATTGGTTGTGGCTTTTTCTCTTTTGGTTCACACTTCTCCATCGGAGATTTTGATGACTTCTTTTTGTCTTCTGAGAGGCCTTGCGTGTTTTTTCTGTTTGTCTTCGAACGGAATGGGCGGCCGTCGTCATGTCTTCTTGTCCGTTGATTGACGCACCGATTCAGGGATTATGTCGGTTGTTGTTTCCTTGGTTCGGTTAAGGAATCTGCCGACTCCCTGATACTTCCAAACTTTGGAATACGACCAATCATCAAGCAATGTTTTAGCTGAAGAACTATTCTAATTTTACTAAAATTTGGGGCACTCGCGTCCTTTTATTTTTTTCTTATAGGTAAGTCGCCAATCGTGTTCCAAACTCTAAAATCATGGATTAGCTATGTTAAAGTACTAGACCTCACATGGGCGGCCCTCCATTTATATTCTTGTGTGTGTTTGTGATGGTTTTATTTATTTTTATGATGGGCCTGAGTTGGCCCGTTAGGGCCCGGCCCGTGAATTGAGGGCCCATGGAGGAACGGTTGCAATGTGAAAGGTTGCATTGTTTAGATACGAGAGGTTGTGTCTTTTGGAATGGGTGTTACGTTGAGGAGTTGCGTCGTTTGGAGGAGACGCTTCGAGGGAAAATATAAAAGAAAAAGGAACGTACCTTTTGTAGGGTAACGTACGTTGTTTTTCTCTCTCACTCTCCAAGAAACCAACATGACAAAATTCCCTAAAAACAACGTCTCTTGCGCATCGCTTCTCTCCCCAAGCGAAGAAAAGAATTCTCCTCTGAAGAATAGTATCCGGTTTCCTCCTCGAATCGCAACGTCGGTGTTTAGTCTGTGGACAAAAGGTACGCTCGATCCCGTGGTGTGCTTTTGATCGGTGATACATGTTGATTTTCCCGGGCGCGTTTTCCGCACTGGTTTTAGGGGTTCGATTTAGTGTTGAATCCGGTTTTAGGGTATAAGCAATACCCAACATTGGTATCGAGCCCTAGTTCATGTTTCCCGACCCCCTTTATTATTGCTTTGATTAAATTTTTCTCGAAATTCGAGAAAAATCATTTTGGTCGATCGGGGACAGAAAAACCCGACACCCGTGTACGTTCGCCCTGTTTCGTGTTTTTGTGCAAGTCGAAATTCTTTTTTGATAGTGCAAGGATGAACCTCTCGTCGATACGAGAAAAATGAGTCGTGGATTGCCGCCGGACGCGCCGCCATGCGCGGCCGGAATGCACGGGGGTCATCGGCGCGTGCAACGCACACGCCGATTCGGCCCCCCCGCTGAAACGTGCCGTTTCGCCTAGGCGCGTGCTATGCACGCGCGCACGAAACGGCAAGTCGGATGCGCCGTTTCGGCCAGGCGCGTGTGACGCACACGCGCGCGAAACGGCGCGTCGTTTCGGCCCCTGGCGCATGCCACGCACGTGTCGGATGACGTCATCGTGACGTCAGCCAGGCACCTGCGTGGCACATGCTGGTCGGTTCATCCGACCGGCCCGGCCGGTCCGACCGGTCCGACCTTGACCGCGACCGTTGACCGTTGACGACCGTTGACCGTTGACCAAAAAAAAAAGATTTGTTTCTTTTTTTTTTTTTATCCAATTAAGTCTATGTGGATTATATGTAATCCCTAATTTGTTCTGCATTTGTTGCAGGAACAATGCCTCCCCCGATTACGCACGCATATTCGCGTAATTACCGATAAACAAAAGGAAAGGCTTTCTAAGTTGATAGGCGGCCGACCGATTATCGATGAGAGAGTGGTGACTTAATTGATCATGTTCTTGAAGTCAACGGGAAGATACAAAAGGTCATATGGAATGGTCGTCCCATGCCACAGTCTGAGATGGTGCGATTTTTCATGAACACTCTTCCACAAGAATGGAAAGAAGTTTTGAATCGCATATGGGATGTCAACGAAGCCGCTTCATATAGGAGTATTGTGATGTCTTTTATAGATGATTATTACCTGATTGTTACAAAAGAAAAGATCAAAAATTGAAGAAAAAGGATTTTTCCCTATTCACTTTTTGAAGTGGTGTTAGTTGTTTTTTGGCTGGTCTTTATTTAGTGTTCTTTGTGGACATTTTATATTATATTTTCTACCTGATTGTTGTTGATGTAGCAACTAATATGTTAGTTGTATTACGTGAAAACATTATTATTATATCATTATTGGATGTTATATATTATTTGCTTTCTGTTGTTGATAACTGTTGTGGGTAGTTCATAGAAGTTTTTGTAGCTTCATAGAATTTACTTTGCATGGACAATTATATTAATGATAGTTTTAAGATAGGATTTTTGGAGGATGATTGGAAACACAGTGACCTTTTGATTCTAAAACCTTACTTAAAATTATTAATTAATATGATGGGTTTGTGCAAAATAGATGCATAAGTGATAGGCATTAATATTTCGTGCATATATGTCGATATGTTCGAGATCGATGGATTCAGCAACTAAGAACATAATTGCTAATTTGAACAAATAAGACAAATTGAACGGCAAGAATAGTGAAATATTGAATATAAGAATTCAATATGTGCTGGAAAAGCAAAAAGCACTAAAAGCTCTTGACCATGTTATGGAAGATCTTGAGGATGATGTGCGCCACCTTGAGCTAACTGATCCTCGCCTCAAGGCATTTGAGCAGGATACAGATATTTGCTGTGTTGCTTTAAGCTCAGAAGGGGCTCCAAGCTCTAAGTGCAAGCGTATTGATTCGTTCAATATGTGGGAAAGCAAGGGATCAAGTCCTTCTTGCAAGAAACCAATAATTAACCAACAAAAGAGAGGAAAATGTCTTCGTGTGAAGAATATTTCAAGGGTGAGATGTTACAACTGTGACCAGAGGGGTCACTATGCCTGCGATTGTCGCGAGCCAAAGAAGGTACACACCCCTTGTACTATTGGGAACTTTGCATATGTGTCAAGTTCTGTATTCTTGACTGAATCTAATCCTTTGTGGACTATAGATTCAGGAGCGACAGACCATGTAGCGAAGGATAGAGAATCCTTCGTAGAATTTCGACGAGTTCCGACTGGAACTAAGTGGATCTATGTAAGAAATAACTCCAAAGCTGAAGTTAAAGGTATTGGCACCTGCCAATTGAACATGCGTGGTGGACGCACCTTGTTCCTACATGATGTGTTGTATGCTCCGGAGATTCGTCGAAATTTAGTGTCTGTTTTTAGTGTTGGTTAAGTTTGGTTTTAATGTGAACTTCCATAATAGTGATGTAGATTTGTATTTGGATACAAACTACTATGGTTGTGGTTATTTTCTTGATGTTTTCATTGTATTAGATATTGATTATGTTAATGCAAATGCTTGTTATTCCCTTCTCACGTCTCCTAATTCATATGATAATGATGTGAATGTGTGGCATGCTAGACTTGGTCATATTGGCCAACAACGTATGAATAGACTAGCCAAAGAGGGCTTGTTGGGCAACGTTGAAAAAGTCGATTTGCCCATATGTGAGCATTGCCTAGTAGGGAAAACGACAAGGAAACCATATGGAAAAGGTAAAAAAGCTGAATTTCCTCTGCATTTAATCCATTCTGACGTCAGTGGTCCAATGAATGTGAGAGGAAGGCATGGGGCTGTTTATTTCATCACTTTTATAGATGATTATACTCGATTCGGATATGTCTATCTGATTTCTCATAAATCTGAAGCATTAAGTTGTTTCAAAAGGTTTATGAATTTGGTAGAAAATCAATTAGACAAGAAAATAAAAGCATTAAGATCCGATCGAGGTCGAGAATATTTATCTGATGAGTTCAGAAAATTATGTGATGAAAAAGGAATAGAAAGACAGTTGTCTATTCCATATACTCCTCAACAAAATGGTGTTGCGGAGAGAAGAAACAAAACCCTACTAGAAATGGTTAGGTCAATGATGGCGCATGCTAACTTACCTATCACCTTTTGGAGTGATGCGTTGTTAACTGCTGCATATATGCTTAACCGGGTGCCTTCCAAATCAATTACTTCTATTCCATATGAGTTATGGACAGGTAGGAAACCGGACTTAAGTTTTCTTAAGCCATGGGGTTGTGCTACCTATACTCATGAGCCCTCTCACAAGTTTGGGAAATTGGGTCCCAGAGGAAATAAGAGTATTTTCATAAGATACTCTGAACACTCGAAAGGGTATGTGTTCATAGGTGAGCAGGAAAGTGGGAGTATAATTGAATTTGAATCACATGATGTCACATTCTTAGAGAATGAATTTCGTAAGAAGGGCGAAATAGGTGAAGATTACTCTCTATTTGAAAAACTTAGATCAAGATAATGATATTAGTGGAGTTCGTCCAAGTGGGAGTAATATGAGAAGTGATGAATTGAATTCTACTCATTCTCAATTACAACCACATGATGAGACGACATCATCATTATCTAATCATAGTGGAAGCATCATGGGGAATGATGTGCAAAGTGTACAATCTCCCATACGGCGAACAAGTCGCAAAAGTATTCCCCGTCGACGTTTTGACATTGAAGGGGAAACTTTTATGATTGCCCCACAAGATGAGGATGAGCCAAGAAATATACATGAGGCTCTAAGTTGCCCTAGTAAGGAAAAATGGATGCATGCAATGGGAGAGGAAATGGAGTCAATGAAGTCAAACCATGTTTGGGAATTGGTTGATCTTCCAAAAGGACGCAAAGCTATTGGGAACAAGTAGGTTCTCAAAATAAAGCGTAAAAGCTGATGGCTCGATAGAGAGATATAAAGCTCGCCTTGTGGCGAAGGGGTATAATCAACATGAAGGAATTGATTATGAGGAAACATTTTCTCCTGTTGTGAAATTTACCTCGATTCACATTATTCTAGCAATAGTGGCAAGTATGGATCTTGAATTACATCAAATGGATGTAAAGACTGCTTTCCTCAATGGAGAATTAGAGGAAGAAATATATATGGAACAACCTACTGGTTTCATTATGAAAGGCCAAGAAGAAAGTGTATGTCGACTTTTGAAATCGATATATGGTCTTAAGCAGTCATCAAGACAGTGGTATATACATTTTCATAATGCCATAATGGCATATGATCTTACAATGATTGATGATGACCATTGTGTATATATCAAAAGATCCAAAGATCAATTTGTGATCATATCATTATATGTTGATGATATACTAATTGCTGGAAACAATATGGAGTTTGTTGACATTGTCAAGAGTTGGTTATCTTCCAACTTTGAGATGAAAGATATGGGTGAAGCTGCATACATCCTTGGAGTTAAGATTTCAAGAGATCGTTCGAAGAGGTCGTTATCTCTTTCGCAAATATATATATAAGGTTCTTGAACGATTTCGTATGCAAGATTGTAAACCCATAGACACTCCTATTGCAAAAGGTGAAGGATTGAGCCATAAACTGTGTCCAAGAACTCCACAAGGAAAGGAACAAATAAAACATGTTCCTTATGCTAGTGTTGTTGGGAGCTTAATGTACGCTATGATGTGTACAAGACCTGACATATGTTTTGCAGTTGGAATGGTGAGTAGATACCAATCCAATCTAAGTCAAGCACATTGGAAAGCCGTTAAAAGAATAATGAGGTATCTAAAGGGAACTGCTGATTATACACTGAGTTATCGAGGAAATGATCTGCGACTCGAAGGCTATTCTGATATTGATTGGGGAGGAGATTTAGATTAAAGGAAATCTACCTCTGAGTTTGTTTTCTTATTGAATAATGGCGCCATATGTTGGAGCAGTAAGAAACAAACGTGTATAGCCTTGTCCATGATGGAAGCTGAGTTCGTGGCATTATCAGCAGTAATACAAGAAGGTGTTTGGCTTAAGAGATTTTTGGATCATTTAGGTGTTATTGAAAGTGCTGCAAATCCATTATTGGTTAACTGTGATAGCCAAGCAGTTATAGCGTACACCAAAGATTCAAAATATCATGGCAAGACCAAACATATAGATACCAAGTATAACTTTGTCAAATATATGGTTGCACGAAATGATGTGAACTTACAGTACATATCTACGCATAGAATGGTAGCAGATCCTATGACAAAGCCAATACCTAGAGATGTGTTTTGTGGTCATGTAAAATCTCTAGGATTGCATAGAGTCGATGTCTTGGATATTGTAACTTCCCGAGTTGTTCACACTTAATGAATTTGTGTTTTCATCATTAATGCCTATGAATCTTTGTTTGATCTTTATGCATCTTAATGCTCGGTGCATTACATTAAGTTGAGAAAGTATGTCGGACAGATATAAGATTAGCCCACTCACACGGGTAATCGCCTCTATTTACTATGTGATAAATAGAGATGAGACGGTTTTTAAGCTTATTATCTAGGTGATAATCGAGAGCTCAAGCTTAAAATATATATGTCGCCTTAAGCTGAGTGTTAAGATGAGGACATGATATGTACTATGTCCGAAAGTAAAATACCCCACATATTTTACTTTATCGTCTAAGATGCCGGATGTGAGTTCGATGAATTTTGTGAATGAATAGATACGTGAACTCAAGTTAGACATTGGGTATCTGAACTCATCATCTGTACGGTATTGATGGTGTAGACATACGCTCCATGGGAAAGGAGTTAATACCGTAATACGTATTTCATGCTACGTATGCATGAGACGACCAATAAGAGTGGCAAAAGTTTGATCTCAACTTTTATACCGTATGAGACTCTTGAGGAAAAGAGTTCCTCAATTTAGTGCCCTCATGACTCTTACTTATTCTCAAGATTTCTATTTAGTGTTTGCTATCTTAGAATGTTGCCAATGGTCATGAGTTGATTCGATCTAATGGGACATTTCTACAAAAGCAAGCTGAACTGAGATTGAGAGTTTGAAGGAAAGAGGAAGATCGATTTTGGAGAATCACATTGTAGTTTTGTATTCACTGGTCGACCAATTATGACTGTCTTTGGGATAATCATAATTGTGAATACAATATATATATCATTGTTTAAAGAGATCAAGAAAGATATAAATGTGATCGATCGATCTAAGTACTGCATACTAAATTTACTCGGAATGTGATGCCCATTATGAGCTGCTATATATTCCTAACAGATGTATGGCAACGAGCTCTCCAAGTATGCTGGTCGCACGGACTATTCACCAGTATGAATGTTGCAGTGAGGAAAAGAGGATTTTGTTCGACCCACCATGTCAAGTGGGAGTTGATGTATTTTCAATTGATAGGCATAAGTAGGGCCCGTCCGCCCATGTTGGTTTTGGCCCACCATGTGCGAGTGGGAGATGATGGTTTTATTTATGTTTATGATGGGCCTGAGTTGGCCCGTTAGGGCCCGGCCCGTGAATTGAGGGCCCATGGAGGAACGGTTGCGATGTGAAAGGTTGCTTTGTTTAGATACGAGAGGTTGTGTCTTTTGGAAGGGGTGTTATGTTGAGGAGTTGCGTCGTTTGGAGGAGACGCCGAGGAAAATATAAAAGAAAACGGAACGTACCTTTTGTAGGGTAACGTACGTTGTTTTCTCTCTCACTCTCCAAGAAACCAACGTGACAAAATTCCCTAAAAACATCGTCTCTTGCGCATCGCTTCTCTCCCCAAGCGAAGAAAATAATTCTCCTCTGAAGAACAGTATCCGGTTTCCTCCTCGAATCGCAACGTCGGTGTTTAGTCTGTGGACAAAAGGTACGCTCGATCCCGTGGTGTGCTTTTGATCGGTGATACATGTGATTTTCCCGGGCTCGTCTTCCGCACTGGTTTTAGGGATTCGATTTAGTGTCGAATCCGGTTTTAGGGTATAAGCAATACCCAACAGTTTGTTTCCCTTCACCAATTGGTTTCAGTTTTTAGATTGGACATTATAACATATTCTAGTTCATTTCACATGTGCAGCTTCTCGTTTGTCAACTTTTATGTGTCCTTCCTAATCCGGCTTGCACATCAAAGGGGGCGACAGAGTATCTCACATAACTTGTCTATGAGATTTATATACTCTTTCTAGACATGCAATTTATCTCCACCTACCAACGTTCCATACTTCAGGACTGATCAGATCGAGCAAAAGGTGAATTGCAATCTGAACCTCTAATCACATATGTCAGCGTATCATTGAGAGAGTAATGCCAGAACTACAAGCAATCCTTTGAGGGTAATGATCACATGCATTATTGGTCTAGAAAGCCTAATTTCTCAATTGTCGTAGCTTCTGTGGAGCATCGAACCTGGTCCAAAGACGGCTCATGTCCCATGAATGCAGTGAGCTTTGGTGACTCGTGTCTTGTCATTTTTTACCCAATAGACCATCGTCGGACCCAGTTTTAATGGTGTCGCATGCTCTTTTCTACGAGTCAATAGATGCGATGTACTTTTTCTAGGAGGAATTAATCAACTTCCGTAATAAGATTTGATTTTTCCTTGGTAAATGCTAAGCCTCGAGTGATTGGAAAATCCTTCACTGATTCTAACTGCATCATTAACAGCTGAAAAAAGTTGGGGAGAAGGAAGAGCGATGTCTTAAATTCTCGTCATTTAACGATGAGAAAACGTACACATGGGATTTATAGTTCTTTTATCATATCAATGGAGTACCAAAAACATATAATGAGTACCCAGGGCACTGGTTAAAAATACTTAAGTTGGAAAAATGCACTTATAAAAGCATTGATTATGCATAACACAAAAATAATTGGTGCCGTAAAAATTGCAAAGTTTTTTCAATTAGCTTCTTAACAAATGTCATAAAGGTTCTTATGGGGGCACTCGTTAACAAAATCTATTATATTATAGTAAACTTCTCATTTATCTTGGTAACAGGTGGATCCCGAATCACAAAAACTAGGGTTTGTAGGTCTAGTCTGGGTGGGCGGTTCCACATTTCAAATCGGGAACCAAACTAGTTCCTTAGGAACAACCAGTTCTAGGTAAGTCTAGTTTGGTTCTGAGTATTCAGGTGGTTCTCGATTCTTTGCACACCTCTAGCTGTCCATATCCTTATTGTACCAAAGAAGGATAGATTGTGGCGAATGTGCATTAATAGTAGAGTAGTGAACAAGATCACTATCAAGTATCATTTTCCATCCCTTGGCTCAATGATCTTCTTAACTGGCTCCATGGCGCTACTATCTTTTCCAAGATTGATTTTCAAAATGGATATCATGAAAATTCAAATGAGAGCTAGAGACGAGTGGAAAATTGCCTTCAAAACACAAGAAGGTCCCTTCAAATGGATGGTCAAGCCTTTCGGCCACCTAATGCTCCTAGTACATTTATGCACCTAATGAATCATATCTTCAAACCATCGACGCACATGATAAAATTTTTACTTTTCTATTTTTCTATTTCTCTATTCCCCGGAACAGGTTCGGAACAGAAATCTGTTTAGTAACGCAATTTAATTTTTCTATTTTTGGAACAGATTTTTATTCCAGAAATAGATTTGAAGAAGAAATCAGAAGCTAAAATTTTTAACTTCTCAGTTTCTGAAATGGAAATTGAGAAATCAATTTCTGTTCCATAAATTTTGTCATGCGCACCCTTATTGGCAACTTTGTTGTAGTTTATTTTCATGACATTCTTGTTATATGCCAACTTAAAAAGTGTCATTTTTTTATCGATAGCCTTGTCTTCCTAGGCTATGTTGTCTCTAGAAAAAAGGCATCAAGATGGATCCAAGCAAGGTAAAGGCGATCATAAGCTAGCCCATTCCAACATCTATGCATGACATTTGGAGTTTCCATGGTTTGGCCTCATTTGTTCATCACTTTATCAAGCATTTTAGCACCATTATTTCACCTATCATCAATTGCTTAAGAGGGGGGAGTTTCAAGTGTCACACCTCGATTCTCGAACGCGTGCTCATCCCTCACCTGGTCGATTAATAGCGACATCCCAGGACACATCGCCGACCCTATTCATTTATAATACGCATGCGGAAGCATATAGAAAACCCCCAGACAATAAAAAAAAAAAAAATTGGATTAAAAAGTAGGGCTATATTTTTCACAACTGAAAAACTATAACCAAACTTTTATACACAGCAAACCACATAGTATATATTACAATACTATTCACAGAAGTCTGATCTATCACACATCAGCCCACAACTTAAGTTTTGCAAAACAGGATGGAATCTTAATCCTCATCCGGGTCATACTCTGGATCATCATCGGGATCCTCCTCTGACTCCTCTTTAGGTTCTTCTTCTTCTTCAGAGTCCTCCTCTTTAGGCTCCTCCTTGGGCTCTACTTCTACGGGTTCTTCTTCTGGCCATTCCCACTCTTGATCCTCCTCAGGTTCCTCCTCTTGCTCGACTATCTCCCTTTCCTCTTCACCCTAGTTAGCGCCCCCAGCTGAGTACACAGGAGTACCAGCACCATTCTCCAAATTAGGGTCTTTAGCATCAATCACCGCTCCACCCTTGGGATTTGCAGTCTCCTTACCGAAAGCTTCCTCTAAAACGATCAGAGGCACATCCTCTTATGGCATGGGACCTTCCCTTCGCCCATCATAATATTCACGGTACCATGACCGATACTCATGGGGCCTCAGGTCATCTGTACCCACGTCAACCCAAACGGTCGACTTAACTAGGACGTACTCTAGTCCTTTCGGGTGACGGTGTATCGGGAAATGAATTTCTAATTCGGTAACTTCTTCGGGGATGCCACAATGCATAGGAGGACGAGGAGGTGGAGGTGCTGCCATCTAGGGGTCTAAAATGTTGTCCCACATCGGGGTGAGACTACGTCTCAGCAAGTTCTATCCCACTAAGACCCAATTAGTAAACCAATATACTATGGGCTGCCTATGCACACACGAATAAGAGGACTTACCTTGGCCTCAAATTCCACCTACAAATTAGCACAGTTCAAATAGGCACCCAATTATACTACAACGAATCAATACATCGATCAATCGACTTAGTCGATTACATGTCAATCGAACCATCCTTTGGTCATTTCCATCCATACTATACAAATTCCCAGATAATGTACTTAGTCACCGAGCCACGTGTATTCTCTAAAGCGACATATTCGCCAAGGTGATGTACTTAATCACTGAGCCACGTGCATTCTCTAAGGAGATATATTCGCCAAGGCAACGTACTAATTACCGAGCCTTGTGCATTCTCTAAGGCGACATAGTCGCCAAGGCGATGTACTAATCACCGAGGCACGTGCATTCTCTAAAGCGATATACCAAATCACTGAGCCACGTGCATTCTCTAAAGCGACATATTCGCCAAGGTGATGTACTAATCGCCGAGCCACATGCCTTTTCCAGGTAATGTATATAATCAATGATTCACTTGCATTCTTTAAGGCGACCTATACGCCAAGGTGACCTATCTGGTCACCGAGCCACGTCATACATCATTTTTTCTCATCTTTTATCATACCCGATAAAATATCATGTGTGGGTACACGGTTGGCCTTAGCCAAAATATGATGATTCACTTTTCTATAAATCCCACCATTTTTGTAGTCCACCAAAACATTTTTGGCATTATCAACTGATGCCTAGTTATTTATCAATTAATTTCCCAAAATTATTTAATTTAGGAAATAAATCCTAAATTCACAAATAATTCATTTCAGCACAAAATAAAGCTCAAATAAATAAACGGACTGCACCACGATAATCAGCATAAAATTCTGGTCGTCAACCATCCCGGTCTAATTTCCGAAAAATAAAAAATTAATTAAATAATTACAAAAATTAATAATTAAATAGCACTAAATCCAACTTAGGCTGTAATGCCTAATTAGACTTCAAAACGGACCGGGAAATTCCCAAGGTTCGTTCAATAAATATTAGGATATGTCTACTCGCTAATTACCATAACCATTCTCCTAACATGTATAGGTAAATCCCTAATTTAATCATTCTAATCTAATCTATCCATCTAATTGCACTTAATTAAATCTAATCAACCCCTAAGCATCATTAGCAAATTAAGTAGGGATTAGTGAGTTAAACTCACTCGTTTGATGAACGATTTGGTGGAAACGTCGGGAACGCGACAGGGATCGACTTTTCCAAACCCGGGCCTAGGTTTCGAGGTTTAAAACCACCTCAAAACGGCCCTCAAAGGTGCTAGAATACCCACAAAGTTTCTGCTCTATTCTTGCTGAAATAGAAGGGAAACAAGCTTGGTTAACACGGGAATTGATCGGGAAAGGGTGAAAAGGCCAAACCGGGCCTTAACGGACACTCACGGGGGTGGAATGGGATCGGGACAACTCCGGATGAGCTTCCACAAATTCGAAACAGCTGCTGGATTCGCGTGAGGAGGTGAGAAGGGTGGATGGGTGTGCGGGTGGCTTGCTCGGGCGATGGCGCATGAAACGGCGATGGCATGCGGCGGCGATGGCGTGGGCGACGTGCAGCTTACTCCGGCGCTTCCTTGGCTGCTGCTGGTGGCCGAACAAGCTATGTGGAGGGAGAGGATGACTTGGATAGCAGCTTGTTGAGGAAGAAATGGAGATGGGTCCACCAATGGCCAAATTTTCCCCAAGTTTGTCTCCTTGAAGTTGTCCACCAAGCTAGGATCCCTTGGCTGCAATTCAGCCACCAAGACACTTCACTTTGCAACCTTGAAGTGGTCCAAAATGGTGGTGGATGGGGGAGATACGAAGTTGCAACATTTTGGCTTCAATTGGACTTAATTCCTTTATAATCCAATCCCATTTGGCCCTTGATAATTCAATTGACGCCTCAATTATCAAATTGATAATTTTCCTCACCTATGGATCCATCTTGCATCCCAATTTTACGATCGAAAACGATCCCTGACATTTTCCGGACAAAAACGATCCTATGCCGACACTTTTCCCAAAAAGTCTCGAGTTTCAGAAAAATCTTCAAAGACCGAGTTGATACTCCTAGAATTTATTGTGACATGACAGAATTTTCAATTTCTAAAATCGGACTTGAATTCGCGGTTATTTTCCATCGATGCGTTTTTAGCGTGACCTAGACTACCGGGTAGCTTTCAGAACTTTTTAGTGCAAATGACGCATGGTCGATTTTCTTCGAACCACAATGAACCCACTCAACACATTGGCGACTCTCAATTGTCGTGAAAATCTCGAGAATTCAAATACGGACATAGGTTACCAAAACGATATAAAAATCAGTCTAGTGTCGGCCGAGGAGAATTTTCCAATTTAGTGGTGTCACCCACGATTAGCCACACATCTCAGTCGAACCGACCTATCTTTGATCTCTAATCAATTTACGTATGTGCCGTAATGATCTCGGCAGATGAACACGGTCGAGCAGCCGATTCCTAGTCGAATTCTCAAGTCTATTTGCCTTAAAATCCTTAATGGCTTCCCCAGATAGTCTAGTTATCTTGAGAGTGATCAGCTCTGAGAATAGCCCTATAGGCACGTCAATGAAATATCCGATTTATTCGATAGAAGACAGGATTGGAAATCTGGGATGTCACATCAAGTGGACAAAGAGGCAAAACAAAGCTTCAAGCTCCTTAAAAAGAAGGTAACTGATGCTCCTATTTTTGTGCTTCCAAATTTTAATAATGTTCTCGAAGTTGATTGTGATACTTCTAATGTGGGAATTAGTGTGGTTCTTAGCCAAGAAGGAAAGCCTATTGAATAATTTCCATGAGAATTACTCTTCCTATTATAAGGATTTTTATGCTGTTGTTAGAGCTTTGGATCAACGTCAACAATATTTGTTTGTCATTTAGTTTGTTCTCTATTCGAATCATTAAGCCTCAAAATACATAAATACTCAACATAGGCAAAACAATCAGCATACCAAGCGGATAGAGTTTCTTCAAGGTTTCACTTTTCTTATCATCCATAAAGCCGAGCTCGTAATCAAGTAGTGGATGCATTAAGCCACCCTCAGTCCTTGCTATCCACAATGCTAGTGAAGGCCTTAGGCCTTGACATGACCAATGAACTTTATGAAGAAGATATAGACTTTGGAAAGACTTGCAAAGATCGTTCAAAGGATCCAAATTAGCAATTCTTGTTGTAGGATGGATTCTTTTCAAGAATAATTATTTGTGCATACTAAGAAGTTCTCTGAGAGAAGCCATTATCGATGAAGCCCACGGTAGAGAATCAACTGGCCATTTTGGAAGAGACAAGACACTCTCTATTGTCAAAGAAAATTTTTATTGGCCTCGAATGCAGAAAGATGTTATAAGACATGTGGAGTGGTGTAGAACATTTCACGTTGCCAAAAGCCATGCTTGAAACTTTGGCTTGTACACTCCATTACCAGTACCAATGACTTCTTGGGAAGATGTGAGCCTAGATTTTGTGGTTGGTTTAGCTCGGTTACAAAGGAGTAAAGACTCAATTATGGTGGTTGTTGATCGATTCCCCAAAATGGTGCTCTTTCTACCATGTCAGAACACTTTGGATGTTTCTTTCATTGTTGCTAAGGGCAGTACTTCATTGCCTGAATAATGCCTAGCCTTTACTAGCCCTCAATAGATGTCAACAGTGTGTGCTTTGACATTTCTGGTTCAGCCGGCTTCGGAGCTGTACACCGTGTTTACTTTGTCAGTGTGATCAGGGAGCAGATTGCTTTGGACATTTGGTTTGGTGGTTTGGAATGAAAAGGCCTTAGTATCTAGCAGGTTATGGATCTGATCCTTAGGAGTGAAGCACTTGTCGGTTGAGTGTCCCACTTCTTCCATGTGGTAGTCGCATTTTTGGATGGGTCGTAGCTGAAGAAGTTTCAATGTTGGGTCTCTTCGGCTAAATCGAAAGGAGGTTCTTCTTCTGGAGGATTGCCAGTACGTATGATGGAGATCCAGGAAACGGAGTAAATTTTCTCATGTTGTTGTAGCGCTGGGACGGCTGACGGCTGGTGGTCTATTGTTGTCCTGCGCTTGTCTAAATTGTCAGGGGATGACCGGTGTTTGCGGTGTAGGTCACATTAACATCCACCAAGGGTTCTTTATCTTTTTTCATGTTGAGCCTCCTGCTTGTGGGTGCATATTCAGTGAACCAATCATCCCTCAACCCTATCTCAATATGCTCCCCTACTGGGATGAGTTGATTAAACAATTTAGCAATTGTGGTTACCATTCAATTGCAATACTCACAGGGGAGGGATAAACATTTTTCTTAGCTCGAAACCGATTGGTTCAGGACTGATTTGGGCAGCTAGATTCCTCCATCTAATGGCATAGTCTTTGAATGATTCATACTTTTTCTTCTCGGTACACTCAAGATCCTCACGAGAAGGGTTAATGTCCATTATGAACTTGTATTGCTTGAGGAATGCCTCACTCACTTCGCTCCACATTTTTAGGAGTTCATGTTCATCATGATGTACCACCTCGTTTAGGGCCTACTAGACTTGATTGGAACAACTGGATCATCAATGGTACATTATTGACGTACTAGGTCATTTGAACCAAGTACATTTGCAAATGAGCCGTCGGGCAAGTCGTGCTGTCATACTTCTCAAACTCGGGCATTTTGAATTTTTTTTAGGTATTTTGACCTCTAAATAGATGGAAAGGTTCGTCAGAGTAGGATCTTGGAGGCCTTACAGTTGTTTCGGCCTCTCTTTAAGCTTTTTGAGGCATTTGTCATGCTTAGTTTTAGACAAACTGTTAGGCTTAGCTCTCTCAATCGTGATTTGGTGCAGATCATCCTCCAATCCGGGCTTGTTATCGTCGATATCTTTTCCTTGATCACCCCTGATGGATGATTGTGGTAACAATACTTCAATTGAGGCCGAGGCGGGAGCAAGTTTACCTTGGATGGAATATATCTGCTTCGAGAGTTGTGGAAACACATTAAAGACTTGTTTCATTTTGTTTTCCACAACCGCAACACGGCTCAGTACATTTTCTTCAGCAATCTTGCTTTTGGATTGGCGAATGCGGCTATGCCGTAATTACCATCATTGCACACAATGAAGAGAACGTAAGCGGGGGAAGTAGATAGAACATTAGCCCATGGCAAGGGTCGAGTCGTTTTTATTTATCAAAGGGGATTACATAACGCTAAATAGGACTCTTTAAACAAAGCATGAAAGATAGAAAGTAGATAGAACAATCCTAAATATTCACATTAGAAGACCAAGTCGCCCCCTTTTTATATACGATGGGAAGTCCCAATCTTGCAAAGCCGCTTGTTCTTTCGAACTAGCTCTGATACATGTGTCATGCTCGTCTCCAAACTTCCCTCAAGAGACTCAATCGGTTCTTGCTAAGTGAGTTTATC
The DNA here is from genome assembly GCA_014182565.1 of Eucalyptus marginata. Classification (NCBI taxonomy): domain Eukaryota; kingdom Viridiplantae; phylum Streptophyta; class Magnoliopsida; order Myrtales; family Myrtaceae; genus Eucalyptus; species Eucalyptus marginata. The sequence continues at coordinate 4,830,556 of CM024593.1, forward strand.
AACTACATTAGGGATCACCGATTGCAGCTCATTGGGAATCCTATGGTTGAGAATGTAGAACGTGGATGCGTGATGGGCTTTCTCCTGTCTCTTTAGCCTTCTGGGTACGACAATCCTTTTGATGTGGCATTCACTCCATGCATTCTAGATTATACGAATTTCATCTAAGTAGTCATAGCCCACATGAGTGAAGAGGACTCGAAACAATCCTGGTTTGAGAGGTGGCGAGATTTCTTGAAGGGCCCTGTATTGACAAGCCACCTTATATGGGTAATATGAGGTTGCTCTGGAGAGACCTAGTAGTGGGATGGGGTCATAATATTCAAGTGCAAAACGCGCTTTTCCTTTATTGAACCATTTAGCTCACCATAAGAATGCCTCGGGGACAGGGTTCCTTAGTAAGTTAATCCAACAAGAGTATTCCCCGTCGGGGGAGTATTTTTCCAAGATTTGAAATTTTCGCAGCGGGTGCTTGAATTTGTTGATTTCAAATATTTGCATGAGATGCCAAAACCCTTTGACATGGGAAAAAAACCACATTTGTAAAATTTTCAGGGCAGTTCTCATGATTTTTTCTTTGTTTTCTTTGAAGCGATTAAGGGACAAAAATGTTTCGGCTAAAACCATGTTTACATATCCTAGCCCAATACTGACTTGATTTACCACCCATGCAATCAAAGGATTTATGGCATTCTTTCGATGAGGAAATATGATAAATCCAAAGAATGCTAAGAGGAAGATCTTGCTTTTCTAGGCCATTGGTTGTTTTTCAAAATATTCAGTCAAAGATGATAGTGGGAAAGCATCATTGTTGGCTTTAACAATTCCTTTTACCGAATGATTTCTTAAAAACCGTGCTAGACTAATCAAAAGGTTGATGCCCATCAATGGTCTAAAAAGCTCCTTTCCCAAAGGCACTCCTATGGCGAGACTATATTCTTCCAGAGTCGGAATTAGTTCAATTTTGTCGAATACAAAGGTGGATGTTTCGGGGCACCAGAAATATGGTAGTGCCTGGATGACCCCAAAGTGAACATTAATTCGGAGCAATGGGAGCAGATGACTGATCCTTGCTTCGACACGTTCTTGGCTAAGCTAATCTAATTGATCCCACCATCTGAGGAGCTCTTCCTTGGAAGTAGCAATGAACTAAATATCGACTCTTCCCATCGCATATAAAACTAAGAGTTATACGGCCGACCTATATTGTCATGAGCCAATGAGTAAACTGAGTAAAAAAAGAAATTACTTTACTTTTAAAGAAAATGGCAAGCATATAGACATGCACATGATACGCGCGGCTCGATGTCTAATTGAGAAAGTTTGAAATTAAAAGGGTGTCCGCCCGTTGCAATCTCACGCTGGCATCTTACCCTCTTAACCTCGGTTCTACCTAAAGAAATTCGGGGAAAAGAAAGGCAACCTCTACATTGTAGTCTTGTGTTCAAGGCCGTATCTTTCTTAATACCATCCTAAATATCCTATGGCGGCCGGACATGACAGTTTATAATCACAAAACATTTTTATTTTAACAAAACTAAAATTAATTTCTAAGATACTAACCAGCACAAAAGCACAAAAAAAAAAAACCCAAGTTAGTGAAGCGTTTAAACAAGATAAAAATGTCTAAGTCCACAAAAATGGTCCCTAGTGGAGTCACCAAGCTGTCGCGACCTCCCTTTCGGTGCCCTATATTGTGGGTGCACGCAAAGGCTAATGGCTTAGTAAGTCTATTAAGCTTAGCTCAAGCTCTCCTAAGCTCACCAATTCACTAAGCCCAGCAATTCACGACTTATAATCCAAGTTTTTAATTTGCAAGTTAATTTTAAATAGGAGTCGCCACTAATCAATTTGGAATAGGTCGATTAGAAACTCAAGCGAAATATTGGGAGAAATATTTCACTCCTATGCAACCAGAGAAATTGGGATCGAAGACTTGCTCACACTAATTAATCACTAATACCCTTCCGATACCTAATCTTATTTAAACACTAAGGCTTTTTGGATTTTCAAGGAGTTTTCCATACATAAAAACATATTTTGGTATTTCTTCTATTTTTTTAACATAAAAAGTATTTGCGGATTTTTTTATCTTTTTTTGAAAATATAAATCATTTTTGAATTTTTCTGATTTTTTTGGGAAAACATAAAATATTTTTGGATTTTTTAAAATTTTTGAAAAATAAATTATTTTTATTTTTATTTTTATTATTAAAATAATAGTATATTATTTTAAAACAAAGCAACAAGTCGGATTCCCAAGTTGGGACCAACCCAGGGTCGCCGGCGACTAGCCCATATGGGCCTGAAGCACGAGCCCAGCCCGGAGCTTCCCTTCCTTTTTTTTAAGAAAACACTCCAAGCCCAATCGAAGCCAATTGAGCCTTCTTTTAATTAAAAAAGAAAATACCCGACCCAAGCTTTAAGCCAACCTAAAGCCGGCCCATTAAAATCAAACCCTAGAATCCACGGGTCACGCACCCGACTCGGCTGACCCGGTTCCATAGTCGCTGCTGCCTCTTCGTGGTTCAGCGACGATGACGAACAACATCGCCTGTCCGCGCCTAGCCGTCGAACTTCACTGACGCCACACCGACCTACCTAGACCGACAACCCAACCTCCGTCTAGCCAACTGCCGTCACTAACCATCGTCGCTGGTCACCGAGGCTCCGGCCACGACCACCAATTCTCTCGGGCAAATCGTCAAACGCTTGGAGTTCATTGGCTAAAAAGGAAGCTTGACGGTGGGCCCGACACTCCCAAAACAACAACAAAAAACCTAGCTCACCGAGGAAGGAAGCTTGACAGAGGGGGAAAGGGGAAGGAAGAAGAAGAAAGGAGGGAGGCAGAGGACCGGGCCGGGAAAAAAGCTAGGCCCTGGGCCCTTGTGGAAAAGAAGAAGAAGAAGAAGAAGAAGAAGAAGAAGAAGAAGAAGAAGAAGGGGCTGGGCAGGAAGCCCAGCCCCTGTGCGGCCCCTTTCTCTTTTTTTTTTTAAGTATTAATTTTTTAAACATTAATTTATCCGAAAATTGGGAAAATAAAAATAGAATATAAAACCTAATGGAAACTAAGACCTAGGTGATGCGAAAAATATTTTTGTTAGAGTCAAATTGATCCCTAATTTTCTATGCAAATTAATTTTAAGTATTTAGTCAAAATTTAGGTGTCAACAACTATATTTTTCAAGTAATATTTGTTGCTAAACGGCGAGAATTATTATTCTTACTAGCTAATCTTTCGATGCATGAATCAGCTCATTGAAACCCTTTTGAAATATGGACCATGCATCACTTAATAATGAAAAGATTTTGTTGTCTCTAGCACTCACTGTTTCATAGTTGACAGAACACTGATAATCGCTCAACCTCGGTTGCTTGAAAGAGACGGGCACATGTACCTCAAGAGAGAGACAATAATTTCTCTATTGGGAACCCTAACTTCTACTCCTCGTATATGACGCACTTCATTGACTGGTCTCTTGGACACCGCCTGTTCAACACAACATATGAGGAAACTAACAAGACTATCAGTTTAATCATCACGCTTATTTTTAACTCTGATCCCTAACTATACTCATCTCAGAACCTTGGTCTAATAAATATTCCACTCCGACGGATGAACAATTGTACAGTAATTAAGATTACAGAGATTATTTGTAATCTAGCCACGAAAAATTTATTGATTACCAGAATTATGGCTTTGATATGAGGCCTGTCGATTTGGTATTCTCCATCGTTCAATCCCATGATACCCAACATGACATCAACAAAATCTTTGCTCTCTCCTTCCTCTTTCGTGGACTCCATATGCTTGTCAATAAACTTCTCAAAGAAGGCATCAAACACTTTGCTCACGGCTTTCATGCGCTTCGTCAGCTCCTGTAGATCGATTGATGCTAAACAAGGAACATAGTCACCAATGTTCGGCTTCGCGCTCAACACTATTCCTTCATGAATGACGGCCTTGAACCCTCTCTCGTCGAACTCCTTGTACATGTACTTCCCAAAGACCATCTGACAACTCATGTCAGCACTTAGCGATGAGATCTTCGCGCTCAAGTCGATGGCCATGCACTTGTGAGACACGTCTTTGAGAAAATTCACAAACAAGCCGACCTCCTCTCTTCTCATGGACTCGAAGGAGTTGATTTTTGCATTGCTAAGAAGCTCCAAAGTGCACATCTTTCTGATGTTCCTCTAATATGGGCCATAGGGGACAAATGTCAAGCTCTTTTGAAAGTAAGAGATGTACTTTGAGGATTCATGAGGTGGCCGACTTGCAAAAACAAGATCATGGGTCTTGAGGAATTGCTCGGCCGCTTCAGGCAATGAGACATTGCCTACGATCACGGGCACAAGCCCAAGGCGCAAGTACATGAGGGGTCCATATTTTTTAGATAATTTGTGAAGATCATGGTGAGGGTTTTGTCCCAACAAATGGAGGTTTCCAAGAATTGGAAACTCTCTGGGCCCGGGGGCAATTTCTTCTTGCTCTATGTTTTCCATAGCAATACTCGCAATAGGAGATGAGCAATCAAAGCCAAGGTGAGTGTTAGCCATATCCAAGCCATTGGAGGTGGCTATTTGGAACGAAGTGCAGTGGAGATGGTGTGAGGATAATTTCATTGCATATATAGATAAAGATATGACAGAGAGATGGGGTTTTCTGGCCAATAATGTGCATAATTTATTACTCCTTGCTTTTAAGTGGACCGTTCATCTATCATACACTGCATATTAATTAAGAAATAGTGAAAAATATATGATCTTATAAAAAAGAACATATATTCTCAAGATGAGGATTAATTATGTCAATCATATGATTAAAATAAGCGCTTGTAATATTATTTTTGAAACGAGGGTGACATGAAGGATAGAAGAAGCTAGTGATTGCAAAATGGGGGAAGAAACACAAGGAAGTGATGGAGCCTTGGAAGTTGGGAATTTTTTTTTTTTTTTTTTTAGTGTTTATGGATTTTAAGAAAACTTTTAGCAATATATGACTAAAAAAAAGTGTTTAATCTCCTCAAATGCATGCAAACCTAGTCTACATGCATCTGAAGAGCGGAGGGCATTACTACGCATTTAGAGTATCACTATATGATTATATTTGTTGAGATTTTAAGAGATTTTTTTAAAAAATTTCTCTAATCTTGGAAAGAATATAAACATTTGATTCAAAATAGAAGAAAATCATTTAATGAAAGTGAATGCATTTAGGCTCCATTTGTTTTGTGGAAAAATTAATGATTTGAAAATTTTTGTATCGATTGAAATAATTAGTCAATTAGAAAATATTTTCAATATCTGTCTAAATATTTTCGTGGATGATAATAATATATTTCGTTTGTTAAATTTTGTAAGCAATACAAGTAATCATTTTTTGGAAAATATTTTTCAAATCATTCATTTTTCGCAAAGCAAATAAAGCCTTGATGTTAAGAATTCACTTTTACTATAATATCATCTTCTTTCTTTTCTATCCTGAGGCTATCATCCAATTTTTATTATATTCTATGAAAATCAAGACCACAATGCACAAAAATAATTAGAGGACCAAATGGCACTAATTATAAAAGTTAGAGGGCTAAAACTACACTTATCCCTACCGAGATGTTTCCCTATTGTTTACTGGGTTCGTAATGAATACAAGATTGAAACTTTCGGCGCAAATGTTCTGTGACAATGTTAGTGCACGTGCATGTGTCACAAAACAGAAGTTCGATGTACTTTCAAGGTTGCTTTCAGAAGCAAAATCTATTACTGCCGGCGCTCATAAAGAAGCCTCGAAACTCAAACTCAAAGCGAATTGACTTTCACTCAAAGATCTTTCCTTCACCCATATAAATAAGTCTCGTAATGTAATTTCTTTAACTATCCAATTTCTCTTTGTCGTGCCGGCGTTCTCACCTGGGTCCGCCCCAGCAGGAACTACCCCATGTCAGAAAAGTAGAAAGCTAGAAGTTTGGGAGAATTGTATATTGCTTTTCTATATTCCTTTCACTATGTAATTACAATCTATATATAATACGAGTGTCTAAAATAATAAAGGAATAGAAATATACATAGTATCCCAAGGATATACATAAAATATTCCTTATAATAAAAAAGACAACTAAGATCAATCGGCATCGACAAATGTATCTTCAACACTCCCCCTCAAGCTCGGCGGTCTATACACATCGAAAACGCCTAGCTTGTTTAGTAGATACAAATGTTGCCTCGACACAAGGCCTTGGTAAAAATGTCGGGTTGCTCGTCGTTCTTATCTCTTTTGTTCTAATCAACCCACTCGAATCTTGTCTCGAATGAAGTGACAATCAACCTCTATATGCTTTGTCCTTTCATGGAATACTGGGTTCATTGCAAGCTTAAGTGCAGCATCATTATCACAAAATAGGACAAGTGGGCTCTCTTATCGTATACCAAGGTCTTGAAGAAGCCCTCTTATCCAGACTATCTCACAACTAGTCTTCGCCATTGCTCGGTATTCTGCCTCAGCGGATGACAAGGATACGGTTGACTGTTTCTTTGTCTTCCATGAAATTAGAGAATCCCCTAATTTTATACAGAATCCTGTGACTGATCTTCTACTCATGGGACAAGTTGCGTAATCTGTGTCACAATATGCTGTCATCTCCAAATTGTTGTCTCGAGACAACAATATGCCCAATCCAGGACACCCTTTTAAATACTTTATGACTTTTAGTGCCGCATTCATGTGAGACTGTTTCGGAGCATGCATAAACTGGCTAAGAATCTGAACTGCATAGGAAATGTCTGGCCTAGTCATAGTCAAATAAATAAGCTTTCCAACAAGTCTTTGATAAGCAGAAGGATCTTTAAGCAACGGATCTTTGTTCACAGGTGACAACCCTTTGTCATATTCAGCTGTCGTCAACCTGATATTCTGATCGATTGGAATAACAGGCCTAGATCCCGACAAACCCCTTCGACACAATTTCTAAGACAAATTTCCGTTGGCTAAGACAAATGCCTTTATTTGACCGTGCAATTTCTATCCCAAGGAAATATTTGGGAGAACCCAAATCCTTAATGTGAAATGTAGAATGCAAATACTCCTTGAATCTCTCAATGGCGGGCGCATCATTTCCCATAATGAGTATATCGTCAACATATATGAGTAAATAGATTGACGACATACCTTGTTTCCATGTGAATAAAGCATAGTCATGCTTAGATTGTTGGAATTTTGCAGTTGTAAGTGCATTGGTGAACTTAGCATACCATTGTCGAGAAGCCTGTTTGAGTCCATATAGGGATTTTCGAAGACGACACACACTCCCCTCCCCCTGTCTGCGAAATCCCGGTGGAATATCCATATAAATCTCCTCGTCAAGATCTCCATGTAAAAAGGCATTGTGAACGTCCATTTGATGAAGAGGCCAATCACGGAGGGCGGCAATAGAAAGAAAAGACCGTACGGTGACTTCCTTGGCAACTGGAGAGAAAGTTTCCGTATAATCAAATCCTTCCTTTTGTGTGAATCCCTTCGCGACCAATCGGCCTTGTAACGTTCAATAGATCCATCTGCTTTATATTTGATCTTGTATACCCATTTGCATCCTATGGGGCGACGATGAGGAGGTAGACGAACAACATCCCAAGTCTCATTTTCAATGAGAGCTTGTAATTCATCTTTCATAGCCTGTTGCCAACGAGAATCCTGGGCAGCCTCATCATAAGAGGAAGGTTCCTGCTGTGCAGAAATTCTACTAACACAGCATCTATGTTCAAGAGAGAGATTAGCAAAACTGACATAGGTAGATATGGGGTATTGTGTACCACATTTTTTTGATGATGAACAAACGTAGTCTGTTGTCCATGTTGGTGGTCGAACTGTGCGTCTTGATCGCCGAAGATTAGTTAAAGTGGCGCTGTGGCCTAGACGCTGATGAGATAAAAATATGTCTTTATTATGATTGGCATTACATAGGATGCTCTTATTGAAAGAAAAATTCTTTGGGAATGCCGTCCAGAAATAAAGTCCCTCGAAATTTCTACCCGAGCCCATCAGTGTCCCAGTCAAAGGGGCTCGAAAGAGACAAGTGTCGAATCAAAAATGACCGACAGAGATTGTTTTGACAGATCTTGGAAACAGAAATGAGATTGAACTGAAAATTTGGAATGAAGAGGACATTTTTTAGAGTGATGGAAGGACTCAGTTTAACATCCCCAATTTTATCTACTGAAATATCACTACCATTTGGGAGGCGAACGGAGGTGTGATTTGAGGATTTTTCTAATCTAGAAAAGAACCGTTCATCACAGACTATATGGTCACTAGCACCTGAATCAATAATCCATGCGTTGCTCGAAATATTGCGGTTCAAACAATGAGAAATACCGAATAACTAGGCATTTTTTCTTGAATGCCCATCGACTTAAGGTCCTCATTATTTGTTGAAGTTGGTCATTCGATGGGTTGATTCACCTTAGCATTTCTTTGCTACGAGAATTTCCAATAGAAAATTCTCGTTCCTTCTTCTCCCCTGGTCTTCCATGCAATTTCCAACAATTTTCTTTGGTATGATAAGGTTTTTTGCAATAATCACAAAATTTACCTTTCCATTTGTTGGAATTATTTCTGGTGGAAAAATTCCCCAAATTTGGGCCGTTGGATCGCTTTAAAACGGAAGGCGATGGTCCGTCGGATCGCGGTGCTGCAAGGACGAAATTTGGACCGTCCGATCGTGCAAGGGAGCCGTCCGATCGTGCGGAGGATCCTCCACCGTCGGATCCAAAGATTGGATCTCGGCCATTCAAGCCTCGCAAGCTCCCGAGCCGTCCGATCGTGTGAGATGATCCTGGCCGCCCATTTGAGACATATAAAAAGTCTCATCTTCTTCCTCCCGAAACCCTAACAGACCTCCCCTCTTCGAAAAACCTCCATGGCCGGACCTTGAAGAACCAAATCGGTGCTCGACGAAGCCTTGGCCGCAAGAACGACGCGCTCACCACTCTTCACATACTCGGACGACGCCGGCCTCGAGATTCCTCTTGAACCGCAATTTGGTATATGCGGCCGAGCGGCGGACCGGATCCATGGCCAAGATCGGCTTCTAAAGGGTAAGTAGGTTTCATTCAACACGAGTAGAAACCGTGTAACCTTTTCCCGATCTCTTATGGCCCGGTATTGAGCCAAGGTTGCCTCGGGTCCCTCTAATTCTCTCCTGTCATGTCGATTTCATTCCACAAGGCAGAAAGTTTGTTGTAAATTGCTGAGATCGACAAATTACCTTGCTTGAGATCGATAATCCTTGTGTTAGGGTGAAAATCTTTGCTCTATCGAGCTTACCATACATTTCCACGGGTTCTCCCGGTATTTTCTTGCATCTTCGGTCGGTGGTACTCCGGCCGCGACCTCGGCGAGACAATTTCCTAACCAAGTCCGAACAAGTTGGTTGCACTTGCGCCATTGTCGTGCAAGCCGCTCGTCGGATGGTATTGGAATGGTGCCATCCAAAAACCATCCTTGTCCTTAGTCACAAGCGCTCGCCGAGCTCGCGAGACCACAAGGAGTAGTTGTCCGGTCCCGACAGCCCTCTGGGGAGATGAGCCGCAGCTCGGTCCGTCGGCGATCGCGGTGTAGGCGGGTCTCAAGTTCAAGCCGACCGCCGACTCCGGTAAGACCCGCAAAGGAAAGAAACCGGGTCCATAGGGCGGGTGCGGATTGTTCGCCCCATACCCGGGACCCGAACTGCTCGACCCGGAAAGGACCGGTTCGCTCGTGTCCAGAACCCGCTCAGGTATGTGCGATGGATTTTCGTCCAACTCGCCAATCCTTCCGGGGTTGATTTGAGGCGGTCCGAGTCGCACCTCCTTGATTTGGCTGAACATTACAGAACCCACTGAATGTATGGTCCTGTGAGAGGATTTCCAGGATTAAATCCTGTGTTTGTGTTGATCTGCGTAGTCTGTTCTGTAGGAATGACATCTTGTGTTTGATTTCCTTCAGGAACGCCGGTTGAATCCCTCGTGTTTGACATGATTTCTCCTCAAGGGCGTTGCGGAAGCTAGGCCAAGGTAGGAGGCTCTGATACCATGTCAGAAAAGTAGAAAGCTAGAAGTTTGGGAGAATTGTATATTGCTTTTCTATATTCCTTTCACTATGTAATTACAATCTATATATAATACGAGTGTCTAAAATAATAAAGGAATAGAAATATACATAGTATCCCAAGGATATACATAAAATATTCCTTATAATAAAAAAGACAACTAAGATCAATCGGCATCGGCAACAGTATCTTCAACACCCCAGCTCAAAACTGTTGAGATCAGAAAGGCATACCTATGCTTATTAACACTAAATTAAGAAGGACGTAGTATGTGTATAAAAGAACGTGTTGTATCCATCAAACTTCTACGTAGTTTACGGGTGCTGTATAAACCCTCGAGATGATATCTTTTGTTCCGTCGAAAAGAGGGGCCAAAGAGAGATGATAGCTTTGACATTGATTGTGGCTTTTACTAATTTGGTGTATTTCTATTGGTTCCTACTTCTCCATCGCAAACCCTTAACGTTTTTTCAGTTTGTCTTTAAATTAATGGCCGGCCATCGAATCTTTTGCCGCCTTCATTAAAGAACAAAGGTTGATTTGGGATTATTGTTTATTGAAATATGTCTTGAGTTTAAGTCTGTGAATTAAATAAATCAAGAAGAATTATTATTATTTTGCAGACATCCGAAATCAAGCAAAGAAAAACGCACGAGTTTCCCTCTACGAATTAAAGTCACTTTCCTATTTTCACTTAGGAGTCCAACGTCATTATGGACTTTGACCATGGAAAATAATTCTTTTTGAAACCCGTGAAGATTATCCTCTGCGTTACCGAAGTCGGCCGTGGAGAATAGAAAAGGAAATAATAGAAGTCAACTTTTGTCGGAATTTGACAAAGGGTTTTTAATATTATATATAAATATTATAGTCAGGGGATGTTTTACAAAAGTCTTGAAGCAGCGCCACTTTTGCGAGTGCTTGACGCGCCGTTGTTGATGTGAGCATTGAAGTGTCGTTATTCAAGCGACTGCTTGAGAGCGGGTTAGTGGGGCAAAGTTTGTTGGTGAATGACATCCAATAAGTTTTAGTGTTTAAGTCTATTAAATCTTGTGGTAAGATTTGCGCATAATTCATTCATGAAATTGAGAGATTACTTCATAAGGAATTGTGAGGCTAAATACTGCATAAGTTATTAGATATAATTAGGGCTTGAGAAACATCGTGAGTGTTTTAGTGACTCAAGTGCAGTTATAATCTCCGCATATCACTTGATTTATAGTGAAATTTATCACTACTCTCTCTATTCATATAAATCATTATGACCGAATCACGTAAATCTGTATTTGATTTTTTTTTTGGTTATATCTATTTTATTGTTCGCCCGCTCGCTTTTCATAACAGTTTTCTTGATTTGATTAAGGAATATGCTGATTTTCTGATAATTCCAAACTTTGGAATTTGACCAACCATCAAACAATCTCCATTTTATTATGTGTAATTCACCAATTTCATTTGATAATATGTTATTTTAAGGCAATCAAATTTCAATTAATCAATCAATCATAGCAATCACATATTGGGGTCCGACCTATAGTCTAAAAAGTCCAAGCCTTACCACGTCTTAACTGATACAATGGAATGATTACAAGCCAAAGGTTTTATTATCTAACTAACATGCAAGAAAACCATGTACTAAATAGATACCAACATAAATTACCAACCTTGTCCTTACCTCAGTTTTGGGTTTACCTAGTGATGTCAAGCGAAGTAAGCAAAGAGAGTTATGATGAACCACCGCCGGGAGAGAGTGGCAACGGCGAGGGTCTAAATAGTCACAGCGAGCTTCATGGACGGACCAGTCGCAGCGGCAGTACGTGTAGGGATGTGGCCGAGAAACCTGCAAAGGGGAAAATTCAAGCGCAGAGGCAAAAGATCTATCGGTGTTGTTAAAGACTCGCCTGTAACTCGCCCATTGCTGCAGGTTCACAGGTGGCTCGCGGCAGGAGGTCACTGGCAGCAGGAACACTGAGACACACCGGTAGGGCTTGTGCTTGTTGGGAGTTAAGCGGGGAAACCACGGCAAAGTTGGTGGGATGGTGGAAGTTTGCTGCACGTTGCTCAGGTTGCGGGTCGTCAGCAGAGGCGCTTGGGTTTGCTGGGGAAGTTTCAAGGATCGCTAGCATTGCTAGGGAGCCTAAGAACTCCCTGGGGCAGTAAGGGCTTCACCGGCAAGCTTGCTGACTCGACAGGATTGGACTGGAATTCGCCAGCCTCTGGTTTTGCTTGATGGTAATGCAGCGTGCGATTAATAGGTGCAGCGGCAGTGAAAGGCAGATGATGAAAACTGCCCACAGCAACGAGACTTGCTTGGATGTGCTGCAGCGATGACTTTAACAGGAAAACCTAAGTTGCGGGGGAAGCCTGTTGTCGCAGTGGTGCGGTGGACGGGAGCAAGTGTGGCTTATAGTCGGCAGGAGCATATGCAGCAGAAGTTCCGACATAGACTTACCTTGTTGGATGCAAATTGCGCAAACCCAAGATCTCCATAATTAGAACAAAAACGTGCATAATTGAGTAGAAAGATTAACGCACCTGTTTTGGGATCCATCGTTCTTTAAAGCGGAAGCAGAAAATGGATTATCCATGCATCAAGAGGATTACCCACGCATCAAATCTTTCTCCTCTATTACCCTCCATATCACTGGCTCAATAAAATGGCTCCCTCACCTTTAGCGTTAGGTTAACACTCCTTATATGAGGATACATGTGAGAATTAAGGTTAGAGAAGAGACTTGAACACTATTTATAGAATTTTCAGCCAAGCCCCCTCATTACGGGTCAGGCTCAACTCGGCCCACACTAGCCAGCCCCATATTAGACTAATTAAGAAAATTTTTATCTCACCTTAGATCAATCTCGTTTTACAATAACCATAAAACGATAAATTACACTATCAATTAATGTAGTCCACATTAGAAAAACTCTTACAACCTTGATCGCGTAGCAGTGAACGAACCGGCAGTAACGAGCAAGATGGGGCCGTTGCAGGGAACAATCAGTAGCGGCGCTTAAGTATGTGAGAAGCGACTGAGGAAAAGAGAGAACTTTTTTCTCTTTTTTCCCTCTCTCTCCAAAGAAAGCATGAATTCCGTTTGGCTTGAGTCTGGATTTGAGCGTGAATCTTTTCCAATGATGCTTTATCTTCCCCTTTTATCGTGCATTATCTGTATATGTCGAACTGAGAACTCTCCCTTCTCTCTTCTGGAAATTCAGAATTTATCCTTCTCCTAAGAGAGCTCCAAGGCTTCCCATTTATTCAAGCGGTGATCGAAGATGCTTCACGGAAATCACAGGATCTCTTTACTGTCCGAAAGAGCAACGCTATATTTAAAGAACAGAAAATTCTATAAATCTCACATTTTCTTCCCAATTTACCGTGCAAGTGAAGAGATGCCCCGGTGGTTTCTTTGTTTCTTGTTTTTCCTAATTATCGACTGTAACCTTTCTGTTTTAGTTCGACATTAGAAGACATTTGGTCATTAGCGACCAAAAATTTGCGGCTACTTCTATCGACCAAGTGTGGTTTCGTCACTAGAATTGGACTTCTGGCGACTAAACTTTCATTTGATCGCCATGATTTCTTCTCTCCCTTCTCCCTTTCTACATCTTAAATGGCCATATTATATCCCTATTTTCACATGCAAACCTTTTTTCTGATTACCAAACCCAAACTCAATTACAAAATAAGAAAACGCTAAATTTAAGAAATATTGTTATTCAATCATTCTTATTTATTATTGTACATATTCAATTCCATTTGCATAAACATAATATTTAGCTAGAAGTTTAAGAAAATACTTTAAATCAAGGCTATAGTTTTGTGCTGCCATCTTCTTCACTCATGCGGGAGCATTGGGCTCCATCGATCAAGTCTCAAGCTCAATTCCGAATTTGTCGATTGATCTGGATCAACCCTCATTACAACTTGAAAAGACCAAATTTTGGACATGGCTTGATTCAATGGGTCCTCACTTGAAGATGTCAACTTTACAAAGGAGTTGTCGATTCAGTGGACAAGTTATTGATTTCATGGTTGCCGATTGATTACCTAGATGTCAATTTACAATATTGTTATCAATTCCGAGACTAATAATTGACTATTTAACAACCGAAGGTTGTTATGCACGATTTCCTTTGCTTTTTGGTTATCTTTCAAGATGTCTATTGGGATGCCAGGCTGGAGAACGAATTTAGAAACGAAGTATAATTATTTTAGTCAAATGTTCTTATCCTAGAAATGAGTATAAAGTCATTATAGGTTTCAAAAGTCAAAGTTCAAGTCTCTAGGTTGTTTAATACATTTTCTAATACCTAGGAATTTATTGTGTTTTATAGTTTTATGTCTTTATTAGATGGTAGTTCCCATGTCTATTTCCTATGTATTAGTTCCTCTATATAAAGAGAAGAAATTTCAATTGTAAGAAAGACAATTTTTAATGGACGAAAATACCTGAGATTTTTTATCTTTAGAGAATGGATAACTTCTATTTCGGTTTATTTATCTTTGGAGAATTGATTACTCCTTGGTGGTGAACCAAGAAGCACTTCATCCTTGACTGGTAATTTTTCTTTAAGCCTATGTGGTAAGCTTCTCCTATCCCAAAGTCTTATATCCTTGGCGGGTGGCTAGTCCTTTAAGCTTTGGCAGTGAACTTCATCGATCCTAATTTTCATCCTTGATCGATGGCACGTCCTTTAGGCCTTGGTGGTGATTATATTCTATCATGCATTTTCATTTTACCCATTGACAACCATCCCCACACACACCCTCCATACACATTACCTAGAAAAATTCCTCATTCTCAAAATCACTCGTCCCACGCACGCATCGAGAAGTGTTAATCAATTGTCAAAATATGTTTGATATATTTTCAACTTTTCAGCAAGCATTGAGGATATTTATTAGTATGGAGCTGATATATTATCTAGTTCGTTGGAGAGGCTGTCTTAGAAAATTTTTAGAATCAAGTTCCCGATAAGGATGGCTGTGGCAACTTGGCTACTTTCAATCTCAAAGAAGAAGCATTGACAAGATTTGAGGACAAATCTTCAACAACATGGGAAGATTGATGCAGAAGCATCCAGCATCATCGATCAACTTGCAAGCTCAATGCAAGTTCGTCGATTGACTGGCTCAATCCTTATTCCTGCATGAAAAGACCAACTTTGACCACACCATGCTTCAATGGTTCAAAGCTTATCGTTGTCGATTAATTGATCGACTACAGGATATCAATTCTATTGATACACAAGAATAGATGTTGATTGTCTACCAAGCTACCAATTAAGAATTGATGGTTCTTCCCTTGTCGATCAAGTACTGAGTTACTGATTTCACCAGAATAATTGTCGATTTCAACACTAATCAACAATAGATTGTTGGGAGGCCATTCCGAGCAATTTCCTTTGATATTGTCGATTTCCTAAGAGATTATTTCCTCGTCAAGGCTGGTATGGATGAATATTGGAAGACGAACTGCAAAGGATGAAGAGTCAAGATTTCAAGTTTCTATATCTTTAAATGCATTCCTGGTTTCTTGGTGTTTTAATGCATTTTCTAGTTCCTAAGAATTTATTGTGTTTTCTAGTTTCTATGTCTTTATTAGTTGGTAGTCCCCATGTCTTATAGAACATTTACTAAATATTAGTTCCTCTACATAAAGAGGCGAAATCTCAGTGGGAGACAGACAATTTTGATGAATGAAAATACATCAAGGTTTGCCTCTGTGTGAGCAAATATATATCCTAGTTTTGTGTATTCTTGGAATGTGGAGTCTTCCTTGGTGGTGAGACAAGAAGCCATGTATCTTGGCTGGTGATTTTCTATAGGCCTTGGTGGTGAACTTCTCCTATTTCGAAGTCATGTATCCTTGATTAATAATTTTTCTTTAGGCCTTGATGGTAAACTTTGTTAATCCCAATTTTGATCCTCAACTAGTAATGCATCCTATAAAGCATTAGGCTCTGATCATATTCTATCCTGCTTTTTCATTTGCCCATCAATGTCCATTTCATCCACCCCGATTTATTCAAGCTTCCGCCAATAATCACTCAAAACAATGATTGCCCACCCCCACAACCGCATCAATCACTGACTCACAATATGGGAGACGTTTTCAAACCTACAATGTTAAAATTATACTTATTTCTCAATTTTCAAAGGTCTTATTAGAAAATAAAAATAATTAATGTAATCATTAAATTATAATTTAATTTATAAAACATCTAACGTTAAAATGATAATCATTTCTGAATTTCAAATGATTAGAAAAATGGACAAGATAAAGAAGTAAAAGAATTTGTATAAGACCACTAAATTGAAAGTATAGTATAGTATCTTCTCCAACGATATTTTAAGTGATTAGTTATTAAAATGAATAAGTGCACAATACATTTTTTGTATACATATACATAAGGAAGTTGGGGATGCATGGGTAGTTGATCAATATAAAAGTAAGGAGAGATAATGGGAGAGCAGAGAAAGTGAGAAATAGGAAAAGGAAAATGCTTAGCTGACGTCCTTCGTAAAATGATGGAGTAACGATCAGCTATGGGCCATGAAAAATCATGAGGAAACCGTTGATCGGGGCTGGGGTTGAGGCTGGGGCATTAGATGACGTGAGGATGTGCTTAGTTTTACTCCCAAAATTAACTAAACTTGTGGCTGGAGCATTCTGCGGTAATGTCTTTGGCTCTTCTTCGAAATTTTCTTTTTTAGTGATGACAGAAATTCATAATTATCGAATAAAATTTACTTAGGAAGGTATAAATATAAATTAAAACTATAAGAGAATCGACTTGTTTTCAAACAACTTTAAAATTGCTTAAAAATAAGCTTTGACATGTATTTGCGAATATAAGTTAGGAAAGCTCGAATTTAAAATGAAATAAGTACACTTCTAGTCCCAATCGTATTTGTGTTGATGACATACATTGTGTGTTCTTTATCATATTGGAGTAAATGACATACTAAACAATTATATATTGTCTTGATGGAGAAGGATTTCAAGCATTCATAACTTTCGAACTCCATATCTAATGTTGTCAATTTTGACAATCCAAATAAATGGTATGATCCTTATTTAATTATGCTATCTAGATCGTACACAAAAGTTCAAAATCCACAGAGCATCTTAAATTCAAAATCCACAGAGCATCTTAAATTTGTTTTGCATGCGTTGGAGGAAGCAAATAAAAAAATTCAGATTGCGGACCTCAAGCAAGCATTTTAATTTTTTTTTTTATCTTTTAAATTTAATAGATTTATATAATGACATTAACAGTTGTCTTGATTTCTTTTTAGTAAGTGATAATATTTTCTAATTGTAATTATTTATATTTCGGTATCTAATTTAGTTTTTTATTTTTATTTTTTTTGGTAAGGTAAGAACTTTATCGAAAAGACTTAACCAAAACTATACGATGGGTGTAGATCAGGCAATGGGCACGAGCCCCGCCGACCCTTACCCAAAAGCCAGGTGCTCGCCGACCTTCCCCAAGTCCGGTATTTTTGATGCTGGGCTCGAAGAAGATGATGAACAAGGCAACCAAAAATGAAAAAAAAAAAACAAACAAGTCATACATTGAAGATGCATCTATTGGAAGGTCCTTCTTTGAGGTGTCATTCGAGACAAAAAGTCCTCTTTTGGGAAAACAAAACGGCCAAGAAATTTTCCCTATTTTCAACGGCAACCACAAAGCCAACCAGCAGTAACAAACAAGGCGAGGAGAGAGGGAAGGAAAACAGCAAGCAGCAAAACAATGGCGCCCTCACAGCAAGCGACGGCAACCTCTGAAGAACCGAATGCAGCTACCACCTTCAACGAATCCACGCACCCGCACCAGCAGCAAGAAGCATCGGAGAGAAAGATCAAACACGAGCTTTGCTGCACTCATCTGTTGGAAGGGGAGACCAGCACCGTAGAGAAAGGGCCAGAGGTTAGTCGGAGAAAATAGATGGGCTAAGGCACCAGCATCACTGCAATCTTCTATTAGCATAGGTGGCAGACACTTGGTGGAAGGTTAGGGCCTTGTCCCTAACGACTTTATCAAGCCGTTTCTTCAAAATCGATAAGGAGGGAGTCTGCGCACGAAAAAGGATATTATTCCGTTCCTTCCAAATGATGTAGCAAAGGGCACCAAAAGCAAAACAAGGGAGCGCAATGTGGAAGGAATCTCCAGATAAATGCTTGATAGCCCATTGGAGATTATCCGTCCACAATCTATTATGTCAAGCGAAATTACATCTAGAAGCCCAAAAATTAGCTAGAGCCCCAGTAATAGGACCTAAGTAACACCGACACGCAACATGGACACACGACACGACACGACATGACATGTCAACACGTCATTTCTCAAAAATAGAGAATTTCGACAGGTTGGGACACGTTGTATATTAAATTAATATTTTTATTTTTAATTAATTTGATTCAAATTCATAAATAATTAATTAATTAAAAAAGAGCCTATAATGAATTTGCACTAATAATATTAATAAATCAATTCATTGGAAATTTGAAAGACATGTTCATAATTAATATGTATTCATGTTTGGAAATATGTTTTTAACTTTAACAAAAGTTATTGATAAAACCGATGACTAACAAAAAATTAGAATCAACTTATTTAAATAAATCCATGATCTTTTACAATGATTAAAATTAATCATTTAAAATTTAGTACTTTTATTTTTAAAATTATTTTTTAATCTCATTTATTTATTTTTCGATTTTTTAAAAAAATCTCCTCAAGAGGTCCACTGCCAACCCCCACTCCCTTCTTTCCCTGTTTATTTCCCCCGTCCCCAAATTTGTTTCAATTTTTTTTTTTCCCTCCCTCCCCCACGTCAAACTTCCCCCACCCCCAAATTTATTTCAATTTTTTTCCCTCCCTTCCCCACGCCAGACTCTTTCCCCCACCCCACATTTATTTCACTTTTTCCCCTCCCCATGTGACAGGCTGTCACTTCACCCCATTAAAGTCCCTCTTTTTTTAATCTTTTTGAGTTTCCAAAACCCTAGCTAGCACGTAGCGCCCACTTCTCCTCCTTCTCCTTGCCACTCGCCGCACGACCCCTTCCTCTCCTCTTCCTCTCCTCTTCCTCTCGATCCTTCTCCGCCTCCTCACCGCACGACTCCCTTCCTCTTCGTACGACCCCCTTCCTCTCCTCTTCTCTCGATCCTTCCTCCTCCTCCGCCTCGCCTTCGACCCTTCCTCACTTGCAATTGCAGCTTCGTCGCCAATCAGCATCACAGTGGCCACCCTCGCCTCAGTCTCTACTCTTCTCTAGTGGTTTCTCGCCGTTGCTTGCGGCCTCGTCTCTACTCCCTCGCCCTCACTTCCATCCGACACGTGTGTCGAAAAAAATTGACCACGTGTTGAAAAATCCGACGCGCGTTGACCACGTGTCCGAACGTGTCCAAGCATGTCGACGTGTCTGATGCGTGTCGAACATGACACGGAGGCACGTTGCACATGTCCGTACTTCATAGAATAGGACACCCAAAAAAGAGGTGATCGACAGAGTCAAGACAAGTAGAGCAAAAAGCACAATTCCCATCGGAGATTCTGCCATAAGTGAGGTATCTAATTTATTTTTTCTTTCATCATATTCAAGAAAATTGATTGTGTGGACTGGCTTATAATTTTTTCTGAGTCTGGCCTTGCAATAAAGGAAAAAAAGAAAAGAGTAACAGATGAGTCCGGCTGAAAAAGTCAACCGATTTCATCAAAATCCTTTTGGGGTCCACGCTTCGAACGGAGTGACCGTCAGCGGGAGCTATAGGAAAATTACTACGAATATACAATTCGTAGGTCAAGCAACGTTATAATGACAGAATGGTTAACAATCAGCGACATAGGCCGGAAAATTTGTCGTTACCCAGCAAGGGATCTTGTCCATTTTTAGGCACAGATCCTGTCTCCTACTCGTATTTATACCTACATATCAAAGGAAAAACCCATCACCCTCTTCCCCTCCACTTGCTTCCAAGTAACCACCTCCAATGGCTTGGATATGGATTGCACTCACCTTCGCTTTACTTGCTCATCTCTTGTTTCGATCTTCGCTGTGGAAAACACAGAGCAAGAAGAAGGAATTGCCTCCTGGCCCAAGAGGGTTTCCGATTCTTGGAAACCTCCCTTTGTTAGGAAAGAACCCTCACCATGATCTTCGCAAATTAGCTCAAAAGTATGGACCCATCATGTACTTGCGTTTAGGGTTCATGCCCACAATCATCGTCTCATCACCCGAAGCAGCACAGCTAGTCCTCAAGACCCATGATCTTGTTTTCGCAAGCCGACCGCCACAAGAAGCCATGAAGCACATGCTCTACGAACAAAGGAACTTGTCCTTTTCACCCTATGGTCCGTCCTGGAGGAACGTGCGAAAGATGTGCACTTTGGAGCTTCTTAGCAACGCCAAGGTCAAATCCTTTGAGTCCATCCGAAGGGAAGAGGTCGGCTTGTTGGTGCGTTTTCTCATAGACGCATCTCTTGACCGCGCCACTATCAATCTGAGTGGAAAGATCTCATCGCTGAGCACCGACATGAATTGCCGAATGATTTTCGGGAAGAAGTACCTGGATGAGGAGTTCGACCAGAGAGGTTTCAAGGCTTGGATTCACGAAGGGATGATATTGACCGCGACGCTTAACATTGGAGACTATATTCCATGCTTTGCTCCGCTTGATCTTCAAGGGTTGACCCGGCGCATGAAAGCTGTGAGCAAAGTGTTTGATACCTTCTTGGAGAAGATCATTGATGAGCACTTGGAGTACGAGAAAGAGCAACGGCAGAGCAAAGACTTTGTTGACGTCATGCTGGGTTTCATGGGATCTAATGAAGGCGAGTACCATATGGACAGGCCCCATATCAAAGCCATAATGCTGGTAATTCATCGTTGTGTTCATTTTCTTTTCTGATGACGAGGTACCCCAGATTATTTCGACACATGAATACCACCACCGTGCATGATAGTCCCCATCCCACACGAATTGAGGAATTACTACAGACAAATAGAA
Organism: Eucalyptus marginata; assembly: GCA_014182565.1. Classification (NCBI taxonomy): domain Eukaryota; kingdom Viridiplantae; phylum Streptophyta; class Magnoliopsida; order Myrtales; family Myrtaceae; genus Eucalyptus; species Eucalyptus marginata. The sequence goes on from CM024593.1 coordinate 4,851,662, forward strand.
TTTGTCCTAGTTCAACCTATAATCCTCCTGACCTTGCCTTGCTATGTGGAAAAGTTAATTAAAGTGTGGACATGTTACCAAAAAAAAAAATTGAGCCCTTTTGTTTTTTTCCCCTTTCCCGCAATAATTTTGTTTTTTTAGTAGCTTTTCAAAGTTTGTGGGACAATTATTAAGCCGTGATCTTATAATAAGATTCTTATGAATGCGGTCCCTATCTTAACTCATTTTTGGGGTAGATTGGATACGGTGAGCTCATTTTTGGGACACGTATCGCGATCCAGCCAATAAAGGGAGATGAAAGCACCGTTTTGAGGCGAAAGATCATTATTCTAGATGCTTGATTTTTGAGATGGATGAACGGTTTAGTGACTTAAATGCTTAGGGCTGTCTTTGCATAGTTTATGCAAACAATCAATAGATATAATTTTTTTTTAATAGCCTTATGAAGCTTAGCGATTGATCCACCAGTCAATCAAGTAAATGAGAACGGACAAAAAAAAAATCAACTGGATGAGAAAGTTGGACATCTAGAAGTCTCACATTCGCCAACATTATACTCTTTGTTAAATCAATGCGTCGAAAGACACGCATGGTTTGTCTCCCAACGCAAGTTGAGTAGATGACGTTTTGTCAAGAAGGAAAGTATAAAAATCCAGAACAGACATGCCATTTATTCGACACCACTCCTGAATTATTGGTTACACGTGGTTGGTGAGATGTTGATCGATAAAGAATTCCCTTTAATGTTATGAGAAGATGACTTGTGAACCATTCTCTTTTCAACTAATTCAGCACCCACTTAATATAATATATTTAGGACATGATGGGGGCCTCCATAGACACTTCGGCTACAGTAATAGAGTGGGCAATTTCCGAGCTCATAAGACATCCACAAGTGATGAAGAAACTTCAGCATGAACTAAAGAAAGTTGTGGGCATGAACAGAATCGTGGAGGAATCAGACATAGAGAGCTTGGACTACCTAGACATGGTCGTTAAAGAGACCCTCCGGCTACATCCGCCCGTCCCGTTACTTCTTCCACACGAGTCAATCCAGGACTGCACGGTCGGTGGCTTCCACATCCCGCGCAAGTCTAGGGTCATTGTGAATGCATGGGCAATCGGAAGAGATCCACACGTTTGGGGCGACCCCGAAAAGTTCATCCCAGAGAGGTTTGAAGGGACAAGCCTTGATGTTCGGGGACATGACTTTCAACTTTTGCCATTTGGGTCTGGTCGTAGAGGATGTCCCGGGATGCAACTAGGTCTAATTGTGATCCGGCTGGTATTGGCGCAACTTGCACATTGCTTTGATTGGGAGCTTCCAGACAATATGTCACCGTCCGAACTCGACATGACTGAAGAGTTCGGTCTTACGCTCCCTCGAGCCAAACATCTAGTGGCCATACCTTCGTTTCGCCTAAAAACTGATGATTAGGGACCATTCCCGATCAACCTATCTTATGAGCAGGTAAAGAAAGAATTTAAGCGGATTGTGCCAATAAGAGATGATATGAACTTGTCGTTCTTGTATGGTTCACTTTTTCATATTCACTAGATTAGTTTACAACATTTTATATGAAAGGCCTAAGATGCCCTTAAATTATGGTGATCAGGAAAGTTAGTTGATCCTTAAATTATTATGTATTTGCACTGCATAAAGGCAAATATATATATATATGCAATTATGATTGTACGTTCTGTGATGCATCTGACCATGCGTATCAGTCTAATTTTTAGACCATTTGTTTCCTTTGGAAATGATTTATTGTGAAGAATGAGTTGATGATTTCTGTGCACGTTTTACTGGTCAAAACATAAAATAGGGCACGCAGCATTTATGTAGCATTTATGTTAAAAAATGAGCCAATGACTCATCATGTTAAAAAAATCGGACCCAATGACTCATTAGAAGCGGAATTCATAACTAGGGCTCTACAAATTAAAATAAGGAAAAGAACCCAAAAAAAAGTTATAAATCTATTGCATTTATATCAATTTATTTATAAACATTTCAATCAAACCAATTTAGTTATATACATTTTCACGTTTTACCAATTGAATCCATCGACCACTTTAACATGGAAATTACTAACATGAATACTAGACGTCTTACATGGCACAATCAACACTGATATGGATATTTTGTAAAAATTATTTTTACTTTAAAAATATATATTAATTTATTTTTTTCTTCCTTTTTTCTTCTCTTTTCCTTTTTTTTTTTTTTTGTTCATTATGGCCATCTCACAACCTTCACACAGGGTCAACTACCTATAGTTTAGCCAATGGATTGCTAAGCCTACACTTTGCTCTAATTCTCCCAAGCCCACACCAATTTGCAACTTGATTCAAGTTCTTAATATGTAGATCAATTTCAATTAGGAATTACAACTAATCTATTTTTTGTGAGTTAATTAAAAGACCAAGTAAAAAATTAGAGAATACTTTACTTCTACGAGTCGGAGATTATAGACGCAAGAACTTAATTATACTAGATTTATCTAATACCCATTCGGTACATTTTCTTTTTTATTTTTTAAAAATATTTGTTAGACAACTTGAATTGATTTTAACCTAGCCACTAACATGCAAAGGATGATCATTGTCGCGACCTCTCTTTTGCCGTCCGGGGGAAAAGGAAAAAAAGGTTTAGGGGTATTTGCCTAAAGAGGCGGACCAACGGCCCTAAATTAGGCGCGGGCTCTCCCAAGCTCATACCTCACACGACATTGAATTTTGAATTTTAATTCTTAACAACCTATGTATTTCTAGGAGTCGCCACTTGTGACATCCCAGATTTTCGATCTTGTAATCTACTGAATAAATCGGTCATTTCATTGACGCACCTATAAGGCTATTCTTAGAACTGATCACTCTCGAGATAACTAGACTATCTGGGGAAACCATTAAGGAATTTTAAGGCAATAGACTTGACAATTCGACCAGGAATCGGCTTCTCGACCGTGCTCATCTTTAGAGGCCAGTACGGCACAGTTAAAAATCGATTTGAGATCAGAGTTAGGTTGGTTCGACTAAAATGTGTGGCTAATCGTGGGTGACACCACTAAATTGGAAAATTCTCGTCGACCGGCACTAAACTGATTTTCTTATTGTTTTGGTACCCTATCTCCATATTTGAATCCTCGAGATTTTCACGACAACCGAGAGTCGCCAATGAGTCAAGTGGGTTCATTGTGGTTTGAAGAAAATTGACCACGGGTCATTTGCACTAAATATTTCTAAAAGTTACCCGGTAGCCTAGGTCACGCTAAAAACGCACCAAATGGAAATTAACCGTGAATTCAAGTCCAATTTTAGAAATTGAATACTTTTTGGGAAAAAGTCGGCATAGGACCGCTTTTGTTCGGAAAGAGGCCGGGATCGTTTTTGATCGTGCAATGAGAATGCAAGATGGATCAATTGGTAAGGAAAAATACCAATTTGATAATTAAGATGTCAATTGAATGAGAAAATATTAAGTGGTTCGTGCACGCCACGTCATCCGCTGATGTGGCGTGCACATACCACTCAGCTTTCGACACCTATCTTGGGGACCCGCTGGAAAATGAAAAGACTCGCTCGGCTCGGCTCGGCTCGGCTCGGCTCGGCTCGGCGTGCGACCCACAATCTGGTTAGACTGAGGAGAAAATCAGGCGCCATTTTAAAAAAATTTCAAACTGAGTGAGGTTTCTTCTTCTTCTTCTCTTTCTTCACGCCTCTCACTCTACCCTCCCTCTCTCTCTCCGACGAACAGGATGCGACCTCCCAGTCTCTCAATGCCCTCCCTTTTTCCGACCGGCAAACCACCGTTAGCAACCGATGAACCACCGTAACGGACCGGCGAGAGGGCCGCGAGATCTAGCTCCCTCCCTCTGCCCTCCCTCTTTCCGATCGGCGAACCACCGCACGAGATCGGCGAGAGGACCGCAACCTCCCTCTCTCTCTCTCTGCATTCCCTCTTTCCGACCGACGAACCACCGCACGGGCGAGAGGACCGCGAGCAATCGATGAACCACTGCATGGGACTAGCGAGAGGACCGCGACCTCCCTCTCTCTCTATCCTCCCTCTTTCCGACCGGTGAACCACCGCGAGCATATCAGATGTTTTTGTAGAGATCTCCCATCGTTGCGTTCATCTTCTTCCCCCCCCTTTTTTGTTTTGTTGTGTTTTTTTTCACTAGTGTTCTAATGGTGGATCTGGAGTTGCATATGAAGGACGACGTGAGGCGACGTCATCGGCGCTTACTCCTCAACGAACGCGTCGTCGTCGTCTCCAGACTCGGGGCTCTCGTGGTTCAACGAGATCGAGAACATCCCGATGAAGGACGACGATGTCCACATGCTTGCTTTGAGCGGGGCTGAGCGGGTCGTGCGGAGGGACTCGAGCTTCCCGCAGACCTTTGCTTCCCGACCCCTCGCCGCCGGCTTCTCCCGCCTCCGCAAGATGCGGCAGCCGGCCTCGGAGTGCTCCGCTTGGCCGGCTGATTTCCTCGGTTTCCATGGCACGTGTTGGGATTATCATTTTTTTTTTTTTGTTTCGTGTGTGGATGACTACTAGTTTGGGAGCGGGGAGGCCGGGTCAAGAAGGCTTCGCCGAATAGGCTGCCGTCGATTGTGGTTAATGGAGAGGCGAAGAGGACGCCTGCTTTGGTGGAGAGCGTGCGTAGCGCTGATCGGGAAATTGTGGCTGATGATTCGAGGACGATGATTCCGATGGAGTCGTGATTGATGTGGAGAACTAGAATGCTGATAGAACATAAGCTTCCGATGAAGACGGCGATGGAGACAAATTTGGTATTTTCTTGTAGCATTTCTAGTGCTTTCTTGGGAAATTTCCTTTTTTAATCTGTCCGGATACGCGTATGCAATGTGCACATTGGTTCCAGTTCATGAATATCTCGCAAATTAAGAATTTGAGAGCATGTTTCCTTCGGGGGAGCTGCAATTGTTTTATAGCTTCAAGCACAGTGACACTATTGATGGTTGATGTTGCAGTGTCGCCTATCCTATATACGGGCTTTACTTTTTGCACTATAGCATCAATGTGGTTGAATTGCAATACATCTACATTGCTCAATTATTAGGTTGTTCTTTCCTTAAAATTAAGGGCTTAGTTCACTTGCCCTTCCTTTTTTTATCTGTTAGGGACTAGAGAGTGAAGGCTCCATTTGCCTCTGTAATTTATTTTCCCATCTGTTTTACCTATAGGAAATATGCTCTCATTCCTAGTCTTTTGAATATCTGTACATGTTCTTATATGGTGTGAGTTGTTACTTCTATAGTAGGCCATCAATAGTTCTTTAAAGATATATTATTAATTCCTTCAATTTTTGTGGCTTCAGGCACCATGTTTCATCAATGGAGTAACTCTCACCACAGTGAGGAAGATGACTCGTTGCAGTTTGAATCTAAGGTAATTAAGATTTCAAAATTACAGCGCTTGTAAGGACTGGACATTTCACAGAGTGTATCTCCTTGATCGATTGCTCATATTTATCTGATTTCCATGGCTGACCATGTGGTTGACCTAAGTCAGTAGTTTTTCTGGCCATGAGAAACCATGAAGTGGCCTTTTTTGCAGATAATACTTTACCGTCAATACACCCCCTTATCTGTACCCCTTTTTGCAAATCATGGGCATCGGAGGCAAAGTCGGCGGGAATCACAGCGGGAGTGATTCGACTTCGTCGACTTTCGTCGGGACACTTCATCCCGGAACGCCTGGTCCTAGAGGCCAGTACATGGTTCCAAGCAGTTACAGTTTCCCAAGGTCGATGAGTACTCCCTCAAGGAAGATTGACGGGAGTTCGGCCACGTCTGGTGGTTCCAGAAGCGGTGGTTTCCCAAAGTCCAGGACTATGATGGGCCCTGATGCTCATTCAGGATCTTCGGTTCTCATCTGCCACAAGTGCGGGGAGCAATTCAAGAAGTTGGATGCTGTTGAAGCTCATCATCTCTCCAAACATGCTGGTAAAATAACATCTTACCTTGAACCACATGATCATATCTGTTTCTGCATTGCCTTAGCAATTTCTCATTCTCTGGTCTAGATAAATATAAAATCGTTTGTTTAATTTTGGAGTAGCCTGAACGAACTGGGGATTGAACTTCTGGTTTTTAGCTTATCTGAGGATGGAAATTCTTAGACTAAACTGTCGATTTGATTAATGTCATTGCAACTTTTTCTTTTTCCAGTAACTGAACTAAGTGATGGAGATTCATCCAAAAGGATAGTGGAAATAATCTGCCAAACGAGCTGGTTGAAGTCTGAGCACAGCAGTTGTGGACAGATTGAGAGGGTCTTGAAAGTCCACAACATGCAAAGGACCCTCGCCCGGTTCGAAAAATATCGAGAGATGGTCAAGATCAGAGCCAGCAAGTTATCCAAGAAGCACCCCCGCTGTTTGGCTGATGGGAACGAGCTCCTAAGATTCTATGGCGCGGCCGTGGCTTGCTCGCTTGGCGCCAATTCTCTTGTGCCTAGTGTCAAACAACTGTGTTGATATGAATTCAATATTCTATCAAACACTCTTGAGGCAATCATTAGTTGGTCCAATTCCTGGTAGAGATACACTAGCAGACACTACTTTTTTGGTGCACCACCAAGAGGCCATATTCAACTTATCTCGTAGTCCAGCGGCCAACAAAGAATAGAACAACATAGATTAGTCCCATTTTAAAGTTTGCCTGCTCTCTCATGCCATGCCCATCTCTTTTTGCATTGCTCTTGGCTCTTGTTTCATCTTTGGCTTGGTACATCATCCATCTGTGCATGAGATGCTGTTACAGTTGTAGAAATGCTTTAAATCCATCATTTTGAAGGCTAATATCCCGAGACCCCTTATTCTCTCACTTCGTTGTGCTGTTAATATGAGAGGATGTATTTCCTCCTCTTTTTAAATCCAAGTTACGAGAATTCTCCTGATCCAAGACTGACGCTTCACATTTTTTGGCGCAGGTTGTGAAGTACTTCTTGGATGCTAAGACTTTTTAAAAGGTTAAGTTTGTGTACCTGAAGAACAACGACAGTGTCGAGCTCATGAGATCATTCTTTAATGAGGAGAACCTTCCTACTGAGTTCGGAGGAAGAGCAAAACTGAAGTACAACCATGAAGAATTCTCTAGGCTAATGGCTCAGGATGATATTAAGGCAGCCAGTCTGGGGATTTGATCGGCAACCTGAGAAGGCCTTTCATGACGGGAACAAGCATTCTGGAGCTGAGGTGGCTCCTGAGCCTGTTGGGATTGCACCGCCAGCAAGCTGAGCATCTATACTGCATTCGGTAGGTAGATAAGCAGGCTAATGTGCGCACCCAAATGAACAAACGTGATGGTCGTGAACCTGGCTAGTTAGGATGGGTGGCTGCTAACTGTCTCCGGCTATACGTGATATTATATATTAATACAGAGTACCTACAACTGATGATATAACTAGCATTCTGCTGGTATAACTTCCCCCTGTCGCGGGGACCTGTCTCGATTTCCATATTGGAAAAAATTTGCACCATTTGGTCCATAAACTTATATTGTTAAACTTCATTCGATATCTAAATTCAACCCTATATTTTCATTGCATTCTTTTTCTCTCAACTTCTCTTCATTCGATATCTAAAACTTCTTTCCCGTGCTCGGTACGGGCTTATGTCTATCATTCACAAGCTTCGCCAAGTTGGACTTGTCTGGATGCCGTCAGCCAAACCTTAGCAGCGGTTGTTTGCCATCTCTAGCTAATCACATTGAAAAGAAATGAGACAACGACGCTGACATGTTCTAATCGAATTGAATGCTGCTCCAAATTTTAAGGATCACTAATTTCATTATTTCTTTCATCTTTCTCTCTGGGAACAGTTTCCATATGCCCAGGACCGTTTGAGGTATGTATAGTTGCTGTTGTAGAAAGATTTACTGGTCCGTGCGCTCCTCTATAGTTGGCTGAGGATCCTTAAACCCTTAACGCTTTTACCTCCTTCAAGTTCTTCCTTTTCATGTGTTTTGTGAGTCTATATAGCCGAAGTATCATGCCCGACAGAAGAGTCCGCTCCTCCACCAATGTAAGGAGCAATCTATGCTCTTGGCAATGCACAAAACAGTGATTTTTTATCGCTGAAAATTTCCAAGTTCCAGGAAAGAAACCTTTTTACACGTTAACGAACCACTCAGGTACATATATGCCCCTATGGGATCAACTCAACTCAACTGCCCTCAAGATTCATTGAATCTACACATCGTTTGCCTCCCTCTAAACAGAGAAGATACCACAAATAAAGCACACGAAAATTTGCTCACGCTCAACCATGGAAATGAAACACTTTGAGCCAAAACCTTCAACGAGAGAAAGCACATTGGACTGGAATGCCAGGAGGGCAAAATCTATGAGGTATCCGCAGATTGCAGATTGTAGTGTAGAACTTAGAGAGGCGATGTCCTACATGAGCCGCCTTCTTAAGTTCCCAGTAGTTGCTTGGTAAGTACGCACCAGCAGCCCTACTCCTATGCTGACCCCAATGCATATGCCAAGCCCAATTCCAACTTCAACTCTCACTCCGGCATTGAACCATGAGAGTTCGCCATCTTCATATTCCATGAGTTCCGACCTCCACCAGTACATGCTGTAGTCCTCATCAAACAGTACATGAGTATTCTACAAGATTTATTGCCAAGTTAATAGGTAAGAGCAAATAAAAGCTACAAAAATTAGCAACAACGGGATGGATAAATACCGCATTCCGGTCTCAATATAAGAACACTCCTTCCATAACAATCATGAAAACTTGCTCTATATACTTTTCCAGTTTCACCTTCAATAGCAACTTCTTCCCGTTTTAGTAAGCATCACATTGTCAAATGGAAGCATTATTCAGCGTCCGAATAAGTACTATTGCATGTCTAACACAACCTGCTCATTAGCCATATTGTCAACTAAAACGGTCTAAATGATAATTTTGGAAACAGCATGAGTGAAAAAATATACTGGGACACTTATTGTCCCTTGAACAATAAACTCTCCAACACCTAATGCTTCATATCACTGCATCATGGCAGTCTCATAGAAGACACAAAAAATGAGAGTCACTCAATTATTGCTGACTAACACCAATCCTGCATTCGCATTCATTCACAAAATCAGTTCTTCTCCATACCAGGAACTTAGTCTACGAAATAAAATTAATTATCAGGTCAACACAATAGTTAGGGTAACAAGGATCAGATGTCTACTGAAGTTTAACAGGCAACAACCATCGGCATAAATTATCTATCACAATACTCGCGCAGGTATTCATTCACCCGAACACTTAGCCATCTTACCCAGCTGATTTCCTCAGGCTTAAAAGCTGATCTCCATTGCAACGTCTCATCTAACATTTTCTTTGCTTTATCTATGTTCCAGTTTCAAGCTTCCAAGTATCTCCTCAAGCATGCATCATCACAATACTTCAAACTTCGCCCAGAGAGTGGTCCCATAGCTTTCTTAAGCTCATTCACCTGCATGCAAATGGACTTAAAATGTAACTGTATTTCTCCTATATTCTGGGAAGGAACATTGATTATTATTCCACAACTCTAGAAAATCAATGCATCATGAGACATTAAACACATATATGAAAGGGGTACAAATAAGGGGGTGTATTGACGGTAAAGTATTATCTGCAAAAAGGGCCACTTCATGGTTTCTCATGGCCAGAAAAACTACTGCCTTAGGTCAACCACATGGTCAACCATGGAAATCAGATAAATATGAGCAATCAATCAAGGAGATACATTCTGCGAAATGTCCAGTCCTTACAAGCGCTGTAATTTTGAAATCTTAATTACCTTAGATTCAAACTGTAGCGAGTCATCTTCCTCACTATGGTGAGAGTTACTCCATCAACGAAACTGTTGGAATTGTCTCAGTGCTGCTGTTTTCCATCGTGTTTTCCTCTGTTTTCCTCTGTTTTTTTTTATAAAAAAAAAACAGTCAAGTTCATTTTGGTTATGCAGTTAGTGTTTTTGCTATTTTCTAGGAAGTTAATAGCACGTTTGTGTGCAGTTATGTGTTGCACGTATGTGAGCAATTTCTGCTTTGTATTTAGTTGTGATACTCGACAGTTTTTCTTTTGAACAAGACGTATGAAGTGCTATGCTCTGTTTTTTTCATCCTTTCTCTCCCTCAATCAACAGAGATGTTTTATGTTTTGATTGTTGTTTCATGAGTTATAACATTGGTATCAGAGCAGGCTTCTTTCTTTCCTTTTTCGAATCATCCTCACTCTTTCTTCGACTCTTGACTGTCCGCCTTGAGGAACTCTTCGATGCAGATGAAGTTCCTTTCACCACCCTCTTGCGCTTTTGGCCCTTCCCAAACTCTTTTTCAGCAAGTAACACAGTTGTTGTGGCATGGGGAGCCACCAAGAAGTCAATCAGCTTCGTAACAATATCTTCCTTCCTAGTAGATGTCTTTGAGACTAATATGTCAAGTACATCACACAATTCGAGCAATTTCTCTTTAGTACACTTGTCAAATTTTTCCTTCACCTTATTCCTCTGCTTTTCCTCATTATCATGCCATACGAAACCAGAAAACCTTGATATATTACCCTTGATCTGGAATGCCTTCCCTCTCCTTCCAAACAGGATGTTATGCAGCAGCTTAAAGGTGTCATCTGTCTTCCTTCTTGACAATTTGAAAGCCACATTGGGTATGTCCTTCAATGGTGTCCCACGGCCCTTTTCTATTTGGAAATCTTTAGAGGCATCTCTCTCAATAGATGCCACCAACCGCTCTACAGACTTCCTCTCTCGTACAGGACGATCTACAGTAGGAGTCCTAGGGGTCCTGTCAAGGTCCTTCTTCTTCTTATTTCCTTCAACTTTCCCCCAGCAGTCCTCTGCCTCCTACACTTCTTTGTCCCTTTCTCCTCTGTACTTTGTTCGGCCGAGCTAGAATTCACGGAGCTTTTCCTTTGTTGTGTAGAAGTTCATTATTAATTGAATAATTCAACTCCTATCAAGTGAATTATGGGCGAGGAAGGTTTGGCAAATGCAGCTTCTGAATCAGAAGCAGTAGTAGCACCTGCAGAAAACAGAAGTGTACCTTGCGACAGCATTGTAATGACTGAAAGAAAAACTGAGGAAGAGCACTTGTTTGTCGCTTCTTTTTCTAAATCTTCTGTTGAGAATGATGCATGGCTGGTGGATAGTGGTTGTACCAATCATATGACTGGCAATTTGAAGCTATTTAGAAGTCTAAACAAGTCAGTCAGGTCCAGAGTCAGAATTGGCAATGGACAATTTATCGAAGTGCAAGGGAAGGGTATAGTTGCTATTGAAGGAAATCAGGAGATGAAGCTGATCAGTGATGTTCTCTTTGTGCCAAATATTGACCGAATACTGTTAAGTGTTGGTCAATTAGTTGAGAGGGGCTATAAAGTGAAGTTCGAAGGGAAGGAATGTCTTGTTAATAATGCGAGATAGCAAAGAAGTGCTAAGAATCCCAATGAAGGACAAGAGTTTCATGTTCAAGCCACAAGAGATGCAACAAATGGCTTTAAAGTGCAAAGAAGAAAATGCAGAGCTATGGCATAAAAGACTTGGGCATGTTCACGGGGAAGAGCATGTCGTTTATGCGAGAGAAATAGCTTGCGAGATGACTTGCCAAGTTTGGAGGAGGAATTTCCACAGTGCAGAACTTGTCTTCTTGGCAAGCAAGCCAAATTTCCTTTCAAAGGAGGAGGCTGGAGAGCATGTGAAAAGTTGCAATTAGTTCACACAGATTTATGTGGACCTATGTCTGAGTCTTCTCTCAATGGTAGCAGGTATTTTATTACTTTCACTGATGATATGACTAGGATGAGTTGGATTTATTTTCTGCGAGCCAAGTCTGAAGTTGCTGATGTGTTTGTGAAGTTTAAAGCTTTAGTTGAGAATTAGAGTGGGAAGAAAATTAAAATGCTCAGGTCTGATAATGGTTCTGAGTATACTGCTCACAAGTTTAAGTTGAATTGTGAGCAAGCAGGAATTGTGCAGTAGTTCACTGCTCCCTATTCACCTCAACAAAATGGGGTCAGTGAGAGGAAAAACAGAAGCATTATGGAGATGGCTAGATGTATGATGCGGGGAGAAAAGTTACCTAAGAAGTTAAGGGCGAGGCGGCTAATACTGCAGTGTTTCTATTGAATAGATTGCCCACAAAGGCCTTAGAGAAGTCAACACCTTTTGAAGTCGGCATGGTGTTAGACCTTCAGTGTGAAGAATTTGAAGGTTTTGGGTGTTTTGTTACACTCATGTTCCTGAAGTCAAGAGGGACAAATTGGATAAGAAAGCAGAGCTTGGAATCTTTATTGGGTATAGTCTTCAATCAAAGGCTTATAGGATTTTCCATCCCATGACAAGGAAGGTGAATGTGAGCAGAGATGTTATTTTTCTAGAGGAAGATGAGTGGAATTGGATGGAAGGAAAGAGTGCGAATAGCGGCGGTTCGAAAAAACAACCGCAAAGATGTAGAGGTTGATGAAGTTATAGATGGATTGGAAGACGGTATGGATGATTTACCAGTGAGAGGCACAAGGTCACTTGCTGAAATCTATGAAAGAAGCAATGTGGCAATGCTCGAACCATCTAACTTTGTGGAAGCTAAGGAGGATCAGAGGTGGATTGCAGCAATGCAGGAGGAGATTGCAATGATCCAGAAAAACCACACATGGGAGCTTGTTGACAGACCATCTGATAAAAATGTGATTAGGGTTAAGTGGGTGTTTAGAACAAAACTTAATCCAGATGGTTCTGTCAATAAATACAAAGCTAGACTGGTGGTGAAAGGCTATGCACAAATATGGGGAGTAGACTATTCTGAAACATTTGCTCCCATTGCACGACTTGATACAATAAGGCTACTATTAGCTATTGCAGCAGAGAAGGGGTTGCCTATATTTCAGTTAGATGTCAAGTCTGCATTCCTGAATGGAGAGCTTGAGGAGGAGATTTTTGTTGAACAACCTAAAGGCTTCAGTATCAAAGGGCAAGAAGAAAGTGTATACAGGTTGAGGAAAGCTCTATATGGACTGAAGCAGGCTCCAAGAGCTTGGTATGGGAAGATAGATCGATATTTGCAGGATTTTGGCTTTCTAAAAAGCTTAAGTGAGTTCACTCTTTATGTCAAGAAGGTGAATCACAGTGTTGTGATTCTGTCACTTTATGTAGATGATCTATTAGTGACAGGGAATGATATTAAATTGATAGAGAAGGTGAAGCAAGATCTATTTGCAGTTTTTGAGATGTCAGACTTGGGAAAGATGGCTTATTTTTTGGGTCTGGAAGTCAAACAAGCTTCATATGAGATCTTCATCTATCAAAAAAAATACATGAAGGAAATTCTAAAGAAGTTTCAGATGGAAGATTGTCGAAGTGTAAGCACTCCTATGGCTACTAAAGAGAAGCTGCAGAAGAATGATGGAACAGATGCAGTAGATGCTTCTATGTATAGAAGTCGATTGGGTGTCTCATGTATCTTACGGCAAGAGACCAGATATTCTATTCTATTTTGTGAGTGTTTTATCTAGGTTTATGAGTAGTCCTAGTCGGTTACATTTGGTTGCAGCAAAAAGGGTCTTGAGATATCTCAAAGGAACATTGTTCTTTGGTGTGATGTTTAAGAAAGGTCTGAAGTTTAATTTGCAAAGATTTTCTGATAGTGACTGGGCCGGTTCAGTGGATGACATGAAAAGTACGTCTGGGTATTGTTTCAGTCTTGGTTCGGCTTGTTTCTCCTGGTGTTCCAAAAAGCAAGAGATTGTAGCTTAGTCCACAGCAGAGGCTAAGTTTATAGCAGCTACTGCAGCTGCAAATCAAGCTTTGTGGCTGAAGAAGATAATGAAGGATTTGTGGTTGAATTCCAGTGATTGTATCGAAGTCAATGTGGACAATCAGGCTGCTCTAGCAATATCACAGAATCCAGTTTTCCATGGCAAAACCAAGCATTTCAAAGTCAAATTTTTCTTTCTACGCAAGGTGCAACAAAGTGGTGAAGTTAAGTTGGTCTATTGCAGAAACATGGTGCCTAAAGCCACAAAAATTGAAGGAATTAATAATATATCTTTAAAGAGCTATTGATGGCCTACTATAGAAGTAACAACTCACACCATATAAGAACATGTACAGATATTCAAAAGACTAGGAATGAGAGCATATTTCCTATAGGTAAAATAGACGGGAAAATAAATTACAGAGGTAAATGGAGCCTTCGCTCTCTAGTCCCTAACAAAACAAAAAAGGAAGGGCAAGTGAACTAAGCCTTTAATTTTAAGGAAAGAACAACCTAATAATTGAGCAATGTAGATGTATTGCAATTCAACCACATTGATGCTATAGTGCAAAAAGTAAAGCCCGTATATAGGATAGGCGACACTACAACATCAACCATCAATAGTGTCCTTTGTGCTTGAAGGCGTAAAACAATTGCAGCTCCCCGAAGGAAACATGCTCTCAAATTCTTAATTTGTGAGATATTCATGAACTAGAACCAATGTGCACATTGCATACAAGTATCCAGACAGATTAAAAAAAAAAAGAAATTTCCCAAGAAAGCACTTAAAATGCTACAAGAAAAATACCAAATTTGTCTCCATCGCCGTATTGTCGGAAGCTTCTGTTCTATCAGCATTCTGGTTCTCCACATCAATCACGACTGCATCGGAATCATCGTCCTCAGAATCATCGGCCACAATTTCCCGATCAACACTACGCACGCTCTCCACCAAAGTAGCATCCTCTTCGCCCTCTCCATTAACCACAATCGACGGCGGCCTATTCGGCGAAGCCTTCTTGACCTACGGCCTCCTGCTCCCAGAACTAGTAGTCATCCACACACGAAACAAAAACAAAAAAAAACAAAAACAAAAACAAAAAAATGAGAATCCTGAACACGTGCCATGGAAATCGAGGAAATCAGCCGGCTGGCGGAGCACTGAGGGCGGCTGCCGCATCTTGCGGGGAGGCGGGGAGAAGCTGGCGGCGAGGGGCCAGGGAAGCGAAGGTCCGCGGGAAGCTCGAGTCCCTCCGGCACGGCCCGCTCAGCCCCCGGCTCAGCAAGCACATGGACATCGTCGTCCTTCATCAGGATGTTCTCGATCTCGTCGAACCACGAGAGACCCGAGTCTGGAGACAACGATGACGTGTTCGTCGAGGAGTAAGCGCCGATGACGTCGCCTCACGTCGTCCTTCATATGCAACTCCAGATCCACGATTAGAACACTAGGGAAAAAAACACAACAAAACAAAAAAGGGTGGGGGTGGGGGGGGAAGAAGATGAAGGCGACGATGGGAGATCTCTACAAAAACATCTTATTTGCTCGCGGTGGTTCGCCGGTCGGAAAGAGGGAGGTCGCGGTCCTCTCGCCAGTCCCGTGCAGTGGTTCGTCGATTGCTCGCGGTCCTCTCGCCCGTGCGGTGGTTCGTCGGTCGGAAAGAGGGAATGCAGAGAGAGAGAGGGAGGTCGCGGTTCTCTCGCCGATCCCGTGCAGTGGTTCGCTGGTCGGAAAGAGGGAGGGCAGAGAGAGGGAGCTAGATCTCGCGGCCCTCTCGCCGGTCCGGTGCGGTGGTTCGTCAGTTGCTGACGGTGGTTCGCCGGTTGAAAAGAGGGAGGGCATTGAGAGACTGGGAGGTTGCGTCCTATTCGTCGGAGAGAGAGAGGGAGGGTAGAGTGAGAGGCGCGAAGAAAGAGAAGAAGAAGAAGAAACCTCGCTTAGTCCGAAATTTTTTTAAAATGGCGCCTGATTTTCTCCTCAGTCTGACCAGATTGTGGGTCCCACGCCGAGCCGAGCCGAGCCGAGCCGAGTGAGTCTTTTTATTTTCCAACGAGTCCCCAGGACAGGTGTCGAAAGCTGAGTGATATGTGCGCGCCACCTCAGCGGATGACGTGGCACGCACGAACCACTGAATATTTTCTCCAATTGAATTTATGGAAGCTAGTTTGTGTTAATTCAAGGAAGAATCTAAGACCAATTGAAGCCAAAGCCTATGAAATTCGTATGCCCCCCATGCCTAGCCAAATTGGACCATCTCAAGGGTTGTGGGTGAGCATTGGTGGCCTAAGGACAGCCAAGGAACTATACTTGGCCATGGATAGTCAAAGGAGACAAAACTTGGAAGAAATTGGCCATGGTGGCCCCCTCTTGCCCTCTTCTTGCTCCTCAAGCCAACCGGCTAGCCATCCCCTCTCCATCCCCTTCATTTTCGCATACCAGCAGCCAAGGAGAAGCTGCCGTCCACGCCGCACGCAGCCACCATCGCCGGAGCCGCTTGCACGCCGCCCGTCCGCGGCTTCGCCTATGCGCGCGTGCCCTCCACCCGTCTCACCCTCACGCCACTACAACCATTGTCCCTAGCTGTTCGTGGACTGCTCAGCTCGTCCCCAACGCCGTGTGTGGTCATGTGAATCGCCGGAGCCACCCAAGAACATAACATAAGTTTTGTGGGTTTTGCAGCAGCTTCTAGACCTGTTTTGAGGTGGTTCTAAGCCTCTAAACCTAGGCCCGCTTTGGAAAAAGTCGGCCCCGGATGGTTCGATAAATAAGTGAGTTTAACTCACTAATCACTACTCAGTAGACTAATGATGCTTATGGATTGATTAGATTTAATTAAGTGCAATTAGATGGATAGATTAGAGTAGAGTAATTAAATTAGTGCCTTAGCAATGCATGTTAGGCAATTGGTTAGGGATATTAGCAAGTAGACTCGTGTTATTATTTATTGAACGGGTCTCGGAAATTTTCCGGGTCCATCTCGGCTTCCAATTAGGCATTACGGGCCTAAATTGGATTTATTGCATTTATTTAATATTTTCCGTAATTATTTAATTAATTATTTATTTTCCGGAAATTCAATCGGGATGGCTAGTAACCGGAATTTTATTCTTGAGTTCAGTGGTGCTTTCTGTTTATTTAATTAAGCACTAGATTGTGATAATTGAGTGAAATTGGTGATGATGAGGATTTATCCCAAAAATTGGATAATGTGGGTATAAATCTAAGAATTGCCGAGTGGGCCCGTGATACCACTAAATCTCACCAAATCTAAGAATTGCAAAGTGGGGCCATGATGCCACTCAATATCGAAAATTGTTAAGTGGGGCCGTGATGCCACTAAATATCGAAAATTGCCAAATGGGGCCGTGATGCCACTAAATATCGAAAATTGCTGAGTGGGGTCGTGATGCCACTAAATATCGAAAATTGCTAAGTGGGGCCGTGACGCCACTAAATATAGAAAATTGCTCGGTGGGGTCGTGATTACCATTACACCTAGAAAATTGCCAGGTGGGGCCGTGATGACCACCAAATATAAAAAAGATGCCAGTGGAGCCGTGATTACCACTTAATCTAGATTGTGCCCGTTGGGCCGAAATCAAGAGTTGAAATTGATTAATCGAAATGACTCGTTGATTTGTACATCACCTTTGAAAAATGCACGTGGCTTGGTGACTAAGTATGTCGCCTTAAAGAATGCACGTGGCTTGATGACTAGATATACTATCTTGGAAAATGTATAGTATTGATTAAAATGACTAGGGAATGGTCTGATTGACATGTAATCGACTAGGTCGATTGATCAATGTTTCGACTTGTCTCCGTGAGCTTAAACGTTTGTGATCTTCTGTTGTGGTTGATAGTGCCTATTTGAACTCTTGTTGATTGCATAGTGCTAATTTGCGTGGGAGAGTGGAATTTGAACCACTATAAAGGCCGCATATATCTACCAAGGTAAGATCAATGTTTCGTTGTGGTTGATAGTGCCAATTTGCAGGTGGAATTTGAGGCCAAGGTAAGTCCTCTGAACCGTGTTGTGCATAGGCAGCCCTTATGGCATATTGGTTTTCTAATCGGGTCTTAGGGAGTAGAACTTGCTGAGACGTAGTCTCACCCCGTTATGGGATAATATTTCAAGCCCCTAGATGGCAGCACCTCCACCTCCTCGTTCTCCTATGCATTTTGGTATTCCAAAGGAGATCACCAAGGAAGGATACCACTTCCACGATACACCACCACCCAGAAGGGCTAAAGTATGTGTTGGTAGAGTCCAAGGTCTGGGTTGATGTGAATAGAGATAACCTGGTACCCCACGAGTATCGATCATGGTATCGTCACTACCATCATGGGCGAAGAGAATGTCCCATCCCGGAAGGTGATGTGCCTCTGTACGTTCTGAATGCAACATTCAAGCTGGGGACTACAAACCCTAAGGATGGGTCGGTAGTAGATGCCAAGGATCCCAAGCTCAAGGGCAATCCTAAGTCACCAACATACTCAACCAAGGGTGCTAACTGGAGTGAAGAGGAAGGGGAGATAGTCGAGCAAGAGGAGGGACCGAAGGAGGATCAAGGGTGGGAAGAGCCAGAGGAAGAACCTGCAGAGGAGGAATCTGAAGATGAAGAGCCGGAAGAGGAGCCGGAGGAGGATCCAAAGGATGATCTTAAGTATGATCCAGATGAGAACTGAGACCCCTCCTTGTTTGGCAAACTCTAAGTTGTGATCTAATGTGTGATAGATCTAACTTGTTAATAATATTGTATTATATACTATAAGGTTTGCTTGTGTAAAAGTGTGGTTGTGATTTTTCTGTTGTAAAAAATATAGCCCTACTTTTATATTCCATTGTTTTATTATCTGGGAATTTTTTTATATTTGCTTCCACATGCGTATTATAAAATGAAAGAGTCGGCGATGCATCTTGGGACGTCACTATTAATCGACCAGGTGAGGGATGGACGCGCGTCCGAGAATTGGGCCGTGACACCACTAGCCTATTGGGGTCGACTAGAAACCAATCAAAATGCGAGAGTGTTGTCTCAATTCCTACACAGCTAGAGATTTTTAGAACCAGGGACTTGTTTACGCCAATGTTTCTATTAGCGCCCTTACGATACCACTAACTTGAAAGGTTGTTTATCTAAATGGCCACAAAATCTTGATTACCAATTATAATCCTTATAAAACCGCTAAGCATCCATGCAAATGTTTTTGTAGGTTTGTTTTCCTTAATGTCTAGAATAATCCTAACATAATTGAGAAGAGAAATTTACACTCGAATTAATGAAAAAGCGGTGCGTAAGTAAACATCCAAGAAATTTAAATGACTTGAAAATAAATACAGAAAAGGAAAACCCGATACAAGTCGAGCAAAAAATATTACATGGCCTTATTATCACACACCGGGACAGGACCCCCATGAGCGAAATGAGAATTCAAATATGCATGAAATTACTCTAAATAATTTTAATCTACGCAAAATGGATTATTTACAAAAATGGTTATAAAATGTCAAAATAGCATTAAATTAGGAAAATGACCTTTTAAAATTAGGAAAATTGCATAGATGTCATTTTTGCCTTAATTTGATACCATCTATCACTTTTATATTTTTTGAAATTTTTGGATTTTTGGATTTTTTTATTTTTTATTTAAAAAATAATAATTCCCTAAACCGATATATGCTAACATTGAACAACACAACAAATGAATATCACAATAATCGAACTTAAATCGACCATTTCAAGATCGAAACTTGGTTTGCGCATTTTGTTGAACACTTGGCGTGCATCAAATCACCCCAAACCAGCTTCCTCGGGCCATGTTTGCGACCTTCAATCTCAACCCATAAGTAATATCACGTGGAAATAAAATATCCAGGTTATACTACCACATGCAAAGAACAATATTAGATAGAAATCATAGCTTAAAACACACTAGAACCAAGCTAAAATCGTCCTCAAATATATAGGTTTGAGCTAATTTAGCAAATCTTGGTTTGAACCCAAGTCAAGCAAACAGGTTACATGCCCATATTCAAGCCCCGAAACTTATCACATGCAAGATCTAAGGGAAACGTTATTTAATCCGAGTGAAAGTAGGTAACATGGGCTTTCAAATGCAACAAACATTACAGAAAATGATCAACCGGACACATCAAAACGAACTCTTCAAGAAGCGTATATGCATGATCTATGCTGGCCAACCATGTCTCAATATGGGTTGGCTTGGTTTTTGGCCCAAGTTTAAACGATCTCATAGTTCACACGGAGATTTAAAGACTAAACCGGGCTGACCTATCCATCATTTGTACTCCCATATAACATTAATTAAAGTCACAAAGATAAGTAATACACGAAAATGGGGTAAAGTAAATCAAACATGCATAACTCTTGAAGAGATTTCAACACTTACAAAAATTCCAACCTCAAAATCAGTTTTTTGGACTAGTTTTCCTCTTGATTTTTCACTATTAAAATATGTTCAAACTCGAGCCGAAATACGTCTAGGATTCTTACCTTGCTTCCTAGTTTCTTTTACAAGTGGTTCTTGGCCGAGGAAACAAAGAAATTATCCTCAGGGGGCACGTGAAAATTGGCTCCTTCAAACTGGAAATGAGATCTGCAAAAAAAAAGAACTAACAATGAAGGCTTTCGTTGACCTCTAAAATTAGACTTCAAGATCTCTTTTGTTGGAAAACTTAACACCAAACCAAACTATATGTATTTTAGTTTGGGTTAAAAGTCAAGATTTTCCTCATTTGTCTCTCAACTTTGTAAAAAACACTTGCTTTCCCTCACTCATGACCAACTAGGCTCAACACTTGAAAACATTTTCAGTGTTTCTTGGCCCGCTAGGAGAGTGTTTTTCGGGGGGCTTTAAGAGACCTTCCCGATCTCCATTTGGGATGTGCGACCTATAGATGGAAATATCTTTGAGTGAAGTTTTACTCTATGGTTGAAGGTTTTGGCTAATTTTGGCCGCAAGTATGAAAATTTCACTTTTCTCTCTCAAGGTCGGTCTGGAATTTCTATGTTGTTTTTTTCTTTTGGAGTTGCCTCTGAAGGCCTCTTTAGGGGACGACCGTGAGCTCTCTCCTCTCCTCCTCGTCTCTTACCCTTCATGCCCTGAAAAAGCTTGCTTCATAGATCTTATCTCATGGATTAAGGGATTTTTTGTTGGTCTTTTGTCCACCTACCAAGCCTGTCAATAGGACTACTTCAACAACTTTCTGACTTAGCCAAAATTTTCAACTTCTGCAATTGTTGAGTGTGCAGATTTTGCTGCAATTTTCTCGTGCTTTCACCAGCTTATCCCTAACCAATTTTTATCCACTTGCACTACCAATAATGGTCTTCCATCATGTGCAAAGATCAAGCTAGTTAGGCAGCTGAGGAGGATATGGTGGGGTCACCATTGCTTACTCAGCAACTCCAAATTGAGACCAACTTGTGGACTGAGATTTGGCAGCTGGTTTGGGTGCTTTAATCCATCAATTTGGCTGCGGTTTTTGATCAATTAGCATGCTCATGTATAGTAGTTTAAGATATTAATCATTTTTCGCAATTGTCTCCATCCAATTTTGCAAGAGAGTCCCTCAAAGTTGGCCATTTTCTTGCCCAAAAATGTCAAATTCAATATAATTTGGTCCTTTTTGCCCAATTTGATTAATTAGACCCGACTCAAGTTCAATTTCAACTTAATTGGTGACCAAGATGATAATTTAAGGGTTCGAGTGAAATTTTGCAAAATTTACGAATTTGTCCCTCAACTTTTCGAAATTCCATTTTGGCCCAACTTGCCATTTTAATTACAATCGACCTCCCGGGCTTGGCTAGTTACATTTAGATCATCAATTCCAACTTTTTTTCTTTTTTTTCTTTTTATTTTTTTTTTCTTTTTTATCTTTTTTTTTTTTACTATTTTTTTTTTATTTTTATTTTTAGGAAAAACATCTTCCATTTAAAAAAAAAAAAAACTATACTAAACACCTAGATAATCTATATGCAAGAATTTGACATGAAATATTTTTGTGGAAAAACGAGTTCCCATTTTTTCGGAAATGATTTTTGGGCAAAAATTTAGGTGTCAACAATCATGTTTATGCACAACTAATGAAATTAACACTCAATAACCAAAGTAAATAAATTAAATGATAGAAAAAAGAGTCAAACACACCAAAGCAATCAATAATTTTTGGATTTTTCTTTTATCTTAAAATAAAAACATATATGCAATGCAAATAACTAGAGTCCTAATTATGACCTAATCCAATTAACATAACACTATCCTACATAACATGCAAATTTAATTAAATGAATTTAAACATGCAATCACTAAATGAACTGCAAATAGATTATGACGTGGATGATGACATGGCATATATGTTGTGGCATTAATAACATGGCATATATGAATGACGTGGCATATGACATGGCAACATGATGTAGAATCTATTCATCTAATCCTATATGACATGTACATTATATTTTTTATATTTTTATTAAAATTCAAAATAAAATAAATTTTAAAAAACCATAAAATGAAGGTTATTCTATCCAAACTAGGAAATAATTTAGATTAAATCCTATTCCAACTAGTAAACCTATTCGAAATTTCTAAAATCTATCTAAAGCAGTCTAATCTAAAACCTACCATAACCTATTAATGGATCTTATCTAGAATCTACTCTAATCCATTCTAAAATTTATTCTAATTTATATGCAATCTTTTTTGCATTTTTTAGATAAGGAAAACAACCACTGAGGTTTGCCCTCAATTGCCACCCTTCCTACATAAGAAGGGAGAAGTGGGAAGTTCGAATCCCCAACTTTTTAGAAGTTAGAATGGGACAATTTAACTTTAGATGTGAGATTCAACTCCCACGTCTTACAAGGAGGCATAACAAAAGTTTAGGAGTGAGAATTAGAGTAGGAGTAGAATAAGACGGATAAAAAAAAAGATAAGAAAAACAATTAAAAAGATAAGCACTCATTCATACAAGATAAGCTAAAAAATAGCAATAAATATTAATTCAATCCAAATTTGGGAGAAAATAAAATCAACAACTTGATTTTAGGGCTTAAATATCAAATTTACCAATTTTTCATGCAATACATAATCAATATTAATGGCTTAGAGATTAAATTACCGATTATATGCACATTGCAAAGTAGGAAGATTATCCTAATTGGGATAAGCCTATCACTCAAAATATGCATGTTAGATTTTGATAAGCACAGATTAGCTAAAATATTCAAATTGAATCAATATTAGATAATTACCTAAATTTGTTTCCAAATTGGACAATAGCCAGCAACGGTTCTCGATGGTGCCTCACGGTGCATGGACTAATGGATCATGGCTAGCTAGTGGTGGTGCTTGTTGGAAGTTTGTTTATAAGACAAAGTGTGCTTTTCCTTATCCCACATGGGAAAGTTGGGAGAAGATAAGCCGATTAATAAGTGTAAGCCTTCTCTAGCGTGTTAAAAAGGAAAAAAATTGTTGGGTGTGGGCTAGACCCCACAATATTTGTATGCAGTTTAATTAACGCTAACCTATTTATTTATTTTTTATTTCATACAGTTATCTTATTAACCTTTATTAGTTCAACGGTTTTTTTTTAATTAAGTATATTTGGAAATTATGAAAATTCGGAATTTAATTTATTAAAAAATATTATTTTTATTATTTTTATTATTCTGAATTTTTTTATATATGTGTCTTTCCAAGACAACTTTTGGAAATTATACTCATTCAATTTGCAATGTTTCCCAAAGAGTTACATTTGTTTATTTTGCAACTTCTTCAAAATAGATATCTTTGTTTACTTTGCAACCTTTCGCGAAAAATTATCTATGTTCTTCAAAACCTATTATATTTATATCTATATATATATATATATATATATATGTATGTATATGTATGTATGTATGTATGTATGTATGTATGTATGTACATCAATTTTTGGAAGAACGAGTATGAAATAATCCTAGAGAGACCCTAAAGATATACTAAAATTGATTTTTAATATTCTCAAATGAGACTTTGTTGTATCTTGAAGGATATTTGCCAATTACCATTAGCAATATTGTGGGGCAAATAAATCATTAAATAAAGTGATATCACGCATTAAAGTACAACTTGATTACTCTATTGACTCAAAGCCATATGGAGTCGGAGACAATCAAAGTCATGAATCAAGACATGGTCAAATTGGACCGGTTCGATGGGAACAACTTTGCTAGCTAGAGGAATAAAACGATAACTCTACTCACTACCCTAAAGATATCCTACATACTGGATCCTAACTTGGTGCCTATAGAAGATCTAAAGCCTACTACTGAGGGAGAACAACCAAGTGTGGAAGCCATTGAGAGGGTTAACAAAGAGAAGAAGAAACATGCAGAGGACAATTTGCTTAGTTGTAGAAACATTCTGAATACATTGTCCAATCGATTGTACGATTTATTCACTAAAATGAAGTCAACCAGTGAAATTTGGAACGCACTAGAATTCAAGTATAAAGCGGAAGAGTGAAGTACCAATAAATATCTAATCACAAAGTATTTTGATTTCAAGTTTATTGATACAAAACCTTGTTGGAACAAGTCCATAAGTTGCAAGTGCTAGTGAATAAAATTTGTGCTCTCAAGATTGATATTCCAAAAGCTTTTCAAGTTAGAGCAATTATTGCAAAATTGCCTCTGAGTTGGAAAGACTATGGAAAAAAGGCCGATGCACAAGTCAAATGACATCACCTTGGAGCATATGCAGAAATATCTTCATATTGAGGAAGAGTCATGTTTACATGATAATTATGTTTTATACAATTCCAAGGTGAATGTTGTGGAAAGAAAATAAAAAGTCAACTAGAATTTTAAAGTAAATAATGGGCATAAATTTAAGAGAACACAAAAGAAGAAAAATGATGGTTGTTTTGTTTGTGGCAAACAGGGACACTACGTCTAGGATTGTATTCACTATAAGAGCATATCAAATGACAAGAACATTCCAATGGTCAAAGTAGATACGAATTTCGTTGGAGAAAATTATGTGGCCATGATTTCTACAATGTTTTCGAACATGAAAATTTCTGAAATTAATGGTGCGATAACTATGGTTTATGAAATCAACTCTACCACTATCCAATCTGGTTGGTGGTTAGATTCTCCCGCAACAGTTCATGTGTGCAAGGACAAATAAATGTTCAAGCAATTTGAAGAGACTGTCGACTCAAATGTTCAAGAGGTCCTTATGGCAAATAATACTCTAGCAAAGGTTGTTGGAAAAGGTACAGTGAAGATAGACTTCACTTCTGGAAAGAAGATTACTCTTTTTAATATGTTATTTATACCCAAAATTAGAAAGAACCTAATTTCTATTGATTTACTTTATAAGAGGAGGTTTCAAATTTTGTTTAATCCGCCAAGGTTATCCTATTGAAGAAAAGGCTATTTGTAGGAAAGGGTTATGCATGATGGCATGTATCAACTGAATATTAATAATAATATTGCTAGTTTTGTTTATATTGTTGAGTCTTCTTTTTTATGGCATAGTAGGTTGGCACATATAAATATTCGTTATTTGAATAATATTAAGAAATTAGACTTGATAAATTTCAATTGAGAATTTGATAAATGTGAAATATGTGCTATGTTTGAATTACTAAAAAACCATTTTCTAGTGTTAAAAAAAATCAGAATTTATTGGATTTGGTTCATAGTAATATATGTGAATTCAATGACATGTTATTACCTTTTATGGATGATTACAGTAGGTCTTTATATGTTTATCAAGTGTCGGATAACTCAAATGCCAAAACTTAGCGTGAAAGGACACTTTAGTGATTTTTATTTTTTTTTTTTGAAAAATTGGACACTTAAGTACCAAGTCCAACGAAGGTGGCCGAAAATCCAAAATATTTTGATTTCAAGTTTATTGATACCAAACCCTTGTTAGAACGAGTCCATAAGTTGCAAGTGCTAGTGAATAAAATTTATACTCTCAAAATTGATATTCCAAAAGCTTTTCAAGTTGAAACAATTATTACAAAATTGCCTCCGAGTTGGAAAGACTACGAAAAAAGGCTAATACACAAATCAAAGGACATCACCTTGGAGCAAATACAGAAACATCTTCATATTGAGGAAGAGTCAAGTTTTCGTGATAATTATGTTTTATACAATTCCAAGGTGAATGTTGTGGAAAGAAAATAAAAAATCAACTAAAACTTCAAAGTAAAAAATGAGCATAAATTTAAGAGAACACAAAAGTAGAAAAAGGATTATTGTTTTGTTTGTGGCAAACAAGGACACTACGTCTAGGATTGTATTCACTGTAAGAGCATATCAAATGACAAGAACACTCCAATGATCAAGGCAGATACGAATTTAGTTGGAGAAAATTATGTGGTCATGATTTCAATCATGTTTTCGAATATGAAAATTTTTTAAATTAATGGTGCGATGGCTATGGTTTATGAAATCAACTCTACCACTATCCAATATGGTTGGTGGTTAGATTCTCAACAACAATCTTATGTGTGCAAGAACAAATACATATTCAAGCAATTTGAAGAGACTATCAACTCAAATGTTCAAGAGGTCCTTATGGCTAATAATACTCTTGCAAAGACTGCTTGGAAAAGACACAATGAAGATGGATTTCACTTCTAGAAAGAAGATTACTCTTTTTAATGTGTTATTTATACCCAAAACTAGGAAGAACCTAATTTGTATTGATTTACTTTATAAAATGGGGTTTCAAATTTTGTTTGAATCCGACAAGGTTATCCTATTGAAGAATGGGCTATTTGTAGAAAATGATTATGCCAATAATGGCATGTATCAATTGAATATCAATAATAATATTGTTAGTTCTGTTTATATTGTTGAGTCTTTTTTTTTATGGCAAAGCAAGTTAACACATATAAATATTCGTTATTTGAAGAATATGAAGAAATTAGACTTAATAAATTTCAATGGAAAATTTGATAAATGTGAAATATGTGTTATGTCTGAATTTACTAAGAAACCATTTCCTAGTGTTAAAAAAAATCAGAATTTATTGGATTTAGTTCATAGTAATATATGTGAATTCAATAACATGCTATTATTACCTTTTGTGGATGATTATAATAGGTTTTTATATGTTTATCAAGTATCGGATACCTGAAGTGTCAAAACTTAGTATAGAATGACACTTTAGTGCTACTTTAAAAAAAAAAAAATGGGACACTTCGGTACAAAGTCTGACGAAAGTGGTCGAAAATCTTAAGTGGTAATCTTTCAATAATATAATTCGCCTACATGGCACGCCGGAGAGTTGAATTAGTGACAAAGAACCAAAACAACATCGTTTTGTTTTTTTTTAATTTTAATATAAATATTAATTAAATTAAAATATTTATACTTATAAAAATAAAAATAATCAAAAGAGAAAAAGGAGGAGGAAGCGGTGGCAAGGGCTAAGCCCTCAGCCACTTGCAATCTTCATGTTCTTCCTTTTTTAATAAATAATATATAAATAAATTTAGTTTTAAATTTAATTTAATTAATTTTTATATTAATTATGTAGCCATGTCAATACGTAAAACAACGTCATTTCACACTTGATTTACTGAAAAATCGCCATGTCAGTATTTTGGTCGAATTTTCTCGTTATTGACACTTAATCGATCAATTTTGCTCCAATTTTGGCACTTAAGTGTTACTTTCATAACTTTTGGTACTTAGGTATCCCCATGCTAAGTTTTGGCACTCCAAGTATTATTTTGCTTATGTTTATCTCATGAGATCGAACGATGAAACATTTATAATGTTTAAGAAACATAAGCCTAAAGTAAAAAATCAATTAAAAAGGAAAATCAAAGTTCTACATTCAGATAGAGGTGAAGAATATTTCTTAAATGAATTCTAGTATTATTCATCAAGTTTCGGTACCATATACTCCACAACAACATGGTTTGGCTGAAAGAAAAAAATCGATCTCTTGGAGAAATAGTTAATTATATGCTTTCAAATTTAAAACTACTAATTAATCTTTGGGGAAAAACATTGTTTATTGCATGTTATATTTATAATAGAATACCTTCCAAGAAAAATTACATAACATTTTAAGAAGTATGGAAATGGTAGAAGACAAAATTTGTCATACATTAAAGTGTAAGGGTGTTTGACATACTACCGAATATCAAACCCCAAAAGAACAAAACTTGAACCTAAAGCTATCAAAAATGTTTTCATTAGATATGTCGAAAAAAGTAAAACTTATAGGCTTCCTGACTTAGAATCCAATGTCATTATTGAATCAAGAGACGTTGAATTCTTTGAGAATAAATATTCTACAGGTTTTGAAATAATTCAAAATAATTCAAAACCTATGGAAACTTGAGTAAATTCTCAAGAGAAAGAAATGAATAATTCTAAAAACATGATTGAACCAAGGAGAAACACTATAGTTGGGAAACTAAAATACTTAAGTCCTAATTTTATTACTCATGTTTTTCTTGTTGAATGAGATAGAGATAATAACGTAATAAATAAATACCCTTATGTATTAAATTTAGAAGACAATCCTAAAAGCTTCGATGATACTATGTCTTCTAAAGATGCTCCTTTTTGGAAACAAGCTGTAACTGATGAAATTGACTCAATTATATTCAATAATACTTGGGTATTAGTAGAAATACCAAAATGTATATATATATATATATTATTTTTATGGTTCTATCCAAGCTTTTAAGGCTAACCTAGTGGCCAAAGGCTATAAATAAAGGAAGATTTTGATACATATACTCCTATTGCACGTGTAACTTCTATTCAAATTCTTTTTGCTCTAACTTCCATTTATGACCTTTGTGTTCATCAAATGGATGTCAAGACCACATTCTTGAATAGAGACTTAATTGGGGAAATTTACATTGAACAACCAAAAGGTTTCATTCTTCTTGGAAATGAAATGAAAGTATGTAAATTGATTAAGTCTCTTTATGGACTTAAGCAAGATCCTAAGTAGTGGCATGAAAAAATTGATTTAGTCATATTGTTTAATGGTTTCATCCACAATAATGCTGATAAGTGTATATACTCTAAATTCACTAAAGACTATGGTGTTTTAATGTGCTTGTATGTTAATGATATGCTTATCTTTGGAATGAATATGACTGGAATTATTGAGACTAAGAAGTATCTAACTTTTATGTTTAAAATGAATGATTTGGGTGAAGTAGACAATATCTTATGTATTAAAGTTAAGAAACATAATGAAGGTTATTCTTTAAGCCAATGTAATTATGTTAAAAATTGTTAAATAAATTTTAAAGTTAAATACTTCATTTGATTCCAATATTAAATTACATTAAAATACTGGTAGAGCGGTAGCACAACTTCAATATGAAAATGTTATATGATCTTAAAATGTATGTGATGCATTGTACTAGACATAATATTGCTTATATTGTATGCAAGTTTAGTAAATATACTAGTAATCCAAGTATAAAACATTATAGGGTTATTATCGAAATTTTTGGTATTCTAAAAAGAATCAAAAAGTTAGGATTGCTCTATAATAATTATTCAGCTATATTAAAAGGATATACCGATACTAGTTAGATTACAAGTGTGAGAGATGAGAATTCCACTTATAGATGGATTTTCACACTAGGTGGAGGTGTTGTATCTTAGGTGAGCAAAAATAAACATGTATAACTCACTCAATTATGGAATTGGAATTCATTGCTTTAGCAGCAATTGGAAAAGAGGCTGAATGAATTAGGAATTTATTATAAGATATTGAAATATGGCCTAGTCCTATACCTCATACTTTTATCCATTATGATAGTCAAGCCACTTTGGAAAGAACTTATAGTAGTACCTATAATGGTAAGTCTAGACATATTAATCTTAGACATGAATATATAAGACAATTAATGAAAGATGGTACTATGACAATTGTGTGTGTGAGGTCAAGTAACATTCTAGCCGATCTCTTGACAAAGGCTTTACCAAGAGATATGGTAATAATGACCTCACGAGAAATTGGGCTGAAACTTTTTAATTGAAATCACTATTAATGGTAATTCAACATTTTTCTAAAATATCACTAGTTACAAAGTTTAATGGGTAAAAACAAGTTATTGAATATAATTGTTTGATATTGACATAGTCCTAATATGAAAAATCAGTATCATCTGTTACATTTTGTAAGTTGAATTGAATTCTTAATGAAGTATAGCATAAATTTGTAATGTGCTAATAATAACAGCAATACATAGTAGATATTTCACCTATATGAGCTTAGAAATAATGTCATTTCTTATGAAAGTTAGGATTACTTTTTAAAGAGCTCATGAAATAGGATCAAGTAAAAGGCTATAATAGTATGGAATAATATAGAACTTCTTGCTAAAATAAGAGGTTAGCATATGTACAATATGTTCGATTCTATTATTTAAAAGTACAAATTTAAAGCTAAGCTACTTATCACTTTGATAGAGCTTCGAGATAATTGACTAAATAAAGGTTTAACTTGAAAAAGACTTTTATATATGTATATTAACCCCATCGAAATTTTGGCTGTATAATTTTAAAAAAATAAATTTTTATTTGAAATCTTTGTTTTACAAACAAAGATGGGGATTATTGGAAGTTTGTTTGTAACACAAACAAAGTGTGTTTTTCCTTATCCCACAAAGGAAAGTTGGGAGAAGATAGGCCAATTAATATGTGTGAGCCTTCTCTAGTGTGTTTAAAGAAAATGTTGGGTGTGGGCTAAACCCCACAATATCCTCATGCGGGTATGCAAATAATTGTACGATTATTAGGTGCATTTTGCACGCTTACGTGCCTGTGGTTTAATTAACACAACCCCTTTATTTTTATTTTATTTTGTATAGTTATCTTATTAACCTTTATTAGTTCAAAGGTTTTTTTTTTTATTAAGTATTTTTTTGAAATTATGAAAATTTAAATTTTATTTATAAAAAAAATTTTATTATTATTTGTATTATTCCGAATTTTTATATGTGTCTTTTGAAGACAACCTTTGAAAATTATACTCATTCAGTTTGCCACCTTTTCCGAAAGGCTACATTTGTTCATTTTGCAACTTCTTCCGAAAGGTTACATTTGTTCATTTTGCAACTTCTTTCAAAATGATACATTTGTTTACTTTACATCCTTTCGTGAAAAGTTGCCTATGCTTTTTAAGACCGATTTGTGTTTATATATGTGTGTGTGTGTGTGTGTGTGTGTCAATTTTTAGATGAACAAATATGTAATAATTTTTGAGTCTTTTTTCCAAAACTACACCCATCTTTTCAATTGTTTCTTAAAGAGGCTCTAGAGATATATGAAAATTGATATCTAATATTCTCATTTGAAACTTTATTATATCTTGGAAGATATTTACAAGTAATCATTAGCAACATTATAGGTAAATAAATCTTTAAACAAAGTAACATCACGCCTCAAAATTCGACTTGATTACTTTATTGATTCGAAGCCATATTTATCCAACAATGCTTGCCTGTTGTTCTTGGCTATGGTGTTGCTCATGGTTGAGGAAGCAATCGCAATGAGGACCATGGCAAAGGTAGAGATCGCCTCGATATGGTGGTCGATGGTGGTAGATCTCGGTAGCTTGACGATGTTGGAATTCATGGATCAGTGATCGACAACCTACAAAACAGGGGGAATGACGGTGTCATTGTCGTGAAATAGGAGGTCAGCGGCATGTGTTGGGACATAGAGAAGTATGGATCGCTGCGGTTCGTTGCAGGGTGACGGTGAAGAAACAAATTTGTCGTCAGGCTCGGTGCAGGGCGAGGCATAGTAAAGAATCAGCAGAATTGTCGTCTCGAGGCAGCCATAGCAGGGATCGTCATGGTGAAGGTGCAGGTGTCGGAACAAGAATAGCACAGGTTGTCATTGTAGGCAAAGGATAAAGACAGCGCCATCTCGGTTGTCATTGTAGGCAAAGGATGGTGGAGGCATGGGTGTGAGGCAAGCGGCGGCGACCGACATGAGCAGCAAGGAATGGCGGGGAGCGATGAAGTGACCAAGGATGCGGCGGGGAAAGGGCTCGATCGCGGTGTCTCTCTTTTCCTCTTGCTCTCTTTCTTTTCTCACCTTTCTCTAAGTGTATGCCAAATTTTCAAATTGTCGACCACTAAATTGTGAGACATAAGCTTCTATTTATAATGTTATGAGTTAGGTTTAACTAAATAAATTGGCTCAATTCCAACATTATTAAAGGATT
Organism: Eucalyptus marginata; assembly: GCA_014182565.1. Taxonomy (NCBI): domain Eukaryota; kingdom Viridiplantae; phylum Streptophyta; class Magnoliopsida; order Myrtales; family Myrtaceae; genus Eucalyptus; species Eucalyptus marginata. Next base: position 4,883,707 of record CM024593.1, read on the forward strand.
AACGGCTATATTTCATCAAAACCAAGGCCTTTATATGAATTCAAGTTCACATGGGCTTAACCCAACTTGATTAAAGTTCAGAAACCACTTTTCCTCTATGCAAATTTCAGCTGAAAAGATCTCCATGGGCTTGGCCTATGGGCTCAATGAAGCTAAAAACCTTAGTAATTTCCAGCCTTAATTTAATGGGCTCAACCCACTTCAATCAAATACAGAAAATTCCCCCTTCTTTAGTGAGTTTGACACCAATGCATTGATGCGATGGGCTTTAGCGCAAGTAATTCAATTAAGAACAAAGCTAAGCTCCGGCCGAAATTAAGCCCAATTTTTTTCTCGACCCATCTTCCTAATGCCACATTTAAAATTAGCGCTAGATCCTTCACATGGTATTATCACAAAACAATCATATAAGAAGCCCCAAGGTGGCCAAATTGTGCGGCTCTCTTAAATAGCTTCATTCCTGACTCCACCTTCATGAGACTTACATATTCATACCACAACATGCACAAATTGTTGATGTTTAATTTCTAGCTTTGAAGGAAATTATATGGAAAATATTAGAGGGATAAATCATATAATTAAACACAACACGTACTAGTCCTTGTCTATACAAAGCTTCAAAATTATCGCATTTAACACCTCTAAATAAAGTACGAAAGTTTTAATTAAAATAAATGATTAATCATTTTGAAACTTTATTAGCACAAATTGTTCAAAGAAACTCAATTAGCCCTAGGTTTGTTGAAAATAACTTAATTAGTCCGAGGTTTTCAAATTATCTATAATCATTATCCTTTAATAAATTAATCACCCATTAGAGATTACTTTTTTGAAGGGGTATATTAGATTGCTGCCTTATTTTTGCATTAAAAAAGTCGTCCATGGAGTTGGCCGCGACAAAAGAAAAAATCTCCACCACCAAATCATTGGAAAGAACATCAAAATGTTTAAACTCCATAACTCTCAACAATGGTAATGTAATTTTGACAGTTGTAATCAATGTCTAAATCAAACAAGTAAAGAATTTCAGCTTAAATAAAATGGGATATGACAAAATTTGTAGACACTAGGAACTAATTGGATTAAGCCATGGTATGAAAACTAATAAAATCTCAAATTCAAAAACCTTGAAATTAAGGATGGACAATCTTCCCAGTCTACCAAACCAACGAAACAATAAAAGCTCATAAAGCATAAATGAGGAATAAAAGAGATAGAAACCGCACATTCCACTCGATCTCATGAGCAAAATTCAAGTGAAACCTTTAATTAAATCCATCCACTACGGGTCCAATTTTTATGTAATTTATGAATTGATCTATTAATGAAATATGATTGTAATACAATATAATGGATATTATTTTTGTTTAGGAGCCAATATTGATCCCTACTTTTTTAAGTAATAAATTCATTAAATGATTAGTCAAAATTTAAATGTCAATAAGCCATCAATGATCACCGGAGCTCGCCAGCCACTAAGCAAGAATGGCCAAACCCTTGCCCTACTTGCCACAGCAAGGGTTGCAACCCTTGCCCAAATGTAGGCAAGGCCAACCTCGCCATGGTTTAACTAGCCATAATCAAAGATGGCCTTACTAGCTGCGGGCAAGGCCAAGTCAAGACCGACTAGGCCATGACAAGGTTGGCTTCACCTAGATCTGAGCAAGGCCGCAGTGAGGGGCATGACCTTTGTTGGTGACCGACAAGGACTTCGCAATCCTCGCCTAGTAGACAGCAAGCTCCAGTGACCCTCGCTGACCCCAGTGGAAAAAAAAAAAAAAAAAAGAAGAAAAAATAATAGAAAACATTAACAAAAAATTCGAAAAATGTGTTCACGTCGGCACTAATTGTGTCATATTGCCTAAATTAGTCAAATTGACTCAATTGATAAAACATGAAAAGGTTTATAATTAAATTGGTCAAACTAAAAGGTTTATAAATGAATTAATATAAATGCAATAGGTTTATAACTTTTTTTATTCTTTTCCCAATTAAAATAGAAAAATTTATCGCATAAAATTCATGTAATGGTTTGTTTGTTTTCTAGAAAACTAATTTCCGACTTTTCGTTATTTTAATGATGGAAAACGAATCGATATACGAAAAAAAAAAAAAAACCATTGTTCATATATTGAAAACAACAAGCTTAGATGAGGGAAAACGACTTCATTTTCTAAAAAAAAATCATTTTCTCTAAGGCACCAAACAAATAAAAACTACAGTTTTTTTTCTTAAAAATGATTTTCATCAAAAAAAAATTATCATGAAATTCTCAATGAAACAAACACACATAAATCTCAAATATCACTGACTTTCATCATTTCTAAGGCCTAGCTTAGATGCTTCACTTTAAAATGGAGATTGGAGAATTATAAAACAAGAAAAGGTGCCCTTTATTAAATCGAGGACCGTAAATGATCAAACTCCTTTGAAGCATGCATACTGGAGAATCTTGGCTGTACTTAAGCTTTAGCTTACGTACTAGGAACCAAAATGTTAACTAGGTCTTAAACCACCCAAATCAGATATTAATCCTTGTAACATTTTGTTCAGGGCTTGTTTAAAACAAATGTTCAAAACTTTCAATAATTGCTCATTTACAACATTAAAACTCATTAATACTAGGATTATTTTTGGTCCACTCCCAGAATTAAGAAATCCTTACACGTTCATTGTAGAATGAGTAATGCGTGTCTTTCTAAGGAGTTTTCTAACTGAATTTAATTGGAAGCCAAATAAGTGGGGAGTGCAAAAAAAGGAAAATTATTTCTCGGAAAGAAGAATGTCTATTTTCACAAATTAAAGTCCAATGTGTTACTCTTACGAGCAAATCTTTAATAAAGAAATTGTGATCATATATGTATTCCCTTGAATTTCCATGCCAACAAGTTCCAAATCCCCATTCATTTCTTGTCCTTCAAAGGACAAGAGGAATCGCAATTCTTTAATGACACAAATAATTCCCGAATTTTTGACTGAATATGTAATGTGCTGTTTAAATTTTAATTTAATATATAATATAATTCTTTAATTTTTAATTTATTTAATATAATTCTTAAATCATATGAAAATGTGCAATTATATTCTTGAAATGACAATATACAGTGAGTATGGTCTCTCCTACCTCTGAGCCGTTCAGATTGGAAGTCCTGTCTCCTCACCTCCTTCCTCACTCCGCTGAGGCCACTCTGCTTCCTTGACCTTCCTTCACCCACCTGCGAAATGCCCCTTACTTTGTCACCGCCACTCAATTCCGTCACCCTCTGCTCACCTTCGTCTTCCTCTCCCTCTTGCACCCAGAATTCCTCGCGCAATTGCAAGCTGACCCATCCATGGGTTCGCACGACGGTCGGCCCGAGGGGACCAGGAGGCCGCGTGTACTGCTTGTCGGCGAGGCCCAAGAGAAAAGCGAGCGCGACCGGAGAGGAGGACTGGGGGGCAGAGGATCTGGTGAGGGTTTTGATGAGGAAGTTCGGCGACAGGGAGCCCCTGGTGAAGACGCTGGATAAGTACGTGAGGGTCGTGAGGACCGAACACTGCTTCCTCCTCTTTGAAGAGCTTGGCAGGACCGACAAATGGACCCAGTGCCTCGAGGTCAGTGGCGGTGCTCTGTCTGTCTCTTTCTCTCTGACTTTATAATTGATGGGTAAAAGAGACTCTTTTTATGCAATTTCAGCTTCTGGGTATTCGAAGTTCGTGTTGGAGGACAAGAAACTAGAATGTAATCTGTATTAATACGGGCAAATCGCTTAAAGTTCTTAGAACAAGTGGGGTGGCGTTTCTCTGCACATTAGGTGTGTGATAAATGTCCTATGTGAATGTTTAGGGCGCAAACAGATGTTTTCACGCTGGGTTCCCCCTCTTAGTCCTTATACTTAGTCTGTAAAGAAGGAAAGCAGATTATGTGGCCGGCTACAAAGCATGTCATCTCCATACATAATTGGCAAATGTAGCTTATGTGACTAAAAGAATTCCCATCTGATGAAATGGGAGCAAATGGTTTGCCCTTATCTGGGCATGGTGCTAATGACATAATTACTTCATGAAGAAATTACATGATGAATTTTGGACTTCTGTAAGGATTTAACCTTAGCCTGATCGATCAGTTTCTTTGCACTACATGCGTTCAGGTGTTCAGGTGGATGCAGAAGCAGCGCTGGTATGTAGCCGACAATGGTGTATATTCAAAGCTTATTTCAGTCATGGGTAAGAAAGGGCAAACTCGAATGGCCATGTGGCTGTTCTCAGAGATGCGAAACAGTGGGTGCCGGCCCGACACTTCTGTTTACAATGCACTCATTACTGCCCACCTTCACTCTAGTGACAAAGCAAAGGCTTTGGCCAAAGCTCTTGGTTATTTTGGCAAGATGAAGGGAATGGAACGCTGTAAGCCCAATGTTGTGACTTATAACATCCTTTTGAGAGCTTTTGCCCAAGCTCGAAATGTGGAACAAGTCGAAGCTTTGTTCAAGGACCTCAATAACAGCATTGTCTCGCCTGACAAATATACTTTCAATGGGGTGATGGATGCATATGGAAAAAATGGGATGATCCAAGAAATGGAGTCTGTGCTTTCTCGTATGAAAAGCAATCAATGTAAGCCAGACATTATCACATTCAATTTGCTGATTGATTCTTATGGGAAGAGGCAGGAATTTGAGAAGATGGAACAAGTCTTCAAGAGCTTACTGCGCTCTAAGGAGAAGCCAACATTGCCTACGTTTAACTCAATGATCACAAACTATGGGAAGGCAAGACTTAAGGACAAAGCAGAACATGTCTTTAAAAGGATGCGTGATATGAAGTACATACCAAACTACATCACATATGAGAGTCTGATCATGATGTATGGGTTCTGCGATTGTGTTTCTAAAGCTCAGGATATATTTGATGAGTTGATTAACTCTGGGAAGGACATAAAAAAATCAACCTTAAATGCGATGCTTGATGTTTATTGCATGAATGGTTTACCAAACGAAGCAGACAAGCTTTTTGAGACAGCAAGAATTGCTGGGGTCAATCCTGATTCATCAACATATAAACTTCTGTACAGGGCATATACTAAGTCTCAGAAAAAAGAGCTTGTTGACAAGCTGCTGGAGTATATGGACAGAGATGGCATCGTCCCCAACAAAAGATTCTTCCTTGATGCACTGGGTACTTTTGGGTCTCTACCTGCTTCTCCAGAATCTAACAGTGCAACGAGTTCAAGCAGACCAGAAGCGACTGTTAAGGCTTGAGTAGATTTAGCTTGTGAATTTGGTTATATGGGTTAACTCTCTCCATTCAAATGGAGCCCTCCAAGAAAGACTTGTAATACAAGAACAGAGCAACAATTCTTCAACCAGTCCACTGAGACGTGACTTGCCCTTTTGGTATTGGTATGCACATCTTGCATTCTTATGAATATACATTGCGTTCTTTTGTCTTTCATGGTCCTTTCATCCTGAAAGTTTAATCAAATACGGATATCCTTGTGGTAGATATTTGTGTTTTTAAAATGATCTCTTTTTCTTGAATTAATTAGTGTAACAGTGCCTCAAACTGAAGACATTTACTTGATTTTCAAAGTACTCATGGTTTAGGCACTCAGTTTTTCATTGTGTTGTTTCTCTTTTGGATCTTGTGTCAGTTGACACCAACATAAAGTTGAGGACACTCTTAAGTCTTATGTGCCCATTCTTTCAATTTTCACCAACATTCTATAGCATTTTCATGCAGTTAAAATTTAGTGGTGAATGCCAAGAAAGGTTTTGAAATTATGACTGAACTGGAGTGGGGAATAGATGTTTTAATCTTGATTTAGCTCTTCATGAATGTTTTGACCAAACAAATTTCTGCCAATATGTGGGACTGTTGAAGTGTACATCTAAATATTCAAGTTTATCAATCTACTCCATTCCATGTCAGAATATAAGCATCTAGTGTGGCAGAATCCTAGCCTAAACATCCGGTTCAGCTGAACTTGACCTGAAGTTTGTTTGTCGGTTTCTGGTTCTTGTCGCATTAGTTGACACAAAATTTACGAAAACAGTCTATTGTCATCTGGAGCATAGCCAGAGAATACCAAGGGCTTCCAACAAAGCATGCTATTGAGAAATCTCAATGGCCCTTTTAAGTGGCTTAAAATTTGGGCTTCTCTTCACACTAATAAGACAAGTCTGTGTTTATTGCTGAACATGTGATCCTCCATTTCCTTGTTTTTCAGCTGGCAAGCTAATCTTGTATCAAAGCTCGACCATTATCCTGTTCAAAGTACATACACAATCCTGCTCCTAATGTAGATTGGATATTAAATTATGTGTTTTGGCCCATATGGACTGTGTGTGGTACCTTTGCACATAATTTCTTCACGCAATTAATCTGTCCATTGTCCTTGACTTTAACTGATAATCTTATCTCAAGCATTTGCCACAATTTGTTGAGTTGAAGCTTTAGCGTGTATACTTGACTTCAATTTGAGGTTGGTTGACATCAGTATATAAACGTTACTTAGCACAGGAGCTCTTTTCATTTTTGTGCTGCCCTTCTGTTGAGAAAATCCAGTTTGTGCTGTATTGCATATTTTTGACATACCAAGTGACCCAGATTAAATGTATCACGGGAAGTTCCTTGTCTGACCATAGTCCTAAGAATGACCTCAATGTAGTTCCATTTGTACGAATCATGCTGCCATCACTTTGTACGACCATCATTTGAGCTTTTTCACTGCAGAATGTTGCTCGGCCACGATTTGCAGCGCTGCTTGGACCTCCATGAACGAAGTAACCTTTTTTTCCAATGGGTTCAATGGTACAAAAGCTATTTCGGATGTTTTCTGATCTGACTGGTCTTGGGAGGATCTAGCGGCTGCTTTTCTTCAACTGTATGTATCGTTAGTTTGCAAAATCCTGGTAAAATTCCCTTGGGGAAGGTAAATCCAAGAGAATTTCATGCTTCCATTTTTTATCCATTAGTACTGGGATAATATTAAGAAATCCATAGGATGATCCATGTTGTGCTTTATGTTCTTATGTTTGATTATAAGCCAACACCTTGTCCATTTCTTGTTCTTGTATATTCCTGATGTACTTTCGAGAGAAGTGACTAATCAAATGGAATGGGTACGGAACTTTTATGTTAAATTACGAGAGAGAAATCATATGTGAATTCAAAAATTCACAACCGAACGTCGAATACATGTCTGAAAAGAAGGGAACCATTGCATTATGGAATCTAAAGCTTATTGCCTGAAGTACAAGCGAGTCATAGGCATTTCGTTGTGTTCTAAAGCAAGGAGAATTACTAAAGAGTTTCACACATATTACAATTATGTCAATTCAATTCTAAATATTTTTTTGTCAATTCAATCTTAAATATTTTTGGCACTCAGTCCATCTGGCCAATTTTGGCTGGCTAGATCGGCCGTTGTGCGAAGTTGATGTGTCTTTGTTAAAATAATTTTTTTTTTTTTTTTTTATTTTTTATTTTTATCTTTATTTTTTTTTACCTTTTCTTTTTCTCTTCTTCCCACAATTTGACTTCTTTTGCAATGGTCGGTGAGGCTCCGATGAGGCTCACCCAAATCTGAGTGAGGCCAGGTGAGGAAAAGAAAAAGAAAAGGTAAATAAAAAATAAAATTATTTAAATTAAAAAAGTCACATCAACATAGATCGGATGGTTGATGTTGGCCGGTTAAAATTTTGATCAAATGAACTAAATTGAAATAATTGCAAAAGATCTAGAATTGAATTGATAAAAAATAATAATTTAGAACTGAATCTACACAATTATAATAGATTTATGATTTTTTTTAATAATTTTCCCCTCTTAAACATGTACTCACTGTTTAATCAAAATCTTTTTGTTAACTCCAATGCAAAAATCCCACATGATGGTCCTATGTGGCATCGCGTGGACCGGTAGCTTGTAGAACTCAATTGTATTTTTATACAAGAATACGTGCTAGAAGCTCGAGAATTTAAATCTACAAACTCAATTGTATTTTTATACCAGAATACGTGCTAGAAGCTCGAGAATTTGAAAGATTCAATTGCACTCAGATGTAAGTTCTAGGATTGGCGTCCCTTTTCCCATGCAGCGGTCCTGAATCCTTTCCACGTGTAGGAAAGGTCAGTTTCTTCTATAAATTAGAGCGCTCGTCTCCATGAATTTGTTTAGCTGTAGAGATGCAACACGGATGCCCCTCAAGCTTTTTGAGTATTTACCTTTGCGGGGCCACGCTAGATCTTAGCAGTTGATACGTGATACAATGAGAGTTGGGAACCGAATCGCATGCATTACAACACAAGCCCTCAAACATTAAATGGGATTTGAAGGTTGTGTCCAACTGGCCGGGAGGATTATGACAAAGACAGGTAACATGACATCGTACTTCCAAAATTTTAACCGATTTAGCATGTCATGTCAAAAACAATCACCAATCAACATCTAGCAGTCCACACAGAAGAGGCTATGAAACTCACAGAAAACAAGATTAGATAGGAAATGGATTAGTATAGGATAGTTTGGAAAGTATGAGACCATAGCACCAGCATCTTGTGCAGGGTGCCTTCTCCCTGCAAAATCCCTAATTCTCTTCAAGGTACTCCCTAATATAATTTCTTCATCAAAAGGGATCCTAAGCCAAGAGCTCAATAAATAGAGATAATCATATGCTATCAGAGAGTATACTACAGCAGAACACAACAAAGTTTAGACTTAGTTATCGACCATGGCATTGACTTGATGCTCATAGTATCTGATAAATTGATGCCAGCAACGATCCTAACTGATCAATGAGGATAGACGGAACTCGAGTACCGCATTATCTTGCCGCCTCTCTAAGAAGGATCCCAAATCCAAATGACAACTGAATGAACAAGAACAAAATTCCTATGGAATTCTACAGGTTCATCCAACCAAGAATCTGAACAGTAACTGTTTCATCGGTACCAATATTATGGACTTTATCAAAATGTCTCCCAGTCATATCAAGCACTTTTGACCAGTCAAAGGAAGCATTCCCTCCGATGGAATTGCTCAGATTACTGGATGCTCACTTGTAAGTAAACTTAACTAAGTTTTCACCGTACAGAACAACCCAATCTATCCCCTGAGATTGCTCTAACCAGCAGGAGTCCAGCAAAATAGGAATAGCAATTCCCGGTAATAAACAAAATATGAAATCATTACTAAGCAAGGTTCCTGTGCTTGGATAAAGCATGCGCCTTCATCCACAGAGTGCCTAATTCGCATTCTAAAAGTACATAGGTAATTAGTTTTAGGCTACAAAAGACTCTGTTATCCTATTGTTACATCCACTGCAATCTTTCACTGAGTATCAAACCCTTGTTTAACTACTCTCTACAGCTCCCCACCAATCAGGATTTGACTCAACCCAAATAAGTAAATCCCCTGACACGAGAAATGACGCATAAATGAAGGAGAAACAAACAAGCCAGTTTCCAAATGGGATCCTGCGTCTTGAAAACACAGGCGTTGGGAGAATGCCTCTCCCTGTGACAGAATGCTAAGTCCATGAAAACAGACTTCAGACAATATGACAACAGTGGTTTCTCCCTCGAGGGACTGGAAAATACCTGAGTTCTAGTGTTGCTACATGAGGAATGTTCTCATTTGAGAGTTGGTAGAGCATTTGCCAGATTTCCCAATTGCAGGAAAGCATACAGTACCATTCCTCCCAGGGAATGTTAGGATCATTAAGGAGTTACTAAGAAGTCCCCACAGAATGCTTGCACGCAACTTCAACAAAGCAAGTCTAGTTCTAAAAACACTTTATTCAGTCTTACTAAACTCTAAAATGAACAACATCATTGTATGTGGCATCTTCCCATCACTCTATTGTTTGAGGAGTCTTTTGGAAAAGATTGACAAACAATTGCTGTAGAATAAGCACATATTATTCTTGAAAGTTTTGTTCAAGTGTCTATTCATTTTGCAGTAGTTTTTGCACATTTACCAGATGACAAGCTTATAAAAGATGCTCATGATCTATGGCTGGAATTTCTGTTCTAATACCTAAAAATTATTCAGGTCACAACAAACCACAGCTTAACACGCAAATTGTTTCCAGAGAACTTTATTTCTAGAACTTTCTGCAAAAGCTTTCACACCCGACATTCCAACCCTCCCCCCCCCAAAAAAAAGAAAAGAAAGAACAAACATTGCTCTTTTTATGACTACTTTCTAAATCCTTCTTTCTTTAATGCTCCCAACCGATAAGCAATATTCACAAAGAAAAGAAGAGGGGGGGAAAAGGCAATGTTTACCCTGCGGGAGTCTATAAACCTCGCAAGTATGTATAAACCATGGACGGGAGAGGTTTAACGCTTAATAGCACTCCAGTTTAGACCAAAAATAGTCTTCACACCACCTAAAAAGGACAAACTTAGCTTTCTCACAGCACGTGAATACACTGAACCAGCAATGACTGACAAGCAGTCAGTCAACCAAAAAAAGCAGGACCCACCCACATCCAAATGCCTGATTAACCTTCCATTGGATTTATCATTGTCCTGATTCCATTAGCTGGCAAGGAATACAGGAATTGCATATCACAAAGAAAGGTGTTTGAATCAGTTTTAGTTTGGTCCAAAAACACGGATTTGTACTTTTGACCAACCAGCAAGGAAATTCTCCATTTTTTAATATTCGATGTGAGCATCTGACTTCTCTACTCCTCAATCTACTGAAGCATAACACCATAGTATAACCAAATACCTCCTACTTCTAAATCCCAATTCAACTATAATAAGGAAATACTTAACTTCATATTCACTTTGATTTCAGTCTGGAAGCAGCAAACTCCATATAGTCCTTACTAAGAGACATTTTCACAATAAGTAATCCGTCAAGCTAAAAAGGCATTTTCACGATTATCTGAAATCAATAAACAGGGAGCTTCACCTGTCCATCCAAAATGTCAGAATTCTCCAAAAACTATAATGCAGATTAGGTCCGCACAATTTAAGGATGCTCAGATTGTGACTCAATAATTTTTTTCTGGTTTTTCATAGACTAGGGCTTATATAACAACTATTGATTTGTACTTGGCAAAGAGAATTAACTGAAAGTTTCATTTTCAAATAACAAATTAAAAATGAGTGCAGCCATACGATCCTGAAGAGTGTAGTCAAACAATTCTAATGTAAAAATATTTCTTACTTCAACCATCCTTTCCGAATATATGTAAAGTGATAACACCCTGATACAAAAGGCAACCCGAATATCTGTGACAGAGCTTTAGTAGCTCATTACTGATCAGTTCAAGACTTAATTTTCAATAAGACTTCGAGACACAGGTAACTTAAATAATCATATGATAATCTAACTTATCAAGTACCCTCAAGTATGGTATCGGTATTCACAATTTTAATGGGGAAAAAGTACATAAAGTCACATATTTTGCAGATTGCTATATGGACATGTAGAATATGCATGGATAAAAGATAATATAGCCGTAATTATATTCTCACCTAAGCTTTACTTCTAATATATTAGGTAAAGAAAATATTTCTTCAATAGTCCTATTTACTTGCCCATTAAATGCTGACCGTTACTGTGCATAGTTGCATGATTTATCTAAAAAACCTACTCAAGAGTATGAAATAGCAAAATAAGTAGCCAGGATGAAATTTCATGACCAGCATCAATATCTAAACAAAACAAGTAACATAAATAGCAAAATCATCTTAGGAATTGTTGTTCAAAAGAAAATGGGTGTACTACAAAAATAATAGGAAGTTGATTTCCTTTAAAAAGTGAAGATGAGTCTTACACAATAGAAATATGAGACAATTTATCCACAAGAATGGAGGGGGGAAGGAGAGAAAAGGGGGGGGAGGGAGTGACAATGAGCATTAAGTTCTACGAAGGAATGTGAAAGGCACTCTGCCCACCCATCATGGAAGAGCAAAATCATTCCTCAAGTTCAGCCGCACTTTCATCTGCATATGGAAGTCCAATAATGTAAAGACAATAAAAAAAGACAAATTCTCCCTTAAATATAAAATAATCAAATCAAAACTGTATAACTAACATAAAAAACAGAAGCAGAAACTAACAAGAATCCACAAGGCAGCCCAAAAAAGGAAGAATCATGCCCCGGGAGAGCAAGAAGAAAGCCACTGCTGCTTTCCTCAAGTAGGCACCCCAAAAATTTCAAATAATATGGCAAATAAATTTGGAGGCAGAAGAGAGAGAAATTGCATATTGACAAATTTGGGAGAAGAAACAATTAAATCGGAAAATTTTATACCATAAAACGCACTGACTGAGACAGAGAAAAAATGACCCTTCAAGCAAGACGCCCCCCCCCAAAAAAAATAAATAAATAAAAAATAAAGGTTCGGGCACAGCCATTTAGAGAAAAAGCACGAAAAGATGTTCACTTCATGGACTTAGTAATTACTATACTACAAGCAAAATATATTTTCAGGGATCAAAACTTTTATCGTATATGCAGTGAATAAAGTCATTCTTGACAAGATTACTTGATACTAGAAATCCAAGAGATGAAACAATAATTAAACATGTAATAAGACTGTACTATTTTGACAACAGCATCATAAATGATGAAAAACTTCAGACTGAGGAAAGTAATCTTAAAAAGATTTTCAAGTTGCATAAATTTTTCAGAAAGAAGTTATGACATCATCAAGAGGTCAAGTCAAAACCTATTGTTTATGCTGACAATTGAAAGATATATACTAGGTCACAAAATATCGAAATTAAATAAATGTCAGGGCAGACAAATTGATTGGTTTAAGGTACCAAATAATTGGAGCACAGAAGAGAAAACTCCAGCAGAGGGGCAAAAATGAAATCCATAAACCCTACCCAACATTTACAAAATTAGTAGAGGTTAACGGATGGTTTAAAATACAAGTGAGGAAACAAGAAATTCAATGGAAACTAAGAATTATGTACAAGAAATAGATATAGGTCCATAGCTATTGCTGTCAAAAAAATTCAGAGAAGGCGTCAAGACCATGGAGAACCATGCCCAACAATATAAAATACTCTAATTCTGTTTAAAAACAAAAGAAGATATCCTCCCTTTCCAGCAAAAGAAATTGTTTAATGCCTTTGAAAGAGCAAACCAGACATATAATTCATCCTTAACCAATCATATGGTTATCATAGGAAAGGATAAATAATAATACCCCCATGGTACATGATTCCTTAAATGTATACAAGGGGATCCTCATAAACCAAGTCACCTGACAAATCACTGAGTTCAATGCATGCAAGGTACATATGAAGGGAAAAGACCTACTAATTAGTCAAGTAAACAATATGAAGTGTATCCTGGGAAGAAATAAGTTCTTTGATATAATCATATAATCTAGAAGTGCCAAAAATGAATAACAGAATTCATGGGGAGACCAACATAAGCATGACATGGCCCAAAATATCAAAAGCAAACAGGGAAACACATATTAAAGGTGCAAAGGAAAAACTAGCCTGAAAAGCACGTTCTAGCAAAAAGTAAGCATCTCAACACTATATGAACATACAATCAAATGTCTGACCAAAAAAAGAACACCATACAATGAAGGCTAGACATGGTAAGAAACTCTAAGAATAAGTTCCTTGGAAGATTGAATAGAAGCAGTGATGTTATAGAACAAGGCAGTAAGGCTGCAATCAATGAAAAAAATTTCAATAAGCTTAGTAACCAGTACATAATATGCTCTGACAAATCTTCACTACTCCATTAGTATCCCCTAGAAGAACATCCTTACCATATAACAGAGCGAGAAAATTTTAGCAACTAACATGACCAGATATACTCTGGTTCATTCATTAAGAGTATCAGCAACAAGACCAAATGATATGCATTTTCAGCATAATTTAGCAACTTGGACCACAAGGGGCCAGAAGAAGCAGCTTAATGATATGCAGCACAAGAACAGAATCTTCATCTCTAAGATAGTTAAGTTTGCTGTAATATTGCTATATGCAGAGCAAAATAATCACTTTTTTCTTTAAAATAACAAGCGTGTAACCATCTGTCCAGCATATTCATAAAAATGGATTTTCACATGAAAATCACACTGAGGAGTCAATTATATACCAAACCATGGCAAAGTTTTCCTTTTCCCTATGCAAAAGAAAACAAAAGGAGCCACCTAACAAACAAAACATCATAGCATGACAAGCAGCTAACTTGGTTAATCCCACCCTATGGTACTCCAGAGGCTATTGTAACAGTGTTTTTGGAAAATCAACGAGGGTGAGCTCATTGTCTAACATATTACTGCCACAAAGGAAAGACGGCATTTTTTAGTGTTTTAGTTAGAATATCTTCTGTCGCCAGCATAATGGAGTGGCAAATTGTATTGCCTTACATATCTTGCAGCTAATTCAACTACCCTAGATGTTTCAGAGCTTCGTAATGAGGGGACATAATGCGTTAACTAAAATAAGAACAGAACATACTCTTTCTTCAACTCTATAAAAAATCCTCAACAAGAGAAAGAACTTGACTTGAGTATACATAGGCATAGAAAGAGAATGTACAGAAGGTAAAGAAACTACTTGATATAATTCATACCAAGTCTGTGAGGGAAACCCACTGAAAGATGCACCGCCTCCTTTAGCCCTAACCGGAGCCGTTTGCTGTCCACTCTGTGGCATATTTGCTGCATAAAAATGCTGCAGGCCTAGCTGCGGCGCGGAGCTCGACCCACCATAAGCTCCAAGCACTGAACCTCCAGCTCCACCACCAACGACCCCGGCTTGGGTCGTCGCCGCCATCCCTTGACCTAAATTTCCCTGGCTAAATGCCAACATACTTTGATTCAAAGCGCCAGCTATTGCCGGATTGACAAACCCTAAGGCACCAGGGTTTGCTAACAGCCCTCCGTAGATCTGGTGCAAGCCAGGATACTGATTTAGCACAGACAAATCCTGAGCAGCAGCGAATGCAGGAGCCGAAGCCGACACCGGAGCCTGAGGCTGCCCCTGCACCTGATTTTTCCCTTTCACCTCAGCGCCCGCGCGATTCCCATCGACCTTCTTCGCTGCCGAGTTCGAATCCCTCGACCCGGCCGTGCCGCCACGGCCGACCGAGGCCAACTGGCACGACACGACCCGATTGTCGATCTTCTTCTTCGGATCCTTCAATGCCTTCACGGCCCCTTTCCGCGTCCTGAACAGGACGAACCCGTACCCCTTGGACTTCCCCGTCGCCCGGTCGGTCACCACGTTGCACTCCTCGATCTCGCCGAACGACTCGAAGGCGGCGGCCAGGGATTGCGGCGTCGCCTCCCAGGCGAGGCCGTACACGAAGATCTTCCGGTGGGCGACGTCGCGGTCGGCGACGCCCTGGATGTGGGCGTACAGAGAAGGGTTGGCGAGGGCGGAGGTGGTGATGAGGTCGACGAGCTGCTCCTTGGTGTAGGGCTCGAGGAGGGTCGGGAGCTCGTCGGCGTCGGGCTCGGAGTCGGAATCCGGCTTGGGGCGAGGGCGCTGCTTCTTGATCTTCTTGACCTTGAACTTCTTGGGTGCCTTCTTGGTGGGGTCTTGGGAGAGCTTGGGCTTCTGGGTCTTGTTCCCCGTCTTCGCCATTGGAGAGCAGATCGATGGCGACCCAGTTAGCAGCTCCCGACGTCGATGGTCGCCCTCGTCTCTATCTCGTCGAGCGTGGATGAATTCTTGTCCAAGGCGCGATATTCACCGCTCACCACGCCATGAATTGATCCAAGATTTCGCCAAGCGATCGACTTTTCATCGGCCGACGTCCTTTATAGATGGATACTCGATACCCGACAAACGTACGGCGAGTTACTGCACACGAGTGTGTCTGAGGTTTTCGGTGTGGAGCCCGACCGGGTTGACGCTGACGTGTGGTTGGAAGGGTTTTGTGAATTTATCGTGCTTTTTGAAAACGGGTTCTTGAAGATTATCGAACGTGTACGCTGAGCGAACTGCTGGGAAAGTATGCGAGAGGCTCGGGTAGAGCGGAGGGGGAAGAAGAGAGAGAGAGAGAGAGAGAGCCAGAGGCGGATGAGAACAAAGAGAGAGAAAAGGAACAGTGGGATCCACAACTAGAATTGCTTTGTCATCCAGGATAAATATACCATAATTCTTATGATGAAAGGGCAATTTAAGTCGTTCCGTTGAGTATGACCTTTTCATTATTTTCATAAGAGACTTGGAGACATCATATAAGGAAGAAAAAAACTTAAGCTTGCAAAAGATATATCAAAAAAAAAAAGATTGAAAAGATGAAAAGAAATGAAAAAATTAAAAATGGGGAAAATCTCATAATTAGCTTTGTTTTCTTTTTTCCTTCTCTTTCCTATTCACCATCACTTCTCCCCTTCGGTTCCCCATGGAACCCATCATGCCAAATGATGATGAGACTCGTCTTCTAGAATGATGTTTATCGATAAGATTGTCCCTCGAAATGATTAGGTTTATCTTGAATTTCATTGTCATTGGCGCTCCCCTACCCAAAGTTGGGCCATAATGAACTTGGCACATGGTGGAGCCATATTTGGCTCTACCCTTGTTGATGGAGCCAAATCTGGCTTTGCTACCTTTGTGGGAGCTAGATTTGGCTCAATTGAAGGCCACAAAACCATATTTGGCTCCTTCATAGAGTAGGTTATGGTGGACCTGAATCTGGCTTAGAGCTTGGTCAAATCGGGCATGGCCCATCAATTTTCCAATCTTTCCTCTCGAAATCACCAATGCTTTGCGTTCTTACTTCTCACGTGTGATGCCCCAGAATGTCAAGTATGATATGTGTTTCTTACAATATTATTCTCTGTTAGCATGCAGAAGCGTAATCGAACTTTTTAAAAAATCCATTTACAAAGAAAGTCATTTTTGTGTGTTTGTTCATTGTGTTGCTGGTTGCCACTGTTTTGGCTTCCTTGTTGTCATGGTGCCTGTTGTGGGCTTTCTTTTGCTGTTGTTTGGCTGCACTTTTACATTTCGGCTCCCTTCCACTCGCTACGATTTTGTTCGTTTTGAGTGTAAGTTTTTGGAGCCGATACCTTTTTGTATAGTTAGTTTAAGCTCAATATAATTATTAACTTCACCAAAAAAAAAAAAGTCATACAAGAATAAATAGCATACTTATACTTGTTTTATTTATCACATTTTTAAGTTCACAACTTTACTACATTATGAGCAAAATACAAAAATCTATGTAAGGATTGGGGAGACTTATCTCAATACTACACTATACTTCAAAAGTCTACTTGCACAAATGTCCAAGCTGATGTCACAAATCAATAACTTCTTCTTCCGTTGCATCACCACCGTCATCAAGGTCAAAGCCCCTCAGTAGACAAACCAACAAGCCATCCAAGTTCCAGTACCAGGCAATAAAACGATAGGGAATCCACTCCATGAAACCTATGTTTACCTGCACAATAGAATTACCTTTAATATATACTATTCCAAACTCAAATTCAAACACACTTTCATAAAGACCTCCGTAGTGCATAGGAATTTCATTGTGCAAAGGTTGAGGGGTGTTCATCCTACACATCTGAAATATAAAGGAATAAGCTGAAACTCAATAAATGAAATATCTAGTTTTAAGTTATAATAATCATCTTACCACTTCACGTGGTGCAAGCAACAAGAATAATAATAATTGATAATGAGATGAGAATATGAGTAGACTTTACATTTCCCATTTATATATACCATGGTAATCATTACCACACAATATTTCTATTCCAACTCATGCATATAGCATACAATCTTCAATATAAGGTAATCAATTTAAACAATATTTCCCAAATCTACCACATGGAAATTAACCCATTTCATGTAATTATATTATTTGAATACTTTACTTTTTGTTACCTATATCCCCATTTTAACAATCGGTATTGATTAATTTTCATAACATCCCGAAAACTCAAAGTTATTTTTGCAAGTGGCATCAAGAAAAATGGCTCCAAAATCAAACAACAACTAATTTTTTGAATTTTGAAATGAGGGTATATTTTCAACAACGAAGATTTTCAAAACCAAATGTTTTATTTTATTTATCTTATATCATCTACCAAGAGGCATCCCGACTTATGGGGTATCTCAACTTCAAGGTATCATATATCATCTACCAAAGAGGCATCCCAACTCATGAAGAATATCGAATTTCAAGGCATTCTGAAACACTCCATGAGACATCCAGACTCACGGAGCATCACATCACACCACTATGTAGGTGACGGAAACACATTTGCAGGCCATATTATATGCACAATTATAAGGATAGCACTTTTTTTTAACTCAATTTAATACGTTAGTCAAGTAATCAAATGGTAAATTTTGAATCTAAACAACAAATGAGCACCTTCTGATCATTAAAATCTAAACAATCAAATGGGTTGAGCATACTTTCATCATTAAAGTATGGATAATCAAATAAGTACATTCTAAGTCTACACAAGCACATGTGTACATTCTGAGTTTGAATAAATGAGTACATTATGGTCATTAAAATATAAATAATTAAATGGGTACATTCTGAGTCTAAATAATCAAATGGGTATGTTCTAAATTTGAACAAATAAGTATATTTTGGTTGTTGAAGACTAAACAATCAAATGGGTACATTAAGACTTGGTGAAAGCTAATAGAATGAAATAACAAATTCAACAAATGAATAGATTTACAAATGGACAGGTTCAAACTTAGTAAAAATCTAGTCGCACAAACAAACATATTTTTTAACTCTAGTAGAATGAAGGAAAAATTTTAGTAGAATGAAGGACCTAAAAAGATTCGAAGGAATAGACTTAGTAAAATCTAGTAGAATGAACGAACAAATTTTAACTCAACAAATTTTGGTAAAATGAACAAACAGATTTAGACTTAGTAAAATCTAGTAGAATAAACGAACATATTCTAACTCAATAAAATTTTGATAGAATGAATGAACAAATTCAAACTTAGTAAAATTTGATAAAATGAACGAAGAGATTCTTACTTAATAATTCAAGTAGAATGAATTAACAGATTTAGACTCAATAATTTAGATAGAACAATTGGACAGATTCCGATTTAGTAAAATCTGATAAAACAAACAAACACGAGTTTGATGGTATCAATGGTGATTGAGTCTAAAACTTCAAAAAATGACATTTTCGCGATTAGATTCATAAATTTTCAACATATAGAAAGTGTATATGACTAACCATGTAAATCAAATCATCGAGTCTTGATCTACAATTCCTACTTACCAATTATACCTCTCTCTAACCAAATCAATCACACCATTTTAAACATGCATAAAATCACCAAACAAAATTAACAAACAATATATCCTCAATATAATTGCACATCTCAACCAACTCACCAAAATAGAAGTGCCAAGTAGATTGAACCAACTTAACATTTATAAACTTTACTTACCTTGAGCAAACGAAGAAGCAAGGGTTGTGACCACCTTGTAGCTCTCAAACAGGAAAGTTTAGTTGTCTAATTCTAGGATTGAAAAGTGTGAATAAAACATGAAAGTTTCTTTTGAGGTTTTGCAAAGTGAAGGGTTCCACGGCCAAAGTAGAAGAAGTTTTATTAAAAATTTACCAAGATAAAAATGATGTCTTCAATGCTAGGTGGAACCATACATGCCAATTACCCATTTGATGTAGCACAATTACAAAGCATAATCTAGTACATGGCTAGAGGAGATGCAAGAGGGAACGACTCATTTTGAAGCGAAAGCATGACTTAATTTAGGTGTCAAATTAGTGATAAGGTCTTGTTTTGAAGGAACACATGGTCATGTAAGAGAGAATACAAGGACAAGTGGCATATGGGTGGCTTAATGAGAGAGAGGCTTGTGGACTATTATGGTACTAAACAAAATCCTCATTTCCATGGCGCCATTAGCAAAATTAATTAACCATTAACATTAATTTATCTAGACTTTAAACAAATAATACTACCATTAACAACTAAATTGACATTACTTTAATCAATCCATTCTACTATTAACGCACGTATTGATGTTTATCAAATTGATTCAACACGTTGGACGTGGGATGATTATGTTTATGGATGATTAGTCTCCATGCCTCATGAAATTTACGGTTCACTAAAATTTTTACGTACCTGTCAAAATTCTAAAGTAAATAATATTATTGTTGAATATAGAAATTTCTGAATTATTGATATCAAAATTTCGGATGTCACATCATGAAAATTTCTGAATTGTTTGCACAATTCAGATGGACATGTTCCTCTTTCTTTTTTTTTTTTTTTTATTTTCTCATTTACTTTTTTTCATCTTTTTATTTCTTATCTTTTTGAATTATAAAGTTTTTTTTTCTCAATGTGGCACGTGCTATGTGTTCGAAAAAAAATGGAAAAAAAATCATATTAGCATTTTCCATTACCAAATTTGATGTAGCCCAAAGTCAGCTACTCAAACAATAGGATCGGGATAATGACTTACATATGTGAAAATTTAGTAAAAAAATCAAGCAGAAATTTCAGTTTTGCATTAGCTTGGAAAAATGGGCATACCTTTGTCAATTCAGACCAAGATGACTTGATACCAAAGCCAAAAGAACCAAAACTCTTGGATCTACAACTTTTATGTTGTGAGTTTTCTCAAAAAGCATTGCTAACTTGTTGATTTTGGAAGGAAGTGGACGAAACATGATTAGAAAGAATGAAAAAAAAAAATAGGAACTTCAATGGTTATTCTTCTAGGCCTCCAAGGAAGTTGAAATGACATCGATTCTTCAAAATTAATAGCTACAACTCTTTATGGATGCAGGCTTTAAAAGCCTTGACTTTTCAAGGACACTCTTTTAGGTTTTCCAGGGCTTTCACTCTTTAAGATTCAAGGAAATTACACTAAGCAAATTTTTATTAATCAAATTCGATGTGTGTTTTACGGAGACTCAGTGACTTTTTATAGAAAAATAAAAGAAGAGCAATGACTAAGGTCAAGTTTAGAAACTAGAAGTTATTAAAATTAAAACAATATTTCCAATGCTTCTACTTGTCCCAGAGTGCCTTGATACAAGCTTTAATGTATGTCATGATAAATTCAAAGATGAGGCCTTATCGATAGGTTGCATGTTGATCTTGAAATATTTCAATCATAGTGTTGTTGATCTTGAATGCATGTTGATCTTCTTAGTTGAGCAAGCTGGTCTTGGATCTAGGTTGCATCAAAATTGGACTAAGTGTACAATAGACTTGACTGCACTTTCACAATTTGGGATTCCTAATGCTCTTATCCCTTGTTAGTTTAACTTTCAAGGGCATGTATGGAGCCAAAACTAAAGTGAAAATAACAGTACCTAAATTTTAAATATCAAACACATTTTTGAATGTTCTCAATTTTAGATATAAATAGATAAATGGACGGATTGGTCTTAGTAATAGACCTAAATGACTTAGCCAAACACATCCGTATTTTAAGAATTATTAAAATTCTATATGAAATTCATCAAGTTGGATGAATCAGATAAAAAAAATCATATTTGGACCAAAACAATTTTGTTTTAGGCTTATCGTTCATATTTTAGTCATGTTAGCACCATGTAAGAAAAAGAAAATAAAATAAAAAGTCAAATTAATATTTTTTGTTAGTCAAATTAGACAAAGTTAACTGAATGATTTAATTACACAAATTTAATAAATTTTCAAAAAACTTAATTTCATAACAAGTTTTAAAATTTTATAAATTTTAAAAATTCAATTATACTTTCAATGAGTCTTAGTTTTAAAATTTGTCCGAAAAATATAACGTTCATCTTTTATTAATGCAATCATTTTTTTCCTTTTAGAACCAAAAATTTAAAAAAGATGTACCAAAACTCAAAAAATAACTTAAAAAGGAAAAAGGCCTGGCCGACTACATCTCGTTGATCGAGTTTAACAAGTGAGTCTTATGTCATTCAATTGTCGCAATCAATTTGTTTCCGAAAAATGTAATAACGTCCTGATTCTTTTATTAATGCAATCATACCATAAAATTTTATCCAAAACTAATAACTTAAAACGAACCCACAAAAATTTAAAAAGATGTACCAGAACTCAAAAAATAATTTTTAAAATTTATGTTAATATTAATAACTTCTGGAAAAAAAAAAAAAAGAACCCAAATTAAAATATAGAGTAATACGAAAGACCAAAAAAATCAATATCGAAAGAAATGAAAAAAAAAAAAAAAAAAAAAGAGGAAAGAAAGAAAGAAAGAAAGAAAAGATTAAACGACAGCATCACGGTACGACGACAATTTCCTTTTCATTCGTGTCCTTCTCTCTCTGCAACTCCTCTCGCTTGCGGAAATGGAGGCAATGGAGATTCACAGGAGCAACCGCGACGAACAGTGGTAGCTCTCCCTCCCCCGCCAGAAAAAGCAGATTCCCGAAGTGAGGAGGGAGAGATGGAATCCTTCTCTAGAGTTCCTCCGCCTTCCTCGTGAATGCTCCCTCGCGCGGCCCCCCCTTCCCTCTCTTAAAGCCCTAGAAATTCCGCAGTAACCTCCCTTCCTTTTTGCTCGAAGCCGATGGCGGCCGATCGCGCGGAGTCCTCCGCCCTCATCGCTCCCACGCCGCTGCGCGAGCCTTGCGAGGTCGACCTCGAGGCCGGCCCCGGGGAGCAGATTCAGTGCCGGATTTGCCTCGAGACCGACGGTAATTTGCTTCCTGGACCGCGTGCTGTGCCGTGCCGCCCGTGTGGGGTTTTTGGGGGTCCCGGTCGTTGGGTCGGGGGTGCTTGCATTGCTGTTCTGGAATGCTGGGTTTGCGGAATTGGTGGTTGATTAGGTCTGCCCGGGGGTCGATTCGGGGGGAAATGAGGTTGTTCCGGAGCATCGTGGGTGGGTGGTTTCGCGACTCGCGTCTGAAATTGGCCGAAAAGATCGTGCTTAGCAAGTTGACTGGTGGGTTGTTCAGCGAGTGATCATTCGACAATTCAATCACTTGCTGCGTGATTGAATTGTTGAATGAGGATCTTTTGCTAATTAGCTTGGCCTCGGTTCAGTTGTCCTTTTGGTTTAGGTTTGAGAGTTCTGAATTGGGTGATTAGAAGGAGATGGCGTGTGTTTTGCGATCTCCCGTCAGTTGCATCGTTTCAAGTTTGTTCTTTTCTGCAGGCAGAGATTTTATTGCTCCTTGCAAGTGTAAAGGGACGTCGAAATATGTACACCGTGAATGTTTGGATCACTGGCGAGCGGTTCGGGTATGATCAAAATGACAGCTTCCGTCGAATTCTGTTTACTACATATTATACCATGATGCTGTTGAGATTCTGACATGTGTGCCGGAGGGACAAACTGATTGAGATACGATGTTTTGCTTTGTTTTTTCATTTATTGGTACCTGGCACTTAATATTACTAAGAGTTTCTGCATAATGTGCTTGCAGTTTTTCTTGTGAAGACATGATTAGTGTAGACTATTGGCTTTTAGTCTTTTCGCCTCTTTTTCTTTGAAACCAAAAGTTCGTACTCTTAAAGGTGACTATTTTGAAGGCGCGTTGTCTTTATTGAAATGGTAATGGGATCACTTGCTTAATCAAATCCTACTTTTCACAATTTTTTTTAGTTTATTTTTTTGCTTTTGTGCTGAAATGTGTGACCTTTTAGTTTTTGTTTATTTGTCCCCTGGTTCTTTTGGTTAGTTTCAGATGTTATTCAGATCATCTTAGGTTTTATTTCCTCCCTTGAGATAACTAATCACGAAGAAGGTTGAAAGTTGGGGCATTGGCTTTAGTGGAAAATAGTTCAAAGAGCATGTTCTGAGGTTTTAGATTTGAAATTAAAAAGTCCAGTGGGGTGACAGCGGTCTGCTGTTCTGTGACCCAGTATTTGGAGTTTACATTTTAGGTACTTACACTTGTATTTTGTATGTGAAAACATCAAAAAGGTATTGCTTTTTTCTTCTTTTCTTTCCAAGTCATTTATTCTTCTTCACAACTGTATCTTTATTCCTGTTCTCCTGTTTCTGCTTTGTCTGAAAACAACCAGGTGAGCATGGTTTTCTCTTTTTCTGATCTTTTCTTGTTGATCAGCATTTTCAAATTGTTTGTTGACACGAACAAAGTCAGGGAAAATAGCCTCTGAAATTATCTCAATATTGGACAATGGACATGTAATAAAGCTAGTGCGAAGCATGCTGCCTTCATTTATGTATATTTTAATTATGTGTCTCTTTATTGCTGCATGAGCATAATGTGCATACTGCATAGCTTGCTGCCTGGCCACTTCTTGTGTGTCCTACTTATAATTTCTTTTAATATGTCACTCTATTTCTGCAGGAAGGGTTTGCATTTGCTCATTGCACCACTTGCAAGGCCCCCTATCATTTGAGAGTTCATGTTGTAGCTGATCGAAAGTGGCGGACTTTGAAATTTCGGTTCTTTGTTACTAGAGACATCATATTTATTTTTCTGGCGGTCCAGCTTGTAGGTCATTGATCTTTTTCTCCATTATGCAATTTTATGTTGTTGGGTCTTTAAGTTTACTCATTCTCCTCTAATATCTTACAGGTGATCACTTCTCTAGCATACTTGGTGTATTTGATGGATGGTTACCAGCAGTTCTGGCTTCGGCATGCATGGGGTTTTGATAGTGGAGTTAGCTTCTACTACATTTGTGGTAATTTCTTATAAGTCTTCACCTTAAATTTGTGCATTGTGTTTGTACGCTTGTACATCTTCAGGATAATGTTAATAGCCATTTAACTCGTTATCGGTTCTGCAAAATTTTATGGGTTGGGTTCTGGCTGTATGTTTTTTGGTGTATTCCTTCTTTGATCTTATGAGTGGTTGAAGAAAAAGTGTAGATCAAGGAAACTGTGATGGAGAGAATCATGATGGAAGCTTCTGCTTTTGATCAAGATGATTCTGGCTCAGTTTAATGCTGTACTTAGCAGAGCAAGGTTTGTGTAGTGTTTCTCCAGAGAGAAACAGAGAGAGAGTGGGGGTTTTCTTTTGGGGGCAGGAGTCGGAAGGAGATGCTGCGAATCCAATTTAAAAAGAGGGAGCTGCTGCCACCTAAGTGCTTTGCACCCCCAATTGATTTAGTTGGAAGTCATTACTTCTGGACCTGTTAGATTGTAAGAATGGATAACCCCTTCTATGTTTCTAATCTTTTTACTTGATGCAGGAGCATTATTATTCTTTGCTTTGCTGGGGTTGTCTGGGTGCTTCATCACTTGCTACGACCGGAGAGTGCGAAATGATTTGGCTCAGCCTTGTCGAGAACTCTGTCTATGTTGCTGTCATCCTGGGTATAGTTTTGCAGATTATTTCTTTCACTTTTTAGTGCAGAATATCTTGAAGCTTCTTTTTGAAGTAAATCTTAGCCTGTTGATGTTATTTTCATTGCTGAGTGCCGTAGTTGCTAATACAGGAACCAGAGTGGATCATCTCATGGATAGTCTAATCTCAAAGATAGATTTTCCTAGTAAAATTGGTAGTTCCATGCTAAGTTAATCTATGGATTAGAAGAAAATGACAGAGGAGCGAAAGAGGAAGGAAGAGCCATGTTAATTAAGTGTTCAAATTATGTGTTTTCTAGGAAAAGATACATTCTTTAGCTGTGTAGATGGTTCCCATGCTGATCATACAGTTGTAGCTTGTGCAGTTTTTGCTTTCCCTCAATTTCAACTGATCCTCAGTGAAATATATGATAATCATTCACTTTGTTGTCACAGGATTTGTGCGGATTGCCATTTACCTGGCACTCTCTGTATGTGGACTGATTGTACCACATGTTTTGAGAGCTGTGCAAGTTCAGCAGCTGAGTGTGGATGTTTAGGAGGTGCTGGTGAAGCAGGGTTACCTCTGTTGTTTATTATGGCTCTGGTTGTTCTTGGACTGTTTACTGTGATTGGCATATTCTACAGTGTTTTAGTTGCCACAATGGTTGGACAGCGGATATGGCAAAGGCATTATCACATACTTGCCAAAAGGATGCTAACTAAAGTAAGTGGATGCCACTGCTTTGTCTGTATATGTATTTGTGAGAGTAAACAAGTGAAAGATGTTTGAGTCACAATAATTGGTTCACAGCCCATGGAAAGCTGAAAAACAAACCAGAGCATATAACATGATTTGTTTCTTTTCTGTGCTATTGTTTTTTAAGCCTAGAGAGCATTTGTGATTTTCCAGATGTGAAGCATGTCAAAAATTTAAAGCATGTTTAGATTGACTTTACTCCTTTTTTTTTTTTTTTTACTTTCCCTAAATCTCATGGTGCTCGTGATGAGTTTTTCTTAAACACTTGAAGCT
Source organism: Eucalyptus marginata (assembly GCA_014182565.1). NCBI lineage: Eukaryota > Viridiplantae > Streptophyta > Magnoliopsida > Myrtales > Myrtaceae > Eucalyptus > Eucalyptus marginata. Next base: position 4,909,941 of record CM024593.1, read on the forward strand.
TTCATAACATATAAATGTTGACAAGTAGACAAATTTATTCATAATATTTTGAAACCTGAGTAATATTTTACATTTTGGTGAGAATGTAAAACTACTTTTTACTCTTCTTGAAGTGGAGCAAGCCCTTAATTATGTGACTTTCACTCCTAAGTTCGCTCACTTGCATGCTACGTTTGGAAACAGGGGTTGAAGAAACTTGGGAGAAATTACTCCAAAATTTAATATTCCCTCCACCTGTGTCTCACAAAATTAAAAATTTCTTTCCAATTTTCTAAATTAAGCCCTAATGGATAAGTTACTGGAGACCACTGATGTTTTGCATGCCTGTCAAGAGATCTATACTTTCAATTTGCAGAGTTTGAGCCCAATTCTTGCTTAAAAGAAATCAAGTCAAGCTAGAGTATGTGTAGTTTGTATCTAGCCTAGCTCAAACACAGAAAATGATTCTGGATCTGGCACAAGTCAAATATTGAGTATTTTCAAGCAAGTTGAGTTTGGGTATCATATAGTATCAACTCCAGTTTGCTTGATTACAGCTCTAATCTTCAGCAATGGAGATAATGATGAGGGTCTTGACAAATGCATCTTGAGTTGCTTGCTTTGACGTCCTCTGGCTATGCATTAAGCTTCAATTATTTCCATTGTGTTCCAGGCTTAGCATTTCCTCTCTCATGCATTTTGTCTCTGTGTCTCTTGTGTCTCTGTCATTTCCTCTTGCATTTTTATGTGGTTTTCTGTCATGTTGAATTGGTTCTATCACAAGTTCACATGATCTGCTTTTTTCTTCTTCTCAATTTTAATATGATTTGCATCATATGATAGGAATATGTGGTAGAAGACGTTGATGGTGAGATCACGGGATCTGATTGGTCTCCCCCACCTCTACCTCCCGAGCACGTTCAGCAGCTGAAAACGCTTGGCCTCCTCTAGTAGTGGAGTCATTATATGGTTCATGAGAATAACCAATACGATTCTAATAACCCTCTCTGTATCATTGCCTTTGTATGTGGTAAATCCCCGAAGGAGGACATTGGTGAAATCCCTCTTCAGAGCCCAACCATGAAGAGACTAAATGTTACAATGCTACAGTGTTTTCACTTACTAGTTCCGGGCACCTACCTTTTCCGTTGAGATTTACTGCAATATGACATGCATAAGACCAGATCCAAATATTGTAAATGAAGTCGCTGTTGACGGCTGTAGTACCAAAGCTTCCTTTCCTGAGCAGAAGTGAAGCCTATAGATTTACAAAAGCTAGTAATTTTCACATGGGTTTCATCCTTGGTAACACCTTCCGGTATGTTTTTGTATCTTTGTATTGCATTTTATCTATTGTCACTACCGGTCATTGTCCAAATAAATGCTTCAGGGTGAAGCTTTTGAGCTATCATTTTGGATTGCAATGCTGCTGAAATGGTACTCAAGTCATTCCTCGAAGTTTGATTTATCTCTTTGTTTTGATGGTTATTTTGGATAGAAAAAACTTCTGTGGCGGATCCGAAACGATGTTAGCATCACAGAATCAACAGAGGATTCTGATGCGATGACATGATGTGGAGAGTCAAAAGTCTTAAGTTTGGTTTAGCAACTTAGGAAGAATGATTTCAATTTGGTAAGTATCTTACGGTTGAAGGAGCTTCAAGCCTGCAAGGCCAGCTACTTACCTCCTCCTAGGGAAAGCTTCAAATTGAATTTACACCGACTATTAACGAGAAAGTATAATGGTTTATGAGCTTTTGTTTTTCCAAAGATCTCCGAAACTTGAATGATATTTGTATCGTCAAATCTTTTGAGGGAAGGTGAATAGAAGTCGAAAGCAACTGATCAAATGCAAGCGAACAGGATAGAGCGCTGGCTAGTAGATGCTTCATCATGAACTCAAGGATGGAGTGTTGCTCGGCTAGGAGATAGACAAGACAAATTCATGATCAAATCACGATGTCTTCAGTTCCAAGCAATTGCTCGTGAGTTGCCACTTAAGCAAAGCATGATCACGCATGAGGTTCATGGAGATTAATCGGAACGTTCTGGAAAGAAAATATGTTAATCAATGTTACAATCAGGCAACCATCTAAGTTGGTACACCCACATGCTCACCATGTGCAATTGCGGGGCTACTCTCTTGGTCACTCTAATCTAATTGCGAGTTCCCATGTTCCTTGGGAAAAATGAAAATAAAAAATCCCCTAAATAATTGGCTGTTTAGCAAGACTTGATCCTATTAAAATATTCACCGGCGCCATTGAAACAAATTTGGATTCGGTGCTTTGGATTTTGACGTGTTACCTCAGATTTTTGGTAATTATTTGATCCTTAGTTGAACGTGCAACACCCCAATGAACCGGACGTTGGATAGAGAAAAATTGAAGTAGGTTTAAACATGTGGTGTTAGATGTTTAAAAATGCATCAAATCCACGGACTTCTCATCTACCAAGATTTAGTCCAAAACCTATAAGGTCTTAATGAATTTCAGATCGCAATTGAACCTGAGCATGGTGTGCAAAATGTTTGATCCTTGCCGACATAGCCAACCCACTTTGTTTATTTAGTATAATATATTATCTAGTACATACGACCTTGTCTGTCTCAATAGTTTTTGTATGTGTGTGTGTGTGTAATGCATGTGTGGTGCGCGATTAGATGCTGTTGTCAACTTTTAGAAGTCAAAAGAAACGGGTAACTTATTAATTAAGGTAGCTAAGCTGAAATATATAAGATTTTTAATGAAACTGTCTCTCCTTGATGATAAAACAATGACCAAAGGTCCATTTGATTTATTTTTTCTTGAACTCCATCATATTCCAATAAAAAACAATGACCAAAAGTCTTCGTCCTGTGAAATAAGAGAGCGATTAGAGCGAGAGGATGAGGATTGGAAACATGTTCATTTACTAAAATTTTGATTTGGAAAGTGAAAAATGTTAATTATTCCTTCCCTTGGGAGTTAGTTAAATACATAATTTTGATGTAGTATATTTAATATTCAAATCCTCCCTTGAGAGATAGTTAAATACATAATTGAGATGCAGTATATTTAATATTCAAATCACATAATGTCTCATTAGAATAACGTTAGGGGCCACGTCCATCTCTATATGGAGGGAGGCCAATTGATGCACTTAATGTAACAATTTGCATACATTCATGAGATTTACTTAAGTAGGGACTTCTAATAGCTATATCATTTCATCAATAAATAAATAAATAAATAAATAAATAAATAAAATTATTTGACAATTTGTTGAAATTACATAATAATTTTGTGTTTTCTAAATAGTATGCTGAGTCAGATTGGGATTTAAGTATACTTATTGAATAATTCCAAACATGTCTTGGACCCTATGGATCTTTTACAGCGGATGCTCTCTAACAATGTGATGTAATAATCCAACTAAAAGTCATGAGGTTGGGATTTCTGGAGACTCAAACATGTGTCGAAGCTTGCTCAATGATCACTTTTACCTTCAGTTATTAATTGATAGGTATTTATATGTCTATAGCTTTGTTTTGTCACATTTTCTTATCCTTTTCCAATTGACAGTATTGATACATATCTATAAAATGTAGAGTACCCGTATGGACGACTAACATTGCCCAACAATTTACTTCTATTTTTAGTATTTGAAGCTCAACACTTAAATTTTTCAACTTTTCTTCTTCTTAGGTTCTAACAAATAAAAAAGTACTTTTCAGGGGGGGGGAGGGGGGGAGTCTTAGAAAATAGCAACTCTATTTTTTTGTGCACATAAATCATGCTATTTGACAGGACTAAATTTTGAACTGTTTTATAAATAAGTGTTTTTGAGATATTATTTAACTTTATATTGATTTAAAAAAATATTTAATAGGTTATATTTTATTTTTAAAGTTTTGTGTACGTCACAAAAAAAATATATGCCATATTTGATTTTCTTTTCGAGTGTACACTTTTAGGGGTGTTTGTTTGTGTTTCTTTTTTCTCGTTTATGAACACAAATCTTTTTTTTTGTGCACAAAAAAAGAAGCAAACGCGTTTGTTTGCGTTTTTGTTCTCGAGAACAAATTTGGGCAGAAATAAGAAAAAAAAAAACTTATTTTTTGCAGGCAACACTTCGAAAACAATTCTCCTATTTCTTTCTTCTCTTTCTTTTCTTTTCTTTGTTCTTTGGTCAGTCGCCGGCCTTAGCCATGGCGGCGACCGGCCTCGGCGAGGCCGAGCGTCGTAAGCCCTTGGCAAAGCTTGGCCTCGCCTTGGCCGGGCGAGCTCGGGCTCGCCCAAATCCGGTGAGGCCGAGCTCGCCCGACCACCCGGCCGAGGCTTGGCCTCGCCGGCCACCGCTAGGGCGGCGAACCGGGCGAGCCCGAGCTCGCCCGGCCAAGGCGAGGCCGCCAACCATTGTCGGCCGGTCGTCGGCCATGGCCGAGGGGCCGGCGACCGGCCAAAAGGAAGAAAAAAAAAATAAAAATAATGAAAAAAAATTAAAATATTAAAAAATTAAAAGAAACAAAAAAAAAAAACATAAATTTACCAATACATGTTTTTGTTTTTTTAGAATAAGTTTATCAAAAACAGCGTTTTCTACGGTAAAAAATTGTTTTCCGCAACGTAAATAGTTTTTCTATTTCGTTCCCTAAAATAATTTTGAATAGAAACGTTACCAAATCCTTATTTAATGTTCACGATGATGGATCTCAGGTTGACTATTTCGAGAAGTGGAGAAATGAAAATTCCAGGTGGGCTGTGGGCCCTTCAAATGTCCGAGCGTGAAAATCAACGTGTCCGAAAGTAAGTGGCGGTGATGGATAAATCTGGAAACTCCATTCCCAAGATGACGGAATTCGTCACGGGATGACGAAACCGCCCTTGGTATCTCTTCATTTTGAAAACGGACGGCCGCCGACAACGCAAAGCTATTGGCTGTTCATTCCGGTGGTTTTGGTCGGGGGAAACCCGTCTTTGTCAAGAAAGTTCCAATGGATAATTCAAAAATTTAATTGTTACACGAATAGTCCCCAAACTTTTGAAAACCACAAATCACTCCTCTAAATTTCAACAATGCTATGTAATAGTTCAAGAGCTTTGAAAAGTAACTTATCATTCTCGTAAACTCCAATTACTAATATCAATGATATAGTACACTCTTTCTTAAATTGTATATTTATCAAAATACATGAATCTTTCACGTCGAATTTGTTACTCTCAACATTAAATTTGTTGATTTGCATGCATTTTAATATGATAGTAGATAAAATGCTAGTTGATAGTAGATTTAGATAATGAAATACCCATTTAGATTTTTTCAGAATTTTTTCTTAGGAAACGTTATGAAGTATTGGTTTGAAATTTTTATTTTTTTGGAATTTTTAATGATGTTGACCCTAAGGCGAGCCAATGGCCGACATATATGCAGGCTCTGCCTTGCAATTATTGGTTCAATCAGTATAAAATAGTAAATATATGAATTATTCATTCCCCAAGCGCACAGCACCCGGCAACCGACCCTAGGAGCAAGAAAGAAAAAACAATGTCCAAAACCATCTAACCCCACAAGAAAACCAGCAAAGAAGAGACAGAATATTCCCAACAACAGTGGCGCTAATAATAATAAGAAAACCATTAGCCATCTGGGAGCCTTATCCATTTCCCTGACTCACCTCCATTTCACATCGCCTCGAGTCTTGTCCACTATATAAATCTCCCTCAAAATCCCTTGCCCACCAAGGTTTCAAGAAAAAAAGGAGGAAAAAGAGCAAAGTTTCAAACCCAGAAGCTGCCTGTCACAGAGAGAGAGAAGAGGGGAGAGAGAGAGAGAGAGAGAGAGCATCAAGAATGGCGGACATAGCGATCCTGGTGGCGGAGGAGTACGAGAGGAGGACCAAGAATTACCCGAAGATGAAGCTGAAGGTCGACGAAGGCGGCGTCGGTGGAGATCGGTTTGAAGGCCTGAGCCTGAGGCTGGTTTCTTCTTCTGTGTCCTCGTTTTCGGAGCGAGTGAAGAACAAGATGGTGGGAGAGGAAAAGAAGCTGGAGATGGTGAAGTGGGTGTTGGAGCCCAAGTGCCCCTTGAGTCTCGCGGCCTCTGCTGGGGTCTTCTCTGCCTGAGCCTTCCACCCTTGTTTGAATTTGTACGTTGTAGTTCAACTAAAGATTGTAAATTAACTCTGATTTGAGGGGAACTGTTTATTTTGAGCTCCATTTCCCAGGAACTAATCGATGTTCTTCTCTTTTCGTATTTTTCTTTTGTCTTGTCTGTAATTTCGAAGTATGTAAAGATTTACGACTGTATATTTCCATTTCCCCAGACCGACTGTCGGAGACGAATTCTCGACCCTTTGCTACTTTGAGAAACTACGGAAAAGAGGGAAAGACAATGGGCGAGGAAAGTACAGAATGATGGTAAACCGGTGGGCTCGTTTTGGAGTCAAATGCTTGTGAGCCCAACCCGCCGGCTCCTTTCGTGCCGACAAAATGGTAGTGGTTGTCCGTCGGTCTTATTAGGGATTTCAACTCGAAAATTAAAGCTCTTATGCACAAGATGAGTGCATGCTTATCAAACTTATTTGTCCGCATCTAAGCAATATGGTATATACTTTTGATATCTCCTCTCATGCTCATCAAACTTATCTGTACAATGACCTGTATGTGAATATAAATGACAATCAAGATATGGAGGATTTCCGACGGATGGGGTTTGGATGACGCTGGTAGATGGCGTGGGGTCAATTTTTCCTTATACTCTAGGCTTTTACTTAAAAATGATTATTCAGTTCAAGAATATTTAGAGCTTGTGCCCATTTCATTTTTTAGCCCATCATATTGACCCTAATATCTCTTATCAAACTATAGTTCTGAAATGCCCAAATTGCAAAAGAAAATAAAAGCCCAACCTTCAAATAAGGTATCCTATTTTGAATAGATTTCCTAATTTAATGTTTCCTAGTTCAGGTTTTCCTAATTTTATATTTCTTAGTTTAGGTCTTCCTAATTTTATATTTCCTAGTTTAATGTTTCCCAGTTTAAGGTTTCCTAGTTTGATGTTTCCTATTTTAGTGTCCTAGTCCCTACACTCTTGACATGTAGGCATGTAGATTTGTGAGTTAATAATACATGAGAATTTCTCTTAAATGAGTAATTCTTTCCATTCTTTATCCAATTTACGCTATAATTTACTTGCATACTTCTGTTATGCAATTTAGTAATTCTATGGAATTACTTGGTTTGTTTTATTTAAGATGCTGACATAACAGTAATTGTCCACTGCGCGACCCTACCATAACCTCACTAGATGCTAGTGGAAAAGCTCAAAACCAGTAATAAACCTAAGCCGAAACCCACTATTCATATTGACCAAGGTAACTTGAGATTAAGGATATACTAAAGAATCAAACCTATAACCTGCAAATCAAGTCTCGCATCACTTGATCAACCACTTGAATGATGGAACTATTACGGTTGTTTCCAGATAGGAGATGATACTAGCCAATGAAATGAGATGTCGATAGTTGTACTATTATCTTTTACGTTTGAACTTTGCTGGGTTTTAACACTTTTTTTGACGACATGGTAAAATTTACATAGGAAAAGGCATTGATATTTTAATATTTTTCATTTTATTATTGTAACGTTATGTTGACCCCATTGAACCTTCGTGGAGAGGATTACATCCTACATCCTGATAGGTTCTGTTATAAAATTATACTACAATTGTTTTTCTTTTTATAGGTGTATTTGTTTCGGGAAAAACTTGATAATAAAGGAGATTACTTTCCATTTTTTTTTTCCAAATTAGAGAATTAATTTTTACAACTTAAGCATTCATATATAATATTTTTAGGATATGTTTATTGCAAACCCTAGAACTTGTCATAAAAGTGCATTTGAGTCCTAAAACTTATATAAAGTACAATCATGTCCTAAAATTTATTAAATTGATTTAATCAAGTCTTTGCATTAATACCGTCAATTTAACAAACGGAAAATGCTGATGTTGCGTTTTTAAATTAATTTCTATTTCTTACATGTCGTTTATTCTTATTTTATTGAATTCCCATTTAAATTAGATTAAAAGACAAAAAAAAAAAGAAAAATAAAACCTAAGTTTTATTAAAAAAAAATTGAATAGAAAAGAGAATGGTAGGTCGATGGGCATTGTCGCCGCCCATTGCTGAAAGGGCTAACGGAAGTCAATGGCCCTAGGCGAGGGCACCTAGATTTGGGTGACACCATCCCTCTTGTGGGGTTAGTGATTATCACTCGTCTTGGGTGAGGCCTTACTAGCCCTAGGTGAGGGCGACACCAGTGTTTGCTTAGGGTTGGTGAGGCTTGCCGGCCTAGGAGAAGAGGCGAGTTGAAGAGGCTTCGCCAGGGTACGCGATGGTCACAAACCTTAGGTGAGGGCTAGCATCAACCGGATTTGGGTGCCCTCGCCTGAGCTTGCGAAAGTCTCCAATGAGGCTATGCCCTGGTCAAGCGAGGGTGGGCAACCTCCATTGGCCCCTTCGGCAATGTGGGCGGTAGTTGAAGGGCCCGCTAGTAAGCCCTACTAATTTTTTTTTTAGCTTTATTTTATATTTTCTTTTTTAATTTTTAATCTAATTTATATAAGAATTGAATAAAATAATATAAAATGCCATGTAGAAAATAGAAATTAATTTTAAAATGTCTCATCGGCATTTTTTGTTAGTCAAATTAACCATGTCGGTGGAATGATTTGATTAGACTAATTTGACAATTTGTAAGACTTTTGCAAATTTTATGACTCGATTGTACTTTCTTAACAAATTTTCAGATTTCTAATGAATATATCCATTTTTTATTATTATTATGAATGCTTTTCCATTAACTAATTACCAAGTGAGTAGAAATCTAGAACACTAATTTATTTGTTCATTTAAACATGCACAAAAATTCAAATTTGTTTTGCCTCCTCAATAAAATTGATCATTTGCTCCATAAATTTCATCTTCTAGCTTTAGATTTGTTTGCGAGCTTTTGTTTTTTTTTTTTTTTTTTTCGAAACTATTATAAACGATCAGCAAAACAACAGGAGTTTAGCTTCCTTGTTTGCAGATTGGGCTTGGGCCTTTGCGGCCGCGCCACAAAGTTCATCTCCCTTGGACAGTAACTTATCCGCAGGTTAGGGAAACAAAGGAGCTTCGCCGCCGCTTCCGCGAAGAGTGTATCCATGAAATTCAATGCTGATTACTTAAAGGTCCATCCTTAAGAAAGAGCAAGTGGGCAATTGTGAAATGCCACGTACTCAAGTGACGAGGCAAAAAATTAATCTACATTACAAGTTTGTCAGGGCTGCTTATTCCTAAATAATATTGGAGGGAAAATTATTCAAATAGTCATAAATTTATTATAGGGTCATTAATTTAGTCATAAACTTTTTAATTTGACCAATATATCATTCAAATTTCTATGATTTTCTAATGAATTCCATTGGGTCAATTTAGACTGGAAATTGTTGACATGGATGCTGGCCATCTTACATGGTATAGCCGACAATTAGACATGTTTGATGGATCTCACAATGACGTCATTTTGAGATTTTTTTAAAAGAAGTTTTATTTTATTTTTTATTTTCTCTCTTTTCATTCATCTTCCTGGATTTCTAGCCTTGCCGGGGCCCGGCAACCTTATTGGTTGGAAACCCAAGAAGACAAGAGAAAGAAACAAAAAATATAAAATAGTAATTATTTTTTTAAAAAAATATCTCAATTTTATGTCGTTTCGAGCTATGTCATATAGCTGACCATGTCACATACTATGGCTGGTGTTGACTAGACATTGGAGTGTCAAGTCAGCAATTTCCCACCTAAATTGGTGGAATTGATTATGTGAGAAAATTGTCAAAAGATTTATGATTACATTGATTAAATTGGAAAGTTTTGGATGAATTTGATCGTCATACAATAGGTTTAGGCTTTTGGACAAATCTTCCTAAGATTGGATGTTGAACTTGGCGATAAGGCAAATTTGAAAGAGGCAGAGAAAATTAGGATCATGAGTTAATGTAGTCAGAGAAATTTGAAATCATGAGTTAATGTAACTTTGTAGTTATATAGGCCAAATCCTTTTGCACATTTGATAATCTAAGAATGAATAAACTACTTATATAACAACAACACTAGAACTAGATATGTCTATTTAATTGCTTATACAATTTCCCTTAGGACAAAAGCAAAATTATGCTTTGCTACTTTATAACCCTACCAAATGATGATGATCATTGTGTAAGAGGAAAATCTCAAATAAGAACCTGAAATGGAGTCATTTTCTCAAAAAAGGACCTAAAGTGGACACTGTCTCAAATAAGAACCCGAAGTGGCTAACTTACTCTCAATTAAGGACCTGAACTTCTAATTTTATTCATAGCCAGGGGTACTTTTGTCTAAGAACATTGTTGTTTATTTTTTGTTTCTCTCTTTCTTTTTTCTTTCTTCATCTTTCTCACTCTCTACATCAACTCCATTATCAGCCCCTCCATCGTTCTTTGTGTCATCTTGTTGTATGACCAATATTGGATTTTCTTTAACACGAGCCATTACAACGTAGTCTAACTCGTTGAAAAATTTAAATTTCGCTCTTCAAAATGGTTTGTAGACAATTCCACGAAGCCGAAATGAGCTTTCAAAAATAAGTTCTTTGTATTCCAACATTCATCGCAAATTATGATCTCAAAGCCATAATTTGAATATGCTTTTGCTGAGACTCACCTTCTTGTCCAACTCCCAAACTATGCAACTAATCCCTTTGGCGACTTATTTCTCTCACCTCAAGAGTGCATCAAACTCCACTTATTCCGGGCCTTTCGTTAACCTAGCAACTGCAATTTTTTGTGCTATTTTCGGTCCTACTTGCCAACAACAGAGTAGCAATATCCAAGCATCACCAGATCATCTTGTTTGAATAACTTATGCTTCTATTCAATTAACACTTGGTGATCAACAATTTCATGCCAAAGAACAATTTTGTTGCAGCTGGCGACTATTTCAACCTCGGCAAGAGTTTGCCTCATCAATTTCAAATTTGGGTTTGCCTCTCTTGCGTAAATTTAATCTTTCAAAGATCCCCCTTCCCCTTTGCAATGCCAATGGCTCCTTTCAATAATGCCCAGTTTGGAGACACCCACTCACACTTTTGCCATTCTCATCGACACAGCTCTTCTTCTCAATCGATACCCATCTTGAGATTGATCATTAGTCGTATCTGACATCATTAACTGTAGAAATTGTTGTACTTTGTTGCCCCATTGCCGCCATTGACAAGTCCTATTTGAGCTCTCGACCTCATCGACTGTTGCCCCTAATAGAAAATCCAACATCGTCGTCGTCAGATGGAGGTCAATCCGAGCTTTAGGCTACGCACAAGTGAATCGAGATTTGATGCATCTTGAGGAACTGAGGATTTTAGCATCTGAGAAGGTGGCCAGTAGCAAATAACTCCAATCCGACTTCTTATCACTAGGACCAACTACGTGATGACATGAAGCTCATGAGGTCGTTGATAGGGGCCCTAATTATGGTGTTGAAGAAGGAGGCAATGTAGAGCGAAGGAGGAGGTGTGAGGAAGATGAAGAAAGAAAAAAAAAATTAAAGAACAAATGTTCTTGGACAAAAATACCCCAAGCTGTAAATAAAATTGAAAGTTTGGGTCCTTATTTGAGACAAAATTAGCCATTTTTGGTCCTTATTTGATACAGTGTCCACTTTGGGTCATTTTTTGAGAAAATGAATCCACTTCACGCTCTTATTTGAGATTTTCCCTTGTGTAAGATACCATGAAAATGATTCCCAGAATTTTCAAATTAGGGAAATTGAGAGATACAGAAATGATGCACACTTTAAGTTTTTTTCTAATTAGGAAGTCAGAGGATATCTCTCCTATATTTGAAAATGGGGAAATGTGATTATAGTCCTATTGGACTGACCCATTGTTACTTCTTCTGTCAGTCTTAATTAGGTAAGTCGAATTGGATAGATAAGTTTGACCACATGCCCCCCATAAAACCTACTCTGTCAAGACATATATCTCTCCTATATTTGAAAATGGGGAAATGTGATTATAGTCCTATTGGACTGACCCATTGTTACTTCTTCTGTCAGTCTTAATTAGGTAAGTCGAATTGGATGGATAAGTTTGACCACATGCCCCCCATAAAACCTACTCTGTCAAGACATCACAATCTCCTCTGCTAGTGCAACTTCTGGGTTTCTGGTACTTCTATCCTCTCCCTATCTCTTCATTTTCATGATCAAAATTGATGCTATGAGACTCTTCGGTCCTTTCATCGTTATGTTTTTGTTTTTGTTTTTTCCCAATTTTCTTTGGCTTAATTTTCATTTCGTAATATTGGGTTTTCTCTCTACTTTGGTAGGTGCAACTTGGTAGCTGAAGATATCACGCAAGAATGTTCGGGACTAGGAGAGAGCTTCCCCATGGGACTGTCACCGAAATTTTCAAGTTTGAAAGTGCTTCGCTCGTTGTGATGATGATGGGTCATCACGATAAACACTACTCCCAGTTTGGAGAGCAGGGGAGTTTGTGGTCGAACTGTACGTACAGGCTATCACTCACATCATGATGACCACCTGCCGCGTTAGCGACCTCCAATGGCCAATCTCGAGAGACTCCATGGTGATTCGAGTTGGAGAGAGAAGCTTTGCATTTGTGATACTGGGGCTTCTATATGGCCTCCGATTCCCACCAGTTTGTGATGAAGATACGGTGGACACTCTCGAGAGGGCTTTCATCAAGTTTTGTGACTACACCAACCTCGATCAAGGAGGAAATGGTAAAAGTCATTCCCTTGCCTAGCTTCCATCTTTTGAATTTTAGGACTTCATTTAGTTTTCTTGAGCATAATGGTACATGTACATTTTTCATTGAAATGCTTTTTCTTAATAACGAGAAAATTCATCGTAGAAGAAAACTTGGGTGCCGTCAAATTGTATTCTGTTGGTATCATGGAAATGGGATGGTTGACCAAAATATTTTAAATCTATCGTACGGAGGTCAATTCAATCATGAACATTTTAATTTGGTCAATTCAATCCTAAACCTTTTGATAATTTGCCGATGTAATCACGTCGAATAATTTCACTGGTAACTATTAAAGTCGATGCTAGTTGTCATATGTGGTACAACCGGTGCTAATGTTGACAATTTTTGCAGTTTTTAAAAGAATTTTCTGTATTTTTTATTTTTTGTTCCTTTTTTTCTATTTTGTTCCATCAATCGTAGCAGCCTCAACAATGGCCGACAAAGATCTCTAACCATAAGTATGGTCACCGGCCTTTGCTGACCATAGTGTGGACTCTTAGGCCCTCATCCAAAAATAGCGAGGGTTGACGAGGGCATTGCAGCCCCTCACCTGTGCTCAACAAGTTATTGTCGAGGCCTAATGATTGGCAGAGGGAAATAGGAGAAAAAAAAAAAAAAAGAAGAAAAAATTGAAAAAATCTTAAAAAATTGTAAAAGATGGTTCACGTTAACGTTGATTATGTCATGTAAAACGACTAAGGCTGACTATATTGCCACATCAATGGTAGCAAGCTAAATTTGGTTTGGATGGCTACGTTGGCAAATTGTCATAAAGTTTAGAATTAAATTACCCAAATTAAAGAATAAAGAATTAAATTGGTTGTTGCATAATAAGTTTAGGACTTTTAGGATAATTCCTCCATGGAAGTGAAGCATGAGCTGGAATCCGAGTGAATAATCTAAACATGATATTGGTTGATGCTGATAGTACAAGGGGCATGAACACGTGTCATGCCTATCTATTTCTTAGTGGTTAGCACCTTTCGAGGAATTTTAATATAACTTAAATTTTATCTTTCTTATTGGCTTTTGATTTTGTATGTTTGGACATACGTAAGATAATGTCAATAATTATTGTCCACTCTGAAGGCATTCATATGTATTTAATAAAATGATATGAGCTTACTTTAATTGATTGTCCTTTGGAGTAGACTTTTGTTTCTTACTCTCCGTGAATCTTGCAACCCACGCAATTTGACTTCATTTTTAAATCCAAAACTCATAACTAAAATGTCAACTTCAACTCTAGACAAAAAAACGTAGACTTTATCATTCAAATTCACATAACGAATGGATATAAGGACCCTAACGACTCTAAAATTCTCACAGGTTATCCATGTCCTGAAAACAATCCAACGTTTTGGGTAGCAGTACGACCGTTCATCGAGAACATCGCGCTTGCGAAGCTGGGAGAGAACTGGCGACTGATGGAAGGGAATGAAGCAACTAGCTTGTCAAAGGTTGTCAGAACATCGGCGACCACCAAGACGGTGAGCAATGCTGTTGTCACCGGCTACTTGAAGCCCACGCACGTGGACATCTTCGCCGTGAAGGTGCAGGACCGACACGAGAGGTACACAGATTCCGAGGAAGCATTTTCTTCCATTGCAGCCATAACCGACATCGTCAATTCCTTGGAGACGGTCGGGAAAATCACAGTCGGCGATGGGCAAGCTGTTGAAGCTGCCGGCGGAGAAGATGGCTCAGTGAGGACAGCGCGAATCAGATTATGGAAGTTGAGCCAGCTTGGCCTATCATTTTTCTTGCGTCAAAATTCCTAATTGCTTTGCCAGGCCAATTTGAGATTTAGTGAGGAATATGGATCGAAATGATGATGGAACATCCATCCACTGGAATCAAATAAGTATATTCATTCATGCAATTATGCTTTTTATAAAGGACTTAGTAGGTTATCTATGTCAATTAACATAATTTTATGTGATGACTCTCGGATTATTTTTTGCTCTACACCAGGATTTAATCATATTAATTATTGATATATCATGAAATGTCCTAAACATCCCAAAATTTCTCTTTGATATGAGCTATTGTCTTTTGCATATTATTATTCTTTTAGGTTGTATTTAGTCGTCTAGTTATTTTTCTGTTGGATATAATAAGGTCAAATGAGTTAAAGGTCGGATAGGATGATGATGAGATTTGTAATATCTAATACACTATTTAGTAGATGCTTGGATATAATATGGATATAACACAAATTCTTCCCTTCCCCCCTCCAGCTTTATATCGTCATCAACCAACCTTGTGTTTGCCTTTTGCCGCCGCCTGTCAAGCCGCCGTTGACATTGCCTCATCTCGTCGTGCCATCACCAGTGGTCATATCTTGCTCCTTATGGTCGCCCGGTCAACGACTCATGGCGCCTGATCAGCCACCATCGCCATCCCATCTCGATCCTTGACAATACGACCCTTACGGCCTCGATCGCATTTGATGGTGTCATCGGCCTTGGGTAAAACGAGATGATCTTGGAACCTCCCGTTGCACTCCATTATCTCCTCCAGCCCCGTTCAGCCTTCACTGCGAGTCAGCATAGTTGTCGGTGAACAAGGGGAGGGAAACCCTCGTTGCACAAGATCATTCAAGTGTAGAAAAACCTAACCTAGGTAGCCTTAAAGCCATCAAATAAGAATTCTCTTTTCAGGCTTTACTTTTCCTCAATTTTACTTCGAGCAATTTTCTCATGGATAAATCGGACAAAACTCCCGAGCAAAATTACAGGCTACAACCACAAATAGCATCCAACAACACGAACTATATCCAAAATCATCTTCACTGATTCAATCAAATTAGTAACGAAGTTGTACATACAAGCGTTGGTATGAGTTCAAAACTGGCCAACCTCCAAATTTTAATTTTCCATAATGTCTACAACATCAATATTGTGAATTTAGGCAAAAGCGTCGGGTGAATTTGGGCGACGGTGTCTAGCCAGCGTTGAGGTTGGATTTGGGACAAAATTTGAGATCAATTTGAAAAAAAGATCTCAATTAGGGTTCCTAGGGTGATGTGGGCGAGTTCCATTGAATTTGAGGCGACAAGGTCACCACATGACATCGTTTTGGGGGACTTCAAGTTTTTTTTCTTTTTTTCAATATTGGCCACGACGTCAATTTTCAGAGAGGGAAATGATGTTATTTTGCTTTATGGCATCCATGTTACTATCAATCATGCTATGTAGAATGGCCATCTCATGTAGGATGACCATGCCATGCGGGATGGCCAACGCTGACTAGTTACCCACATCAGGCTTTTCCGAGAAAAAAATGGCAGGATGGACTCAATTGGAAAAAAAAAATTACAATAGGATTATGAATAAATTGGTTAAATTGAAAAGTTTAGAATTAAATTGTTATCCGCAAAATGAGTTCTTGATTTTTTGGTGATTTTCTCAACTTGAAAAGGGTTGAAGAAAATTAGAAGACGATATTAGTCAGTCAAATGAGATGGGAATAGTTGTACAATCGTCTTTTTTCGTTTGAATTTTGCTAGCCTTATTACATATTATCCACGATCGGATGAAAAGGTATTGACATTTTAATAATTTTGATTTCATCTTTTATATGATTATGATGAATTCACTGAAAAAAAATTCTGGCTAATAACTCTGTCACTAACAATTGCTATACGTTTCTAATTTCAAATTCAAACTCGCTTTGCCTCCTCAATAAAATTTGTCATTTATTCCTTAAATTTTATCTTCCTGTAGCTTTGTAGATTTGCGGTTGTTACAGTAACTTCCTTGTTCGTCCCTGGAGGATGTACATGAAATTTTACTTTCTGAGTAATCAATGTTGCAAAAACCTTCTATACTTACAAACCTAAACCCGTCCTTTACGAAGGTTCCTTGAGATCAAGGGTGGATCGAAGAATCAAACCTCTGACTTTCAGCTTACAGAATAAGTCTTTAAGTCCCTCAACCTGCCATCTAATTCATGGAGGTATTATGTTAATTTCTTCATAGAAGATGATATTAATCAGTCAAATGAGATTTGAATAGTTGTACTATTGTCCTTTTTCGTTTGAACTTTTCTATCCTTATTGCACATTATCCACGATCGGATGAAAAAGTATCGATTTTTTTGATAATTTTTAATTATCTTCATATGATTATGATGAATACACTGAAAAAAAAAAAAAGGCTAACAACCCTGTTTTTAACAATTTTCATAACTTTCTAAGTTCAAATTCAAACTCATTTTGCCTCCTCAATAAACTTTGTCATTTATTCCATAAATTTTATCTTCTTGTAACCTTGTAGATTTGCGGTTGTTACAGTAACTTCCTTGTTTGCCCCCGAAAGATGTACATGAAATTCAGCGTCAACTGCTCTTGCTAGCGTTACAAGATTCGAAAAACGAATAGCAAGAGAATTTGCAGATTAAGGACCTATTTAGTAATCGGTTCATTCTTGGCTGTTTCTTTTCTTTTTTTCTTTAGAGCAAAAAAAAAAAAAAAAAAAAAAACAAAAACTCATTTGGTAATGTCAACTAATTTTTCTACCCTCGAGAACAATTCTAGAATCAAGCCATTTTATTTCTTTTATTTCTTTTCTTATTTTTCCTTCTATAGCCAGTCGTTGGGCTTGGCAATGGCAAGCGACCTGCCAAAGTTGACATCCGGTGACCTCACCATGGCTAGGTGAGGCTCGATCTCGCCGAGGGCTGAGGAAGTCGTCGACTCTCATTTGGTTGATCGCCGACCATCACCAAGCCTGGCAATTGGCCAAAGGAGAAAGAAGAATAAAAGGAAAAAAATTTGAGGATTGCACCAACCACATTTTTGTTCTTTTTCTATTTCTGGAATAGAAATTTTGTGCAATTACCAAACGTGTTCAAGTGTTTAGAATTTTGTCTGGCGAATAGAATTAAAAAAAAAAAACTATTTCTAAGCAAAAATTGTTTATGGGAATAAAATGGTTTCCAACACACCCACGGGGAATGCAAACATGTAAAATTTGGAAAGGTGTGAAGATCTATTTGTAAGAACATTATGTTAGAGCACGTGGACAGCCATGAAAATCCACCAACTTAAATGACGTAATGAGAACTTAATTGATGCCACGGATTACTTGCTCTTAAACAAGACTAGATGTTATAGATCCGATCCACAATGATTGGCAGAGCATTCTAATGGGCAGAGATGCTATTCTACCACATATACGCTGGTCAGTTGGTAATGGAAATAAGATCAGAATCCGTGGAGATCGGTGGTTATCAATGGGAATTCTCCATTGACCTAAGACTAGAGAGGAACCATTGATGGTGGCTGATCTTATAGATTCGATCCACAATGATTGGAACCGATCGAAGCTCCACAGGTTCTTAGGAGAACAAATTATAGCAGAAGTTCTTACCATCCCTGCAAGACCTCTATATATCGAAAATAAATTAGTTTGGACAGCCACGAAGGATGGTCTATATACTGTGAAAAGCAACTACCATAATTTAACGTAGACAACAAGCAACCATAGCAGCAACAGAGCATCAACATCTCATCAAAATCCCAGATTATTGTGGCGACAAATATGCGCAATGAAAACAGCACCAAAAATCAGAACATTCCTATGGTCAGCTTGTTAAAATGCACTAGCATCCAGAGCAAATTTATTTCAACGACACATCATCATGGATCCGTTATGCAAACTGTGTAAGCAGAATACTCCTGAAACCTTAGAGCATCTATTTCTACACTGCTCATGGACTCGAGCTATCCACAAATCAACATACAGTCTTTGCCTCACACGATCCATCGTCTGAATACATGGTTAACAGTAAGAGCGACAACACCCAAACACTTACCTAGACTAGAACTCACTGCGAATGTCCTTTGGCAGATCTGGCAGAACAACTTCATTTTCCGCAACCAACAACCAGATCCAACTCTCGTAGTTGAGGCAGTTGTTGCACAGACAAGATTATACCAGATTCCTGCTTCCATCCAATCAAGAACAGGGCATGATACTCTGTTTCCTGCGCAGCTATGGAGACCTCCAGATCTAGGAACACTAAAATGCAACATTGATGGTGCCTATCAGCCGGGAAGCACAGAAGGTTCGATTGCCTGTATTTGCAGAGATTACCAAGGTCAACTTACAGATTACTTTTCGAGTAGATTTCCATCAAAGTTGGTTCTTGAGGTAGAGATCCAAGCGCTTACCTTCACCCTTCAACATTTGCTACAGCAAGGACTCCATGGTGCTAAACTTGTGATTGAATCCGACTGCCTCACCCTCGTTGAAGCTGTGCGAGATGGGAGATCGCCGCCGTGGGAGCTTCGTCCTTTGCTCGCGTGAGGCCGTCGGTTTGCTTTCCCATTTCCCTAACCTAACGATGCATCACTGTAGGCGCGAGGTGAATTTGGTAGCCAACTGGGCCGCGAAGGCCCAGCACATAGAATTTTCGGCCCACAACTGGATCCTTAACCCTCCCGTTGTAATGCTTGACCTAGTTTATGAGGATGCTTTGGCTTCAGGTTGTAAGTTTCCATTAATATGAATACATGCGTTTATTTCGACCAAAAAAAAAAAAAAAAACAAGACTAGATGTCTAACAGGACAAGACAAATTTTAAAGAGGCCAATGAAATCAGAAGCATGAGTTAATGTAGTTAAGTAATTATAGAAGGGCGAATCTTTTTGCCCATTTTGATAATCTATGAGTGAATAACCTACTTATAAAACAAAACTAGACCAAGATATGTGTCCATTTAATTGCTTATACAATTCTTTATGCGACAAAGCAAAAGCTTGTTTTGATACTATATAATACTAACAAAATAATGCCCATCCTATAATTTTCTAATTAATAAATTAAAAGATGTAAAAATGATGCCCATTATAGGAATTATCTAATTAGGAAATTTAAGGATATCTCTCCTATATTTGAAAATGTGGAAATGTGATTATTGTCCTAATGGAGTGACCCATTGTTACTCCTTTTGTCAATTCTAATTAGGCAAGTCATATTGGACGGATAAGTTTGACCGATGCGCCTATAAGTGGTGACCGCGTGTGACTCTTAAAACCTCCTCTCTCAGGACTTCACAATCTCCTCTTATAGTGCAATTTCTAGGCTTCTGGTACTTCTGTCCTCTCCCTTGTCTCTTCATCTTCACGATCAAAATTGATCCCGTGGAACTCTTTATCTTTTCGACCTTCTGGATTTTCAATTTCATTTTTGCCTCTACTTTGGCAGGTGCAAGATTCGTAGCTGAAGATATTGCGCAAGAATGTCAGGGACAAGGACAGAGCATCCTCATGGGACTGTCACTGAGATTTTCAGCTTTCAATATAGTAGATTGATCGTGATGACGATGGGTCGTGGCGCTGAACAGTTAGTCCCAGCTTGGCGAGTAGGGAACTTTGTGGTCAACCTCTATGTTCAAGCTATAACTCACATCATGATGACCACATGCTGCGTCGGTGACTTTCAATGGCCAGTGTCAAGAGACTCTCTCGTGATTCGAATCGGAGAGAGAAGCTTTGCATTTGTGATGCTAGGGCTTATGTATGGTCTCCAGCTTCATGAAGATTGTGATGAAGATACAGTGGACACTCTTGAGAGGGTTTTCATGAAGTTCAGTGACTACATTAATCTCCTCGACAATGGAGCAAAAGGTGAAAATTCTCCCTTGCCCTACCTTCCATCTTTTGCATTCTAGGACTTAATTTGGTTTTCTGAGCACAAATGTTAAATGCCCGTTTTTCATTGAAATTGTTTCTCTTGATAACAAGAAAATTTACTGTAGAATAAAACTCCAGTACCATAGAGATTCCATTGGTTTCATGGATTGTGTTAATTTACACGTGGGGGAATTCATGGGAAACAATCAATATATTGAAGTTGGCACATAACTTATTGGTATAAGGTAGATCCACCTAGATATGTTAATAGGCATGGACTTGGGCTCACTTTTGGCGATCCCTTTAAATGAAGGTATCAAGCTTCTATTGTATGCCTTAATAAATGGTGTCATTGTTGATAGTTGATTGGTGGCCAGTCACAATGCATATTGGCATTGTTTGGTTTAGAGAAAGAGATCAGGAGTGAAGGTGGATGATGCAGATTCATGTTAAGATATCTTGATGTAGAATGATACTTTTTTTTGGGGGGGTGTCTTGACATTGGAGAATATTGAGATACACATTAGAAAGAGTCTCATATTATAAAATTGATGTGGTATAAAGTAGTTAATATATCCAAATTGGCCAATAATTTGTTAGTATAAACTTTTAAGTAAAGATGGGTCCAATTGGATATGTTGACCAGTTTAGAGTTGGCTCCCTCATGGTGATCTCCCCATATAAAGATCCCGATCTCTGCTCTCCTAATAGATTGGAAGCATAAGGCCAATATCTGGGTAAATAATCTAAACATAAGATTGATCGATGCAAATAGTATGGGAAAATTGAACACCTGCCGTGCCTATTTCATTCCTTTATAATTAAGTTGGTTCACAAATTTATATATTTCGATGTAGGCACATTTTTTTAATAAAAGAATTATTGTCCATCCGTAAAGGATTCATATATATTCATAAATAGGACACACCAAATGAATCGTGAGAAAAAAAAAATGCACGAAGTCATTGACTACTCTAACAACATTTTGCTTATTGTAGCCTTATAAACCTATCCCTTCTAGGTGTCAAAAAGATGTTTCTTGCTCCAGAATTATTAGGTTCTGTGAGAAGTTAGCTCTGTTGAATAAACAATAATTAATCGTCAGTCTTATAGGATTTTCATTTCTTATGTGTTTATTTAATTTTAATCTCGAATCTCATGCATTTTGACTTCTTTTCATACTCGAAACTTTTGAAAACCCCCACAACTCTCATATATGTTGATATACTAATTCACATATTATATGAAATTTTAAGTTCACATTTAATTCAAAACCTGAAGGGAAAGCAAAAAAGTGCTTTTCGCTTGATATTTTTTGACATGTGCGTTTTTTTTTTTTTTTAAGTCTGCTTTATTTTACATCCACTTTACAAGTGGATATAAGGACTCTAATGACTGTAAACTTGTAACAGGCTATCCATGCTCTGAATACGAATTAGCTTATTGGGCAACAGTACGACCGGTCGTTGAGGGAATCGCACGGGTGAAGCTGGGCAAGAACTGGCGACTGATGGAAGGGAATGAAGCAGCAAGCTTATCAAAGGTTATGAGAACATCGGCGACCACCAAGACTGTAAGCGATGCTATGGTCGCGGGGTTCTTGAAGCCCATGCACATAGACAGCTTCGTCGTGAGGATGCCGGACCGACGCAAGAGGTACACAGATTCTGAGAAAGTGTTTTCTTCCGTTTCAGCCATAACCGACGTCGTTAATTCCTTGGAGGGGGTCTGGAAATTTACACCCGGCGATGGACAAGCTCTTGAGGATGCCGACAGAGAAGATGGTTCGGTGAAGACATCGCGGATCAAATTATGGAAGTTGAACGAGCTTGGCCTTGCCTTTTTCTTGCGTAAAAAATCAAAATTTCTTAGCTAGGCCAATTTGAGATTTGGTGATGAATTTGGAAGGAAATAATGATGAAACATGCATGTATTGGAGTGACATATGCGTTTTCATTAATGCAGTTTTTTTTTTTTAGCAGGGAATTGGTAGGTTCTTTCATGGCGGTTAACATAATTTATGAGGTATTAATCAGATTAATTAACGATCTAACACGAAAGGCCTCAAACGTCCCAAAATTTATCATTAAAAATGAGATATTGTCACTTGGATATTATTACTCTTTTAGGCTGCTTTTGGCGGTTTGGTTTGTTGGATAGAATAAAGTTGAAAAAAATAAATATCGAATATGATACTGATGAGATTTGTAATGTCTTATAAGTGTTTAGTAAATGTCCTAGTAACACAAATTCTCCCCTCTATCCCTCCACCATTGCATTGTCATCAACCCAACGTTTTCATTGGGTTCATCACGGCTTGTCAAGCTGCCGGTGACATTGCCTCATCTCGCTGTGCCATCACCAGTTATAGTATCGTGCTCCCTACATTGGCTCAATCAACGACCCATGCCCTTATCTCTGTCCTGTCTCAGTCTTCGACATTGCGACAGGAAACCTGGATTTCACTTTTTCACTGTCCCTAAAATAGTAGTTCTCCAGCATAATGAAGAGGTTGGCCGCAAAGGTGTTCTAAACGTCCTTACCTCTGAAGCTCACGAACACGTCATATTTCTAGCTGTTTGGGAAAATATGGCTTCGAATAGGGTAGAACAATGAAGACGGATCTTTTGAGTACTCGAGTCGGACTTTGAGGCGTGATATCACTTTCTTTAAGCATTTATTTGCCCCACAAAGTTGCTAATGGTCACCGGCAAAATATCCTCCAGGATACAACAAAGTCTCAATTTGAGAATACTAGATAGCAATTCTAGTATTTCTTCAGGATCTCTCTAGGAAACAATTGAAAGAATGGCTGTCGTTTTTCCAGAAAGAAGACTCGAAAAGATGAAAAATGATCACACACTTTCTTTCTCAATCTGACAAGTATATATAAACTAGTCTTAAAAAAACGAAAACAACTCTTCGTGAAAAGTTGCGAAATGAACAAACATATTCTTTCGAAATTTGCTCAAATGAACAAAGGTGTCTATTCGTAAGAAGTTAAAAACCGAACCAATGCAACCCTTCGGGAAAGGTTGCAAACCGAACGGGTATCATTTGCAAATGAAAAGACACAAATAAATTCGGAATAATAATTAATAATTATTTATTTATTTATTTAATAAATAAAATTTGCAACCCTTCGGGGAAAGGTTGCAAACCGAACGGGTATTATTTGCAAATGAAAAGACACAAATAAATTCGGAATAATAATTAATAATTATTTATTTATTTATTTAATAAATAAAATTTCGAATTTTCATTTTATATTTCATTTCCGAAAATTCTCAAAACAAAAATAAAATAAATAACATAGGGATTAGTGCTAATTAAACCGCGGGCGCGCAAGCATGCTAAGTGCGCCAAATAATTGCACACCCGCACAGCGGTATGGTGGGGTCAGCCCCCACCCAATCATTCCTTTAAACCTACAAAGCGAAATCCCACACTTTTAAACTGGTTTTACTTCTTCCCACTTTTCCCATGTGGGACAAGGTAAAAAGCACTCAATTTTGTTTTAACAAACAAAACTCCAACACTAGCAATGTATCAAAGTAGAAGACCTAATGCGTCGCTTGATTTTCTTCAAGTTTTATGAGGACAATGCATGATTAAGTGAAAGACTGCAAAAGAGGTGGAAACTTTTGGTCGCAGGTGAAGTAACTATGCAACAGAGAGGACGTGCAAGTTGTCAATGAGAAGGCACAATGAATAAAAGCTGCGCCATCACACCAGATTCGCACAAAGGTGGGGATGTTGATCGGGAAGCTCCGATTGGGGAACATGATCAGCTGGCCAGCGATGATGGTCAGTTGGCCAACGATGACGAGAGCTGGAAGCTTCTCCCTTGACTCCATGTTCACTTCCTAAGCTCATAGCTGAACTGTCAACTCTCCTCCCTGGGCAATGCCTGTCGCAACTTAACCTTTGGAAAAACCCGCTGGTACGCTTCTAAGAGCATGTCAACCTTGTTTTCAAGGTGGAAAACTGGTTGCAGGGACATATTCTGCATCTGATGTAAAAATAAGCTCTTGCGGCACATGGGGTTTGTGAGTGAAGGGGAGAAAATATTCAGCGACGGAAGAGGGTATGAAGTGGCGCATGCTTGTAGCCAAAATGACCATACATTCAAGGAGGGCTAGGGAATTGTTGAGGGTAAGAATTGGGCATGTGACATGGAGGCATGAAGGGGTACGGGGCAGGAGTCTGGGCCGCATAAGGAGGCTTCAAAATGTAGACGAGGAGCAAGGGAGTCATTGTGGATAGAGTCCGGCTAGTCTAATGGTAGGGCTTTTGTTCCGGTAGGAACGGTCTAACATCAGCCACACTTTTTTTTTTATAAGGAAATAGGGAGACTGGTTTTAGTGATTTTTTCTTTTCTTTTTTGACTTTTTATGGCTTCCTATATTCTTGGCTTAATTTAGGATTAGGTTAGAGGAATTGAAAAGGAAAATTATTAGCTGACAACTAATAAGTGGAACATTTTGAATATGAAGAATGGAAAAGAAATTTAAATACCGTAATACAAATAATGAAAGGTAAAAAATATTATCACTAATCTAAAATAAATCATTAACATCAACTAATTAAATTTTAAAGATGAATAATATTTGTCATGTTAGCTTTATAATTAATAATGAAATCATTGTGCAATAAAATGGTTGCTCCTTCTTTTCACTCAAATCAAATTGCAATAGAAGGACTCTCCGATAACCTAAAAAAAACACCAATATCAATTATGCATAGAAATAGATTAATTAAAGAAAAGATTAAGATCAGAATAATAATTAGTAGATGAAAAAATTATCCAATCAATGCAAATCTCGTTGATGAAGATATGCAACACAAACTCCATCCATCTGAATGAGCTTAGGGGAAAAAAAAAATTAAGCATTACATGTCTAAAGTATATAATGACAGACACCAATTAAAATTCGACGTCAATCAATGGAGTGGAGATGATGGTAATGTATTCATCGATTACAAAATACTAAATAATTGAAAGTTCAAAATATATTAGATAAGTCACATTCTTGTTTATTTTATTTGAGTAATAATTGTTTGGGGACGATAGTCCCCAAATATTTTCTTTGGTGGAGAATGATGTTCATTCCTTCAAAAGTTTCAATTTAAATTTTTTAGTCTACTTAAACTTTTCTTTGATTGGAAAAAAAAATCCTTACTGGTATTTTTTTATTTGTGATTTGGTACTATCAGCTAATCATTTTCCTTTTTAAATTCTCTAACCTAATGATAAAGTAAGCCAAGAAAATAGGAAGTCATGGAAAGTCAAAAAGAAAGAAGGAAAACCAGTAGAGCCAGTCTCCTTATTTACCTCAATAAAAAAGTGTAGTTGACGTTGTACCGTGCATTTTGCAAAATGACGGTACTGTCGACTAATCAGTTTCCTTGTGGATATTTTGAGGAGCAACGTTGGCTAGAGATATTTTCCTTTTCTCAGAATTTCGCAGGAAGAACAAGATAGCTGTTTGCTCTTTCCCATGGATGGCGCTAACGTGGAAGCTCTAAAACTGAAGAATCAATCTGCACCAAAACAAAAGGGTCGAGGCGTCGGGGTCTCATTCTCGGATCGGCCCTTTGATGCTTAAGCTAGTACCTGAAACGAGGGAAATTTAGAGGGAAAGGAGAGGAATCATAGCTTAGAGATAAAGGGAGAGGTGTTTTTCGATAGAGGAATCAAAAATAGTATACCCAAGTGATCAAACTACTCTTTATGTGTTACTGTTGGTGGATTGTCGAATTATGCTGGACATGACATTCATGATATTTTGGGTTCTACGCATATGCATCATTTATACGGTTGTGGCACTATTGTATGCTCGGTAAAATGACGTTAAAATTGTCTCTTATCAAAGTCAGACAGTGGGATGGTAAAATCTTAACATCAGGTGGAATTATCTAGACCCATTAGTAATTCCCATCAGTACTTGTTGCTGTCAACGTAACACATGTCATGGGAAAATTGATTAGTCACAATCAGCTACATCAAGTTCCTAAAACACTTGATGATATTTTCCACATAAATACGTCGTTACGAGAAGGGAATGTGTGTTGTTGCATGTGCATTTACAATCATACCTATGAATTTGCATTTACCCTTTTGAATAATCAATGTTGCAAAAACCTTTGATGCTTCCCCCAGCGGTGGTACACCTCAGCCCGTCCTTCCCTGAGATCAAGAATAGATCGGAGAATCAAACGTCTGACTTTCAGCTTACAGATAAGTCTTTAAGTCACTCAACCAAAGGTATTATGTTAATTTCTTCATAGAAGATGATATTAGTCAGTCAAATGAGATGTGAATTGTTGTACTATTGTCCTTTTTCATTTGAACTTTGCTATTCTTATTACATACTATCCACGACTGGATGAAAAAGTATTGACATTTTGATAATTTTTATTTATCTTTCATATGATTATGATGAATTCACTGAAAAAAATATTTTGGCTAATAATCCTGTTAATAATAATTGTTATCATTTTCTAAGTTCAAATTTAAACTCATTTTGCATCCTCAATAAACTTTGTCATTTACTCCATAAATTTCATCTTCTTGTAGGTTTGCGGTTGTTGTGGTCAAACCCCTGAAAGATGTACATGAAATTCAGCATCAATTGCTCTTGCTAGCGTTTCAAGACTCGAAAAACGAATAGGAAGGGAACGTGCAGGCTAAAGGGGAACACAAACATGTAAAATTTAGAAAGATGTGCAGATCAATTCGTAAAAACATTATGTTTAGAGCATGTGGAAAACTGCCAAACACTATGAACTTAAGTGACTTGACAAAAACTTAATTGACACTATGAATTACTTACTCTTAAATAAGACAAGATGTCCAACTAACTTGGCAATGAGGCAAATTTGAAAGAGGCCGACAAAATCAGACCCGTGAGTTGATGTAGTTAAGTAGTTATAGAAGTGCAAATCCGCTCGCCCATTTTGATTGAATCTATGAACAGATAACCTATTTATAAAATAGAAAGGACCAGAACAAGATATGTCTATTTGATTGCTTATACAATTTCTCATAGGACCAAGCAAAATTTTGTTTGTTACTTTGTAAAACTTACAAATGATGCCCATCCAATGAATTTCCAAATAAGGGAAATTTGAGAGACCTGAAAAAAATGTTCACTTAGCAATGCTTTTCCAAAACGACTTCGTTTTGCCCCCAAATTTGATTTTTAATATAAAATTAATTAAATTATGTTAAAAAATAAATTAAAAAAGAGAACAATTTTTTTTTTTTATATTTTAGTTTTTCCAACATCAAAGTGGCATTATTTTTTATATTTTAGTTTTTTAATTTAACTTAATTAATATTTATATTAAAAAACAAATTTGGACCAAAACAACGTCATTTTGGGCTATTTAGCCAAGTCAACACCACGTGGATAGATTTTTTAAAATAAATGCCACATCATTTAAATTCTCCCTGAAAGAAGCCACATTAGTAGTTTGGTTGGAAATTCTTGCCACTGCCGCAAGTGTTCATTTTTTCCTAGATTTTGACATTTAAATATACATTTCGGAAATTTTGACACTTAAATATCCAACGTGCCAAGTTTTGACTTTGGCGGTGTCCAACACTCATCGCGCAGTCAACAACTCGTGGTGCCCACTTCTTTGTCCCATCTCAATCCTTGACGTCGCAACCCTCAAGGGCTTGATCATTTTAGATGGCGTCATTGGCCTTGGGTGACATTTGATGATCTCCAAACTTCTTGATGCACTCCAAGATCTCCATCATCCCGTTCAAGCATCACTGCGAGTCAACGTAGTTGTCAATGAACACGGCGAGGGAAATCCTACTGGAGCAACTTAGGCTGCAAGAAACCTGGTTTCTCCTTTGTCATTGTCCCTAAAATAGTAGATCCCCAGCACCTGGGAGTGGTCGACCGCAAAGATCTTCTAAACATTATTGCCTTTGAAGCTCACAAACACATCATACTTATTTCGATGAATCACAGTAGAAGACCAAATGCGTTGCTTGGTTTGTTCGAGTTCCGTGAGGACAATGTATGATTGAGTGAAGGACTGTGAAAGAGGTGGAAACTTTACCTTGCATTTGAAGTGTATGTGCAACAGAGAGGACGTGCAAGTTGGCAATGAGAAGGGGCAATAAATGAAA
This sequence comes from Eucalyptus marginata, assembly GCA_014182565.1. Lineage (NCBI taxonomy): Eukaryota > Viridiplantae > Streptophyta > Magnoliopsida > Myrtales > Myrtaceae > Eucalyptus > Eucalyptus marginata. The sequence goes on from CM024593.1 coordinate 4,938,544, forward strand.
GCTGCGCCATCAAATTAGATTTGCACGAAGGTGGAGATGTCGATCAGGAATCTCCGACTGGGGAACGTGATCAGCTAGCCGGCAATGATGGTTAGTTGGTGAGCTGGAAGCTTCTCGCCGGACTCTGCATTTGCTTCCTAAGCTCATAGTTGAACTGTGAACTCTCCTCCCCAGACAGCGCCCGTCACAACTTAACCTTGAGAAACTTGCTGGTACGCATCTAAGAGCACATCAACCTTGTTTTCCTAGGTGTAAAACTGGTTGCAGGGACATATCCTGCATCTGATGCCTAAATAGGTTTCTGCGGCACATAGGGTTCGTGAGTGGAGGTATGAGGCGGCGTGAAGGGGCATGGGGGAGGAGTCTGCGCTGCATAAGTAGGCTAAAAATGTAGATGAGGAGCAAGGGAGTCATTGTGGATATGCTGGAGGAGCAACATTGGTTGGATGTATTTTCCTTTTCTTGGTATTTTGTGGGAAGAACAAGATAGCTATTTGCTCTTTCCCTCAGATGGCGCCAGCATTGAAGCTTGAAAACTAAAGAGTCAATCTGCACCAAAAGAAAAGGCGAGCCGTGGGGGTCTCGCTCTCCGATTGGTCCGTCGATGCTTAAGCTGGCATTTGAAATAAGGAAAATTTAGAGGGAAAGGAGAGGGTTCAGTACTTAGAGATAAAGGGAGAGGTGTTTTTGTATAGAGGAATTAAGATAGTATATCCTAGCATTCAGATCACTCTTTATGTGCTACCATTGGTGGATTGTCGAATTATGTTAGGCATGTGAGGGTTTATGAATGACAAGTAGTTAAATGGTGCGACAAATGACATTCATGTTGTTTTAAGGGCCAATGCATGTCCATCCTTTAGATAGTGATAGCATTGTCGTACACTCCAATAAAACGTTGCCAAAATTCTCACTTGTCAAAGTCAGACAATGAGGCAATGAAATCTCACCATCGCGTGGAATTAACCAGATCCATTAGTAATTGACATTGGTACTTGTCACTGTCATCATGACACATATCATGAGTCGATCGATTAGTCGAAATTAGCTTCATCAAATTCCTAAAACAATACATGATATATTTCACATAAATAGATCGTTACAAGAAGGGAACGGTCTGTTGAAACATGTGTATTTACAATCCATATTTTTGAATTTGCATTCAATTTAATGAGTAATCAATGTTGCAAGAACCTTCTACACTTACAAACCTAAACCCATCCTTGACGAAGCTTCCTTCAAATCAAGGATGGATCGAAGAATCAAACCTCTTACTTTCAGCTTACAAAATAAGTCTTTAAGTTACTCAGCCAACCATCTAATTCATGGAGGTATGATGTTAATTTCTTTATAGAAGATGATATTAGCCAGTCAAATGAGATGTGAATAGTTGTACTATTCGCAAGAACATTGGCTACGTTTGGTCGTCTGGATTTCTAATCGGGATAGGACTGAATAGGATAGAATATGAAATCCTGGGATTTTTTTATATCATGTTCATTATTTAGTGTATCGCAATATTAAAATTGAATATATTAACATCATATCATATAACGCAAAGATGTAAAATTTGGAACTTGCAGATTAAAGGGGAACGCAAAGTTGTAAAATTTGGAAGGGTGTGAAAGTCCATTCGCAAGAACATTGGCTACGTTTGGTCGTCTGGATTTCTAATCGGGATAGGACTGAATAGGATAGGGTATGAAATCCTGGGATATTTTTATATCATGTTCATTGTTTAGTGTATCGCAATATTAAAATTGAATATATTAACATCATATCATATAACGCAAAGATGTAAAATTTGGAACTTGCAGATTAAAGGGGAACGCAAAGATGTAAAATTTGGAAGGGTGTGAAAGTCCATTCGCAAGAACATTGGCTACGTTTGGTCGTCTGGATTTCTAATCGGGATAGGACTGAATAGGATAGGATATGAAATCCTGGGATTTTTTTATATCATGTTCATTGTTTAGTATATCGCAATATTAAAATTGAATATATTAACATCATATCATATAACAGCATATCATTGTAAATAGAGATGGTGAAAATCTCGTAACACTATTCATTAATTTATTTTTATTTTATTTTTCTCTTTTCTATATTATTTTCTATATTATTTCTTTAATCCCCTTTCATCATTTTTTAATAAAATTTTATCAAATAGTAAATTGTACTAACATACCTAAAATACAAAAATACCTAAAATATATAATTAGTATAAATATATAATTTATAGATTGAATGTTTATTATAAGATAGAATTAAAGTTGAATATATAAATTAAAATAAGATTAATTAAAAATAATTTTTTATTTTTTTTTTTATTTTTAATTTCTTAAATTAGAATTCAAATATTATTTATATTGAAATATAATTTCAATTTTTGTTAAATTAATAATTTTTTATTCGAGAAAAATAATTTTCCTATTATGGACATTAGAAATCCTATCTATCTTTATCTCACTTCCTCATGGGATAATTTTATCCGGTCTATATCCCCCTTATATCTGACTTTATCATGTTTTGAGCAAGTACCAAACGTAGAATATAATTGATAAATCATATCCTATCCCGAATTATATCTCGACTGTCAAATGCAACCATTATGTTTAGAGTGCGTGGAAAGGGGCAGAAAGCCACTAACTTAAGCCACGTGGCAAAAATTAATTGACGTTACGGATTACTTACTCTTGAATAAGATTGGATGTTGTGATAAGGCAAATTTGATAGAGGCTGACAAAATTAGAACCGTGAGTCAATGTAGTTAAGTAGTTATATAACAGCAAATCCGTTTGCACATTTTGATCGAATCTATGAACGGATAACCTACTTATAAACCGAAAAAAGACAAGATCAAGATATGTCTATATAATTGCTTATACAATTTCCCATAGGACCAAATAAAATTTGGCTAGCTACTTTATAACACTTAACATATGATGCCCAACCAATGAACTTGTAATTAGGGAAAATTTTAGAGACCTTAAAAAAACGATGCCCATGTTAGGAGTTTTCCTAATTAGGACATTTGAGGAGATATTTTTCCTTATTGGAAAAATGTGAAAATGTTGATGGGTCCTATTGGACCGACCAGTTGTTACTTCTTCTGTCAATTCTAATTGGGTAAGTCAAATTGGATGGATATCGAGACTTCACGATCTCCTCCTCTTCTCTGCACCGAAATCAAATCTCTAAACCCCAGTCCATCTACTAGTTTTCTGAACTTCCATTCTCTCCCTAGTCTCTGAATCTTCGTGATCCAACGTCGATCCTATCGAATTTTTCAAGAATGACAGGGACAAGGAGAGAGCACCCTCATGGGACTGTCACTGACATTTTCAACTTCGATTGTGCTTCCCTGGTTGTGATGGAGATCGCCCAGGGCGATGAACAGTCATTCACAGTTCTGCGAGCCGGGGCCTTCGTGGTCAACCTCTATGTGCAGGCCATGACTCACGTCATGATGACGACGTGCGCCGTGCGTGACGCGCAGTGGCCACTTTCGAGAGACTCCATGGCAATTCGAGTTGGAGAGAGGAGCTTTGCATTTGTGATGCTAGGGCTGATGTATGGCCTCCAGCTTCCTCCGCTTTGTGATGAAGACACGGTGGATGCTCTTGAGAGGGTTTTCATGAAGTTCAGTGACTATACCGCCCTCGACAATGGAGAAAATGGTAGAAATTCTTCCATGCCTAGCTTCCGTCTTTCGCATTTTCAGACTCGATTTTAATTTTCTTGAGCACATATGGTAGATGCACATTTTTCGTTGAAATGGATTTTCTCAATAATGGTCAAATTTATGGTTTAAGAAATTCGGATGTCGTTAAATAGATATTCCGCTAGACATGAGATTGGTCGATACTGATAGCGTTAGGGAATTTGAGCACGTGTCGTGTGTATCCATTCCTTGATGGTTGAGTTGGTTCATGTTTTTTTTTTTTTTTTAGTTGGTGAAAATTACAGTCGCAAAAGGAGAAGGAAGAACTTGGAGCATTGAAATCGTTGGAAACCTCGTGACCAATCGTAATAGAAATTGATTTTCATTTTCTTAATTGTCTTTGCGTTTTCAATGTGTGACTTTTTTGACATACCTCAAAGTGGTCATTACATAATCATAATGTTGAAATATCCCAATCGCTTGATTACGATGTTATATATTCTTAATTTATGCAATTTTGGATTGGAATTTCGTATAATAAATATGATCGAGTTGGATACAAGAACTCTAATGACTAATATTTACAGGTTATCCATGTCTTGACAACGAACCAACTTTCTGGGCAACAGTACGACCGGTTGTTGAGAACATCGCACGGGGGAAGCTCGGAAATAACTGGCGACTGATGGAAGGGAATGAGGCGACGAGCTTGTCAAAGGTTGTCAGAACATCGGCAACGACCAAGATAGTGAGCAACGCTATTCTCACCGGCTTCCTAAAGCCAGTGCATGTAGAGACCTTCATCGTGAAGATGAAGGACCAGGGAAGGAGGGACGTAGATTCTGAGGATGTGTTCTCTTCCATTTCAGCCGTAACCGATATCGTTAATTGCTTAGGGAAGGTTTGGGAAATTACAATCGGCAATCCACAAGTTCCTGAGGATGCTCGCAGAGAGGAAGGTCCAGAGACGATGTCGCAGATTAAACTTTGGAAGTTGAGTCAGCTTGGCGTGGCACTTTTCTTGTGTCATAACTCAAAATTGCTTGGCTAGGCCGATCTGAGATTTAGTGATGAATAAGGAAGGAAATGACGACGGAACATCAAAGCATAGTGGTCGTACTAGTATTTTCATTCATGCAATGATGTCTTATCGGACTTTTTTTTTTTCGTGCCAGTTAATAAATTTTATGCAATGAGATTTCGATTTGAAGATTTTTTTTTTTCAGCAAATAATTCCGACTATCCTCTAATTGCTTTTTTCCATATACCAGGATTTAGTCGTAGTAATTGATCACATGTAAGAATCTTAGCTTATGATAGTAGAGAAAAAATACTATATGGTAACAGTGGGAAATTCTTTACCGCTAACTAAATCGCGGTATTATGAAGAACAGGTTGTTCTAGCTCGATACTATCAAGAATTCCTAACTATTGCATGGGTTTCGCAACACTCCCAATCTCAATTGAATCGTCGGACAAGAATCGCCTGTTTTCATATGTCACCATGGAGAGAGCTTTCTTCACCCTAACCTTTGTGGTGGTTTTCTCTATGCCCTATCTCCCCATCTTCAACCTTTTCTCCACTATCTACCTCTACTGATGTATCCCAAGACTCTCTCTCTCCTAGACCACCTCCTTTCAACATCTTTTCTTACCCCTATTTTGTTATCCTAGGACGATAATGACCGGGAAAAGGTTGCTGCTCTTTATAAAGGAAGGAGCAACCTCTGGCCTCAAACGCAAGCTAGACAAGTTGATGATACTATATCCGATCAATCTATCAGAAATTGTGAACTTACCCAACAGCTCTTGTTGGGCAACCTTTAGCCAGCCCCGCTCTCGACTTTCATGCCTTCCAGTCTCCTATGAAAAGGTGTGGAAGTTGGAAAACTTAATAATCTCCCGACTTGATAGAGTTCTTTCTTGCATTACAGTTCTCTAATGAGAGAGAGAAGAAACGAATCTAGGATGCAGCACCATAGGCCTTTGCAAATCATCTTCTTCTTTTGAAAAGGTGGGAACAAGGCACGCCATCCAAAGGTATTCGTTTGATTGCTGCTGCTTTTGGATTCAACTCCTTGTTTTATCTATGGACTGGTTCTCTTAAGTTTGCGTTTGGTCATCTGGATATAAGTCAGATTATAATATGTTTTATCCTATCTTGTGCTTTGGTAGCTATGAAGGACAAGATAAAGATGGATATAGCCTGAATAAAAAAAATCCTAGGGGAGGTGAGATAGACCTGGATATAATTTCTCGTTTCTAACTATTTTTCAAAAAACCCCATGCTCTCCTTTTTGGTCTCCTTCGTTCACGCGCTGTGACTCCTCTCACATTGAAGTTTCACGAAAACAGTTCACGAAAGCAGTGGGAGTTTGTTTTCTTCTCTGGCAGAACTTCTTACATCATGTCTACCGAGCCTGAAATTCTCGAAGCACCTGTTACTCTTGCTCCTTCTACATCATCCTCAACCCCTCTAGAGTTTCGTGTTTCTAATGCTTCTAAGATAGATTATCTTTATGAAGTCTCTTAGTGATGAAACCAAGATCTCGAAACCCAGCTCCCTCTCATGAACCCGTACTCGCTTTTGCTAAACCCAACTCATCATTTTCACCCATCCGCTCCATCCGCCACTTATTCATCAAACTCCAAAGCAAGTAAAAGAGTATGTCCAAAGTCCTCTAAGTTCGACCAGCATCCCATTCCTCTGCGAAAAGGAGTACTTCGTTACTCTTCGATCCCTCCCGTAATTCCCAGACAATGGGTCCAACAAGGATACACTCATGTTCATTATGGCGCTGTTCGTCTTGCTCTCACTTTTCATGGCCGTAAAGGTCTACCTGTTGTAGCCAGAATTGCGTTGTTAGATACCAGATTTTTACAATACCAGCATGCCTGTATTGGTACTGTTCAGACTACTCTCAATGCCGGAACAGTTTTTGTCACTCTGTATCCCAACTTTAACATTGCTTTGTCGATCCCTGCCTACTATCTTTCTTAAAGGTTCAAGTTCAGCTCACCGGAGCTCCTCAAACCGCCGACTCGTAGCCGCAACTCGCACTACCGATGGTTTACCGAGTACTGAGAACCATGCTCTTGATCTAAACTTCAACAATGGTAATGAAGATGCTTTGTTTATCTCCATGCAGAATGATCGGGCATCCCGTATTCATGTCCCTCGACAAATACCGAAGGACACGTTGGCCAAGCTCCTCCCAGAGACTTGGATCACCAACTACGAAAAGCTCCACCAACATAACAAGCCAGTCCAGTCTACGGACTCTGAGTTCATCCGGAAAAAAGATGGAACTGTTTCCATCAAATTTGGCAAGGAAAAGGAAGAAAGTCCCTCTATCTTCCAAACACTCTTCATGATCGAACCATGTGTTCCGTAATCCATTTCGAACCGCACCCAAAAACGCTTGTTCGACACTTTAATGGTGATGGACATCCTGTCCATTACTATAAAGACAAAGATGGTCACTGTTTCTGGGATCCTTTTTGCCAATGTTCCTATTGTATGAATTCCCCTGATGAGGTAAATCCATATGATAGGCCTCCATCTCGACGCAAAAGGCCAAAGGATAAGGTATACCAAAGGTATTTAAACGGAGACCCCTCCGTTGATACCCTTGGTGAGTGTGATAAATACCGGTTCATGGTTTCTTATGCACCACCTCCGCCACCGAGAGGTTCGTACTACACCCCAAGTTTCACCGATCCGCCAAAATCACCTCCACCATCACCACCTCGAGAAAAAACAAGCTCTTTCTCCGTTCTATAAGCCAATTTTAAAATGGGCCAAAAACACTCTTACCCATTTGAAGCTCAAAACAGAAACACCACCTATTTCCTCTATTGCCATGTTTCAAGACTCGATTTTCCCCCCCGGTCGAGAAGGTTCTAAACTCTCATTTCCCAACCCGGAGGAATTCATTGACCCACAAGGCGAGATACCGCCATGTTCCTAAAATACCTACCCCCACCGATGTGGATGAACATGAAAGACAGAAAAGACCTCTCGCCGTCTGAAGCCGTATTAAACCGGCAATCGAGACTCGCTAGCACAAAACAATGCTTTCAAAGCAATTGATTCCAAGATAGGAATTGTGCAACAAGACCTCAGGAAATATGATGAGACTACCAAGAAGATGATTTTTGAATTCCAGAAGAGGCTAAATGCCTTGGAATCAGGGCAACGACTAGGCTATCATTACCTAGAAAGCCCAGAACCGGAGATAGAAAAGCTCAAAAGACAAATTCAACTCCTTGAAGAAGGAAGATTCAGACCCTTTGATCCATTTGCAACTCCAGTAAGAACCGGATACTCACCGCGCCACCCTAGACATCTATATTTTGCAATCCCACCAGACCTCTCCAGAAAGGAAACGGATATACGAGATCGGATCAAAGAGTTGAATCAGATCCAGAAGAAAAGAGGAAAAGAGAAAATCCCTGCAGAATCATGTTCGGTGGTTATAAGAGAAAAACCAGATCAGATGATGCTAGCAAATCCATTAGAATCCTTTCTAAAGGATTTGAGTATCCAACGACCGATCCCGTCCACAAGACCGATCCACCTCCCCCAAATGAGCAAACTCTCTTAGAACAAACCGATTCTCCCACTTCGATACCGAATCGATTTAGTATCATCCTCTTCATCCTTCTCAATTCGAACTTGATCCCCTTCCTATTATACCGTAACCTCTTCCATATTCATGGTGATCCTCCAGATCGGGAAATGGAATCAAACTACTCCGATCCGAGATTGTTCGGGACAATCCAAGAAATCATGTGTCCATGGCATCAAAGCGGTTTTCTCCATCGATGATATTCCCTATCAAAAATGGCCGAGAAAGACTTGAGGAATTCCATACCTGGTTAAATACCCAGTCCATCACCAACTATGACATGAATGATGTCCTTTACAACTTCGTTACTGTGTTCACGGGAAGCCTTAAGCTTTGGTGGAAATCAGTATCAGAACAGGACCAGATTCATTTTCTGATGTCACCAAATGTTAGCCAAGCCATTACCATCCTATACCACTTCTTCGTGGGAAAACCCACCGATCTCATAGAGATGAAAAGAAGAGAGTTCTTCGAAAGAAAATATTGTTCTTTCGGAAGAAACATCTTGATAAGCATTATCGAATAATGCTCCGACTCTTTTACCAAATTGGAGCCGATTCAAATCCGAAGCATGTTTTCCTGACTTCTGTTCCTAAAGAACTGTCCCAAATGGTCGAAAGATCCTTTGTTGCAAGACAAAAGAGAGTACAGGATATTCCCCTGGGAGAAATACAACAAGAGATCCATCTATGTCTTGAAGAAATATGTCTAAAGCGCTGAATGGTCCAATCCTATATCAACAAGGATAAAGGCCTCGAGACGACTGCTCTCGCCAAAAGTCGAAGATCAAATGCTCCAAACAAGACTGTGATGGTACTTGCGGAAAGTATTCTCAAAAGAAGAAACACTTCAAGAAGTTCTCGATGAAGAAGTCCAAATATGGCCACAAGAACTTCCGAAAGAAGAAATGGCGATACCTACGAAAAAGAAAGGATCGCACGGGCCATAAAAAATCGAACCATTGCTACGTCTGCAACAAGAAAGGACATTTTGCCAAAAACTGTCCCCAAGCCAAAAAAGGTCAGCATCATTTGATACATCAAATTGAAAATGAAACAGGTATTTCTCTTGAAAATGATGATGTTGGATCATTATTCTCTGCGATGAAGAACAAGTCCGAACAAACCCTTTGTATCATTCCTTGTTATCACACCGGCGAAGATTCGACTCGGAACCGAAGATATTTTTCACATATCACCCACATCGCGAGAACAAAGCCTTGACATATTCTCAAGTCAAACTCACTTGTCCTCATTTTCCGGTCAAAATCCTCACCTCAAAGTTTGCTAAGCCTATCACGTTATTGCCCTTATTGATACAGAGCAAGTTGTTCAATTTTGGATACCAAAGTTCTTCCCGATGAGTATTGGACTCCTTATGTCCGATACTTCAACTCTGCCTTAGGAGATACTTTCTCCACAAATGTAAGAACTACTCCAGTAACTGTCCAGTTCTTTCCCCAATGCTCAGTAACCACGAAAATCTTTGGATCCAATCTTCCCAACAAAGACTTAATCATTGGTTGGGACGTCATGACTCGAGATCTCACGGCTTCGTATTATTCCCGGAAAAGGTCTTAGGTACAAGGACCAATTCTCTGAATTTGTCAATATTCGAGACTCTTTTCCATTCAGATGAGCTTTTTGGATCCAATTATGCAAAAGTGTTAGAATCTTGTTCGTAATCCCACTCGAATTTGCCAAAAAGTGTTCCCATCCTTTATGGGAAAATCCAGAATTCTTTGTTCGCCTTCCTTTTAAAAAGAATGAAGATATAAATCCAACTAAGGCGAGCCACATGGGAATGAAGCGTAACACTTGGCTTTAGCCCAAAGGGAATGCTCGAACTATTGCAACAATGCCTTATTGAAATTTCCAATTCTCAATGGGCTTGTGAAGCCTTTTATGTCAATAAGCGTCTTTGAGCAAAACAGAGGAAAAATGAGATTGGTAATCAACTATCAACCTCTCAATCTTTTCCTCCAGGATGACAAATTCCCTTTACCATCCCGAGTTTCTCTCTTTTGGATTAACAAATGCCCATATCTATTCCAAATTCGACCTCAAAGCCGGATTTTGGCAATTGGGCATCCATCCCGAAGACAGATCAAAAACAGGATTCTGTATTCCGAACCAGCACTTCCAGTGGAAAGTTCTTCCTTTTGGCCTAAAGGTAGCACCATCCCTTTTCCAAAAGGCCATGTGTCGTATCTTCCAACCAATTCTCTCAAGTGCTGCAGTATACATTGATGATATCCTGCTCTACAGTCCCGATGAGCAGTCACACTGCCAACTCCTTGAACAGTTTGCGAAATTGTCGAAAGCATGGCATCATGCTTTCTCAACGAAAGATGAATATTGCCCAGACGGAAATCGATTTCTTGGTATGCACCTCAACAAAGGTACATACTACCCTGTGGCCGCATATTGCTCGGGAATTGCTAAAATTTCCTGAAGAAAATCTCACAAAAAGGAAGTTCAGCAATTTCTTGGGATAATTAATTATCTTAGGGATTTTGTCCCAAATATTGCAAAACTCTTGATCCCCTTGCAAACCATGCTGAAGAAGAATCCTCCACCTTGGGGAAAATTCAGACAAAAGCAAGTTCTTTGAACTAAAGGAGATTATGCAGAATCTCCCACCATTGAAAATACCATCAACGGGTAAAAGAATTCTTCAAACCGATGCCGTGATGAATACCGGGCAGCCATTCTCCTTGAAGAAATTGATGGTAAGAGACACCTTTGTGCTCACAAAAGTGGAAAGTTTTCTCAATTCAAAATGCATTACCATTCCACTTTTAAAGAAATCTTAGCAGTAAAAAATGGAATCAAAAAGTTTGAATTCCATCTCATCGGCCATCACTTCCTGGTAAAATTAGATATGGCATCCTTTCCTCGATGACCAAGTTTAAACAAAAACAGATCCCGAATTCTCAAGCGCTTCGATGGGCTGAATGATTTTCAAAATACTCTTTTGAAACCAAACACATTCCGGGGAAGAAAAATGTTCTTGCCGATTTCTTGTCAAGACCAAAAGCACCAAATGAAATTAACATGTACATCAAAAGACCTGCTTTTCATATGCTCAACCATGGTGTGAAATACAAGATTGAAAAGATCAAAGACTTGCCAAGCTGGAAATATCCCCAGGAGATTATTGAGCAAATCCAAAATGACAATCTCACTGAAAATCTGGGAAACCTCATGTGGCAATGCCACACAGATCTGTTCAGATTTAATGCAGGTTCGATTCTTTATCCTTATGGATTAAATCCAGATTATCCATTCATACATCCTCTTATCTGGAAAGAAGATGATTTCCCTGATCAGCTCAAAACACTATTGTGGTACTTAACCAATAAGTACTTAATAGCGTTTGAAATTCCAACCAGAAGAAGATTCATTGCCAACCTCACCGGGATATTCTTACTTGGAAGAAATATTGAAAGAGAAAGTGATCAAAATCTTTTAGACTTTCTTAATTGGTTCTACCCTCCCACTCACTGGAAACATCTTTTGGAAAAGGAACTAAGAACCACAACACCAAATCCTGAAGTCCATACCATCCTGTTCTTTAGACGTCCATGGCATTTTTGCCGAAATAATGGCAACATCATTGATGCTCCCCTGGAGATCGGAACCACATCCTACAGACCCCATTCGGATAGCAAAGAGGCTCGGATTCACAAATCCTATCCAATGTCCGTCCGATCCCGTCAACTCCAATACCGAGAACTCCAAGTAATTTTTGTGCCAAGAGAATAAAACCATTCCTGAAAATGTGTGGAACTATAATGAACCTACCGCATGGGATCATTATGACCTAGTTCCGAGGCTAAAGAGGCACTCGGGCAATTCGCAGACAAGCGAGAATCATCCCAAGATGATGAAATGACAAGCGCACATGACACTTTGTCCAATCCACCCGGGACCCTTATGACCGTTGGGGAGGTCCTCTTTCTCAAGATCCCTACAGCCAAGGACCCTTGTCCTTATCTCAAATAGACACTTCCTATTATGTACAGCCATCTCATTGGCCTCAACCAAGCATTCCTGCCGACACTACAGAAGATGACAATACAAACTGGGCTCAAGAAGAAGCATCCCACCATGCTCATGAAGAAGCATCCTCATCACATCAACTGAAACATATCCTCTCACCAGAAGATCTTGAAGCTCTTGAACAAAAGTATGAGGCGCATCTTCTAGCAACAAACACAACGGCTCGATGACTCGGACTATGACTACAATGCTCATGACGGACGAGACCGCGAAAACCCGCCGCCGGCACTTTGTTCACTTTTACCGTAGCGGCAGGCTAGGAAAGTACCGTTCACGTACGATTCATCATTCATATCGTGCGAATAATTCCCTCCCGAATGTTTCGGGTGCCCCCTGTTTGTTCCCGGACCCGTGAGCTTGGTCCTTGTTTGTTTGTGACCTCTTATTGTCTATAAAAGGCAAGGAGGGTGTATTGTGTTGGGTAGAGACCCCTGAAGTAAAGTGAGTGTTTTGTAAAACCTCTATGGCTTTCTAAACTCTTCTTCTTCTCTAGCCTGGTTAGAATCCGCTAGGAAATGCAGCTCGGGTAGATTAGAAGCGTTTCCATCCTGGTTCTCATGGTGTCCCTAGGCTCTGAACTAAAGGGCAGAGTAATTTTCTGCTAAAAGGCAATCCCTGAAGGGCTTGAACGGGTTGTTCGCCCACTGTGGGAAGGCATACTTGCAGAAAGTTACCTCTTCCTTCCCTGGTTCTAAGTCTAGTTCCATTATGGTATCAGAGCCCTCCGTTTAAATACCTTTGGTGAGTGTGATAAATACCAGTTCATGGTTTCTTATGCACCACCTCCGCACCAGAGGTTCGTACTACACCCCAAGTTTCACCAGATCCGCCAAAATCACCTCCACCATCACCACCTCAGAAAAAACAAGCTCTTTCTCCGTTCTATAAGCCAATTTTAAAATGGGCCAAGAAACACTCTTACCCATTTGAAGCTCCAGCGGAGAAACACCACCTATTTCCTCTATTGCCATGTTTCAAGACTCGATTTTCCCCCTCGGTCGAGAAGGTTCTAAACTCTCATTTCCCAACCCAGAGGAATTCATTGACCCACAAGGCAGATACCGCCATGTTCCTAAAATACCTACCCCCACTGATGTGGATGAACATGGAAGACAGAAAAAAGACCTCTCGCTCGCCGAAGCCGTATTAACCGGCAATCGAGACTCGCTAGCACAAAACAATGCTTTCAAAGCAATTGATTCCAAGATAGGAATTGTGCAACAAGACCTCGGGAAATATGATGAGACTACCAAGAAGATGATTTTTGAATTCCGAAGAGGCTAAATGCCTTGGAATCGGGGCAACGACTAGGCTATCATTACCTAGAAAGCCCGTGAACAGGAGATAGAAAAGCTCAAAAGACAAATTCAACTCCTTGAAGAAGGAAGATTCGAGACCCTTTGATCCATTTGCAACTCCAAGAAGAACTGGATACTCACCTGCGCCACCCTAGACATCTATATTTGCTGCAATCCCACCAGACCTCTCCAAAAAGGAAACGGATATACGAGATCGGATCAAAGAGTTGAATTAGATCCAGAAGAAAAGAGGAAAAGAGAAAATCCCTGCAGAATCATGTTCGGTGGTTATAAGAGAAAAACCAGATCGATGATGCTAGCAAATCCATTAGAATCCTTTCTAAAGGATTTGAGTATCCAACAACCTGATCCCGTCCACAAGACTGATCCACCTCCTCCAAATGAGCAAACTCTCTTAGAACAAACAGGGGCACCCGAAACATTCGGGAGGGAATTATTCGCACGATATGAACAGTAACTGTACTGTGAACAGTACTTTCCCTAGCCTTCGGGATCTGTTTTTGTTTAAACTTGGTCATCTGAGGAAAGGATGCCATATCTAATTCTACCAGAAGTGATGGCCGATGAGATGAAATTCAAACTTTTTGATTCCATTTTTTGCTAAGATTTCTTTAAAAGTGGAATGGTAATGCATTTCGGATTGAGAAAACTTTCCACTTTTGTGAGCACAAAGGTGTCTCTTACCATCAATTTCTTCAAGGAGAATGGCTGCCCAGTATTCATCACGGCATCGGTTTGTAGAATTCTTTTACCTGTTGATGGTATTTTCAATGGTGGGAGATTCTCGCATAATCTCCTTTAGTTCAAAGAACGCTTTTTTTGTCTGAATTTTTCCCAAGGTGGAGGATTCTTCTTCAGCATGGTTTGCAAGGGGATCAAGAGTTTTGCAATATTTGGGACAAAATCCCTAAGATAATTAATTATCCCAAGAAATTGCTGAACTTCCTTTTTGTGAGATTTTCTTCAGGAAATTTTAGCAATTCCTGAGCAATATGCGGCCCGGGTAGTATGTACCTTTGTTGAGGTGCATACCAAGAAATTCGATTTCCGTCCGGGCAATATTCATCTTTCGTTGAGAAAGCATGATGCCATGCTTTTCGACAATTTCGCAAACTGTTCAAGGAGTTGGCGGTGTGGCAAGCTCATCGGGACTCAGAGCAGGATATCATCAATGTATCTTTGCAAAGCACTTGAGAGAATTGGTTGGAAGATACGACACATGGCCTTTTGGAAAAGGGATGGTGCTACCTTTAGGCCAAAAGGAAGAACTTTCCACCGGAAGTCTTTGGTTCGGAATACGTAATCCCGTTTTTGATACGTCTTCGGGATGGATGCCCAATTGCCAAAATCCGGCTTTGAGGTCAAATTTGGAATAGATATGGGCCTTTGTTAATCCAAGTAAAGAGAGAAACTCTGGATGGTAAAGGGAATTTGTCATCCTGGAGGAAAAGATTGAGAGGTTGATAGTTGATTACCAATCTCATTTTTCCTCTGTTTTGCTCAAAGACGCTTATTGACATAAAAGGCTTCACAAGCCCATTGAGAATTGGAAATTTCAATAAGGCATTGTTGCAATAGTTCGAGCATTCCCTTTGGGCTAAAGCCAAGTGTTCGGCTTCATTCCCATGTGGCTCGCCTTAGTTGGATTTATATCTTCATTCTTTTTAAAAGGAAGGCGAACAAAGAATTCTGGATTTTCCCATAAAGGATGGGAACACTTTTGGCAAATTCCGAGTGGGATTCGAACAAGATTCTAACAGCTTTTGCATAATTGGATCCAAGTAAGCTCATCGAATGGAAAAGAGTCTCGAATATTGACAAATTCAGAGAATTGGTCCTTGTACCTAAGACCTTTTCCAGGAATAATACGAAGCTGTGAGATCTGAGTCATGACGTCCCAACCAATGATTAAGTCTTTGTTGGGAAGATTGGATCCAAAGATTTTCGTGGTTACTGAGCATTGGGGAAAGAAGCGGACGATTCGGAGTAGTTCTTACATTTGTGGAGAAAGTATCTCCCGAGGCGAGTTGAAGTATCGGACATAAGGAGTCCAATACTCATCGGGAAGAACTTTGGTATCCAAAATTGAACAACTTGCTCTGTATCAATAAGGGCAATAACGGTGATAGGCTTAGCAAACTTTGAGGTGAGGATTTTGACCGGAAAATGAGGACAAAGTGAGTTTGACTTGAGAATATGTCAAGGCTTTGTTCTGCAGATGTGGGTGATATGTGAAAAATATCTTGATTCTCGAGTCGAATCTTCGCCGGTGTGATAACAATGAATGATACAAAGGGTTTGTTCGGATCGTTCTTCATCGAGAGAATAATGATTCAACATCATCATTTTCAAGAGAAATACCTGTTTCATTTTCAATTTGATGTATCAAATGATGCGACCTTTTGGCTTGGGGACAGTTTTTGGCAAAATGTCCTTTCTTGTTGCGACGTAGCAACGGTTCGATTTTTATGGCCCGTGCGATCCTTTCTTTTCGTAGGTATCGCCATTTCTTCTTTCGGAAGTTCTTGTGGCCATATTTGGACTTCTTCATCGAGAACTTCTTGAAGTGTTTCTTCTTTTGAGAATACTTTCCGCAAGTACCATCACAGTCTTGTTTGGAGCATTTGATCTTCAGCTTTTGGCGAGAGCATTTAAACTTAAATTTATTTAAAATATTCTAAAAATTTAAAAAACTTAAAATTAAAAAACTTTAAAAAAATTAAGTTTTTATAATATTTTAAACAAATTTAGTTTTAAATTAAATTAAATTAAATTTTATATTAATTATTTACACATCGAGATAAACGACGTCGTTTTTGCATTTTCTTGCCACGTCGGCGTGCAAAACGACGTTGTTTTGCACTTACATCGCCAGAAAATGGCCACATCAGCAATTTGGCCGAATTTTGGCTGGAGTAGCACTTAAGTTATCCATTTTACTCCAATTTTGGCACTTAAGTGTACATTTTCAAAGTTTTGGCACTTAAGTGTCCCTCCATGCCAAGTTTTGACACTCCAAGTGTCCGTACCTCCTTCTTCTCTGTAGCTCTAGTCCGACGAATTCAAGCTCCATCTCCAGCGAGTTCAAGCTTCAATTTGCAAAATCTTCATCTTTCCAGCTTGTTTCTTTGATTTATAGTAGTGGTCTTTGAATTCCAGAAGCTCCAGCAGTTATACATCTTCATCTTCCGACCAAAAATATCCTGACTTTAAATTAGTAATTCACTCTATAGTGAATAGATATGAAAAAATCCCAGTATTTTGTATCATATTCTATTCAATTCTATCATGACTAGAAATCCAAACAACTAAACACAGCCTAAAGAGTTAGTAGGAAAACTAGCATCTCGGTTTAGGACGGTGTTAATGGTGAATACTAGTTATGATATGGGAAAGTTTGCTTGAAGGTCAATCTAGATTGAATGCCGCTTAAACCCAAAACGTTGGTCACGGAGGAAGAAGCGATTGTTTAGATAGACGTTAACTACGATAGTCTACCACATTTGTATTATTTATGTGGTGGTATCGGTCATTACCCGAAATGTTGTAATTATGGGGGTTGCCCAACCCCTTACTTCCATAAGAATTTATTAGGTCATGGATAAAGAAACAATAAAGCAAATGGCCACGGATTACTATAAGAATTTGTTTCCACCTTTTAAGAGGTTGAATCAGTCGTTTTTTAAATAGTCCAACAAACGCTTCTCCATCAGATGGCATGAATGGCCTTTTCTATCAGGAGCATTGGGAAATTTTGAAAGATGACATCTCAACCGAGCTGCAAAATATGTTTTTGTATGGCCTTTTATATCCAAATATGAGCCCTACACACTTGACTCTGATTCCCAAGGTCCCTGTCCCGAAAGACTTGTCTAAGTTTGGAACTGTAAGTCTATGTAATTTTAGCTACAAAGTAGTATTTAAAACTCTAGCTAATAGGTTACAACCGTTACACCCCAGCTCATTTCCCCAATGCAAAGTGCTTTTGTTGAAAACCGAATGATCAAGAACAGCATTTTAATTGTCTAGGTAGTGCAGCATCGGATTACATGTCCATAGTGGTGTAAGAAAATGGTAAGGGTTTTAAAACTGGACATGCAAAAAGAATACGATCGAGTAGAATAGGATTTCCATAAAACATGTTTTTACAAATTGGGCTTCCAAGACATATCCGTTGGCCAGATTATGAAATGCATGACAATAGGATCTTCTGCGGTCAAATTCAATGGAGTTGTTGGAAGACCTCATGCGAACTTCGACAAGGTGATCTAGTGTCCCCATATCTATGTATATACTTGCAAATACCCTTTCTATTTTATTATCAATGGTGTAAATAGTTGCTTTGCTCAAGGGTGTAAGGCTCGCCAATTCATGTCCACTACTCGCATACCTACTATCTGTAGATGACTTAATTTTCTTCCTGGATGGGTGTGCGAAGGAGAGTCAGAATCTTGCTGCCGTGCTTAACCAATACTGTCATGCTTCCGATCAAACTATCAACTTAAACAAATCTGGCTTCTGTTTTAGTAAAGTTGCTCAGAGAATCTACAAGCAACAATGGCAGATCATCTATGCGTACAGATTCTCCGAAATATAGAAAAATAGTTATAACTTCAAATTGGGACATGTTAAAAAGGGAAATGTTTGCTTAGATTCTAGAATGAGCTAATAGCAAAGTTAAAAGCTGGAAGGAGAATATGCTGTCTAGAGCTAGAAAGGAAGTACTCATAAACGCCACGGTGCAATCCATCCCCACTATGCAAATTCTGTTTTTAAAGTACGTAAATCTATCTGCAGATTGATTTGAGGAAAAAATTTGCGTCATTTTCGTGAAAATCTACAGGAGGACGTAAAAAGATTCACTGGAAAAGACAAGATGTCTCAACAAGAACAAAAGATAATGGCGACTTCGGCTTCCGAGAGTTGCACGACTTTAATGCTTCCATATTAGGGAAGCAAACTTGGAGAATGCACTCCCAGCCAGAGTCTGTGGCGCAGGGTTTTAGAGCCATCTATTTTGCTTACACGGACTTCTGGAAAGCGAAGTGAAGTCATGAATCATTTTGGGGTTGGCAAAGTTTACTCATGGGAAGAGATCTACTAGAACCACAATTGAGATAGACGATAGCTAACGGCTCAAGAATTCACATATGGGAAGATCAATGGTTAAATTCTGGAACTTATCAAGGCCCCATAAACAGAGGCAATCCCACGATAGTTAACCAGCTGATCCTAAGCCAACCAAAGACATGGAATGAACTTTTGATGAGAGAAATTTATTCAAAAGAAATGGCAAAAGAAATTCTCGCAATTCTTCCTGGGCATGCAAACTCAAAAGACAGGCTGATATAGACACCAACGGAGAATGGACAATGCACTGTGAAGAGCGGACATGAGGGACAAGGCAAAGGACCCTAGTTGAAATCGAGGAATCTGCTTTCTCATCACACCCTGCGCCTACGACTCAATGGAGATCTTTGTGGTTTCTCGATGTGCAGCTGAAAAAAAAAAATCATTTTTTGTGGAACCTATTTCAAGTCGCATTACCCACGATGGAAAACCTTCATAAGACAAATATCTTGTCTTCGCCATTGTGCTCTATATGCAAGTGCAAACCAGAAACTCCAGAACATATCTTTCTTCTTTGCATTTGGGAAAATTGGATACGGGCACAATGGCTTGCGCGAATCATAGCCAAATTGTCATGAATAAAATATTGGTTAAAAAATATAGTTAATTGGTCAAATTTTTTATCAACGCCGTCTAAAAGAAGAAGTTTCCATAATCTGTTGCCAAATCTAGAATGAAGGTAATAATCAAACTTTTGTCAAGTGAAGAGCGCCACTTATGGGGTGATCCAAGCTGTGACTTCAAACTTGAAAGCTTTTAACAAGGTGCAAGAACAATTGAGTTCGAGAAGACATTATGACTCAGTATCTCGATCAGACGGATGGAAAGCGCCAAAGCTTCGGGAAATAAAAATCAATTCAGATGGGGCTTTTTCATCACAAGGAAGCTAGGAGCTTAGGCTTTCACTATTAGTGACCATGAAGGAAACATAATAGGAGGAAAATCACAAAGATTTCCATCTAATTCAGCTACACAATTTGAAACCCCAGAAGTCATTCGGCTATACAAGCCAAAACCCTAGCGGTGCCAGAAGCTCTTGGTTATATCATTGGTGACACCAATAAAAATCCACTTGCTAGGCAGGTAGGGACAAACACATGAATGGCACCTGAATATGGGCAGTTGCGTGTGTAGCATGTGGATATCACTGCAAATACGTCATCTCATCTATAAGTGCAAGGATTAACATATGCTTATTAATGATGATGTTCATCAATGCCACATATTCAGCAGTCGAAATACGGTGGTTGAATGCTGGTAGCCAATAAAGTTGTTGTGATGAATATTTAGTGAAGGGGCATTGGCAAGCTGTTTTGGAGTTTAGAATTAATGAAGTAGTTGAGAACAAAGGTGCACGTTTTTTTAGGTAGCGGTTACAATCTAAAAATAAGATCATGGGACACCCATTGCTACTGTTTATGAAGAAAGACAAGAGGCAAGAGGAGTTATTGAGATGTGAAGGTAACCGACGAAGTGGCTGAAGGAAATATAGACAGACAAGTTCCATCGGAAGGTGGGTTACCATAAATTATTATAAATACTGCTAATTGTCCATCAGAAGTCCCCCACACAAATCAAGTAGAGTTACTCTTTATCTTTATTTACTTGCACTTTATATTTTTTAGTTGTAGCTTTCAAATCTGCATCGTCAACGTATATTTTTATCTTAGGTACTGCATTGACATTTAAATTCCAAGATTATATCTTTATATTCTCAAGCTGTGACGTGGATTAAATTTCATCATAACTTGTTTACACCTTGTCACGTTAATGAGTTTGTAATTCTCAGGCTTTGTCATCAATTAGATTCCAACTTGATTTGGGATTGTGCAGTTAGGATTGAAGAAGTTAGATTCCTATTAGCCTATGATATTTTTTGTCCAAAATTGGTGCAGATGCCTAGTTTCCTTAAATAAAAACTGAAGAACAATTTTCGGAGAAAACTATTTTATCGTAGGAAAATTCTAGCGAACAATCACCCAATGAAGAGAGCGAATGTCGAAAATGGATACTAAAATTGTCTTCGAAGTGCTAAATGGGTCAGGGAGTGCTTCTTGGATTATTTAGCATTTAGTGCAAGATTGTAGAAGCTTCATTAACAAATGGCCAACTTTTCATTAGCGACATAGAAAAAAAATTAGAAGCAACTGTATAAGAGATCGGTATAATAAACTAGAAAGGAGATGGATGTTTCGTGCAACAAAAATTCATTTCTTAGGGATGAAAAAATTAAGGGAAGCTCACTCCATTACTGTGAGCCCTTATCTGATTTGACATGTGATACTTGAAAATGGATGAATCAAATCACAAATTATTGACGTAACGAACCACAAATTATTGATGATTTTGCTTTGACAATGCGGCAATTCAATAATCCATACTCGATGTCATTATCAAATGTACCGATAAAGCAAGATTATCTCAAAATGTTATACCCGTGAGTGTCGACAAGCTACCAATAAGTTAGCGTTGGGAAGTTATATCAACCATCAAATTCACACGTAGGACTGATATTTAGTCGGATTAAGACAAAAATAATTAAGTTAAAATGATGTTAATTTTGAAAATTCATACCTTTAGCATAGTCGGGGTCATGAAAATAGCTTATTTTGGTAATTTGCTGATTCAACTTTTTCAAGTTGGAGTGCATGATTATGCATCTCCTACTGACATTAGGAGTGTGGACCATAATGTTTTATGAAACCGTGGACAATAGTTTAAATGCATTAATAGGTTTCTTGAGTAAAAAGAATATATAAGTAGGCAGAATAACTTCATCATTTGTTGACAGAGATGGTTGTATACAAGGAAAAAGATAAGATTATGGCTCAAGATTAATAAGATATTTAAGCGAGGAGAATCAAAAGATGAGAGCTGTATAAATAGACAAATAATTGGTCATTCTCTTTACTAGTGGATACACCAGGATATTTTGGATTCGATATGATAAATGGTAGGATAGGTGGGAATTATATAATTCACTTATATGAAAATGCACATCTTTGGTCATAACTTAACTTATAAGGAAAATTGGTGGATCAAATCATAGATTATTGATTATTTTGCTCAATTGAAATTGCGGACGCTGCAAATTGATGATCAATATTCAATGTCATTATTGGATACGCTAGTAAACTGCACGAGAAGCAGAAGTGCCAAAAAGTTGTCTCAAATACTCACTTTAGTGTCGAAAGTTTCGAAAGCTCATTTAAGTGCCAAATTTTTTTAAAACAATATTTTTATTGCTAACTTCGATTTATATGGCCGGAAATCTGATGTAGCCTTTTTTTTATTAATTTCTTAAGCCGATGAGGCTCACCGGAGGGTCTAGTCAACATCTAGAGCAAGAAATAATGTCATCAGTAGCTTTCCTCAAAATGAAAACCCTGAATCGTTGAATTGAAAAAGAAGCCCCAATTTCAAAACCTAACCGGCTATTGAATGAATCTTGCCACCTCGATACACCATGTTCTGGCAAGCCACGACGAAGCTGCTCCATTGGCTTATCCCGACCTCCGCAGTCATGAGGGCCCAACTCACTTCAACTCTCAACCTCAATTTTGGTCTAAGCACTACAAAACGAGGAGCCTAGACACCCTCTCGTTTATGGACAATGACGGAGTTGCAATTTGTGACAAGATCGAGGATAAAGAGTTTAGTTATCACCGCTGGTGGGAATCAAAGCGAACGAGTAGATTCCGAAAGCAATTTCATCACTTTGTAACTTCCTAACGTGAGGTAGAGTAAAACCGAGTGCGCCTCGCACTCTTTCGGAATCAATTGGTGGTGGCGGCGGCGGCGAATGAAGGTCAGATCAACAAGGAAGATTCTTAGTGACGAAAAAGACGAGAATCAAAGCCAATAATGGTGTGTTGAGCCAGATCCGAGTTCTTTAGGTGCTCGAATCGCAGAATAGAGAGCACAGCACGACAGTTCATGGCACATCGATAATATTCCATCGAGTGAGAGTGGATGACAATCTGGGAGCTCCATGACATCGAGAGCTATCGAGAGCTTTTGCTTCCTTTTCCGCGCGAAAAAAGCATTTGTGGAGACTGTGCCCCCTCTCTCCTTCTAAGTTGTATGTGTATATACCCCAAAAAGAAAAAAAAATGAATCATATTCTGTCAAACCCCAGAACTGAATTTGTCGTGCAGCTTTTCCAGAATCTTCTCGAGACGACGTTGCTTCGCCCGTCCACATCGATGAGGTGCGAGACACACGTCTAAAGCTTCGGGGGTGGGTGAACAGAGATTCAAGACAGATAGGCGAACTCTTGAAGAGCGAAAATTGAAGACACGACAACAAGGCCTCTCAGCCAAGCTTGCCAGAGACAATACGGGTGGCTCGCATGCAACACGAACACTCGTCCATGGACAAGCGAGATTCGTGAGCGTCGGCGTTGCTCGGCTAGATCTGGTGGCAAGGATGAAGGGGCAGAGGTCAAACTCGGAGAGAGGGAATGACTAGATGGGTTTTTCGAGCAAGAGGGACCGGAGGCGCGCAGGTGAGGAAGAGGGCCGACGCCATTTTTGAAGAGAGCGAGCTTACGAAGAGGGTAACAGAGGAGAGAGATCAAGGAAAAACATTTACCCATATTTTCTTTTCTTATTCGTTGGATAGCAGCCAAAAAAGTCCACATGGACTATTTTTTATTAAAAGCCACGTAATTTTTTTGTCGGAATTTCTTATTAGAGGCACTCATATGATCATTTTAAAAAAATTGACACTTAAATGGACCAATGAAAACTTTTAGTACTAAAATAAATACTGTTCATGATTTTTGACACTTTTAATATCATTCTTCCATAAATTGATATAAAACTAAAAGCCAAACATCGTTAATTTCTTTTACTATATAAGTACTATTAGAAAGATTTCTAAGTCAATCAAACTCTTTGGTCTCGCTTATATTATTTGATATGGTTTCCAAATGAGATAAATTTAGTAAGAACTAAGGATAGAGACTCTCTAAAAGCTACGTTTGATCGTCCGGACATTTTTGCTGAATAAGATTTTAAATATCCCCTCCAACGTTTTTTGAGGTCCGAATATCAAATGGATATAAATAAATATTATCCAAATAAATATTTGATTTACAAAATTGAAATTCAAACTAAACCATGTTTATTTATTTCATATATATATAAACCTCTTCCTCACGAAGCAAAGGAGGAGGCCGGTTTTGCTCAACTCAGCTTCCACAAAGAATTCAATACTCTAAAAGTAGGCAGAAAAATTGATGGGAAGTGAGGCAGACTGAGAATTTCCTTTGCTGGAGATAAACAACCGTGTGGATCTTCGATAAATAACTGAACTCGAGAAAAAACCAAGCTTTGCACTTTGCCGGACATGTCGGGTTACTGAGTTGATCATTTAAGAATCCGGGTCTTTACATTGTGTTGAACAGAGAGGAGAGAGCATGGGATGGGATTTGGAGAAATGAAGGGGATGGGGGCAGTTTTTTGAGAAATGATGGAACCAATCTCAGACAACACCTGAGCTTTTTGCCTGCACCTTTCCATTCTTCCTCGCTTTTCTCAGCTTCTATGTCGCTCTGTATAGATGACCTAGAATGAAATCTGCGATGCGAAGGCTTGAGGTCAACTGCCACTTCTAGATCTGGGGACAGACAAGCCTCAACGCAAGCAACCATGACTCCAGCCAAATTTGAACTATAGCAACGATGGGGGATCAAAAGGAGAAGAAAAAAAAATTAATTTTTAAAATTTCATGTATCCTATCCGGGTCTATCTCACCCCTAGGTGGGATTTTTTTATCCGGACTACATCCGGTCATATCCGAATTTTGTGTCTCTCAAAATACTGTATAGGATAAAAGTTATCATCTCTGGAATTTTATTTGGCCCACCAAGCACGGCCTAAAAGCATTGAGTAATAAATTAACATGAGACATAGTATGATACAACAAATAGAAAACTATACATCTTCCCAAGCAAACAAAAACTAAAATTGTCATTATGGTCGCGACAAATACAATTATCGCTATTTGGGATTTAACAGTTTCTTCAACCATAATATTCTTATAAAAAATGTTAAAGGTGTTTGATATTTTTTATTTGCAAATTGATCAAATTTGGAAGAGTGGATCAGTGTGCACAATGAAAGCTTCGTGAATTTCTATTACGTTAGGATTAATATTGCAGTCTTAGATCGAAATATTATCTGAGGTTAACAAGCATATAATCCGATATTCCATTTAATTTGTGAAGGATCTAATTCATTGTAGGTACTAGTGCTAGGAGAACTATGCGATCCTTGAAAAAGACAGATTGTCAATGCCTCTTAGAGTAATAAGCAATTATTCATCATACAGGAACGATTTCAAGGCAATAGAGAATTGAGGGATAGACATTAAACCTTACATATCTACTTTTTTTGGCCAGACAATAACTTTATGAGTCGCATGTTACGGCATTGTTATTCACGATTTGAGTGCTGGAATTTTGGGAGGAAGATGCCAGCATATACAAATTTAGCTAATTTATGCAGGATATACTGCTTATGCTATAACTGACCATAAATGCAGGTTTGGAAGCCGACAAAGAAATTTACCCTAAATAAAATCATCACAATTTGAGCCAAATGTAATCTAAACCAGTTGAATGTTATGGGAGGAATCTCATTCATGGTTTTACTACAATGCCGAAGACAGGATGGAGCCAATTGTGGAGGATATCACATGAATTTATACCGCTCATAAATTTAGAAGCACAGCAAATACTGATTAATCAACCATTATTAAGTTGTCAACTAAGAAACTTGTCGAATATCGACAGTACTGACAAATTTGCTGTTAGCATAGACGGTTTGAAACTTGAAGTGTGAACCACGAGCTCAGTTGAAGCTTCACTGGAAAATCAATCTACACCACGACCTACTAGTCAACGCACTAGGATTTTGTGCTCTAATTGGCCCTCACATTTTCATTTAATTTAGAAATTGAGAGATTTATGGGACCACTACCGACTATTCTAAAAATTTAAATTGTTAGACAAAGACGCATAGTTTAATATTTAATTACTCTAACACTACCCTCATGCTTAGTCTAATCTTAAGCATAAAATTTAATTGGAACGGTAAATGAGACTTGGAAAAATTTAAAGTCAGAACCTACTGATTTGATATCATGTAAAATTTTGTTAGATCATTATCGACTATTTTAAAAGTCTAAGCTGTTAGACGAAGATATATGATTTAATATTTAATTACTCTAACGAAAACTAAATTAAATATGTATCGAAGTCAGTGGATTATATTAAATAAATGAAAGTTCAAGAATTACATTATACATTAAATTAAAATTCGAAAACTATTTGTGTTATCTTTCTCGATATTACAAATGACGTTCATACCATTTTAGAGACCTATACATACACAATCTTTTAGATATTAATATTGTCATTGTGTGCTCAGACAAAATGATTTTGAAATCGTGTTTTATCAATATTAGACCATCGGTCTACAAAACGACACCTGGTATTGTCCAAACCCGTTGGAAATCACCATCCGTCCCTATCAATGTCCCCATGACACGTGTAACGGGTTGGTTGATTGGTCAAAATCAAACCATCAATTTCCTAAAGTTCTAGACAATATTTACCATATAAACGCTTCATTTGCAGTACATGGAATTTCCGAACATGAAAAGACAGCCAAAACGTGCGTGGTAAAAAGGCAAGAGAAACGAGCGAGGGGCGTTGGGCGTAGATTTTCAAAAGCTTTGTGGAGGATTTGTCCGTGGCATCGGATGCCGTAATTTTGGACAGGAAAATAAATTATTATAGAAATTTATATTGTCAGTGGCTATTCGTATTTTCGTGTGCATTTTCTAAAAAACTATGATGATTGGACAATAAGGTACAAAATATAGAATTACTATTTATTATGTGTTTTACGTGAGATATGTCGTGCTATTTCTACTTTCTACGTAAATATCTTAAGTGTTTTTGTTTTTTTTTTTTTTTTTTTGCATTTCAGAAGTACATTTATTAAGTCCTGTATATTTTCCTTATAAAAAGGACATTAATTAATGAGAAGGCACAGATAAAGTGATGGAATGATAAAGATAGAGAGAATGAAATATAAATAGGTCGGGCTATTTTCGGCATCTTCTTTTTGCTAAAACAACATATTTTTAACCCCATTTGAGCTTTACCAAGTTGTGAGCCAAGGCTTGGTGGTATAGTTAGTTTCGATGGTTAAACATTTTTCGCCTTAAAAATATGAAAAAAAAATTTCCCTAGACTTTAAAAAAAAAAAGATTAATATCGGAAAACCCCAAAACCGATACATTTACGACAAATTTACTTTTTGCTAATTTTCATCAAATTGAATTAATACTATGAAAAAGTATAAACCTGGCATATCCATCAATAACCACGCGTCATCTAATTAGCAATTTAAACGGAAACTACTCGCAGATAAATTTATCGTAGGTTCATTAATTTAGAGTTTTAAATAAATTTATCACGGATGTATTCATTTGTGATTTTTCTTGATGTTAATTTAATTTTTAAAAAGTAGAATTAAAAAAGAAAAGAAAAGAGGAAATTACGGAATGAAACAGTCATCCAGAAGCTTTGCTGATTTGACTCCCTCACCATGCCAAAACTACGCCACTACAAAGCGCACCGCAATACTCCACGACGCAGAGAAGGCTGAGCAGCTAATATACGCTCGCCTCCTTCGTTGTCACCGTTAAAGCTTGCCTTTTTACGCGTCTCGATCTCAATCCGGGTCTGCCCATTTCTCGACTCCGATGGCGAGCGGCGGTGGTGGCGGCGGCAGCGACGAAGGGCAGCAGGTGGTCCTGATCACAGGGTGCTCCCAGGGCGGCATTGGCCATGCCATGGCCCGGGCCTTCGCCACCCGGGACTGCCGCGTCGTCGCCGCCAGCTGGTCCCTCGCCTCCATGGCCGACCTTGACGGGGACCCGAGGTTCCATCTCCAGGAGCTCGACGTGCTGTCCGAGGAAAGCGTGAAGCGGGTGGTCGGGAACGTGATCGACAAGTTCGGAAAAATCGATGTGCTGGTCAACAACGCCGGTGTCCAGTGCGTGGGCCCTCTCGCGGAGATCCCGCTTTCCGCCCTCCAGAAGTCGTTCGATACCAACGTCTATGGTAATGAATGCTGATGATAATTTGGTCTATTCTCTGCGCAGTCTCGATTCGCTGCTTGACGTGTGCTCTTGGGTTGATTGATTTTTGTTTCTGGGATGAACGTGCGGAGGAAATTTCTGAGCTTTGCGTTGAAATGCGGTGTTCTGGGTGAAGTTATCAGCTGTTTACGGACGTGGATTTTCAGGATTTTCTCTTTGATCTTCTCTGCTGCTTCAGTCCAACTCCTTTATGATGGGTGGAACAAATTCTATCTCTCTGTGCAAGCATGGCCTAAACTGGGAAACATTTGCCTGCTGCTCAGATTGGAGGTGTCTGCTGTAGATTTGGATTAGTGGGATTTACTGTTTACTGGGTTTTTAGGGGCTGGTTGTTTGTGTTTCTTGGCCATGTTTATGAACACAACTTATATTTTTTTGTTCCGGGAAACAAAAAAAAAAACAGAAACGCATTTGTTTGCGTTTTTGTTCTAAATCTATTTTGTTGTTCTCGGAAAATAATTTGGAACAGTAAATAAAAAAAAAAAAAAACTTG
The DNA here is from genome assembly GCA_014182565.1 of Eucalyptus marginata. Taxonomy (NCBI): domain Eukaryota; kingdom Viridiplantae; phylum Streptophyta; class Magnoliopsida; order Myrtales; family Myrtaceae; genus Eucalyptus; species Eucalyptus marginata. Next base: position 4,967,025 of record CM024593.1, read on the forward strand.
TTTCTTGTTAGAACACTTCCGAGAAACAATTTTTTCCTCTCCTATTTTTTCCTTCTCTTTCTTTTTCTTCTTCTTTTCTTCTTCTTTTTTCTTTGGCGGGTTGCCGACCTCGGCCATGACCGACGACCTCATCGAAGTGTCGCCAGCCCCCGGCGAGGCCGAGCGCCGCCGGCCCCTGGCAAGGCTCGACTTCACCTTGGCTAGGCGAGCTCGAGCTCGCCTAGTTTCGGCGAGGCCGATCTTGCCCGCCACCGGCGACGCCCGACCTCGCCAAGCGGTCGCCGGCGGTGCGGGGCTCGGCCTCGCTAGGCCACCACCAGGCTAGGCAAGCTTCGCTATGGCTGGGCGAGGCTGCTGGCCATGGCCAAGGCCCGCGACCGGCCAAAAAGAAAAGGAAAAAAAAAAAAAAAAAAGGAAAAATTAAAAAAATTAAAAAAAAAAAAATTAAAAAATTAAAAGAAACAAAAAAATTATATAAGTTTACCATACACATTCTTCTATTAAAAAATTGTTCCATGGAATAGAAACATTACCAAACGCACCCCCTATATAGCATTAAAATCATTGAGCAAGTGTTGGTTGAAAATTGTCAATGCCTTCCCTTAGGTTTAAACTAATCTCGTGACGATTTTCCTAGTTAATTGTGACAAAACAATCATGTACACTTTATTTTGATGATGTCTTGGGCAGTGCATCCATTACATACATTATGAAATAGTGTCTTGATGTAGACTTGTCCAATTCCTATTTCATTTTCTTTCCGTCTCTTGGCAACTATGAAGTGAGTGTAAAGTATGGCCTTCTCGTGCATTACTCGATCTTTCCTACAGGATCATTGAGAATGATTCAAGCTGCTGTACCTCACATGGCAACTAGGAAAAAGGGAAAAGTAGCTAACGTGGGGAGTGTTGCTGCTTTGACAAATGGACCGTGGGCAGGTTCTTATACTTCATCAAAAGCTGCCCTCCATTCAATGACTGATACTCTCAGGTGAGAGCATTGTTGATTTTATCATTTTTTTTAGGGTGGTTAGTATATGTCCAAGCTCTTGCCCTGGAAAAAAAAATCATGGTATGATTGGTGGAATAGGATGGGATAGGAAAGGAATGGAATGACTAATTATGAGGAAATAGCTCTGAGAAGTACATACAACCTAGTTTAATGTCTCTCTTGATCACACCAAACAAACAAAGCAATAGATATTCAGGATGGAATATGCTAGGAATAAAATAGTTGTTCCCTCTCTTTACCAAATATCTTAGTTCAATTCAGTAACTCTTGAGAGTTCTTTGTTTCAGGAAAAAAGGGTAAAGGTTACATACTTTTTGAGTCCTTAAATGACCTTAGCAATAACATCATGCTAACAAGAGGACGTTCTTGTACCGGCCAATCTGTTGATTTGGGTTCATATGACAGTACGTAGGTCCAGAACAAGGCACAGTGAAATTGTGTTCGGGTAACATTTTGTTATTTGGGATGAGCAGGTTGGAGCTAAAACCACTTGGAATCGACGTCATCAACATTGTCCCCGGTGCTATCAAATCAAACATAGGAAGTTCTGCAGTTGCAAGCTACAACAAGATGTCTGAGTGGAAGCTGTATAAGCCATTTGAGGCAGTGATACGTGACAGGGCTTACTTCTCTCAGGGAATCAAAGCGACCCCTACTGAAGAGTTTGCCAAGGAGGCTGTGTCTGCAATATTAAGAAAGAATCCTCCCGCTTGGTTCTCCTATGGCCAATATTCGACTGTAAGCAGTATTGCATACCATCTGCCAATCTTCATTCGGGATTTCATAATGAGGAAGGCGATGAAATGTTAGGTATAAGCCAGCGTTGGCATCTCTCTTTGTAATCTTTTGGCTTGTTCCCGCAACTTGCAGAACACAAAACTGTTCTCCCCAAAAAATAAGGATAAGGAAAATGGAGAAAAAAAAAGGTTGTGAAGAATGGTGGGGAAACTGTTTACTTACATGAGTATATGATTAAATGGGTGGAAAAAGTGGACTAAAAGTCCTAAAAGTTGTGTTTTACGAATTAATTGCATCATTTGGTAAAGCTCTAGGACTTAATTAAATCAATTAAAAGATTTAGGACTTGTTTGCCTTTTCTTAAGTAAAGGTTTAGGATTTTGTTTAACCAATTGAAAGGTCTAGGCAATTGCATTTGGTATTTGAGGTTAATAACTTGTGTTATTTTCTATTAAATTGGCCATTCGTCTATCATTTGGCCCAGATGGTTGCTAGTGAGGTTGGTGCCGCGTAATATATTGCTTGAATAAATAGTGGAACATATTTCTCTTTCATGATCCTGGGCAATGTAACGTTCTTAAAAGTACTATCCTCACCTCCTCGGCACGAGTAGATATGGCGAAGAGGTCCTGATAAATTTCCTCTATTGAGTCTGAAATCAACACCCCAATCTTTTTGGCCCGAACTTATTATAATTCGGCTTGGCAAGGGGAATTTCTTCTTAATATTTTTTCAGAATTTCAACTGAATCTCCCACTTTGTTTTTATCCTTTTACCTCCTCGAGCCTATGTTTTCACAGGTTGCGAGCCTTATTTGTTCTCTCTGCCTTAAGGTTTTATTGAAAACTTGGCTTTTGTGTATGAATATGATATTCTCTGCATTTGCGAGCCTTATTTGTAAGAGAGTAGCGCAGGCTCAGAATGAAACCAAGGAACACTCGTTGCTAGCAGCGCAGGCTCAAAGGGCTCAATTCACTCTTGAGGTCGGTGCATCGATAAGAATTGAATAACACCACTATGTCTCCAAATCCTCTCGTCTGTTTATTTCTCAATAGCCTACGGACTTTGCGCGGGGACTTGAGTCCGAAAGAGAAACCTGAAATTATGGTCCTAGAATCGCAAATTACAGGAGGCCAGATTACTTTCTCCCAATTCTCAAGTAATTGACTTACAACCTATGGTTTAGTCCTAAACTAACCTAGCAATTAGCTTAGTTATCAATGTTGAAACCTATCAGCGCAAAACCAAGCTCATATGCACACACCGCCTGCTACCGCACAACAATCGACATGCTCACCGTGTCCAGACCAGTGGCTTGTAAGAGAGTAGATGTACAGGTCGAGAGCACCCAACGATTTTTGCCTGCTTTACTGGGAGTACTAAAGGCCAGATCGGCGGTTTATATTGAACAGAACCTACATTCGAAACACAATCTCAGGTTACAATTCAACCCTCAAAATGACATTATTTCAGCCGCTCTATGAATGCTTTCGCTTTAAATGATATTTCTAACGGTCTCACCTGTTAACTGGAAACCAAATTCTCCACAAAATCACTCAAATTGTCCCGAAAAAGCTGCCGCGGAATATGCATCCTCACTATTGCCATTTTACTGGGAATGGTGCTGCTGACTATAGTTCACCATGCCTGGTGGCTGAAGTGGCCGAAAACTAGGAGGTATGGGCGGTTGTTGACTCAAGGGCATGGGTTGTTGTGGAGTTTAAGGAACCGACTGCTGAGGCAAAGCTATTTGATTGTTTCTGTGCGCCATGGATAACGACTGCTGACTCAAAGGCACCATTGCACTCAACGCATGTGGCGGTGGGGTTGGTCCAGGCGACATGGTTGGAAAGTTAACATAACCGTAGGAGGGCATCATTGCTCCAGATGGCTCCTGCAAATACTGCTGAGGAGGCTGGTTCGGAAGTAAATATGAACTTTGAGACACCACCGAGCCCTGATTCTGCTGAATGGTTTGATGGTTAACAACGACGGCATGATATAACTGGCTCGAAGGAGTATGTGGCTGAGATGGCATAAAAGCGCTAGCATATGATACAGATGTTTTGACTGATTTGTTGGAGCAATATGTACAACTCTTTTACTTCTAATATATTGATGAAAGATTTTTTTTTTTTTGGATGACCGAGGGACCGCCGGAGATCACCCTTTGGGAATCACACAATCCTCCGATGCTATCGAGCACCGGTGGGGCCTCGCCGCAAGCGGCTATTTAGACGTAAACCCTCGAGGGCTGGCCTAGTAAACCACTCCTGAGACCCCCACTTAAGTCGCGAACATCCGGAGATTCGAACTCGTTCCCTCTGCGATGAGGTAGTAAAGCCCAACCATCACAACTACCTACGGATGGGTATATATTAATGAAATATTTATCATCAAAACAGGCATAAAAGTTAAATATGCAAAATTAGAAATGTGTTAAAGCGACCACCATAAGGAAATTATTGAATAAAAGCACACAAATGATCGTGCCATGTGACTTAACCCCATGCGAGCTTTACCAAGTTGTGAGCAAAGGCTTGGTGGTAAAGTTAGTTTCGATGGTTAAACATTTTTCGCCTTAAAAAAAAAAAAAAAACCTAAACTTAAAAAAAAAAATTAATATCATGAAAAACCCCCAAAATTAATATATTTATGATAAATTTACCTTTTGCTAATTTTCATCAAATTAGATTAATATTATGAAAAGGAAGAAGCAACCCTCGGCCTCAAACGCAAGCCAGACAAGTTGATGATACTATATCCGATCAATCTATCAGAAACTGTGAACTTATCCAAAAGCTCTTGTTGGGTAACCTTTAGCCAGCCCCGCTCTCGACCTTCATGCCTTCCAGTCTCCTATGAAAAGGTGTGGAAGTTGGAAAACTTAATAATCTCCCGACTTGATAGAGTTCTTTCTTGCATTCCAATTCTCTGATGAGAGAGAGAAGAAACGAATCTAGGATGCAGTACCATAAGCTTTTGCAAATCATCTTATTATCCTGAAAAGGTGGGAACAAGGCACGCCATCCAAAGGTATTCGTTTGATTGCTGCTGCTTTTGGATTCGGCTCCTTGCTTTACCTATGGACTTGTTCTCTAAGTTTGCATTTGGTCATCTAAATATAAGTCAGATTATAATATGTTTTATCCTATCTTGTGCTTTGGTAGTTGTGAAGGACAAGATAAAGATGGATAAAGCCGGATAAAAAAATCTTAGGGGAGGTGAGATAGGACCCGGCTATGATTTCTCATATCTAACTATTTTTCAAAATACCCCATGCTCTCCTTTTTGGTCTCCTTCGTTCATGCGCTGTGACTCTTCTCACATTGAAGCTTCACGAAAACAGTTCACGAAAGCAGTGGGAGTCTTCTTCTCCGTAGCTCTAGTCCGACGAAATCAAGCTCCATCTCCAGCGAGTTCAAGCTTCAATCTGCAAAATCTTCATCTTTACAGCTTGTTTCTTTGATTTCTAGTAGTGGTCTTTGAATTCCCAAAGCTCCAGCAGTTATACATCTTCATCTCCCGACCAAAAATATCCGACTTTAAATTAGTAATTCACTCTACAGTGAATAGGATATGAAAAAATCCCAGTATTTTGTATCATATTCTATTCAATTTTATCCTGACTAGAAATCCAAACAACTGAACACAGCCTAAAGAGTTAGCGAGAAAACTAGCATCTCAATTTAGGACGGTGTTAATGGTGAATACTAGTTATGATATGGGAAAGTTTGCTTGAAGGTCAATCTAGATTGAAGGCCGCTTAAACCCAAAACGTTGGTCACGGAGGAAGAAGCGATTGTTTAGATAGACGTTAACTACGATAGTCTACCACATTTGTATTATTTATGTGGTGGTATCGGTCATTACCCGAAATGTTGTAATTATGGGGGTTGCCCAACCCCTTACTTCCATAAGAATTTGTTAGGTCATGGATAAAGAAACAATAAAGCAAATGGCCACAGACTTACTATAAGAATTTGTTTCCACCTTTTAAGAGGTTGAATCAGTCATTTTTTAAATAGTCCAGCAAACGCTTCTCGATCAGATGGCATGAATGGCCCTTTCTAGCAGGAGCATTGGGAAATTTTGAAAGATGACATCTCAACCAAGCTGCAAAATATGTTTTTGTATGGCCTTTTATATCCAAATATGAGCCCTACACACTTGACTCTGATTCCCAAGGTCCCTGTCCCGAAAGACTTGTCTAAGTTTGGAACTGTAAGTCTATGTAATTTGAGCTACAACGTAGTAGTTAAAACTCTAGCTAATAGGTTCCAACCGTTACACCCCAGCTCATTTCCCCAATGCAAAGTGCTTTTGTTGAAAACCGAATGATCAAGAATCTAGGTAGTGCACGGACGTCGTGAAGGAATGCAATTTCACCAACAAAAAAAAAGGAATCTAGGTAGTGCAGCATCGGATTACATGTCCATAGTGGCATAAGAAAAAGGTAAGGGTTTTAAAACTGGATATGCAAAAAACCTATGATCAAGTAGAATAGGATTTCCATAAAAAAATGTTTTTACAAATTGGGCTTCCAAGAAATATCCGTTGGCCGGACTATGAAATGCATGACAATAGGATCTTCTGCAGTCAAATTCAATGGAGTTGTTGGAAGACCTCATGCGAACTTCAACAAGGTGATCTAGTGTCCCCATATCTATGTATATACTTGCAAATACCCTTTCTATTTTACTACCAATGGTGTAGATAGTTGCTTTGCTCAAGGGTGTAAGGCTCACCAATTCATGTCCAGTACTCGCATACCTACTATTTGTAGATGACTTAATTTTCTTTCTAAATGGGTGTGCGAAGGAAAGTCAGAATCTTGCTGCTGTGCTTAACCAATACTATCATGCTTTCGATCAGACTATCAACTTAAACAAATCTGGCATCTATTTTAGTAAAGTTGCTCAGAGAATCTACAAGCAACAATGGCAGATCATCTATGCATATAGATTCTCCGAAATATAGAAAAATAGTTATATCTTCAGATTGGGACATGTTAAAAAGGGAAATGTCTGCTTTGATTCTGGAACTGAGCTAATAGCAAAGTTAAAAGCTGGAAGGAGAATATGCTGTCTAGAGCTAGAAAGGAAGTACTCATAAACGCCACGGTGCAATCCATCCCCACTATGCAAATTCTGTTTTTAAAGTACGTAAATCTATTTGCAGATTGATTTGAGGAAAAAATTTAAGTCATTTTGGTGAAAATCTACAGAAGGACATAAAGGGATTCACTGGAAAAGACGAGATGTCTCAACAAGAACAAAAGATAATGGCGACTTCGGCTTCCAAGAGCTGCACGACTTTAATGTTTCCATATTAGGGAGTGGCACTGGGTTTTAGAGCCATCTATTTTGCTAACACGGACTTCTGGAAAGCAAAGTGAAGTCATGAATCATTTTGGGGTTGGCAAAGTTTACTCATGGGAAGAGGTCTACTAGAACCACAATTGAGATAGACGAATAGCTAACGGCTCAAAAATTCACATATGTGAAGATAAATGGTTAAATTCTGGAACTTATCAAGGCCCCATAAACAGAGGCAATCCCACGACAGTTAACCAGCTGATCCTAAGCCAACCAAAGACATGGAATGAACTTTTGATGAGAGAAATTTCTTCAAAAGAAATGGCAGAAGAAATTCTCGCAATTCTTCCTGGGCATGCAAACTCAAAAGACAGGCTGATATAGACACCAACGGAGAATGGACAATGCACTGTGAAGAGCGGACATGAGGGACAAGGCAAAGGACCCTAGTTGAAATCGAGGAATCTGCTTTCTCATCACACCCTGCGCCTACGACTCCATGGAGATCTTTGTGGTTTCTCGATGTGCAGCTGAAAATAAAGCATTTTTTTGTGGAACCTATTTCAAGTCGCATTACCCACGATGGAAAACCTTCATAAGAGAAATATCTTGCCCTCGCCATTGTGCTCTCTATATGCAAGTGCAAACCAGAAACTCCAGAACATATCTTTCTTCTTTGCATTTGGGAAAATCGATACGGCCACAATGGCTTGCGCGAATCATAGCCAGATTGTCATGAATAAAATATTGGTTCAAAAATATAGTTAATCGGTCAAATTTTTTATCATCGCCGTCTAAAAGAAGTTTGCACAATCTTTTGCCAAATCTAGAATGAAGGTAATAATCAAACTTTTGTCAAGTGAAGCCCGCCACTTATGGAGTGATCCAGGCTGTGACTTCAAACTTGAAAGCTTTTAACAAGGTGCAAGAACAATTGAGTTCGAGAAGACATTATGACTCCGTATCTCGATCAGACGGATGGAAAGCGCCAAAGCTTCGGGAAATAAAAATTAATTCAGATGGGGCTTTTTCATCACAAAAGAAGCCAGGAGCTTAGGCTTTCACTATGAAGGAAACATAATAGGAGGAAAATCACAAAGATATCCATCTGATTCAGCTACACAATTTGAAACCCTAGAAGTCATTCGGCTATACAAGCCAAAACCCTAGCGATGCCAGAAGCTCTTGGTTATATCATTGGTGACACCAATAATAATCCACTTGCTAGGCAGGTAAGGACAAACACATGAATGGCACCTGAATATGGGCAGTCGCGTGTGTAGCATGTGGATATCACTGCAGATACGTCATCTCATCTATAAGTGCAAGGACTAACGTATGCTTATTAATGATGATGTTCATCAATGCCACATATTCAACTGTCGAAATACGGCGATTGAAAGTTGGTAGCCAATAAAGTTGTTGTGATGAATATTTATTGAGGGGGCATTGGCAAGCTGTTTTGGAGTTTAAAATTAATGAAGCAGTTGAGAACAAAGGTGCATGCTTTTTTAGGTAGCGGTTACAATCTAAAAATAAGATCATGGGACACCCATTGCTACTATTTATGAAGAAAGACAAGAGGCAAGAGGAGTTATTGAGATGTGAAGGTAACCTACAGAAGTGGCTGAAGGAAATATAGACGACAAGTTCCATCAGAAGGTAGGTTACCTTAAATTATTATAAATACTGCTAGTTGTCCATCTGAAGTCCCCCCACACAAATCAAGCAGATTTACTCTTTATTTTTATTTACTTGCACTTTATCTTTTTTAGTTGTAGCTTTCAAATCTGCATCATCAATTAAATTGCAGCGTATATCTTTATCTTGGGTACTGCATCCACTATTAAATTCCGAGATTATATCTTTATATTCTCAAGCTGTGACGTGGATTAAATTCCATCGTAACTTGTTTACACCTTGTCACGTTAATGAGTTTGTAATTCTCAGGCTTTGTCATCAATTAGATTCCGACTTGATTTGGGATTGTGCAGTTAGGATTGAAGAAGTTAGATTCCTATTAGCCTATGATTTTTTTGTCCAAAATTGGTGCAGATGCCTAGTTTCCTTAAATAAAAACTGAAGAACAATTTTCGGAGAAAACTATTTTATCGTAGGAAAATTCTAGCGAACAATCACCCAATGAAGAGAGCGAATGTCGAAAATGGATACTAAAATTGTCTTCGAAGTGCTAAATGGGTCAGGGAGTGCTTCTTGGATTATTTAGCATGCAGTGCAAGATTGTAGAAGCTTCATTAACAAATGGCCAACTTTTCATTAGCGACATAGAAAAAAATTAGAAGCAACTGTATAAGAGATCGTTATAATAAACTAGAAAGGAGATGGATGTTTCGTGCAACAAAAATTCATTTGTTAGGGATGAAAAAATTAAGGGAAGCTCACTCCATTACCGTGAGCCCTTATCTGATTTGACAAGTGATACTTGAAAATCGATGAATCAAATCACATATGATTAACGTGCGAACCACAAATTATTGATGATTTTGCTTTGACAATGTGGCAATTCAATAATCCATACTTGATGTCATTATCAAATGTACCGATAAAGCAAAGATTATCTCAAAATGTTATACCCTTGAGTGTCACCAAGCTACCAATAAGTTAGCGTTGGGAAGTTACATCAACCATCAAATTCACACTTAGGACTGATATTTAGTCGGATTAAGACAAAACTAATTAAGTTAAAATGATGTTAATTTTGAAAATTCATACCTTTAGCATAGTCGGGGTCATGAAAATAGCTTATTTTGGTAATTTGCTGATTCAACTTTTTCAAGTTGGAGTGCATGATTATGCATCTCCTACTGACATTAGGAGTGTGGACCATAATGTTTTATGAAAGCGTGGACAATAGTTTAAATGCATTAATAGGTTTCTTGAGTAAAAAGAATATATAAGTAGGCAGAATAACTTCATCATTTGTTGACAGAGATGGTTGTATACAAGGAAAAAGATAAGATTATGGCTCAAGATTAATAAGATATTTAAGCGAGGAGAATCAAAAGATGAGAGCTGTATAAATAGACAAATGATTGGTCATTCTCTTTATTAGTGGATACACCAGGATATTTTGGATTCAATATGATGAATGGTAGGTTAGGTGGGAATTATATAATTCACGACTGCAATATTAATCCTAACGTAATAGAAATCCACAAAGCTTTCATTGTCCACACTGATCCACTCTTCTAAATTCGATCAATTTGCAAATAAAAAATATCAAACACCTTTAACATTTTTTAGAAGAATATTATGGTCGAAGAAACTATTTAACCCCAAATAGAGATCATTGTATTTGTCGCGACCATAATGACATTTTTATTTTTCGTATGCTCAAGAAGATGTATAGTTTTCTATTTGTTGTATCATACTATGTCTCATGTTAATTTATTACTCAATGCTTTTAAGTTGCATTTGGTGGGCTAGATAAAACTCCGGATATGATAACTTTTATCATATGCGGTATTTTGAGAGACATGAAATTTGGATATGATCGGATGTAGTCTGGATAAAAAAAATCCCACCTAGGGGTGGGATAGACCTGGATAGGATACATAAAATTTAAATAATTAATTTTTTTTCTCTCTTCCTTTCCCTTTCCATCTCCCATCGTTGCTATAGTTCAAATCTGGCTGGAGTCATGGTGACCATGGGAAGAGGGAGCTGACCAGGCCAGTGACGGCGCTGGTAAAAAGTTAAGTTATGACCAAAGATGTGCATTTTCATGTAATAGATCGAAGTATTATCTAAGGTTAATAAGCATATAATCCGATATTCCATTTAATTTGTGAAGGATCTGATTCGTTGTAGATACTAGTGCTAGGAGAACTATGCGATCCTTGAAAAAGACAGACTTGTCAATGCCTCTTAGAGTAATAAGCAATTATTCATCATACAGGAACGATTTCAAGGCAATAGAGAATTGAGAGATAGACATTAAACCTTACATATCTACTTGTTTTGGCCGGACAATAACTTTATGAGTCGCATGTTATGGCATTGTTATTCACGATTTGAGTGCTGGAATTTTGGGAGGAAGATGCCAGCATATACAAATTTAGCTAATTTATGCAGGATATACTGCTTATGCTATAACTGACCATAAATGCAGGTTTGGAAGCCGACAAAGAAATTTACCCTAAATAAAATCATCACAATTTGAGCCAAATGTAATCTAAACCAGTTGAATGTTATGGGAGGAATCTCATTCATGGTTTTACTACAATGCCGAAGACAGGATGGAGCCAATTGTGGAGGATATCACATGAATTTATACCGCTCATAAAATTAGAAGCACAGCAAATACTGATTAATCAACCATTATTAAGTTGTCAACTAAGAAACTTGTCAAATATCGACAGTACTGACAAATTTGCTGTAGCATAGACGGTTTGAAACTTGAAGTGTGAACCACGAGCTCAGTTGAAGCTTCACCGGAAAATCAATCTGCACCACGACCTACGAGTCAACGCACTGGGATTTTGTGCTCTGATTGGCCCTCACATTTTCATTTAATTTAAAAACTGAGAGATTTTATGAGACTATTGCCAATTATTTTAAAAATTTAAACTATTAGATGAAGACGCATAGTTTAATATTTAATTACTCTAACACTACCCTCATGTTTAGTCTAATCCTGGAAAGATAAATAGGACTTGGAAAGATTTAAAGTCGAGACCTACTGCTCTGATATCATATGAAATTTTATAAGACCACTATCGATTTTTCTAAAAACATAAGCTGTTAGACGAAGATATATAATTTAATATTTAATTATTCTAACTGTTGGGATATAATATGCGGAATTAGGGATCTCGCAATTTACGTCAACGCGAAATCACTTTGAGAGAAATTAAACGAGAAAAATAAGAACACTAGAAATTTACGTGGTTCGGTCCGAGTATCGGTACCTACATCCACGAGGGAGAGCCAAGAAGAAATAATTCACTAAAATCGGAGAATCGAGTTACATAATCGCTCAATCGCCGAGTGTTTCCCACACCTGGGATCTAACCCCAAACCCTAAGTGTTTATAAATAATAACTCGGTGGGTATAAACTCACGGCACAAAATTACCGCGCGTTCAAGCTTTAAATAAAACACTCTACATACACCAAAATCAGGACGTATGGCTTCGCGTATTTCTTCAAAACTTCTCGCGGCTTCTTGCGGCTTCAAAAGCGTTGGACGTGCGGCTTCACTCTCTCTCGTACGGGTGCAGCAGCCGCGCGCAAGAAAGAGAACATCTTCTACGTAGGGTTTCCTTCTATTTAAATTGCTTCGCTGGAAGAAAACGTGTACCCCAAAAGGTCAAACAATTGACCTGGGCCCACCTCTTTTGTTTCACGCGTGCAGAGGCTTAAATGAGGAAAGCCCATGGCGTGGGCCCCATCGTGGATAGAAGAACACGACTACTCCTCCTGCAGATAACTCAAAGAGAAAATTTTTGCTTTCAATTATTTATATTTCCTCTTTTGTAATCCGTAAAAAATCCAACGAATCGCATTTTGGCAAACGCTCAAACTCGAGTCATATTTAACAATTCTCCATCTTGGCTCGATGTTTGAAACCAAGTTATAGTCTTTCATCATCATCTTCTTCTCCCAACGCCCGATGGGCCACTCTCTACAGACGCATAATGAGCCTGCAGAGGAACAGCCGCAAAAGGAACGTAGACTTAGTCATCATGTCTACCGGGTTATCTCGTCAGAAGCAATCTTTTAACAATAACAATACCCTTAGCTAAGACATCTCGGATGAAGTGGTACCTGATGTTGATATGCTTCGTTCGCTCGTGATAAACTGGATTATACGCCAAATATATCGCACTTGGTTATCACAGTGTATATCCACAATTTTCTGTTCTAACCCAAAGTCCAAGAGCAAAGTTTGTAACCATATCGTCTCCTTCGCTACAAAGGTCAGTGCCATGTACTCTACCTCAGTTGAAGACAAGGCAATGTGATCCTGTAAGGATGCTTTCCAACTAACTGCACCACCCGCTAGCGTAAACACGTACCCTGCTAAAGATCTGCAATCATCCAAGTCACCGGCGTGATCCGAATCCACAAAACCGGTGGTCTCACCGCCATTCTTTGTCCCTCCAGATACTATACCCACGTCTGTTGTCCCCTTCAGATATCTAAGAATCCACTTCACAGCTTCCCAATGAGCTTTACCAGGGCGCTTCATATAGCGACTAATCATGCTCACAGCTTGTGAAATATCAAGCCTAGTGCACACCATAGCATACATAATACTACCCACGGCACTAGAATAAGGAACACGGGACATATGCTCCTCCTCCTCCTCCTCAGTCTGCGGTGATAATTTATCTGAAAGTTTAAAGTGCTTCGCTAAAGGTGTACTTATAGATTTTGCCGACTGCATATTAAAACGCGCCACGATCTTCTCAATATATTTCTTTTGAGATAGACGTAAAACTCCTGCAGCCCGGTCACGCAAAATCTCCATACCCAATATTTTATTTGCAGCACCTAAATCTTTCATCTCAAATTCAGCATTTAACTGCCTCTTCAGCACATCAATATCATACATATTATTAGCTGCTATTAGCATGTCATCAACATATAAGAGTAGATAAATTAAAGAACCATTCTCCAATCTCCTATAGTAAACACAGCTATCCATCTGACTTTTTGAATAGTCTTGACTAGCCATGAAAGTATCAAAACGTTTATACCACTGCCTAGGAGATTGTTTCAGCCCATACAAAGATTTCTTTAACAAGCAAACATGATCTTCCTTACTCGGAATAGCAAATCCCTCTGGTTGCCTCATGTAAATCTCGCTCCTCCAACTCACCATGAAGAAACGCGGTTTTTACATCTAGCTGCTCTAACTCAAGATCTCGAGAAGCAACTAAGGCAAGTAAAACACGAATAGAAGTATGTCTTACCACAGGAGAGAACACCTCATTGTAGTCAATGCCCTCACTCTGTGTATACCCCTTCGCCACAAGTCTCGCCCGATACCTTCTTTGCCTCGACATCGGGAATGCCCTCTTCCGTTTGAAGACCCATTTACTTCCGACAATCTTTTGGCTCTTGGGTACTTTGACCAGCTCCCATGTCTGATTTCGATGGAGAGATTCCATCTCTTCACTCATCTCCCCTAGCCACTGCGACGACTTCGAACTAGCCATCGCCTCAGAATAAGACGAAGGCTCATCTGTCTCCACCTCATCACCTACAGTCAATGCATAAGCAATATCTGTATAACCATAACGTACCGGTGATTTAATGTGCCTTCTCTGTCTATCGCGGCTATAGTCCGCTGCGGCTTTGCGGGTTGTTCACTATCACCGACATCGAACTGCGGCTTCATCTGCAGTCTCAACTTTTGTTACCTTCGAGGTCTCCGGAGTCTCCACCTGAAGCTCCACCTCACTAATGACACCATGATCTGTCTTCTCTGCTGGTTGTGTCTCAGAACTCCTCATTTGAAGCATTGCAGTCTCGTGAAAGATCACATCTCTGCTAATTAGAAAATCGGGTGCTCTAGGATCGGTGCACCACAGCCGGTAGCCTTTCACCCCATGTGCATAACCCAGAAATATGCACTTCTTCGCCCTCGGCTCAAGCTTACCATCACTTGCATGAGCATACGTAGGACATCCGAATATACGTAATCCGGAGTAATCAACAGGTTTCTCCGACCATACTTCCTCAGGAGTCTTCCACTCGATAGCAGACGATGGAGATCGATTTACTAGGTAACATGCCATGTTTACTGCTTTGGCCCAAAATTCCTTGCCAAGTCCTGCATGCGAAAGCATGCATCAAGCTCGCTCAAGCAAAGTTCTATTCTTCCATTCTGCCACGCCATTCTGCTGTGGTGTCCCAGGTACTGTGCGGTGTCTCACAATACCTTCTTTCTCACCGAACGCGGTAAAATCTTTACCACAGAACTCCATGCCATTATCGGTTCTTAGGCACTTGATTTGTTTATCTGACTGCTTCTCAATCAATGCCTTAAATTTCTTGAACCGATCAAACACATCATATTTGTGCTTCAGAAAGTAAACCCATACCTTCCTCGAATAATCGTTGATAAATGTCGGCATATATCGGGCACCTCCTTTCGAAGGAACCGAAGACGGGCCCCAGACGTCTGAATGAATATATTCAACTGGTCGTTTGGTCGAATGAATAGCTGTAGTAAACTTAACATGCTGCTTCCCATTGAGTCAAGTCAGAATCTGACTCACCTGATGAAACTGCAGCGGTTCCGGTCACGGTCTCTCCTAGTAGATGATAGAGAGTATTTACTTTCTTCCCCTTCATCACTGTCATGGCACCTCGAGAGATTTTTAGTACTCCACCTTCAGCGGTGTACCTACACCCGATGTCATCGAGTATCCCCAGAGAAATAAGGTTCTTCTTGAGCTCCGGTACATGCCTCACATCTATCAATGTGCGAACCACCCCATCGTGCATCCGAATCCAAATTGTCCCTATCCCCACAGCCTTACAGACTGCATTATTCCCCAAAAAAACCCTACCACCATCTGCAGTCTGGTAAGTAGTAAACCAGTTCTTATGAGGCGTCATGTGATAAGAACACCCCGAATCTAGCACCCATTCGTCTCCTGATGAAGTAGCAGTCACACATAAGACAGCTTCTGCATCACTAGTGCTTCCTTCAGCAACGTTTGTCACATTGTTTGTGGCATTCTGCCTATCAACTTTATTCCTCCTCTTTGGACAATCTCTCCTGATGTGCCCCTCCTCGTGACACTCAAAGCACTTCACGCGTCTCTTGGACTTTCTATGGCGTGATTTTGATCTGCTTTTACCTCTGCTGCTACTAGGCTCTCGATGTTGTTCTTTACCCCGAATCGTTAGTGTTTGCGCTGCTCCTTTGGCCGACCGTCATCTCGCAACTTTTCTCGCCACTCCTTAGAGAATAAGGCAGACTTTACCTCCTCTCGAGGTAATTGTAGTACGCCTTGCTTGGTGAATCGGCAAAGTGCTCCCATGACTCGGTAAAGAGGCTAACAACATCATGCCATGTTCTTCGTCATCAAGTATCTTACCGACGTTCTTCGAGATCCAACATGAGTTTATTAAATTCATCTAGGTGGGTTCGATAGACGTACCAGTATATCTAAATTGAAACATCTTCTTCAAGCATGTACAAGCGATTGTTCAAACCTTTCTTCACATAAAGTGCTTGAAGTTTTGCCCATAATGCTGCGGCATCCTTCTCCTCAGCAACCTCTATTAAGACCTCATTCGTCAAATTTAACAGGATCATGCTCTTTGCTTTTTCAATCAGCTCTACCCTCTCTGAGGTTTTCATTATAATCGGCAACTCATCTTCACCATCCAGTGCCTTGGCCAAACCTTGTGTTGTCAATAAAGCTCGCATCTTGATACTCCATAACACAAAGTTGTTGCTCCCATCAAACTTCTCAATCTCGATTTCCTCTCGGACATAATTGCAATAACAAAATTTCCGGATAATAATCAAACAAGCAAAAGCCCCAAATCACAATCAAGAAATCCAACCCCAAGCTCGATACCAATTGTTGGGATATAATATGCGAATTACTGGGATCTTGCAATTTACGTCAACGCGAAATCATCCCAGAGAAATTAAACGAGAAAAATAAGAACACTAGAAATTTACGTGGTTCGGTCCGAATATCGGTACCTACATCCACGGGAAGAGCCAGCAGCAAATAATCCACTAAAATCGGAGAATCAGAGTTTACAATCGCTCAATCGCTCAAGTATTTCCTACACCTAGATCTAACCCTAAACCCTAAGTGTTTATAAATAACAACTCAATTGGGTATAAACTCACGGCACAAAATTACCGCGCGTTCAAGCTTTAAATAAAACACTCTACGTACACCAAAATCAGGACGTACGGCTTCGCGTATTTCTTCAAAACTTCTCGCGGCTTCTTGCGGCTTCAAAAGCGTTGGACGTGCGGCTTCTTGCTTTGCGCGGCTTCACTCTCTCTCGTACGGGTGCAGCAGCCGCGCACAAGAAAGAGAACATCTTCTACGTAGGGTTTCCTTCTATTTAAATTGCTTCGCTGGAAGAAAACATGTACCCCAAAAGGTCAAACAATTGACCTGGGCCCACCTCTTTTGTTTCACGCGTGCACAAGCTTAAATGAGGAAAGCCCATGGCGTGGGCCCAATCGTGGATAGAAGAACACGACTACTCCTCCTGCAGATAACTCAAAGAGAAAATTTTTGCTTTCAATTATTTATATTTCCTCTTTTACAATCTGTAAAAAATCCAGCGAATCGCATTTTGGCAAACGCTCAAACTCGAGTCATATTTAACACTAACGACCTACAAGTCAACACTATGTAACGGGTTGGTTGATTGATCAAAATCACACCATCAATTTCCTAAAGTTCTAGACGATATTTACCACATAAACGCTTCATTTGCAGTACATGGAATGTCCAAACATGAAAAGACAGCCAAAACGTGCGTGGTAAAAAGGCAAGAGAAAAAGGGGCGTTGGGCGTAGGAAACAATTTGTCCGTGGCATCGGATGCCGAAATTTTGGACAGGAAAATAAATTATTATAGAAATTTATATCGTCAGTGACTATTAAACCAAGGCCAGCACATGTGGGACCGGCTATTCGTATTTTCGTGTGCATTTTCTAACAAAATATGATGATTGGGCAATAAGGTACAAAATATAGAATTACTATTTATTATTTGCGTGAGATATGTCGTACTGTAACACTGTTTATACTTTCTACGTAAATATCCTAAGTGTTTTTGTTTTTTTTTTTTTTGCATGTCAGAAGTACATTTATTAAGTCCTGTATATTTATTGTCAAAAAAAAAGTCCTGTACATTTTCCATATAAAAAGGACATTAATTAATGAGAAGGCACAAATAAAGTGATGGAATGATAAGACAGAGAGAATGAAATATAAGACACAGAGAATGAAATTTACGACATCTTCTTTTTGCTTAAACAACATATTTTTAAGCGCAATGGCTAAACATTATTCTCTGTCTCTACATTTCATTATCTCTCTCATTTGGATACGAGATTTAACTAAATCTCGAAAATGTTAATAAATTTTTCTGCGATTTCCTTTTGAACGAATATGATAGCAAAAGACTATTAATTTGTTCATGACTTGACGTGTTAAATAGTATTACTAAAAAGTTTGATCTTGGTCTTTTTTTTTTTTAAAATCTTGTGGAGTTTTGTTGATTTTGAAGGGACCAGGGGTGAGTAATACAAATCACCTAATCTAGCAACCACCTAAATTGAGAATCATCTAAATCGAACCGAACTAACTAGTTATGGATAGTTCCTAAAGGCATTGGTCCAATTCCTAATTTCATAAAATTGGAATTGGTGATTTTCGGTTCGGGTTCTAATTCCTAGGGAAATCTAACCACCCAAATTGGAACAATTATTCTTTATTTATATATTTTTATTTCTCACACATCGTCTACTCTTTCCTTGTTCGCCTCTCATGAGTCAAGTCACACCTCCACTACTTTTGGTAGCTTTGAATTGATGGTCCATAAATAACCAATTGGTCTTTGAGTGTGTTTGTGTGTGGAATCCAATGTGTTTTAACACATTTGAAGAATAAGAATTATTGTGAATCCACATGTCCCATTAGACCGCTTGGGAACTAGACCAATCTAATGGTCAAGTCCCAAGACCAAGAAGCCTGATCCTTGATTTCAGAATTTGGGAACCAGGTCCTTCTGGTCCGATTCTCAATTTATGGGTGAGACCGAATCGAACCAAGAATTATTTTTTCCTAGTAGGGACAAACAGAAGTAATTCCTAAATTAAGTTTCTAACAAAGTGCACATTATGTGATATTTTCGCCACCTCTTGAAGTAAACTAAGATAAGAAAGCGGCAATTCGTGGATCATAATCGCATGGTATATTTTAGCCAAACAAAAATAATGTGGAACTGGCCCCAATAATAATATGCTCATTATTGTTAAGAAAGAGGAGCACTAAGAAAAATGGCCAAAAAATGGTGTAGAATTCTAATGTCGCTCCATTTGCTTCCATTTCATAATAGACTGGACCCTAACCAGTGCTTCTACCTGGATTGTTTGAGAACTTCGCTAAAAGGGGAAATCTATGGCATAAAGCGAGCATCTAGGCAATAGTGTTATAGATTCATTTTCATTTTTACCTTTTGACAGAATATATTTAATTCATTCGTTTTTATAAGAAATACAAGTGATATTTTTTATGAAAATATTTTACGCATCATTTATTTTTCACGAAATAAATGTATTATTTATAAAAATGTCATGATAGAATCTTCTATCACGGAAGATCCGGCTTCCTTGCTATTTGCTCTCGATCAAGGCCATCGATGAGTCCACCTAGGAAATTTTGAGTTTCTCCAATTTTGAAACCCTAGATCTTACTATATTCAATTTCGAAATTAGGGGTCTATGTCGTGGAATTTGTGGGATCCGTGGAACTTGCATGGTTCGATTGGTTTCAAAACGAGACATTTTATGAAACCCTAATCGAAATTTGTTGCTTAATGAATAACTTTTAAATCAAAACTATTTTTTTAACGTTTACTATAAAAAAAAATATGTATAATTCTTTTACTTCTAATATATCGATGAAAGATTTATCATCAAAACAGGCATAAAAGTTAAATATGCAGAATTATAAATTTATTAAAGCGACCACCAAAAGGAAATTATTGAATAAAAGCACACAAATGATCGTGTCACATGACTTAACCCCATGGGAGCTTTACCGAGTTGCGAGCTAAGGCTTGGTGGTAAAGTTAGTTTCGATGATTAAACATTTTTCTCCTTTAGAAAAAAAAATTCCCTAAACTCAAAAAAAAATTAATATTATGCATAACCCATACCGATATATTTATGATAAATTTATCATTCATTAGTTTTCATCTAATTAAATTAATATTATGGAAACGTATAAACCGATATATCTATCAATAGCCACGCGTCATTTGATAAGCAATTTAACGAAAATTAACCGCGGATAAATTTATCGCAGGTGCACTAATTTAGAGTTTTTGTAGTAAAAAAATTAGTTCGAAATAAATTTATCACAGATGTATTAATTTATAATTTTTCTTAATATTAACCCAATTAAAGAAAAAAAGAAATTATGGAATGAAAAAGTCATCCAGAAGCTTTGCCGAGTTGACTCGCTCCCCATGCCAAAAGCACACCCACCACAAAGCGCACCGCAATACTCCACGACGGAGAGTAGGCTGAGCAGCTATATACTCTCGCCTCCTTCGTTGTCATTGTAAAAGCTTGCCTTTTTACGGGTCTCGATCTCAATCCGGGTCTACCCATTTCTCGACTCCGATGGCGAGCGGCGGCGGCGGCGACGACGGGCAGCAGGTGGTCCTGATCACCGGGTGCTCCCAGGGCGGCATCGGCCACGCCATGGCCCGGGCCTTCGCCGCCCGGGACTGCCGCGTCGTCGCCGCCAGCCGGTCCTGCGCCTCCATGGCCGACCTCGACGGGGACCCGAGGTTCCATCTCCAGGAGCTCGACGTGCTGTCCGAGGAAAGCGTGAAGCGGGTGGTCGGGAATGTGATCGACAAGTTCGGAAAAATCGATGTGCTGGTCAACAATGCCGGTGTCCAGTGCGTGGGCCCTCTCGCGGAGATCCCGCTTTCCGCCCTCCAGAAGACGTTCGATACCAACGTATATGGTAATGAATGCTGCTGATTTGGTCTGTTCTCTACGCAGTCTCGATGCGCTGCTTGACGTGTGCTTTTGGGTTGATTGATTTTGGTTTCTGGGATGAACGTGCGGAGGCAATTTGTGAGCTTTGTGTTGAAATGCGGTGTTCTGGGTGAAGTTATCAGCTGTTTATGGACGTGGAGCGAGTTCTGGTGACTGTCCTTGTTAGCTGTTAACGATGATGATTTTGTTGTTGGTGAATCTGCCGGACGAGATGGTACATGTTGCTACTTGTAAGGCTTTACATTGACAGCTCGAAGTTTCTGCTTTGTTCAAAATGTCCATCCTGCTGATGGTGGATCTGCTCAGTTTGTTGCTAGCAACCAGAAAGAGGCAAACTCTTGGGGATGTGCTTGTTTCCGATGCAACCATGGGATTGACTTAATGGTCTGAGGACTGAAGATGTGTGTGTCTAATGGGATCAATTCCCCATTGCAACAAATGGGTTTGACTTAGTGATTTAAAGAATAGAGATGTATTTGTGTGATTTAGACGCAATACACAGGTCAGTTCCCCACACCATCAGCTGGTGTAAACAATTTCATAGCCCGACCAACCCCCGGACTTTAGCTCGATTTCTTAGGATCCCATATCACGGGTCCAATATAGCTTTTATAAGTGTCATCGGAGAATACTTAAAGTACATGACCTTTGTATCCTGGTTTGAAAGCAGCATCCTAAGATATAGCAACAACACAGCTGCATTCTATTCCCACTTTGTCCCATCCATGGTGCATTTGTCTTGGTACAAGAAGTTTGACTTACAAACACAAAATAGGCTTATGCAGAATATTTAGACGCTGTAAAGCATTTTTCTCAGTTGTCGTGGTGATTGGCTCTTAGTCATCTCCTTGCCTATCCAGTCTATTAGTTATAAGCCAGGCATCACATGGAAGCAGATGTAAGTAATGCAGTGAACCACAAAAAGGGGTAGGTTAGTACCAAAAAGTAACTCATATGCTTTCTTTCACAATATCCAGTCTGGTAATTTCATGTTCTTAATCAGAAAAATTTTTCTTTGCCAATTCTCTTCATCCAGAAATCTCTAAATTGATCCAGACAATAAAGTACTGCAAAAAGATTGCTATCTGTATTGATAACATCCCTTTATTTATAGTAAAAACTCCAGGAAAAAAGACATTCTTCTAGATCTATTGGTTGAAATTAGAGTTGTAAAATTGTAGTTCGCTTAGCCAATTTTTCTGCATCTCTGCTTATATACATACTCATTCTGTATTTACGTTGTTTACCAGTGGCATCATATTCTTGCAATTAGCCCAGGATATGTTCATAGCATATTGCAAAATACTTTGATCTTGATGATTAACTTAAGTAAAACGATTGCATCTCTTTTATCACTGACAAGAGCTGGATGTTACAGCTGAAAATTCTCAGTTCAGAAGAGATCGCATGTTGTCAGAGGAAGTAATGGGTACCTTGAGACTTGTGTGGACCCATATTTTGTTTAAAGGGGGTTTCAAAGGGTCATGGAATAGGTTTCAGGTTCCAAAAGTCTAGAATCGTGTCTACTTATGTTAGATGTCCTTTCAACATAGGAACCACACACTCCATTCGTGTGTGCTAAAGAGTAGAGACAGTAGTATGGCAGTAATGAATGAATAAGACTGCATTTTAGTATGTGATCTAAGTGTCAAGCTTATTTGCCACTGTCAATATTTCCGATAAGACGAAAACATTCAGCCGCCGCCCCATTCTAACTTGCAGCTTATAGTTTTCAGGATTTTCTCTTTGATCTTTTCTGCTGCTTCAGTCCAACTCCCTATGATGGGTGGAACAAATTCTATCTCTCTGTGCAAGCATGGCTTAAGCTGGGAAACATTTGCCTGCTGCTCAGATTGGAGGTGTCTGCTGTAGATTTGGATTAGTGGGATTTACTGTTTACTGGGGTTTTATACAGCATTAGAATCCTTGAGCAAGTGTTGGTTGAAAATTGTCAATGCCTTCCCTTAGGTTTAAACTGATCTTGTGACGATTTTCCTAGTTAATTGTGACAAAACAATCATGTACACTTTATTTTAATGCTGTCATGGGCAGTCCATCCATTACATACATTATGAAATGGTGTCTTCCATCTAAAATGACGTAGACTTGTCCAATTCCTATTTCATTTTCTTTCAGTCTCTTGGCAACTATGAAGTGAGTGTAAAGTATGGCCTTCTCGTGCATTACTTGATCTTTCCTACAGGATCATTGAGAATGATTCAAGCTGCTGTACCTCACATGGCAACTAGAAAAAAGGGAAGAGTAGCTAACGTGGGCAGTGTTGCTGCTTTGACAAATGGACCGTGGGCAGGTTCTTATACTTCATCAAAAGCTGCCCTCCATTCAATGACTGATACTCTCAGGTGAGAGCATTGTTGATTTTATCATTATTTTTTTTAGGGTGGTTAGTATATGTCCAAGCTCTTGCCCTGGAAAAAAAAATCATGGTGTGATTGGTGGAATAGGATGGGATAGGAAAGGAATGGAATGGAATGACTAATTCTGAGGAAATAGCTCTGAGAAGTACATACAGCCTAGTTTAATGTCTCTCTTGATCACACCAAACAAACAAAGCAATAAATATTCAGGATGGAATATGCTAGGAATAAAATAGTTGTTCCCTCTCTTTACCAAATATCTTAGTTCAATTCAGTAACTCTTGAGAGTTCTTTGTTTCAGGAAAAAAGGGTAAAGGTTACCTAATTTTTGAGTCCTTAAATGACCGTAGCAATAACATTATGCTAACAAGAGGACATTCTGGGACCGGCCAATCTGTTGATTGGGGTCCCTATGACAATACGTAGGTCCAGAACAAGGCACAGTGAAATTGTGTTCAGGTAACATTTCATTATTTGGGATGAGCAGGTTGGAGCTAAAACCACTTGGAATCGACATCATCAACATTGCCCCCGGTGCTATCAAATCAAACATAGGAAGTTCTGCAGTTGCAAGCTACAACAAGATGCCTGAGTGGAAACTGTATAAGCCATTTGAGGCAGTGATACGTGACAGGGCTTACTTCTCTCAGGGAATCAAAGCGACCCCTACTGAAGAGTTTGCCAAGGAGGCTGTGTCTGCAATATTAAGAAAGAATCCTCCCGCTTGGTTCTCCTATGGCCAATATTCGACTGTGAGCAGTATTGCATACCATCTGCCAATCTTCATTCGGGATTTCCTAATGAGGAAGGCGATGAAATGTTAGGTATGAGCCAGCGTTAGCATCTCTCTTTGTATTCTTTTGGCTTGTTCCCGCAACTTGCAGAACACAAAACTGTTCTCCCCAAAAAATAAGGATAAGGAAAATGGAGAAAAAATAAAGGTTGTGAAGAATGGTGGGGAAACTGTTGACTTACATGAGTATGATTAAATGGGTGGAAAAAGTGGACTAAGGGTGTGTATGAATATGATATTTTCTGCATTTCAATGTCTCTATGCTTTTATTCTTTGCATTCTTTTCTTCAGTTTTGCAAGCGCAATCAAGTTGGTCTGGGTTTCCGGGGCTTCTCTAGCCACGGCCCGAAGACCGGCCCTAACCCTAAAGTTTTAGGCTTTAAGCGCAAGGACGAGCTATGGTTCACATATGGTGTGTCCGTCCTCGAAATTACGGGGTGTGGTGTCGCTGTGACATGAGCAAAAGGGGATGTCCCCACATTTCACCCACAGCCCACAATCACAATCGTGAGGAAAGTAGCCGTTTGCCTTTGTCTTTGAAATTTGGAGCGACGGCAATGGCCTCCTACCAGTCAAGGGTCATAAGGAAAAACCTGTGCGGGGCTCAGGATGAAACCAAGGAACACTCGTTGCTAGCAGCGCAGGCTCGAAGGGCTCGATTCGCTCTTAAAGTCTGTGCATCGATAAGAATTGAAAAACACCACTATGTCTCCAGATCCTCTCGTCTGTAAATTTCTCAATAGCTTACGGACTTTGCGCGGGGACTTGAGTCCGAAAGAGAAACCTGAAATTATGGTCCAAGACTCGCAAATTACAGGAGGCCAGATTACTTTCTCCCAATTCTCAAGTAATTGACTTACAACCTATGGTTTAGTCCTAAACTAACCTAGCAATTAGCTTAGTTATCAATGTTGAAACCTATCAGCGCAAAGCCAGCTCGTATGCACACTACCTGCTACCACACAACAATCGACATGGTCCCCATGTCCTGACCAGTGGCTCGTAAGAGAGTAGATGTACAGGTCGATGGCACCCAATGATTTTCGCCTGCTTTACTGGGAGTACTAAGGGCCAGATCGGCAGTTTATATTGAACAGAACCTACATTCGAAACACGATCCAAGGTTACAATTCAAACCTCAAAATGACATTATTTCAGCCGCTCTATGAATGCTTTTGCTTGGTATGATATTTCGAATGGTCTCACCTGTTAACTGGCAACCAAACTCTCCACAAAAATTACTCAAATTTGTCCTGAAAAAGCTGCCACAGAATATGCAACCTCATTATCGCCATTTTACTGGGAATGGTGCTGCTGACTATAGTACACCATGCCCGGTGGCTGAAGCGGCCGAAAACTAGGAGGTACAGGCGGTTGTTGACTCAAGGGCATGGGTTGGTGTGGAGTCAAAGGAACCGACTTCTGAGGCAAAGCCATTGATTGTTTCTGTGCCATGGGTAACGACTGCTGACTCGAAGGCATCATTGCTCCAGATGGCTGCTGCAAATACTGCTGAGGAGGCTGGCTCGGAAGTAGATATGAACTTTGAGACACCACCGAGCCCTGATTCTGCTGAATGGTTTGATGGTTAACAACGACGGCATGATATAATTGGCTCGAAGGAGCAGTATGTGGCTGAGATGGCATAAAAGCGCTAGCATCTGATACAGATGTTTTGTCTGATTTGTTGGAGCAATATGGACAATTCTTTTACTTCTGATATATCGATGAAAGATTTATCATCAAAACAGGCATAAAAGTTAAATATGTCAAATTAGAAATTTGTTAAAGCGGCCATCAAAAGGAAATTGCTGAATAAAAGCACACAAATGATCGTGCCGCGTGACTTAACCCCATGCGAGCTTTACCGAGATGTGAGCTAAGGCTGGTGGTAAAGTTATTTTTGTTGATTAAATATTTTTCTCCATAAAAAAAGAAAAAAAATTCCCTAAACTAAAAAAAAAAGATTGATATCGAAAAACTCCAAACCGATACATTTATAACAAATTTATCATTTATTATTTTTTTTATTTTTTATAATTTATTATTTTTGATGATCAGGAATCTCATCCCGACGTCACAAAAGCACACCAAACCAGCGAGGTAAATCTGGGGTGATGACGTCACACTTAAGATACCAAGCCGACGTCACACTTAAGACACCAAACCAAGATTTAACACT
Source organism: Eucalyptus marginata (assembly GCA_014182565.1). Classification (NCBI taxonomy): domain Eukaryota; kingdom Viridiplantae; phylum Streptophyta; class Magnoliopsida; order Myrtales; family Myrtaceae; genus Eucalyptus; species Eucalyptus marginata. The sequence continues at coordinate 4,993,208 of CM024593.1, forward strand.
TATAAATGCAGGGTGATGACGTCACATCGCTGGGTTTGAATAAATTTGTCGATAAAACCCTTATCCAATAATTTAGAATTTTTATGGTAAAAAAATTTAATCATCGAAATAACATAAACTAGTCGCGAATAAATTTGTCGTAAGTTGATTAATTTAGAATTTTTTTTATGATCAAAAAATAAATTTTAATATATTAATTTGTGATTTTTCCTGATATTAATCTAATTCTTAAAAAAAAAAAGAAAAAAAGAAGAAGAGGAAATTATGGAATGAAAGTGCCATCCAGAAGCTTTGCTTGGTTGACTCACTGATCAAGCCAAAACCACACCCAACACAAAGCGCACCGCAATACTCCACGACGCAGAGCAGGCTGAGCAGCTATATACTCTCGCCTCCTTCGTTGTCACCGTTAAAAGCTTGCCTTTTTTACGCGTTTCGATCTCAATCCGGGTCTACCCATTTCTCGACTCCGATGGCGACCGGCGGCGGCGGCGGCGGCAGGCAGCAGGTGGTCCTGATCACCGGGCGGCATCGGCCACGCCATGGCCCGGGACTGCCGCGTCGTCGCCGCCAGCCGGTCCCGCGCCTCCATGGCCGACCTCGATGGTAACCCGAGGTTCCATCTCTAGGAGCTTGACGTGCTGTCCGAGGAAAGCGTAGAGCGGGTGGTCGGGAATGTGATCGACAAGTTCGGAAAAATCGATGTGCTGGTCAACAATGCCGGGGTCCAGTGCGTGGGCCCTCTCGCGGAGATCCCGCTTTCCGCCCTCCAGAAGACGTTCGATACCAACGTTTACGGTAATGGATGCTGCTGATTTGGTCTATTCTCTGCGCAGTCTCGATTCGTTGCTTGACGTGTGCCCTTGGGTTGATTGATTTTGGTTTCTGGGATGAACGGGCGGAGACAATTTGTGAGCTTTGTGTTGAAATGCGGTGTTCTGGGTGAAGTCATCAGCTGTTTATGGACGTGGAGCGAGTTCCAGGAACTGTCCTTGTTACCTGTTAACGTTTGACGATTTTGTTGTTGGTGAATGTGCTGGACGAGATGGTAAATGTTGCTACTTGTAAGCTATACATTGACAGCTCGAAGTTACTGCTTTTGTGCAAAATGTGTCTCCAGCTGATGGTGGATCTGCTCGGTTTGTTGCTAGCAACCAGGAAGGGGCAAACTCTTGTGACATAGGTGGTCCTGTGGATGAGATGGTTGCTTGGGGATGTGCTTGTTTCCGATGCAACCATAGGATCGACTTAATGGTCTGAGGACTGAAGATGTGTGTGTCCAATGGGATCGATTCACCATTGCAACAAATGGGATTGACTTAGTGATTTAAAGAATAGAGATGTGTTTGTGTGATTTAGACGCAATACACAGGTCAGTTCCCCACACCATCAGGTGGTGCAAACAATTTCATAGCCTGACCACCCCTTGGACTTTAGCTTGATTTCTTAGGATCCTATATCACGGGTCCAGTATAGCTTTTGGATGTGTCATCAGAGAATACTTACATTACATGAACTTTGTATCCTGGTTTGAAAGCAGCATCCTAAGATATAGCAACAGCGCAGCTGCATTCTACTCCTACTTTGTCCATGGTGCATTTCTCTTGGTACAAGAAGTTCAGCTTAAAAACACAGAATAGGCTTATGCAGAATATTTAGACGCTGTAAAGCATTTTTGTCGGTTGTTGTGGTGATTTGCTTTTAGTCATCTCCTTGCCAATCAAGTCTATAGTAGTTTTAAGCCAGACATCACATGGAAAGCACAAGTAAATCCTGCAGTGAACCACAAAAAGGGGTAGTTTAGTACCAAAAGGTAACACAGATACTTTCTTTCACAATATCAAAGTCTGGTAATTTCATTTCCTCAATCAGAAATGTTTTCATTGTCAGTTCTCTTCATCCAGAAATCTTAAATTGATCCAGACCATAAAGTACTGCAAAAAGATTACTATCTGTATTGATAACATCCCTTTATTTATAGTCAAAACTCGAGGAAAAAAGACATTCTTCTAGATCTATTGGTTGGAATTAGAGTTGTAAAACTATAGTTCACATAGGCAATTTTTCTGCATCTCTGCTTATATACATACTCATTTGGTATGCATGTTGTTCACCAGTAGCATCATATTCTTGCAATTAGCCTGGGACTATATTCATAGCATATTGCACAATACTTTGACCTTGAGTATTAACTTACACGATTGCATCTCTTTTATCACTGATGACAGCTGGATGTTACAGCTGAAGATTCTCAGTTCAAAGCAGATCACATGTTGCCAGAGGAAGTAATGGGTACCATGAGACTTGTGGAGACCCATATATTGTTTAAAGAGGGTTTCCAAAGGGTTGTGGAATAGGTTTCAGATTCCAAAAGTTTAGGATTGTGTCTACTTATGTTGGATGTCCTTTCAACATAGGAACTGCACACTCCTTTTGTGTGTTCTAGAGAGTAGAGACAGGAGTATGGCAGTAAAATACAAATAAGACTGCATTTTAGTATGTGATCTAAGTGTCAAGCTTATTTGCCACTGTCAATGTTTCCAATAAAACAAAAACATTCAGCTGCCACCCCATTCTAACTTGCAGCTTATAGTTTTCAGAATTTTCTCTTTGATCTTTTCTGCTGCTTCAATAGAACTCTTTTATGATGGGTGGAACAAAATTCTATCTCTCTGTGCAAGCATGGCTTAAACTGGAAAACATTTGTCTGCTGCTCAGATTGGAGGTATCTACTGTATTTTTGGATTAGTGGGATTTACTATTTACTGGGGTTTTATACAGAGCATTAGAATCCTTGAGCAAGTTGGCCGAAAATTGTCAATGCCTTTCCTTAGGTTTAAACTGATCTCGTGAGGATTTCCCTAGTTAATTGTGACAAACCAATCATGTAAACTTCATTTTAATGACGTCATGGGCAGTTCATCCATTACATGCATTATGAAATGGAGTCTTTCATCTAAGATGATGTAGACTTGTCCAATTCCTATTTCATTTTCTTTCAGTCTCTTGGCAACTGTGAAGTGAGTGTAAAGTTTGGCCTTCTTGTGCATTTCTCAATCTTTCCTGCAGGATCATTGAGAATGATTCAAGCTGCTGTCCCTCACATGGCAACTAGGAAAAATGGGAAAGTAGCTAACGTGGGGAGTGTTGCTGCTTTGACAAATGGACCGTGGGCAGGTTCTTATCAATGACTGATACTCTCAGGTGAGAGCATTGTTGATTTTATCATTATTTTTTTTTTTTTTTAGGGTGGTTAGTATATGTCCAAGCTCTTGCCCTGGAAAAAAAAAATCATGGTATGATTGGTGGAATAGGATGGGATAGGAAAGGAATGGAATGACTAATTCTGAGGAAATAGCTCTGAGAAGTACCTACGGCCTAGTTTAATGTCTCTCTTGATCACACCAAACAAACAAAGCAATAGATACTTCGGAAGGAATATGCTTCGAATAAAATAGTCGTTCCCTCTCTCTACCAAATAACTTAGTTCAGTTCAGTAATCCCTGAGAGTTCTTTTTTTTTCAAAAAAAATGGGTAAAGGTTACATACTTTTTGAGTCCTTAAATGACCTTAGCAATAACATTATCCTAACAAGAGGACATTCTTGTATCAGCCACTGTTAATGTGGGTTCATATGACAATACGTAGGTCCAGAACAAGGCACAGTGAAATAGTGTTCGGGTAACATTTAGTCATTTGGGATGAGCAGGTTGGAGCTAAAACCACTTGGAATCAATGTCATCAACATTGCCCCCGGTGCTATCAAATCGAACATAGGAAGTTCTGCAGTTGCGAGCTACAACAAGATGCCCGAGTGGAAGCTTTATAAGCCATTTGAGGTGGTGATACGTGACAGGGCTTACTTCTCTCAGGGAATCAATGCGACCCCTACTGAAGAGTTTGCCAAGGAGGCTGTGTCTGCAATATTAAGAAAGAATCCTACTGCTTGGTTCTCCTATGGCCAATATTCGACTGTGAGCAGTATTGCATACCATCGGCCAATCTTCATTTGGGATTTCATAATGAGGAAGGCAATGAAATGTTAGGTATGAGCCAGCATCGGCAAGTCTGTCTTTGTATTCTCTTGGCTTGTTCCTGCAACTTGCAGAACACAAAACTGTTCTCCCCAAAAAAAGGAAAATGGAGAAAAAAAAGGTTGTGAAGAATGGTGGGGAAACTGTTTACTTACATGAGTATGATTAAATGGGTGGAAAAAGTGGACTAAAAGTCCTAGAACTTGTGTTTTAGGAATTAATTGCATCATTTGGTAAAGCTTTGGGACTTAATTAAATCAATTGAAAGATTTAGGACTTGTTTGCCTTTTCTTAAGTAAAGGTTTAGGATTTGGTTTGACCAATTGAAAGGTTTAGGCAATTGCATTTGGTATGTAAGGTTAATAACTTGTGCTATTTTCTATTAAATTGGCCATTCGTCTGTCATTTGGCCCAGATGGTTGCTAGTGAGCAGTGTAACGTTCTTCTCTTTTATGATCCAAGGCAACGTAACGTTCTTAAAAGTACTATCCTCCGCAGGAGTAGATATGGTAAAGAGGTCCAGATAAATTTCCTCATCGAGTCTGAAATCAACTCCCTGATCTTTTTGGTCCGAACTTATTACAATTTGGCTTGGCAAGGGCAACTTCTTCTTAATTTTTTTTGAGGATTTCAACTGAAACTCCTACTTTGTTTTTATCCTTTTTCCTCCTCGAGCCTATGTTTTCAGAGGTTGCGAGCCTTATTTGTCATCTCTGCCTTCAGGTTTGATTAGCTAACTTGGCTTTTGTGTATGAATATGATATTTTCTGCATTTCAAGGTCTCTATGCTTTTATTCTTGAATTCTTTTCTTCAGTTTTGCAAGCGCAATCCAGTTGATTTAGTTTTCCCGGGCTTCTCTAGCCACTGCCTGAAGACCGGCTCGAACCTGAAAGTTTTAGGCTTTGAGCACAGGACGAGTTGTGGTTCACATATGGTGTGTTCGTCCTCGAAATTATGGGGTGTGGTGTCGCTGTGATTTGAACAAAAGGAGATGTCTCCACATTTCACCCACAGGCCAAAATCACAATCATGAGGAAAGTAGCTGTTTGCCAGTCTTTGAAATATGGAGCAACAGCAATGGCCTCCTACCAGTCAAGGGGTCATAAGGAAAAACCTGTGCAGGGCTCGAAATGAAACCAAGGAACCCTCTTTGCTAGCGGCACACGCTCACCGAGTCTCAAGGGCTCGATTCACCCTGAGGTCTGCGCATCAATAAGGATTGAATAACACCCACTACGTCTCCAGATTCTCTCGTGTGTTTATTTCTCAATAGTGAATGGACATTTTGCGGGGACTCAAGTCTGAAAGAGAAACCTCAAATTATGGTCCAAGAATCGCAGACAACAGAAGGCCACATAACTTTCTCCCAATTCTCAAGTAATTGACTTACAACCTATGGTTTAGTCCTAAACTAACCTAGCAATTAACTGAGTTATCAATGCTGAAACCTATCAGCACAAACCCAGCTCACATGCACATGCCGCCTGCTACTGCCCAACGACTGACATGGCAACGACTGACATGGTCCCCATGTCCAGACCTGTGGCTCGTAAGAGAATAGATGTACAGGTCGAGAGCACCCAATGATTTTTGCCTGCTTTACTGGGAGACTAAAGGCCAGATGACGGTTTATATTGAACAGAACCTACATTCGAAACACAATCCAAGGTTACAATTCAACCCTCAAAATGACAATTATTTCAGCTGCTCTATGAATGCTTTTGCTTTATATGATATTTCAAATGGTCTCACCTGTTAACTGGAAACCAATCTCTCCACAAAATTACTCAAATTTGTCCCGAAAAAGCTGCCACAGAATATGCATCCTCATTATTGCCATTTTACTGTGAATGGTGCTGATGACTAAAATATACCATGCCCGGTGGCTGAAGTGGCCGAAAACTAGGTGGTATGGGCGGTTGTTGACTCAAGGGCATGGGATGTTGTGGAGTTGCAGGAACCGGCTGCTGAGGCAAAGCCAATGATTGTTTCTGTGGCATGGGTAACGACTGCTGACTCAAAGGCGCCATTGCACTCAACACATGTGGCAGTGGGGGTGGTCCGGGCGACATGGTTGGGAAGTTAACATAACCGTAGGAGGGCATCATTGCTCCAGAGGGCTGCTGCAAATACTGCTGAGGAGACTGGTTTGGAAGTAAATATCGACTTTGAGACACCGACCCTTGATTCTGCTGAATGGTTTGCTGGTTAACAATGACGAACTGGTTTGAAGTAGCAGTTAGCTGAGATGTCATTAAAGGGCTAGCATCTGAAACTGGCGTTGTTTTGTCTGATTTGTTGGAGCTATTCGTATGCCCAGCACTCTTTGCCTCTTCAGCAGCAAACGTTGACAAAACTGAACTCATAATCAGTTGTGAGGAGCTAGAAGCTGTGAGCTTGTCTGCAACCTCAGCTGCAATGGCTGCAGCTGTCCTCTTGGGCGTTTGTCCCCCTTTTGCATTTATATCAAGGCCTTGAGTAGCAGAGCTGGGCGATTTGAATACATAATCTTCGTCCAGTAATTGTTTTCTCATACTTTCAGCTTCTTCCACTTGTGCTTGTGCCACCTAATTTTGATAAGATATCTTATAGTTACTAGTCCTGAAGAAGCATCAATAATTTATACAAGCAAAAAAAACCAGACAAACGTTTTAAGTAGTTAAACATTAGGATATAGACAGAAAGAATTCAATACAGACATTAGAGTTCATGATGCTTTGAGAATAAGCTAAACTGAGAAAATGCATACCTGCATTTGAGTTCTAACATTCTCAAGCTGAGATTCCTGAAAAAAAGTGAAGGGAGATAAAGATCAGACTGATAAACAGATGAGTGCCCAAATATGTAATGTACGCGTGAAGAATTTGTGATAATAACCTTATTCTGGCTCATTGCAAAGAGCAGAATAATCAATAATCATTCCAATTGAATACCTGGTCATGCAGTGCTTCTTTTAAATGAGATACTAGCGATACTCTACTTCCTTCAACTGATTTGAGTTTCTCAATGCACTGCTTTAAGGTGTTTTCTTCATTCTCAAGCTCTTTAGCCAATGTTCTCCTCTTTGGATCCCTAGCTGAAGGCAGACAAGGATGAATTAGATCTCAAGTCTTGAATAACAAAATGCTTAACATAGACACTAGAAATTCAAGTGCTGATCTTTCGACCAGAATGAAGTCCACACCAAAGTTGACTACCGGTTAGTTTCACCTTACCAGTCGCACAGGCTATTTCAACATCTTTCTCCATCTTCCTCACACAGTGGACAGCAGACTTGCAGTTACTCATTTCCACATCCTCATTAGGATGTTCACTAAGAACCAGGTGAATTGCCGAAACAATTTTTTCAGCTGTTGATCCAATTGACAATTTCTGATGTTAAAAAGATAACATCAAATTAGTGTCAATTCCAATCTCGCAGGGGAATAGAACAAAAGCATCCAGCCAGGATGAATAAAGTTTTTAAATACTAAAAAAGTAAAATCCAATTTACTTGAGACAGAAAGCAAGTGTCATTAGGTAACATTCTCATTCTAACCGTTCTAATTGAGCGTGAATCCCTTTTAACAATCCTGACAGAACGTGAACGCTTTCTGTTTAATTCCAAGGGCGGAAGAACTTCTTCTCCAAGCATTAAATCTTTAAGGCTCTGTGCACGGGATCCAAATACTCTTCTTTCTTCCCAGATACCAACCTACCGAAAAAAAATTGAATAAGTCATCTTTTCTGCTTATAAAAATGGAAAACAGATGCTCTATCTAGATCCAAAACTGCATTCACAGAACTTTCATACTACACCTGCAATATCTTAAAGAGTTTGCATACAAATATACACAGCTTCAGAGAAAAAGGGAAAAGCACAACACACATGCAAGAACATTAAATGGTAGACCCACCAATCTTGAAACTACATTCTTCCCATGATCATCCCCTTTCTCAACAACATCTTTGAGTGCTGCTGGAAGAACCTTCCAGAATTCATTTACAAATTCATTTCCCTTGCGCTTGCTGTTTTGCAGTATGTCATTTGCAAGATATAATAGAGGAACTTTCTGAACCATTTCTGAGTTGTGAAATTGCTTATCCCATGTTGCGACAACCAGCTCCGCCTTGCTTCGATGGAATATACACCAATGTGACAGAGCTGTGAATAGCACATAAAGGAAAACAAAACCATAACAATCAAATAGCTGATTTGTGCAATCAGGTTAAGGACAAACATAGAAGAAACCACAGCAATAAAGTGAAAACCATTCCTAGTCTAGACTGAAATTCAATGTAATCTTGATGTAAGAAAGAGATATTTCCTTGCGTATCAGAATAATTAAGCACTTCAGGATTCTATATAACGATAGGCAAGAACAAGAGAAATTGCTCCCAAAAGCAAAATCTACAACCAATGGGCTAAATTGCATATTAGAATGCTTTACATTTCCCTCACTATACACACAGCTCAACTTGTTACGCCACTCAGTATTATCTTCAGACGATACCTAGACCTAACAATCAAAATTTCAAATTCGCAAAACAGAGTACATGGGTCTTTTGTAAATCCGAATCTCAAAGAACATGTACCCATCAATGGATGCAGAGAAACCATAGACTTTATTGTCCATCTGCCAAATTCTCTAGACCAGTCGTGAACATCTTGAACAATATAACAAGGATGGGATTGGAGAAACTTAAAACAGAAAAATGAATGTGCAATCATATTTGATCATAGAGAAACAGAAACTGCAAATTTCAAAACCTATGCTTTAGACTATAATCCCAATTGGGAACCAGAACCACTACAACAGAATCTAACCAACTACTTACAGATGAAAGCATAAAAATAGAGGATATCTTAACCATGATAACCATTACCCGACACAAATTCTAAACAAGACATTCACTAAAAAACCGGTTCAAGAACGCCAAGATGCGGAAATGAACAAAAAACTCATACGAGGAGTGCACACAAAGAGAGGACGAGGACTAAGGTGGCATTACTCTCAATGCACTGCTGTGTGCTGTTGAGCTTGGAGAGCTTGTCCGCAAGTATCTGCTCGCTGAATACGCTATTCATCAGAACTGAACACGCCCGCACAGCAATTCAGACTTATCCGGGGCGACGAAAACCCTAACAACGACGTTCATCCACCGAAAACCCGCTCATAGCTCCCGAATCCGAGACACAGCATCAAACCAAGAACCCAGCCATCCGAAGAAACGAAACCCACGTCGTGAAACCAATCAAGATTCGGTCTTTCGAACGTAAAGAGGCCTCAATTGGAGGAGCGACGCACCGCCGGATCAAGAACCGGAGAAACTCCCGGGAACCGACCCGCCAATGCCCAACCGGAGAGCCGAGGTGGATTGGCGAGACCCCGGCACGGGAGAAGAAATGGGCAGGTGGCCGGAATCACAGAAAGAGGGCGAACGCCAAGATTCGCCGGATTCAAGAACAAGAAAACCCGCTCGCCGGGGGAGCGGAAGAGGGACGAGCCGGGCACCACTGCAAAACCCTAGAAGAGGGTTTTACACGTGGGCAGAGAGAGAGAGAGAGAGTTGCAGAGGAGGGAGAGGAAGAAGGAGATGCAGGGGAAGAGCGAGGGAGGGAGGGAGGGAGGGAGGGTGGCTAGGCTTTTTGAAACAGGGGAGCCTCCTCAGATGGCAAAGCAATGAATTGGAGGATGAAGTTTACAACCCATCCATCTTCTTTTCTCTGGCAATCTAATTAATGTAATTAGGAGGAAATAAATCTCACTACATTAATTCCACACCTTATTTAGATCTTACTCATCCTGAATTCTATTTTCAGAGAAATTACTATGAAATGTGCTTATTTTTACGATCAAACTATGACAAATCAAATACCCAATGAATTATAGAAACCCCCTTTTTAAAAAAATGGCTCGACTTACTTCATTAATCATCGATCTCGTGATACTTAAGGGAGGGTGAAATTGCTGCAATCACGTCATCTAATATTTCGTTATCGTTCGTCATTGAAGCTGCATGGATGTTGCTTGCTCAGGTGATGATAAGGACATAATTCTAAAGGATGACTATGAAAGATACGCTTTTAATTAGGTTGACCGAAAATGAATTGAATTGGTCAGAAAATGAACTCTAAACTTTGTGAAATTGATTGTTCTTCCAAAAAGAATTTTTCAACAAGTATTTTATTTTTAAATAAAATATGAATCTCTAGTGCTCACAAAATAATCATTCTCCTTTTTCTCTTTAAAGATTAGAAAATTGAGCCCCCAGTTTTCAGTTTTCCTAAAAATCTTAAAGGAGGGAATCTTAATAACCCACCTCATTAATGGTAGGGCTAAAATATGTGCAAACCCAAATTGTGTGTATTGAATATGTAAATTTAAATATCTGTTTATTTGGGTACATAAAATCAGTGAGATTGTACATACCATGTCAAGACTAAAACATGAAACAAATAATGAGAGTTGGAAATATAATTGAAGAGGAGCAAACACATTAGAGTTAGTGAATGGCGCCATGAATATTACCATTTGATTATTTTGACTTATAATTATTATTTTACTCTTGTCCTTGCATTTAATATAGAGATAATAAATTGTCGATGGTACTTTGGGAAGAAATGAGAACATTCAAATACATATGGTAGTAACCTTTGATTATTTTGTCCTCTTCAAAACTGCAAAGGAGATTTTCTCAAAGAAATAATATCATGACAGAAAGTTGGCAATCAATCTTTACATCCCTATATGTTATTTTATGTTCTCTTCTATTTGTTCCTTCTTTTAAATGCCTTTCGAGTTTCAATGAGATCCTTGCATGCAAATTTGAGTCTTTGATTATCAAGTCACTTTAGTTATTAATTATGCTCTAATAAGTTGTTAGTTAAGCTTTTAGGAAATCAAGTAAATTTGTAGTATAGAGGTGATCGTTGGAAATGCTCAGCTAGTCAAGTTGGCCTAATGCATTGCCCAAGTCCATCCATCATATAAAATTTATACAATAATTTTTAGGCTGGGCTGGTTAAAGATGAGGGGGCCAGACTTTCCTAGTGCAAGAGTGGCCGCTCGTAAGTTGATTACCTCTATCGACAATCAGTAAATGGTACATTCTAATGATCAATTAATAACAATGCCCATATAACTTCTGATAGAAAAGAGGAAAAAACAAATTGGGATAAACATATCACTTATTATAACTTTCGTACGATATCCATCTAAATGTCATAATTTATTTTCAACCATTTAGGTGTCATAATTTCTAAAATGCATTCATTTGAGTATCATAACTATTAATCACTTGAGTGTCAAAAATTTCCAAAATCATTTACTTAAATGCCAGAAATCCAAAATGGCATAAACTTGTGGTTAACATTTTTTAAAAGTTTTAGCACTCCATTAATCGAATGAAAATTTAAATCATACTCAAAAAATTGGAAAAAAGAAATATGACACTTTAGTGAGCACTCGTCTCAAAGTTATGACACTTGTAGTGTTTTTTTCCCAAACAAGTTTATTGCTTATATATTTCCTCCGATTTAGATGTTCATTTAATTTGTAAATATAATTAGGAAAATGTCAAAACTTTCACAAGACGTATTGTAGCTTTTCAATTGATCACTTAAGTCCTATTATCTTTAGAAAATGTTCACGCGATTAAGATCGAAATTTCCCTTACAGAAGAATCCAACATGACATTAAATTTAATCTAAAATTATTCGACTAGGCTCCCTAGGGAACTGATGTCATTAAAAGCGTGTGGAACAACGTTGTTTAGCCCTTTCCAAGCCCCAAATTGACAAATTGGGATTAAATTAGGTCCAAAACAGTAACCCCACATTGTCATTTGCAAATCAAAAAATTGCCGAAGGTAAGGCCTTATCTTGCCCATCCTCTCGATAAATACTAGCACACAAATTTGAGTGTTTGATTATCAAGCCACTTTAGTAAATAATTACTCTTTGATTGGTTATTAATAAAGGTTTTAGGAAATCACGAACAATCATATTATAAATTGTTAGTATGGAGGTGATCATTGGGAGGGTTTTGGTTAGGCTGAGTCTGAAGATCGGACCTAATGTGTTAACCAAACTCATGCATTATATAAAATGTATACAATAATTTTCAGGCTGTGTTGAGGATGAGTTGGCTGGACTTTGTCATGTGAAAAGTATTGCCTTAACTCGTCTATTTACCTCTTTGTCCTAGGCAAGATTGGGTAGGCCAATTACATTTCCTAACAATACCATAAAAAGGTACATTCTAAGGATCAATTAATCACAATGTCCAAAGTACTCTCAATAGAAAATTATTTAAAAAGGATATATATATATATATATATATGGATCCTCAAACTTGATAATTATTAAAATACTTTCATGATATATTCGTTCTAAATTGATGAAAATAATGGGGAAAATGTCATAGCACCACAACTGTATCAAGATTTTCGACCAAAAAATATATCAAGTTTAGAGCAACCCAAAATTTTCAGACACTAAATAGGCCCAGGCAAGGCCAGACGAGGCCAGGGGCCGAACAAGAATTTAACTTCAAATCGGGCTTCTATATATATATCTAAAAGAACAAAATAAATCTTGAACTAGAGTTTGTTTAGAGCGCGTTTGGTAACCATTCTATTAGAAAATAATTTCGAGTAAAATAACACGTTTGGTAACCGCACAAATTTTTTTATTTTGGAATAGAAAAAGAACGAAATGCGTTTAGTAACTACATAAAATTTCTATTCCAATTCTAAAATTTTATCAAATCATAGCAATTATATTGATTAATTATATTTATACTAAGTAATAAAAATATTAAATAATCAATTTTTTTATTAAATAGTAAATAATAAACTATAGTATAAAATATAAATATAAATATTAAATAGTAAATTAAAATACAAAATTAAATATGTATTCTATATATAGCAAAATTTCAATTCCTACTTCAAATCATTTCTTTATTTTTTAAATAATTTTATTATTTATTCCTTTTTTTTTCCTTTTTTTTTTCTTTTTTTCCTTTCTTCCTCCCCTTCTTCTTCTTATTCAAGGTGGCCGATCATCGGCCTTGGGACGACGGCGGCCCGACGAGACAAGGGCCGGTGACCTCACCGGAGCGCCGCCGACCCTCGGCGAGGCCATGCCTCGTCGGCCAAGCCTCGCCGGTAGGCCGGGCAAGGCTCGGCCGAGCCGACGGCCGGGCGAGCTTGTTGGCAACCGGCGGGGTGGGCGGCATTCGGCCGAGGGTGGCGACGACGGTAGACGGCAATGGCAGCGGCAACAACACTTGAAGAACAAAGAGAGGGAAGAAAAACAAGAAGAAAGAGGAGGAAAAAGAAAAAATTAGGTAGACTTGATTTTAGAATTGTTCCCAAGAACAAAGAGTCAATTTTTTTTTATTCTTAATTTTACTCCAAATCTGTTCTTGGGAACAAAAATTTTACCAAATGCAACTTTGTTCCAAAACTACTCCCGCGAACAAAAGAATAGAAATAAACACTTTGTTTGGTTAGTTACCAAACAAGCCCTCAGTGTATTATGGATGTTATGAACTGAAAGAATGGTGGATGGATGGGCTGTGAAATCAGGTAAATGAATGGGAATTTCTGACTTTGGTCGATCCTTGACGTTGATGACTGGTTGTGCATGGGGCCGGCGGATTTGCTGCTATTAAGGTCTTTGTTTGGTAACGTCAAACAGTCTCGATTCCCGATTTTTGTTAGAATCGGTTTGGGACGAGAATCGCGTTTGGTAAAATTTTGTTCCTAATGCATTGGGAAGAGAATTGGGAATAAAAAAAAATATGATTCTTCGTCCGAGAATCAAAAAAGAATCAAAACAAAGTGAAACTTTCATTCTTCCCTTCCGTCATCCCACGATTGTCGTCCACCATCACCCACCGCCGTCGCCCGCTGCCCGCCGCCGCCCGCCATCCGCCGCCGCCGGCCGCCGGTCGGCCGCCGGTCCAGCGAGCTCGCCGAAGGCAAGCCCGCCCACCGGGCGAGCTCGCCCGGCCCGGCCGGTGGCGGGCGGCTCGCCCGGCCCGGCGAGGCGGCCAGCCCTACCGCGAGGCCGGGCGAGCCTCGCCAGCTGGTTGGCGAGGCTCGGCCGACGAGGGTCGACCTCGCCAAGGCGGCGGACCTAGCCACATGAAGAAGAATAATAATAGGAGAAAATGGGAAAAAAAAAGAAAAAAAAAAAAGAAAAAAAAAAAAAGGAAAAAAAGTAAAAAAATTATTTAAAAATTATTTAAAAATCAAAAGAAATTAATTTTAAGCATAATCAGTGCAAGACAAGATCAAACGCAATTTATTCCGAATAAAAAATTTTGGACAGATTACCAAACGCGTTTTTTACTCAAAATCGTTCCTAACGTAATCAAAAATAATCATTTCTAGTCGAATAAGTTAGAACAAAATCGTTACCAAACGCGCCCTAAGTTTCCTTAAAGATCATACCAAATAGCTTCCTAAATATATGGAGTTTCGCGACTTAAGCGATGGTCAGTTGTGCAGGTTAGATGAAGTTTGTGCTGTATGGTTGGCGTGCAATCATTGGTGATGAGAACTCCCGCCAAGTCATCGCTGGGCTCTTGCGAAGAACAAGATTAATTGAAGCCGACCTTCAACAAAAAGAGAGAGAAGATTCTATCGAGCGCACTGATAATTTCATGGTGATAATGTACTCCCACTTTTAAGGTTGTGATTGGCTGTCGTGTCTGTACTTTGGAAGCTTTAGATTGGTTGCTGTAGGATGGGCTCCGGAAGAATGCCTGTCGTAAATGAACACGAGACCATCAACCGGTTGCCACCGGGAGACAGATCGATCCGTGACCACTCGGGCAAAAGCATTCCGATGGTATGCTGCGAAGTGAGAAGGTAACTCGAGGTTTTTGCCGTCCTCCTCATGAAAAAGCCGGCATCGACACAGCAAGCTTCCAGGATCTTTCCTAAACTCCGCAAACTTCAATGTAACTCTGTTCCTGCCTCGGTACTAAGGCATCTAGAAGAGAGACTCCATGATTCTTAGCAAGAGATGCGCAGCATCATTCAAACAGTTAACGGCATTTTTCCCCGAAAGTTCCTCCTGATGAGGTGAAAACATACACAAGCTGCATCCAGTGGTTCATGAAATCCTGCATTACAGGCGAGCTGTTCATATAAAGGTTCTTAACAGAAAGTATCTGATGCTAAAGTATACAGGTTCTTAACAGATAACAACAGCTCAACATATGAATCTTCTGTTTTCCAGGACACTCTTCAGGAATTAATCAGTTGAAGTTGTATGACCGAGTGTCGAGGTATGTGCCGGCCGGATACTGACTGATGCTACTTTATACAGAAACGGGAGATGGAACTGAAGGAGGAACGCGATTCTCAGCGGCAAGAATTTCGACAAACTCCAAGAGGACAGCGCGGAGTTCCTCCCCAGTCATCGTTTCCTTCTCGAGGAGGACTTCCACAATCTTGTCTATGGCCTCCCGGGAACTCCTTATGTGACTCGGGGCAATTTCATGCGCGTCATCTGAAATTTCTCTTCGTGGCAGCATCGATGTCTTCCGCAAGCATTTCCGACATTATATCTCTGGCCATCATCCTCGTGATTTCAGTGCTGATGAGTATGCAAAAGATATCAATCTCCTTCGAAGAGATTGTCTGTCTTCCCACGACGGCCAGCCAACGATGCTCAGTCTTTCCTTCAAAACCATCCATCTATCTCTGTCAACAGCTTGTATAAGGGTCTGCTCCTTTTCATCATTTACTCCTCCAATTCCGGTTCCTCCCCTCCGCCCCCACCGCATCAATTGCATCAACAAACGCAATGCAGGGAGCATTCTATTTGGCGAGGAGAGGCAAGGGCCGGGCACGCGGAGCGGGCGAGGGCGAATTTGCTTGAGGAGCGGAGAGGAAGAAGAAGAAAGAACCCTAATCCCAAATTTTCTGTTCGCTACCCTAAAATCCCAATTCAATTTGGGGATTTCTTTTTTGAAACGAATTTTTTTACCCAATTACAAATTATAGACAAAGTTGCCCCATTCTAATTCGTCAACAAAAATCGGCCAATGAAAATGTAGCCTGTCGACGAGTTTAGCCTTTTATTTGAAACAATCAAATTTAGTTTTTCTTTAAATAACTTAATTTCAGTCGTTATTTAAAATTTAACCTAAATCTAGATGCATCTGATCATGATGTCAGTGCGAAATCTCATTACGTGAACTCTAACAATGGGGACGTAGACTCAAGCAAACAGAGTACCTAAAATGTTCTATACGTCAACTTGGGTTGGACAACATCATAGAGAAAAAAAAAATGGACAAATAAACCTCCCCTCTGAGCAGCAGAACTGGATTTACTCTCTGAAATTCAGTAAATTGATTAATTTTTTTTTTTCGTCGATAGAAATGTATGCACTTTATTCTACCGTCTAGAGGCTAGTCACTCTATTTTCTTTGATTAATTATTTTTTTTTAATTTTTCTCTTTATATATATAATTTCTGGCTTATGGAGAAAGAGGCTCGACACGGGTGCACGTTGTCAACATTAGCTAGTCATTTGTCTGGTTCCTATATCCCACCTTTAGGTTGTATATAAGAACCGAAGAGTGATTGTGTTGTGTAATTACTTGCATTGCTTAATTTATTAAAAAAAATCTCTATAGATCAATTCTGAAAATTGGCATTACATTTCTTTCATGCTGATACGAGACCAATTAATTCTTGTGAAGGAAATTTTTCATTGTGAATTTTCATATGTTTAATTTTAGGATTACATCTTAGAATTAGGTGATTTTTAATTATATTTTCAGCTAGTTTTTCGACCAAAGGAGGGAGAGCGGGAGCAAGGGAGAGGCTGAGAGTGACGGTGAAGATGGAGGTGAGGTCGAGCGAGCGACGTCGACGGGAGCAGAAGCCTAGCCAGCTGACGTCGGCTCAAATATAGCGAGCGCCGGAGAGAGAACCTAAAATTTTGAATTTACGAAAAGAAGGGAGAGGAGAGGCGTGAAGAAAGGAGAGGGTCCGGAGAGGAAAGACAACTTGTAGAAAAAAATAGCTACTGAAAAGTTTTCAAAATGACGCCTCACGTCTTGGTCAGTCAGTCTGAATTGTGGGCCCCACGAGGATTGTTACTTTCCTACCAGGCTACCATCTTCTTATTTACCACGCTGGACCACGAAGGGTGCCAAATATTTTCTCATCTTTTCTCCTGCTTACCTGCTACGCAAGGATAGCCACTATTCTCTCCAATATCGTCTCGCTAAAGTTGAGATTCTTTCTTTTCCGCCGAGTCGTAATTATGCTGCACCTAACCACGAGTCCGTTCGCGACACGTGTCTTTTTCCTATCTCCTTCCTCGTCCTCTCCTTTACCTTTTTCTTCCTTTTATTTTGCAAGGTGCCGTGTGCGACCATCTTTCCTCGTTCGCCTCTCCTCCTCCCCTCCTCCTCCGTTGCTCGCCCCTCCTCTCTCCGGTCCTCTCCCTCACCTGCACGGCGCCGACGACGTCGTTCACCACCTGCCCCTCTCCCTCGCCTGAGGCCGATCTTTGCGCCTCCCCCACCGCCGGCGACGGCTCCACCGCTGAAGTCTTCCGCCGCCCTACCGGGTCCAAGAACAAGCCCAAGTCCTCCCCGGTCGTCATCACCTGCGACCCCGAGGTCCTCTGCGGTTCCGATGTCGCCGCCTCCTTCCACAGCTTCCGGATCTGGGGAGGGTCTGGATCTGACCAGGACGCGACCCTCGCCAGATCTGGTTCGCCACATCCAGATCTGACGAGAGCTCGACCCTCGCCAGATCCAGCGCGGCCGGCCCTCGCCCTGGCTGCGAGAGTCGACCCCTCGCCGGATCTGGGGAGGGCGACCCTGGCCGGCCACAGGCCAAAGGGAAGGAAAGTAGAAAAAAAAAGGGAAGAGGAGGAAGAACCGGTGAAGAAGAAGAGAAAACAGGGAAAGAAGAGAGAGGGTAGCGAAGGAGAGAGAAAACAGATCCCGACACTCCTCCCTCCGAGATGGTCTCCGTCGCGACCTACTCCGGATCCGAAACCGAAGACAGATCTGCTCGAGATCCGGCCGGTACCGGAGCGGGTCCGGCGAGAAGGTGGTCCTTGAGGCCAAGAAGTCGAGGAGATGAATTCAGGGGCGAGGTGGACGGAGATCCGAACCGAACCACGTCGGTTTCCCAGGTGGGTTCCCTGCTGATACGACAGCGGCCGATCCAAGCTTCTCCAAAAGGGGAACCAGCTTCTTCTGCTTTGCTGATACAACAGCGGCCGCACGAACTCCCTCTGTTCCAATCAAAGTTTCCATCTTTCGTGCGCAGCTTGCTTCCCGGTGAGCGCGAGAGATGGGTAGCTTGACGATATTGTTTATGTGGCTTTTCGGGATGATGGGATCGGCAGGGGCTCGAGGGCCTGTCTACGACTGGGAAGTGAAGCAAGAGATGATGGGCTCCTACAAGAAGCAGGTCTTCACCATCAACGGACAGTCCCCCGGCCCCACCATCCAGGCGCATCAGGGAGAGAGGGTTTTCGTCAGAGCTACCAACAGGTTGAGCCAGAATGTCGCGATCCATTGGCACACCACTCCACTGGTATGGGAGCAAAGCCATCGAAATTGTGGTTGATGAAGGTTGTCAGATTTTTCTACCTCCTTCCTTCACTTACCCTCTCGTATCTCTGTTTTCTTCGTTTTCCTTTTGCAGCCGTGGACGACGCCTTCTCTCCTCCGTTACCCGCCTCTCCCTCACCTGAGTCCGACCTTTGCGCCGCCGGCGACCATTGAAGTCGTCCGCCGCCCCCCGCTCGTGTTCGGGTCGGATCGTGTTCGGGTCGGATCGGATCGGATCGGGTTTTTTTTTTAACACCCTGAGAAAGCTGAAAGCCCAAGTAGCCGGCCATCTGGTCGGGCCTGCAATTAATTGCGGGTTGGGCCGACGGGCCCAACCCCTTTGCAAAAGGGCCTCCCACGACCAAGACCAGCTCTGGCTTCTGCCGCCCGCGAAACGGGCCCAACCCCCGCCGAGCAGAAGCAATCGAGGTCGGAGGGAGAGAGAGATTAGAGAGGGGCAGATCTGAGAAGGGAAAATCCGAGCGAGTCGCACCCTCCCGGACCTCCGCCGCGTCGACGCCGTCCCCGAGCCCCGCTGCCCGTGCGTCGTGTCAGGTGGGAACGCCGTCGGTGGCCCTTTTTCCTTTTTATTTTTCTTTACGTCTCGTTCGGCTTCGGCCTCGCTGCGTCCAGAGCTTCTGGTGCCACCATCGCTGCAGCTCAGAGGACGCCGGAACGGGCGATCGAATTCGCTCGCGATTGCGCTTTGATTGGGCGGATCTGCGGTCTTTTAGATCTCCGATTCGGCCGCAAACCTAAACTCTGCTGTGAATTGCTATCCTTCTTCTCTCTATCCTCCCCCCTTCCCCTCTTTTCTTTCGGGTTCTCGTTCTGGTCTCGCGTCGTCGCGAAATTCGAGCGATCTTCAAGCGATCGGTGTCTTTTCCTGGTCTTTGTTTAGGTGCGGATCTTGGGTGGTCTGGTTACTGAATTTTTTTTGGTGGGCCGCACTCGAATTGCTGTGGCTTAGGGTTAGAATGTGGACGGTTGGATTTCCATTTTGGTAAACTGCTAAAGGAGCATATTGCCCATATACGATTGCTTCTGGCTTTTTTTTCCTTTAGTTATAGGCATTTGTGAGTTGATTTTTAAGCTATTATGGAGAATTTTTACATGTATGGAATTGAAAAGGCGTACCTTGTCATTTTTCAAATGTTTTGTTAAGAGTTTTTTTTGATTCCATGATGGAAATGATCTACCGGTTATTTTTCTGGCTACTAACCGTCATGTTTTTATATATACTTTTATATGTATCAGGACAAGTCATCTACATCAAATCTGCTTTGATCTTGGTGTTGACTTCTCGTTCGCCGCCTTCTGTTTTCCATCCTTACATAAAGGTATGATTTCTACCTTTGCTGTTGTCTGCAAAATTTATTCATTGTGCTAGTGGTCAAGGGACTAGCTCGATGCATCATCATCTAGCTAGATATCAGATGTCGGAAAAGGCAAAAATTGCCTCGGTTCAAGTTGTTGGGTGGTAGTTCATTCTTAGTGAGTTGCCTTTTAAGTTGATGGAGCATGAGGGATTTTATCGATTTGTGAATAGAATCCAGCCAAAATTCTTTATCCCAACACACAAACATTGAGGCGCGATTGTTGTGATTTATACATGGAGGAAGGAAGTAAATTGAAGAAATATTTTTCCTAGACATCTAGAGTATGACTTAACAACTGACATGGACTTCTTGTCAAAATTTAAGTTATGTGTTGGACTGCTCATTTGTTGATGTCAATTAGAAATTGCTGCTGCTCCTTCTGCTTCTTCTACCGTTTTTCTTATTCTTTGCTCTGGCGACCGCTAGTACTCCATTTGTCCCGATCACAGTTTCCATCTATTGTTTGCAGCTTGGTTCCTGGTGAGCGTGAGATGGATAGCTCGATGACGGCATTGTTTTCCTGGCTTCTCATGATCCTCTGGCTTCTCATGATGATGGGATCGGGAGGAGCTGTAGGGCTTTTCTATAACTGGGAACTGAAGGAAGAGATGATGGGCTCCTACAAAGAGCAGGTCATCACCATCAATGGACAGCATCCCGGCCCCACCATCCAGGCTCATCAAGGAGATAGAGTTTTCGTCAGAGTCACCAACGGGTTGAGCCAGAATGTCGCTATCCATTGGCACAACACCCAACAGGTATGTTAGCGAAACCCATCGAAACTGTGTTTGACGAAGATTGTAATGAGAAGTTGATGCGATGATGAGTTCTGATTGGATTAAATTGCAGATTCAAAGTCTAGGGAGTGATGGAACTGGGGATGTCGTTCCAAGGTCCATTTCCCCTGGAGAAACTTTCACCTATGTTTTCATCGCCCATCAGGTGAGCCCTAACTACAATGATCATCTGATACCATGTTCATGTGAGCTTTTTCTGAAATTTGTTCAAGGTTCAAGCTGAAGTTTATGCTTCATTGTAGCTTGGAAAATCTCCGTATGACTCCTATTACACAATGCAAAGAGTGGCTGGACTGCATGGGTTTATCGATGTTTTGCCGCCGTACGGCATGGCCGAGCCATTTGCTCAAGATTATGACAAGAGCATCGTCCTTGATGACCGGTACTACAAAAGCTATTATGATTGGGCAACAGAGCCTGAGGTGAGTTATTTAGTTTGATTTCCTCAATTATGAAGAACTTGAATACCAATTTCGCTCATTGGTCGTGCTCGTTTCATTCTCTTTTTGTTGCTTGGATGCAGTCCCTGCTGATTCCCAGGAAAGCTCGTGATGCGATCAATCCTGAATATCCCCATTGGAGGGTCGTCCCTGGTAAAACTTATCGCCTCAATATTTCAAGTGTGACCGCTCAATTTGCTCTCAGCTTTAGGATTGAGGTATACTTTGATTACAACCTACAAATTGTTCCTCTGGTTGGTTTGTTTCCTTGCTTTCTATAATGAAGTGTGCACATCTGGATTGGGCTTTTTCGATGTTTTTAAAGACTTTATTAGATTGAAGAAATTTTGGAGATAGATTTGCAAGATGAAGCGACCCTTCATTTTTTTGTTACTCAGGACCTCAATCTTTGAATTGCAGGATCACAACCTTACCGTTGTTGAAGCAGACGGGCACTATATAGTGCCAAGCTTGATTGTCTACTCAGGCAAGACATACTCTGTCAAGATCAAAGCCGATCAAGATCCGTCAAAAAATTACTCGATTACAACCAACATTGTTGGCCAGAAGGCCAGTGCCACAATCCCTCTCGGTCTGGCCTTTCTTAGTTACTACTCCCCACCTGCTGGCCCGATTCAGAATGACGTCACACCATAGTTAGTTCAGAGCCTGGGCAGCAAACCCGCCAAGGTAATATACATGATAAGACTAATGTCTTAGCTAGAGAGGGTGTTTTGATCCCTCGTTTTAAAAATGAGGTTATGTTTTCCTGGAGGATATTTATTATCTTTTGAGCAAAAGTTTGCACTTCTCCTTGGATCTTTGAAAAGTACGATTATTTTTCTCCAGAGAATATAAATCATATTTTTGTTTTGTTTATTAGCTTTTTAACGAATTACTGGGGAACATGCTGGTTAGTGTCATATTCGGTTGAATTTGACGTTCTAATCGAGTGTTAAATTGGCTTTCAATATCCAAGTCAGAGGCGATTCTAGTGATATCTCAGCGTTGTTCACTGATTGAGCAATTTGTCATAAGTCTCTCGGCCTGCACACGAAAAGATAATGTTAAGATTGCTTCACTGATTGCTTCAACTTTGCAGGGTATACCCAATTTGTCATTGGGCACGCATGTAGAAAATTTGTTCCAATTTTAATCATCTTCTAGGAAGAGGAGATTGCTTCTATTTTGAAGGAAGAAATTGTTCAGACAGCCATAAATCTATTGCACAATGGGCACTGACGTAGATCACCGATAATTGAAATAACATTGTCTTACGATTTTTTTTTCTTTTTTCTTCCCCCTTTTCTCATTGTTCATCTTCCTGGAAAAAGGCTGAATCCATTCGATTTTTAGAAAGTATTACTAATCCTGAACTTTTCGCGGAATTCTTCATTAGTGGTTGTGAGATTGCTGGTAAGATCATTTGGAGACCTTCTACTCGAGATGTGGATTCCATCAAATGGTTCAGAGATAGGATGCTGCTGCTTGTTGTTTCTGGTTGTAACTCTCCTCGCAGGTCATGCATGAATGAGCTTAATAAGCTCACTGGGTTGTTTTCTTACAGAGTATTATACGGAATGGTCCGGGATGCTATGGTCAAGACTCGAGATTGAAGAGTGCATGAATGAACTTCATGAGAGATTCCACTCCGTGCAGACAATATATGTGACAACACTCATGTCTTTGCTGGAAAGGTTGTTTAGATCATATATGGGATAGTTTCGCAGCTTGGAGAAGTATTATCAATTCCATCTCTCTGACGTTTCTGATTACTGCTCTTGTGGCATATACATGGTCCCGTTCAGTGAGCATTTGTTTGTTGAAATTTGCAAATAAGGCACTTTCTCATGGTACATGCCACATTGTTTATTTCGTGGTAAGCTTTACATAACTATAACAATATTGATATAATTTCAAACTGAATATGTTTTGCTCATATATGCGATAGTTGCGCAGCTTGGAGAAGTATATCAATTCCATCTCTGACGTGTCTGATTACTGCTCTTGTAGGATACACATGGTCCCGTTCAGTGATGAGTGTTTATTCATGGTACATGCCACATTGTTTATTTCGTGGTCTGCTTTACATAACTATAATGAGATTGATATAATTTCAAACTGAACATGTTTTAGGATAAATCAGCCCATTATAGACATTAGGAAAAAAAAATCTGTTCGTAGTGTTGCTGAGATTAAGAACTATAGTCCTACCTAGAAGCGAAAATAAACAAAGGGGAAAGAGTAGATAGATAGACAACTCTTATCATCCCTAATCCGCTATATGTGGTCGACAACTAGGTTGGTTGATTTGATTAAGATAGTAATAAACTCGGATGACATTGTCACCCGCTATATGTGGTTGACAACTAGAGAGCAGGCAAACCAACTATTTGTAGTAATGTAATTTAGTATAATAAACCATGCTCTAATCTTCTTTGTTCATCTCCTCTTCAGTGTTGCAACATTAATAGTCTTACGTGTATTATTATCTCTAAAGATTATGCACATTCATCATTTACCTCTCGTTGGGATTGCTGTTTGTCTCCATGCAGGGACCGTGCTCCAGGCCATAATCCGAAAAGTTGAGAAGCAAATTCCTTCGTCTCATTAAAAATTATGGTACGGCCTCCACTAAAGAAAATCCAACCAGAGAAGAAAGTTTAGAAAGTGTATAGTGTCAAGTAAATCTTGTGACTGACAAAAGAGCACAGCATTGAAGAAATGAAAATGGAAACAACTAACCTGCTGTAACAGCGTATTATGTTTGGGATAAGCTGAGGTCTAGCCGAGCTTGTACAAGGAATAACAATATGCCTAACATTGGTTCTGGCCTTCATTTTCTCATTACCTACTGGATCTATAGTTCTCTTGTTTTGTTTAAGGAACCTGGAAGGAATTTGGAAATGCAAAGTTGCGCCATCAGGAAAAGTTGGGTGGATATGAGTTTGCACAACAGCAAATAAGTAAAACCGAACATTGACAACCAAGATACAAATTCAAAACAACAAAACATTTTGCCAGATTGAGTTACATACACCCTTCACCTATTCTGGTAAAGTAGCGCTAAAGAGCAGCGTCTGAACTTCTGAACTGTACTTATATCCTTCACCTTGTCTACAAGAACTAGAAGAATTGAAGGATAAGTCTATCCACATCTATTAGCAATGTGGTTAGTAGGGGTGAGCATGGTCCGGGTTGGGCCGGTCCACCCCCTAACCCTAGAGGACCAACCTTCGCTCCCAATTTTTTGGGACAGAGGATCGGCCTGTGAGTTTGGGGACCAATGTGGGGACGATCCATGGGTTCTCTGGCCCGGTTGGCCAATCCGGGGCCAAACGATAATTTTATTTCATTTTTGTATTAAAAGCGGCGGGGGACCGATCGTGGCCCGTGGGTTCGGTCCGATTTGGTCAACCTGGGACCAACAAATAATTTTTTATTTTATTTTTGTACTCTTGAAAGAACGGCGAGGATCGTATCGATCCAAGGATTCGATAATGAGCGAGGTCGGTAAGAAAGGCAAGCGGTGAGGGTCGAAGTGGGGTGAGCGTCGAACGAGAATGAGCATCGAATGTCAAGCGGGAAGCAACAAGCCAAGCGAACATCGAGCGGTGAGCGACATGAATGACCAAAAACGAGCAAGACGAGTGTTAGGTGGCGAGCGGAGAAATTGTTTCTTTCGATTTTGACAAATTGAAGACTAAAATGACAAATAAGATGAAGAGAACAAATCAGAGGAGGATCTTGCCATAGCGAGGACATTTATGCATTTTTAGACAAGTGAGGACTCCTCACAAAAACATTTTCCTCATTAGTAAATTATAATTATCGACACGTAAAAAACATTAAAAATCTAAGTTATTAAAAATAATGTAAAATTACTGAACTCCGTTCATTAATTTATTTAATATTATTATTTATTTTAAGGTTTTCCTATATAAAATTTTTATAAATAATAATATATATATAATTATGGTTGGTAGAGTTGAGCAACCGAAGCTGGATAGGATCGGTAAGCCGCCGGTGTTGGTCAAAGTCTGGCCCAGGGCCAGAGACCAGGTCGCTGGCCAGGAAGCTGGGCCAGGGATCGCGGGGTTGGGCCGATCTAGGGTCGGTTCAGGGTCAACCCTGGACCGATGCTCACCCCTAGTGGTTAGATCGAAAAAAATCACATAATTGAGACAAAAATTCTCCAAATGATAATATGCATGGATATCAAATTTATTGGAATTTTGAGACATGTTCAATGTTCTTGATAAATAAATTCCAGAATTTGGGTGTAGATAATGTCAGCACGCCGATCAGGTTCTTTGAACCATCGAACATGACTCGATTTTGACAAAATTGATATCAAAAGAAAGCTTAGATAGATGTCCAAAGCTTTCGTATTTTGAAAATTTCAAGAAAATGTCATTAAATTCGTTAAAATTACGAAATACTTTCAGGTGTTTATTGAGAACTTAGGTGCGGAATTAACAACACTCAGATCACGCTCACTATTTAATACCCTAAAGGATTTCGAATTTAACAAAAACCAAAGCCAAATCGAAGATTGAAAAGTCTTTTAAAACTTTCGTGAAGTATGCAATCGTAAAACTTAAGTTGTGGCCACATGTCAGTTCTGGAAAATAGGGTTCCAACAAGCCCTGCAAATTTGATAGGGTCGGCAAAAATAACAAACATGCTTGATAATTTTTGAAAGTTTTTGACAATGAAGTTCAACATATCTCAAACAAAACGCATGAAGACATCTTTAACATATTAACACGCATGAATTTCTAAAAATCAAAGAATTCAAGCATATCATTCTGGAAACAGAACATCACAGAAGCAAACATATCAGGCTCATTGTCATTTACATCATCCAAAAGAAATCCACTCAATTTGAAATTCTACAAAACATTGTTCATACAATGTCCTACTACTTTCATGAAGACATGTAAGGCCAACTCTACTCATGTGAATTTATATAAATCATAGAACAAGCATATGTTTTTCAGGACAGACAAATCTCACAATCGCAATATTATGATGAACTTTTGATAAGGCAAATGATACTCAAATCAGGCATATGATATGTTGTTGAAAAGCTTATCAAATCTAATTTAAACCTCATGAGGCATCAAAGTAAAAAAATCTCATCTAACAGCTCATTTCCGGTCATCAATCATTAGAATTTTGAATTTCTAGAAATATTATCGAAGCATCATTAAGCTCTAATATCATTATCAAACTTCATCAAACCATCAGCGATCATCTTCAAATATCCATATAGATCATAGAAACACAAATCGCAACCTTAGTATGAATCCTAGCCTCGGTTACCTGTTAAAAGCTCGTTTCATCAAATTCACGACCACACTGCTTAGGGAGGTTGAAGAGGCTGGCGGATCACCAAAATGGCCATCAAAACGCCCAAGGACTCACCAGCGTGCAGGCCAGTTTTCGAGACCGAGAGAAAGGAGTGTCGGTTCAGGGCTCTCAAGTGAGTAGGTTGGTGAGCAAGGCTTGCAATTGAACTAAGGAGAGTCTTGTGCTGGTCGAAGCACAGGTGGGTTGTAGGATGGGTGCCGACAAGACGGTGTACGATGGCGAGAATGAGTAGGCTGAGATATATATATGGAAAAATGATCCAACCTTCTTGGTTTTGGAGGGAAAATTGTACTTATACTTATCCCCAAGATCAAATTTGGGCCCTTGGATTGATCCAATGGCTCAAATTATTCCTTATTGATCAAAGGTTAATCATTGATAAATGGCTTAGATTTAATGCTTAGTCACTAAGCAAGTCACCTGATTGATTTAATCCTAACGATTTGGATTAGTGACATGGCATCCAAGGGCATTTTAGTAAATTCACCAAGGTTATTTCTATAAATTTGTGTAAGGGAGAGGCATAGGAAAGTCGGTCAGACCTTGGGCTGGTTGGTAGTGGTTGCTGGCCATCGATGGATCATTGGAAATAGGTTAGGCTAGTTGGACCCATCCAAATTGGTTTGGACTTGTTCGGTTGGTTTTGGCTGTCTTTGGCTGGCTCTTTTCAAAATTTTATGCAATTATGTCCTGTCCAATTAGAATGAAAATGAACTAATTTGAAGAGGAACGATCAAAATCATTAATCATTGATCCACAAACATCTCAATTGATTTTAATTGGTTTAATCACCCCAACATTATGCTTAAACTCAATGGGTGTGTTAATTTGGATTTTCTTGCCAATTGGTGTCATTCATGTAATTTGTGTAATTCCCGCTGTCAAAAACCAAATCAATCGAAATTGAATCTAATTGATATAATAATATATTGATTAGTTCAATTACCCATGCGAAATAATGGCTTAATGCATCCAAATTGACACTAAAATGGTGGTATGAACTTTATGTCAAAATTAGATTGAGGGTCAATGATGAAATTGAACCTTTACCCATCAAATTAAACCTTAGTTTAGAATGAGTCAACTTGAATTGCACCAGTTGAAGTTTATTAGCATAACTTTCCAAATTTCAAGCAAGCTAAATTTGTCAAATTGAAAATTTCCCAAGTAAATTTGCCAAAATTGACCCTAGATTTGGATTCAATTGAGTTGATTCAAAGTGTAAACTCGCAAGTCATGAAGAATCAATTCGAAGCCTTGATTAGGGCTAAAAATGACAATTTTTATCCTCACATGTCAAATCTCAAATTTGGCTACACGAGAATTCGAGATGACCTCTAGTCAAACGTATTGAAGAAAGCAAATCTAAAATATGACTAGAATGAAAAAAATCTTATTTTTGGTTAATTTTGAATCTAAAATAGAAGAATTCAGAAAATGAGGTTCTTAATTAATTTTTATAAAATTTTTAATGCCAAAGTCAAATTAAAGCTAAAATGATATGATTTTTAGTTTTTACGTTCTTTTCAAATTTTTTTTTGTCAAAGGATTGACATGGTGATTTCTTACTAAATGGTTAATTTGTGATCAAAACTTTGATTTTTTTGAAAAATATTGTGGCCAAAGAGATATTAAGACTAATTAGGAACTTTTTATGCAAAAAGCCAAATTTTGACCTGGGTTGACCAAAAAGTCAATTCAAAAGTCAACTTTTTAATTTTTTGGGTTTTTTTTGTGTGTGAAAATAACTAGGAAATTACCTACAAATGACAAGTCAAAGAAAAAGAAATGAAAAATGACACTTTTTGTTCGAGAAACAGGTTCTATTGCGATCGAAAATCCTAATATTGAGTTTTTACCTTTTAACAATGCGTCAACTTGTGTCAACAAAGAAGAGGTTTGCTGCTACATTTTCAACAAGGAAAGAACCTCCATTGGTCTGCTGTGGTCAAGATACTTCGTAGGCAAAAGAGGGTAATGCCAAAGGTGCAAGTGGTGAAAAATACCATACTTGCTAGGGAAAGCATAGGTGATAGAAAGGGGTCAGACTAGCTACAATCGAAAGAAACTATCAATGGAGCGGCTAGTTTTGTTAGGCGAGCATTGCCATTCGATGTATGATCCAAAAGCGGCGCATCAATGGTTAAGGAAATGCAGGGAAGCAATAAAACAACCCACAATGAGGGCGTTGCAGAATTAAGTGCGGGAGAATTTCATAGTCCATGATTCTCCTATACTTGTGACACTTGCGGATGGAGCTTGGGGTTATCGTGTGAAGAGCGAGTGATGAAAAAGGGATGAATACAATTGGTTCGTGAGAGTAGTGTAAGGATGGTTAGTGCTATGAGTTATAGGATCGAATGATTATATCTCTATAGAGTTCTAAAGGCCGAGTTAGCCTCTTGTGCATAAACTGGTCAATAACTGATACCGTTCTCCTTATAAGGTTATGGTAGGCCGAAACTAATTGTTGAGCCCAAAATGATTTCGCTCAATGAAGTAGACACCCAAGCTAGCTATGCATGGTACAATCTTGTATAAAGAAGCTATTTACCGTATTATTATTTAGGACAACCATAGAAAAAAGGTTGGCCTGGTGTATTCCCCTCGCTAGACCTATACGGATTATTCCATGGCCAAAGAACTATCAACCTGTGACAAAAGCACCTTCAATATTGCGAAGAAAAATCAATGCGACTATGAAACTAGCTTCATTGCCACCATTTGTGATCAACGAAAAAAAGCTACATTAATTAGGTAAATATCTATAGGTTGCAGCATATGATTAGTTTTCTTGGTGCAATTACCAAAAATGTCCTAAACATTATAGTCATGCCAATTTAATCATAAACCTTTCAATTGTACCAATTGAGTAGTAAATCTTCACATTTTGCCAGTGGAGTTCATCTGACTAATTTTGGTAGGAAATTGCTGACTTGTATGCCGACTATCTTACGAGATACGACCCAAGACCGACATGAATATTTTTTAATAACACTTTTGAACAAATTTTTGAAATTCTTATAATTTTTATTGTTTTTTGTCTTGTTCTTTTCTTTTCCTTACTTTTTTTTGACTTAGGGTTGGCCAGGATCGCTAGTCCACGCTTGCAAGAACTAGGCAAGGGATTTGGTTGGAAATTATTGATTTGGACGGCAACCATCCAACGTGGTACAACTGGCACTGGCGTGAATATTTTTTAATAATATTTTTGAATAAGTTTTTAAAATTCTTGTAAATTTTTTTCTTTCCTTTTCCTTACTATTGTTTTGACTTAAGGTTGGTTAAGATCGCCGGCCCATCCTTGCTGGCACTAGGCGAGGGTTGTGGTTGGAAATTATTGATTTGGACATCGACAGTCCCACGTGGCACGACTAGTGTGATTTGTTTTTTTTTTTTTTTTTTTTTTTTTTTTTTGTTTTCTTTACTTTTTTATTTTTTACTTAGGGCTAGTAAGGATCGCCGGCCAACCCTTGACCCTTGTTGACGGTGAGGGCTTGGGCAAGCGACACAACAACCTCCCTCGATTAGGGCGAGGCTGTGACACTAGCGACACTCGCCCAAACTCGGCAAGGGCTAGGACGCCCTTGCCTATGGTCAGCAGGTCACTGGCCCTCAATTAAAAAAATAAAAGTAAAGAAAAGAAATGAAAAAACAAAAGAAAACATAAAAAAATTGTAGAAAAATTCAATTAATATTAAAAATTATTAAAAATATCCATTTTAGTGCCAGTTAAATCACATAGGATGGCTAGAATCTACGTAGTATTGATTAGCAAAATGAGAGAATGTTTAACAATCAATTAACATATTTGAAAGGTTTATAACTGAATTGGTACAAATACAATAAGATTAAGCTTTTTTTGTGGTAATTTTCCCATCTTTGGTCTGTATTGAGAAGATTATTTTGTGGGGGAACCTCTAGGAATTGTCAGAAGCTAAACAAACTATTAATAACGACATAGGCATTAGATGCTACGTGTGGCTCGCGCACACAATCTCGATCTCATCCGATAAACAATGATTAAAATATCCGCACAAAATGATTAGACGCTCAGTTAGCAGATCCACATCTGGTTGCACTAATAATCAACACCTATAGAAATGCAAAATTCATTTGAGAATTACGTCGAGTAACCAGAAGACACCAAGCAAGAGCTGGACCATCTTCTCTGCCATTATTAATCCTGCTCATCTCCGGGGCAATTTTTCAAAAGAGCGGACTCCACAGAGTCCATCCTTTCGACAATAAAACTGACTTACAAAGTTGATTGCTCGACTCAATATGGATAGATTATTAAATGATAGATTCGAATGACTTAAAAAGTCTAAACTGGATATGCTACGAGGGACTTCACTCCGAGCGATTCTAAGTCATTAAATTTTTCAATGTCTATAGGGATTCTATATTGGATTTTACCAGCTAATTTTAGGTTATTGACTTTTATTTAAGTTACCAGCCAAGTTTATCTTTTCTAAAGAAATAGGGATAGTTACAAAAAAGTCATAAACCCATTATACTTGCGCTTATTCTGTCTTTAACATTTCAATTTAGTCAATTTACTCTAAAACCTTTTGACAATTTGTTAATGTAGTTTGTCCAACCAAATTTGGTTAAAAATAACTAATGTGGAAGTCGACCATCCTACATGACATGGCTGGCGGACATGGACTATTTTTAATTATTTTTTAGTTTTTTTCTTTTTTCTTTTCTTCTCTTTTCCTTCTTTTCTTTCTTTTCTTTTTCTTTTTTCACCATGGCAAGGGAAGGTCACTAGAGCTTGCTAGCTATTGGCAAGACTCGCGGCCCTAGCCATTGCCATGCTAGCCATGGGCAAAGGAGGCCTCGCCCACGGCCATAATGGTCCACATTAGTGGTAGTCGTACCACTTAGGATGCTTAGCATCCACGTCAATGATTTCTGATCAAAATAGACCAGATGGACCACATTGATAAATTATTAAACTGTTTAGGACTAAATTGATCAAATTAAAAGTCTTGAGACTAAATTAGCATAAGTACAATAGGTTTATGGCTTTTTTGATAATTTTTCCAAAAAAAATTCTCCTATTTTATACCAATTTTTATGGTAGCTACTATTTCCATCACATATTTTGCTAACACTAACGCTTTTGTAAATAATTGACAAAAATACCTTTCAAATTAAAATGCAACACTTTATCTATTCTCCATTTATCTTCTCATGATAGGATCTCACTATCCCTCCTTCATTAAGTTGATGCTTTTATTGTAACTTGAAATATGTTGTTGTTTGCTCGACCAATATGAGGAAAGATATGCATAAGAGAAATTGTCACTTGCTATTGATGCCACCTCCAGCAAAACCATTGTGGGCCACCACACAAAGACCCGTTACTAGATTCGACCACTGTCACTCTTCACTTTTTATCTCCTTGTCCTTATGTACCCGTCTCCCCCCATCCCCCCACAAACGGCTCGCTAATGCCACCTCGGCCCCATGCTTGATGATGGCCGTGACATCAAATCAACATTGATCCGACCCTGGAGCTGAAGGCAGGGAAGACAGGTGGTTGAAGGCCAAGACGTTGATGTGGCGATGGTGCTGAGAGAGATGCTGAGAGAGATGCAGAACCAGCAAATAGGATTCAAAGCAGAGGAGGGACGGTTGTGACGTGACAGTTGAGGTGACTAATCGAAGAATAACGTGGGGGATGAAGGTGACATGCTATGATGGGCTCATCATGGGGTAGGAACGGGGACAAGTTCGTTTGAAGCTTCGAAATATCAACAGAGTCTTTGGGAGATAGTAAAATCAATGAAATTTTCTCTCATGACCTATTTCCTTATCTTAGTTGATCAAAATACTTGGAGGAAGAGTGAGATCTTGCCAAGAAGAGATAAAAGAGACAACAATTAAAAAGTTCAATGTTTAGTTTGCAAGATATTTTAGTCAACTATATACAAAGAGGTAGTTTTAGTAATAAATGGGGTGGATATAGCGGTTGCCATTTTTATACATATTTCTTAATTATGCCTTAAATTTACTAGCTCTTATATAAAACTACTAACTTTTAATTTAAATCGCTTATAATTTTTTTCCAATTAAGTAATCAAGCAATTCTTCATCTACTCTCATTTCAATTAGTCACTAATATTTATTTGCTTTATTTTTTTAATTTGCCAACTTTTTTAATTGAACTTAACCAGGAGAAAAAGAGTTGGTAAGGCCCTCAAATAATGTTCCTCAATTCATAAAATAGTTGGTCAACATAAGACATGGTAAAAATAAGAAGTACAAAGACAAGAGAAGAATATATTTTGGTAACTAACTTAAATAATAATTGATAACTTAGAAATAGTTAATAACTTAACTGTAGAAAAGATTGATAAAAAAAGGCAAATGGTAATTAAATGAAAAAGTTATTTTTTTATTAGTAATACAAGTAAACCTTAGAAAGCAACTCATACAAAAGTTAGTAATTCAAAATTATTTGGTAAGTTAACCAACGAAAAGTTCGTAAGTTATACAAAAAGTTGATGATTGCATCTAATAGTTGATAAATATCCACTATTAGCAGGAAAGATAAATAACATATAGTAAAGGATTATCGAATTTTTCTCATAAGAGACTAGAGAAGCTAGAAATATGAAACAACAAATAAACATTGGCAACTAACTCCAATAAGAGTTGGAGTTGGTATTTGATCAGAGAAAAATTGGTAATGACTCTACTTGAAATTAGTAATTCTTAAAAGCAGTTAATAAATTTAAAAGTTGTAGGCAAGGCAAAGAAAAGTAGGTAAATGATAAAATGAGTTAGAAAATTAAAAATAAATAAATAAAACTGGATAGAAATGTAAATAAGAGTAGGCTACCCAAAACCTATTGGTAACTTAATTGTAGAATAGTTTCTAAGTAGCACAAATGAAGGTTGCTAATTTCATATAATCGTTGATAAATATAAGTCATGGGATAAGAAAGGGAAAATAAAAGTTAATAAAAGATAAAAGAAGTTTTCTAGTTAGAGAAATAAGATAAACTTGGTAACTATAAAAAATAATAATGGTAACTAACTTGAATAAAGGTTGGCAACATAAATTTAATTGTTAACTTAATCAAATAATAGTTGGTAACAACTCTAACTGAAGTTCATAATTTCTAAAAGAAGTTGGTAAAATTAAAACAAAAATTGGTAAGTAAGGCAAATAAAGGTTGGTAATCAATAATAAAGTTGGTAAATTATAAAAAAAATCCAAACAAATATTTATAGGTAGCTAAAACGACAATTAATAATCCAAAATTAGTTGGTGATTAAATAACTGAAAAGTTGGCAAGTCTCTTAAATTAGAGGTTGGTAATTTCGTATGACCTTTCATAAATTTAAGACATTGTTAAAAAAATAATAATAAAAGTTGCTAAAAAAATAAGATAATTTTTTTTTTTTTAAAAGATTACAGAAGTTGGTAATTTAAAGAAAACCAAATAAATAACTAACTTAAATAAAAATTGGTAATGCAAAGCTAGTTGATAACTTAACAGGATAAAATTTGGTAATCACTCTAATTGAGGTTGATAAATCCTAAAAGGAGTTAATAAATTTAACGGGTTTATAAGTAAGGGAAATAAAAGTTGAAGCCACAAAGGAATCGGTAAATTTCATTTTAAAAATCGAACAATGTTAGTAGTCAACTCAAATGAGAGTTGGTAAACTCAAATTAGTTGGTAATTTATTCTGCAAAAAGTTGGGAAGTCGTTTAAATGAAGGTTCGTTTATTCATATTATTTTTGCTAAATTTAAGGTGTTGGCAAGAATAAAAATGTTGGTGGAAAAATAAGAGAATTCTTTTTGTTAACGATAAAAGAAGTTAATTACATAGATAAAATTTGATAAATGTTAGTAATTAACTCAAGTAAAAGTGGGTAATACAAAGCTAGTAAATTTAATTAGAGAAACATAGGTAATCATTCTAGTTAAAGTTGGTAACTTTTAGGCTACTTTCGGTCGTCTTGATTAATAACTAAGATAGTATGATAGGATATGATGTGATGGCCCCCGACCCGTTGGGGTCGTCACAGTGTTTCACTGTCCTGGCCATTCTTTGTTCTGACACCACTCCGGCTATGGTATCCTCCCGCAATGACGACCTCCTTAGAGCGACCCTCGGCCCTTAAGGTCTGCCGCGCCGTTCATTGGTCCCTGCTATACCGTTGCGGAAGTGAGTATATAACTCCAATCAAACTTAAAATAATGCACACCATATCAACCAAGCACTTTTATTTATTTATAGCTTTTAGACGACATTAGTCGATACACATAGGCCAAAAAGTTCCTATTTTTGGCTAAACCAAAATTGGACCGACTATCCAGTTGTTTATCCACATTGTCGTCCTGGCATCACGTCCTGGCTTCCAAAAATGCTGCTATCCTCCGGGGTCCTCTACCTACTCGACCCCACTGGAGCCGTCGTCATCATCCTTCGGAAGCGGCAGTGGTCCCACCATGCGCCCGTTGACTCGTGCGTACAGGACAATAAACCCCATAAGCACGGGGCCTGTGGTTAGTCCAGCATCCACGGTGAGAATCACCCTAATCCGGATAAATGCGACTTCCGGAAAGTCAGGGTCGGCGTGCTCTGTCTGCTTCCATCTGAGGTCGATGGGGATGCCATAGAACACACCGGAGGATGCGGGCAGGAGTGGCATATCTACGTCTCTGAAATATGATAGTCTCACAAGGTGAGTACGACTATTTAGCATATGGAAGCCTGTCAAACCATATTATACAAGTCTACCACTACTCCACCTACAACATTCTAACATGTAACATGTAAAGCAGAACAACTCAGAGTACTATAACGCTACAAGCACAATTCAAATGAAGCATTAGGAAAGCAATTAGACAGTCAGAACAGTTTGTAAATCGATTCGACTTTAATTCTAATTGTCGTCATCTGCAAGAGGGACCAGTGTTTGCATCCCTCCAGGCATCTCACATCCTACCTGGCATTACGAGGACCCCTGGTTCCATATTTCAGTCACCGGGTATCCAGAGCGTATTACGTCACACCTCCAGGCATCTCGCACCCTACCTGGCATCACGAGGACCTCCGGGGCTCATAATGTCCCCAGGCATCCAGAACGTGTTACATCACACTTCCAGGCATCCCGACACCTAGGTACCTCTGGGGCTCACTAGTCCCCAGGCATCCAGAGGCATCACCATCACGACCCTTCGGGCAATCCGACACCTGGGGCATCGTCGTCACAGGGGCCCGACGGCATCAATGACGTCTCAACCATGACGCAGCACCAAACAAGTTGTATTAAAGTCATCATGCACGTCTAACCAAGGTCCGTATTCCTTTTTATTTTGTTCGACTCAATTCTGATGGTTCGCCTAAGCCTTCTAGCATTCAACCCAAAGCGATACACATCCACTATGCTTTAAATCTAAAGTGAACCCCTAACAAAACGGGACTGACCAACAATAATCAACTATACCAAAAATCGGTGCAGCCATCCTATGACTATTAGAACATGGCTTCATGCTTAAACCCGTGTTGACCTTGCCAATGGTCGTCACGCGTATCACGAGGTACTCGACACCGAAATTGGCTCATCTCACCGAGAACAAATCCGTGCCGTCTAGATGTTGCACCCTTCAATCATCGGGTAACCACAATTTGAACCAGGACGCCTACAAGAATAACTAGTATCAATTTCGTACCATCTAACCGACGGCCAACACATTTCCTAAACTACATGCACGCGGCTCTAGCTACCACACCCTGGCAATCCGTAATTGCACAACCATTCATCAGACTCCCAATCGTCCAACGCACTAAACTCCCGATCGACCAACGGACTTAACTTCCGACTTGCCTACCCCATTCGGACCCGAACGCTCATCCATCCTAATCCGGACACACGAGCAGGATATTCTCGCACAATATAGAGCGACAGGGCCACCACTTGCCACGGGTCCTTGGAAGGAGAGCGGCTGTGGCGGGGCGAAGCGGCGACGGTGACGATCGGCTAAGCTGCGGTGAGCTGCGAGCTGTGGCCTCCCCTGGTCAGTAGCGACTGAGGGACAGCGGTGAGGCTGAGCAGAGGGGTCGATGGCTGGCGGTGAGGCGTGAGTGGGACGGTGAGGAGGCCGGTGACGCGGCGGTCGACGGCTGGTGGTGACGCACAGCGAGATAGCGTGGGGTTTGGGTGGGATTTTCTCTTCAGTTGAGATTGAAGCAGCGGGGGTCGCTGAGGAGAAGAAGAAAGGGGCGGTTCCCCTTGATTTCTCCGCTGTCGACTGCCCAGTCAACCCCCCCTTCGGTGGCCGCTCGTGTAGAAGACAGGTGGGAGAGGACGTGGCTGTGGTCAATGTCTCCTCTCGCCACTTGTGAGAGACGGCCACAACGTGGCTGTCCAAGTCCGGGGTCAACGAATCCCCGTTGGTTGACCGCCGAAGATGGGACGGGGCGTGATTGTGCCTATGGCGGGGTTCCCGGTCTTCCGTTGGCTGGTCGTACGATTGCATGGAGACGGCAAAGCCTGCATGAGGGACAAGTTGGCGACGTACCAATGAGAGTGGACGTTAGACTCACTTGTAGCATCGTGTGAGAAAATTTTTAGGTGGGGCGTTATTGCGAGAATGTGATGATACGTAATGTCTCGGTATGGCGAGGATGATGATGAAACGGGGGCTGTAATTGGTGTCAACGACGTAGTCCGATGACAAACTCGTCAACCCGTCACGAACCGTTATGTATTCAAGGTTCGGCGAAATCTGGATATCACATATGAAATTCAGAGATTTTGTTATTTTCTATCTACTGTTGGTGATTGCAGTAATAAAGTGGATATATTAACATCATCTCACGTATATTGTTTGGTATTGTCGCGACTTAGCCTTGGCACCCACAGATCCTCGAGGGATAGTGCAAAGGTAGGATTTATAGGTATTCGACTATGAGAGCTCCCTCATGGTACATTACTCCAAAAGATGTCATCACCTCATCTTTTGGGATCAACCACATGAGTTTGCTCGATTATGGTAATGAGTTCGCTCAATCACGGCCGTGAGTTCTCCTAAGCTTGCACCTTGTGTGATAGTGGAATTGGTGATAGTGGAATTATTATGACCTGATCTTGACGCCATAGCATGTCTTAAATGATGATTTGAAGGTTGAAAGGAAACTAGACGTAAATGTAAGTTTAAGGGTATTTCAACCATCATAGCCCTCTCAAAGATAAATCCACTAAAGATGGCATCGCTTCATCTTTTGGCTTCAACTCTTTGAGTATGCTAAATTACGGTCGCGAGCTTTTCAAAACTCATGCCCTACACGATGGATCATTTTTTCATTTTTTAAAGTTGTTTTAGACAACCTAAATAATATTTAGGAGTCACTACTAGCCTCGTTTTTGGGGGTCAGCTAGAATGCCCAATTGAGGATTAGGAGTGATTCCTCGATTTCTACACAACTAGAGATATTATACTCGATGAGTTGGATTACTCTAAAGTATTTATTAGTGCTCTTTCGATACCTTACAGTCATTGTGTTACCTAATGTGTCAATGTATGTCTCTTTACATTTTCACGCATTTTCATAGCAAAAAGAATGAGCACACGTGGATGGTTCATTTGAGCTTTCTTCTCTAATGAATGTAAAAGTAAAGCATGCAATTTATAGAAATGATGGTGCGGGAAAAGAAACATTCAAAGCAGTTTAAGGAAAGTAAGTAAGGTCTAAACAAGTCTAAAATACGATAAATGAAAGACCAACAACTCGTTGGGCATTCATACAATGCATATACCGAGACATAAATCGGGGAATGAATGCATATTACAAAAGACAGGATTTGATTGGGCATCAACCATTCACCATCCTTACCTTTTCGTGATCACCGCCTCCAAGGACCACCTTTGGAACCTATTCTAGTTGTAGTCTAGTGCTAAAACTAGTGCGAAGATGATACAAACAAAATATTTATGGCAATTGAACAATCATGATATTTCACATCAATACATCCAAGAAATTCAAGAAAAACAATCCAGCATCCACAAATGGCCTCAGGGTCGGCCTTTGAAGATCATGTAGCGGCCTTCTTAGAATGCCTATCCCAATTTATTTTTGATGACTTATGACTATTAGACCTCATTTGTGTTTGCAAATGGTGATTAAAGTCGTGAAGTCCCTATATCAAGTTCTAGGTGATATAAATCCCAAGGTAACCCGCGTTCTCATGTATCGGATCTAAGTCATTCATCTAACAATTACATGCAAAGCATATAAAATGACAAGCATTCAGGCGATACGGCATTGATTCTCAATTAATCAAACAAATGAGTGAACCAACGAAGGATCGCTTCTCTAAATACATG
Source organism: Eucalyptus marginata (assembly GCA_014182565.1). Taxonomy (NCBI): domain Eukaryota; kingdom Viridiplantae; phylum Streptophyta; class Magnoliopsida; order Myrtales; family Myrtaceae; genus Eucalyptus; species Eucalyptus marginata. The sequence goes on from CM024593.1 coordinate 5,032,189, forward strand.
CACCTTTGAAAATGTTCATGCAACATGTATATTCATGACCACTTAGGCAGTAGATATTTTGCAGACAATAATCAAATATCATTTTAAAAGATTTGACAAAAATGGGACACAACTTCATCGAGTCACGGAACATATTTAGCCATCAAGACGAGTTTGGGCGCATCTTGTGCACAACTGATTAAGCAAAACAGATGTTCTAAATATGAACCAATACTTTGATGAAATTCATGTCAAATCATATTTTGAGTAATGGCAAACAACCTTGATGAAGAACATTTTTCATGTGAGTATCACATGAACTACTAAAACTTTGAATAAGTCCAAAATCATGTCAGAAAATCAAAATTCCAGAATGCCCTGCAACTTTCGGATGGCTGTTAATAATATCAAATCATTTTTTATTTTGCAAAAATTTGCGACAATGAAGTTTAGCATGTTACAATCAATCCTCAAGAAGACAACATTATCAGATTCAAGACGCATAATTTTCTAAAAATTCAAAAACGCAAGCATGTCCATCAACCAAATCATCAATCACAAAAACATCACATTCAATGTAGGCCTAATAAAAGCATAACCGATGATCATCTCATCCTAGAATTATTTATGCCAGATAAATCAGCATGTGAAGAACAATTTTCATGAAGGAAGCATCTCAAGTGTCCGAACATATGAATATCTAAAAATCCTAGACCATGAACAATTTAATCAGGAACAGAACAGGACAGTAGGAGTGACGGAATTCTATTGCCAATCGACCCCATCAATTGATGCTCAAATAATTTCAAATTTTATATATTGTAAACATGGATATTATGGAAAAATTTCATTCAAGGACTCAACCCAAAAATCAGTACCTAAAAATCATACAAAAATGGCAAACAGTCAGACTCACAAAAGCATGACAAGCAACTCCAGTTCAACATAATATCCATATTCAAGCTCAATTTAGAAAAAATGTTAAACATAGTAAATGATGGCTGATTCAAGCATGTGATATGTCATTTTAAAGCTTAGGATGTCTCTTACAATTGTCTAGAAGGCATCATCAACAAATTGGTCCATTAACAAGCTCAATCGAGGACATTCCTCTAGGAGGTCAGATCAGCAGTAGAAATAGCAGCAAAGGCCAGAAATAATCATGCTTAATCCTATCTATATGACATGAGAAAATTCCACAATATTATATTTGATTAGGCCTAAACGTTATGGTTCAAACTCATGATGACCCTTGGGCCTAATTCAAACCACAAAAAATCATATAAATTCCCCAAGTAAATCAGGTCGTCCAATCATACAAAGTTGCGGCAACATCATAGAATGAAAATCAAATTTCAAGCAAGCAATTGACCAAGCAAATAGAGGTCGATTGGCATAATCTTCATATCGTCGAAAAGCCCATGGAATAAACTATGAGTTTCATGGGGACCTTGAGACAAAAGATCACGTTTAGCAGCTCAAACCCAGACAATCAATAATCAGGTCATTCAAGGCATCTGAATTGCATTTTCGATCAATCCAAGCTATTATTCATATGAAATCCATCCTAGCCTATCATCTATCAATCCTAAGCATCCTAGGCTTCCAAGTTTATCAATAAACATATTAGATTACGACCTAAATCGAGCTCTAGCCTTGGTTGCCTAAAGCAACCTCGCTTCATTGAGCTCAAGATAGCAGATCATTATCTTTTGAGGTCTTCGTGTGAATCAAGCTCGATTGAGCTTCAACTAAGAAGCATTAGACCTCAAGGGAGGTCCGACAGAGGTTAAGGACGTTGGAGGTGCCGGACGGCGTCAGAATAGGCGCCAATCAGTGCTGGTGATGGATTGAGCGCAAGAAGAAAGTCGGCTAGAAGATCACCGGCAATGAGGTTTCCGATGGCTGTTAGATGGATCTCTAACCACCACCAGCTCATAGACTCGTCAATAGAGGTTACAGGATCGATTGGGGATGCTAGGATGACCGGCTGGTCACCGATCAAGGCCAGAACAGCCACTGGGACGTCACCAACTTCGCTGGACTTGATCAAGATCGGTCTAGGCAGGACGCTCCGACAAAGGATAGAGGCGGCGATGGTGTCTACAGGATCGAGGAGGAGGTGCTGGATGTCATCGAGGGTGGAGCGTCGCCGGTTGGAGCTTCGATAACTAGCAGATGGCACGACGAAGAGGGAAGGGCAGTTAGACGATTACGTACGCATACGCGCGCACGAGAGAGAGTGTTTTCAAATCCGATTCTCTATAAAAATGTGGCTTCCCCTTTATTTTAGGAGGGAAAAATCTATTTATACTTCCTTGTAAGAGCCAATGCTAGCCCTTGGATCCAAGGGCTAGGGATTGGTTTCCTTAGCTTGACAGAATTTCTTAGCCTTTTAAGTAAGATTAAGAAATAAGCACATATCTATCGTAAGGGCTGTCATGCATCAAGGATGAACGGTTGTGAACGTTTGCGCGATTAAAGGATAATCAAGGGGCATTTACGTAATTTTGCAAAATCCGAGGGCAATTTTGCAAATTCAGAAAATAAGGCATGGGTAGGTCGGCCATGGGACGAGCCACTTCGTGGTGGCTATCACGCTCCGATCCTCAGGCACGCACCCATCCCTCACCTGGTCGATTTAAAAATTTGCGATATTCCAGGACGTATCGCTGACCCTTTTAATTTCATATGTGATAGATTTTTTCCTTTTTTTTGATGGGCTTGAGTTGGCCCGTCATGGGCCCGGCCCGTGAGTTGAGGGCCCATGGAGAAAAGCTATAATAGATAAAGGAAAAATCTAAGAAAATTATGATTCCATTCAAAACAGAAGTGAAGTACGTACCCTTTGGAAGAGAGAATACGCTCTCTTTTCTTCACGTCTTCTTACTCCGTTTTCTCCCGAAGATCATATCAAAATCTGAAGAACAGTCTCCGGTTTCCTTCTCGAATTGCAACATCCGTGTTTAGTCTGTGGATACAAGGTACGCTCGAACTCGTGGTGTGCCTTTGATCGGTGATTCATGTTTGTTTTTTCCCGGGCTTGTCTTCCGCATAAGTTTAGGGGTTCGATTTAGTGTCGAATCCCGATTTAGGGTACAAGCAATACCCAACAATATGCACATGCGGAAGCAATTATAAATCCCTAGACAATAAAACATTGTGATAGAACAATAGGACTAAATTTCAAACCTTTAAAAACATCCAGATTTATATACATTGCAAACCAGTGCACGTATATACAAGGTGAACTATTAATTCAATTTCAACTCAAGCCGGTTTAAAAACAAGGTCTAAGTAGGGGTGGGGTTCCACAAACTACAGATCCTCGTCCTCCTCTTCATCATCCTCCACACTCCAACTGGAGCTTTCAGCAGATTGCATCGGACTTTCGAGATCTTCAAAATCCAAGTCTGATACATCTAGGGACCTGAAATGGTTATTCAATAACCAATGATACCACGTCTTAGCAAGTTCTACCCCATAAGACCCGATTAGTAAACCAATACATCTTAGGGTTGCCTATACACAACACGAGTCAGAGGACTTACCTTGGCCTCAGTTTCCACCTGCAAATCAGTACAGTTCAATAGGCACCCAACAATCTCAACAGATTGAAATATCGATCAAATCGACCTAGTCGATTACATGTCAGTCGGACCATCTCTAGGTCATTCCCACTCATGCCATAATTCCCAAATGGTATATTCAGTCACCAAATCACATATGTTTCTTTGGCGTCGTTTTCGCCGGGGTGATATATATAATCACAGAGCCAATATAAACCAACTAAGTGCATTCTCTTTCAGGCATTCCATTCACTTTCGGCCACACGGGCACGATACTCGACACCTAGAAATACGACCACACAAGCACACTCTACACCACACAGGCACATTCTACGCCACACAGGCACGATCAATTATCACCACATAGGCATGATCAAATATAGCCACACAGGCATGATCAATTATCGCCACACAGACATGATATATATGTGTATATATATATATTCAACAATTTACGTGCATTCTCTAAGGCATTCTATATGCCAAAGCGATGTAATAATCGCTGAGTCACGCCACACAGCATTTCTTTTCATCTTTTATCATACCCGATAAAATATCGTGCGTGGGCACACGGTTGGCTTTAGCCAAAATATAATATTTTCCTTTCCATAACTCCCACATTTTCTATAGTCCACAAAGAATATTTTTGGCATTAACAATCGATGCCCGGTTATTTTTCAATTAATAACCAACCTTAATTAATTTAGGAATAATTCCCAAATTCATAGATAATTCCATTCCACACAAAATAAAGCTCAATTAAATAAACGGATCTGCCACGACAATCGCACGAAATTCCTGGTCATCGACCATCCCGGTTGAATTTCCGAAAAAATAATTAATTTCAAAAAATAAATAAATAAATATTAAAAATCCAATTTAGGCCTGTAATGCCTAATTGGAGCCCGAGACGGTTGGGAAAAATCCCGAGATGCATTCAATAAATATTAGAGGCTCTCTACTTGCTAATGAATAAGTCTAACCACCTAACATGCATCATTAAGTCACTAATTTAATTATTCTAAACTAATCTAACCACCTAAGTGCATTTAATTAGATCTAACCAACCCCTAAGCATAATTAGCAAACTAAGAGAGCATTAGTGAGTAAAACTCACTTGTGCAAAGTGACGATCGGATCACCGCGACGGCAGCCGAAATCGCCGACAACACGAGCCAGCCGACGCCTTAAAAGCTGGCCAACAAATCTGGCAACCGAGATTTGTTCTTTTTGGGGACCCAGTTGGGTTGGGCCCGTTAAAGATGGCTTCAAGATAAGGGCTGGACTTCAATTGCTTTGCTGGAAATTGGGCTAGAAATGGCCCTCAACTGGACCGAATTTTGCTGGGCCCGAATGACTGAAAGTGTTGGGCTGAGATAGGCTTGAAAATCTCGCTGGCTCCAAACGATGGCAGGAAGCTGGGCTGGGCCGAAGTCACACGCTGCTGGAGAAGCTGGGACGATGAAGACACACGGAATGGGCTGCTTCTTCGATGGACGTTGCTGGAGCTGAGGGGAGACGCACGAGGCTTCGTGCAGCTTGACCAATCGGAGTCGTTGATGGCGTTGAAGATGGATGGAGGTTGGGACGCTGGCAGCTGCTCCGGTCAACACCTGGGCTTCGCTTGCAGTTGTGTTGACCCAGTAAGTTGAAGACACGGCAAGGCAGCTTCGGTGGATTCGTGCGGAGAATCGGTGGGGGCTCCTCTCGTTGACCGAAGACGTTGAAGTCTTGAACGCGAGCTGGCAGTGGGGATTCGGTGGTGGCGCAGACGGCAGCTCGTGGATTGAAGCCGCGTGGAGCTTCGGTTAACTTTTGGTGGGGTGCGGCTGGTTTGTTGACCGGATGTGGGAGCTCGGTGGACAGATGTTCGTGGCAGCTTGGGCTTCGGCGGAGGGGTATGAAGATGAAGAAATACAGCAGCAGTTCGTCCACGGATGGATGCTCGACCGAAAAAAAGATTGAAAGGAAAACGAAGGCAGCGAAAGGGGATGGAAAGAACCGTGAATTGTGTGCTAGAAGATTGGGATGAAAGGCTTAAAGTCAAATCAAATTATCCCTTGCACTAACTTCTTGTCCCCCAAAAGCCCACAAACCTATCCTCTTGGTCTCCCAATTATTTCCTTTCAAATTAATCCATAATTAGCTCAATTGATGCCAATATACAGCCCCAAAACCTTAGTTCCGAATTTCACCACTTTAGGTTTCACTTCCTCACTCAATTTCCCAAATTGAGATCCAATTTCGTTGAAGAAAAATACTGAACAATTTTCTGTACGTCCCGACACTCAAAGCGCCGGGAAGTTCAAATTTCCTTTAATTTGGCACATCCGAATTTCCGTTATTTTTCCGCGACGTCCGAATCGATTTTCCGTAAAATTCCAGTCTCGATGGAATTTCTCTGAAAAACAAGACAAAATCCTATAAATGAACTGTGACATGCTTGAATGTCCGATTTTCGAAACCGAATTCAATTTCGTGGTTAAAATCGACCGAATGCAATTTTAGTCCGATCCGACCTACCGAGTAGCTTTTAGGGATTTAACCGCGGTTATATCCCTTAACGGCTTCACTCAATAGATTGGTTAACTCATGAGTGATCAGCTCAGAGAAAAAGGACCATAGGCGCGTCGACAAGATACCCATTTTATATATTCGGGACGGATCGAAATTCGGGATGTCACAGTGGCCATTGGCCGTCGAGGTTCCATCGGAAAGTGGCTGAACCGGTCACTTTCCGTTGGAACCAGCTTGAACCGGTCGGGCCTATCCGAATTAGTCTTGACTGATTTGGTCTTATGCTTTTCTTTTGTGCAATTTAGTCCTCTAGGGACTCAATTGAAAGGAATCTCTACTCAATTAGGAGACAAAATAAGCAAATTTACGCAATTGCCTATCTCAAAAATGCAAATTGGTTGAAAATGAATTCAATTAATATAGCGAGGCATCAATTGATTCAATATCCATGTTCATGATGGCCTATTGCATTGAAATTGACATCGAAATAATGGTACCACCTTTATGCCAAAATTGAATCGAAGGCTAATGTTGAAGTTGAACCTCAATTCATGAAATTAAACCTTAGTCTATAATGAGTTAACTTAAATTAAATCAATTGAAGCTTCTTAACTTGGATTTCTATAATCAAAGTAAGTTAAATCCATCAAATTGGAGAGTTCTCAAGTGAATTCGCCAAAATTAACCCCGAATTTGGATTTTGTTTTCAAGAAAATGAGTTGAATGGGAGTGTTGGCTCACAATTCATGAAGAATCGACTCAGACTCTCGATTAAGGCTAAAAATGACAATTTTCATCTTGGCTCGTCAAATCATGAAATTGGTCAAACTAGAGAATGCATGATGATCTCTAGATCAAATGTTGTGGAAGGAATCAAACCAAAGTACGAATAAAATGAAAGTAATTTTATTTTTGGCTGATATCGAATCTAAAACCAAAAAATTCAAAATATGAGGTTCTTAATCGATTTTTACAAAATTTTTAATGTTAAAGTCAAATTGAAGCCAAAATAAAGTGCTTCGGGTTTTCACGTTTTCCAATTTTTTGGTTGAAGGTTTGACCAGATTGACTTTTGCTAAGTTGATTTTATGATCAGAGTTTCGAATTTTTTTCAAAAATTTTGTAGTCAAACTGAAATTAAAATTGAAAGGAATCTCTTTAAGTAAAAAGCCAAATTTTGACCCACGGTTGATTTTCGGTCAAAGGGTTGATAAAAAAGTCAACCGTTTGACTTTTCAGGTTTTTGGTAAAAATGAGTATGAAATTATCTAAATATTATTGGTCAAAGAAAAAGAAATAAGAAACAACACTTTTGGTTCAAGAAATGAGCTCTATGACGATCAAAAACCCTAATCTCGAAGTTTTTATCTTTATCGACACGTCAACTAAATATCGGGTGTCAATAGGTATGAACGACATATCATTATATATGAACAAAAATTTTCTGAACGATATGGTAAAAATCTCTCACGATACTCTTTCCTACTTTATTTTTATTTCCTTTTTTATTTTATCGTCCTGTCATTTTTATTATTTTCTTTTCTATTTCTTTCTTCCCCTTCCATCATTCTCTAATAAAATTTTATTAAATAGTAAAATATACTAATATATATAAAATATGTAATGAATATAAATATAAATATAATTTTTATATTTGTATATTAATTATAAGATAGAATAAATTTGAATATATAAATACAAATAATTTAAAAAACTAAATTGTTATCCTTTTTATTTTGAATTTCTTGTATTAGAATTCATATATATATATATATATATATATATGTATATTGAAATATAATTTTAATGTTTTTTTAAATTTAATAAGATTGTTATTTGAGAAAAGTAACTTTCCTATTATGGATATTAAAAAATCTTATCTACCCTTATCCCACGTTCCCCATAGGATAAGGTTATCAAGTCTATATCCTTCTCATATATGACTTTATCTTATCTTAAATAGACACCAAATGCAGGATATGGCAAAGTTTTATCCAGATTGCCAAAAGCTGTAAGGAATTGAATTTAACAGGCTGGTAAGTAAGGAAAATAAAAATTGATAGCTCAATAGAAAAGTTGGTGGAAAAAAAAATTAAATAAATGTAGATTTTTTTTTTTTTTGGTCAGTCCTACTCTACTCCTATTCTAACTTTTACTCTTAGACTTTTGCCCTGCCTCCTTGCAGGGCGTGGGAGTCGAAACCTACTCCTGAAACTAATTTGTCTCCACCCCAACCCCTCTTGAGAATGTGGGGATTCGAACCCCCCACCTTCCCCTTCCATGTTTTTTTTTTTTTTTTTTTTTTGGTCAGTCCTACGCGAATCCTACTCTAACACTCACTCTCATACTTTTGCCCTGCCTCCTTGCAGGGCGTGGGAGTCGAAACTCACTCCTGAAATGAAATCGTCCCCACCCCAATCCCCCCTGAGAAGGTGGGGATTTGAACCCCCAACCTCCTCCTTCCAAGATGGAATGGTGGCCACTGGGGCGACCTCCCCCTTCCATGTTGGAAGGGTGGCCACTGGGGTAAACCCCAGTGGTTAATAAATGTGGATAGGCAGCTCAAATAAGAAATGTTAAACCAAAACTAGTTAATAACCTAATGGGAGAAAACTTGGTCAGTTATACAAAGAAATATTGGTACATTCATATAAGAGTTACAACTTTAAGGTATTACAAGAAAGACAAATAAAAATTAGTAAATTAATCGATCATAAAAATGATAAATTAAAACAAATAGATTAAAACACATTGATTAGTAACTCAAATTAGAGTTGGTTAACCCACAAATTGGTTATTTAACCTGAAAAAGTTGGTAAGTTACGTAAATAAAAATTAGTAAATTAATCCAAGAGTTGGTAAATTCTAGGGATTGACAAGAAAGTCAAATAAAAGTTGGTAATATGCAAACTGTGAAAAACGTTGGTAACTTCATATAAAGTATTGGTGAGTTACCAATAAATTATTCTAAAATTTGATGATCGGTATTTTTTTTATCAATAGTTTTCTCTATGAGAGAAATTTTTACTGACTAAATAACCACAGTTGCATAGTCATCATCAAAAGTTTCCTTGAAAAAAAGTCATGGTAATTATTCTAGAGATCAACAACTTTTTGATGAATTTATTTATTACCTAGAAGTAAAAGACCCTTCAAGACCTATTGAAATGTAAAATGCTACAAAATCCCCATGATATTAATGCGAACCTAGTCCCCTTAGCATAACCAATTTAGACTTTCTAAGTCATTTGAACTCTTGTTCGAGAGTCTATCTATTAAACCGCTCCATCAGGCAATTATCTACACATTATGGATGATAAAATTGTCGTAGTGCTGATAATTTATGTAAATAAAAGTTGGTAATTATTATAATAGAGCATAAATGTTAAAATATAATTAAATTGGTAATTTAAGACAACTTAGTAATTGTTTATTCTTCATAAAAGTATGAGATATATATACTGGAAGTCCTAAAACTTATCATGAAAGTTCAATCAAGTCTTAGTTGTTGCAAAAAGTGCAATTAAGTCATAAAACTTATTAAATTTGTACAATCGAGTCATTTCGTTACCTCCATCCAATTTGGCTGACGGAAAATGTTGATGTGGCTTTTTAAAATATTTTCTCTCTTACATGGCGATGATGTGGCTAAAACAATGTAGTTTTGGTCTAAATCTTATTTTTAACACAATTTTTATTTAAATTAAATAAAAAATAAGCTTTTTATTTTTTTTATTTTTTTTTAATTTTTAAAGAAGCATCATGCAACAAGGGCTACAAACCCTTGCGGCAGCCGCTGCCCATCATTTCTAGGAAGGGTTTGCGATGGTGAGGGAATGGTCGGTTGGGTCGCCAGGCCTCAGCTAAGGGCCTGCTAGGGTTTGCCTGGTTTTCTCTATTTTTTTTTTTAAATTTTAGTTTATTTTTTAATTTAATTTAAATAAAATTTGTATTAAAAATTATATTTGGACTAAAATGACACCGTTTTAGCAACATCATCACTATGTAAGAGAGAAAATATTAAAAAAGAGTCACGTTAGTATTTTTCATTAGCCAAATTGGACGGAATTAATGGAAATATTGGTTTGCACTTTCATGACAATTTTTAGGTTTTGATTACACTTTTTGAAAGTTTTAGAACTTAATTGCACTTTCGTGACATGTTTTAAGACTTCTAGTGAACATATCGTAAAAGTATCTGTAACTTACTATCGTGTTATCCACTGAACAAATTGCAGGCTAAAATGTTTTGATAGCTATTGATGCTTTATTAAAATGAAACAATGTGATTTGTACCCCGGGGAACAATAGACTCATCCAATTTTACATTAAACATATACATCTTATTTTATAGGACAAAAGCTAGAGATTTTTTTAATAGTTAAACCGAAAGCAAGTGATACACGTTGGAGAATAATGAGCACAACTTCTTTATTACTTGAATCTTCAAAAGCAATCTTCCATCATGAAAAAGGAACTATCAGCTTCATAGCAATTTCTGCAGCGCTTGTGTTCGGAATTGGGTAAGCCAATCTATGCTTTCAAGCAGCCAAGTCTCACCTGTGACTCACATTTGTGAGGACAAACAATAGAATTGTTTAGCAAGTCTATCATCAAAACAAATGAGTATGAGGAAAATAAATTATGGGGGGAGGGAGAGGGAGGGAGGGAGGGAGAGAGGGAGAGAGAGAGAGGGGGAGATTTTACTTACTAAATGACTGCTTACTTGGGTAGTTGGAATTGAAAAGCTCTCTTGAACCATAGAATGGTAATCATCCTCACAATTGACAATTTTCTGATAATCCTATCCACCACTAGAAAATAGGAGATCCTCCAAGACTTTTTGAAATGTAATATGCCCCAAAATCCCATGAATGTCACCGCAAAACCTAATCCCAGTCCCGAGTAAAACCTAATAATAATGGAGTCTTCATTAGACTCATCTTTGCTTGAATTGTGATAATCTTGTTTGCCCCTATCATTGAGCTCATCTCCTGGACAAACTTTCAAAAGAGGAGGTCCACAAAGTCCATCGTTGCCGTGATATATAGATTGATCGTTGAGAGTGCTTAGTTGATTGCCCGATGGAATGGGACCGGATAAATTGTTGTTGGAAAGATCCAAATGACTTAGAAAGTGTAAATTGGATATGCTATGAGGGATCTCATCCGATAGCTTGTTATCGGATAAATCTAGCGATTCTAAATTTTTCAAGTTGCCAATATCTAAAGGGATTTTTCCAACCAGCTTATTTTGAGAGAGGTTCAAATTTTGAAGTCGAGAAAGACACGTCAGCCCTTCTGGCATTTTTCTGTCTAATCCGTTGCTCGAGAGGTCAATGGAAAATAAATATGGGAGCGTGCTGGTGAATTCTATGCTTATTCCTCTTATATCAACCATAATGGGAAACCCCCCTGTGGATCTGAAGTACAAAGTGGAATTGGTCCACATTCGTGAGAAGTTGTTGAAACAATGAGGAATGCCCCCGGAAAGGTTGTTATGATATAGGCTCAAGTACTGGAGATTAGCAAGATGACACAACTGCAAAGGAATGACACCGGTGAAGTAATTTCTCCCAAGATCGATTATCTCAAATGATCTAGGGTTACCAAACAAAGGTATTCTACCAGTGAATTGATTGTCACTAAGATCGAGGATTCTCAAATCAAGCTTTAGTAAACATTTTGGAAGCACTCCATCCAAGCCATTTTCATGTAAACCGAGAACTTTTAATTGCTCCAAATGACATATCGACTTTGGAATTTGACCATTTAATTTGTTGTCTCCCAATGAAATCCATTCCAAAAAAGCTTGTGACTTCCTCCAACATCGCGGAAGTCTCCCAAATAGTTGGTTCTTAGAGAGATCCAGAAAAGACAATTGATTTGACATGCATAATGAATTTGGAATTTTACCACTAAGGTTATTTCCAGAAAGTGACACTTGTGTTAATATTGGCATCTCTTTCCCAATAACTTGGGAAATGTCACCTCTAAGCAGATTGTCTGAGAGATCCAACTGTTCAATGCTAGATAGAACATTAGATAACCAATGAGGAACTTCATCTGAGATGCTGGCATTTGACATGTCTAAAATTGAAACTTCTTTTTGCGTTCGAAGCCAGTTTGGAAATTCTGGTCCCACTTTGCAACTTGACATGAGAATCTCTTGAATTTGGAAAGGAGGAACCCAAGATGCACTAACATTTATGACAAGCCTATTCGAATAGATGTTCAACACGATCAAATTGGTAAGATTTGCAAAGTGAAGTTGGTCGACAATTCCATCCAATTGATTGTTACTAATATCCATCACCTCTAGATTGGATATTTGCCCAACACTTTCTGGAATGTTCCCACTCAATTTGTTAAAAGAGAGGTTCAACATTGTCAAAGATAATAGCTGGCCCACAGTACTGGGAATAGGACCAGAGATCGAGTTTTGTGAAAGATCAAGGAATTCAAGATCTTTGAAATTCCCGAATTGATTGGGTAGGTAACCACTAAAATTGTTGTTGTTAATATCAACAATCTTTAGGCTACTTTGTCTACAATTCAGAGCACCGTCTTTGGGGTCAAAAATCCTCCCACTAAATTTGTTAGAACTCAACATGAGTACTTGCAAATTGCTAAAAATGCTTGAGTTTTTCAAAAGTTGACCTTCCATCCTATTTGAAGAGACACCAAGGAATCTAAGCCATTGATTATTTTCAAGGATGAAAGTGGGGAATATGCCTTGGAGATCATTATCACTTAAGTCAAGATGTTCGAGTTTGCTGAAGTTTTGAAACCAAGGAGGAATAGATGAATTTATGGAGTTTTGACTCAAATCAAGGAATCTAAGAGTAGTGAAATTGATAGGCAAAGAAGCAGAAGCATCTTCCAAATCACATGCTGTCAATAGTAAACACTCTAAGGAGGAAAGCATATTGATAGAACTTAACCACTCTTTGGGGTTGACAAGGGAGGTATAAGACAAGTCCAAGTACTTCAAGTTAGAAAATGTCGATAGTGATCGAAGTTTCTCTGTACTTAAAGAGGGCTCCCACAAGCCCCATCCACTAAGATCCAAGTATCTTAAGCTGGAAAGGTTGCTGAGTTGATTGGAAATTTGTCCATGGCCAGCAAATGAGAGGTTGAGATACTCCAGCTTATGAAGAGAAGTTAAGAACTTTTGGGTTTTATGGGTTATGAAATCGTTGAGACTGAGGTCTAGATACTTCAAAAACTTCAGCTCATTTAGAGCAGGATGTATCTTACCTCCCAGGTTGCAACTCTCTGGGTCATCACAGGGATTACGAAGATTGAGCTTTGAGACATGACCAGTCTTCTCGCTGCATTTGACTCCTTCCCACTTGCAACAACCCTCGCCGGTCCACGACCCCAGACGTATCGAAGGATCAGTGAGATTTTGCTTGAACTTCAAAAGAGCTTCCCTCTCAGTGGCAATGCATCTTACATTTGTCAAGGCTTTGGAATGACCAAATTCCAAGGTTTGAATGAGCAAGAGTGCACACAAGAGTGTAGGCACGAAGTTAGTGTAGAAGTAAGATGCCATTGTTTTTGTTTCAACAAGTACCCGAGAGCTTCCATTTATAAGGGCAAAAAAAAAAACAGGTCCCTTAAGGAAAATATTATCTTTTTATTCACAAAAAAGAAAGGAGATCTTAACATATTTTTAAAGTCACTATCACTTATCGCTGGCCACCTAAAAGTGACTCAAACTTTCCAAGTCATGCCTTGCAAGACCCGTCAAATGATCAAGACATCATATGTTCAAAAAGATACTTTTTCGCATGAAGAGATGGGATCCTGAAATGCGTGAGTCACGTTCGAGACCCCGAAACAAAAATAAAAATAAAAATAAAAATAAAAATAGAAATGCGTGAGTCATGATACGGAGGCAGCGGTTTCAGATTTTGATGTATTCCCTTCGTTTTCTTTTCCTTTTTGCTCTCAAGATAGATGCTGTGTAAGTGAAAGTGGGTATTTGTCTTTTGGCAAAAGGATCCTCAAGTAGAGACCATTTGAGATGAGTATGAATGCTTTATGAGCTGTTTCTCTTTAATATGGAACTTGAGGGGGCTAGAAGATATCTTATGTTGGGCAATGAGCCATGAAAATAAACGTTGGACGATGCCAAAGCTGTCTTAATTTCCTTTTCAGCGAAAATTTCTAAAGTCTAAGGATTAAAGCTGTCGTTGTTGATCGAGGCCTATGTTTCCTTGTTTTTTCGCAAAGTTTCCAGTTTTCAGATCAACGAGGTTCTTCTTTCTTCCTTTTTAAGATTTGCATTTGCCTATATTGCTCATTATTATTACTATCGCTCAAAATCCAACTTAATAAACACATATATGTTTCAAATATTGAAGTTTTCTTTGTTCCAAGGGAGAAAAATAGAAATTTCTTGCTCTTCTCTAATGTGCATGTGTTGGTGAATCTGATGACCTGCCAATGCAGCAAATTGAGTAGATACACACAATGATAAATTATAATTAAAGGCGATGATATACGGTAATGTGCAAGAATACTGCATGTTATATAGATCATGTAGACCGCTTACTTGAATAAATAATAATGTGGGTCTCATGACGATGTTAAATGGTCCAAATAGACTTGTCTACGTAATCTTTATCTCATACTGGAAAATTTTCTGAATGGCAAGAGATGTGATTTATGGGTTCACACTTGACTATAGTGTAGCAGGTGACATGACTTCTTAGTCAATCTAGACTTAAAAATTTTGGTCATCATTTTATATTAGGTCAAAAGCAAGAGATTTCTTTCTTTGTTTTTTATAACCAACTGGAAAGAATCAAATATTGGAGAATAATGAGCACAAGTTTGTTGTCACCTGAAACTTCAAGAGCAATTTTCTGTCGTCAAGAAGAAAGCAGGAACCATAATTTCATAGCAGTGGTATCGTCTTGAGAGGTGCGCGTCTCCAATCGTCTAATGTTCGGATCCTTTTGGAGCTCGTCGATATTCGTTAACGTCATTTTGGCATGCCTATCGATTTTGACCAACGAAGAGAAAGTTTTGGGTGCCATGGGTAATAGAGAAAAAAAAATACGAGTCTTCTTCAAAAACTTAAAGATGTGTAGGAGATTCAGCTTTCTCCCGGGATAATGAAAGAAAACAAATATTAAAGCTCCGTTCTATTTGTGGAAAACAACATTCTAGAAAATATTTTTCGAATTTTATGGCATTTGTTTCATGGAAAATGAACTGGAAAAATATTTTCCGTCAATGGAAAAAGTCTTCTGAAATAGGGAAAAATGGTTTACGCTTTACAAGTAGGAAAAACATTTTCCTCACTCACTCTCTCTTATCTCACACCCTTAGTAGCCCAATTTTCTTTCTTTTTTTTTTGGTACGGCCAATTTTCTTTCTTTTTATTTTTCTTAAATCGAACTTTTAATTATTTTTCTTATTTATTTATTTATTTATTTATTTTACTTCATTCTCGGCTAGTCATAGGCCACAACAACAGCAGGCGACAAGCCATAGGCAAGCTTGAGGCTCGCTAGATCAGTGAGCTTGAGCTGGCCACTCGCCAAATTGACGAGTGTGCACCTTGCCACGGGCTCAAGTGAGCCTTGCTTTGGTCGGTTGCTAACCGTCGCTGTGGCTGATGACCGACTATAGAAGACGAAGGAGGAAAAGAAAAAATAAAAGAAAAAAATAAAAAGAAAAAGGAAAAAAAGAGAGAAAAGAAAAACTAAAAATTCGTTTTAAAAAATAAAATAAAATAAAATATTAAAAAGAGTGTATGGTGGAAAATCAAATCCAATTTTCCATACCAAATGGTGGAAAATATTTTTGGTTCATTTTCAAGTTAGACGTACAGCAGAAAATATTATCATTTTTTAGAAAATTATTTTAAAAAAAAATATTTTTAGAAACGCCACATTTTTTTGCGAAATGAGTGAAGACTAACTTCCCGTTGACTTGTCCTCATGCTTCATAAGCATGAATCTTCACTTCTATTTCTTACAACAACCATGCCTTCTATTTAGGGATGATGTTGATATAGCAAGAATCTTCTTTTGTATTTCTTACAACAACCATGCCTTTTGTTTAGGGCTAATGTCGATATGAATGATCGGTTTTCAACACGAATATGCGATGTAGCTGAAACGAATATCCCAAAGATTACTTCGGTGGTGGGTTCCATTAGCATTCTAGCTGTACATTTAAGAAATTGTTCAGCAAAGATGCCTACAAATGTTCAGTCAAAGCCCTTGTGGAAAAACATGACCAGATATAAAATGATATACCTTTGACTCGGCAATGACTTTTGTTCTTTTGCAATTCATACAGGTGAAAACTTGGCCAAGAAGAAGGTGTGCTAAGGTCGCCTAAAAATTTTATATTCTATATGGAAGTACTCATGATTCAAAACCATCAATTTCTCGGACAATTGCGGTGGCGTTTTATGTTTGTATTTATTTACATGACAACATATCCAAACCTATAGTAATAATAACTAAAAAAAAAAAAAAACTAATGCATGTTAAATCATTCTTATAATTGTTTTTCAATTTTTTTTTTAAATTGATATATATATATATATATATGTATATATGTATATATGTATAAGACATGCTTATTATACTTAATTTACTATCCCTATTGTCAACACCAAAATTTTCGCTTGAAGGCTTTCTTTCATAAGAAAACTAGGGATTGAATTTGTCGACCTCAATAGAGTTGGACCCCTAAATCAAAACATCAGTTCTGTCTAGTTCTGCGCTCTTCTTGCTGTATTTCTCTACTTTTAGATATTATGGACATTTAGGTATAGAAATAGTATTTAGCATCAAATGAATTAGGGGTTTGGTTACGAATATTATCTTATGTAGCACCGACACGGACACGCGACACGCGACACGACATGACACGATACGCCGACACGTTATTTCTCAAAAAATAGAGAATTCCGACACATTCTGACACGTTATACATTAAATATATATTTATATATATAAATACAAAAAAATAAATAATAATAAAAAGAGCATAGAATTAATTTATACTAAAAATATTAATCCAACATTTGTTAATATCATTCATTGTTTTAATTTGATAGAGATTAAATGAGAAATTCAAAAATTGCAAACACAAAAAAGTAAATTTAAAGGAACATGTCTTGTTTTCTTACACTTGTCGGAGATTAGTGAGATTTCTTATAGTCCTAGACAGAGTTCGGAGTTCATGATATAGACCAGCTTGGAGCTCCTCTACAAAATAAGGTTCAAGAAAAATGAAAATCCAGGATAAAAACTCTCGAAGTACAACCAAAAGAAAAGGAAATAACTAAATTTGCCATGGAAAATGTAAGAGATAATTCACAAGCCAATGACATAGACCAAAAGAGATAATTCACAGGCGACGCCTATGAGAGGCAGAAAGAAAAAAAAAAAAAAAAAAATCACAACTTCAAGTCGGAGCGATGCCGGCGAGAAGAGGGGCGTTCCATCATCACTCATGGGAAGATCAAAACTTATAAGTGAGAAACTTGAGAGTGAGAATTTTCTTCTTTCCCCTTTATTTTTGTTATTTTTTTTCATATATTTATATTTTGACCCCTCAAGTATTGAAAATTATTAAAATTGACCCCGTGCGTGTCGGAATTTCGGACTCGTGTGTCGGAGCGTGTCGGGAAGAGTTGACCACGTGTCGGATTTCCTGACACTCGTTGACCGCGTGTCGGAACGTGTCGAAGCGTGTCGGAGCATGTCGAACACGTGTCGGAGTGTCGGACACGACACGAAAGCTTTCGGAGAGTGTCGGTACTTCTTAGATATTATCAACCCGATATAAGGCTTGGCATGCTAGACGAACTAGAATTCAGAGGTGAGGTGCCTAAACTCTATTGAATTTTTAGGATCAACCCCAATTGAGTCTCACCTCTACAGGATTTTCGGCCACTATCTCTTTCCCTTTCCCTGGAAAAATAACCAATTCACTCATAAACCAATTGCACGAATACCAATTTAGTCATAGACTTTCTAATTTTGCCAATATAGTCATAAACTTTTGGCAACGTAGTCCTTCCAATCAATTGCCTCAGAAATTGCTGACATGGCAATCTTTTTAGTTGTCCACGTCAAGTCACCCACCATGCCACGTGCAATGCTTGGAGATGATTGGACCCACATGAGCAATTTCATGCCAAAATTGATCAAAGTGACTACCTTGGTATTTCATAAAAATGTTTAGGGTTACATTAACAATATTGGAAAATTTAGAATTGAATTGGCATTCGTACAATATGATGAGATCTTATTTAATAATTGTAAAACACTCCCCCCCAACATTTCCCTTACATTGGCTGAAGGTTGCAAATCATTTGGAAATAATTTTGGCTTTGACTCCAAGATTGGGGGAGTTAGCTTAAACTTCAAGATGGTGGAATTGGACACAATTCCAAGATTTTGGGAGATTTTAGGATTGCATGCAACTTGTATTGTGAGAGCCGGTCTTAACTCCAAGGTTGTTGGAATTGGATGACATTCCAAGATTTGTGGCAGTTGGCCATAATTTGGACAACGTGGAAGCCAATTCAAAGGATCGTGGAAGTTTGGCTGAAATTTAAAACTGG
Source organism: Eucalyptus marginata (assembly GCA_014182565.1). Classification (NCBI taxonomy): domain Eukaryota; kingdom Viridiplantae; phylum Streptophyta; class Magnoliopsida; order Myrtales; family Myrtaceae; genus Eucalyptus; species Eucalyptus marginata. The sequence goes on from CM024593.1 coordinate 5,050,860, forward strand.
AGAGAGGTTGCCGGCCAAAGTAATCAAGCTTGGAGATGAGTACTTTGATTTAAAGATGAGGAGTAAAGTGGTCGGTCATAATTGATAAAATCTAAGTGGGGATTGGGGATTGAATAAAATAGAGTTTGGCATGTGTTTCACTAGAATTTAACTGTACAACAAAATATCTTTCAACGAAAATTGTTCTTTGATTTTTATTAGAGGAGACAGGTTCTGTGATGACTCTAGATAGGAAATATCACGAGTGGACAAAAGAATTGATAACTTCACTTCAAATGACACCAGTCAAACATAAATTGTGCTAGAATATAATTGATGACAAAGCCCAAGAATGTAATTACTTCAAACCGAACCAAAGGAATATGAACTATACTACAATTTAATTGATAACAAAGCCTGAAAACGTAAAGAAACGTGTTAGAATTTAATCAACGAAACTACAGTTAAGAAAAAAAAACTAGAATTTAATTGATTATGTGAGTCCAGGAAACTGTAACTACAGTGTAGGAATTAAAAGATAATTGAAAGATAACATCTTTGGTTGTTTATGTGCTGCCGAGGGGGAGGGCTCTCCAATGGACAAGCACCGGTATTTATAGTGTTCATGCCATAACCATCTGGGAGCATTTTTCCTACAGTTATAATTCTCCCCCTCATGATGATGTGGAGGGATTCACCATCCCGGCTATCAATTGGAAATGTTCAAGCTTCTCCCTTAGTAGAGTCTTTGTCATCATATCTTAACCATTATGTTTCGTATGTATTTTCTCAAGTTCCAACAACTTCCATTTATAATTTTTCTTATTCAATGATATCTAACATCAATGTATTTTGATCTAGAATGAAAAGATAAATTTTTACCAAGATAAATTGCACTTTGATTGTCACAAAATAATGCATACCTCTTTTGCTTGAACCCAAGTTCTTCAAAGAACTTCTTCAATCATAGCATCTCTTTATTAGCTTCGGTCGTTCATAATAAATTCAGCTTTGACTGTAGAAGGTGCAACACACTTATGCAATCTGACTTCCATGACATAGCCCCGTTGGTAAAAGAAATAAAAAAAAAACCAGAAGTAGATTTATGTGTATTAATATCTCCTGCCAAGTTGTATATTCAACTAACTCAAGTTTCTCGATCTTGAAATTGAGTTTCAAATTAGAAGGTCTTTGAAAATACCTCATGATACATTCTACCTAGATTTGATAAATAATGATTAACCATGCCAACTGCATGCATCAAGTCTGGACATGTATATACTATCGCATATATCAAGTTTCCTACAACCGAGGCATATGGAACACTTTCCATATCTTTCTTCTCTTTATTAGTCATGGGATTTTACTTTGTATTTAACTTAAGTAGGTAGGAAGAGGAGTAAAGTTTAGCCTTGTCCATGTAAAATTTCTAAAGAATCTTCTTGATATATTTTTTCTTGCAACAAAAACAACTTCCTAGCATCTCTATCTCGAGTAATTCTAATGTAAAGAATATGCTTCGCTAGGCCCAAGTCTTTCATGGCAAAAGACTTGCTTAACTATTTCTTCAACAACTCAATTTGTGAAGCATTCCTACTAACAATAAACATATCATCAACATAAAGTAAGGGAATAATAAAGTTGTCATCAATTTTTTTTTGGATAAACACATAGTTATCCATGGAAGTCTTCTTATCGCCTTGTTTCATCATAACTAACATAAACTTTTTGTACCACTGTTTCGGTGCTTACTTTAGGCTATAAAGACTCTTCTTCAGCTTGCACACATAGTCCTCTTTTCTTTTCACTTTGAAACCTTTTGGTTGTTCCATCTCTATTTATTCCTTCTCTATTTATTCCTCCAAGTCACAATGTAGGAAGATTATTTTGACATCCATTTGCTCAATTTCCAAGTCTAGCCTAGCCACCAAACCTAGTGCCACACAAATAGATGACATTTTCACCACCGAAGAAAATATATTTCATCAAAGTCAACACCCTTTCTTTGACCGGATCCCTTAACAACCAATTTAGCTTTGTATTTTGGTTGTGAAGTACATTCATCTTGCTTCAACTTATATACCCATGTGTTCTTCAAAACTCTTCTGCCTTTAGGCAACTTCACTAGCTCAAAAGCATGATTATCATAAAGGGACTGTATTTCATCATACATAGCATCGATCCATTTGTTTTTGCACTCATCTTTTGTCACACCCCCGTTCCATCCTTGGTACGAGAGCATGACCCGGCGGGTTAGCATCAACGCCCCAGGCAATGTCGAACGTCCCGAAAGTCTTTTATCTTTAGTTAAGCACATGCGGAAGCAATCACAAACAATCCCCATACAAACAAACATGGAAGCTGGGCAAGACATATACAAGCCAAGCAAATAAAAGCAACATATATTCATACACACATATACATATAAAAAACTATTTCAATTACATACCCATCTTAGTCCCGGGCTACTTATTTTCATTTCCATACATAGTCAATCAAAAGATTGGGGTAGTCTAGCTCCTCTACCGAGCTTCTCCCAAAAACAGCCCCCATCTTAGGCTCATTCCCGTACGACGTTCATGTGGGATTCGCCGGAAGTGTATTTTCGGTAGGTGACGTTCTCTTCTACATTTACTATGTTCGTCACAGTGGTAAGCATATCGATGGGAAGGCCGGGACAAACGGGCGGTGGGGGTGGTTCATCCATCACACACCTGAAATGGTGAAAATAACAAGAATGAGTTGGTGACTCAGTAAGTACAAATTCCTAATTTTCTTATAGAAGGACGTCTCGTCGTCGATCCTCAGATACAAAATCATCACCCATTTATCGATGGCAAATCAATAGCAAGGTTCGTGTCTTGCCTTGCTTATGCATTTGACCAGCTCTCAATCATTTATGTGCTTTCCAGCATCAAGATAAGGAGTTAGTGCATAAGAACAAGCCGTCCCAAAAATCTATGGCTTACAATCATTTCGGTCACTAAGAGAAATGCGTGCATCACATAAGACCCGTTCAAACACTAAGTGACCCAATGTAACATATGCTCAAATCGATGCAAGGACTTAGCAGTACATATCAAAATAAACCCAGCTTTTGCAAGCATCAATTCAAGCCTCACATATGGACTTTCATTTTTCTTTTTCAGTATCATATTAGTCAAAATTAATCAACTCTTCTGGTAACAACTGGGCATCGGTCCCCCTTTTGACAACTTGCATCGTCCTGATTGCATTATCAGGATGGCATCCAGGCGACCTCCAGGCATCGGCCTCACCCAGGCTAGCATTGTCCACAATATCAATATCGAGACGCATCCAGGGCTTTACCCCAAGCAACGACCCGGCATCCCCCAGCATCGGCATATAAGTCCATCATGTGTCCATGCGTTTCAAGCATCAACGGATTCATTTTATGTTTAAAATTTAGCCGAATGAAAGGCCCGAAGGCGTGCCATGCGAGGTGAACTAATTAATGACTCTTATGTCCTACTAAATTAAACTCATGCCGGATACGACTTGGACTCGTGGTATGGACTTGGAACCATTCGCTCCGGTTTCGGCATCAACCCGTGACTTGTCTTGAGTAACAACATATCTTAATGTTGTCCCGAAATCAAGTGTGGGTTGTGCACCCACCTCGGCACACGTCCAAAGTCATATGAGACATTTTCTCGACATTTGGATGTGCTCGACATCCATGTGAGACCATGAACTTACTTGATGTAACAACAAACAAATAGAACACAACAAGTATAACAATACAAAGCCAACACAAGCAAACGATGACGTGATCCTAAAATCGATACACGTAGCACATCGCCCTATCGAAGAGTTAGGAAAGTCTACTTATAACCTTTTGGACCTAGCTCCAAAATACTTCTTTGGTGGTTGGTTGGCTTCTAGGGCGGCTTGGAGGAGAATGGCGTGAAAGAGAGAAGAGGGAGGGAGAGGATAGGAGAGAATGGCTAAGCCTCAAAATATGAGGATGCCTTCTCCTATTTATAGGCCTCCTCCTTTTCAATTATTAGTACCAATCTCATGATTAAGCCTAAGGAACGAGTTGGCCTATCTAGTCTCCTTAGTTGGCACCTATGCTTATTCATGTTTGATTGTGATTGGTCCATCTATTTACTTACCCTCCAAAGTTCGCTTTAGGCTTATGATGTGCCTATGGCCCTAAGGGACACATAAGCCCCTTTGATGCCTAATGTCTATTTCTAATTGGTTGGCTTTTGCCTTATTCACCAAGGCTATGTTTTAGGGTCATCATGGTCTAACCTTCTAAGGGACACCTAATGGTGACTCATCCCTATCATTTATGAACTAAGATCCAAAATCATTAAATGAAGCTTAGATATTTTTCCCAACTACTTGGCATGCAAGTTTTCTCCTTCCTCCTTGCAAATGACACGTGGCACATAATGGATAAGGATGGACTAGGTCAAAATATTATGGAAGATTCTAGAACTCTAATTTCCTCTTGACACTTGTCCAATGATTCATCCCTGCATTAATTGATTTATGTCAAAATCTCATCTAAGGTAATCATGTGACTAACATAGGGTATTGCCTAACTGGAGAAGTTGTTCATATTTGTACATGATCGATGGTTTCATGAAAACCGAGGTTCAGACCAAAATTTACTAAACTTTAATCAAATGAGCGTGACGAAGTCGTTAGCCTTCTTAAACTTGTCCATGACCATTTCCAATTAGAATTGGTCCATTGGATGTCTTAAAATAAACTCTGTGGTTGGGCTTAGTTATTTGCCCTAACCAGGTCTCGGTTGGGTGCACCAAGTCCATGGCCAAACATGCCATGTCTTGGTCTATCCAAGGTTTATGTCATTGATTCCCATTATTGACCTTTATACCTTATTTTCACGGCCTAGAATTCTAGGATGTTACATTTATCCCCCTTAAAATAAAATTTTGTCCTCGAAATTTAAATATGTACCTGGCTCAAATAGGTGTGGGTATGATTGTCTCATACTTTCTTCACTCTCCTAGGTCACTTCTTCGACCCCGTGCTGTTGCCATATTACTTTAAGTAAGGGAATGGCCTTATTTCTCAACATTTGCTTCTTTCGATCCACGATTTGCACCGGCTCCTCAATATAGGACACTTTGTCATCTACTTTGATTTCCTTGAAGTTTAGCACGTGTGCCGGATTGGATTCATACTTTCTTAACATTGAAACATGTAAAACATTGTGGACCTGAGCAAGCTTTAGTGGCAAAGCCAACTGATAGGCCAAATTCCCTACCTGTTCTAGTATCTCAAAAGGTCCTATTAATCTAGGACTCAATTTTCCTTTCCTACCAAAATGGGACATACCTTTCATGGGTGATACTTTAAGAAAAACATGGTCGCCAACTTGGAATTCTAGGGGTCTCCGCCTATCATCAGCATAACTCTTTTGACGACTTTGGGTGGCTCTTATTCTATCTCGAATAGTCTGAACAACGTCTATAGTAAGTTGAACTAGCTCTGGACCAGTGATATTTTTTTCCTCAACTTCATTCCAACACATTGGAGTCCTGTAAGCTTGACTATAGAGTGCTTCAAATGGTGCCATACCAATACTTTGTTGGTAACTATTATTATATGCAAACTCGATGAGATGCAAATGCTCATCCCAGCTTCCCTTGAAATCTATAACACATGCTCGAAGCATGTATTCCAAAGTCTAGATGTTTCTTTTAGTTTGGCCATTTGTTTGTGGATGATTAGTGGTGTTGTACTGCAGTTTCGTTCCTAGGGCGGCTTGTAAACTTCTCCAAAATATAGTAGTAAATTTAGGATCCCGATTTGAAGTAATAGTCAACGGCACCCCATGTAAGCGAACTATTTGCCATACATATAATTCGGCATATTCGTCTAATGAGAAATTCTTCTACACTGCTAGAAAATGAGCGGACTTCGTAAGTCTATCAATTATCACCCAAATGGAATCGTTCCCTCTTTGACTTCTCGGTAAACCTAGAATGAAATTCATTGTGATATGTTCCTATTTCCATTCAGGAATTTTCAATGGCTGTAGTAGTTCTACCAACTTACAATGTTGCGCCTTTATTTGTTGACAAGTTAGACATTTGGCAACGTGCTTAGTGATATCCGACTTCATGCCATTCTACCAAGAATGTTGTTGCAGACTCCGATACATCTTTGTGCTACTAGGATGTATGCTATATGAATTGTGGTGAGCTTCAGAAAGAATTTCTTTTTTAATTTTACATCGTTGGGCACACATAATCGTCCACGAAACTTCAGTATTCCATCTTCTGTGACATGAAAATCCGATCTCTTCTTTTCTACAACTTCTTTTACGATATTTTGGATTTCTGTATCCACCTGCTACAATGTTTTAATCTTCAACAACACCTCTGACTCAATCCGAAGTGTAGTTAATAAGCTCAATAGATAGCGAATCTCAAGTTTATACTCTAGATCATGAACTCCTTCAAGCAATTTCGATTCTTGGATCATCAATTGCACAATAGTGGATTTCCAACTGAGAGCATCGACAACTCCGTTTGCCTTGTCGGGATACTACAATATTTCACAGTCGTAATCCTTCAAGAGTTACATCCAACGCCTCTGTTGTATATTCAACTCCTTATGGGAAAACAAATACTTCAAACTTTGATGATCCGTGTAAATCACGAACTTCTCACCATAAAGATAATGTCTCCATATCTTTAGGGCGAATATAATTGCAGTCAATTCCAAATCATGGGTTGGATAATTAAGATCATAAGGCCTCAATTGTCTCGATGCATAAGCCACTACTTTCCCATGTTGCATCAATACACATCCTAGTCCTTTGCGAGAGGCGTTACTGTATATTTCAAAACCTCTTGGTCCGGAAGGTATCGTTAAGACTGGAGCAGTAGTTTGTTTCCGCTTAAGCTCCTGGAAACTCCATTCACATTTATCTATCCACTCAAATTTTACATCCTTCCGTAATAGTTACGTTAGAGGAGCAGTTGTGGCATCCGAAAATTTTGACAACCCTCAAATATACGATGGTTCGTGACTAGCCGACGGAAGTATCGTTGGACTATGTCATTGATGCAATTTACGAACATTGATTAGTATTATTGTTGGACCGATATGTTACTCTTGGTAATGGTCCGACCGTCGAAAATTACCCCTATGTAGCGTCGTGATTGAGACCTTCTTCCACCTACATTCATACCCTACTAACCGAATTTCCAGTACACGTTATCTCGACCCCCATGCGGCCATGCAAGTAAACTAAAATTCAGCCCATGCACGTGCGGAGATTTAGGTCAATAACGAAGGACCATGCGGCCATTAATTGCTGGCCCAAGTGACTCCGGATCTTCTTCTTATTTGTCACCAAGAGGAGTCAACAAACTTTGAAGATTGTTGACCAAAAGGCCACGTTGCTTCTAGGTGGCCAGCGAAGAAGAAGCCACGCCAAGGGTCTTGATCAGCTGAAGCCACGTTCTCTCTCTCCCTCTTCGGTGGTGTCCAGCGAGTGAAGCCTCGCATGCAAGAAGACACGCCCTTGCATGCAGGGGCTGCACGTGGAAGCTGCAACCAAAATGTTGCTGCCACCGAATGCATGACTCACGGAGTCAACAACCAAGGAGAAGTGCGACGATTATCTTCGTTCGGGAAATGCCAAAACTCTCGACCATTTCTCTGCCCATCGACCACACAACGGCACCGAGTGAGAAAGAGAGAAGTCGCTTCCTCACTACACCACCATCGACCCTCTTCTTAGTCCAAAACCCAGAAAATTTCCAATCCAAATCTGGGCGCCATCTTGCTCGCTCCTCACCGTTAGCCATCAACCTCCTTTGCTGCCGTTGAGCCGCACCAACGCACCAAACCCTTCGCCGTTAACATCATAGGACCTAAGGCAAGTGGAAGTTCATTGATCTATGTCTTTGCATGCTAACATTTTTTGGTGAAATGCTGGTAGATGTTGTTGGATAAATTCTCCTCAGATATTTTGAAGTTGACAAAACATTTTTCTCAGTCTAGTCTGAAGACTTGCAGACTCTACTGGCAAAGTCTGAAGATCAAAGTCTGACGATAACAAGACTCAAGTTTCAAAGTCTACTCTCATGGACAGTTTCCAGACCGACAAGTTAAAAACTTCTATTCTGATTCTATCTAATATGGTTTTTACTCCAACGGCTAGAGAATATCTTTCTACTGGAATCAGCACTACAAGATCTTATATTCGTATTCGAATAAATATAGATTCTCTAAGATTCGCAACTTATATTTGGAAGGTTTTATTTATGGAAACCAAGATCCTGATTGTATGGGCGAGCAGGATTGATGGGCTATCAACACTTACCTTAAAGAGCTCGAGATCTCTCTAAATTGATTCTGTCCAACGAGTTGATTGGAAGAACTTCTTTGGAAGGTGCCAACGGTAATGAAGGCATGAAGAAGTATATAAGAGAGACGCTCAAGTTGTTGAAGGGTGCCAGATAGAAGAATTCCAAAGTCTGAATCTCCTTTGTTATTTTGTGATCTTATTCTTCGAGCAATACATGTAATCAAAAGAGAGATCATAGTGTGGTGAGACCTTGAGGAAGTGTAGTAGAGTTTCTACACTATGGACTCAAGAGCGTGAGATTGTAAACACTATTTTTGATTCTTAGTGAAATCCAGCCAGAAGGGCTGTCCGTGCGGGAGAGTGGACGTAGGCTTGGTCTAAGCCGAACCACTATAAATCTGGAGTCTTGATTCTCTATCCCTAATCCTTTTATCTTTCATTACTTTCATTTGCAGCGATTGTTGTTTTTAATGCATTAATCTCTTATTTGGATTATATTGTTAAAATCGCTTTAGTCACCTATTCACCCCCCTCTAGGTGCTAATTCTAGTCCTAACATATGTGAGAATACAAAATGGGAAAGCTGCATGTTGAGTTGTTGGATGGTAGAGATGGAGATCGGATGTTGAAACGTGGGGGATTGAATGTGACGTTGTTGTTTTGTTGTGGGATGGAACTAATCGAGTAATAGATAGAAATCACCAGCCATTTCTTGTTACATTAGGGCCTGGTATGTTCGAAAATTTGAGTGTGAGGAGGCTGTGCGGATTGAACAAGGTGAGGAAAGGGTTGCCAAGGGAAAGGGGGTGGTATAGTTTAAGATGTGTGAGTTTAGGGATGAATGTACGCCTTTAGCCGAGCCATGGGAGGTTTTTCTATTGATAAGAACTTAATGAAAATGTTATTAGATGCTGTGGAAGATACTAAAAGGGTTGAAAGATAGATTTGTGGAGAAATAAATGATTTGATTGAATTAGGAATGAAGAAAATTGTATATGCCGGTTCTGTTTTGGAGAGATTTAGAGGGAAAGTCCTTGTAATTGTATCGCTTTGATTTATAATGATGAAAACAAGGAAAGAAACCATTTTATTTAAAGATTACATCCAATAGATGGAGTTTAACGTCTAGCTATAGCCATAAGAATGTGAAAACATGAAGATAGGATTGAATCAATCGGAACCAGTGCTCTGTTTTAGTAGAGGACAGCTTGACCCTTGATGATTCCGTGAATTTTCTGTAATTTTGTAGATAGAATTTGACTTCGATTCCTTGATGAAAGTTTTAGAGAACATCTTCATGAATAACATATAAAAAATTCAGAGAAAAAGAACAAGGTATGACCATCGAAATAATTTTCCTATGAAAATATCAAATCTGGAATTTTTACAGAATGATGGTTAGGAAGAAAATCGAGATTTTACCCTCGGTACATAGGGAATATGGCCTAGTGGCATTCTTTAGATTTGTTCCTCTAGGTCTTATTGATAACGTGTCAAAATTTCATAATTTTCTGAGTCCATTTAATAATTAATCCGGAATTTTTACCAGAACAGTGCGAATGTGGAAATTAAACTGTTTGTTTCGAATTTCCACAAAATTGTCCCATAGGTGAATGTATTTCGAATTATTATGTGATATGATGGTGCTGATGGTGGAATCTTGAGATTGGTAGAGGGTCCACGGGACATCTTGTGTGGTATTTGAAGGTACTTTTGTGAATTAAAATGCTAATGGTTATCGTTGAACCCTCAGGTCAACGATGCCTCGGGAGTCGGGATGCCCAGAGGTTCGAATGAGTCGATGCCCTTTGGATGCTTGGTTGTATTATGAATACATGCCCAGAGGTTTACCCGGGAGTGTTGGGATGCCCAGTTGTATTATGATACATGCCCGGAGGGTGAGGGTCGTATTATGATGCATGCCCGGAGGTTAGGGGTAACCATGTCTATGGTCCCTGGTGATTCCTCGTGATGCTAGGTGGGGTGCGAGATGCCCGGAGGTGTGTGCCGGATGCCTGGTTGTATTTTGAATACATGCCTGGAGGCTTTCGCGACGTCAGGTTGGGTGCGAAATCCCAGAAGGACGCAAACATTGGTCCTCTGGGGGGGATAAAACCGTTTGAATGATAAAATTGATGATTCTACTAAGTGTGAGTGTGGTCTGGTTATAGGACTAAATTGTATGGCATGGAATGGGACGTGTCATAACAGTTTGGCTCTATGATCGGGACGTGTAACTGGACATGATGCATCTTGTTTGTTGGGAACCGACTTTGGTCATTGCACCGAAAGTTTTATGGTTCCGATGCATACTCATTCCTTGATGAACTATTTTTGTCTATCTTGCATGAATCTAGATATTGATGGTACTGCACGATATAGCTTAATAAATCTTTTACTGCTGAGTGGTTGTACTCACCCTGTTTGGGGACTAACATTTCAGACTAGACAAGATACCTCTGCCGCCACCGCCACCAGCAGATGGACCGAGTGGTTGGATATGGCTGCGAGGAGGAGGACAACAGAGGAAGGAACTTTTGGACGCCGACATTGATCGATGGACTTTAAGTATATGACTGTTGGAAGAGATGTCGGTCATCTTTTGAAATATAGCCGAGTATAGAAAGCCTTGGCATTTTGATGTACCGACTAATGATGTCCATCTGGTTTAAGTAAATAAAAGTGTTCGGCTTTTAACTTATAAAATGTTTAGTTGGTGTGCACTGTTTTCTGAATATAGAGAAGGGAGTTGTTGGATACGCTTTCGCCATATAAATTGCGCAGGGATCAATCTAAAAGATATAAACCCCCAGGATTGATAGACCTTCAGGTCAAGCAAGAGGAAGGTAAGTGAACTGTGGCGACCCCAACAGATCGGGGGTCGTTTCGGGGGTGCCACAGCAGTTATGCAGGAAAATCTTTCCACGAATCTTCTGTAATAGTTTGCCAGGCCAAGAAAACTCCGAACCTTCATGACTGTGGTCGATCTTGGCTAATTCAACACTGCTTCCACCTTGGCCGGGTCCATCGAAATTCCGTCACTAGATACCACGTGACTAAGAAATACCACGCGGTTGAGCCAAAATTCGTACTTGCTGAATTTTGCATAAAATGTGTGCTCCCGAAGGGTTTGCAGTGCCATTCTTAAATACTATTCATGTTCTTATGGGTTCCGAGAATATACGAGAATATCATTAATAAATACTATGACAAAGCAGTCTAGATATTGCTTGAGAACTTGATTCATCAAGTCCATGAATGCCGCTTGTGCATTTGTCAAATCGAACGGCATCATGGTGAACTCATAGTGTCCATACCGTGTCTGAAAAGCCATCTTCGAAATATCCTCCTTCTTGATTCTGAGTTGATGATATCCCGATCGCAAATCTATCTTCGAAAATACGGATGCCCCTTGAAGTTGGTCAAACAGATCATCGATTCTCGGTAAAAGGTACTTGTTTTTAATAGTGACCCTGTTAAGTTGACGATAGTCGATATAGAGGCGTAACGTCCCATCCTTCTTTTTCATAAATAAAACTGGTGCACCTTATGGTGAAGCACTTGGATGAATAAACCCTTTATCTAATAATTCCTGGAGTTGCACTTTTGACTCCTTAAGTTCTGACAACGACATCCGATAGGGAGCCTTAGAGATGGGCTCCGTTCCTAAAATTAATTCGTTGGTAAACTCCACCTCTCTTTCTGGAGGTAATCTCATTAACTCCTTTGGAAAGACATCAGGAAATTCCTGTACTACTGGATTGTCTTCTAATTTCGGTTCTTCCTTTGACATATCCATCACCGTCGCCAAGTATCCTTGGCAACCTTCGTCAAGAAGTCGAATGGCTTCTAACGTGGAAATTAAGGACATGGAGGGTCCTCCCCCATTTCCCATGAACTTATAACTGGGATGCTCGGGAGGATTAAATTAGATCGTTTTACCATAACAATCAACATGAGCTCGTTGTTTAATAAGCCAATCCATCTCGATGATAATGTCGAAGTCGTACATAGCCAATATGACTAGGTCTATAATTTCTTCCTAACCACCTATACCTATTTTACACCCTCGACATCTTAGGGTGGACAACACTTCATTTCTCAATGAAGTGGAGACATTGAGTGCGACTTCCAATGGTTTAGATTTCAATCCAACTAATCGCACAAAATGTTCCGCCACTTACCTGAACGCCAATTCCCACTTCTCAAGGCGAGATAATAAGGTCGATTCATTGCTCGTTCCATGGTGTCCTTCTCAATTAATTGAGCTCTCTCATATAGCTCGCCATAATCTTTCAGATTTGATGGCACAAGTTGGTTTCGTATTATGGGCTTTAATCCATCCCGAAATCACTTAGCCCTCTCTACGAGATCCTCAACCAATCGGGGAGCGTACTTGGACAGTTTAGAGAAATTTGCCTCGTATTGCCCGACTGTCATATTATCTTGGTGGAGTTGCAAGAATTCTTCCATCTTTCAGTCACAGGCACACTCCGAGAAATATTTTCCATTGAATGCTTCCACAAAAGCATTCCAGGTAATAACTACACCATCACGGAATATTCTCCCCCAAGTTGCTTTCCACCAATGGCTGGCATTGCCTTGTAGTTGATACATCGCTAATGTAACTCTATCCTCATCAGAGCACTTCAGTAGTGCAAATATCTTTTCTAGTTCATCGATCCATGATGCTGCTTCCTCAGGATCTGTAGTTCAAGCAAATTTCAATGGCCTGAGTTTCAGGAACTCTTCTACAAATCCCTGCATCGGTCGGTCACCATTCCCATTATTGTTAACCTGTTGTTGTGCCCGTTGTTCCATTAAACCTCCTATGGTTGTAAGGGCTTGCAGTATTTTGGGATCTTGGTTTGACTTTCCTTTAGAAGTTGACTGGTCCCAAGCACTCATGGTGTTCTACTGGATTTCTAAAGAATACCCATGCAAAAGAATAGGGACATCTATAGCAATACCAAAGTGAGAGGGGTTAAGTTAGTGTTTAAGAAATCACTCAAACTAACACATGCATGGTATTTTTCCTAACTAATTAGCCCAACTTTTAGCGCACCTTATCATTCTAGGTAATTAACCTCGCTTTGATACCAAAAACTTACTGTCACACCCCCGTTCCATCCTTGGTACGAGAGCATGATTCAGTGGGTTAGCATCGATGCCCTAGGCAACGTTGAACGTCTTGAAAGTGATTGATTCCAAGGTTTATGTTATTGATTCCCATGATTGACCTTTATACCTTATTCTCACGGCCTAGAATTCGAGGATGTTACACTATTACTTGTGCATAACACTCTGGTTCACTTGTGTGACATCCTGAATTTTACCGACCCTATAAGTGTAATCGGACTGTTATGGGCTTGGGTTATTTTAAAGCGGGCAAGATGACAAGCCCAACGGGCCATGAGGAAAGTATGGGCTTAAGTAGTTAACGGGTTGCACGAAGATATTGAGCACGGGCTCAATCGGTCAAATGATAGGATATGAACTTGGGCTTCGCTTGTAGGGGGCCAAGAGTTGGGTTTGCTAAAGTTGTGAATTAAGTCTAGTGGGCCGTGAAATGTCGTGGGATGAGCCCGGTGGGCTAGAGACAGGTATTTAGGCCCGAGCGCTTTACTTTTCGATTAAGATTATAGATTGCCGTTATGAGGGATTTAATTAGAAATTTTATTAAAAACTTATAAGCAATTGTAATTTTATTATCGAACACTAACTTTAGTAATTTCTCACGATTAATTCTTATTTGTATTGTAGATTAGCTTCGAGACGTTAATGCATCAATTTGATTTGTGCGAACTCATAGACTCATATAGTTATGAGAGGACTGAAAATTTTGCAAGTTCGAAACGAAACTAAGTAGAAGACGTTAGAAACTATTAGACTAATTAACGACACTGATTAGAACTCAATCTTAGCCATTCTCGAGTGCTAGGTGTCGACCATGAAGAAGAATGCGTGCATGGGAGCCATGACATTCATTTATTTCCTCTCGGTTTCTCTCCAACCCGAAGCCTTCAGAGGAGACATCATCATTTCTTCCTAATAATATTTACTCTTGTGATTTAAAATAAAATCTACACCCATATTTGATTTTTCCTCAGAACTCACGCCATTCTCTTCTCCCCAAAACAAACCCAAAATCCTCTCTCTTGATTTCTCTCTTTTTCTCTCTTGCACGGCTTGCACAAAAGCATAACTCAGCGACTTAAGCTTCTTCTTCTTCTTCTTTTCGCGCGCATTTGAGGGTAGAATTCCAAAGAGTAGCAAGCCATCAGCGAAGCTGAACCACGGGTAAGAAAATGATGAGGTCCTAAACTAAAATTTATCCACTGTTTGTTGAGGGAACTTGTGGAGCATGCTGGATGGTGGGAGATTGAGTCTTGATGCTTCTATTTTGAGTTGGAATAGGTTAGATGGGCACTAAAATGAAGTTGTTGGTCTTTGCATGTGATGATCGAGGTTTGAATGGTTAAAGAACCGAGTGCAAGGGAGCCGTGTTGGTCGAGATGGTGGGCAGACGACCGCTGAGTGATAGACGGGTGTTGCATGTTGATTTTGAGGGGTCGAGAGGTGAATTCTAACCTCGGGTTGAACTGTAGGTTGATGTGTGTAGTTTATGAGCTATTGAGATCACTTTTGGGTTCTGTCGGAGCGGCGTCGAGGTACTAAAAGAGATTGTAGACAAACTAAACAATCTCAAGTAGCTATAGATGGAGACAGGGGCTCGAGATGCTCTATTCGAGAGAGACAGGGACAGAAAATTACTGATTTATGCATCATTTTGGGGCCTTAAATGTGTAGTCGATGAAAATAACTAATTTTTTTAAGAGTGCACCAACTATTTTAGGCTTTGACTACTGGTTGTAGGGATTTTCTTGTGAAAATTAGCTGGCGAGAACATTCCTCCCTTAAAACAGCAAACTGACCTGCAAAAAACAGCAGAACCTTAGGTAGTTCTATGGATTTTACAAAATTTTCTAGATGGATTTGGATCTTAAACCCTTCATGAAAGTTGTAGGAAACGTCTTTAGGAACAACATATCGAAATTTGAGAACAAACGGTCAAGATTTGGATAGTGAAATGATCTTTCTCCAGTAGATAGTTAATCTGGAAGTTGCTACAGAATTTAGGGGTAAAGATAGCAAATTACTGCTCTTTATACATTGAGATATAGGCTTAAGTTTCTTCACAAAAAATGTTAATCTATGTCTCTTCTATAACATACTAAAATTTCGTAGCATTTCGATGACATTTGATACACTTTCTGCTTCTGTGATTGAAACTGCCCGTGTTAGCTTGTATCCTGCCTTGATCTGAGACTGTGCAATGGATGTTGTGCCTCTTGTACCTGATTTTCATGGCATATAGGGAGTCTAATGGTGTTGTAATAATGGTTAGTTTGTGCATGAGCATGTCTCTTCCATAATTCAAAGTGTGGCCATTGTATGGTTACTAATTGTGGCATGTGTGTGCAATGAGTGCAACATGAATGAAATGCTGTGTGAGTATTGAGTGCTGCTTGAACTAATCGTGTGCTCTTGAGTTCTTATGCATGTTGTGATGTGATATAATACAGAGGTGTGATGTGTGGAATGTGTGAATTAAATGAGTAAGAGATTTCCATCAAACTGAGATGCCGGTGATGCCCTGGGGAGTGGGATGCCCATGCTGTGTGATCTTGGATGCCTTGGTTGAGTGAGATACCGGGATGTCTTGAAGTTGAGATGCCCCTATGTGTGATCAGGGATGCCTCAATTGTGGGTACTGGGATGCCTCGGAGTGAGATACCCCATGCTATGTGATCTTGGGATGCCTCAGTTGTATGATACTGGAATGCCTCGGAGTGAGATGCTGTGGGATTTCGAAAGTGACTCGATCGGGCCGGCTTGCATTTCGGTGGGTAAATTGATCGAGGGTGGACTTTGATATACACACTATGATATAAATTCTACTTGGCGTTTGGGGTCGCATGTTGTTGTCGCATCTCATCTTAGTTCAGACTAGGAGCATGAGGCATACATGTGCATTTAACATGTTTGTTACGAAGCTACTATTCATGTGACATTTTAGAATTCATTTAGTTATACCTGTGACAATCTTGCCTTAGTATGTTGAGCTATTTGGTTGTGTTCTCTTGCTTTCTTTGGCAACTGTGAATTGTCTAGCTTATGGTCTTATTATTTCTTTACTGGGCATTGCTCATTCATTTCTATTTTTCAGATTGGTAGTATGGACGTACTACTGATCGCTCGTTATGGGGTAATAGCATACATTGATGTTTCTTTTCACGACGTATATGACCCCGATATCGAGCTGACCTATACGAGATATGAGGCTACGCTTTGGATGAACGATGGCAAGATAGACTAGATCCCGATGAGGTTCGTTGCTTGGTTCAAAAACAATGAAGGGGAGCTGTTTGGCCCTCTCTAGTTCGACGCTAGAGGACTTGGAGCCGGGGCAGGAGGTGCTTAGGCACCCAATTCATGATGAAGCCAGAGAAGATGTCTTTTGTTTTTTGATGGACGTGGGCTAGTATAAGGGGTAGTGAAGTTAGGAACCCCTCTCACCCTTTTCCCTGGCTGATTACTTACACTTTTGTTCATGAACATGTAAATATACGTTGTACATAGGTGAAGGACTTGTAAGTAATCCACGTCGACGTTTGTAAGCCCGAATGGTTTTCAACAAGAAAGTTAACGAAGCTCCTCACGATCCTTATATATGTTATTAGTTGGATTGTCTAATGCTAGGTGACAAGACTGTTACAGGGTGATCGTGTGTTAGAAAAGTTTCAGATCATAAAATATCCATGTTATACATGCTAAGCAATTAGGTTTGGATGCTATAGTGCAATAATTGAAACCAACAGGTCCTGTCATCATGATAATTCGTATAATTTCCACTTGCGCTTAGTAGGTGATGTTGCCGGGACGTCATGACCCGCATCAGTGAATAATATATACTCATCTTATGAATATCTAGTGGAAGGTCGTCGGTCTCTAACGGATCTCTGAATTTGAACATTCAGTGGAACATCTGATGGACCCTCTAGTTCATGAACAGTGTCATCTGTTTCAACATATTCAAAAATATTTCCATTATTCGGGACATTCATTTCTTGCCGCTCCTACAAGAATACATGTGTGAGGAAGTGGGTCCAAGTCAATCAAATCATCATTAACTTGTGGCACTGAAATCATCTTTGATTTCTCAGTATCCTGTATTGTCTTATCTTCCATAAACACAACATCTCTACTTCTTATAACTTTCATCTCAACTAGATCATAGAACTTCTAGCCAAACATTAACTATCCATAACCAATAAATATGCACTGTCATGTTTTTACATCAAGTTTAGACCTCTTATCTTTCAAGAACATATACAAATGCCTTGTACCCAAAGACATGCAAATAATCATAAAAAACATATTTTCTTGTGGAAACTCTATTAGGAACATCAAATTGTAAAGCAATGCATGGAGTAAGATTTAATACATGTGCAATCGTATTTAAAACCTCACCCCCAAAAAGATCCATATGAAAGTAAACATTTTACCCTTTTAATGTCATGTTCATTCACTCAACTAAGCCATTTAAAAGAGGTGTATTGGGAGGTGTCTTTTAATGTAAAATACCCTGTTGTCTGCAATATTCATCAAAAGGTCCAATATACTCTCCCCTGTTATTAATTCTAATACATTTCAACTCTTTCTAGTCCATCTCTCAACTAAAGCCTAAAACTGCTTTAAAGCATATAATACTTGATCTTTAGTTTTCAAGGTATAAACCCAAAATTTCCTTGAAAAATCATCTATGAAAATAACAAAATAAAGAGAGCCACTAAGTAATTTTGTCTTCATAGGACCACAAATATTAGAATGTACTAAACAAGTATACATGACTTTCTTGAAGGAGGAAAGCTTTTGAATGCAACTTCATTTTATTTTCCTGCTAAATAATTAGAAACTCCTTCAGCATTGAACCTTTCATTCTTGAAATGAGCTTTTTCTTGGCCAGTATTGACAAACCCTTCTCACTAATGTGACTGAGCCTCTTGTGCCATAACTTAGTTGTTTCTTCATTGTCTACTACATCAATTTTGTTTGTAGACAACTTTGTCTGCATAATATATAACGAGGAATATTTTTTCGCCTGTTTCCACAACAATAGAACCTTTAGTAAGCTTCCATCGACCATCACTAACGTGTTGCAATACCACTCATCATTTAGCTTACCTGTGAAAATCATATTCAAATGAATATCATGTATATGCTTAACATTATTCAATACTAACCTTGTGTCGTTACTGGTTTCTAGGCACACATCACCAATGCCTAGAAGTTAAGCTATCCCATTGTTTCCCATCATCATAGATCCAGAGTCACCTGACTTGTACGATGTAAAGAAATCCCTACGAGATGTAGTAGAATAGATGCACCCACTATTAATTACCCAACTGATCTCATGACATACAAGATTTACCGCATTGCCATCAAATACAGTAAGAAAGTCTTCTTTAACCTAATTCTTAAAATATTTTTCTTTTTCTATTATTAATTTTTTAATTCTTTTCTTTTTTCTTTTATTCCCTTATTCTTCTTTTTCGTCATGCCTTAACTCCTCTACACTTCTAACCAAAAAAAAAAACTCCTCTGCACCCAAGGACCCCTTCGCCACACCAATGCCTTCACGAAAGCCTTCACTCACCCAAGCTTTGGTTTCACCGACTACCTCTCACCGGTCAGCTACTCCAAATAGTGCTAAGCCACTGTCAACTATTAATTGGCTGAAGATCATAACCATTGTTAGAGTAGCTCTGGCGAAGGATTTTCGAGCTCTAAAATCTCGTATGACAAAAATCTAACGATTCAAGTCTGACATTAGCATAAGCAAGCAACACAATGAAGAGGAATTAAACTCGAGCAAATATGATACCATAGAAATGAATCTCATATTTAATTTGAAGTGGGTGGAATTGGATAGGTGGGTCAAGTTAGTGGGTCGGATCCTGTTTACCGGATTCGAACCCCTTTATCCAAGTATAATAATAACAAATTAAAAAATAATTAATTAAAAAGGAAAAAGAGAAAAAAAAATTAAAAAATAATAATAATAAATTAAAATATATCAAATATATCAAATATATAAAAATTCAAAAAATTCAAAAAAATGAAAAAAGATTCAAAAATTCGAAAAATGATAAAAATTCAAAAAAATTTCGAAAATTTCAAAAATAATCCAAAAAAATTCCACAAAATTAGACCCTCTTGGAAATGCTTAAAAATAGTCTTTTGGGATAGCCCTCTCTTAAAGTTATGGGAAAATCATTGATAAGAAAAATCGTGCTCAATTTGAACAACACTTAGGGCTTTGTAGGGTTTTAATGTTTCCTCTTAGGGGCGAATCATCAATTGATCGAGTGCTTTAATTATATTAATTTTAGCTTCCCTTTGGCCCACTTAGTATTGGCATTTATTTATTCAATGCTAGATGCTTGTTTTTCCTTGTAACTTATTTAATGTTTTCTCGGCTATTGATAGTTATTTTAATAATTGTGCACCCGCATGATCACCTCATATATTAGTGAATAAGTTAAAAATCAATTCAGACTAATTGACAACAATTGGTTTTGAAATAAATAAAATTAAGTACCGAAAGGATACTAATTGATTAACTAGTATGACCAATCCCTGACCCTAGATTCTTTAGTTGCATAGGAAGTGAGGCATACTCTCATGCCTCGCTTGGTGTCTAATCGATATGAATAGACTAGTGGTAACTTCTCATTAAAAAATTCTTATAGCAACAAGTTGAATGCCCTAATGTTGCGCGAGGTATGGGCTTGGGGGAGCTCACGTCTAATCAAGGGTTGTAGGCCTATCTTTTAGGCAATATCCCTAAACCTATGATCTCTCTCGAGGGGTAGGTCGCAACAATGTCAAGCTATTGCCACGTCTATCTTACTCCATAATTTCTTAGATTTTGTTGCTTCATTTACCAGTGGTTTCAAACTCGAAATCCCACAAGTGCACCCTGATGCCCTCTGGGTATTCAGCCTTCTCTTGGCGTTTTAGTTAATGATCTATTGAACCCTTTGAACTAATACCCTTGTCGACAATTGCCAACCATATCCCGTCGTATATTGATAGATAATTAAAGGTCATCAATGTGCATCAATATCAATAACATTGCTTTTGGTCGTTGACAATAGCTTGTGTGTTTAATATTTTGTTAAAATAATGTATTGGAGGAAAACTATGTAACATTGTTTATTGTAACTAGAAAACATAAATAGAGATAATGACATTGAGAAAGCAGATAACAAATTAAAAATAATGATCAACCCAATGTATATATAATCTTTACAAGTAAAGATGACTTATTACAAATCAAATATAAATTTGCTAGATGCTATAAATTCGTAAAGGAATTAAATAAGAGGTGTTGTATAGGATACTGAATTTCTTTAAGGTGATTAGTTCCTGCCAACAGTGCTAAATAGGTTCACAAACTATGCATCCTAAAGTACAATACCTTGAACCCATTTGAATTAGTATTATGCAAAATACGACTCTGTCAGATACTTCTTGAAATTGGCACAATTAGATGACAACTTTCTTAAGAAGAATTCCTTATTCACAACTAAAGAAACTCGTCTATTTAAAGACTCTATTTATGTGAACTAAAGGGACATCTTAAAGCTGTTGCATGAGAACGTGTTCATTAACACATCCATTAAGGCTATAGCACATGAACTAAAGAAACACGTGAACTTAAGGGACGTCTTACTTGAGCCATTAATAACCTATAACTGCAACAATCTCCCATATTTACCTTAATTGAACATTTTTTACTCAAAGAATTCTAAGTATTATTGTGAAAGTATATTGCATCAACATAGGTACACCACTTTAAATCATCTTTTGTAAAAGCCTATTGAACTTATTTAACTAGTTGATGGACTAAGCCTTGAATCGCCAATTGTTTGCGTAAGCCTAGATAATAGTTCTCACAGAGAGTACCTCCAAATCAAGATTGGTTCTTGGTTGTGTTTGTTCCTTTGGCCCTATGCCTCTCGGAATCATGAGTTCTTTAGAAAATCCAGTCTTTAAAAATTTTCATAGATTCAATTAGCCTCATGGATATAGATGCATTCCTATTAAATGTATCCTACCATACATTATTAGGATGCTAAATTCCAGCCTTTGAAGATTTTTGACGTGACAACAAAGGCCAATATAAATGTATTACAATGAGCATAGTTTAGGATTTTATTTTTTTGGTGGCCTTTTCCCTTTTCTTTTTAACATTTGAAGATTTTTTTATCATATAAACTTATATATAAATTTTAGTAGAAAGTTAACATTAATATAAGCCTCTTCCATGTTATTTTATGGGAAATTTAAAAAAAGAAAAGAAAAAGAAAAGAAGAAGAAGCCTAAAGGAACCATTTTCTTAAAATAGGATCTATTGTTGATCTTTTCTTCAATAAGGGCATGAAGTGATCAATTTAGTCTCAAATAAGGGCTCCAAATGGGATCGTTTTCTTCATAAAAAAAAAAAAGGCTCACAACGAATCTTGTCTCAAACAAGGGCATCAATTTTGTTCCTATCTTCTTGAAAAGGGGTATAAAGGGGATCTACTCTCAAATAATGACCCGAAATAGTCAATTTAGTCTCAAATAAGTGCCCAAACTCACCGATGGCTTGCACGTGCGACTCATGTGCTTATTCTGACTCCAACATCATGGAGCCAAGAATGATGGATATGATCAAAAAGGAGAAGCTACGTCAATGATATTAGGAGAAAAATTGCACTTCAATTTGGGGCTTCTTCAAGGTTTCCAAATTTATCCAGAGGTTAATTTTCTTTCCCCCAGGCGTTTCTGGGTTCCTCCCTACTGCATGGTAGCTCCCTCGGTTTGTTAGCACTGAAGCTGATTTGAATTGCTTCTGCCTAAACAAAATTCCTTAACTTCCCTTGTCTCTCCTCAGTAACCTCTCTTGGGTTGTGCGAGACATCTTGCGACCTCTGTCTCCATTTTCATGGGTTGTTTAGCCCAAACCCTTACTCCCCTTTCTTCGTCTTTTACCTCTCGTCGTTACTTCCAATTTACTAGCAATTCGAAACCCTAATTTCGGCAAGTTATAGTTACTTGCCCTTCTGCGACCAAATTTACTTACCTCTACTGTGTCTTTCCTTTAACCCTAACCTTCGCGATCCCTGTCCCCTGACATACTTGCTGGCCGCTCATCTCCTTCTGCCCCTGCTCTCTTTTCGAAAAGGCCCACAAGTCCTTTTATCTTGGACTGTTTTGTCGCCTATATGTGCACATAGTTGAGGGGTAAAGGGCGCCAGTCTGTTCTGTGCCGCGTCATCATCCTCATCCTCGGTTTATATCACTAAGAGAGGACAGGTGCTGTGTTTTCTATGCTGAGGTAACCCCCTTCTTTCTTGTGCCTAATACTAACAAGTGAAGTATGGCTAATAAGCTATCTGAGGACAATAGATTAGAGGCACTGTGTAGAAGCCTGGGTAATCTTTGGTCTGAGGAAGATGTGATCAATGTTAAGGAAGGAATATCCGAAGAAAAATTGACAGAATGCCATTTAACTTTGCTTGGAAAACTTCGCCCGAATGTGAACTTTCAGGCTTTCCTTAATACTATGAAACGGCGTGGAAGACGGATAATGTATCTTGCATCGTACTTGAACCGGGGTTCTTTTCTTTTTCCTTTAAGTCTGAAGCCGACAAGCAGAAAGTTTTAGACTCTGGCCCGTGGTCTTTCTCAACTAATCTCCTCATCCTTCAACAATGCGACCCAGATGTCCCTGAAATGTGTTACAATTTCACTCATTGCCCCTTTTGGGTGCACCTGTATGGCCTTCCATTTGGACGAGTGACAAAAGACGTTGTAAAAGAAGTAGCAGCCAAGATTGGTGAAGTTATAGATGTCAAATTGGAAGCCAAAGGAAATAGCACCTATAAGGTTGGCAAAGCCAGGATTAATCTCAACCTCGGTTCCCCCCTAAAAACAGGTGTAGTCATTAATCTGGGAAATAAAAAGTTGTGGATAGAGTTCAAGTATGAGCGGCTCCCTTACTACTATTACTCTTGTGGAAGAATCGGACATTATGCCACGGCATGCAAAGAAATACCTTATGAAACCACAAGGTTGGAGGAGGACTTACCAGGTAACTTTGGGAGTTGGCTGCAGGCGAAAGTCAGGGAACTTAGCCCATATGGAAAAGTTTTTTTATGGGAAACAAGCTGCACTCCTTGATGATCCGGATATTGTACCAGAATCACCTCTTGCTGCAGTAACCAATGCCGATCAGCAAGTGCAAAACGCAGATGACCAGCCTATCCTACCCTTACAAAGTTAGCATTGTACAAAGGAGGCTACGAAACAAAAGGCTGATTCCCTCCACACTTCTATGGCCATAACTATAAGAGAAGGAAGAGGAACACATAAGAGAAATAGCAGCTACCTTGATGAAGAATCTATGATGATTATCTATAATGAACAGTTAAAAGAGCAAGATAAAGAGCAGCAGCACCAGACAGCAATTAACTGACCCCAAAGCAGGGGCAAAACCAAAAACACCAAACTTCCTACATCAAAAAAAGGAAAGAGATTTTGTCCTTATGGAGCAAAATCCTCAAAGACTCTAGCATCCGACAAGCTACAACTAGTGGACATTCCTATTACTGAGGAGGAGCACTCCACACACTGGGCTTTGGTGGCTAGCCCTAATAAGCCACCGGGGAATCCATGAAACTACTTAGTTGGAATTGTCAGGGTTTGGGCTCACCCCTGACAATTCGTGCTCTAAGAGTCCTCGTGACTCAGGAAAAGCCCAACGTTATTTTTCTTATGGAGACCAAAAACCAGGAGCAGATGGTGCGGCGATTGAGAAGAAGACTAAAATATCAAAACAGTTTTTTGGTGAATTCATAAGGAATATCAGGGGATATGGCTATCAGGGGGTATGGCTATTTTCTAGGATGACATGGTTACCATAACAGTGGATTCATCTTCAGCATATTTTATAAACACGGAGTGCTGACTCCACGACTACAGGCAACTTATGAGACTCACTCTCCTACATGCCCCGACATAGTGGTAGAATTCTCTTATGGGAGGAATTACAATGAGTAAGTATCTTAAATCATCTACCTTGGTTATGTATAGGTGATTTTAATGAAGTGTTATACCATTGGGAAAAGGTGGGAAAGAAGATGGCCGAAACTTTTTGCCTCACAGCATTCCGAGAATTTTTACATGCGTGTTCCTTAATGGACCTAGAGAGCAAGGGGTGTGCATTCACATGGACAAATAGAAGGGATGGAGTAGAAAATGTTAAAAA
Source organism: Eucalyptus marginata (assembly GCA_014182565.1). Taxonomy (NCBI): domain Eukaryota; kingdom Viridiplantae; phylum Streptophyta; class Magnoliopsida; order Myrtales; family Myrtaceae; genus Eucalyptus; species Eucalyptus marginata. The sequence goes on from CM024593.1 coordinate 5,075,552, forward strand.
AATACTGGATAGAGCTTTATGTACCATGAAGTGGAGAATAGCATATCCAACTGCAGAAGTAGTCGCCCTACCAGCCATCGGATCAGATCATAGTCCACTTATCCTATCACTTTTTCCTACAACAGGCCGAAATTGTCGGGACTTTAGGTATGAAGCTTACTGGATAGAAGATGGGGAATGTAGGCGCATTGTAAAGCAAGCTTGGGAAGCGTCCCAAAGTAAAAATATGGCTGATAAATTATATTCAGTGGCTGTTCAGCTTACTGCGTGGAGTAAAAAACGTTTTCCCAATGCAAAAAAAAGGATAGATGGGCTTAAATGCGAGCTTCAAACCTTGATGAACAACCAAGTCATGCAGTATGAACATCACAGAATTCAGCACATCAACCAAGAGATAGAATCACTATGGCGACAAGAGGATTTCTGGGGTATGCGATCAAGAATCAAATGGTTGAAATTGGGAGATAGAAATACAAAGTTCTTCCATGCAACTACTATTCAACGAAGGAGTAGTAACAAAATATCCATGCTTTTAAATTACCAGGGAGAGTGGGTCAGGAATGAAGAAGATCTTAAGGACATGACGGTGAATTTCTTCAAAAATATTTATACTTCAGAAGGTCCTAGGAACTTTTAGCCCATTCTTGACAACATCCCTACTTTGGTGAATGCATCTATGAACCAAACTCTAATGGCACCTGTTACCATGGAAGAAATTAAAGAAGCTACTCACCGATTGGGACCTACTAAAGCCCCCGGGCCAGATGGATTACATGGCTTATTCTTCCAACATCATTGGAACGACATTGGCGGCGATATATGTTGCGAGGTCCAGCGTTTCTTTGAAACGGGAATTCTAAACCTAGCCTTGAATAAAAAACAAATCACTCTCATCCCAAAAACCCAAAACCCCGAAAAGTTAAGACAATATCAGCCTATCAGCCTATGCAATTTTGCCTACAAAATCATATAAAAAATCCTCAAAAACAGACCGAAACCCCTTTTACTAGACCTAATTGAAGCAGAACAGAGCACCTTTGTGGGAAGTTGGCAAATTCAGGATAATATTCTGATTATACAGGAAGTGTTACACCGATTAAGAACTCGTGATCAGCACCGCAACTTCCAAGCTATCCTTAAGCTCAATATGCAGAAGGCTTATGATCGAGTAGAGTTGGACTTCCTTCAAGAGTGCCTAAGAAAGATGGGATTCTGTGAAGAATGGATTAACTGGACCATGCAGTGTGTCACAACAGTTTCTTACAGCATTAAATTCAATGGTATATCCTTGCCCTACTTCAAGCTGACTAGGGGTATTCGCCAGGGAGACCCTTTATCCCCTTATCTTTTCATCATCGTAACTAATGTCCTCTCTCTTATGATGAAGCAAGCCCTTGAAGCAGGCACACTTCGTGGGATTCGACTGAATAGAAATTGCCCCACCCTCTCCCACTTACTATTTGCAGACGACTCTATGTTTTTCCTACACGGAACAATCTTGGAATGTCAAAATTTGGCGACTCTCCTCCATGAATATTGTTACGCATCAGGTCAAGCTATAAATTTAAATAAATCAGGGATATTCTTCAGCAAAGGGTGTCCTCAACAACTACGAAGAAACATGGCGTCAGCGTTGCGAGTTCTCGAAATTGTGAAAACAGGGAAATATCTAGGAATCCCTTCGGACTGGGGTGCCTCCAAGAAAGAAGTGTTCGCCTGGATTCTCGCTAGAGTTAATATGAAGTTGGAGAGTTGGAAGGAAAATCTACTCTCCAAAGCCGGTAAGGAAATTCTTCTTAAAGCAGTAGTGCAGGCAATACCCCAGTATGCGATGTTAATTTTCAAAATCCCTGTATCTATTCTCAAAGCTATTGAAATGAAAATAGCTAACTTTTGGTGGAGAAATAACAACAAAGCGGCTGGGCTACATTGGAGAAAATGGGAGACTCTTAAGCTTCGAAAACAGAAGGGTGGGCTTGGTTTTAAAGATCTACTTACTTTTAACATTGCCATGCTAGGAAAACAGGCTTAGCGTCTTTCTCAATACCTGAATACTCTATGGAGCCAAATCATGAAAGGGTTATATTTTCCAAATTGTAACTTCTGCCAAGCAGGGAGAAGCTCGCGCCCATCATGGGGGTGGCAAAGTTTACTAGCAGGAAGAGAAGCGATCGCCCCTCAAGTTAGGTGGGTAGTGGGGAATGGACAGAGAATATCCATTAGAGAAGATAAATGGCTAAGTAGGGGACCTATTGGAGGACCAACAAGAAGAAATGAACCGTGCAAAGTGGCTGAGTTGATAGATTTTGAAGCTACTAAATGGAAAGAAGACCTCTTGCGGTCAATGTTTGATCATCAGACCGTAATGGAAATTCTTGCCTTCCCTATCGGCCTCCCTACTACAGAAGTTTAACTGGTCTGGATAAATAACAAATCTGGAAATTACACGGTCAAGAGTGGATACTTGATGTGCAAAAAACATACAATGCCTTCAAGAGACCATACGCCAACAACCTCCCACCAGTTCAACCCAGATCTATGGAAACAAATTTGGAATGTAGCTATACAACCGAAAATAAAATTCTTCCTATTGAGTGCATGTTAGGATGCATTATCTACAATGGACAACCTTTACAAAAGGAAAGTTGTACCTGCAACTGTGTGTCCAATATGCAACCTGGAACCAGAGACTATTGAACATACACTCCTCCTATGCTCGTGGACAACACAACTATGGAATGACCCATCCCTGCACGTCGAAGTTGTTAGGACTAGAATTAGCACCTAGAGGGGGGGTGAATAGGTGACTAAAGCGATTTTAACAATTTAATTTGAATAAGAGATTAATGTATTAAAAACAACAATCGCTGCAAATGAAAGTAATGAAAGATAAAAGGATTAGGGATAGAGAATCAAGACTCAGCATTTATAGTGGTTCGGCTTAGACCAAGCCTATGTCCACTCTCCGCACGGACAGCCCTTCGGGCTGGATTTCACTAAGAATCAAAAAGAGTGTTTACAATCTCACGCTCTTGAGTCCACGGTGTAGAAACTCTACTACACTTCCTCAAGGTCTCACCACACTATGATCTCTCTTTTGATTACATGTATTGCTTGAAGAATAAGATCACAAAATAAAGAAGGAGATTCAGACTTTGGAATTCTTCTATCCGCCACCCTTCAACAACTTGAGCGTCTCTCTTATATACTTCTTCATGCCTTCATTACCGTTGGCACCTTCCAAAGAAGTTCTTCCAATCAACCCGTTGGACAGAATCAATTAGAGAGATCTCGAGCTTTTTAAGGTAAGTGTTGATAGCCCATCAATCCTGCTCGCCCATACAATCAGGATCTTGGTTTCCATAAGTAGAACCTTCCAAATATAAGTTGCGAATCTTAGAGAATCTATATTTATTCGAATACGAATATAATATCTTGTAGTGCTGAATCCAGTAGAAAGATATTCCCTAGCCGTTGGAGTAAAAACCATATTAGATAGAATCGAATAGAAGTTTTTATCTTGTCGGTCTAGAAACCGTCCATGAGAGTAGACTTTGAAACTTGAGTCTTGTTAGCGTCGACTTTGATCTTCGACTTTGCCGTAGAGTCGCAAGTCTTCGACTAGACCGAGGAAAATGTTTTGTCAACTTCAAAATATTTGAAGAGAATTTATCCAACAATCTCCCCCTTTTTGATGGTGACAAAACTTTCCCGCAGATTTGAATACTATTGCCCCGCAATACAACTTTTAAGCAAGCAATGATATCTCATAAAAGATTAGAATAAAAATAGTAAAAGTTGTCCGTACACGAGATGTCCCGTACACAGATCCGCATCCACGAAACCTCATTAGTCCTGTGCAGACATTACTATCTTTATCTAATTTAACAGCTTAAAGTAATGCAGTTGTAAGCAAACATTCAAAAAACTCAAGATAAAGTCAAAATGTCAATCACAAACATAACAAACTATTAAAACCAAAAAGATGTTTAAAAGTGAAGGTTTGGGTTTGGAATGAGAATAGAGTGAAAATCTGAAAATCTCTGAATCTCTGAAATCTGCCTGCAAAGTCTTCTCCCCCTTTTTGTCAGCATTAAAAAGTGAGAAAATCAAGGAGCACTAGGAATGCGAACAAGTTGAAAGTCCTCCATAGACTTGACAGTTCCTTCCAGCTTCCTTAAATCTTCCCGTAGTTGAGCGAGAGCATTGCCTTTTGCAAAGGGCTCCGAACCGTCGTTGAACATCTTTAAGCCGATCATGCAAGGAGATGAACATAGCATGATTCTCATTCTGAAGAGTCTGAAATTCACACCCCATAGCATATATTTGGCCTTTGAGCTCCAAAATGATGTCAAGCAACCTTCCGAAATCTCCTGAATTGTCAGTTTGTGTGCTTGCGTCAACTTGGTCTGATGGTGGAGTTAAGCCAGTGTGAATATCAGCAGGGAGATTAATGTTTGGAGATGATGCCTCTCCCTCAGGAAAATGAGCAGCATGAACATCTTCTGCATCAGGAGGCGATCTACTAACACTTGCACTGGTAAATGTTAGGAGAAGAGGAGTACTTTCTCTTTGGACATCTCCCCCTGTTTCAATGTCTTACGGAGGGGAGAAGTACTCTTCTTTCGAGGAGTTTCCTCGTGGCAAGATGTTGTTGATCCTCCTTTTTCGCCGGAGAATCGCTTTGGCTTGTGAGTCCGCCGGTTGATGCCGAGAGTCTGTTTGCTTCGGTTCTTCCTCTTCTTCTTTTTTCTTCTTTTTCTTCTTCCTCTTCTTCTTTCTCTTCTTCTTTTTCTTCTTTTTCTTGTAAGGATTCCTTTTTTTTTGGCTTCCTTTCTCAGTTTCCTTTGCAAATTTTTGTTTTGGAATAGCTGAAACAGGTGCAGGATACTGAGAAACCAGGGCAGAAATAGGCAGATCATCCTCATCATCTTCATCCTCCAAGATGATTGCTCGCCTCTTCTTGATAGGACCAGTCACAGGTTCCTTTCCTTTCCTCTTGGCGGCAGAAGAGTCTGGTCTAGTCTTAACAGGAGTTTTCTCCTTGAACTGCTCCAGCTTCTTGATGAGTTCTTTCAGACGCATCTTTGTAATCATCCTCAGTCCGATGACCATTTGATCAATAGTCTTCACGAGAGAGAATGTGGGGAGGCTGAATGTTCAAATGTCTCGAAAAGACGAGTGATGAGAGCAAAGCATAAGGGAGTTTTCCCTTGTCCTTTGCCATAGACCCGTACATGTGAAACATGATAGTGTGTGGCGAGAGAAGTTAAGACCGATCTTGATTGCATACATCAATTTGGCTTCTGAGATGGACACATCTGTCTTTGAAGTTGATTTCGGTCTAAGATAGTTGATCACTATCTTGTGAAGTAAAGTGTTTGTAGCATTCATCCTTGAGTAGGAGAGACGACCTTCAGCAATTCTGTCTCTCGCAAGTTCCGAGTTGCATGACTCACGCACACGTAAATCGATTGGAAAGTTCCTCTTTCCACACCAATTACATCCGCCAGAGTGTCCGTGTCAACCACATATTCTCTATCTTTCACACTGAAAGAAAAGCTATTGGCATCAAGAAAACTGAGGTTGGAATAAAAATAGGCTGTTAATTCGGAATAAGCCACCTCACACTCAGTACAGAACTTATGAAGTTGAAGTTTCTCAAACTTCTCTCTCAGATTGATGCTTAATAAATCCAGAAAATCAAAATCCACTGTTCGTGGATTCATCACCCCACGCTTCAGTAATTTCTCATATACCTTCCTGTGTCCCTCTGAACGAAACAATTCATCATTCTTTCCTCGAAGATTTGCTGCCACACCCATCCAGGGTTTAAAATGTACAAACATTTTCTCATCATTATCCTTTCCCTCAGGTTGATTTGCACCACCAAATCGAGGGTCACTTGGAAAGTTTGCAAAAATTTTTGCTGCTGTTCCAACAGGAACAATGCCCGATCGCTCCATCACAGTGAGAAAGTGTGTCTCATTTTTATAGCTTTTTTCTTTCAAAAATTCATCAATGAAAGTCATTGCAGAACCTCCTTCCTTCAACACAGAATAGAGCCTATAAACAAATGCAGGCTTAAGGGTTCTTACTGGGTTCAACATCTTCAAGAATTTCCTCTGCATGTTGAGGATGAGATCTAGTTGAGGAGGTGCGCTGTTGAGATTGTTGGTGCGTCTGTTCTCTTGGAGAGTCACTTTCTTCTGTGAGATCAAAATGCGTAGGCCCCTCACCAGAGCCCTGTCGTCCCCTGTTCGCTATTCTTGAGGATTTCCTTTGGAAAGACATTGTTGCTTTCTTGGATGGAACTTTCACACTTGTGTCGCAAGAAAGTCAAAAATTTGAGAAGTAGAAATTGAGGAGAGAAATTCAGAGAGTGAAAAGCTTTTGAACTAGGGTTTCGGGTAAAGTAAAAAAAGGAGAAGGAGAAGGAGTATAAAAGGTAATCGATACGAGGTATCTCAAGCGTCGCAATTTGGAAATATTAAGAAATTCCTTTTCAAAAAATAACTGCCTTAATAAATCGATAACCACCCCTTTTTTAAAATTAACTGCCTTAATAAACTCAATTAGAGATAAACAGACAATCTTACCTATTCGAGACATCAGTTTAAGTAAATAAATGAACTTACAGTCGTGTCGATTGGTATTTCAAGTCTACAACTTTTGAGTTTGATACTCTGTCAGACTTTAGATTCTGAGTCTGAGCTTCAACAGTCTTCAAGAGATAAAATATTGAGTCTTGAGCGAATAGACTCAAATAAGCTTTTCTCAAGTGGCTTTGTGAAGATATTTGCCAGTTGATTCTTTGAGTCAATAAATTGTATCAAGACTTCTTTGTTCTGAACATGATCTCTTATAAAATGATGTCGAATCTCAATATGTTTTGCTCTTGAATATAGGATAGGATTCTTTGTAAGATTGATTGCGCGGGTATTGTCACATTTGATCTCGTGCAAGAGTCTTCAATACCAAAGTCTCGTAGTTGTTGTTTTATCCATAGTATTTGAGAACAAAGCAACTCCCAAGGGCTACGTATTCTACTTCACTGTTGAAAGAGCCACGGTACTTTGCTTTCTTGAAAACCAAGATACCGCCCGTTTCCAAGTAATTGACAAGTACCTGAAGTGCTTTTTCTTTCAACTCTACAACCCGCAAGATCTGCGTCTCGAATAACCAAGAAGAGTAAAGTCTCCTTCTTTGGGATACCATAGACCAATCTTAGCAAAGAGTAGCAACATATTTAATGATACGTTTAGCAGCACTTAAATGAGATTCCTTAGGATCGATTGAAACCTAGCACATATGCAAACGCTAAATAATATGTCGTCTAGATGCGGTAAGATAAAGAAGTGAACCAATGATACTCCCGTATAACTTTTGGTCGATTTTCTTCCCCGCTTCATCTTTGTCTATCTTCAAGGAACTTGACATAGGTATGTCGATCTTTTTGCAGTTCTCCGGACCGAACTTTTTAACAAGTTCTTTTGCATATTTTTCTTGATGAATAAAGATTCCTTCCTTTAGTTGTTTCACTTGTAGACCAAGGAAAAAGGATAGTTCACCCATCATGCTCATCTCGAATTCATCCTGCATAGAGTTAGAAAATTTCTTGCACAAAGTCTCATTAGATGATCCGAATATAATGTCATCAACATAAATCTGAACAAGTAGAAAACTTTTGCCTTCCTTTTTAATAAACAAAGTAGTGTCTACCTTTCCTTTAGAGAAGCCATTTTGAATTAAGAAATTACTTAGCCTTTCATACCAAGCTCGAGGAGCTTGTTTTAAACCATATAAAGCTTTCTTCGCCCGAACACCGAGTCCGGTTTCTTTGAGTCTTCAAATCTAGGAGGTTGTTCCACATAGACTTCTTCTTGAATAAATCCATTCAGGAATGCGCTTTTGACATCCATTTGAAATAACCTGAAATTCTTATAACAAGCAAAAGCAAGTAGTAATCTAATTGCTTCTAACCTTGCAACTGGAGCATAAGTCTCATCATAGTCTATCCCTTCTTCTTGCGTGTATCCTTTAGCCACGAGTCTTGCTTTGTTTCTTGTTACTTTGCCTTTTTCATCGACTTTGTTCCAGAAAACCCATTTAGCTCCAATAACAGATTTACCTTTTGGTTTAGGAGTCAATTCCCATACGTCGTTAACACCGAATTGTCCGAGCTCTTCTTGCATTGCTTCAATCCAGCTTTCATCGCCTAAGGCTTCTTCAATATTTTTGGGTTCTATTTCAGAAATAAGTGCAACAGCACTAGACTCTTCTCGCCTTTTGGATCTTGTTCGAATTCCCTCATTAATGTTTCCAATAATGAGTTCTTCAGGATGACTAGACTTGTGCTTCCAAGATTCATTGGACAAGTCGATAGATTGTTGATCTTTTTCTTCGAGTTGATTCTTCATCAATAACTTGTTGTACCGATTCTGAATTTTTAACGCTTCAATGGAGGTAGATCTAGCGTAGTCCGGGAACATTCTCGAATCTTCGCCCGAATTGGCTGAATTTGTGGAGAGTCTTGAAATTTGACGTTCATTGATTCTTCCTGAGTCCGAGTCTTCTTGTTGAATACTCTATAAGCTTTGCTTGCGGTTGAGTAACCAAGAAAGAATCCTTCATATGATTTTTCTTCAAACTTACCAACACGATCATTTGCATTCTTGAGAATAAAACATTTACAACCAAATACTTGAAAATAAGAAACTATTGGTTTCTTTTCTTTAAAAATTTCATAAGAAGTTTTCTCAAGAATTGGCCTTAAAAACACTCTGTTTATAATATAGCAAGCAGTTGAAACGGCTTCAGCCCAAAACCTTGAAGAAATATTACTTCTAATTAAAAGAGTTCTTGCCAATTCTTGTAAAGACCTATTCTTCCTTTCCACCACCCCATTCTGTTATGGTGTGTATGGAGAGGAGAATTTGTGCTGAAAACCAGATTCATCACAGAATTTAGCAAAGTCTTGATTTTCAAACTCACCCCCATGGTCTGTACGAATACTTGAGATAGTGTGACCTTTCTCATTCTGCACTTTCTTAGCAAACTTTGAAAAGAGAGAGAAAGTCTCAGACTTACTTGAAAGAAAGTAGACCCAAGTAAATCGTGAATAATCATCCACTATTACTAGACGTAATCTTTTTCCACCAATGCTTTGCGTTCGGTAGGTCCAAATAAATCCATATGCGAAGCCGCAATACACGATTAGTGGAAACTTTACTTATTGGTTTGTAAGAGTTTCTAACCTGTTTACCCAAGCACGCATGGTGTGCATAGATCGACTTTGAGTAATTGAGAATAGGCAATCCTCGAACAAGTTTCTTGGAAGAGATCTTGGTGATTTGCTTTATATTGATATGGCCTAGCTTTCTGTGCCATAGATTAGCTTCATCTTGTACTGATATTAAGCACCGTGATCTTTCATGATTCACATCCGAAGATAGATATTTCCATGTCTTCGTCCAAGTAAAAGATTGAGTAAAGTCTTTACCGATTCCGAGCACGTTTCTTCCTGGAAATTGATCTTGAAACCAGTATCACACAACTGGCTTATGCTAAGCAAGTTGTAATTTAATCCTTCAACTAAGGAGACATTCTTGATTGACAAACTTCCAATCTTTACTGTTCCTCGACCAGTAATTCTTCCTTTGTTGTTACCACCAAAAGAAACTTTTCCTCCGTCTATCTGGACAAGTTTTATGAAACAACTTGAATCTCCCGTCATATGTCTTGAGCAGCCACTATCAAGATACCATTTAATCTTCCTTTTGATAGTAACCTGCAATTAAAACGAATTAAAGGTTTCTTTGGTACCCATATCATCTTGGGTCCAAGTGTTAGAGCAATAAATAGTCTTTGCCCAATTCCTTTTAACAGGTCTCCAAACCAAAGGACATTCTTTGTCAAAATGTTCGGAGCTTTTACACTTGGAACATTTCAAAGCATTTTCGCCAACAGTTTTACAAAGACTTTTCGGAAATGATTTTTATAAACAATTCGGGCTGGTCTCTATTTGATTCTTTCCTTCACCTTTGAAAAATCAATCGTGGAATAGTTTTAAGTCATACCAAGACCTAACTTATCAAAGTAGGGTCTTTGTATCGAAAGAATCTTATCCAACTTTTCAGAACCATTTGAAAATCTTTTTGATATTTAGTAATATCATTTTTCAAAAGATTATTTTCTTTTGAAATGGAGTCTGAGTTTTCTTTCACAATAGCAAAGTCCTTTTCCAACTTTTCAAACTTTTCTTTCCAAAGTTTTTCTTGTTGCTTCAATGTAGAATTCTCCTTTTTTAATTCGGAGATCCTCTTAAGAGAAGTTTTTAGACTAAGACAAAGTTCATCAATATATTTAGAAACCTTGACAGGAATTTTTAGGTTACCAACCTCGAGTTCACTGTCTGAGTCTGTATCTGAATCAAGGTCTGAGTCTGAATCAGATTTTGCCATTAAACAGATATTGGCATAATCGTCATCACTTTCTTCACATTCGTATCACCAGTCTCGCTTTGAGTGCCTTCAGGTATTTCTCACTCTTTCCTTTTCTCTTCTTTAACAGAGGACAGTTGGGTCTGATGTGTCCCTTTTTCTTGCATTCAAAGCAAGTCACTTCTTTGTTAGAATCATCTTCCTCTGTTGATTTGTTTTGAAACCTTTGTGAGCTTTGTTTCTTCCAATTGAATTTTTTTCCTTTTCTGTTCAGCTTTCTGAATCTCTTTATCATGAGTGCCAGTTCTTCATCATCTAGATCTTCTTCAGAGTTTGTAGCATCAGAATTGTCATTAGACTTTAAAGCAATAGATTTCTTACCTCTTGAATCTTCCTCTTCGTTGGTGTGCTCTACTTCGTAAGATTGAAGAGTCCCAACCAATTCGTCTACAGAGAGTGGAGCAATCCTCTCGTGTCTCTCTTATTGAGGTTTTTATGTAATTCCGTCTTTAGAGAGTCCTCGTAGGAGTTTGTTGACCTTCATATGTCCCGAGATTGGATGTCCCCGATATTCAAGACCATTCACAATTTCAGTAAAGCGGCTAAACATGTCAGTTATTGATTCTCCTGATCTCATCTTAAAGACTTCATATTGTCCCAAAAGAATATTAATCCTTGTTTCTTTCACTCGATCAGTCCCTTCATAGGTAATGTGAAGCCTATCCCAGGCTTCTTTTGCTGTATCACAAGAAGATATTCTGTTATACTCAGTAGGGGATAAAGCACAATATAAAGAGTAAATGGCTTTAGCGTCAAGAGTCTGTCTCTTGGTTATCTCTTCTTGAGTCATTTGAATAGGATCAGCAACTTCTTTTCCTCTCTCTGATACTGATGCAGCAGCAGGAATGATTCCTTTGTCTACCACTTCCCATTCCAAAGGATCTTTTGATCTTAGGAATGCTTTCATCTTGTTTTTCCATATGCTGTAGTCTTTTCCATCAAAGTATGGAGGTCTGGTATTGCTTTGACCTTCAACCAACCCCGTAGGCAACATACTAGCCATAGATCTTTTACTCGAAGTAAAGACACTTCTTATAAACGAGTACACAAGCTCTGATACCAATTGTTAGGACTAGAATTAGCACCTAGAGGGGGGTGAATAGGTGACTAAAGCGATTTTAATAATTTAATTCGAATAAGAGATTAATGCATTAAAAACAACAATCGCTGCAAATGAAAGCAATGAAAGATAAAAGGATTAGGGATAGAGAATCAAGACTCCAGATTTATAGTGGTTCGGCTTAGACCAAGCCTAGGTCCACTCTCCCGCACGGATGCCCCCTTCGGCGGGATTTCACTAAGAATCAAAAAGAGTGTTTACAATCTCACGCTCTTGAGTCCACAGTGTAGAAACTCTACTACACTTCCTCAAGGTCTCACCACACTATGATCTCTCTTTTGATTACATGTATTGCTCGAAGAATAAGATCACAAAATAAATCACAAAATAAAGAAGGAGATTCAGACTTTGGAATTCTTCTATCCGCCACCTTTCAACAACTTGAGTGTCTCTCTTATATACTTCTTCATGCTTTCATTACCGTTGGCACCTTCCAAAGAAGTTCTTCCAATCAACCCGTTGGACAGAATCAATTAGAGAGATCTCGAGCTCTTTAAGGTAAGTGTTGATAGCTCATCAATCCCGCCGCCCATACAATCAGGATCTTGGTTTCCATAAGTAGAACCTTCCAAATATAAGTTGCGAATCTTAGGGAATCTATATTTATTCGAATACGAATATAATATCTTGTAGTGCTGAATCCAGTAGAAAGATATTCCCTAGCCGTTGGAGTAAAAACCATATTAGATAGAATCAGAATAGAAGTTTTTATCTTGTCGGTCTAGAAACTGTCCATGAGAGTAGACTTTGAAACTTGAGTCTTGTTAGCGTCGACTTTGATCTTCGACTTTGCCGTAGAGTGCAAGTCTTCGACTAGGCGAGGAAAATGTTTTGTCAACTTCAAAATATCTGAAGGGAATTTATCCAACAGAAGTGAACCGAGTGGGTTTAATCCGCTTTGATGAATGGTTATATAAAGCTCACAAAAGTTCAAGAAAATCAAACTACTTTGACCTGATTGCGACTGTACTATGGTGCATATGGAAAGACAGAAATCATTTTATTTTCAGGAGGAGCCCCCTAAATCCTTATCACACCTTGTTTAGAGCCAGAACATTACAGGACAACTACACCACATGGTATCCTAAATCAAGAAGGCAGAAACAAGATGACATCTTATGGAGCGAATGGCAACCCCCGGACCTTGGCATACTTAAAATAAACATAGATGCATCGTTTGGATATGCCTCTAAAACCTATACATCAACAAACTCAAGCCAGGTAAACTGTTCGTAAAATTCTAAATGCAAGTGAACGTGTTGAACAAGTAATATAATGATGAGAAAAAGTATTGTCCCACGGAGATTGATGATTAATAAACTAATTAACTACTAAAATAGATTAATTCTAAAATTTATCTAACAGATCAAAATCTAATTGAGAATAAATTAAAAACAAAATTTGTAGACTAAATGCAGTAAATCGATCGATAAATATGTTAGAGTATCCGATTTCACCATAACCACTAGATATGAATTTCAAATTGTTGTGAATACAAGAACGATATCAAACATGTGATAGCAGAATTTCCTAACCTATTTACTATCCTATCTCTAGGTATAGTAAACCTACTCAGTTTATTAATCCACTATATCTCTATGTGAATTAAAATAAACATAAGTGCATTAAAAACTATGAATATTCCCGGCTTACAATGAGTCTTTTGGATCACCTTATCACCGAAAGCTACACAAATAACGCGGTATATCTCTATCCACGTTTAATTCATAGTTATATATTATAATGAGCAATTGCATATTATCACTTCTCAGTCTCAAACATGCACATCGGATCATTCAAGTGGTGGCCGGTCACTCAAAAACATTATGCACAATAATATATAACTCACATGAATGAAATCAATTGCAAAACATAAAAATCATGAAATTCACATCATCATGGTTAGGCTACATCGTAGCTCTAATAAAAGAAAATTAGAACATAGTAGATGAAGAAATAAAAATATAAATTAAACTCAGTATCTTGAATCAAAGAACAAGAATTCTGTCACCACTTTTGTCTTCTCTTCAAAATACTTGAAAAACTCTCAGAACAATGAAAAACGATCTAACAAAAACCTAGCTGCTCTCCCTCTCCCTCAATGTTCTCCTCTTTATAGGATATATCCCAACTCCAAGCAATTGTGCATAAAATCAGGGAGTAAATTAGAGGAGTTTTGATTTGATATCTATCTCCCACTGCTGCTTGATTTAAATTCATCAGTTTTGCCATCTTTTTCCTTATCTTCTCCATATATCATTATTCTGCATAAATAAGGAAAATTCAAATAATCAAAAGGAAATCCAAATATTTTCTCATAGATATTGCATTAATTGTTGCCTAAAATAGGTAAAATAATTCTATTTTTATAGAGTTATCAAACCCCCAAACTTAACCTTTTGCTAGTCCTCGAGCAAAATCAAGACATAACACATACTCAAGCTAACAACCTCCTCCATGACATCTTTCCATAATTGCTCAAATTCACAATTCAAAGAAAAACACAAATTTCATCCAAACATTGAAATTGATTTATAAGTTAAGACCAATTCTAACTATGCGATCCAAGTGTGTGTGTGAGAGTCCTCATCTATCTCGAATTATATGCAATCTAGATAAATTCACATTGATATGCAACCTCTAAAAAATTCTCAATAATTATGACCAAATCTTATAGGTTTGCTTTTCATTCCTCTCTCCACTAATGTAAGCTAATTATCCAACCAAAAATCAATAGGACTTTTCTCGGTTTGTAATGTAAGGCTGGGCTAAAGGTGAGATAACAGTAATTTTAAGCTCAAATCACCCATCAACACGTTGATTTCTAGGATCTAATTAGAGACAATGTCACTGTCCAATTTCACTCCTTCAAGATAATTTCTCTGCCACCATATATCATCATTCATTCTTTCTTTTCCTTTTTTTTTTTTTGAATTGCTTTATGGTGGAGTTTCTCCCAAAGTCCCTCCTAATATGACATGAAAATTTCCAACCCATTAAGTATCCAAAAGGCTCACTCAATTGAAAGTTGGATAGGGAACCATAAAAGCAATTTTTATTTTTTTTATAATACACCCCAAACAACCATAGCAATCACTTTTTTTTTTTTTTTTTTTTGCTTTTTTTTTTCATACTCCATCCTTCCTCCCAAATTTCTATCAAGCTCAAATAATTTTTTATCCCAAAAGAAAATCAACGTGTTCATAAGGTATGGGACAATGATAAATTTGATAACGGCTAGGCTAAACATATATGGGTGCCAATGAATAATTGGGCAATAATTAAGGCTCAAAGGGGTGACTAGGGATAAATAAACAGGATTAGCTTGAAAGGCTCAATCGATCTAAAAATTGCCTAAATCATTTTCTCAGTTAGATTTAGCTTAGGATTTCGCCTCAAGAGAAAATCAAACAAATTCTAAGATTTGGGTGAAATCTAAGAAAATCACATACTTCACATGAATGTTCTCTAGATTTACACACAATTCAAAAATGAAGGACTTTTAGTGCTCGGTAAGTGGATCAACATAATTAGAATTAAAATTAACTCACACATCAATTGCAACTTTAAATAAAATTTAAATTTTCCTAAGAATCGTAAAAATTCACAACTAGGAATGTAATCATGATAAAAAAAAAAATTAGCCAAAAATTGTCTCCCCCCCAAACTTAAATGAAGCAGTGTCCTCAATGTGAAAAATAGAAATAGGAAGACGAAAACTCCCCTAGTTGTAGGATAAGTTCATCGATGACCTTGATGATTAAACTCTTGAAAGATGCGCCCTAAAAAATTAACCTGGATAAAACAGAGAAAAGTTAATCCGTTTTTTTTTTTTTTTTTTGCAAAACATAAAATTAACAATAAATAAATAAATAAAAACATAATTAAAATGTTTGGGTTGCCTCCCAAGAAGTGCTTGCTTTTATAGTTTTCAGCCAAACTATCTCAGATGTCGCTATTCTAGAGGATGAAGTTCAATGGTGGTCTTTTGCTTGTTGTAACCACCTTCAAAGTATGGCTTCACACGTTGACCGTTCACCTTGAATGTACCCTCAGTGTCATGAGCAACTTCAACTGTTCCATATGGGAATACCTGTGTAACTGTGAAAGGACTAGACCATCGAGACCGCAACTTTCCTGGAAAAAGTTTAAGACGAGAGTTATAAAGTAAGACTTTTTGACCAATTTTGAACTCTCTTATGAATATGTGCTTGTCATGCCATCTTTTTGTATGCTCCTTGTACAACTTAGAATTTTCATAGGCCTCATTGCGAAATTCCTCCAATTCATTCAGTTGCAATAATCTTTCTTCACCTGCAGACTGCATGTCAAAATTCATAAATTTCAATGCCCAATATGCTTTATGCTCTAATTCCACCGGTAAGTGACAAGCCTTCCCAAACACTAACCTAAATGGAGACATCCCAATTGGAGTTTTGAACGTTGTCCTATAGGCCCAAAGTGCATCATCAAGTTTTATTGACCAATCTTTCCTAGAGGCATTCACTGTTTTTTCTAAAATTCTCTTGATTTCCTTATTTGATACTTCTACTTGACCACTAGTCTGAGGATGATAAGGGGTTGCAACCTTATGCGTGACTCCGTACTTACTCAAAAGTGCTTCAAATTGTTTGTTGTGAAAATGTATCCCCCTATCACTTATGATTGCCTTAGGAGTGCCAAATCGAGTAAAAATATTTTTCTTTAAGAATTTGACCACAACCTTAGCATCATTTGTTGGCAATGCTACAGCTTCTACCCACTTAGACACATACTCCGCAGCCACTAAAATGTATAAATTTCCATAAGGTGTAAAGGGTCCCATAAAATCAATACCCCAAACATCAAATAATTCACACACAATAATGTTGTTTAAAAGCATCTCATTTTTCTTGAAATATTTCCAGTTCTCTGACACCTATTGTGACATCCCGAATTTTCGGTTCTGTTTTCTTCTGATTGAATTGGGTGTTTCATTGACGTGTTTATAGGGCTATTCTCAGAACTGATCATTCTTGAAATAACTAGACTATCTGGGGAAATTATTAGGAATTTTAAGGCAATAGACTTGAGAATTCGACCAGGAATCGGCTTCTCGATCGTGTCCATCTTTAGAGGCCATTATGGCACAGTTAAAAATCGATTTGAAATCAGAGATAGACTGGATCGACAGTGATGTGTGGCTAATCGTGGGTGACACCACTAAATTAGAAAATTCATGTCGACCGGACTAGGCGATTTTCTTATTGTTTTGATACCCTGTGTCCGTATTTGGATCCTCGAGATTTTCACGACAACCAAGAGTCGCCAATGAGTCGAGTGGGTTCATAGTGGTTCGAAGAAAATCGACCACGAGTCAATTGCACTTAAAAATATCCGAAAGTTACCCCGGTAGCCTAGGTCACACTAAAAACACGTCGAATAGAAATTAACCGCCAATTCGAGTCGATTTCAGAAATTGAAGTTTCGGCCATGTCACAATAAATTCTAGGAGTGTTGACTCGTCTTAGAAAATTTTCGGAGATTCCGAGATTTTTACGGAAAATCGGTTCGGACGCCGAAAATCAACGGAAATTCGGATGGATAGCCAAATTAAAGGAAATTTCGACTTCCAAAGTCGAGCCTTTGGGTGTTGGGGGCGGCGAGAGGTGGTACGGGATTTTCCTTCGACGAATTGGACCTCAATTTGGGAAATTGAGTAAGAAAATTGAATTAATTTGGGTGAATTTCGAAATTAAAAAGGGGGCAGAAATTTGGAACTTCATTTTGGATAATTTGATGATTATTGGTGCAAGAAAGTATTAGGGGACTTGAGGATAAGCTTGTAGGCCTAAGAGGGAACCAAGCTTTAATTGAATCAAGATATTTTGTGACTTTTGGGCATTTTCTTCAAAACCTCTCGAGCACGTCCAGCTGCCCTCCATTTGCTTCACCGTTCCTATCTCCTTCTTGCGACAATTTCCACAGAGGATGGGCTTCTTTGGTCTTTTATTCTAGCCTTGCTTCCATTTTTCTGCGATTTGCCCTCCGTTGGACTCCACTGAAATTCTCTCTCGTTTTGTGATCCACCGAGAAGCCAGCAAATTGGACTGCAAGCAATCGAAGATGACGTGCTTCTGTCCGGCTACAAGCGAAGCCCACGCGGCTTCATTTCTCGAGCGGCCCATCCCCATTCTCGCTTCTCTCCTTTGTGAGTCAATTCCCTAGCAACAAGCTTCGGTTTGTTGACCGAAGCTGGCGCGAGCACCGCTTGAAGACACCGAAGCCTCCACCAGCTCTTGTCGTCCACAATCGAAGCCAGCTCCACGCGTCCAGCCACCCTCCTGCCAGCAGCCGCGCCACACGTCCACGCCTTGGAGCCCACCAGTCAACGTTGTGAATTTCCCAGGCGAGTTGTTGACCCCACAATCCACTGAGCGAAACTCCTCCGTCCACAGCTGCATACTCCATCGTTCGCGCTTTCTGCCCACAAAGAACCGAGCTCCACGCGGCTTCAATTTCCGTGGCGCCTTGCTGACCGAATTCCCCAGCTCGAGCATCATCGATGCCGTCTTCAGTCATTCGGGCGTTTCAACCCAGTGAAGCCCAGTAATTTCAATCGTTCGGCCCAGAAAGTTTCGGTCCAGTCAAGGGCCATTTCAAGCCCAGCTCCTTCAGTCTCGCGGGCCCAAAGAATTGAGTCCATCCAGCCCATAAGTCAGTGAAATCAGTCCAAGTTTGGCCCATCTCCAACATAATTTGAAGCCCAAGTGTAATCAGCCCAAGAAGTTAGCGAAGCCCAGTGAATTTCGGCCCAAGCCCAAGAGCGAGTTCAGCCCAAAGTCAAGAACAAATCTCAATTGGGCTGAGACTTGTTGGGCCAAGCTTAAGGCCCGGCCCAAGTCCGCCGGTGTCGTCGAAAGTCCGATTTCGGCCGCCGTCGCGTCGTCGTTGCGGTGATTTGGTCTCCGCTTTTACCAAGTGAGTTTTACTCACTAAAGCTTTCTTAGTTTGCTAATTATGCTTAGGGTTAGTTAGATTTAATTAAATGCAATTAGGTGGTTAGATTTAATTTAGATTACTTAAATTAGTGACTTTCCGATGCATGTTAGGTGGTTAGATTTAGTCTTTAGCAAATAGAAAGGTGCTATTATTTATTGAACGAGTCTCGGTAATTTTTCGGGCTCGTCTTGACTTCCAATCAGGCATTACGGGCCTAAATTGGATTTTTAATATTTATTTATTTAATTTTCGAAATTAATTATTTAATTATTTATTTTTCCTGAAATTCAACCGGGATGGCCGATGACCGGAATTTCGTGTTGATTGTCGTGGTGCAGTCCATTTATTTAATTGAGCTTCAATTTATATGAAATTGATTTAAATTGTGAATTTTAGGACATGTTCCTAATTGGTTGATTTCAATTATGTGATGGGAAATGATTGAGTACCGATGGTCGCATCGACGGTGGAGTGGTGAATCGTGTGGCATCTAAAAGGGCACGTGGGCTCGGTGACTGATGCATCACTTTGGTGAACGAGTGCGCTAGAGAATGCACGTGGCCCAAGCATCGTAAAAAGGGCACGTGGGCCGGTGACGTGATGCATCACTTTGGTGAACGAGTGCCTTAGAGAATGCACGTGGGCCCATGGAATTAAGTGAGGCATCTTGGAAGAGACACGTGGGCCGGTGATTTGATGCATCACTTTGGTGAACTAGTAGCTTTAGAGAATGCACGTGTCTTCCACATGACATGTAATCGACTAGTTCGATTTGTTATGAGTAGTTGGGTGCCTACTATGAATTGTACTGATTTGCAGGTGGAAATCTGAGGCCAAGGTAAGTCCTCTGACCTGTGCGTGTTTAGGCAGCCCATAGTGTATTGGCTTACTAATCGAGTCTTAGGGGGTAGAACTCGCCGAGACGTGGCCTCGTGGTTATTGAATAACCATTTCAGGACCCTGAGGAGGAGGAACCTGAGGAGGAGAAAGATTTTTGAAGCAGAAGATGATCCAGAGAGGAATCTTGTATACGACTCGGATGTGGATTGAGATCCCATTCCTTTTGTGAACCCTGTCTTAGTATAGATAGGTGTGAGACCTTTATGCTGTAAATAAAAGTGTGGTTGTGAATTTCAATATGAAAAATATGGGCTGCTTTTCTATCCCATTGTTTTATTGTCTGGGGATTTATAACTGCTTCCGCATGTGCATAATAAAAAGAAAGGGTCGGCGATACTTAGTCCTGGGATATCGCACTTTAAAATCGACCAAGGTGAGGGATGGGCGCGTGTCTGAGAATCGGGGCGTGACACCTATCACATGAAGCTACATAGGAGTATGCATCTTTAAAAAGTGTGGGCCAATAAAATCCAGATTGTAAAATCTTAGTTGTAGTTTTGGTGGCACCAAAATGGCCACCTACCTTTCCATCATGACAATGATGTAGAATGTTTGCCTTCTCTCCATCTGGAACACATCTCCTTATGACCTGATATGCACATACTTTAAACAAGAAAGGTTCTTCCCAAAAATAATTTTTAACATCAGAAAATAATTTTTTCTTCTATTGATATGATAATTCAAGAGGAAGAACATTACTTACTAAATAATTTACAAAGTCGGCATACCATGGAATTGTGGACTTAATGGAAAAATTTTCTCATCAGGGAACTCTTCCAAAATTGGTCTTACCTCTTCCTTTGAATTTGGAATTCATGATAAGTGGTCTGCAATTAGATTTTCAGTCCCCTTCTTATCTTTGATTTCCAAATCAAATTCTTGCAGCAATAGAATCCACCTGATCAACCTGGGTTTTGATTCTTTCTTTTCAAGCAGATACTTAAGAGCAGAGTGGTTTAAATAAACTATAACTTTTGAGCCAATTAAATAAGAATGAAATTTATCAAAAGCAAAAACTACCGCCAAAAGTTCCTTTTTCTATTGTTGAATAATTCAATTGTGCACCTGACAAGGTTCGACTGGCATAGTATATGGTTCGAAAAATTTTATTCTTACTTTGTCCCAAAATAGCTCCAACTGCATAATCGCTAGCATCACACATAAGTTCAAAAGGTAAATCCCAATTTGGTGCTGTCATAATTGGTGCTAACATTAACTTATCCTTTAAAGTGTTAAAAGCCTGCATGCATTCAACAGAAAAATTAAAAATAGCATCTTTTTCCAAAAGATTAGAAAGAGGTTTAGCAATTTTTGAAAAATCTTTTATAAATTGCATGTAAAATCCTGCATGCCCCCAAAATCCTCTAACAAGTTTCACAAATGTTGGCGGAGGCAATTTTGCAATGACCTCCACTTTGGCTCGATCGACTTTTATTCCGTTTCGAGAAATTTTATGCCCGAGCACTATTCCTTCCTGCACCATAAAGTGACACTTCTCCCAATTCAAAACAAGGTTAGTCTCCTCACATCTTTGTAAGACCAAAGCCAAATTATCTAAACAAGAATCAAATGATAAGCCAAAAATGGAAAAATCATACATGAAAATCTCAATATATTTTTCAACCATATCAGAAAAAATAGCCATCATGCATCTCTAAAAAGTAGCTGGTGCATTACAAAGACCAAAGGGCATTCTTCTAAAAGCAAAAGTACCATAGGGACAAGTGAAAGTAGTTTTCTCTTGATCTTCTAGTACAATAGGAATCTGATTATACCCTGAATATCCATCAATAAAGCAATAAAACTCATGCCCTGCAAGTCTTTCTAACATCTGATCAATAAATGGTAAAGGAAAGTGATCTTTTCTAGTGGCATCATTCAATTTTCTGTAATCTATACACACACGCCACTCAGTAACTGTTCTAGTCGGAATCAATTCATTGTTGTCGTTTTTCTGAACAGTCATACCGCCTTTCTTTGGCACAACTTGTACATGACTTACCCAAGAACTATCAGAGATAGAATAGATGATACCTGCATCGAGTAGCTTAATTACCTCAGCTTTCACTACTTCTTGCATCTTCGGGTTCAAATGCCTTTGAGGTTGGATATTGGGTTTATATTGTTCCTCCATCAAAATTTTGTGCATGCAAATTGAAGGACTAATTCCCTTAATATCAGCTATTTTCCATCCAATTACACCATTATGCTCTCTTAATACTCTGAGTAGTTTCTCCTCCATCAAATCTATCAAAAAAGAAGATATAATTACCGGTAAAGAAGAAACTCCATCTAAATAAGCATATTTCAAATGAGAAGGTAAGGGTTTGAGTTCAAGAATTGGAGGCTCTTCAATTGATGATTTAGGCTTTGTAATTTGTTGTCCCAACTCCTCAAATTTAATTGCCTTTTGCCTTGAATATGGTGGAATTGCCTCCATGAAATTTGTGTACTCCTTTATCTCCTCATTCTGAATATCTTTGTCCCTTGGTCGAATCGACATGCTTCAAGTGGATCTTTAAAAATATTTTCCTGAAAAACCTTATTCACCAACTTGTTAACTTGTCTCAATTCTAAAACAAGAATTATCATCATATGGATATTTCATTGCTTTAAAAACATTAAATGAAACAAGATCATCTTGAACTCTAAGGATCAACTTCCCTTGTTGTACATCAATAAGAGCTCTTCCTATTGTTAAAAAAGATCGACCTAAGATAAGTGGTACCTCAAAATCTTCCTCCATGTCAAGAACTATGAAATCTGCAGGAAAGATAAATTTGTCAACTTTTATCAAAACATCTTCCACAATACCTCTCGGATATTTAATTGATCGATCAGCCAGTTGAAGTGACACTGTGGTTGCTTTTACCTCACCCAATCCTAATTTCTTGAAAATTGAATAAGGCATCAAATTAATACTTGCACCTAAATCACATAATGCATTTTCAAAGTAAGAATCCCCAATAGTACAAGGAATAGTAAAACTCCCTGGATCTTTTAATTTCGGAGGCAATTTGTTTTGTAGGATGGCTGAACACTCCTCGTTTAACTTCACAGTTTCATAATCCTCCAGTTTCCTTTTGTTTGCCAAAATCTCCTTAAAAAATTTTGCATAACTGGGCATTTGCGCTAAGGCATTTGCAAAAGGAATGTTAATATGCAATTTTTTAAATACATAAAAAAATTTAGAAAATTACTTATCTATTTTGTGCTTGAAGTCACCGAGGGAATGGAATTGGCGGCACATATGGCTTGGGATTATCTGGAAAAAGTTTACTCTTGCTTGTCTCCTTCGATTGTTTATTGATTACATCTTCCTTGTCTCGACAATCTCTTCCTCTCCCACTTGTTTACCACTTCTCAAGGTAATAGCCTTTATGTTTTCAATTGGATTTTTCTCTGTGTTGCTCGACAAAGAACCTTGTTGTCTCCCTGACATCAGGCGCAGATCAGATCTAGGGAAAGCAGTTGTCGATGGTGGTAACCGAAGCACTCGTGGGTCGGACGAGCGGTATGAAAATAGTGGAAACTGCCTGTACTCCCGACACCAGCAACGGGAGATGGTTGGATCTGCATGTATTTGACGTTGCAAAGCAAGGGGTGAGCGACTTACGCGCTCAAATCTGGTCATTGTTGAAGATGGCTGCGCTTTAGACTCCCAACAACGAACACCCCCCCCGCCCGCCCCCGCCCCCCCTCTTCGTAGCCGTGGCTTGTGTTTGCGGGGACGCTCTTGGAAGGATCATTAATGGGTTTACTAAATCTATAGAGGCGAAATCAGCTGAACTAGCGAGGCACAAGCGTTGGTCGAAACCTTAGACTTTCTTTTCCTCAAAGATTGCCCCGAATAGATCAGAACGAGAGATAATCATACATTATGATTGTAGTACGCTAGTGGCCACGGTTCTATCTTCGACACCCTAAAGCGAGAGATACAGCCTTTGGTGGATTTGGGCCAAGCGCAAACTCGAAGAATCTTCAAGTATTATTTTAGCCCACTGTAATCGAGATACAAACAAAGTGGTTGGACTCGGCTAGCCAAAGCTCGACGTATGGCGTACCCTCTTGGGAATTGGGTTACTAGTCCCCCATTTGCTCTTTTGGATTTATTATATGCTGATGCTAGTAATGTTTGTACTAAAAACTTTTCCTACTAATGCATCTCAGTTTATTCGTTCAAAAAAAAGGTTTCCAAATTTGGTCAAAGTAGAAAAATTTTAAAAACTTTGCCCCTAAATGCTGCCGCTTTGCTACCAGTATAAGCTCATGAGCTGCATGCCAAGTCGCCTAACAAAGATTTGGGTAATGGATGAGGTCTTTTCTTCCGCCAAGGGAGGGGGACCGATGAGATTATGTCCTTATTAGAGATTAAATTGGTCACTTTAATTTCTTATTTTGAAAAGAAAAAGGTTCACTTTAGTTTATCTTTTAGGAAAATGGCCTCGCTTTATACTTTTGTTTAATAATAAGTTGATTATTTCATCTCTCATTTGAGATAAAAATTCTCAAAAATGACCTTACTTCAATTCTTGAATGGGCCTTGGCCGGCCTCCTCTTTGGCCCGGCGCCTGTCTCGTCTCTCCCTCGCTATCACGAGTTCGTCCGCCGTCAAGTACCGCCACCGCGCGGCCATCGGGACCCGCCGTGATGACCGTTGAGCACCGCGTGCCACGACCAACCACAGTCACTCTCTCTCTCTCTCTCTCATGTCTAGTCACCGGCAAGCACATCTCCACGAGTCTAGGGCCCTCAAGAGCTTTGACGCATCGACAGGGACGACGACGGCGAATCACGACGGTCTCTCCCGCATCTTCTGTTCAGATCTATCTCCACGA
Organism: Eucalyptus marginata; assembly: GCA_014182565.1. Taxonomy (NCBI): domain Eukaryota; kingdom Viridiplantae; phylum Streptophyta; class Magnoliopsida; order Myrtales; family Myrtaceae; genus Eucalyptus; species Eucalyptus marginata. Next base: position 5,099,893 of record CM024593.1, read on the forward strand.
GCTTTGACGGCGGCAATTCACGCCTCCGGGCCCTCCGGCGGTGTGGGACTCACTTTCTCACAGGTTCGAGTACAGCAATTTTTTTTATTTAAATTAAATTTTGCTGATTTTTTTTTTTTTTAAAAGGTGATTTCTAGCAAGTTATTTGTTGATGGTATGAGTGTCGAAGGATTTGTGTCGGTGACTATTCCGGGTATGAATCTTAAACTAGAGTTAGTTTGGTGAATTTTGGGTGTAATGAGCTGAAAGAATGGTGGGATGGATGGGAATTTCTGACTGTGGTTGATACTTGATGTTGATGACTGGTTGTCCTTGGGCTGAGCTGAGTTATTATTGTGCAAATTTTACTTACTTCAATTTGTTGTTCTTCAACCGGTTGTTCTCATACTCAACTCTTCAAAATGAGAGCGTACAAGACCAACTTCTGCTAGCCGAGAGTCTCCTCTCCCACCAAGTGATGTTATTGAGGGTTCTCCTTCACCCAAATCACCACTCCTCCATCAAGGCCTAGTGGAAGTAAGGGTATTAGCAGAATCAGTCTAGTGTTAGGGCTCATTGTCACTGTGGCCTGGCCCGTATAATGTCAAGATGGCGTGAACTTAAAATTCTTACTATTTTGGAGATTAATGTCACGTGATGGTTATAATTAATGAATTTCAAATGGTCATCCCAGATTTTTCTGTTGTTTGTGTAATTTTTAGGATCTTGTGATCCCTGATCCGATCCTTTAGACACTTTCATCGATCTCAAGTAGGATGTCAATCCTAAGAAACTTTCTCGGTCCGGTGGAAAATCTCTATTAAGAAGATGGGAGGTGATGGAGGATGTTAAGAAGAGAAAATCGCCTTCTCCAAAGACGAACAGAGGAGTCCACAAAGAAAACCGATGACGTCTTTTTCTTTGGGAGGTCAAGAGCAACTGATGAGGATATGCCCTTGTTTGATTTCAGTTTCTTATTTTAAAACAAAATGTTCACTTTAGTCTCTTTTTTAAAGAAAATGACCTCGCTTTGTTCTCTTGTTTAAAACTAAGTTGGTTATTTCATGTTTTTATTTAAGTTCACTATGGTCCCTTTCTTTTGTTTAAAATAAAAGACCAAACTTCAGTTGATTGACCTAAAATTTTAGATGCTAAGGACTTGCTTGGCAACCATTTTGTTTTTGGAAAGAGTTTCTGCTTAGAAATAGTTTTTTTTAATTCTATTGCCTACACAAAATTCGAGCATTGGAACATGTTTGGTAATTATACAAAATTTCTATAATTGTAATAGAAAAAAACATAAATGCTTTTGATATGACCCTTAAATTTTTTTATGACATAAAATTTCTTTTCTAATAATTTATGAATTTTTTATTTTTCTTAAAAAAGAAAATGGCTTTATTTTAGAATTTTTCGGGAAGAAAGAATAATATTTTTTGATTTTGTTCCAAATATATTTTTGGGAATAAATTTGTTCTCGATGGTAGTGGAAAGATTAATTAATGTTATCAAATTGATTTTTGTTTTATTTTTTCTTCAAGTAACATAAAAAAAAAGATTCAAAAATTGACTGGTTATCAAATAGACCTTTGAGGAATTAGGATGGCCTCGGGAAAGAATTTAATTCTAGGGTGTGTTTGTTTCACGGAAAACATAACGTTTTGGAAAATGTTTTCCAAGAAACCTTTGTTTGGTGATACGTGACTGAAAGTATTTTTTGGTGTTTGGGTCGCATTTGAAAATTGATTGAATGACATTTGACCTAGCAATTGACAATAGTGTGCCTCTTACTTCCAAATTAATTTGTTGAGTCCATCACCTTTTTTAACTTTATAAAAATATTTTTTTATAAAAATTAAAATTAAAATTATTTTTTTTTCATATTTCAATTTTTTTTTTTTTTTCTTTTTCTTCCTTCCTTAACCGGCGGCCGGTAGGGCAACGGCCGGCGACGGCAAGGCAAGGCTCGAGCTCACAAGCAAGTCGCCGATGACTGGCGAGGCTCGAGCCTCACCGGATCCGGCGAGACTCAAGCTTGCCGACGTCGGGCGGGGCCTAGGCCTCGCCGGATCGGCGAGATTGAGCCCCGCCATCGACATCGGGCGTGACGGAAAACGTCGATCTCGATCTCGAGCCGTGGCCGATCTCCGATCATTGTCGTGGTCAGCGGCTAGTCGAAGAAGAAGAAAAAAAGAAAAGAGAAAAGAGAAAAAGAAAAAATAATTATTAAAAATTAAAAATTATATTTTAAAAAATAAAAAAAATTAAAAATTATATTAAAAAAATTAAAAATTCGATTTTTAAAAAACTATTTTAAAAAGAATTATAAAAATTTAAAAATATATCTTTATAAGAATAATTGTTTGTAAACCAAGCATCAAATCCAAGCTTTGGAAGATTCGGAAAACGTTTTCCGGTCCTTTTAAAGGGAAATCATTTTCCCGAATTTAAGCTTTGTTAGGAAAATATTTTCCGTTGGTCGTAAAACGTTTTCCGTTGACTCATTTTCCCGAGTGAACCAAACGCCGGAAAATGAGGAAAATGTTTTCCCGAAAATGTATTCCGCGAAACAAACACACCCGATGTAAATCTGCTTCCGTAGTATCTGATCATTTTGTGTGGATACTTTTGTCACTGCTCTTCGTATAAGAGTGAGATTGTGAACGCAAGCCCACGTAGCATCTAATGCCCATGTTATTATTAATTGTATTTTTATCTTCGGAAAATTCCTAGAGGTTCCCTACAAATTAATCTTCTCGATGCGGACCAAAGAATTGAGGAAAATTACCAAAAAAAGTCATAAACCTATTACATTTATACAAATTCAGTCATAAATATTTTAATTGTGCCAATTGAGTTTTAAATAATTTCTTATTTTACCAATTGAGTCTATCTAGCCAATTTTGGCTAAAATCATTGATGTAGACAATGAACATGGTATAGCTAGCGCTGACATTAACACTTTTAATAACTTGTTGAATTTTTCTATGAATTTTTTGGTTTTTTCATTTCATTTCTTTACTTTTTTTGAATTGAGGGTCAACGACCTTGTCGATCATAGGTGAGGGCATCTCGGCCCATGTAGCCCTCGTTGAGTTTGGATGAGCGTCGCTAGCGTCGCAATTGTGCCCATATCGGGCGGAGGGCATTGTGGCCCTTACCCAAGCCCTCACTGGCCACGGTAAAGGCATCAAGTGAGGGTTGCGACGCCTTAGCCCAATGCCGGCGAGGATCAACCACGATGCTTGCCAACCCTAAGTCCAAAAAAAAAAAGAAAAGAAAAGAAAAGAAAAAGAAAAAAATAATAAAAAAATTATAAGAATGTCAAAAGAAATTATTCAAAAATATTATTAAAAAATTATTCACGTCGACGCCTGGTTGTGCCACGTAAGATAATAGGCATCCGCATCAATGATTTCCGGTCAATTGACACAATTAAAAGATTTAAGATTAAATTGACACAAATGTAATTTGATAATTTCATCTACTCGGGTACTTTAGTTTCTGCGAGCATAGATCAAAATCTAGTCGAGAGAGAGATGTGGCAACCACCGCTACAAAAGGTCATTGTGACTATCATAAAGCGGGGCAAACACCGTACGGCGGTCGCATGAAATCGTACCACCAATGGCGCCGTTCTCTGCCTCTATCGTTTTGTTATTTTCTTCTTTCCTGATTTTTGTTTCTTTGAACTTTGCTCTTCCGGTCGAGACTCTGTAAAAATTATTTCCGTCACTAAGTGCTATATTTTATCTAGGTCATATCGAACTTATTCAACAATGTCCTATTGGGATGTCCACTTAAAACATTGTAATAAGCTAACTCAAATGCCAGGTTCTATCCACTGGGGGTTAGGGCAAGGGTTGTGACCAACACTCGCCGGCATCTTCGTTAGCAATTTGCGGCCAAAATTGGCCGGATAGTCTTAATTGGCAAAATGTGAAAAAGTTTAAAATTCAAGTGGCAAAATTAAAATGTCTAGAACTAAAATTGATAAAATCGCAAGAGGTTTAGGACTTGTTGTGACAATTTTTTCCAATCATTTCTATCAAATTTCGACGAAAACTACATCAACCGTCCTACGTGACATACCAAAATATCAGCAATTTCGGGCGAAAATTGGATGAAAGGACTGTAATGGAAAGTCGCACAAAGGTTTAGGACCAAATTAATAAAATTGAAATGTTTAAAAATGAATTTAGATCCACAAGACATGTTTAGGATTGACTAGACAATTGCCTGTAATATACCACATTAAAAGCTAACCATGTGATTTTGGACCACTTGAAAACTGATGTTACGATCTTTTCTTCTCTTTCTTCTATATGTATGCTCGAATTATATAGGTATCTTCGAACTCACACCTTCGGGACAAAAATAACCTCACTTTTGAAACGATTGGGAAAAAAGATACAAACTTGTATTTGAGGGAAACATCCTCCATTACCCTTTTCCAAGGAATAATCGCTATCAGTCCTAAATCTACAATATGGAAATCGATTAATTTTTAATTTTTTTGATTAAACCAATTTAATCCTAAATTTTTGAAGGAAAGTGCGAATGAGTCTTCATGGCCCAGTCTCGTTTGATTTATCAGACGTGGCAATTCAGCCACCGTCGACTATTTTACATGTAAGATGTCGTCTTTGCTTAGAAAGAGGGTGCCTTTTCTTAGTCTTGCATAATAGCAGCAAATTAGCCCCAAATCCCAAAATCATTCCTTCGTGCTTGAACCCCATTGCCCCCAGAAGCCCCTATTCTAGTCTTGTCGGCAAAATTAAGAGCAAAGATGAAAGATGATATCAAAATTTTGTAAAAAAAAATTGACGAAGAATGGTCTTGTCAGGTGTATACTAAAGTTCACCGTCTTCAATATTTTTGACAAACTGAATGAAAAAGGCAAAGAATCACTCAAAGCTATAACTTTGATTGTAGTTCCTCTAAGAGTATGTTGTCTTTTAATAATATGTATATGTGTGTGTTTTGATTTCTACATATGTGATGCGTCAGGGGCCCTTAAAGTAAACACTACTATACTGCCTTTTCGTGTAAGGTCGAGATGAACGACAAATCAATTTTGATCTGCGTTTTCAACCGTGGAAGTTTTTCCCTCGCCGAATGCTTGACTTTGCGGGTGTGCAAATGAAGTTGGGAATTACAACGAGCTCTTTATGCTCTCTCTTCCTTTTCGTTATGCGCTTTCTATATATTCGAATGTATTAGCAGAAACAAGAGTTGTTCTTGGGATTTCCATATATCTCCAATTTCTTACCTGACCTCTCTTTGTTGGCCTCCTCAAAGGCAAACTCTCAGAGCAAGCAAAGTGAAGATGGATCATTGGATCTGCACTGCATTGAGCATTTGAAGTTTTTTTGTTCTTTGTGAGTGGGCAGAAAGTTCAGATGGAAAATAGAGTAAAATTATGTTGACACCCAAATTTACCCCGAGAATCACGTGCTGGTCACGGGGGAGTTTTGGATGAAAACGCCCCATGTTGGTTCACAAAATCAGGGGGAAATAGCTTTTGCGGAGGTTACTTAAGCCGAGCCTCGATGGAATTCTAGAAGCCAAACTTAGAGTCGACAGCGAGGTAATTAATGACCGTGTGTCAAGCTATGAAGATAGTGTACCAGATTTGAAGACTAAGTGAAATTAGCATCAGAACTCAAATGAGAATAACTGAATTATGAACGGTTGTAGAGAACGGTTATTTGCTTGATGAGGAAGCTGCATGGATATCGTTAATAGGTCAAGAAACGGTTGTTAAAGGATAAGGTCGTCCCGAAAAGATGAAACATACAAAAATTGTGAAGAGTAGTGCCCAAGGAAGAGCAACCGACTAGGGAACATCAACTCCCTATAAATACCGCAACGTTTCCATCGAGAAAACCCCCCAAACAACACAACAATTATCTTTACTTTATTGCATGTTAATTGTAGTTTCCCAGATTCTCGTAATTGATTAAATTCCGACGTATATCTTTATCCGGTCCAACATCGTCAATTGAATTCTAGTATTGTTCCACAAGCCCAGCGTCATTGATTAAATTCTGACATTATGTTTATTATCTTGGGGTATTGCTGTTGATTAAATTCAAGCTTTACACGTAAAACGAGCTATGTCGTAGATTAAATTTCGGTATAGTTTGAGTTTGAAATGTAGATTAGCCAGCTATTGATGTCCAGATTGCATCAATGATTCAATTCTAGTGTAATTCGTGCCCAAAGGCGGTCAGTCGTTGAGTTGATTATCAGCATTGTATATATAAGTTGGTGAATAAAACTCTTGTCTACATTTGACATTCTCTGGCTACGTTTGGGACCAGCTTTGCCAAGTATCTTTGGGTGTCCAAAGCCCATTTGCTCAAATATTGGGTGTTTGGGAACATTTTCGAAACCTGTCTTGAAGGAATGCTGGCCTTCCCAAGGCTGAAAGCCCAACTCAGGTGCTAGGCTGCCTTGGGCTTTTAGCATTTTCGGAAGGCCCGATGCACTGTTCATCTTCTCCTTCGTCAGATTCTCAGATGTCGGCCGACGAGGTTGCGATGGGTCGGCGACGGGCTGGAGAGAGGTTGGCGTGGTCGTGGCACCCCGGCAACTGTCATCGACCAATCGCGTGACCCAGATCTGGGTGGCGCGACCTAGATCTAGGTCACGGAGGTCATGTTGACCTAGGCAACCCACAGCGTCGCCACAACCCAGATCTGGGTCGTGGAGGTGGTGGCGGAGGTCGCCTGGGTTGCGGTGAGGTCCCCGTTGCCGCGACCTCCGGCGACCCACGACCTCGCCACGACCCAGATCTAGGTCGCGGAGGTCGCCTAGGTCGCGGCGAGGTCTATCGCCGCGACCTTCGGCAACCCACGACCTGCCGCAACCCAGATCGGGTCGTGACGAGGTCGCGGAGGTCGCCGGAGGTCGCTGCAACCCAAGCGACCCATGACCTCACTTGGGTCACGTGACGGTGACCCTTGCCGCACCATGTCCTCCGCGCAGTGACCTAGCCGGACATTGCCCTTCGCCGCACCACCTCCCCCTTGTCAAACCGTCTACCCTTCGCCGGCAACCATTAGCTCTTCGCCGGCGGTAACCGACAAAGCCCTTGGCCGGCGATAATCGGCGAAGCCCTTGGCCGGCCAACTCTCCTTTTTTTTTCCTTTTTTTTTTAATAACAAAAGTCTTTTGCAAATTTAATTTACCCAAACACTATTTTGCTCAAAGATACTTCACAATGGACTTTCACAAATAGATTTACCAAACACACTTTGCATTTTGAAAAACTCATTTAACTCAAGGGCCTTTACATTTTTTCAAGGACTTTTCCCAAAAGTCTTCCCAAACGCACCCTCTGTCCAAACTCAATATAGAACTTGAGTCTCTTATAATAAAACCAAAACGCAAAGTTTCGTGAAAGATTTTTGCAGGAATAAAATCCATGAAACAAATTCAAAATATTTATGGGATGGGAAGGATGGAATTTTAAAACCTCTAGTAATTTTCTCTCAATATTTTCCCGATTTAATTAATTTATTCTTTCGAATTAACTCCTTTACATCATACCTGAGAGTCCAGTCTCCCTCCAAGTCGTTCTCCGTCGCTACAACTTTTGCAAAGTCTTAGAACAAGTATTGCATGGACTCGGAGGGAATAAATCAAGCCAATACATTTAAGAAAGAAACAGGAATTTTCATGCAGTTTACTTAGAATTAAAGACTATCTTGGCCCTCTGGCTCCCCCGCTGTACCGTCGCTAGCCCCCTCCTCCCGTCACCAAGCTGTTGCATGCTTAGAATGGACGGGGCAGCGACAAGCCTGAGATTTCAGAGGAAGGAAACAAGCTTCGATTGAGCCCTAGATCGAAGATCTAAAGGTCGACTAAACCATAGATAGAGGTTAAGCGCTTGAGAGGGAAGTGGAGGAGGAGGAAGGAAGTGTTCCGATGAACTCACAAGCTTTAAATTGTGAAAATTTTTTAAATTAACACAAGATCACTTATATGATTGTTCGAGGTGATCCCCACCTGATCTAACAATACACATGAATTGAGCTCGTATGCATTGAGTGTAGGCAATACAGGCTCTTAAGTTAGGACAAATGAATACGTGACGTTAATACATATATCTAATAAGAACAAGGATGTAGCATGAATTTTTCCATATTAACGAAGTCGACTCTCATATGAGAACGGCGTCTTCTCCACGGCAGTCGACCTTTTGACGTTTCAAATGGGCGATCATACACAGACGAACTTGGGCTTTCAAGTGGGGGGCAAACTCATTCAAGAGTTGCCGCAAATTAGTTTTTTGTTTTTAATAAGCCCAAAATAGGTACCTTTATTTATCTAATTTAAAATTGGCTCCCCTAAGTTTTTAATTTGTACAATCTTGTCGTATGAAGTGCCCATTTAAGCTGGGTAGGGGACGATTTTATGTAGGTTCTCAGTCACTACTACATACATGCCTATGCATAAGTTCCCATAAATTTCCTAAACCCTTAATCAATAATTAGAAAAAGAGATAAGCTCATGCTTATGATTGAATTTAGTAAAAATTCGTAAAAACTAGAAAAATGCAAAAAGTTTTCTACGTTATAATCAATCATGCCACGTAGGATAATCAGTGCTAACTTGATCGTCACATCAGCAAATTTTGGCCAAAATTTAACTGTAATGACTAAATTGACAAGTCGTTAAAAGGTTTATGACTAAATTAATATTTATTACTAGATTAGCGAATTGTCAAAATATTTAGGACTAAATTGGTAAAATTAAAAAGTTTAGACTAAATTAACCATCGTATAATAGATTCGGGATTTTTTGGATAATTTTTCCTACCGTTAGTAAGTTTATCTCGTAGGAACAAGGATGTAGCACGCACTTTTCCATGTTAATAAAGTGAAGTCTCATATGAGAGACAAAAACAGCGTCTTCTCCACGGCAGTCGACTTCTTGACTTTCAAATGGGCGATCACACACGAATAAACTCGAGTTTTCAAGTGGAGGGTTGACTCATACTCTGCAAATGAATTAATCTTTTTTTTAATAATCCTACATTACGACCCTTTATTTATCTAATTTGAAAATGGCTCCTCAGTTTTTGATTTGTACAATGTTGTCGTGTGAAGTGCCCATTTTAGCTGGGTGGGAGACGATTTTATGCTGGTTCTCAGTCACTACTACATGCTTATGCATTAACTCCCATTTAATTTTTTAAACCCTCATTCAAGATTAGAAAAGAGTCATGTTTCGTGTGCACATAACATATGGAAAACAAAAAGAAAAGGTTATACTGACCGTACATATATTATTTTAAATAATTATCTTTGTCTCGCTTTGGCCGATCAATTGTATTGTGCCATATAAAATGCGAGCCACAATCACAATTGATAGTTCAAATATTAAAAATCGTTTTGTGCTTAGTAATGTGAGTAATCGTACTTATTATCACGCGTAGACCTCTTCCTTTATAGTTTGTGTAGTTAGTGAAATTTAAATATAATATATATGTAAATCGAATTTTTAAAAATGCATACATTAACCATTGAGTAAATCTTACGCACAGGTTGCCAACTTGACGAGGACACTCAACATGAGGACTTCCAAAAATCTTTGTCAGTCACCAAGTTAATTCCCTATATATACGTTCTTCCTTCATCGTTTCCTTTGCCAAAACTCCAATTCATCATAGAAAAATCCACATATTTTGAAGATGGAGCTCGTTGGGATCATGTCGATTGCCCTTTTGCTGGTGGTCTTGAGCACCAACTTGCCGGCCATCTCCTCATGTAATGGCCCATGTCAAACCCTCGACGACTGCCAAGGCCAATTGATCTGCATCAACGGAATGTGCAGCGATGATCCCAAATTAGGTACTCAGATATGCGGCACCGGCAGTGGTGGTCAATCCGTGCTGACGTCAGACGACGGAGGACGCGACCCCTCAGGCAATCTCCAATGTGATGGCACATCTTATCCTACGTTCACTTGCTCGCCCCCAGTAACTTCCTCAACCCGAGCCATCTTGATGAACAAAGATTTCAGCCAAGGCGGTGATGGGGGAGACCCGTCTCAGTGCAATGAGCAATATCACAACAAAGAGCGGATCGCTGCTCCGTCGACAGGGTGGTTTGATAACAAATCGCGTTGTGGGAAGATGTTCAAGATAACGTCCATTAAAACCGGAAGCAGCATGATGGCCAAAGTGGTAGACCAGAGTGACTCGATGAATGGGTGCAATGCGAGCCACGCTTACCAGCCGCCATGCCGAAACAACATCGTCGATAGCTCGGATGCCATGTGGAGTGCTTTAGGGCTTGATAAGAATGTGGGTGAAGAGGATGTGACTTGGTCAACGGTTTAAACACGGAGGGAGATTGATGAAACTTAATTTAGAGAGTAGTAGCTCTCCAACAAACGCATAATAAAATGGGGAGGAATTACACAAAAGCCCTCTTGATTGGGGATGGTGCACGTTTGGTCCCGAATCATCCGTCTATTACATTTACGAGCTTTTTGGAATTTTGCTTAGGCCTCGCTCCTGGGGATAAGAGAATTTGAGCCAAATACTTATCACGAATGCAATTGTTACGCTACTCTCACAAACTTTGCTTAGGTCTTGTTCCTAGTATGTCAAAACATTTCTGTTAATATCTATAGCACTTAAAGTTAAGGATTTTGCCAACATAATAGTCCTTAGGGGTACTGTAAAAAAAACAGTTTATTATGAGTCACAAATTTTTGAAAAAGTAAATCCTACAATAATTATAAATTATTTGTGATTTTGCTTTATTGTGATTTAGAATAGACTGTTGTTCTCACAATATACTAAGGACTATCATGCAATCATTTCTTTAAAGTATATTGACCCAATATTGTGAATGTTATGACCTCATCAGATTTTCTTGAACTACAAAAACTCAACTCAAATTTTTGACGAACTCCGATCAACAAGCTCACTCAAAATATTTAAAATACTTCAACAAAACCAAGAAATTGAAGTTATAGTCAAATGTCTTGGTTAGTGCGAACACGATCCTTTGACTCTAACAAGCAATGGATTAGGTCCAAAATCTCGACTTGATCATGGCCCCAGTGGCCGCCTCAACCGAGCAACAAGGCTCGAAGCATTTCGGCCGTGTTTGGATTTGGACATTTCAGTGAGAAAGCCCGACTCATCCTTATTAGGCCTAAGCCATGTCTGGCCATGTTTGAAGATTTGTATTTAAAATTTTTCCGACGAGCGAGATTGGGTAAAAATTTAGGTAAAACCTTAAGACTTTGTCTGGTCCGGACCGGACCCATCTAATCAAGTCCCATGTATCGGACCATTAATGTCATCACAACATTGCTTTGTGATTTAGTTCAATTATGTGCAAGGATTGTGACCTGAATTGTTGTTTAAGGTCATACGTAAGAATTCGACAAAAAAAGAAGATTTACATTGTAAGAATCGAGACCTGACTTTTAAGCACACGAGGGTCATGAAAGTATAGCCATAAACAACAATTGAGGTCACAATCCTTGCACATAATTGAAATAAATCACCAAATAATGTTGTCATCACATTACTGGTCTAATATATGGGGACTTGAGTGGAGGTGATCATTAAACAAGATCTTAACGTCCGACTTAAAATTTTTACCCAAACCCACCTATCATAAGAATCTTTAAATACAAATCTTCGGACAGGGTTGGACTTAGCTCCGGCCTACTTAGGCTAGGCCGAACTTTCTCACTAAATGCCCTTATTTAAATTTGGCCAAAAATGGCTTTGGGCCCTTGTAGCTCGTGTCGGCCTAGTGGGTCCGCAGATCACCCAGTTCATGATTAGGTCTAGACTCTGGATCCAAATTCTTTTGCTGGTTACGGTCAAAAGATCGCATTGACACTAAACAAAAGTTTCGACTAAAACCTCAATTTCTGGGTTTTGTTGATGTATTCAACTATGTTTAGTGGGCTTAAAGCGCTGTAGGTTATTAGTACAAAAGTTTTGAGTAGCTAGAACACGACTGCAGCAAAGCACGTGAGAATAGCAAAATCATTTTTTTTTTTTGGTGGGTATAGCAAAATGATTTCATTCGTGACAAGTATTGACGCAAATTCTCTTGTCCCTATACTATTTACTTTTTGCATAATACTATTAAGCACATTTTTTACTTTAGCATAGGCATCACGAATGCTTCAAATGGTGCTATAGCTTTGATACTTAATTTTGAAAATGGATTAAAATTTCAATTCCACCCAATTTACCAGTTCCCTCTTAGATTGTAATGAGTAGGATCTCATCCGAGACACAAAATAAAATTCCTAGATTTTCCCAACCCTCCCTCTCTCTATCCCACCGCCGGCATGCCTCCACCACTGCGGCGAACCTCATGTCACGCGTCCGTTGCGTAACCATCGTCATCCTCATCATCATCTGCAGCCCCAACCTTGTTTCTCGTCACAAGTTATAGTCGATTGCTCCACTTATCTCACTCTCTTTCTTTCTGCCCATGAAGATAGCTGACAGAGGAGGTCATGAGTGAGACCTTGACCGCACAGGTCATGGCCACCGCGAGCACCAAGCCCGGCTTCAGCCGATGAAGAACCACAGGGAGGCTCAACGACAAGGGCTAGGTGGCTTCGGAGGCACGGGCTTCCGTTCACGTGGTTTGAATGGAGGTTGGGGGCGACAACGTGTTAAAAACAGCAGGGTGATAATGGGTGGAGGAGCTTCTTCTATTTTTGTCGAGAAATAGCATTCATTACTAAACCGTTGCTAAGACGTAACTAAGTTCATAATAAATACATAATAAAATCCATAGGCTGTATTTGGCAATCGGGATAAAATTTGGGAATCCTACATTTGGTGCTCGCTCAGGACAAGGTAAAGTCGGATATATGGAAGATATAGACAGAATAAAATTATCTCGTGGGGGAGATGGGATAAAGGTGGATAGGATTTAACGTCCATAATAGAAAAGTTATTTTTCTTGAATAACAAACTTATTAAAATTAACAAAATTGAAATTATATTTCATATAAATAATATTTGAATTCTAATTTAAGAAATAAAAAATAAAAAATTATTTTTAATTAATCTTATTTTAATTTATATATTCAACTTTAATTCTATCTTATAATAAACATTCAATCTATAAATTAAATATTTATATTTATTATATATTTTAGGTATTTTTGTATTTTAGGTATGTTAGTATAGTTTACTATTTGATAAAATTTTATTAAAGAATGATGAAAGGGGAAAAAAGAAATAATAATGAAAATAATATAAAAAAGAGTAAAAATAAATAAAAAATAAATTAAGGAATAATGTTACAAGAGATTTTCACCATCTCTGTTTATGAACATTTAGGTTCATTTATAATAATATGCCGTTTATATAAAAAAAAAATGTACATGATATGATGTGAACATATCCGACTTTAATACTGCGATTTACCAAACAATGGACATGATATAAAAAAATCTCAGGATTTCATATCCTATCCTATCTAATTCTATCCCGATTAGAAATTCGGACGGCTAAACGTAGCCATAGTGGGCAGGGGGATTATATAGCCAGCTATTAGGAAGAAGGTTTTCCCGATGGACTTTTGCAGCCCAATCTGCACGCATGTCCGCTTCCCAGGGCACATAAGACATTGAGACTCTTGTGAGTTGGGCCAGCAAGGCCTTGCAATCCTGTAAAATAATGTCCACAGTTCGTGGGCTCGGAGCATGGCCTAGTAAGCACTCCACAACTAATAAGCTATCAATTTCCACTTCAATCTCACAATTCAGATCAATGAAGCCAAAGACTCTCGCTTCCTTATCTCCATCAGCCTCGACAAAATCATACGAGGGTCTCAAGCTTCAGTTTTTAGGGCAGAATAGGCATAGATCTTCGAAGCAAAGCCATCGATGAGGACGCTTTCAGCGTTTCTACAGATCCTGACCGTGGCTCCCTCCACATGTTCATCAATCCAAGATCTATTGATGTTGTACTTTAGAGATCCCTTTGCCAAGGGAACCTATCTGGCAAGTATTCGTGCGGTTCTTTTACCTCGATCTTTTGTTTATGGGTTCCACCTTTTGAATAACTAAAGTTTTGCATTTGCTTCCTCCACGATTTCACATGGCCTTGGTGTGCCACCTTGGAAAACCATGGAGTTGCACCTTTTTCAAATCTATTAGAGGGTTTCGACCAGCAGTTCCTTTAGTGGAGGGTCGCTGCCTAAGGTGAGGGTTTCAAGAAACCATTTGTCAATTTTGGTAATTTTTCAGGGGCAAGAGTCGATTCTCAGTTCCAAATCTAACCATATCTCTTTCATCCATTAGTAAAGTAGGACTAAGTGCTCCAGTATTTCTAGCACACGATGGCACATAAGCAAAGTGGATCAGGTAACATTTTCCTCTTTTGGAGGTTTTCCTTTGTAGCAAATGCATTAGTACACACACTCCATATGAAAAACTTAATTTTTGGATTGGTGTGGAGATTCGAGATCAAGTTCCATAATTTCTTGGGGAGCTGGTATGATGAGGAGGCCTGGGATTTGTTGTTGTAGTTGTTTGTTGAATAAATTATGTTGTACCCACTTTTGATCGAGTAGGATCCAGACTTGTTTTTTGTCATTGTCCATATGAGCTTGTCAATTCACATGATAGGGCTAAGTGGAATTGCAAGAATCACTAGGTTCTCGTCAAACAGGCTCAATAATTTCTGCACATTCCACTATTGGAATCTTGGTTAATTAAGTTAGCCACATATTGAGGATCTCGTTGATTTGTTGGTCCTCCAATACATTCTCTCCTTAACCATCTATCTTCTCTCTCTGATTTGCGTATCATCTTCCGCAGACCACCTGACTTGCTGCTCTAGCATCTTTCTTCCTGTTAGTAAATTATGTCATCCCCAAGACGGTCTAGATCCTTTATTTGCCTTCAAAAAATCCCCTGAGGGGAAGTATAACCCTTCCAGCAATTGACTCTGTAGTTCTTTCAGCTGATACGTCCATGATGGGGTGAGAACGGAACGCACTGGTTCATCTTGATGCGTTACGATGGAAAGTCACCAATGGAGAGGTACGAAGGGAGACGTATAAAATCTCCCGAACACAACCATTGGAAGTGTTGTCAATTCATTCGCACCAAATTCTCTCTCAAAATTCCATCTTCAAGAAAGAGAGCATTCCATCATCAATTTGAAGAACGGTTTGCATTTACGCCGTGGAAATCGGGTGTTTTCCTTGTGATTGTATCCAGACCAACGTGAATCAGAGTTGTTCGTGATTGATTCGCAATTCAACGTTCGATCCGGGGCTATTTGTTGTTTGCGCATTGGAATCAGGTAAGTCGTCTTCCGCCGACTAGAATTCCATCATTGGTATCAGAGCCCGATCGTGATTTCTGCCTTGTTTTTCATTGAATTTTCTCGTTTACCTTTTGATATTGAGATCAAGGGTACCAATTCTACACTGTTTGGATGTCTAATGGTCGGAATTACCATCTGAAAAACTCGAGATTTCAACCGGAGTGAAGAACGGACTTGGCGTCGCGTACACCCGTACGGTTTTGGCCATTTTTCGATATAATTTTTGGGCCAAAATTATTTTTGAATATACGGGGTGAAAGTACTGTCGAGACGAGTCCAACGGCGGGTCGAACGCCGACGAGATGACGCCGACGCGCCCCACGCGCGGCCGTGGCCGCGGCGCGTGGGCGCCACGCGCCGCACGTGCCGGGCACGCCGGCGAACCGGCGCGTGGCGTCACGCGCGGGTGGGCGAACCGGTGCGTGACGTCACGCGCTGCCCGGCCGGCGTGGGCGTCGCCGCGCCGCGAGCCGACCGACGCGTGCCGCGTCACGGATGACGTCACGGATGACGTCACCGCCGGCGGTTGTTGGCCGGCCGGCGGCGACCCGACCCGACCGACCCGGCGACCCGTTGACCCGACCGCAGACCCGACCCGTTGGCGACCCGACCCGTTGACCAAGACCCGTTGACCGTTCACCCGACCCGTTGACCGTTGACCGGTCAACGGCCGGACTGTCAACGGCGGGCCGTGGCCAACGGCCGGGCGCCAACGGTCGGACCGGCAGTGGACCGGCCAGAGCCTTTTGGCTCGGCCGGGCGCGTGCGCCACACGCGCCGCGCACTCGGCGGCGTGGGGGCGCGTGCGGGCTCCGATTGGAGCGTCGTCGGTGGCGTTGGGTTCGTATGGATGTCCTCTACACTGTGGTATAATTATTTTTCATTTTTGGATTTTATAAATGTATGAAAATGTGTAGGGAACCCTATGTACGCGTATTTTTGGGGTTTAATGCATAGTTTATTCATTTGTAGCTTCTATTTCCTTGTGGTTTAAGAAATACAGTAGCTAGCTTGTGTGCAAATGATGTCATATATGCTGTGTAGAACTTGGTTTGATAATGCCATGTATATAGTTTTAATATACTTGCAATTTTCTAGTTGCTAGAAAATTAGAACAATGGTAGGAAATCCATTACATGTTGAATTGCAATTTTAATTATAGTTGAAGCATGATTGTTGTTTATACGTTGGTTATTATCATGCTATGGTTTTGTGTTAAGGAAAGATGTAGAAATTACATGAGGTCATGTAATTATTTTTCCTAGTGGGAGTTCGTAGGTTGGTAGAATTCGAAGGAGTCCTCACCTAGAACTCAAAATTTGTGCAAATTAAAATAATTAATGATAATTGAACAATCGTACATAGAAGTTGATTGGGAACATAGTGAACTTTTGTTTCTGTGTCTTTTGTTGAATTATTATTATTTTTAGTTTGTTTTTGCTGCAAATTAAATATGTGTGTTACTCTGAAAAGTGTGCTAGTATTGATTCTGCATCTATTATGTCAATGTGTTATAGCAATTGATTATGGCATCGGCATCTAAGATCATTGTGGCTGACCTCAATAAGGGTGAGAAGCTGAACGGTGACAATTATGATATTTGGCACCGAAAGGTTCAGTACATCCTTGAGGAGCGAGAGGTTTTGGAAACCCTCAACCACACCATGGATGAACCTGAGCATGGAACTTCAGCTCAACACGGGGAGAGATCTAGAAGCTTATCAAGCTTGGAAAAGAAGAATAGCATTGCTCGCATCACGTTGCCGAGCCGTATGCAAGATGATCTCATGTGTGGGTTTGAAAGTTATGATAAAGCTCAAGCTATGTGGGTTGCCTTGAAGGATAAGTTTGGGGGTACATCTCGCCACTAAGCGAGGAGACTCACCATCAAGTTTGACACATTCCGAAAGCGCCCAAATGTAACAATGAGGCAGCATCTTCGGGAGATGTCAAACATGATCCGTGAGTGAAGTCGGCGGGTCACTCCCTTACTGATGAACATCAAGTTCAGGCTGTTATAAGGTCTCTTCCTGATAATTGGGAACATATGAAGATCAATATGACGCATAGTGAGAACATCATCACTTTTGATGATATTGCGCGTCATTTGGAATTAGAGGATGAGCGCCTAGAGGCTGCGAGATCCTCTACCCATGCTTATGTTGTGAAACGAGTTCGCGCAAAGCTTCGGGCTTCAAGCGCAAGAGGAATCTTCAGTTCAACAACAAAGGGAAGATGACCGATCGGGGACCTAAGAGGGCTAAGACCTTCCGACGCAAGAAGCGTGGTGGGAAGAAGGACAAGGCCAAGATGGAGTGCCACAATTGTGGCAAGGCGGGTCATTTTGCTCGTGAATGCACCGAGCCGAAAAGGTACCCTATTACTCCATTACTTTGAGTAATGCTTTTGTTTCTAGTACTGTAATGCTTGCTGAATCTCATCCAATGTGGATGTAGACTCGGGAGCAAAGACCATGTAGCTAGAGACCAAGAAGCATTTGTGGAGTATCGTCGGATACCGCCTGGAAGAAGATGGATATATGTTGGGAATAACTCAAGAGTTGAAGTGAAGGGTATCGGCACATGTAAATTAATCTTGCGTGGTGGTCGAAACCTATTCCCGCATGATGTCCTTTATGCTCCGGATATTCGACGAAACTTGATCTCTCGTAGTTGTTCTTCTTAGCTTAGGTTATGTATTGAATTTCCATGGTGATTGTGTTGATATTTTGTATGGAAATGTTTATTATGGTTCGGGTCATGTATTGAATGGTTTTATGGTGTTAGACATTGACTATGATCAGTACAATGTTAATGTTGATGGTTGTTTTTCTTTAATTGCGTCTTCTAATAACGTTGAGATTGATGCAAATACTTGGCATGCTAGATTAGGTCACATTGGGTTGCAAAGAATGCAAAGATTAGCTAGAGAAGGCCTTTTAAGGTCACTCACTAAAGTTGATCTACCCGTATGTGAACATTGTCTAGCGGGAAAAATAACTAGAAAACCATTCGGTAAAGGGACTAGAGCTGAATTTCCATTGCAACTCATACATTCTGACATTTGTGGTCCTTTGAATGTGAGGGCGAGGCATGGAGCCTCATATTTCATTACTTTCATAGATGACTTCACGCGTTTCGGTTATGTTTTTCTGATCTCTCATAAGTCCGAAGCATTAGAATGCTTTAGACGATATATAACGATGGTAGAGAATCAGTTGAACAAAACAATAAAGGCATTGAGAACCGATCGCGGACGTGAGTATCTATCGGAGCAATTCAAGGCTCTTTGTGATGAAAAGGGAATTGTACGACAATTGACTATTCCTAATACTCCACAACAAAATGGGGTAGCGAGAGAAGGAATAGAACCCTATTGGAAATGGTTAGGTCTATGATGGCGCAAGCAAATTTACCTATCTCCTTTTGGAGAGATGCATTATTGACTGCTGCCTATGTACTTAACCGAGTGCCCTCAAAATCAGTCACTTCCACCCCTTATGAATTATGGACTGGAAGAAAACTAGACTTAAGTAGTCTACGTCCATGGGGATGTGCAGCTTATGTTCATGAATCTTCCCATAAATATGGCAAATTAGGCTCTAGAGGGAAGAAATGTTTTTTTATAAGATATTCTGAACACTCCAAAGGATATGTGTTCATAGGTGAACAAGCTGATGGAAGTGTGACCGAAAAGGAGTCACGAGATGTCACGTTCTTGGAGAACGATTTTCCTAGTAGAGGTGAGATTGATAAGGATTTCCAATTATATGAGATGGAAGATCCTAATAATACACCCACTAATGTTATGGAGGGAAATGAAGATTTACCTCAACATGAAAGACCTAGTGGGAGTGTGGCATCGTCGGCGAATTGAATTCAAGAGAAATTCAATTGCGTAAAAGTAATCATAAAAGCATTTCCCGCCGTCGTTTTGAGATTGAAGAGAAAGCATTTATGATTGCTCAAAAAGATGATACTGAGTCTAAGACTATTCAAGAGGCTCTCTCATCCTCTGATAAAGAAGAATGTAGAAAAGCTTTGGAAGATGAGATGGAGTCAATGAGGTCAAATCATGGCCGGGACTTGGTTGATCTACCACCCAATCGTAAGGCCATTGGAAACAAATGGGTCCTTAAGATTAAGCGAAGGGCGGATGGATCCATTGAAAAGTATAAGGCTCATCTTGTGGCGAAAGGTTATACTCAACAAAAGGGTATAGACTACGAGGAAACCTTTTCACCAGTTGTAAGGTTTGCCTCAATACGCCTTATTCTAGCCATCGTTGCACATTTGGACCTTGAATTACATCAAATGGATGTAAAGACGGCATTTCTCAATGGAGAACTAGATGAGGAAATTTATATGAAACAACCAATAGGTTTCATAGCTAAAGGTCAAGAGCATAAAGTTTGCAAACTTCATCGCTCAATATATGGCCTTAAGCAATCATCTAGACAAAGTGGTATCTTCGTTTTCATCGAGCCATAACAACTTTTGGTTTTATGATGATCGAAGAAGATCACTGTGTATATGTCAAGCGGTCTGAAGATAAATTTGTGATTTTATCACTTTATGTAGACGATATTCTGTTGGCTGGAAATGACAAGGTTATGGTAATCACCATAAAAGAATGGTTGTCCTCAATTTTGAAATGAAGGACATGGGAGAAGCTGCTTTATATATTAGGAGTTAAGATCGAAAGAGATCGATCAAGGAAACTCCTTACTTTATCACAATAATCTTATATTATGAAGATTCTTGAGCGTTTCAATATGAAGCATTGTAATCCCATTGATACCCCTGTCATGCAAGGTGAAGGCCTAAGTACTGAGATGTGTCCTAAGACTCCAGAAGAAATTAAAATAATGGAAACTATTCCTTACGCTAGTGCGATCAGAAGTTTGATGTATGCTATGATGTGTACTCGACCCGACATATGTTATGCCGTGGGATTGGTGAGCCGATATCAATCAAATCCCGGTCAAGCACACTGGAAAGCAGTGAAGAGGATCTTGAGATACTTGAAGGGCACTATGGACTATCGACTTTGTTACCAAGGGAATGATTTACGCCTATTAGGTTATTCAAATGCTGATTGGGGTGGAGACCTGGATGAGCGTAAATCGACTTCTGGATATGCGTTCTTGCTCAATGGAGGTGCAATTGACATAAAGAATAACTTCATTAGAGATATTATAGCGCAGAAAGAAGTGATTTTACAATACATTTCAACCAATAGAATGGTTGCTGATCCATTTACGAAGGCTATTCCTAGAGACATATTCTTGACCCACAGGATGTCACTAGGTTTGCGTAGAATGTGATATGTGTTATTGTAAAGGATCATTGTTTTATGTATTCATGGACATATGTATTGTACTTGTTTGTTTATTAATGACTTGATGTTTTATCAAAAAAGTACAAATCCATTATGAGACTAGCACAAGCACACATATATTATTGGAAAGTATGTCAGCAGGTAATGATTGGCTCACTCACACGAGCAATCGCCTCAAGTGCTATAGTTAGCACGTTGAGATGAGACGTTATGTACAAATAAATGCTGAAGAGCAAGTCTGGTACATAAAATAAGTCGCCTTGATTTGAGTCAAGATGAGGTCTGTGATTTGTTTAAGACCGAACATGATCGTCCCACAATCATGTATGCCTGTAAGATGCCGGATGCGAGTACTTAATTGGGCGCTATAGAGAGCGAGCTAATATAGCACTCGAGTTAAACATGAGTACGTGAGAAGCACGTGACTATGTTTAGGCTAAGATCCGTATAGTGGATATATTTAAGAAATGACATACGCTCTTATAGAAAGAGAAATCCACTATAGCATGTAATTCATACTACATGTGCATTGTACAATCGAAAAGGGAAGGTGAGTAAAATTATCCCTATTTACTCATTGTGTGAGCCCTTGAGGTAATTTATAATTTACCTCAATTCGTGCCCTATGTTACTTCTGACTATGTTCTCGAAATGAAAGATCAATGTTGCTACTTTAGCATGTTACGGGCGGTCATGAATAGATATGGCCTATGGGACGTGTCTAGGAAAGCAGTTGTTCTAAAATTAAGAGAGACATGAGTGCGAAGGAAGACTATTGTTGTTTTGCATCTGTCACATGTATTTTGGTGGTCGACCAATTATATCGCCTTATGTGGTTGCGGATATAATTGTAAATACATGGTGTCTTGAGGATAATCAAGTATAGCCTTTAAGGGATAGGTATACTTGGTTTGATGTAACAAAATATGCGGGGGCACCGTGAGACATCGTTGTTTATTTCTTTTCGGGGTTGTAGCCATTATGTCATCCCTAACGGGTGCATAATTTGAGCTCCCAAGTGCGGGTGTACTCACTTTGGTCGCACGGCTTACTTGCCGTATGAATTGTTACGTAAAGTTGATGAATGTTGAATGCCTTGCCTTATATTCTTGATAAAGCGCTATCAGACCCATCATGTCCGAGTGGGAGATGTAGTTCTTTCAGCTGATACGTCCATGATGGGGTGCGAACGGAACGCACTGGTTCATCTTGATGCGTTACGATGGAAAGTCACCAATGGAGAGGTACGAAGGGAGACGTATAAAATCTCCCGAACACAACCATTGGAAGTGTTGTCAATTCATTCGCACCAAATTCTCTCTCAAAATTCCATCTTCAAGAAAGAGAGCATTCCATCATCAATTTGAAGAACGGTTTGCATTTACGCCGTGGAAATCGGGTGTTTTCCTTGTGATTGTATCCGGACCAACGTGAATCAGAGTTGTTCGTGATTGATTCGCAATTCAACGTTCGATCCGGGGCTATTTGTTGTTTGCGCATTGGAATCAGGTAAGTCGTCTTCCGCCGACTAGAATTCCATCAGACTCCATACTGCTGAAGGGACTTGTACAAGTCTCCAAGCTTGCTTTCCCAACATAACCTTATTGAAAGCGATAAGGTCCTTAAATCCCAAATCCCCACAATCTTTTCTGGTTTTCAGCATCTCCCATTTCTTTGAGTAGATTCCAATTTTCACACTACTTTTTTTCCACTAGAAAGATGCAATTTTTTTTTTTTCAATTGATCTACAAATCAAAATAGGAATCTTGAATATGGACATAGCATATTGCAGTAGCGCTTGCACTACCATTTTAATGAGGATTTCCTTCCCTGCTTTTGTCATAAGCCCCCAAGTTTCATTTTTACCCTCGCTAGAACCCCCGCGAACATCTCTTTCTTAGATTGTCCCCAATCCTATGGGATGCCAAGATATTTTCCAATTTTTTCAATGATAGGGTCTCTTAATTCATTTGCCATATTCCTCCTCAATTGCTGTAGATACCAACTACTGAAAAAAAATGCCGGACTTGTTCAAGTTGATAGCTTGACCCAATGCATAACAATATTGGTTCAAAAGATTTGCTAAGTTTTGGCATTCTTTAATTGTTCCATTTAGAAAAAATATCGCATAATCAGCGAAAAGTAAATGTGAGTGTTGGATAGCATCTATTCAATTTGATACCTTGCATGCTACCATCTCCTAATGCTTTGTGTATAAGCAAAAAAAAAAAAAAAAAAAAAAAACACATTAGTCATAATAATAAATAGGTAGGAGAGAGAGGGTCCCCTTGTCTGATACCTCTAGTCGGCTTGAAAGCTTGGAGAGGTTTCCCATTAACTTCGATGCTAAAGGTGATAGTTAATATGCATATTTTCACCAAAGAAACCCAATGATTACTAAAGCCCATTCTTGTCATACACTCGCATAGGAAGTCTCATTCCACTCGATCATAAACTTTTTGCATATTAAGTTTGAGCACCGCCTGAAAGTTCCTTTTTCTTTTCCTAATTTTGAGTTGATGGAGCACTTCTTGGATGATTAAGATGTTATCTTGAATTTGCCGTCCACTGATAAATGCACTTTGCTCCATTTCAATTGATTCGGGGTGCCAAGGTTTCAATCAATTAGCCATCACTTTGGACATGATCTTATAGCCAAAATTGCATAAGCTGATAGGCCTATATTGCGCTATAGATTCTAGATTTGCAACTTTTGGAATGAGGACAATATGAGTATTGTTGAGAGAAGGGTCTAGTGTACTTGAAACAAAGAAATTTTCAATTATTTGGTGCACTTCTTTTTGAATTATCTTCTAATGATGCTAGTAGAAGTATCCATTCAATCCTTCTAGACCTAGTGCCTTGGTAGCCCCCAATTGGAAAACTGTTGTTTTCACTTCTTCTAATGTAACTGGCCCTACTAAAACTTCATTCATTTCATCTCTAACTATGTAAGGGCATTGGTCTAACACCGGTTGAAGGTTTCTAGGGCCAATCGTGCCATAAAGGCTTTGATAGAAGGTAGTAATGTGTTCTCCAATTAGCTTAGGATCCCTACACCAATTCTGGTTGTCTAAATTCAACATGGACATTTTATCACATTGCCTTCTCTACACCATGGTAGTATGAAAAAACTTCGTATTTCTATCCTCCCATTTCAGCTACTCTATCCTCAATCTCATTCTCCAATACATCTCTTCCTATCTCCATAGGTTTTCAATTTCCATTGTAAGTTGCTAACTTTCTTTCTTGCTCGATTCCCCTTCCCTCCTATTTGTTAGCTTAGTAAGCTCTTTTTTAAGATACTCAATTTGTCGAAAGGTATTAGAGATTTTTGCTTACTCCACTTGGTTAAGGCTACAGAAACCTCATTCAATTTGTTAGCCAAGTTCAGTTGAGAATTATGCTGATCATTCCACACATTCTTTACTATTCTTCGACATTCGGCATCCTCTAACTAATAAGCTTCAAAGCGAAATTGTTTCTTTCTTTTCACGAATGGTGGAAATAAAGAAAGTAGTATGGGGTTATGGTTGGAGCCAATGGCAGGCAAAACATAGGCTTCCGCGTGTAAGAACATCACTCTCCATTCTATGTTACGAAGAATCCGATTTAGCCTTTTTTTACCAATGGTTCCCTCTCTCGATTATTGGCCCAAGTAAAGGCACATCATTTGCTCTCTATATCCATAAGTGTGCAACCATTTAATAGGTCCTCGAAGGCAACTACTCAATAATAGTCCGTTTCCTTTTTGCCATACTTCTCCCATTGATACAAAGTTTCATTAAAATCTCCAATACAAAACCAGCGTAAGGTGTTGCTAGAGTGAATCATGTGAAGCTGTTACCATAACTGAAGTCTCTCCTAGTAGTTCATATACGTGTGTAAAAAAGAAATCCTCATCTTAGTGCCACTATTCAAGTCTTTACAAATGACATCAATTAGCTCCCCCGAGCTAGATTCCAATTAGGTTAACCAACAACAAATTTTGGAATTGAAGGTGCTTCCTCACCCTTTCCACCACAAGTTCTTTATTCTTTGTTTCCATAAAAAAAAAAAAACAATAAAACAATAAAACAATAAAAAAAAACTAAACTCGGCCTTTCTTGAGTGCTCTAAGATGTTGGAATGTTAGGGGAGTGCCCAAATACTGACAATTCCAATTCAAGATCTTCATTTAAACTCTGGTAGCTTATTAGGGCTAGCCTCCAAAGTCCACTCATTTATTCTTTTGAACTCTTGGATCAGAGTGTCTAGTAGAGTCCCCTCATCAAGGGATTGGGAAGGAGAACCTTGCTAATCATAGGGGTTGAAACATTTCAGCTTCTTAGCCACAGGAACTTTCTTTCTTCTTTTCTCTCTTTTTAGGTAACCAGTAGATTCCATCGGATTAGGAGCTTCCTTTAACATGAGATGATTCTCCTGTTGTGTAAAATCAACCTCGTGAAATTCAGGATCCAAGCTATAGGCCCGCTTCTGTTTAAGGGCTCCTCCCTCAAGTACAATCACAAGGGCAGGTGTATTCATCTCCTCCTATTCCTTTTCCCGATTAGTGGCCTGTTGGTTGCTATGGATAGGAGTTTATTGTGACCTGACCACCTTGGCCCTCCCTCGTCGAGAAGAGGAAAAAGTCAAGTTTAGATGAACTTGACCATTAAAGTTCCCTTACAATACGTGTCCCAAAAAACATTATGACCTCATCTTTTGAGATGAACCATTGTGAGTTCACTCAATCACGGTCGTGAGCTCTCCCAAGCTAATACCTTGCATAACAGTGGAATATATCGTAATTCATATTTACATGAATGATACACCTTGAGAAAGGAGATCAAATGTGAATATTGAATTTCGAGGTATCGTTACCACAGTTGCCCTCCCAATAGTACTCTCATCCATAAGGATGGCATCACTTCATCCTTCAAGAGATTTCCACATTGGGTATGTTAAACTACGGTGAGTCTTGTTGAGATCCATACACCTCATGACAGATTCTTTTATTATCTAGTTATTTATGACAACCTAGATATAAGTATGGAGTTGCCACTAGCCTTATTTTTGGAGGTCGGCTAGAAAATCTAATCGAGGGTCGGGAGTGGTCCCTCAATTTCTACGCAACTAGAGATTCTAGGATTTGAGAACTTGGGTTACACTAATATTTCTATTAGCACCCTTTCGACATTTATGGTTTGTCGTATTTTCTAAGGTGTCCTTGCGTATCTTTTTTGCTTTTTCGGGTCGATGAAACTAACTAGGTGATCATGTGTGGATGGTCAATTTCATGCAATTCTATTTCTATGAAAAGAGAAAAGAGGACAATCAATTAGATTTAAAGACAAAACGGTAAGTAAACAACCAAAAAGTAGTTTAAGGAAAGTGGTAAATCTAACATACAATCCTAAACAAAAATTAGAAAAGACATAAAGAAACCTGCAATTTGTCGAGCATTTATACAATACAAGGCAACTTGAAACATATATCAAGGAATCAAATTGGTACAAAAGCAAGGTCGGATTAGACATTGACTATCTATCGTCTTCATGTCTTGGGGGACCTCCATCTCCAAGGACCTATTCTAAACCTAATCTAAAACTAAGGCTAAATACATGCAATGGGAAAAAAAACAATTAACATCACAACAACAAACACAGTCATAAAACAAATAAGAACAATTAGGGAATGGGGAACAATATGCAAAACTGATCAAATTTGGCATTGGGGTCGGCCTTTGCAATTCATGCGACGATACCTCTAAAACACTTATCCCAATCCATTTTTTTAAGGCTCATAGCTATTGGCCACCATTTGTGTTTTCGCATGGTAATCTACGCTAAGAACCCCCTAAAATAAGTTCTAGGTGTATCCCAAAGGTATCCCACAAGTCCATGCATCGCACCTATGCGTACATCTAAAAATCACATACATAGCGAAAAGTAAACATGCAAGCAGGCCCTTAGACCTTGGTTCTCAATCAATCAGATAATTTTAGTGAGCCAACACTAGATTACTTATTCAATTGATAAGCGTCAAATACAATCACAGGCGTTTAATGAAAGTAAAGAAATTAGATGCTAAAGGGCTCAAGTGATACTCGAAAGCCATTTGAAGAGTAATGAAACAATGAGTTATGAGAAAAGAATGCTAATGACATAACAAAGTCATGTCATGCTATGGAATACATTTAATCATCAAGGTTAACTTGGGTACTCTAATCGAGCTTCGCAAACGCCCTAAATATGTTCCAAACCTTAGACAACATCGATGTCAGGCCAAAAGCATGATGTGAAAATTTGGGATGCAAACACAACATGAAAGTTTTGTGCATGAGCATCACTTGAACGAAAATCAAATTCGAATCAACAAAAACATGACTTTTCAAATGTTTTCATGATATCTGAATGGTGTGAAAAGCATAGTAAAATGCTTTTTATTTTTTTGAGAATTTTTGTGTATAAAGTTCAAAAGGTGAGGATCAAAGTTCGTGAAGATAAGTGAATTCAATTTAGCATGCAAGTTGTCCTAAAAAATTCTAGAAGAAAATCACAGCGGAGAATCATGACAAAAATCACAAAACAGGGCAGAAAAGACCAAAGCACTTGACAATTAGCCACAAGCAAATAAAAATTATGTATGATTAATGTCTTGCAAGACCACATAAACAATGCACAAAAAATGTGAAATTCACACATGACATAAGGTTGAATGCTGCAAAATTTTGTTTAATATATTTAACCCTAAATTGAAATGCAAAGAGTCACATAGATTCATTAACATTGAAGGGGGACTTATCATTATAGACAACATGTAAGATAATTTCAATTATGATTAATCAACTTGATGTAAGGTTTTCATATAGTAAATGACGTTCAAATAGTGCATACCACACATTAATGTGAAGCTTGTGATATGCTCTTGACATGTTTAGAAGACCTCATGACCTAATTTGGCCCTTAAGGAGCTTAAACGAAAATGTTTTCAAGGGCTCGTGATTAGCCTTAATCGCAGCAAGTATAGCATGAACATGAGTGATTTTCCATGACATTTAAAATCCTATGAAAAATCCTACTTGCATAATGCAATGCTATAAGTATTTTTCATGAAGACACCTAAGCCTAATTTGATTCACATGAGCCTACACAAAAATAGCAATACAGAATAGTACAGTGGACTTCATAAAGTGTTGTAGCATTAATGCATCTTCACAGCCAAATTGACCTAGTAAACTATGCTCATTTGGCACAAATTTTATCAAGTTAGAAAGCTTGTAATGTATACTACAATTCTTATGAAGGATAGGAACCCAAATAAACTCATTTAGAACCTCATTTCCAAACAAACATATGTCGTTTCCAAACAAACATATGTCGGACTCTGAATAGGATAAAAATTGACCTAAGGACGATTTTTCAAGGTTTTGCCTAATCAAATCAACTCCAAAAATTCTAAATAAAAAAAAAATATATATATGATATGATCAAGATATTTTTGTCCAACTTCCGTGAAGAAAGCATCTCCAAAATCTAAGCACAAAAATTAGTAGGAAAATGGAAAACAGACAACTTGACCAAAGTCAGAACATCAAAATAAAACACAAAATACAGTAGAATCAACCAATTTTCGAGGCATAATTCAAGTACCAAACTAAGTCCGTTCGGGGCCTATCAATAGAAGCTCGTCAAACCTAAATCGTATGTCTAGAATATCTCAAGACTGAAAAAACAATATTTTCCACCTCATATCAACCTTAAAAGAAGGTAACATGCAAGGCTACAATTTTTGTCGATCAAGGCAAATCAAGAACATTCAAACTTAAACTCATTCTCAATCCACATTATCTCATCACATATCATTATGTAACATCCAAAAATTTAATCCTAAGTATAAAACACGATCCTAAGTTCGAATCTTAGCCCCAATCGACTATTTCGATCTCACTTCATTGGATTCACGATTCAAGTATTACCTTTTACGGTTTCGTCAAATCAAATGTAATCGGACGATGATTGGAACTCCGAATCGTATCCCAAACCTCTAGGGACATCGAACAAATGCCAAGGACTCATCGGAGGGGTCGGATGGCCAATCAAACCACTGCTTCACGAGTTGGACAAAAACCGATACGGTTTGGACCAATTTTGGTCATTGGTGAAGGATTAGGCCACCGGAGAACTTCCAAGTGGCTGTTCCTCCAATCCCCAACTACAGCAAGGTCGGGGACACTCCAAGGGTGGATCGGCGATGACGGGACCTCTAAGAACTGCAGATGGCCGCCGATCAGCAAGGGAAATTAGCCTAGGGTAAGGCTAGTTCAACCAGCGATCTTCGAGACCGCAACAAGTGGGGGCTTCTGGCAAACGGTGGATGGCGAGACAAGGCGTGGCAACGAGGGAGAGAGAGAGTTCTATATTCAAATCTGAAAAAATGCAAAAGGAACCCCTCCTAAAGTTTTGGAGGGAAAATCATTAGATAATCTTGATTTAAGGTCAAATCTTGACCTTCGATTTAATCCGACAGTCGAAACTTGATCTAACGGTCTAATTAAGCTCATTAGGGGTTGATACTAAGTGAAATGTGTCCCACGATTGATTGGATGGTATTGATTCGCAAAAAACGAGAGTTTAAACGCAAATTGCAATTGGGGCCTAATTAAGGGCAACTTTGTAATTTTCACAAAATCCATGAGTATTTTCGCAAAATCTGAAATATTCAAGGATGAAATGATGAAATATGCGTGACAAGGAGTCAATGGGTGGGCGCCAACAATCGAGAACCGGCCGGTAGAGGGCCAAACCAACCTCCTCCACCTACAGTCGGTTGGATCGATTCAAGCCAATTCGACTGGTTCTTGGTCGGTTTGAGCTAACCAATCATTGGGAGGCTAAATTTTATGTAATTTAATCCCTCAAGGACCAATTTGAAAGGAAAACTTACTCGATTTGAGGGAAAACAGTCCAATTTTAAAGGGATTAGGCTAATTAAACCATGAAAATGCAATCTATTGATTTTTTTATCAACCTAATTGCTTGATTATCGTGCAAAATAAAGGACCTACACCATGGGTAAACATAATTGGACATTATAGGCCAAATCAGACAATTTCACAATTTATGGATCGAAATTGAAAATTAATCAAAATTGAATTCAATTAATATTGCGAGACATCTATTCAACTAATTACCCATATCTGGGATAACCTATTGTGTCCAAATTGACTTCAAATTGATGCCACAACTCTTATGCTAAAAATGAATCGAGGTTTAATAACGAAATTGAGCCTTGATTCACAAAAATTAAACCTTAGTCTCAAATGGGTCAACTTGAATTTCTTTAATTGAAGCTCGTTAGCTCGGTTTTCCTATACTCAAGAAGGTGGAATTCCTCAAATTGCAAAGTTCTCGAGTGAATATCTCAAAATGAACCTCGGATTCAGACTTATTTCAAGAAAATGATTGGAATGAAGGCGTCTGTTTGCAACTCATGAAGGATTGATACGGACTCCCTAATTAGGGCTAAAAATAGCAATTCATATTCCGCCATAGTCATTTATATAAATATATATATATATATATATTTGGTAAAAACCAACATAGTCATTTTAAAGCGAGTGAACGAGTAAATGAGAAATAGTCTCCGGACCAAATGTTGTAAAAAGAACTAGACCTAATTATGATTAGGATTAAAGTAAATTTATTTTTGCTGATTTCGAATCTAAAACCGAAAAATTTGGAGAATAGGGTTCTTAATCGATTTTCAAAAAAAAAAAAATTGACACTAAAGTCAAATTGAAACCAAAATGAAGCATTTTGCAGATTTTTTATTATTTATTTATTTTTTTTATCAAATGTTTGAATATAAGTCAACTATCTGGTTGACTTATCATAAAAAGGTTGATTTTTGTGTCAAATATTTAAAACTTTTGAAAATTAACTTAGCTAAAATGAAATTAAGACTATTTAAAGTCAACCGTTTGACTTTTTGGGTTTTCTATAGAAATGAATAGGAAAATCATTAAAAAATAACAAAGCAAAAGAAAGAAATGAAAATGGCACTTTTTGGTCAAGAAAGCCTAATCTTGATTTTTAACCTTTAATGACGCGTCGGCTAAAAATCAAGTGTCAACAGAGTTTCGGTATCATTTCATCTATTTCAAACTCGAGCTTATCTCCCCATTAAAAACCTTCTAGAAAAGCCTACATTCTCTCACTTTTGCCTTGATCCAGTTGCCAAAATTGCCCACTCTGTTTTCTTCTAGTCCCAATTATTCGTAAGGAATAACCTTGCAATAAGTAACATAATGCCTTATACGACCACATGGATAGCAAAAGTATTGAAGTCTTTCTTACTTAAAATACGCCCAGAGTTTTTTATAATCCAAGTTAACAATAGTCATTGACCGTAGGGATTTAGATAGATCTAGGTGTATCTTTGCTTTGCCCACATTAGTCCGACTATATCCTTTTCACTTCCTGTACTCTCCCTAGTTTCATGACTATATCCAAGATTGTCTGTTCAGCAAATTCTACATCTAGGGAGCCCAAAAATATATACCCAAAAGTCACAATGATAAGGGAAAAGCCCTAGTCCTATTGAATCACACATAACCGAATTTGATTTCCATGCCCTTCTCATTGTACTAAAGAATGCCCGTAGATTTACATTTGGTTTGGAGTAAAGCTTCCCAATAAGGATTAATTTACACTCACGTTTATTTTCTATAGGCACATCACCTTTTATCGTTACTACATCCTCCTCATACCACAAATCTCCCAGACTCCTACAAACGGCAGCCAACCTCCTTTCATTCTCTTCCCCTTCATCCATAGTGCCGCTAAAAGCAGTTTCAAAGAATGTGTAGATGGTGGTGATCCGTCGAGGTGGCTCTGAGATGTGGAATTCCGGCAACTAGAGAGAATCGCATATTCCAAATTTCAAGGAGATGAAGACCGAGTAGCCATATGATGGGAGCGAAGGGAGCTCGAAATAACACCAGAGATGGGTCGTCGCCCATACTGCCCCCATACTTGGGCACTGGATGGATAACGGAGCTAAGGCAAGTTTGCGATCAACACACCTGGAAATTGTGAGATCAGGGCCAGTGAGCCGGCAACAATGGAGCAGTGTATTCATCTTGGGCACTCTAGGGTTGTATAACTAAGAAAGGGGAAACTGGTTTTTTTTTTCCTCCATTTTAAGGAGAATGATGCGGTTTCTGAGCTATGGGTAAAGGGTAGGGAAAAAATTGATGGGGATTTTTATCTAGGGTCTTGGGGAAGACTATCACCATGGGGATAGAGAGAAGCTCGCCTGGGTGAGAGAATTCTTGTTTGTTTCTCAGGAAAAGAAAAGGGGGGGAAGGGGGGTGGGTGGTGGAGCTAGGTAGGTGATTTTCATCCTCAGAGCAAGAGAGACTGGCCAACGGGGAAAAGGGAAGAAAAAGATAGATCTTGGCTGATGTCCAATTGTGATGTATCAACTTCTCATGTGAAAATAATACTTGATGCAATTATCCTCCAAATTTTTAAAAGATTACAGTCCTTTCTATGAAAGCTTAATGTTCTTTCTGAGGATTTACTAAAATAGATGAAAGAAAATATTCAAAAAGCTTGTTAACTCCTCCAAATTTTCCTGCCAAAATTTAAAATATTATTCAGATTTTAAAATATTAAGAAAAGGTTATATGTCATCTACATGTCAACATGTATATGTGGTGAAAATGTTGAGTGTTTCAGGTTAAGCAAAAAAATTGAATTACCTACTATACAAGATACGAATTACAAAAAATATAAAGAGTAAAAGTCAATTCACACATGTCCTAAACTATTAAGGATCCGTATGCATCATCTACAAATGTTGCAAAAAAAAAAAAACATTATCATGAGAACAAAACAGCTATTGACACCTAAATTTTTACCTAAAAATCTCTCATGAGTTTCATAAATGTTGCGGATCAAAGTTGTTGATAATGATAAAATTCCCTAAATAAATATATCAATATTGTATATTTTTGCATTAGCATTCTTACTGCATTTTTTCTGCGTGTAATTATTAAACACATTTTTTGTTTAGGAATAGCATATTCACATCGAATGAAACGTAGGCCCAGTTGTGAATTTCACTCAAATTGGCCCGACGTAGGAAGTGAGCTTGAATTTAGAAGAAAGGGGCCTGAACTCATTTGAATATTCAAGACCAACCCCTTAGGAGCTTGGCTCCTATGACAATTTCGACGACTTCCTCTTTTCTTTTTGCTTGATGGAATAAATGCATGTGCAGTGTTAAATTAGAAAAGTTAAAAACACAAGGAAAGAGAATTCAGCTCAAAACAGGAGAGGAAAGATGAGTAAATTATCATATGGTAGGAATGCAGGAGAATTGCCAAAAAAAAGTTCTAAATATATTGCAGTTATATTAATTCAGTTCTAAATATTTTCTTTTTGGCCAATTATATCCTAAATTTTCTACATTTGTGCCAATTCAATCCATCCTAACAAGGCAAAAAATAAAGAGACAGAGAGAGAAAGAAAAGGAAAGGAAATAGAAAAAGAAAATAAAAAATAAAAAATTCTAAATATTATTAAAATATTATTAAAATTTATCCAAGTGTCACATCACCTATAATGGCTTACATCCATGTTGGTAATTTTTTGTCAAAATTCACAACATGGACTGAATTGACATAAATATAAGAGGTTTATGACTCAATGACAAGAAAAAAAATGATGTTTATGACTAAATTAACACAATTGCAATATATTGACTCTAGATAATTTTCCCTAGGAATATACAAATTGGCAATATGTTCAATCATTTATACAACATATATGCGCGGCTGAAGAATCAGGAATACGATCACGGATCACACACTCACATTCAGCCATGAAAGAACTCACACTCACGCACACTCCGGCAAGAAGACATTCAGCAAAAGCATGAAAACCCCCGCTGAATGTGATTGGTGAAAGGAATTCAGTCAAAGAAGAGGAAGACAGAAACAAGAAGAAAATTGCGGAGTGAGCTGCTTGGCTGAACGTGGGGAATTGGAGGAAAAAGCACAAGGGGAACTCACAGACGAGCACCCAGCGAAGGAAAGACAATCGACCAAGGGGGAAGAGGGCCGAAATCAAACGCTCACCGAGTTTCAGTATTTTTCCGCTCAAAGGCTCTCTGCCATCTCTCTCCCTCCTCAAGGGCATCTTTCAGCGTCAGCGTTTCCCGTAATCAATCACCGAATCTTTCTTTGTGTAGAGTAAAAGAATGTTCTATGGCTTGAAGATTGGTTTCGTCGCACGTCAATTGACAATGGTTGAGTAGTCACGGAGCAAATACCTGAGCAAGACGTTACATCTCGTTTTGATTGGGCTGTTTGCTTTAGACATCGTTTACAATACCCTCTGAGCGTCCGAGTGGCCTTCTCTACTTTGGAATTCTATCTTCGTTTTCTAGAAATCATGTGCTTTGCATCTATGAACCGATGCAGCCATCCTCACTGATGATTGTGTCCTGCATTTCGATGCTTTGCATCATGCATCTCTCTTGGCTTTTGTACATATTGAAGTTGGTTCGGTTTGCTTTGATTGTTGACATGAAATATTTCCATGGGTGTGATCTGTTTCCCCGAGTTGTCCTCTTGAGGTTTGCATTGCATGCCCTTTGCGACTCGGCTACAGTTCCTAAGTAGTTAGGTTGATTGGTTGTAATATACAGCCCATTAATTTAGCCCACATCGTTTGTCTCCTAAGTAGTTAGGTTGACCAGATCTACGTAGTCAGATGATTTTGCATGTCAGGGGTCTCTCTTGTCTAGTCTGGTTAGGAATAATCTTTTACTTGTGAACAACTACTTCTGCAGGGTCGTTGGCCAATCATTTGATTGCAAATTCTATGTTTTTGTTAAAAATTTGAATGTGTGCGGAAGCATAGTTTTGATATCGATGATAATTTGTGATTTGATGATGTATGCAAATGTATGTGTGCACGGTCTAGTCAATGTAAAGGAATGGATAAGGATAAAATATATAAAGGAATATAGGCAAGGTTTGTGAAACAAAGATATTTTATCTAATATAACAAAATAGTTTGGCGAAGATGCGGTGTAGGAGTTACATGATATGGAGTTTATTTTCATGCTCATCACACAGTCCTACGAGGATGATTCCTAACCCTTTCTATAGAGTCTCCACCGCCAAGTTCAGCAACAATTGTCTTCTCCACTGCCTTAGGCAGTTTCTGTGGCTGTTGGAGCTCCCTGTTGGAGCTCCCATCTGCCGAATTGAAAGCTGCCCACTGAATTAAAAGATGATCTGTACCGAAATTTCTAAACCTCTCCATAAAATCAGCACGCGATTGAAGACTAAGAAAAGCAAGAAAGTCAATCATGGCGGGCTCTCTGAATCCAGCGGTTTCTCCGTCAAATCCAGCTAGCCACTCCACTGAGCTGATGTGATCTCTCATGCGGGCTCTCTGAAACCTTACATTTCTTCGTCGGCCGCCTACTCCACCGAAAGATGATATGACCGTGGACTGAAAATTTCAAACTCCAGCCATGAAATCAACAAACGACGGAGGACAAGAAAAGAGAAAGAGCCATGATTTACGGCAGACAATCGGCAGACGCTTTCTTTCTCCAACTTTGCCAAGCTTTTCACCGGATCCAAAAATGATGCTCCACGTGGTTTGAAAGCAAAAGAGTCGTACTTGAACAGTGCTAGGAGCTTTTCGAGCAACGAAAAATATTGGCTATAATTAGAGCACTCGAGGCATTGAAGTTTAGCCACAGAGCCAAGCGTGAACTTCAGAAATAGAGAGAGCGCGCGCGCGGGTGAGTCTCTGTAAGAGCTAGTTTGCACGTGTGTTTTGTATGTCATGGAGAAAATAAATTGTCATAGTCGTGTGAGATAGTTTTTATTTGCGTGTTATCTTTGTACGCATTTTAGTTTAAGTGTGTCTGGAGTTGCCTGTTGCAATTTTTTCGTATTAGCTCCACGACACTTCCGCACAACACCTTGCAAAACTAAGTTTCATTGCTCAAAACACTTCTTCGGTTTATTGCGGATGTCGAATTTTCTAGGCCCGTACCCAAGGTGCTGCGAGTGTGTCTTGCTGTTATTTGCGGTCATAGTGTTTGCCTTTCGAAATATGCTATCCATAGTGGAGTAAATTTAGTGTATATACCACGTCGCTAGAGGTGGCATTGGTCTTATTCGCCACGCGGTAGATGTCGTAGCTCGCGAATTCATATAGCAATATGTGGGGGACATTTTGAGAATGTCACTTGACATTTTGTTGCATTCTTTATCTTTCCACTATTTATGAATAATAGGATACTAAAACTAAGAACAATGGAGATTAAAACCAAGGAGTACATATAAGGTGTGACGGTATTAAGCATTTAATTGCATTCATGGAGTTTGGTGTGCATAACAATATTATCATTTCTGAATTTTCAAATCACCTTCGGTCGTTGAATGGAGTTAAAGACTCCCATCATGCAAAAGTAACGGGGGGTGAATATTATAGAAAGAGCAATACTAGGTATACTAATTACAAAGCCTTTGTGAACTCTTCCGTTTTTATAGCATTAATACCCTTAAGTAATCATAGAATATATGTAGCATACCTTTCTAAAATGAAAACTTCTCTGTTGAATGAATGCATCGCTCAGCGCACAAATAGTTATTCTGATTGATTAGTATTATCTGTCAAGTCAAACGGTAAAACTACTGTTCGAAGCAATTTCTGTTTGTAATGTTTGACCTTTTCATGGTCTTATGGAGCCCATACTTTATTTAACCCGAAACACTCGAAATATTTTATAGTATACAAATGTTGACTTTTCTAGAATTCTTGAAACTCGAATAAAACTATAATATTCAAATTTAAATGAGAGTCATCAATAAAAATGGCTGATAATAGCCGTCAAACATGTCCTTAAGAAAGAGAATTTTACTAATTCATCACTATCCACTGTCGCGACCTCTATTTTTCGGCGCCCGATCGGGGCGGGCGCCTCGCGGAGGCTAATGGCTCGGCTAGGTTTATTAAGCCCGGACTCTCCCAAGTCCACCAATTCACGACTTTAATAGTTTGAGTTTTTAACCTGTAAGTTAATTTTTAAAATGGAGTCGCCACTAATCAATTTGGGGTGGGTTGATTAGAAACCCATGCAAAATATTGGGAGAAATATTCGCTCCTGCGCAACCAGAGAATTTAGGATCGGGGACTTGATTACACTAGTTAATCACTAATGCCCTTTCGGTACCTAACCTTGTTTAAACCCTGAGGTTTTTGGATGCTTTAGGGATTTTCCAGGCATTTTTTGGAGGAAAACATTTTTGAGTCTTTTTCTAATTTTTTTGACATAAAAAGGACTTTTTTTTTTTGGATTTTTGGCATTTTTTTTTTGGAAAATAAAAGTCTTTTTGGCTTTTTCTGGATTTTTGGCATTTTTGGAAAATATGGAATATTTTTTATTTTTTTGATTTTTTTCGGAAAATAAAATATTTTTAAATATTTTTTGGAAAATAAAGTATTTTTGATTTTTCTTGATTTTTCTGGAAAAGAAATTTTTTTTTATATTTTCTGTTTTCTTTGGAAATTAAAATATTTTTAAATATTTTTCGAAAATAAATTATATACATTTTTTGATTTTTTTTTTTTGGAAATTAAATTATTTATTTTTTATTTATTTAAAATATTATTTAAAATAAAATTAAAAAAGACCGCGGACGGGCCCGCGTTGCGGCCCGACTCGGACTTTTCACGCTTTTTTTTTTTTTTTTTTTTTTTTTTTTATTTGCGAAACGGCGCCGTTTGGGGGAACCAGGTGAAACCCTACCCGGTTCCCCGACCGGATGAGTGCGCCCGACCCGGCTCGACCCGATTCACGGCCCGCGACCCGGCTCATGGAACCCTACCCGGACGCCCATCCGGATCCGCCCGACTTCGACCCGTCTTCCCCTTCGCCGACCCGGTCTTCTGGAGTTCACAAGATCCGGCGATTCGCGGCGCCGATGAAGGACGGAGGAGGTCAAGCGGACAGCGGCTCGGCATCCGACAACGGGCGCACGCCGCAGCCGACAAGCCCGGCCACTCGACCGGATCGATGACGGGGCTCGGGCGCGGCGGTAGGAGACGCGACGAAGGCCTCGATTCACCGAGGTCGAGATCCGGGAGATGGATGGGTTTCGAGAGAGGGGGGTGCTACGACGGCTACGCAACCGGGCGGCGGTGATACCGATGGCGGCGATGGTGGTGGTGACGACGACAGGGCAGCGACGGCAGTCCCTCAACTCTAAGATCCGGCGTGGCGTTGGCAGGTCAATCACGGCACGGCGTTGGGGCGGGGAACGACAGCGAGCCTTCTAGGTCGGGACTTGGTCGCGGCGTCGGCACGGCGTCTGGTGGCAACAACAGCAGCAAGAACTCCAGATCTGAGGCGCAGATCTCGGCCGGACCTTCCTCAGCCTCGATTCTCTCTCACTCTGGCCAGATCCGAGCCTCCACCGGCCAGATCTGACCTTCTCGAAGTCGCTTTCCGCCGACCTTCCCCAAAGTCTCTCGGTGGAGTATGGGCTGAGCTCGCGACTCGAGTTCTCCCCTGCGCTCGCCCTTCGATCTTTCCCGATGTCTCTCAGTGAAAGATCTCCGAGCTCGCCGCCCCCCTCCGACGGTGCTTGCGACAGCCTATTTATAGGCGAAGGAAATCTGGTCGACGGAGATCCTCGGCCCGCCGCCTCCGGCTTGCCCACCGGTTCCCCTTGGCTGAACCGGTGTCCCATCGAGCTTTCAAATAAGCCGCTCGGCATTAATGGCGTCCGAGACCTTATCCTCTCCGGCCGACGTCAGCCTACCCTCCTCGGCCGTAGGCTGTCCTTCGCGTGTCGGCCTCCCTCGCGCGCGTGAGTTGCAGCGGCGAAGGAGATGGAATGAGGAAGAAGAAGAGAGAAAGGGGCCGGGCCGGGGGGAGAAGAAGGGGGGAGAGTTGGGCTGGGCTTTTGCTTTTCTTATTTTTGTTTTGCTTTGTTTTCTGTTGTTTTGTTTGTTTTTGCTTTGTTATTTTTTTGTTTTTATTATTTGTTATCCGAAAAAAGGCAAAATAAATATATATATATATATATATATATATATATAAAACTAATTTTTTTAAAAAAGAAATTTAGGCGTCAACAGCTGCCCCTCTTTGAAGGTGAGTTCGCAGAGGTTGCCTTCAAAGACAAACTGATGACTAAATTTTATCCGTGTATGCGTAGCAGATTATATTTTATTTGAGACCTATTATTCTATGCAGAAAAAGAGCAATATAACTTTACATGTACTAGGATAGATAAGAAGATACCTGGAGTTACTTACCGGGAGTGAGTGAGATAGGGTGTGAACCCCGAGTTTTGGCAAGTATCAAGGTGTCATCTTACCTGGTGATATGAGAAGGTTGCTTCTCTAGGACCCGAACTATTCTTCGGTCGCCTATTAAAGCAATCAGTAGTTTGTCTTGGGTCCGAACTTTTCTTCAGTTGCCATGACGGGAGATGCACCGACCTTTCTCAGGGCATCTATTTGTGGGTGCCTGATTTTTGTCAAAGACACTCGTTGGAACCCGACCTTTCTCGAGGGATGCACCAACCTTTCTCAGGGCATCGATTTGTGAGGTGCTTGATCTTTGTCGTGGACACCTGTTGGAACCCGACCTTTCTCAGGGGATGCACCGATCTTTCTCAGGGCATCAATTTGTGAGGTGCCGATCTCAGTCAAGGACACCAGTTGATACCCGACCTTTCTCGGGAGATGCGCCGACCTTTCTTAGAGCATCAATTTGTTGAAGATACCTGGACATTCACAGGCATTGAAAGAGTACCTGGATATTCACAAGTACTAACCTGGAGGATATTTGGGCCTTTGCAGGCGTTGAAGGGGTACTTGGATGATCACAAGTACAAACTCTTGGAGGATACCTGGATGTTCGCAGATATCGAAGGGGTACCTGTATGATCACAAGTACTAGATGCTGGAAAATACCTGATTGCTTGCAAGTGTCAAAAGAGTACTTGGATTTTAACAAGTACTGACTTTGGAGGATGAACGTTCGCAGGCATTGAAGAGGTACTTGGATGATCACAAGTACGAATTTCTGAAATACCTGGGATATTCGTGAAGGTCTCTCACCTCCTGGAATCTAGGGAATATCGAGGACGTACCTCGCATATTTATGACAGTCCCTCACCTCCTGGTAGTTGGGAATATCGAGGACATGCCTGAGATATTTGTGAAGGTCTCTTACCTTCTAGTATGGGGAATATCGAGGACGTACCTTGGATATTCGTGAAGGTTTCTCACCTTCCGGAAATTGAGAATATCGAAGACGTATCTCGCATATTCGTGAAGGTCTCTCACCTCCTGGTAATTGGGAATATCGAGGACGTACCTGAGATATTCGTGAAGGTCTTTCACCTCCTGGTAGTTGGGAATATCGAGGACGTACCTGAGATATTCATGAAGGTCTCTCCACCTCCTGGTAGTTAGGGAATATCGAGGACGTACCTGAGATATTCGTGAAGGTCTCTCACCTCCTGGTAATTGAGAATTTGAATGTAGCACAAGGCTTACCTAGATGGCGGCAGGCACACAGGTGTACAAAGTAGAGGGATATTTGGATGAACACAAATATTTAATGATATAATCAGGGACCACTCAACTGGTCCAAGTGTAAGAGAGCATACCTGGGTGATTGTAGGCGCATAATGTGGTGGAATGCTTGAGTAGCCGCTAGTATTCAATGGCGTAATTTTGAGGACAACTCGGACAGGTCGAGTGTCACGGAAATGGAGTATCCGATCGGTGGTCGGTACTCAAAGACAAGAGGATATTCGGACAGTCATGAGTATCCAAACTTTAAGGACAACTCGATCAGATCGAGTGTCAACAGAGGGAGTACCTGAGTAGCAGCATGCACTCAAAAACAGGGGGATATCTGGATAGTCTCAAATATCAATATTCTGGGGACAACTCGAGCAGGTCGAGTGTCGATAAGAGGGAGTACCCGGCAAATGGTGGGTATTCAAAGACAAGGGGATACTTAGACCGTTGCAGGCACCCAAACTCAGGGGACGACTCGAATAGATCGAGTGACAAGAAGAGAGTACCTGGACAATGGTAGGTACTTTAAGACAGATAGGGATATGCTTATTTGGCAATATCTCTGATTACTAAGAGTATGTTCACTATTTACACAATATGCAGACATGTACACAATGATTGTATATGCTGTAAATTCATAAATTCAAATGCGATTTATGCATGACAACTTTGTCAGTTTTGTATCATCCGAATTCCACTGGGGAAGATTTTGAAGGACAACCCTCGTTTAGAATGTAGATGTCTTGAGCATGCCAGATGAGGGACTTTCAGTCTGAAAGGACTTTTCACTCACTCTCATGGAAATGCTGTTTTATCCTGACCATTGATGTAGGATTTATAAGGATCACACTTCTCACTGTCATCATGTCAGCAGGGGTCCGAGTATTCTCGCAAGTGGTACGACTTTACCCATGTGAGAGGTCTTTGTTGAAATTGTGATGAAGACTTGGTTAGCAGCTCATCAAAGGGGACCATCAAGGTTGAAGTCGATGGACGAAAATGTTGCACGATCATCTCCGGGTCTACAAGTCAGGAGTTCTGCGAAAAGAGATAGAGTAATCTTGCTCGTACTTCTTCGAGCGATATTTATGCACATATGAAATCCTACGTTAATTGAAGTGCCCCTAGTCTGAAGAGACTTTTTACAATGGGAATATAACGTAGACTCGGCTCACATGTAGAAGGGTGAGAGTGGGTGACTGTCTTAGCATTCGTCACTAGTCTTTCTTCTTATTATCAAATGGAGATTTTACAACCACAACTTTTTCTTGGCTGTATTTTTTGACTGGGGGGGCATTGGCCTTGCTTTTACCAGGCACACTGCTTTTTTCTGCCCCTGCTTTTATTCCAGTTCCTCATTTATGGGCATTGACCTTGCTTTTACCAGGTACACTGCTTTTTTATGCCCCTGCTTTTTCATTTTTGTTGCTTGAGGAACTGATCTAGGCGAGTTCAATCGAAGCACCATTATTTAGACTTTGAGTCTTCATTTTCAACCAGCGCTCTAGGCTATGGCAATAACTTCTGCTTTGTCTCAATGTGAGTGTAAAATTACAGACTCACTTGGGTTGTACAATGTATACAAATGTATAGAAAAGGAATTTCTCTTCGTCATTCTAAGGCACTTAAATTAACGCGAGTGTTCATATGCAATAAAGAC
Organism: Eucalyptus marginata; assembly: GCA_014182565.1. Taxonomy (NCBI): domain Eukaryota; kingdom Viridiplantae; phylum Streptophyta; class Magnoliopsida; order Myrtales; family Myrtaceae; genus Eucalyptus; species Eucalyptus marginata. The sequence continues at coordinate 5,141,846 of CM024593.1, forward strand.
ACTCGAAGATTGATGCAAGTGTGAGCAAGAGAATTTCTATCCCTCTTCTCACCTTGTAATGCTGATTTGCCTTGCCTTTGATATGCTCCAGTGTGAGGGTGATTCTTGATGAGAGAAGCTTCACTAGTGTATGGGGCTCAAAAAAGGGGGGTGAGCGATGAAATGCCTCTCACTATTTTGGTTATCGTTCCATTTGCGAGAGAACTCTTTACCCTGCAGTCATGGAATTTTCTGCACTTATCTCACAAGTGTATAGATGGGGGACTGTGTGTAGGATATGGCTTGCCTGCCATCATTCTGACGCGCCTCATCCAGCATACTCAACTAATCTTGTATTCTTCACTTGGCTGTCTATTCTAATAATTCTCAATGGAATCAGTGATTTAGACAGACAAAATCATCATGCAAAAATCCATTTGGAGAAAGGCATGCAGCATTTTTTAAGTATGAGAGAGTTTGTACTCTCAAAACAAATGAATGATTTTTTACTCAAGAGACCCTATTGACAACTTTAGGGGTGTTTACTTAGTGAAATTGTATTTACAAACATGCTGACTTTTGAATATCAAAAGAGTTATTCACAAAGGGGTGTCGATGGATTGTCTCCATAAAGAGATAATACACGAATGATCAGCTAAGGGTTGGGACTCTGAACGGGCATCTCTGCTTTTGCCTCGGGTTATGTAAATTGATCTAGATCACTTGATTTGCCACTATTTAACCATTAAGCTTGGTTCTTGAATCCCAACGCCTCCTGTCAATATGGCAAAGAAAATGAGTTCAGAGAGTGAGTACTGGGGAATGATACCAAATTAGTTTTTCCCCATAATTTATATGTGCTGGCCTCCAAGAATATTTGAACGTTGATGACGGTCTCTTTACAGTTCAATGCTTCTTTTGATTGGCATTTCTTATTTGTGGCCACTTATGCCTGATTGCTGGTCGTTGATTATAGCAGCATGTGGATAAAGTCATGTATTTCAAGCTTCTATGGAATCTGAGATGGATAATCAAAACCTCTAGCTTTTGTTAATTATTTCCTGAGAGAACATGTGCCAGGAACAAGAAGTGAGGTTTCCCAGTTCCAAGGTTATCGTCTGGGATAGATGGCTTCTTTTATTTAACTGGACTGGTTCTTGAACGACACGTCTTTTATACCAAGTTAGGTGAATTTGACATAGGTCACTCCTATGCGCTTGCTTGGGTAGTATCGATTATCCCATCAAGTTTGCTGCCTGATTCTCAACACTCCCTTAAATGCTAGTGATTACCATTCATTCTTCTTTGCTGAATCAACCAAACACATTTTTATGATGGTGCAAATACATCACTCATAAAAGGCGCATAGGCAATTTCATTTTGATAGAGAAATGCTTGGCAATGCCCAATGAACATCTTTCAACGGTAGTACTTTTTTACAGCATCAGAATTAACTGGTTTGGAGAATTCCCGCCCATCCATTTCAGTCAGGATCAAGGCTCCTCCGGGGAGTATCTTCTTTATCACATAAGGACCCTTGTAATTTGGGGCAAACTTGCCACCGGGCTCCGGAAGATTGGCGGTGTCTTCTGAAGACTAGCTCATTTACCTCGAAGTTCCTAGGTCGCACTTTCGATTGAACGATCGGGCTACCTTACATTGATAACACCGACCATGACAGAGGGCTTTTAGTCGTTTTTCATCGATCATATTCAGTTGCTCGAGCCTTTGTTATGTCCACTCTTCCTCGAGACAACCCTACTTGGGATAAAATTCGTAGGGATGGGATTTCTACTTCTATGGGCAAAACCGCTTCCATGCCATAAACCGGGGAAAAAGGGGTTGCCCCAGTGGAAGTTCGAATCGAAGTTCGATATGCTGTTAGTGCGAAGGGTAACCTTTCATGCCAGTTGCGGTAGTTTTCAGCCGTCTTGGCTAGGATTCTCTTGATGTTTTTGTTGGCGGCTTCCACGGCTCCGTTCATTTGTGGACGATAAGGGGACAAGTTCAGATGTTGGATTTTGAACTCAGAGAACAATTGATCAATCAACTTGTTGTTCGAGGTTTGACCCATTGTCGGTGATGATAGCTTCGGCACGCCATATCGGGCGATTATGTCACGTCCGATGAACTTCATAACGTTCCGCGCAGATTACGCTTGCATAGGATGTGGCCTCGATCCATTTTGAGAAGTAATCGATTGCAACCAAAATAAACCGATGCCCATTTGATGCCTTCGGATTGATTGGGCCAATTACATCAATGCCCCACATTGAAAATGGCCACGGCTCAGATAATTGATGCAGTTCGGTTGGAGGGACATTTATCTTGTTCCCGTGAATCTGACACCGATGACAGCTTCGCACATGTTGGGCATAATCGCCTTCCAAAGGGAGCCAATAATAACCCAATCTCATTATTTTCTTGGCCAACATGCGTCCATTCATGTGAGGGCCACATACTCCCTCATGTATTTCTTGCATTATCCGTGTGGCTTCGGTTGCATCAACACACCTTAGCGGGGACTGAATCATATGATCTTTTGTACAGATTTTCACCGGCCGACGAAGAACCTTGAGGTCATTTTCATTAGGTATTTTCGATCGAGTGAGTGCTTTCTTCAGGGAATTCCTGCCTCTGGATGTATTTCATGATATCGTAATACCAGGGTCTTCCGTCGGGTTCTTCGGTTATAGTCATGCAGTGGGCTTGGCTTGTCAGAACTTTGATCTTCAAAGGTTCTACTTCTAACCCTTTCGTTACTTGCAACATAGATGACAGTGTTGCCAGCGCGTCAGCGAACTGATTATGAACTCTAGGTAAGTATTCAAACGAGATGTCCTGAAATTTTCCCACCAATTTTTCCAAGTAGTCGTGATAAGGCACAAGTTTGGCATCTCTCGTCTTCCATTCACCCACAGTCTGGAGGATGATTAAGGCGGAGTCACCGAACACCTTAAGTTTTGTCACTTCCATTCCAATAGCCGCTTGCAGGCCGAGGATGCATGCTTCATATTCGGCTATATTGTTGGTGCATGGAAAAATCAATCTTGCAGCCACAGGATAATGCTGTCCATTTGGGGATATCAAAACTGCCCCGGTGCCGGAGCCTGACAAATTTACAGCTCCATCGAAAAACATAGTCCATGTGTCTTCTTCTATTGTTGAAATCCGGTCGTCTGGCGAATTATCTTCGTGTACCTCCTTAGGGCGATTTGCTAACATATCAGCAATCACTCGACCTTTAACTGATTTTCGCGACATCACTTGGATGTCGAATTCTGAGATCAGGATTTGCCATTTGGCCAATTTTCCTACCAAGGCCGAGCGACCAAGCAAATATTTGATCGGGTCACTCTCAGTTACGAGGAACGTTTGGTAGTGCAAGGTATATTGCCGGAGTCTGTGCAACACCCATACCAATGCAGCGCATGTTTTTTCTGATTTGGAGTAGTTTTGTTCCGACGTGGTGAACTTTTTACTCAAATAGTAGATGGCTCGCTCCCTCCCGTCATGGGGGCCTTCCTGTGCGAGCATTGCGCCTAAGGATTCACTGTTGATAGTAAGGTAGAGGATTAAAAGGTGCCCCGAGACCGGAGGTACCAGAATCGGGGGCTTCATCAGGTATTGCTTTAGATTTTCGAATGCTAGTTAGCAATCATCATCCCATTTAATTTGTGCATCCTTCCTGAGAAGTTTAAAGAAGGGTTTTGCAGTTTCAGAAAGTTGGGAAATGAATCGCGCAATGTAATTTAATCTTCCCAGGAGGCTCCGGACTTCCTTTACAGTCGAGGGAGGAGGCATCTCAAATATCGCTTTGGTTTTTTACGGGTCTACTTCTATCCCTTCACAGCTCACGATGAATCCAAGTAATTTGCCAGAAGTTGCCCCAAACACACATTTTGCTGGGTTCAAGCGCAACTTGAACTGGCGGAGTCGGTCGAATAATTTCTCCAGGGCTTTCGCATGGTCTTCTCCATGTCTGGTTTTGGCGATCATGTCATCAACATATACTTCAATTTCTTTGTGCATCATGTCATGGAAAAGGGTGACCATGGCACGTTGGTAAGTTGCTCCAGCATTTTTTAGGCCAAAAGGCATGACCTTATAGTGAAAAGTTCCCCATGGAGTAATGAACGCTGTTTTTTCCTTGTCTTCTTCCTTCATTTTTATTTGGTTGTATCCTGAGAATCCATCCATGAAAGAGAAAAGCTTGAATCCGGCCGTACTATCTACAAGAACGTCTATATGAGGTAGCGGGAAATCATCTTTTGGGCTTGCTTTGTTCAAATCGCGGTAGTCGACACAAACTCGGATTCGACCGTCTTTCTTCTTTACTGGTACAATGTTCGCTACCCAACTAGGGTATTGCGAGACTTCGAGGAAGCCTACTTCCAGGAGCTTCATCACTTCTTCTTCAATCTTTTTGACAACTCGGTTTAGTTCTCCTTAGCCGTTGCTTCTTGGGGGCTATATTAGGGTTGGTTGGCAAGCTATGCTCCACAATCATTGGATCGAGGCCTGGCATATCGGCATATGACCACGCGAATACATCTTGATATCTCTTTAGGAGGGCAATTAAGCTTGTAGCTTCTTCTTTAGGAAGGTTCGCGCCGATCTTTATCTCCCTTGGATCTTCTGTGCTGCCTAAATTGACAACGACGGTGTCTTCGGTAGTAGGGGGCCTCGTTTCTTCGTGTCGCTCCCAATTTCGTTGAATTTCGCCGGAATCATCAAAATCGTCATCTGAGTTATCAGAATGGTTACTTACGGTGTTGGTTTGGACCGTTCCCATACCCTCGCCTGCTACTAGATTACTCCTGTATCATAGAGTAGATAGGTTAAGGGGACAAATAAGGTTAACAGCATGTATGCTTCTTTCTTTTGAAAAGGTGATAAATTGCTCTTTAAGATGAGGAAGCATGAGGAGACCCGGGCCTCAGATTTCTTCTTTCATTTTGCGGCTGGATGTCATCAACGGGCCGGTTTGGAGTGCCTCCTCATGCTTTCAAAATGTTTCCAACTTTATTTAATAGTAGGCGAATTTACATTTTGGAAGAGTGATTTCAAAAGTTAGTTCCTTAAGTGGAACTGATATTTGAAACAAACCAAGCTAGACTTAAGAAATATGTACAAGTTCCCACATAGGGGAGTACGCGAGGGAAATAAAAAGGGTTCTACTTGAGCGGGCCTGCACCCAATTCCCCTGACGGTCCTTCGTTGATAGCGCCCACGAAGAAGTCTTCATACCAGTCACCAGTTTCGCCTCCTTGTGCTCCAATCTTTGTGAACTTCATATCATCCATGCCTCTCCATCCATCAGGGACGATGCTCTGATGATGGTCATAAAAACTTTGGGGAATTGAATAGTTGACATAGTAGTCGAATTTACCACTTGGTTGGCCCAAAGTGTCCATGATCGCCTTTCCTCTATGCGCTTCTTTAGCATGCTCAGGGAACATGGTACGGGTGCTAGGTACCACGAAGAGATCTTCTTTGCCATAACATAGCCATGGGGAGCAGAAAGTGAATACCCCAGCATCCAAAAGATCCTGAATCTTGTCTCTTAGGATGGTACAGTCATCTAGCGAGTGTCCTAATTCCCCGAATGATAGTCACAGTACTTGGATGGATCATAATCAAGGAAGTATTAGGGAGTAGGACGTCTCAGTTCCCTAGAGATTATTCCTTGCTCTAGGAGGATGGGGAAGATGATGGCCATCGTTTTAGGAAGAGGCGAATATGGTCGCGTGTTTCTTGAGGACTGGGGTAGCCGAGCCCCTTGCTAGCTCGTGTCAATAAGGTCTTCTTCGTTTACTTTGGCTGCCAACTCCTCATTGTGACGAGAGAGGAATGTACGGGCAACTTGGGCGAAATTTTCCGTCAAGTGGTGTACTGTCTCGTGTAGCTCATTGACTTGACGTTGAAGTTGGGCGAACGAGAAGTTATCGCATGTTTCTTCTAATTGTTCCTCATCAATGGCACCTACAAAAAGGTCTCCAAATATGGCAGTCACATTGTCTGGCTCTTCTTCCTTTGTAAGTACGAGCTGAATTGTGTCTTCCTGGATCGTGGGTAATTTCACGTTTCCGGAGTTGAACCATTTTGAAGCATTTACTTCTTCTTCCTCATGCATCATCCTGGCCGGGCCTGGGAAAGTTTCCTCGAGACGGGGATATACAAGGCCGACTTTTTTCTTTACTTTTCTATCCGAGGGATATCCTAAACCGATAGTATAGGGTCTCCTCAGGGCTTTAATAGGCTGACGGATGCCTTGGCCTCTCCTACCAAGCCCTTGTCTTGGAATGAAACCGTGTCCAACCATGATTTTTCCTACCATGATTGCAGCACTTGATACCTCGGGGACGAGGGGCAAAGTCCCTCGAGTTTCGTGTATAGTAGACACGAGCTCGAACGATTGATAGCTGGCTTCGCTTTTGTCACTAGGTTCAACATAGGAGATGGCCGTATCGTGGTAGATGCGATGATCTTCCTCTCCTCGGATCGTGATCAGTTTTCCTCCAACCACGAACTTCACACTTTGGTGGAGGCTTGAAGGTACTGCTCCTGCGACGTGGATCCATGGGCGTCCTAAGAGGAAATTGAACGCAGTGGGGATATCCATCACTTGGAACAAAATTTTGAACAAGGTTGGGCCTATTTGAACGTCGAGTTCGATCTCGCCCACTGTTTCCTTCTTCGTTCCATCGAATGCTCGAACGGAAGTCTTGGGTACCTGGATCCATGACCTCTCTATTTTAAGGCGACAGAGCGTCGTTAGTGGACATATGTTAAGAGCAGATCCATTGTCAATCAGCACTCAAGCGACGTGAGATGCGTTGCACTTGACTGATATGTAGAGGCCCTTGGTGTGTCCTCTACCCTCCTCAGGAATTTCTTCATCGGAAAATGCCATTTGATCTTTTAAAAGAATGGTACTGACAAATTCCTCGAGTTTGTCATGTTCAATCGTTTCAGGGACATGTACCTCGCTTAGTAATTTCATGAGGGACTTCTGGTGCTTGACGGATGTACGAAGCAATTCCAACAAAGAGATCTGTGCTGGTGATTTTCGTAATTGTTCCACCACATTATATTCGCTAGCCTTAACTACGGCCAGAAACTCCTTGGCTTCTTCGTCAGTGACGGGCTTAGCAGACTGAGTGCTTGCTTGAGCGTAGGTTCGCCCAGATCTTGTGACTAAACCAACATCAAGGTCATAAGACCATGGTACTGCATTGTTGTATTCGTATTTGTAAGGCTGGGGAATCTCGATGACTATAGCTGTTTCTGTTGTTGATGCTTGAACAATGGCTCCCTTCCTTTCAAAGACGCTCTCAGGTGAGGTGGGATTTTTCTTCTCCTTTTCTGCATTTAGCGCGGCAAATTCTTCCTCCCAGTTGATGAGGACTTGTGATATGGTGGAAATTATGCTAGCGTGGCCAGCGTACACGATTATTCCGGCCTCTATCATTCTTAATACCCTTTCCTCCATTATTGCAAGAGGTGGTATCCCATTGCTTGAATAATACCCAGCTTCTACTAGCCCTCGATAGATGTCAACAGTAGGTACTTTGGCATTTCTGATTTGACCGGCCTCTGAACTGAATATCGCATTTACCTTGTCGGCGTGATCAGGGAGTGGATTGCTTTGGACATTTGGTTTTGTAGTTTGGAATGAGAACGCCTTAGTATCCAGCAAGTTTTGGATCCGATGCTTAAGGGTGAAACACTTGTCAGTTGAGTGGCCTACTTCTCCCATGTGATAGTCACATTTTTTGGATGGGTTATAGTTGGAGAAGCTTTCAGCGTTGGGTCTCTTTGGCTCGGTTGACAGGAGGCTTTTGTTTCGGAGGATTGCCAGAACTTGTGATGGAGATCCGGGAAGCGGAGTGAACTGTCTCCTGTTGTTGTAGCGCTGAGGCAGTTGACGATTGGTGGTCTGTTGTTGTCCTGTGCTTGTCTGAACAGTCGGGAGGTGACCGGTGTTTGTAGTGTAGGTTGCATTAACATCAACCAAGGGTTCTTTGTCTTTTTTCATGTTGAGCCTTCTGCTGATAGGTGCAGGCTCAGTGAACCAGCCATCCCTTAATCCTATCTCAATCTGTTCTCCCTCTTTTGGAATGAGTTGATTGAATGATTCAGCGATCGTAGTTACCATACGGTTGCGGTATTCATAGGGGAAGGTTTTGATGAACATTTTCTTAGTTCGAAATCAGTTGGTTCGGGACTGATTTGGGCGGCGATTCCTCCATCTAATGGCATATTCTTTGAAGGATTCATGCTTTTTCTTTTCCGTACGCTCTAGATCCTCACGAGAAGGGGTAATGTCCATTATAAATTTGTACCGCTTGAGGAATGCCTCACTTACTTCACTCCATGCTTCGAGGAGGTTTATATTTTTGTGATATACCACCTCGGGCGGGGCCTATTAGACTTGACTGGAACAACTGAATCATCAATGGTGCATTATTAACATATTGGGTCATTCGAACCAAGTACATTTGCAAATGAGCTCTTGGGCAAGTCGTGCCATCGTATTTCTCAAACTCGGGTATTTTGAATTTTCTGGCATTTTGACTTTGGAATAAATGGAGAGATCTGTCAGAGTAGGATCTTGGAGGCCTTGCAGTTGTTTCAGTCTTTCCTCAAGCTTTTCGAGGCGTTTGTCATGCTCGATTTTAGACAAACTACCTGGCTTAGCTTTCTCAATCACGGTTTGGTGCAGATCGTCTTCCAATTCAGGCATGTTATCATCAGTATCTTTTCCTTGATCACCTCGAATGGATGATTGTGGTAACAGTACTTCGATTGAGGCCGGGGCAGGAGCCAGTTTGCCCTGAATGGAATCCATCTGCTTTGAGAGTTGCTGGAGCACATTGAAGACCTGCTTCATTTCATTTTCCATGATCTCGACACGGCTTGGTACGTTTTCTTCAGCCATTCTGGTTTTTGAATGCAGCTATGTCGTAACTACCTGTCTTTACGCAAAATGGAAAGAACATAAGCGAGGGGAACAAATGGAACATTGGCCCATGGCAAGGGTCGAGTCATTTTTATTTATTAACAGGGGAAATATACAATGCCGAAAGGGCTCTTTAAACAAGGCATAAAAGATAGAACGACCCTAACTATTCACATTTAGACATATTCACATTAAAACCGAACTGCCTATTTTCATATGTGATGGGAAGTTCCAGTCTTGTGAAGCCGCTTGCTTTTTCGTGCTAGCTTAGATATGCGTTTCCTGCTTGTCTCCAAACTTTTTTCAAGAGATTCAATTCGTCCTCGCAGAGTAAGCTTATCAGCCACATCAGGGATTACTGGCCGCAGTTCTTCGGGAATTATGTGGTTGAGGATGTAGAATGTGGATGCGTGATGGACTTTTTCTTGCCCCTTCAATCTTCTGGGTATGACAATCTTTTCTGTGTGACATCTACTCCATGCATCTTGGATTATACGAATCTCCTCCGAGTAGTCATAGCTAGTATGGGTGAAAAGGATTCGGAACAATCCTGGTTTGAGCGGCGGCGGAATTTCTTGGAGGACCCTGACCGACGAGCCACCCTATGTGGATAATATGAGGTAGCTCCAGAGAGGCCCAGCAGCGGGATGGGGTCGTAATAATCAAGCGCAAAACGCGCCTCTCCTGTAATAAACCATTTAGCTCGCCATAGGAATGTATCAGGGGTAGGGTTTTTTAATAAGTTAATCCATCGAGAATATTCCTCGCTGGGAGAGTATTTTTCCAAGCTTTGAAACTTTTGAAGTGGATGTTTGAATTTGTTGATTTCAAATATTTGCATGAGGTGCCCAAATCCTTTGATATGGGAAAAGAACCACATTTGTAGAATTTCCGGGGCGGCCCTCATGATTTTTCCTTTGTTTTCCTTAAAATGATTAAGAGATAAAAATGTTTTGGCTAAAACCATGTTCACGTATCCTGCTCCAAAAGTGACTTGATTTATCACCCCTGCCATTGAAGGATTTATGGCATTTTTCCTATAGGGGAAGATAATAAATCCAAAGAACGCTAAGAGGAAGATCTTGCTTTTTTGGTTCATTGATTGTTTTTCAAAACATTCAGTTAAAGATGATAGTGGGAAAGCATTGTTGTTGGCTTCAACTATTTCTCTTACCGAATGATTTTTTAAAAACCGTGATAGACTAACCACAAGGTCAACGTTGATCAGTGGCTTGGCAAGCTCCCTCTCCAGAGGCATTCCTATGGCAAGACTGTATTCTTCCAGGGTCGGAGTCAGTTCAAAATTGCCGAACACGAAGGTGGATGTTTCCGGGCACCAGAAATGTGGTAGTGCTTGCATGACTCCAGAGTGGATATTGACTTGGAGCAATGGAATGAGATGGCCGATGATTGCTTTGACATGCTCCTGGCCGAACTGATCTAACTGATTCCACCATATGAGGAGCTCTTTCTTGGGAGTAGGAATGAACTGGATATCGATTCTTCCCATCACATATGAGAAAGGGAGTTACATGATCTGACCCTATGCCATGAACCAATAAAAAGACTAAGTAAAAGTAAATAAATTACTTTACTTTTAAAGAAAATGGCAAACATAAAGACATGCACATGAGATGTGTGGCTCGATTTCTAACTGAGAAGGCTTGTTGAAACTAAAAGGGTATCCGCCCGTCGCAGTCTCGCGTTAGCAGCATACCCTCCTAACCTCGGCTAGAGAAATTCGGGGAAAAGAAAGGCAACCTCTACATCGCAGTCTCGCGTTCGAGGTCGTATCTTTCTTGACACCATCCTAAATATCCTATGGCGGCCCAGGTCCGGCGGCCGGGTTGTGTGTGTCGTGTGTATTGCTGAAACAGTAAAACATGCACAACAATTCATACTCACAGGAAAATCTATTAAAATAAATTTCTAAGCTATTGACCTGCATAAAAAAAAACCTAAGTTAGTAAAGAATTTAAACAAGGCAAAAAAGGCCTAAGTCCTCAAATTCCCTAGCGAAGTCGCCAAGCTGTCGCGACCTCTATTTTTTGGCGTCCGATCGGGGCGGGCGCCTTGCGGAGGCTAATGGCTCGGCTAGGTTTATTAAGCCCGGACTCTCCCAAGTCCACCGATTCACGACTTTAATAGTTTGAGTTTTTAACCTGTAAGTTAATTTTTTAAAATGGAGTCGCCACTAATCAATTTGGGGTGGGTTGATTAGAAACCCATGCGAAATATTGGGAGAAATATTCGCTCTGCAAACTGAGAGAATTTAGGATCGGGGACTTGATTACACTAGTTAATCACTAATGCCCTTTCGGTACCTAACCTTGTTTAAACCCCGAGGTTTTTGGATGCTTTAGGGATTTTCCAGGCATTTTTGGAGGAAAAACATTTTTGAGTCTTTTTCTTATTTTTTTGACATAAAAAGGACTTTTTTTTTTTTTTTGGATTTTTGGCATTTTTTGGAAAATATGGAATATTTTTGATTTTTTTGATTTTTTCGGAAAACAAAATATTTTTAAATATTTTTGGAAAATAAAGTATTTTTTATTTTTCTTGATTTTTCTGGAAAAGAAATTTTTTTTTTTTATATTTTCTGTTTTTTTTTTGGAAATTAAAATATTTTTTAATATTTTTCGAAAATAAATTATATATTTTTGATTTTTTTGGAAATTAAATTATTTATTTTTTATTTATTTAAAATATTATTTAAAATAAAATTAAAAAAAGACCGTTGCGGGCCCGACTCGGATTTTTCACGCTTTTTTATTTATTTGCGAAACGGCGCCGTTTGGGGGAACTGGTGAAACCCTACCCGGTTCCCCGACCGGATGAGCTGCGCCCGACCCGCTCGACCCGATTCACGCCCGCGACCCAGCTCATGGAACCCTACCCGGACGCCCATCCGAATCCGCCCGACTTCGACCCGTCTTCCCCTTCGCCGACCCGGTCTTCGGAGTTCACAAGATCCGGCGATTCGCGGCGCCGATGAAGGACGGAGGAGGTCAAGCGGACAGCAGCCCGGCATCCGACGGCGGCGACGTCACAGCCGACAGCCGGCCACTCGACTGGATCGATGACGGGGCTCGGGGCGCGGCGGTAGGAGACGCGACGAAGGCCTCGATTCACTGAGGTCGAGATCCGGAGATGGATGGGTTTCGAGAGAGGGGGGGTGCTACGACGGCTACGCAACCGGAGGCGACGGACCCGATGGCGGCGATGGTGGTGGTGACGACGACGGGCAGCGACGGCGGTCCCTCAACTCTCGATCCGGCGTGGCGTTGGCGGTGTCAATCACGGCACGGCGTTGGGGCGGGGAACGACAGCGAGCCTTCTAGGTCGGGACTTGGTCGCGGCGTCGGCACGGCGTCTGGTGGCAACAACAGCAGCAAGAACTCCAGATCTGAGGCGCAGATCTCGGCCGGACCTTCCTCAGCCTCGATTCTCTCTCACTCTGGCCAGATCCGAGCCTCCACCGCCAGATCGACCTTCTCGGTCGCTTTCCGCCGACCTTCCCGAAGTCTCTCGGTGGAGGATGGGGTGAGCTCACGACTCTAGTTCTCCCCTGCGCTTGCCCTTCGATCTTTCTCGATGTCTCTCAGTGAAAGATCTCCGAGCTCGCCGCCCCCCTCCGACGGTGCTTGCGACAGCCTATTTATAGGCGAAGGAAATCCGGTCGACGGAGATCCTCAGCCGCCGGCCTCCAGCTTGCCCACCGGTTCCCCTTGGCTGAACCGGTGTCCCATCGAGCTTTGCAGCGAAGCCTGCTCAGCATTAATGGCGTCCGAGACCTTATCCTCTCCGGCCGACGTCGGCCTACCCTCCTCGGCCGTAGGCCGCCCTTCGCGTCGGCCTCCCTCGCGCGCGTGAGTTGCAGCGGCGAAGGAGATGGAATGAGGAAGAAGAAGAGAGAAAGGGGCCGGGCCGGGGGAGAAGAAGGGGGAGAGTTGGGCTGGGCTTTTGCTTTTCTTATTTTTGTTTTGCTTTTGTTTTCTGTTGTTTTGTTTGTTTAGTCTTTGTTATTTTTTTGTTTTTATTATTTGTTATCCGAAAAAAGGCAAAATAGATATATATAAAAAAAAACTAATTTTTAAAAAAAAAGAAATTTAGGCGTCAACATCCACTGAAGACAAGTTTAGCAACCCATACAAATTATTCTCTAGCACATATATTTTATGATAAATTGTCAAGTTGACTATTTTAACCTCTTTAAAACACTTCCTAAGGTGACGATGTAAGGTTCTGAACTCATTCAGAGTCTTAGAGAGCCTTATGATTTTATCCTTTACATGTTGTTGGGTAAGCATCTTCTCATGAGACCATCCACTTAAAAGAACAAATTCAAGAAGCAGACTTCCTATCATAAATTTGAAGGATCTCTGTCTATATTCGTAATTACTTAAAAGACAAAATGGATACTAAAATATTCTATTTCTGTCATTGTGGAAGGAACTTACTTAATAAGCCTTAGATATTATGTTTAAATTGACGGCAGTATCCAGCGTTTAAAAATGAAATGCAATCAAACAGTTTCTACACTGTAGCTTTGTACAACCAAAAATTTAACCCCTGAAATCTTTAGGGCTAATTTTCCAACCTTTTGAGATAATGCCTCGATTAGAAATAAAGTGAAATATCATGTAAAGAAGAAGCAGTCAATAGATTCGAGGGAGGGATTTCTTCATCTCACCTTTCATTCTAGCATGATTTTAAAGGGCAATCAAAAGCATAATCACCGATTAAGAAAGTCTAATGTCATTCAAAGGCTTGACTCCAGGAGCGAAAATGTGAAACATAAAAAGGAAAATTTGAAGGTTCGTCATAAACATGGGTTCATACTTGTCTGAGTTCAAGTATATCGCTAGAACAGGGCCGTCCCATTCCCAGCGGCTATCTTCTTGATTTTCTTCATTGCTCGGCAGGTAGTCCGGTGCCATATTTTCCTGCTCCCGCCGAGAATTAAAAGAAAGGCAGAAAACTTTAGCAATAAAAAGAAAAGTTGAACAAAATCAGGCAAAAGTAGAAAATTTCATACAAAAGAATTAGGTTTATTCAATAAATACTAGCCTTCTCGCTTTTCTGGTGATGAGGTCGCATCGTAAGCACAAACGAAAAAAGTGTTAACAATTAGCCACCATCTCTATCTGGCAATGGAACGCCTACATGCCCGGCTTATTAGCCACGAATCTCAGGGCGGTCCACCCATAAGGATGGACTGCCACCGTGCCCTTCATGATCGGGTTCGCCAAATTGTACTTCTTCGGGTCATTGGCGACGTTAAATCTCCCCCTCCCGTACCCAAGGACCAAGAAATCGTGGCCATGAAGGTGCCACGGGATTGTCTCGCTGTTGTTCGCTGTCATGGTGTTTGCATTTTGCAAAATGATGTCCACTGTAGTGTTGAACTTCAGTCTGTAGATCAAGTCGCTAGATGTGGCATTGGTTTTGTCCACGACACGGTAGCTGTTGGAATCTGCATAGCCGGGAAGATGGTCTGGTGTTGGGCTTTGATCGAACACATGGTGGAGATTCTCGTTGAGGGCAATTGGGTACGGTGTGCGGGGAGGGTGAGCGTCACATAATTCACGGACCAATGGAAATAACCGTCAATCTTGTTCCGTGTGATGAGTAACCCAATCATGCGGTCTGCTTTGGGTGGTGGAGTGCGGACATATCCTCGTCGGGCTTTGATCGCTATGCTCTGTGCCAATTGCGGAGCGACGTCGTTCCAAATCGGGCCGGTAGGTGGATCTGTGGGCGGGACATGGTTTGAATGGTTCGCTTGGTAATTGAGCACGTTGAGACCGGGAGGGGTTGTGGCAGCGGCGTTCCAGCCAACAATGTTGCTCGTGATCCAGTAGTTTCTCGATGGATCTTGATCAGCTTTGATCAAGACAGAGTACGTCTCCCCGGGTAGATGAACAGGTTTTGGACAACAAATGGCTCTACATAGTACCCATCTGCTTCAACTACGGTCAGGTTGTGACCCTGCGAATAAAAAGAACATCTCGACATACGCTCGAAGCAGTAAGTTCCAAAGCACAAGTCTTTGCAAAGAAAACATGTTCATCTTCCAATTTAATAGTCTCTTAAAAATATCGAAAAGGTTACTTCCGGCTGAATCTGAGTCAGAGAATGGGCACACCAAATCATCACGCAACAAATCAACAAAGTCAGTGTTCTCTTTCCCCTTCAGAAAAACCCGAATCATATCATCTCCCCCAATAGTTGCTATAATCCGATATGAAATGATAATAGCAAAGAGAGTCTTCATCTTCGAGACTTCGAAATTGTTATAGAAAAGCCAGGGAAAAAAAAAAAAACGAATAGCCAGAGGAATAAGTTGTGGGTGATGGAAGTTTACCTCAATTTGAAAGCTGAGAGCATATCGAATGGCCACGCTTGAAATCCTGAGGCGATTTGTTTTCCCAGGGACGATTGTCCAGTTCAGATATGCAGGAATGGTCGCGTTATAAGCCATTGTATCCGAGCTTGGAGTGGCCGATTTGGAGCTATCGAACTTTCCCTTCCCTTGAATTTGTAGTGACTGCAATCCAAGCAATAAAAGAGAATGAAAAAGCCCATGAGCAATGAGCGAAGCTGGTGCTTTTTTTGTTCCATAACCGAGGAAATCAAATTAACTTAATTACCTCAGGCTTCGCATCCCAATAGAAGGCTTGGTCATTACTGCTTTTGTTGTACCAGTCGTTGAGGATGACGCTCTGCTCGTAGTCATAGGCAAATGGCTCGGCGACACCGTACGGTGGTAAAACCCGGATCCACCCATATAGTCCTGCCACCTTTTGCATGCTGTAATGGGAGTAGTACAAGTGCGTTCCAGGCTACATGGAGTGTAAGCATAATGTCACCCCTTGCAAGACGAGAATTTAAGTGCCTGTTGTGTGTAAACATCTGATGAAGTGGATTCTCCTTGAACCCCACAAGAGGTTCAGAAGAGCTCACATGAACATGGGTGGATCCATTACTGATTCAGCCTAAGTAAAGTTCCTCGCATGAAGTATTCAATAATCTTTGTACTTACCCGATCAAGGATAAAACTACAGGTAGAAGTTTGTCCTGGCGAAATGGAGCATAGACACCATGGACTTCTCTGCAAACCCATAAATCATCGTCTTCTCAAACACTTAACCAGACCTTCATATCAAAATTTTGATGTGCTGGTTACATACCCGTCGGACTCCGTTCCATTGAATTGCGAGATTCTCCTTCACCAAACTGTTGGTAACTTTGACTTCAACAGTGTCTCCCTGCTGCCCCTGAATGGTCGGTCCCGGTGTCTCTCCGTTGATAGTGACGACCCGCTTATGGTAGAGGTCCAACTCTTCCTTCACATCCCAGCGGAAGGGACGAAATCTAGCCTCTGCATATGGCATCATCACCAAAACACAGAGAAGCAATGCTATTGATAGACGCATGTTTTGAGCTTGCAGAGCAGAAGGAAATTTGAAGAAGAAGAAGAAGAAGAAGAGGAGAGGCCGAGAGAGAGAGATCGGAGCTTGCAAAGGAATATGGAAAAGAGGGGTAGGCGGAGAGAGAAAGCGGGGTCAAACTCGAAAAAGTTTTCAAACCCGCCATATACATTGAGAGAGGGAGAGAGAGAGATGTGTTAACAGAAGCAGCCAAATTATCTGTGTCCCTCTTGCTTTACGGGAGAGGGAGAGAGAGGGAGAGAGGGAGCGAGGGATGCAACCACGCAAAAGGACAGAAGTAGCCACTGAAAAAGAGAGATTTTAGATTCCTTGGCCACCCTCGACAAAAAGGCACACATCCAATTCAGTTTTTTTAGTTGAAAGAGACAGAGGGTTCGAGAATTCGCACTCCTTTTTTCTATAAAAGATCAGGTCTGGAATTTCTGGAGGAATTCCTACAGGATCTGGCGAAATCATCGCATTCACATAATGTCAGACCATATTCAATGGTCGTCTACAATACAATCTAGTGCACTCGGGTGACTGACAAAATTAATTTCGCCATGTTGTAAGTAAATGAAATATTAGCTGGTATGGATATTTATGAACCCACGTCGAACCTCTTTCTTCATAAGTCATGTGCTTTTGGATAGCCCTTATTTTCTTTTTCTTTTTCTTGAAACATATCCAATTTTCTCAAGTACAAATACATTCATGTCATTGATATAGGTGCAAATAGAGCCTACGGAAGAATCAGTTAATACCTAATGTGCAGGGACTTAGGGTGCGTTTGGTGTTTTTTTAAAAGTTCATTACGAAAACGCAAAGCGACTTTAGGGTTGAAGAGGTTTTTCGGTAATGCAAAGTGCGTTTGGTAAATGGTAACCTAAAAGTCCTTTGCAAAATACCTTTAGCCAAAATTGTGTTTGGATAAGTTATATTTATAAAAGTCTTTATTATTAAAAAAAAAAAAAACTGATCGGTGAAGGGCGGGGCGACCGGCGAAGGGCAACGGCGATCGGCGAAGGGCAACGGCGACCGGCGGCCATCGTATGAGGTTGCCAGACCTCAGGCGGCCCCCGGAGACCACCGGCGAGGGCCGCCTGGGGTCGGGCGACCGCCGGCGACCCAGGCGAGACCCTCGCCTGAGGTTGTGTGGCCTTGGCGAGGTCGCTGCGGTCGAGCGACCGCCGACGACCCGGGCGAGACCCTCGCCCGAGGTCGCGAGGGTCGCGCGACGCCGGCCGAGACCCTCGCCAAGGTCGCCGACCACGCGAGACCCTTGCCCGAGGTCGCGCGGCCGGCGAGGTCTCGGCGGGTTGCGCGACCCAAGGCGCAGAGGCCCTCGCCGAAAGTCTCCCCTGGGTCTCGCGACCCCCGGCATGAGACGGCCGCCGCCCGGGCGCACAACCTCGGGCACCGGCGCGACACCTCCCGCCGACCAGATCCGGGTCCGCGAGGTCGCGCGACTCAAGGGCGACCAGATCCGTGTCACGCCCGAGGTCGCGCGACCTCCGGCGACCCGATCCGGGTCGCGCGGCCTAGATACCCGCCGGAGGTCGCGTGACCCACCGGCGACGGTCGCCGTGACCGTCACCGGCCTCTCGCTAGTCCGTCGCCCGCCCTCAGCAGCCCTGCACTTGATGAACAGCTCAACGAAGAAGATGAACGGCAACGAAGGAGATGAACAGTAAGCCAAAGCCAAAGCTGAAAGCCCAAGGCACCCCCTGGGGTGCCTTGGGCTTTCAGCCTTCAGAAGGCTGGCCTTCACTCAAGGGGGTTTCAAAAAAATTTCCCAAATGCCTAATACTTGGCCAAAAGGCCTTTAGGAGTCCAAAGATACTTGGGAAAGCTGTTCCCAAACGCAGCCTTAGTATCTCATCTTATTCTTTACAAAATCGATAGCCTTGTATATATATAATCCACTCTAAGGTCAAGATTCTGATGTCTCATCTTTGCTCATATCTAAACTGATTTCTGCCACTTTTCGACAGTCCACTTGGAAGGGACGAGTTTTGATCCCCTGCTACCAGCTCCACACCGGAGGTTTTGGATGTGGAAGGATAACTTAAGGATACGCACTTGATTTAGCTAGCGTCCTATAAGCAGATGCAGTGATCCTATTCACTTCCTCGGGCAAATTAAAGTCTATGTCCATCATGAATTTCCACGAATTATGAATATATATAAAACCCACAAATAAACGAGAGATTTATTAAAGAGTGAACATGAAAATGGAAGCAAGCATTAGGCTTAAGCTAATTTTCTGAGGAAAAGAAACTATTCAGATAAAACAGGGAAATTAGCAACAGAAAATCTACGCCTGAATATTTATAGTCGCAAGACAGCAACAGAGGTAGAATTTTGACATGCACACGCGTGCGTACACTGTAGAGAGAGAGAGAGAGAGAGAGAGAGAGAGAGAGAGAGTACCAGAGAGGAGAACATCGTCATTAAATTGAGAGAGGGGAATGAACTGAATTTAATTCCTCTTGCCAGTGCAACCAGTACGATATTTATGAGCATTTACGCACGGAAGGCTACATGAGCGAATAGAACATGCGGGGCACTTATATTCTGATGGGTTCTTTTTGCACTCGACATAGAAGAGCTTGTTGCTCGCATGTGGTGTGCCTACTTTTTCTCCCTCTTGTTCTCCCATCTCAAACAAATTTGAAAGAGCTGAAAACAATGGTGTTTGGATTAGCCAAGAATTATGGGATAGCAAGAAGAATGGACAATGTGATGCATGATGATTTGAATTAAAGAGAACTATAAAAACTGGTCAACAAAGGAATGAGCAGTCCTCCGATTATTCAAACGAGACAATCCTAAGTAAGATCTATCTTGACCAGTGGAGTCTTGGGCCTTGACGAATGGCCATCATTGAGAGACATCTGGTCACCTGCATTTCAGAACCTTTTATGAGAGGACGAGGAATCTGAGGAATCTCTCATACCCTACCTCATCTCCTCAATCACAATATGTGACACAGCACATTGTGAGATCCTATCCTTTCTGCTGCTTGATGAAAAACAACAAATAAATATTAATGACGGAATATACCTTTGTGTGCATTTGTCATAGTATCTAACTTTTCAATGTTTCCAAATCACGAACAACAGGTTTCAGGGAATGAGTGTCCAACATTTGATACACGTGCAGGGATAAATCTGAAATAGATGAAATGCATTATCTTATATTCTCTAAAGCATTATCTTAACGTTAAATTCATTTCAGTTATTCCAATAATCGCAGCATTTTTAAACAACATTGTCAGAACCGGGGTCCTAGACAGGATGAGTGTGGGGTCTTCGAGGAATGGATTGACAATCATAAGATCCTACAAATTTAACAAACTCAGGCCAATTTGCGAAGTTTTAACATAGCTTCGCACAAATAGATACATACAACATTAAAACAAGCAAAGAAAGACCCCATTAGTGTAGGAAAATACTGCTTTTTGTAGAAATTAATTTGACAACAAATGAAAGAGAGAGAGACAGAGGGTTATTAGAACTAGTCATCTAATTAACAGCTAATGAGAGCTCGTTTCATAATAAAGTTTACCTTTTCTTTGAGCCATTTTCTTTAGCCATTGCTGTGCATTTGCCGGGACGATGTTCACAATGTTGTCTTAACCCGGCTCTGACGTGATCACATGCATGCGTCCAAGGTCGGATATAAGCATGCAAAAAGAGAGAAGTTTCCGCAGAAAGAGAGATTTTGGACTCCATAGGCCCTTCAACAAAAGTCACAGATCCAACTTAGTTTCAGCGCCATAAACAATGTCCACGCATTAACATTCGCTTCATGACTCAAAAGAACACACTAAATGAATGAATATTCCATATGATTGGGCTATTTCAATGAAAGGTGTAAAGTGATGGAGGGTCCCACTCAAGGATGTACTTAGATTCATGGAGGTAATATTTAAGCGAAAAATTATGCAAACTGCCCCCCTTGGCCTTCTTGCAAGACAAAGTATAAGATGAGCGTGGTGCAAACATAAAAAATACGTGTATCATCGAATCCGATGAAATTCATCCCGCTTACAATATGACTGACCATATTCAATAGTCATCTACATTTGAGTGCACGCACGTGACTAACAAAATTAATTATGCTGTGCTGTAAGAAAATGAAATATCAGGAATGAAATAGTTAGCTAATATTGATATATTATGTTTGGATATATATGTTCTCTTTTCTCTTGTAATTAAGGGATGTAACAGAGAGGTGCGAGGCACTAATTATAGTAGAATCCTCAGCTGAACGTAGCCCTAATTTAAGGGTAAATCAGGATAAAACTTTGCGTCTCAAATTCTCTCACACACTTTTACTCTCTTTTTTCTTTGTGATTATGCGACGAATACTAACAATCATTAGCTCCCATATTGAATGCATGAATGAGGGATCTTTTGAATGGACCAAGGTGTTCACAAAGCTTCTGAAATAATCAAATAAAAACTTCGTGAGTCCCCTATCCTTATCCCTCCTCATTCCGATAAAGTATTTGAAGTTGAATGTGAGCAAGTGGAGTTGGCATTGAGCTAGTCTTGTCCAAGCCCAAAAGCCTTTGACATATTTTAGTGAGAACTCAACAGCATCACTTTATGACGAGGCTCTTAATCATTAGAGTCAATATTTGAGGCCTAAACAATGTCTTTGATTCTAATCATTAGGCCTTAAAATACGTTAGCAGTCAACGCAAATTCAATCCAAGATATGCCAAATAGGTAGAATTACATCAATCCTTTTCTCTTGTCTTGAAATATTAACTTGGCCACACTAATATTGTAGGAGATGCATTTTATTGGTCAATGATGAATGAAGATGTGCATGCTATCGTCTCAATGTGTGCAATTTGTCAAAAAGCAAATAGCCATTTCCATCAAGGACTATATACTCCATTTTCAGTTCCAATGCAACCTTAGAAGATGTGAGTATGGGTTTTATTATGGCTCTCCAAGAACACAAAAGGGAAAATATGCGATCATGGTTATAGGTGATCGATTTTCTAAAATGACTCATTTCGTTCCATGTCATAGGATGGATGATGCATCTAGCTATATTTTGAGGAGAACATTCACCTTCATGGAGTACCAAATAACATTGTGTTGGATTGAGATTTTAAATTCTAGAGTCAGTTACGGAAGACATTTTGAAGGATGCTTGGTACCATACTCCTATTCAGTACCCACTTGTCATCTTAGACAGGCAAGTAACCAATTGCAACCTCGCTGCTCTCCTTTGAGGTATGGTGAGAAAGTTTTGAAAGATTAAGATTTAAAGCTTGCACAAGCTGAATTTGCCTGCAGTCGATCACTAAGTTACATGATCACTAAGTTACATCACTGGTCAATCACCTTTTGAAGTTGTTTATGGAATGAATCCTCTCACACCAATCGCTTTAATTCCCATTCCATCCAACTCAACTCACATGCAAACTTTGATGGCAGAGAAAGAACTCGATCAACAAAGAAGCTTCATGAGCATATTCGATCCAAGAATCGGCAAAAGAAAGCTTTTTTTCAACAAGGTAACCTTGTGTGGATACATTAGAGAAAAGGACAGAAATCCATTTCATTGAAAGAACAAGCTCATGCCTAGAGTAGATAGCCCCTCTAAAATTCTCGAAAGAATCGACAACAATAGGTACAAGGTTGATCTTCCTCAAGAGTATGACGCTTCAGTAACTTTTAATGGGGAGACGTTTCTCCTCATTTGGAAGATGAAGACCTATCATGTTTGAGGTCACATGCCAAACGACCCAGGCAGGATGATACGGGAGAATCCGATTCCATGGAACAATCCTTAAATTCCAACCTAATTTCATCGACCAAGCCAACACAATCAATGTTCATTCAAGCAAAGACAGATTTCAAAGACCTATAGATGGTAGGCTGTTTTGACAAATTTCCTTGGATATCTGTTGTTCTTTAGAGATGGATATTTCGAATTTAAAGTCCAAGTGTCATGAGTCTTAAGTATCTTTTAGGTTCCAAGAGTCAAAGTAATAGTTCCTAGGACTTTAATTGATTTCTAGATCTCATATCTTCAAAATTTTGATTGTTCTCATGTCTTTAATGTTTGTATATGTCCTACGTCTTAGTTACTCTATAAATAGGGGAGATTTCAAAAGCGTAATGCAAATAATTTTGATGAATATATGAAAATTTCTTTGTGAATTTATTTTCGTTCATTTATCCATCGCTGTTGATGGTGAACCAAACATTTCTTATGATAAAGATCTATCCTGAACAGTTCTTTCTGAACCTTGTACGATAAGACAAGGATCTAAAGAATCTCTCATACCATACCTCATCACGTCAATCACAAGATGTGAGAGAGTACATTGTGATAACCTATGCTTTCTGGCATTTGGCGAAAACAACAAATAAATATTAGTGACAGAATACACCTTCGTGTGCAATCCATAAGATTTATCTCCTCATTATTAACCCTCAAAGCAAGACCGCTTGGAAAATTTCACACTAGCAATCATTAGAACACTACAATTTTATCACAAAGCATAACCTCTCTAACACGGGTACCAAACATGGGGACTTTCCATAGTATTTGACCTTTCAATGTTTTCAAATCACAAACAACAGGTCTCAGGGAATGGTGTCCAAAATTTGGATACAAGTGCAGGGATCTATATAAAAAAGATGACTGGCATACCTGATACTAACTATTTCTGTAATCTCTAAAGCATTATCTAAACGTTAACTTCATTTCAGTCATTCCAATAATCGCAGCATTTTGAAACAACATTGTCAGAAACAGGCTCCTAGGCAGGATGATTGTGAGTCTTCGAGGTACATATCAAGGATTATAAGATCCTACAAATTTAACAAACTGAGGCCAATTTGTGAAGTTTGAACATAGTTTTGCACAATTAGATACAAATCAACATTAAAACAAGCAAAGAAAGACGAGATCAGTGGAGGAAAATACCACCTTCTTTTTTATAGAAATTGATTTGACAAACGAGATAGGAGAGGGGGAGGGGGGTTATTAGAACTAGTCATCAAATTAAAAACTAATGAGAGCTCGTTTCATAATAAAGTTTACCTTTTCTTTGAGCCATCTCTTTAGAGGTTGCACGTGCAATTGCTGGGATAATGTTCACAATGTTGTCTTAACCCAGCTCTGGACATGATCACATGCATGCGTAAAAGGTGGGATATAAGCATGCAAAAAGAGAGAAGTTGCCGCAGAAAAAGAGAGATATTTTACTTTCCATGTTATTTCAAAGAGGAAACAAGGAAAGGAAAAGACAAAAGACCAATGTCAAATCATTAACATTTGCTTGATGACTCCAATAAACACACTAGATGAATATTCCACATGATTAAACTATTTTAAACGAAAGGTGTCAAGTGATGGAGGGTCACACTTTAGGTCAGTTCAGATGCACGCAGATACTATTTAAGCCAAAAATTATGGAAGTCACCCCCTTCGCCTTCTTGCCAAACCAAGCATACGATGAGCGTGGTGCATGCATAAAATATAACTATGTATCATCAGATCTGATGAAATCCATCACATTTACAATATCACCGACCATATTCGATAGTCATCTACATTTAGTGCATGCACGTGACTAACAATATTAATTTTTCCGTGTTATAAGTAGATGAAATATCAGGAATGAGATGATTAGCTATACTGATACATATGAACCCACGTCAAAACCTCTCTCATTAAGTCATATATTTCTGATGTCTCATCTTTATTCTATCAAGTCTGATTTCTGCCCCTTTTCCACAGTCCACTTGGAAGGAACAAGAGCTTTGATCTCCGGCTAGCAGCTGCATGATGGAGGTTTTGGATGTGAAAGTATTACTTAAGATGAGGTTACACACTTCAATTAGCTCTCTTTCTGTGAGCAGATTCAGTGGCCCTATTCACTTCCTTGAGCAAATTATAGTCTATGTCCATGAATTTCCATGAATTATGAATATATAAAACCCAGGACTAAATGAGAGATTTCTTACAAAGTGAACATGAAAACAGATGTAAGCTTTAGGCTTAAGCTATTTTTTTTTTTTTTTTTTTTTTTTGAGGAAAAGAAACCATTCAGATAAGGCAGAGCAATTACCAACAGAAATCTATGCCTGAATAATCATCTTGCAAGATAGCAACAGAGCTAGTATTTTGACATGCACACTGGTTCAGGGTAGAGAGAGCGAGAGAGAGAGAAAAGTATACCAGAGAGGAAAACATTATCATTTAATTGAGAGAGAGGAATGTGAACTGAATCTGATTCCACTTGCCAGTGCAGCCAGTACGGTGTTTATGACCATTTACGCACAGGCTACATAAGCGGAGAGAACATGCAGGCCACTTGTATTCTGATGGGCTCTTTTGAACTCCAGAAATAGAAGAGCTTGTTGCTTCACACGTGGTGTGCCTACCTTTTCTTCCTCTTGTTTTCCCATCTTAAGCAAATTTGAGAGAGCTGAGAAGAATGGTGCTTGGAATAGTTAAGAATGATGGGATAGCAAGAAGAATGGGCAATGTAATGTATGGTGATTTGAATTAAAGAGAACTAGTCAATAAAGGAATAGGCAGTCCAATTATTTCACAGAGACAATGCTTAGTAAGAATTAGATCAAATGGAAAATAAAGGTATGTGACTGATAGAGATCTATCTTGACCAGTGGATTCTTGGGCCTTGAAGGATGGCCATTATTGAGAGACTACATCTAGTCACCAGCATTTGGGAAACTTTTATGATAGGACGAGGGGAATTGCTCATACCCTACCTGATCTTGTCAATCACAACATGTGAGTCAGTACATTGTGATATCCTATGCTTTCTGGTGTTTGGCGAAAAAAACAAATAAATATTAATGACAGAATATAGCTTTGTGCTTAGTCCATAAGAGTTATCTTATCATTATTAACCCTCACAACCAGACCACTTGGAAAATTTCACACTGGCAATCATCAAAGCAATACAATTTTATTACAAAGCATAACCTCTCTGATGCGGCTGCCAAACATGGGCGCTTGTCATAGTATCTGACTTTTCAATGTTTCCAAATCACAAACAGCAGGTCTCAGGGAATAAATGTCCAAAATTTGGATACAAGTGCAGGGGTCTATCCGAAACAGATGATATGCACACCTGACAATAACTATGTCTATATTCTCTACAGCATTATCTTAACATTAACTTCATTTCAATTATTCCAATAATCAAGGCATTTTGAAACAACATTGTCAGAATCGGGGTCCTAAACAGGATGATTGTGGGTCTCTGAGGAATGGATCGAGGATCTTAAGATCCCACAAACTTAACAAACTGAGGCCAATTTGTGAAGTTCTAACATAGTTTTGCACTATTACATACATATCAATATTAAAACAAGCAAAGAAAGACTTGATCAGTGGAGCAAAATACTGCCTTCTTTTAATAGAAATTGATCTGACAATTAATGAGAGAGAGAGAAGGAAGGGGGGTTATTAGAACTAGTCATCTAATTAACAACTAACGAAGGCTTGTTTTGTAATAAAGTTTACCTTTTCTGTGAGCCGTTTTCTTTAACCATTGCACGTGCAATTGCCGGGATGATGTTCACAACGTTGTCTTAACCTGGTTCTGGACATGACCACATGCATGCGTAACAGGTGGGACATAGGAACTCGAAAACAGAGAAGTTGCTGCAGAAAAAGAGAGATTTTTTACTTTTTCGTATCATTTCAAAGAGGAAACATGGAGAGGAAAAGATTAAAACCAATGACAAATCATTAACATTCGTTTGATGACTCCAAAGAACGCACTAGATGAAAATTCCATATGATTAGGCTATTTTCAATGAAAAGTGTCAACTATAGAGGGCCCCACTCCAGGATCAGCTTAGATTCACGCAGCTACTATTTAAGCCATATAATATGCAAGTTGCCCTCTTCGCCTTCTTGTGAGACAAAGCATAAGATGAGTGTGGTGCATGCATAAAAAAGTATGTATGTATCATCAGGTCTGATGAAATCCATCGCATTTACAATATCACCGGCATATTCAATAGTCATCTACATTTTAGTGCACACACATGACTAAAAAAAATTATTTTTGCCGTGTTATAAGTACATGAAATATCAGGAAGGAAATAATTAGCTAATAGTGATACATATGAACCCACGTCGAACCTCTTTCTCCATAAATCATATGTTTTTGGATGGCCTTTTTTTACTGAAATATATCTTATTTTACCAAAGTTCAAATGTATCATGTCATTTATACCAGTGCAAACAAAGCCTACAACAAGAATCGGCCAATACCTAATGTGCAGAACTTAGTATCTCATCTTTAACAAATCAATAGCATTAAATATATAATTCACTCTAAGGTCAAGATTCTGATGTCTTGTCTTTATTCATATCAGTCTGGCACTTTTCGACAGTCCACTTGGAAGGAACTAGAGTTTTGATCTCCTGCTAGCAGCTGCATGCTGGAGGTTTTGAAGTTGAAAGGGTAACTTAAGACAAAGATACGCACTTAATTTAGCTCTCATTCTGCCAGCAGATTCAGTGATGCTATTCACTTCCTCGAGCAAATTATAGTCCATGTCCATCATCAATTGCATTGAACTGTGAATATATAAAACCTAAGAACAAATGAGAGATTTCTTAAAGAGTGAACATGAAAACAGAAGTAAGCTTCAGGCTTAAGCTAATTTTCTGAAGAAAAGAAACCACTCAGATAAGGCAGGGCAATTACCAACAGAAATCTGTGCCTGAATAATCATCTCGCAAGACAGCAACAGAGCCAGAATTTTGACATGCACACGCATGCAGTGTAGAGAGAGAGAAAGATAGAGAGAGAGAGGGTATACCAAAGAGGAGAAATTGTCATTAAATTGAGAGAGAGGACTGTGAACTGAATCTGATCCCTCTTGCCAGTGCAGCCAGTATGGTGTTTATGAGTTACACACAGAAGGCTACATGAGCAGAAAGAAGATGCAGGCCACTTGTATTCTAATGGGTTCTTTTCAAAATCTTGACATAGACGAGCTTGTTGCTTCGCAAGTGGTGTACCTACTTTTTCTTCCTCTTGTTCTCCCATCTTAAGCAAATTAGAGAGACCTGAATAGAATGATATTTGGAATAGTTAAGAATGATGGGATACCAAGATGAATGGGCAATTGATCTATGATGATTTGAATTAAAGAGAACAATAAAACCTAGTCAATAAAGGAATAAGCAGTCTCCGATTATTTCACTAAGACAATCCGTATACAGTAAGAATCAGATCAAATCGAAAATAAAGGAATGTGACTCATAATGATCTATCTTGACTAGTGGATTCTTGGGCCTTGATGGATGGCCATTATTGAGAGACTATATATAGTCACCTGCATTTCAGAACCTATTAGTATAGGACGAGAGAGATATGAGGAATCTCACATACCCTACCTCATCTCGTCAATCACAAGATGTGAGACAGTACATTGTGATATCCTATGCTTTCTGGTGTTTGGCAAAAAGAACAAATATAGATTAATGACAGAATATACCTTTGTCTGCAGTCCATAAAAGTTATAATTTTAACACTCAAAACCAGATCTCTTGAAAAATTTCACACTGGCAATAGTTAAAACACTACAATTTTATTACAAAGTATAACCTCTCTGATACGGGTGCCAAATATGGGCACTTGTCATAATATCTAACTTTTCCAAGTTTCCGAATCACGAACAACAGGTCTCAGGAATGGGTATCCAAAATATGGATACAAGTTCAGGGATCTAACTGAAATAGATGATATGCACACCTGATACTAACTACTTCTATATTCTCTAAAGCATTATGTTGAAGTTAACTTCAGTTCAGTTATTTCAATAACCACAGCACTTCAAACAATATCGTCACAATCAGGGTCCTAGGCAGGATGATTATGAGGTCTTCAAGGAATGGATTGAGGACCACAAGATCCTACAAATTTCACAAACTGAGGCCAATTTGTGAAGTTTAACAAAGTTTTGCACAATTAGATACATATCAACATTAAAACAAGCAAATGAAGTTCAAACATAGAAACACTGTCTGAATTCCTGCACTCCAACATCAATCATTTCTCTGTTTTCTTTGTGGACTCCTCTGTTTGTCTTCAGAGGAGGCCAATTTTGTCTTCTTAACATCCTCCGGCACCTCCCATCTTCTTAATAAAGATTTCCCACCAGAACAAGAAAGTTTGTCAGGATCGACATCCAACTTAAGATCGAAGAAAGTGTCTAAAGGATCGTATCGTGGATTGCGAGATCCTAAAAATTACACAAACAATAGAAAAATCCGTGATAACCATTTGAAATTCATTAATTATGACCATTATGTGACATCAATCTCCAAAATAGTGTGAATTTTAAGTTTATGATGTCTCGACACTATGGCCGGGCCACAGTGACACTCAGCTAGCAGAAGTCGGCATTGCACGCTCTCATTTTGAAGAGTTTGAGTATGAGAATCACCGGTTGAAGAACAACAAATTAAAGTAAGTAAAATGGCACGACAATGACTCAGCTCAGCCCAAGCGCAACCAGTCATCAACATCAAGTTTCAACCACAGTCAGAAACTCCTATCCATCCACCATTCTTTCAGCTCATTAGATAGTTTAAAATTCATACTCTGAATAATCTCCGAAACAGAACCTTCGACACGACTCCTTGCTGTTGTTTTTTGGCGTCCAACGTTCATCCCGATTCAATCTGTTCAACATCAACAAACGACACGAGTAGCTTGTTAGAAATCACATTTCCAAAATTAAGAGAGAGATATTCCGGCAAAAAATGAAAAAGAAAACCCTCACTGTACTCGAACCTCTGAGAGAGGGAGTCCCGCACCGCCACCACGTCGCTGCTTCCAAGCTTTTGGAGGGCCCGGAGGCGTGAATCGCCGTCGTCAATGCTCGTGCGGGCCGATCCGGACAGAACATACGGGAGAGACCGTCGTGATTTGCCGTCGTCCTTGTCGATACGTCGAAGCTCTTGAGGGCCCTAGACTCGCGAAAATGTGCTTCCCGGTGACTAGACATGAGGGGAGAGACAGACAGACTGACTGACTGTGGGTGGTTGCGGCACGCAGTGCTCGCCGGTCATCACGGCGGGTCCCGACGGCCGCGCGGTGTACTTGACGGCGGACGAACTCGTGATCATACAGGAAAGACGAAAGGCGCGGCTGTCGTGAGTGGAGAGAGAGAGAGAGGGAGGGAGGGAGGGAGGGAGTCACTGCTGTTTTATTTTTTCATATATTTTGAAGTCCGAATTCTGTTCAAAAAAAAAAAAAGTCCGAATTAGAATTAAATTCTTTCCCGAGGCCATCCTAATTCCTCAAAGGTCTATTTGATAACCAGTCAATTTTTGAATCTTTTTTATGTTACTCGAAGAAAAAAATAAAACAAAAATCAATTTGATAACATTAATTAATCTTTCCACTACCATCGAGAACAAATTTATTCCCAAAAATATATTTGGAACAAAATCAAAAATGTTATTCTTTATTCCCAAAAAAATTCTAAAATAAAGCCATTTTCTTTTTAAGAAAAAAATAAAGAATTCATAAATTATTAGAAAAGAAATTTTATGTCATAAAAAATTTAAGGGTCATATCAAAAGCATTTATGTTTTTTTATTACAATTATAGAAATTTTGTATAATTACCAAACATGTTCCAATGCTCAAATTTTGTGTAGGCAATAGAATTAAAAAAACTATTTCTAAGCAGAAACTCTTCCAAAAACAAAATGGTTGCCAAGCAAGTCCTTAGCATCTAAAATTTTAGGTCAATCAACTGAAGTTTGGTCTTTTATTTTAAGCAAAAGAAAGGGACCATAGTGAACTTAAATAAAAACATGAAATAACCAACTTAGTTTTAAACAAGAGAACAAAGCGAGGTCATTTTCTTAAAAAAGAGACTAAAGTGAACATTTTGTTTTAAAATAAGAAACTGAAATCAAACAAGGGCATATCCTCATCAGTTGCTCTTGACCTCCCAAAAGAAAAAGACGTCATCGGTTTTCTTTGTGGACTCCTCTGTTCGTCTTTGGAGAAGGCGATTTTTCTTCTTAACATCCTCCATCACCTCCCATCTTCTTAATAGAGATTTTCCACCGGACCGAGAAAGTTTCTTAGGATTGACATCCTACTTGAGATCGATGAAAGTGTCTAAAGGATCGGATCAGGGATCACAAGATCCTAAAAATTACACAAACAACAGAAAAATCTGGGATGACCATTTGAAATTCATTAATTATAACCATCACGTGACATTAATCTCCAAAATAGTAAGAATTTTAAGTTCACGCCATCTTGACATTATACGGGCCAGGCCACAGTGACAATGAGCCCTAACACTAGACTGATTCTGCTAATACCCTTACTTCCACTAGGCCTTGATGGAGGAGTGGTGATTTGGGTGGAAGGAGAACCCTCAATAACATCACTTGGTGGGAGAGGAGACTCTCGGCTAGCAGAAGTTGGTCTTGTACGCTCTCATTTTGAAGAGTTGGGTATGAGAACAACCGGTTGAAGAACAACAAATTGAAGTAAGTAAAATTTGCACAATAATAACTCAGCTCAGCCCAAGGACAACCAGTCATCAACATCAAGTATCAACCACAGTCAGAAATTCCCATCCATCCCACCATTCTTTCAGCTCATTACACCCAAAATTCACCAAACTAACTCTAGTTTAAGATTCATACCCGGAATAGTCACCGACACAAGTCCTTCGACACCACTCCTTGCCGTTGTTTTTGTCGTCCAACATTCATACCGATTCAATCTGTTCAACATCAACAAATAACTTGCTAGAAATCACCTTTAAAAAAAAAAAAAAAAAATTCAGCAAAATTTAATTTAAATAAAAAAAATTGCTGTACTCGAACCTGTGAGAAAGTGAGTCCCACACCGCCGGAGGCCCGGAGGGGTGAATTGCCGCCGTCAAAGCTCGTGGAGATAGATCTGAACAGAAGATGCGGGAGAGACCGTCGTGATTCGCCGTCGTCGTCCCTGTCGATGCGTCAAAGCTCTTGAGGGCCCTAGACTCGTGGAGATGTGCTTGCCGGTGACTAGACATGAGAGAGAGAGAGAGAGAGAGAGAGAGAGAGTGACTGTGGGTGGTCGTGGCACGCGGTGCTCAACGGTCATCACGGCGGGTCCCGATGGCCGCGCGGTGGCAGTACTTGACGGCGGACGAACTCGTGATAGCGAGGGAGAGACAAGACAGGCGCCAGGCCAAAGAGGAGGCCGGCCAAGGCCCATTCAAGAATTGAAGTAAGGTCATTTTTTGAGAATTTTTATCTCAAATGAGAGATGAAATAATCAACTTATTATTAAACAAAAGTATAAAGCGAGGCCATTTTCGTAAAAGATAAACTAAAGTGAACCTTTTTCTTTTCAAAATAAGAAATTAAAGTGACCAATTTAATCTCTAATAAGGACATAATCTCATCGGTCCCCCTCCCTTGGCGGAAGAAAAAGACCTCATCTATTACCCAAATCTTTGTTAGGCGACTTGGCATGCAGCTCATGAGCTTATACTGGTAGCAAAGCGGCAGCATTTAGGGGCAAAGTTTTTAAAATTTTTCTACTTTGACAAAAATTTGGAAACCTTTTTTTTGAACGAATAAACTGAGATGCATTAGTAGGAAAAGTTTTTAGTACAAACATTACTAGCATCAGCATATAATAAATCCAAAAGAGCAAATGGGGGACTAGTAACCCAATTCCCAAGAGGGTACGCCATACGTCGAGCTTTGGCTAGCCAGTCAACCACTTTGTTTGTATCTCGATTACAGTGGGCTAAAATAATACCTGAAGATTCTTCGAGTTTGCGCTTGGCCCAGTCCACCAAAGGCTGTATCTCTCAGTTTAGGGTGTCTGAAGATAGAACCGTGGCCACTAGCGTACTACAGTAAGAATGTATGATTATCTCTCGTTCTGATCTATTCGGGGCAATCTTTGAGGAAAAGAAAGTCTAAGGTTTCGACCAACGCTTGTGCCTCTGCTAGTTTAGCTGATTTCGCCTCTATAGATTTAGTAAACCCATTAATGATCCTTCCAAGAGCGTCCCTGCAAACACAAGCCACAGCTGCAGAAGAGGGGGCGGGGCGGGGGGGGGGTGTTCGCTGTTAGGAGTCTAAAGCGCAGCCATCTTCAACAATGACCAGATTTGAGCGCGTAAGTCGCTCACTCCTTGCTGCAACGTCAAATCTGTGCAGATCCAACCATCTCCCGTTGCTGGTGTCGGGAGTACAGCAGTTTCCACTATTTTCATACCGCTCGTCCAACCCACAGGTGCTTCGGTTACCACCATCGACAACTGCTTTCCCTAGATCTGATTTGCGCCTGTGATCAACATCCACTGCATTAGACAGAGACGGCATGGCTGCAGCTTGTCTGGTGGAGATAGGTTCAGCATTTCGTTCGGCGTTCCTGTGGTTGTAGATTGCAGCCTCATTGGAGTTGGGATTTTGCTGTCCTTTACCGGAGGAGCCATTGTCCTCTTCCCCTCTCAGATCTAGGCACGTGTGAAGGCTATTACTGGTGACTCTCTATTTTCTTCTCAAGAATTTCTTTCCCCTTTGGTCTTCATCTGAGTTGCTGCGTGGACAGGGGATTTGTCCTAATTCAGGGGTGCTGTTAGTTGGATCGAAGAAAACAGCACCCTCTTTGCAGTTCAGATCCATCGATCCCCTATTGTCAATGACTGATCTGGATGTTGATGAAGGAGCATCCAAGCCCTGTCTGATGAGCGTGGTTCGGCCTATTCTGCTGGTTGGGTGCAGGGGACGCCATTCACAGCTTCGTGCTTTTCTTGTTTTATAATTTGATTCGGGTCGAACTAGTGTCTCACTGGTGCTCGAGGTTTGTGGGTCGTTGTTCGCACTTGAGGTGTGACTGGCCTTTTCTTCAATCCTTTGTGGACCTCGCATTGCTTCTGAACTATTTTGAGTTGCTACCCGGGTTATAACAGGTGTTGGGGAAATAGTTGTTGAGGGGTTGTTAGGCCTATCTGGATCTCGGGGTGAAGCTAAAAATTGTGTAGTACTTGGCAGAGGGTTTATGATAACTCTATAAAAATAGAGTTATTTTACCTATTTTAGGCAACAATTAATGCAATATCTATGAGAAAATATTTGGATTTCCTTTTGATTATTTGAATTTTCCTTATTTACAAAGAACATATATATGGTAAGAAGATAAAAAAAAAAAACTGAGAATTTAAATCAAAGCAACAGTGGGAGATAGATATCAAATCAAAACTCCGATTTACTCCCGATTTTATGCACAATTGTTTGAGTTGGGATATATCCTATGAAGAGGAGAACATTGAGGGAGAGGGAGAGCAGCTGGTTTTTGTTAGATCATTTTTCATCGTTTCCGGTAGTTTTTCAAAGTATTTCAAGCAGAAACAAAAGTTGACGAATTAGCTCATTTTCGATTCAAGAATGCCGAGTTTAATTTATATTTTTATTTCTTCATCTACTATGTTCTAATTTTCTTTTGTTAGAGTACGATGTAGCTCAACCAATGATGATGCGAATTTCATTATTTTTATGTTTTGTAATTGATTTCATTCATGTGAGTTATATATTATGTGCATAACTTTTTGAGTGGACCGCCACCACTTGGATGATCGATATGATGTTTGAGATTGAGAAGTGATAATATACAATCGCTCATTATAATATATAACCATGAATTAAACGTGGATAGAGATATACCGCGTTATTTGTGAAATTTTCGGTGATAAGGTGATCCAAAAGACTCATTGTAGTTCTGGAATATTCATAGTTTTTAATGCACTTATGTTTATTTTAATTCACACAGAGATATAGTGGATTAATAAACCGAGTAGGTTTACTATACCTAGAGATAGGATAGTAAATAGGTTAGGAAATTCCGCTATCACATGTTTGATATCATTCTTGTATTCACAACAATATGAAATTCATATCTAGTGGTTATGGTGAAATCGGATGTTCTAACATATTTGTCTGATCGATTTATTGCATTTAGTTTACAAATTTTGTTTTTAATTTATTCTCAATTAGATTTTGATCCGTTAGATAAATTTTAGAATTAATCTATTTTAGTAGTTAATTAGTTTATTAATCATCGATCTCCGTGGGACGATACTTTTCTCATCATTATATTACTTGTTTGACACGTTCACTCTGCGTTTAGAATTTTATGAACAAGTTTTTGGCGCTGCCTAGGGGATCGTTTGTTTAATACTAATTAATATTGATACCGAATCATTCTAAGTTTAATCTAGCTTTTATTTTGTTTTATTTTTCAGGGTGTACATCGGTTTATGACACGTAGCCAACAAGGGAAACTTGTTGAGCTTGATCCAATCGAGCGTACATTCAAAAGGCGACTGAGAGAATAGAGAAATCACGCTAAGAACATGGCGAGACGGTGATAATGAAAATCCACGTAGACTTTTAAGAGATTATGCTGCACCAACAGTTCAAGGCACCACATCCCGGCATCGAAGACCCGCAATTCAAGCAAACAACTTTGAGATCAAGCCGTCACTCATTCGAGATGCTTCAACAATCGGTGCAATTAGGTGGGCTACCAAGCGATGATCCAAACGCTCACATCGATGCTTTTCTTGAAATCGTGACACCATTAAATATAATGGAGTTACAGATGATGCTATTAGATTGAGATTATTTCCATTCTCTCTTAGAGACAAAGCTAAGAGTTGGCTTTCTTCTCTTCCTGCAGATCAATCACTACATGAAATGATATGGCTCAGAAATTTCTTGGTAAGTTCTTTCCACCGCAAAATTTGCGAAGATGCGTAACGATATTACTAATTTTATGCAGATGGATAATGAATCATTATATGAAGCATGGGAAAGATTCAAAGAATTTCTTAGGAGATGCCCACATCATGGACTACCCGTATGGATGCAGGTACAAACTTTTTATAATGGCTTTAGTACAAATCTTCGTTCTATGATTGATGCAGCTGTAGGAGAAACTCTAAATAATAAAACACCAGAAGAAGCCTACGATTTATTAGAGGAGATGGCGTCCAATAGTTATCAGTGGCATACTAAGAGACTACCAATGCGAAAAGTCAGCGGAGTTCACGAAATGGATGCTTTTGCTGCAATTGCTGCACAATTTGAAACACTCAACAAAAAGCTAGATAATATGAGTGTTTCAGCCATGAAAATTCAGAATTTGGCATGTGATTTTTGTGGTGGAGGACATGTTAGCACAGAGTGTCAGGTAGGTAATACTTTTAAACAATCTAATGAAAATTCTAACTTTGTTGGGAATTTTAACAGTCCTGAGTAATAATCTCTACCCAACACGTACAATCCAGGGATGGCACAATCATCCAAATTTTCATGGAATAATCAGAATGTGATGAGACCACTTAGGGATTCAAACAATCGAAGAGACAAAGTCAAATTTGGAAGATATAGTCACCAAACTTGCTAATACGACTCATGACTTCATCAAAAGCACGAATGTGAGATTTCAAAACCAAGAGGCTTCAATTAGAAACGGAGATGCAAGTGGGTCGGTTAGCAAGCATGATGTCGTGGAGACAACAAGGTTCTTTGTCGAGCAACACAGAGAAAAATCCAATTGAAAACATAAAGGCTATTACCCTGAGAAGTGGTAAACAAGTGGGAGAGGAAGAGATTGTCAGAGACAAGGAAGATGTAATCAATAAACAATCGAAGGAGACAAGCAAGAGTAAACTTTTTCCAGATAATCCCAAGCCATATGTGCCGCCAATTCCATTCCCTCAGCGACTTCAGCATCACAAAATAGATAAGTAATTTTCTAAATTTTTTGATGTATTTAAAAAATTGCTTTTGCAGATGCCTTAGCGCAAATGCCCGATTATGCAAAAATTTTTAAGGAGATTTTGGCAAACAAAAGGAAACTGGAGGATTATAAAACTGTGAAGTTAAACGAGGAGTGTTGACCATCCTACAAAACAAATTGCCTCCGAAATTAAAAGATCCGTGGAGTTTTACTATTCCTTGTACTATTGGGGATTCTTACTTTGAAAATGCATTATGTGATTTAGGTGCAAGTATTAATTTGATGCCTTATTCAATTTTCAAGAAATTAGGATTGGGTGAGGTAAAAGCAACCACGGTGTCACTTCAACCGGGGCTGATCGATCAATTAAATATCCGAGAGGTATTGTGGAAGATGTTTTGATAAAAGTTGACAAATTTATCTTTCCGCAGATTTCATAGTTCTTGACATGGAGGAAGATTTTGAGGTACCACTTATCTTAGGTCGATCTTTTAACAATAGGAAGAGCTCTTATTGATGTACAACAAGGGAAGTTGATCCTTAGAGTTCAAGATGATCTTGTTTCATTTAATGTTTTTAAAGCAATGAAATATCCATATGATGATAATTCTTGTTTTAGAATTGAGATAGTTAACAAGTTGGTGAATAAGGTTTTTCAGGAAAATATTTTTAAAGATCCACTTGAAGCATGTCTGATTCGACCAAGGGACAAAGATATTCAGAATGAGGAGATAAAGGAGTACACAAATTTCATGGAGGCAATTCCACCATATTCAAGGCAAAAGACAATTAAATTTGAGGAGTTGGGACAACAAATTACAAAGCCTAAATCATCAATTGAAGAGCCTCCAATTCTTGAACTCAAACCCTTACCTTCTCATTTGAAATATGCTTATTTAGATGGAGTTTCTTCTTTACCGGTAATTATATCTTCTTTTTTGACATATTTGATGGAGGAGAAACTACTCAGAGTATTAAGAGAGCATAATGGTGTAATTGGATGGAAAATAGCTGATATTAAGGGAATTAGTCCTTCAATTTGCATGCACAAAATTTTGATGGAGGAACAATATAAACCCAATATCCAACCTCAAAGGCATTTGAACCCGAAGATGCAAGAAGTAGTGAAAGCTGAGGTAATTAAGCTACTCGATGCGGTGTATCATCTATTCTATCTCTGATAGTTCTTGGGTAAGTCCTGTACAAGTTGTGCCAAAGAAAGGCGGTATGACTGTTCAGAAAAACGACAATAATG
The DNA here is from genome assembly GCA_014182565.1 of Eucalyptus marginata. Taxonomy (NCBI): domain Eukaryota; kingdom Viridiplantae; phylum Streptophyta; class Magnoliopsida; order Myrtales; family Myrtaceae; genus Eucalyptus; species Eucalyptus marginata. The sequence continues at coordinate 5,179,296 of CM024593.1, forward strand.
AATTGATTCCGACTAGAACAGTTACTGAGTGGCGTGTGTGTATAGATTACAGAAAATTGAATGATGCCACTAGAAAAGATCACTTTCCTTTACCATTTATTGATCGATGTTAGAAAGACTTGCGGGGGGCATGAGTTTTATTGCTTTATTGATGGATATTCAGGGGTATAATCAGATTCCTATTGTACTAGAAGATCAAGAGAAAACTACTTTCACTTGTCCCTATGGTACTTTTGCTTTTAGAAGAATGCCCTTTGGTCTTTGTAATGCACCAGCTACTTTTTAGAGATGCATGATGGCTATTTTTTCTGATATGGTTGAAAAATATATTGAGATTTTCATGTATGATTTTTCCATTTTTGGCTTATCATTTGATCCTTGTTTAGATAATTTGGCTTTGGTCTTACAAAGATGTAAGGAGACTAACCTTGTTTTGAATTGGGAGAAGTGTCACTTTATGGTGCAGGAAGGAATAGTGCTCGGGCATAAAATTTCGAAATGGAATAAAAGTCGATCGAGCCAAAGTGGAGGTCATTAAAATTGCCTCCGCCAACATCTGTGAAACTTGTTAGAGGATTTTGGGGGCATGCAGGATTTTACATGCAATTTATAAAAGATTTTTCAAAAATTGCTAAACCTCTTTCTAATCTTTTGGAAAAAGATGCTATTTTTAATTTTTCTGTTGAATGCATGCAGGCTTTTAACACTTTAAAGGATAAGTTAATGTTAGCACCAATTATGACAGCACCAAATTGGGATTTTACCTTTTGAACCGATGTGTGATGCTAGCGATTATGCAGTTGGAGCTATTTTGGGACAAAGTAAGAATAAAATTTTTCGAACCATATACTATGCCAGTCGAACCTTGTCAGGTGCACAATTGAATTATTCAACAATAGAAAAGGAACTTTTGGCGGTAGTTTTTGCTTTTGATAAATTTCGTTCTTATTTAATTGGCTCAAAAGTTATAGTTTATTTAAACCACTCGCTCTTAAGTATCGTTTGAAAAGAAAGAATCAAAACCCAAGTTGATCAGGTGGATTCTATTCTTTGTAAGAATTTGATTTGGAACTCAAAGATAAGAAGGGGACTGAAAATCTAATTGCAGACCACTTATCATGAATTCCAAATTCAAAGGAAGAGGTAAGACCAATTTTGGAAGAGTTCCCTAATGAGAAAATTTTTTCCATTAAGTCCACAATTCCATGGTATGCCGACTTTGTAAATTATTTAGTAAGTAATGTTCTTCATCTTGAATTATCATATCAATAGAAGAAAAAAATTATTTTCTGATGTTAAAAATTATTTTTGGAAGAACCTTTCTTGTTTAAAGTATGTGCATATCAGGTCATAAGGAGATGTGTTCCAGCTGGAGAGAAGGCAAACATTCTACATCATTGTCACGATGGAAAGGTAGGTGGCCATTTTGGTGCCACCAAAACTACAACTAAGATTTTACAATCTGGATTTTATTGGCCCACACTTTTTAAAGATGCATACTCCTATGTAGCTTCATGTGATAGGTGTCAGAGAACTGGACTATTAAAGTTTGCTTTGAAAATATCCACAATACCGCGACACCTTCTAGCATGAATACATATTTGCTAGTAGATTCTGATTCATCACAATCCAAAATCTAGTGGGCATCAATATAGCCTTCTAGAAAAACTGGATATTTGTCATATTACGAAACGTAAGTAGAGTTCTTGTGACATAAAAAATCCCATAGTATACCGTGACACATTTATCGTAATCTTTTCCTTGTAACATAAAAAACCCTAAATTTGTACTTGTCATGATGAACATAGTTTAGGGTTTTTGATATTATAACAAAGAGTTTAGTGTAAATGTGTTAGAGTCAGCATATTTTGTGATTTTTTTGTGGTTATTTCCCTTTCTTTTTAACATTTGAAGTTTTTTAGTGTATAAACTTAGATAAAATTTCAGTAAAAAGTGAAATTAATATAAGCCTCTTCCATGTTATTTTATGGAAAAATTTCAAATAAAAGCCTAAAGGGAGCCATTTTCTCAAAATAGGATTTAGTGTGGATGTTATCTTAATAAGGGCTTGAGGTGATTAATTTAGTCTCAAATAAGGGCTTTAAATGGGATTTTTTTTTATTAAAAAAAAGGTCCACAATGAATCTTATCTCGAATGACGGCATCCATTTGTTCCTGTTTTCTTAAAATGGGGTATAAAGGGGATCTAGTCTCAAATAATTATTCGTAATGGTCAATTCAGTCTTAAAAAAGAGTTCAATGTAAAATATTATGACTCCAACATCATGGAGCCAAGAATGACAGATATGATAAAAAGGAGATGCTATGTCAATGATATTAGGAGGAAAATTGCACTTAAAAGAACCCTTGAAGATCCTAGCTTCAACTTGGGGCTTCTTCAAGGTTTCCAAGTTTGGTCAAAGTAGAAATTTTTTAAAATATTTTTGCCCCAAATGTCATCGGTTTGCTATTGGTATAAACTCATGAGCTGCATGTGCAAGTTGCCTGAGAAAGATTTAGGCAACCGATGAGGTAATTTTCTTTGGGAGCTCAAGAGCAATTAATGAGGTTATGTCGTTATTTGAGATTAAATCAATCACTTTAGTTCCTTATTTAAGAAAAAAAATCATTTTAGTTCCTCATTTAAGAAAAAAGTTCACTTTAGTCTTCTTCTTTTTTATAAAGAAAATGACCTCACTTTCTTCTTTTATTTATAACTAAGTTGGTTATTTCATGCTTTCATTTGAGATAAGTTCACTATGGTCCCTTTCTTAGGAAAAAAAAAGGCCTAACTTCAATTGATTGACTCGAAATATTCAAACACTAAGGGCTTGTTTGACAATCATTTTGCTTTTAGGAATAGTTTTTACTCAGAAATAGTTTTATTTGATTCTATTGCTTAGACAAGTTTCTAAACATTCGAACAAGTTTGATAACAGCACAATTTATGTTTTTAGAATATAAAAAGAACATAAATGCGTTTCATATGACCCTTAAATTTTTTTTATGACATATAATTTATTTTTTTAATAATTTATGAATATTTTATTTTTTCTTAAAAAGGAAAATAGCTTGATTTTAGAATTGTTCCGGAAAAAAAGAAGTAACTTTTTCAATTTCCTGATTTTATTTTAAATATATTTGTGAGAACAGATTTATTCCTTATGATAGAAAAATTAATTGATATTATTAAACGAATTTTTATCTTATTTTTTGCTTTTAGGAACAAAATAATCAAAATAATCAAAAATTTTGCGAAAAAGACCCTGATGGGACTAGGCTGGGCCGGGGAAAGGATTTAATTCTAATTCGGGCTTCAAAATATATGAAAAATAAAATAAAATGAAACAGCCGCGCCTCTCGTCTCTCCCTTACGATCACGAGTCCGTCCGCCGTCAAGTTCCACCACCGCGCGGCCGTCGGGACCCGCCGCAATGACCGGCGAGCACTGCGTGCCGCAACCACCCACAGTCTCTCTCTCTCTCTCTCTCATGTCTAGTCACCGGCAAGCACATCTCCACGATTCTAGGGCCCTCAAGAGCTTCGACGCATGATTCAGGGTATGAATCTCAAACTAGAGTTCGTTTGGTGAATTTTGGATGTTATGAGCTGAAAGAATGGTGGGATGGATGGGATTTTCTGACTCTGGTTGATACTTGATGTTGATGACTGGTTGTGCTTGGGCTCAGCTGTGTTATTGTTGTGCAATTTTAGTTACTTTAATTCGTTGTTTCTGAAACGGACTCAAACTCTTCAAAATGAGAGCGTGCTATGCCAACTTCTGCAAGCCGAGCGTATCCTCCCCCACCAAGTAATGTTATTGAGGGTTCTCCTTCACCGGAGCCACCACTTCCTCCATCAAGGATATTAGCAGAATCAGCCTAGTGTTAGGGCTCATTGTCACTGTGGCCTGGCCCGTATAGTGTGAAGATAGCATGAACTTGAAATTTACACTATTTTGGAGATTAATGTGACATGATGGGTTTAATTGATGAATTTCAAATGGTTATCCCAGATTTTTCTATAGTTTGTGTAATTTTTAGGATCTTGCGATCGACGATCCAATCCTTTGGACGGTTTCATCGATCTTAAGTAGGATGCCAATCCTAACAAACTTTCTCATTCCGGTGGAAAATCTTTATTAAGAAGATGGGAGGTGCCGGAGGATGTTAAGAAGAGAAAATTAGCCTTCTCCAAAGACGAACATAGGAATCCACAAAGAAAAACAGAGAAACCGTTTGGTGCAAGTGCCCTGCATGTTTTCTCCGCTCATATATCCTTCCTTGTGTAAATGCTCATAAACGCCGTACTGGCTGCACTGGTAAGAGGAATCAGACTCAGTTCACATTCCTCTCTCTCAATTTAATGACAATGTTCTCCTTTCTGGTAGACTCTCTCTCTCTCTCTCTCTCTCTCTCTCTCTCTGTGTCATGTCTAAATTATAGCTCTGTTGCTGTCTTGCAAGTATGATTATTTAGGCATAGATTTCTGTTGGTAATTCCCTGCCTTATCTGAATGGTTTCTTTTCTTTAGAAAGTTAGCTTAAGCCTAAAGCTTACTTCTGTTTTCCTGTTCACTTTTTAAGAAATCTCATTTATTCTGAGTTTTATATATTCATAATTCTTTGAAATTCATGATGAACATATACTATAATTTGCTTGAGGAAGTGAAGAGGGTCACTGAATCTGCTCACAGAGGGAGAGCTAAATTAAGGGTGTATCCTTATCTTAAGTTACCCTTTCACCTCCAAAATCTCCGGCTTGCAGCTGCGAGCAGGATGTCAAAATTCTTGTCCCTTCCAAGTGGACTGTCGAACAGGGGCAGAAATCAGTCTCGGCATGAGAATTGCGCGTGACATCAGAGTCTTGACCTTTGAGTGGATTATATACGCAATGCTATCGATCTTGTAAAGATGATATTAGCTGATTCTTGTGGTAGGCTTTCTTTGCACCATATAAATGACATGAATACATTTGAACTCGAGAAAATTGGCTATACAGAAAACAAAAGGCCATCCAGAAATCCATGACTTGTGTAGAAAGAGGTTTGATGTGGTGTTTGTTTTTGGTCAATTGACGTGGGTTTATACCTATTAATATTAGCTAATTATTTCATTCCCGATATTTCACTTACTTATAACATGGCAAAATTAATTTTCTAGTCATGTGCGTGCACTAAAATGTAGATGACTATTGAATGTTGTTGGTCATATTGTAAATACGATGGTTCTCAGCAGATCTTATGATACATACATATATTTTTATGTATGCACCACACTCATCTTATAATATGTCTGGCAAGAAGGCAAAGGGTGCAATTTGCATAATTTTTGGCTCAAATAGTAGCTGCATGAATCAAAGCGATCCTAGAGTGGACCCTCCATCACTTTACCCCTTTTGTTGAAAATAGCCCAATGATATGGAATATTCATGTAGCGTGTGCTTTTGAGTCATCAACCGAATATTAATGTGTGGACATTTGTTACGGTGCCGTAACTAAGTTGGATGTGTGGGAAACTTCTCTTGTTACGCGTGCTTATATCCCACCTTTTAGTCATTCATGTGATCATGTCCTGAGCCAGGTTAAGACAACATTGTGAACATCATCCTGGCAATTGCACTTGCAAACAGCTAAAGAAAATGGCTCAAAGAAAAGGTAAACTTTATCATGAAACGAGCTTTCAATAGTTGTTAATTAGATGACTAGTTCTAATAGCTCTCTCTCTCTCTCTCTCTCTCCCTCTCTCTCTATCTCTCATTCATTCATTATTTGTCAAATCAATTTCTATAAAAAGAAAGCAGTATTTTCCTCCACTAGTAGTGTCTTCCTTTGCTTTTTTTAATGTTGATACGTATCAAATTGTGCAGAACTATGTCAAAACTTCACAAATTGGCCTCAGTTTGTTAAATTTGTAGGATCTTATGAACTTTGATCCATTCCTTGAAGACCTCACAATCATTCTGCCTGGAACCCTATTCTGACAAAGTTGTCTTAAAATGCTGCGATTATAGAAATAATAATGTTAAGATAATGTTTTAGAGAATATAGAAATAGTTATTATGAGGTGTGCATATCACCTATTTCAGATATATCCGTGCAATTGTGTCCAAATATTGGACACTCATTCCCCGAGACCTGCTGTTCGTGATTTGGAAAGTTTGAAAATTCAGATAAAATGACAAGTGCCCATGTTTGGTACCCTTATCGGAGAGTTTGTGCTTTGTAATAAAAATGTAGTGTTCTGATGATTGCCAGCGTAACATTTTGCAAGCGGTCTGGTTTTGAGGGTTAATAATGATAAGATAACTCTAATGGACTGCCTACAGGCATATATTCTGTCATTAATATTTATTTGTTGTTTTTGCCAAAAACCAGAAAGGATAGGATATCCCAATGCAAGCGGTCTCACATCTTGTGATTGACGAGATGAGGAGGGGGCTGAGAGATTCCTTGGCCCGTTATAAAAGGTTCTGAAATGCAGGTGAGTAGATCTAGTCTCTCAATTATGGCCATTTGTCAAGGCCCAAGAATCCACTGGTCAAGATAACTCTTTATCAATCACACACCTCTATTTCCCATTTGATCTAATTCTTGCTTTCCAAGGAATGTCTTAGTGAAATAATCGGAGGACCACCTATTCCTTGACTAGGTTTTATTGTTCTCTTTGATTCAAATCATCATACATCACATTGTCCATTCTTCTTTCTATCCCATCATCCTTAAGTTTTCCAAGCACTATTCTTTTCAGCTCTCTCAAATTTGCTTGAGATGGAAGAACGCGAGTAAGAAAAAGTAGGCACATGACATGAGAAGCAACAAGATCTTTTATGTCGAGAGTTTGGATAGAACCCATCAGAATACAAGTGCCTTGCATGTTCTTTTCGCTCGTGTAGCCTTCCATGCATAAAATGGTCATAAACACCATACTGGTTGCATTGGCAAGAGGAATCAGATTCACTTCATTCCTCTCTCTACAATGCACGCGTGTGCATGTTAAAATTTTAGCTTTGTTGCTCGAAGAATTAGCTTAAGCCTAAAGCTTTTTCTGCTCTCATGTTCACTCTTTAAGAAATCTTTCATTCATTCTTAAGTTTTATATATTCATATTTTCTGGAATTCATGATGGACATAGACTATAATTTGCTCGAGGAAGTGATTCAGGTCAATGACTCTGCTCACAGGATGGAAGTTAAATTAAATATGTATCCTTATTTCAACTTACCCTTTTACCTCCAAAGCCTTTGGCGTGCAGATGCTAGCAGGAGAACAAAACTCTTTTTCCTCGAAAAGGGGCGCCAACATCAGAGAATTAGTATGATGTGGGGTTGTTAACCTTAACTCATTATCTTAACTAGATATGTTGACGGGCTCAAATTTGGCCCCTTATTAGTGATCTCCATGAGCAAAAGTATTAGATTTTTGTTATGCGCTCCCAATAAAACGAAGCAGTCTATAGACTAAAGTTAAAGTCCACTATGGACATCATTTTTCAAAATGCAAACACTATGACTGCAGACATCAGCGAGACACACTCGCGGCACCTCAATAGCCATGATTTCTGGGTCCTTGGGCACGGGCCTAGAAATTTTGACATCAACAGAAAGCCGAAGAAGTACAATAAAATGCTATCTTGAGCAATGAACTTAATTTTGCTAGGTGTTGTGTGCAAAAGGATTGAGTGCTGAGGGATTATGGTGGTGATACGAAAAAAATTGTAATAGGCAACTCAATGCAACTCAAGACACACTTCCACTAAAATAGATGCAAGTTAACTTACGCAACTATGACAATTCATACATGCAAACAAGCTCCTACAGGACCTCAAGTATGTCTTCCCCCCTCCCTCCTTCCCACCCCGAACGACGCCCCCCAACCCCCAACACACCCCACCCCCCCCAAAAAAAAACCAGCCCCTCTTTCTTCTCCAATTCTGAAGCTCACACTTGGCTTTGTGGCTTATCTTCGAAGCCTGTTTAAGTGCTTTATTTATAACTAATATTGGACAATGCTCCAAAGCTACTAACACTGTTCAAGATACGACTATTTAGCTTCAAAAACATGCGCAGCCATCATTTTTGAATTTGGTAAAGACCTTGGCCAAGTTGGACGAAGAAAGCGCTTACGTCGGACAGCGCCGCCCCCACCACGCGCCCCCCTGGCGGGGCGTAAATCATGGCTTTCTTGCTTTACTCGTCTCCTATCGTTTGTCGATTTCATGGAGAGGCGTTGAAATTTCAGTCCAGGGTCACATCATCTTTTGATTTGGTGGAGAGGTCGGCCGGATTGGTCGAAGGAAACGCTTAATTTCCTAAGAAATATCACTCTTTGAAAATTTTTGTATCATATCAGACACTCCAATATTTTAGATATTCTTTGACATTCAATCAACATATATCAAAAAAATAAATATGACATCGATTAATTTTATCGACACTCTCCGATACTCAAATTGAAATTTTGATATGCGAGTTTCCGACACGTGATTTCGACATACAAGATCAATTTAAAAATTTTCAATAAATGATGTATCAAAATATACATATGAAAAATAAAAAATAATAATAAATTTGGAAAGAAAAAAAATCTAATTTTCTTTACTCTTCGACTCTCACTTCTTGTAATATACAATTCACTTCTCAAGTATTTTTCCCTTTTCTTTCGACACGTCTGACACACGAGTCCAGAATGTATTACTTGTTTTTTTCTCAAAATTTTATGGATTGATGAATTTATCAAGTTGAAACAACTAATGATATCAATAAATGGTGGATTAATATTTTTAGTGTAAATTCATTCTAAAATTTTTATTATTTATTTATTTGTGAATTTGAATCAAATTAATTTAATTGAAATATAATAAAAATGATAATTTTTTATGTATACATAAAAATATATATATTTAATATACAACATGTTGGAATTATCTGTCTTTTTAGAAATGATGTGTCGGCATATATTTAATATACAACGTGTTGGAATTCTCTGTCTTTTTAGAAACGATGTGTCGGCGTATATTTAATATACAACGTGTTGGAATTCTCTGTCTTTTTAGAAACGATGTGTCGGCATGTTATGTCGTGTCATATCGTGTGTCACGTGTCCGTGTCGGTGTTAGTGCTACTTAGCCAATTTCAGAGAGCCGGCGGTAAATTACTTTCTTGATTTTCTTGTCTTCTATCGTTTGCTGATTTCATGGAGAGGTGTTGAAAATTCAGTATATATCATCTCTTAATTCAGTGGAGAGCTTTGAATTCGATGGAAAGCTTGGCCGAGTTGGACGAAGAGAGCCTTGATTTCATTCAGAGAGCTCCAACAGCCACGTATCCTATGTTAAGGTACGTTTCTTTTAATTTATAGTGCAGTTTGATTTTTATATGTGACTGCTTAATGGTTGTGGGTCGACTTAAATACCAAAAATGACTTTTTTTTTTTTGTTAAGTTAAAGATGAGTTAAAAACGAATGATGTAGGAGATGGTGAAGAATCTAAAGCAGCTTAACCATATTAGGGATGATGAAAATAAGTTGCATTACGTAAACGAGAACTCTCTCTCTCTCTCTCTCACCCTTTTCATATTACATTTTACTTGTTTATGTCTGTTAAATTTATTTCTTAATTCCATTGTATTTTCACGTCACTTGATGCTGCCTATATTCAGATAAAATAATGCAGGAGATGGTGTGTCTGATTGATCAAAAGCCTCTCGGGTGGTGGAGATAATGAGGGTGGTTGATGGGTTTTTCTGGGGACGGAGGTAGGTTGGAAAATAGTATTACAATTTGGTAAATCATGTTTGGGCGAGAGATGCATCTTGAAATCAGTGAGAATAGTAATGATAGGTTTTGAAATGTGAGGAGAATATTTGATGTAGGAAGTAAAGCTAAAAATTATTTTTGTAATTTTCCCTTGAAAATAACTTTTCAAATCCTTTTACTTTCTTGATCTGTTTTGCCAATAATTTACTATCATCATTTTATGGCACATAAGCATTTCAAGCAAGTTGTCTATCCGAAACTAGGGTAATGGTTCCAAAAGTCATATATCTATTGTACAATAATAAATTCAGTCATAAACTTTTCAATTTAACCAATTTAATTTTAAACATTTTAACAATTTGTCAATATAGTCATTCCGATCAATTTCAGTCATAAAATTGTTGACATGGACATTTTCTATCCTACGTGATTTGGCGGAGGACGTAAATGATTATTTGCAATTTTTGAAAATTTCTTATGGATGTTTCTTTTTTCTTTTTTTTTTCTATTTTCCTCCGCTAGTAGTACAAAAAGAAAAGAATTGTGACCTTTGCTAGCCATCATTGAAAAATTCAAAAAGTCCAAAAGAAATTATAAAAATCATTCACGTCAGCACCAATTATACCACATAGGACAATGTCTATATAATCAATTTTTGACAAAAATTGACCAAAATTACTATATTGGCAAATCGCCAAAAAATTTATTATTAAATTAGCCAAATTGAAAATTTTGGGACGGAATTAGCCGCCATATAATAAGTTTAGAATTTTTTGAACAATTTTCCGATCCAAAACTACTCATATTACTAATAAAAATAACGTAATATAAACTGCTTTCTTTTGATTCACCAAGTTTATTGCTAACGTATTCATGTTTTTTCCTTGTGGGTTCAGAACCAATCACAACAAATTTCCTGCAAAAATCAGAAAACAAGGATTGTAAACCCTTTTACAACCCACTTGTTTTGGTCTTTCATTTGTAAACCCATTATGGATGGCCTGGGAAATTTGATGTGACCCATTTATAATCAATTTCAATAATTTTGGGTTATTCAATGAGTTGTGGACCCATTTTCACTGGTCTACCTCGGCTTAACATTTTCTCAATTGTCAATATATGCTTTTATCAAAAATTTGATTTCTATATATACATCTATATTAACTTTAAATTTAATTTGATATGCAAACCATTAAGGAAAGGGTTTATGCAAACTATCTTGCATGCATGATGACAAGTGCGATCACTCACATTACTAAGCACAAAATGATTCTATAATATTTGAACTATCAATTGTGATTTTCGCTTGCATTTTATACGGTCCAATGCCATTGATTGGCCAAAGTGAAGCAAAGATAATTAAAATAACGTATTTTTTGAATTCATCATGGTTAATATCACCTTCTTCTTCTTCTTTTTTCGTTTTCCATATGCTATGTGAACACAAAACATGTCTCGTTGCTAATTGTTGATTACGGGTTTAGGAAATTAAATGGGAACTTATGCATAAGCATGTATGTACTAGTGACTGAGAAGCTACGTGTTGACACCAAAATTTTTGCACAATTTTTGGGTTAAGTTTTACCAAAATAAAAAATAAAATAAAAATCACATGGCATATAGTTTAGGAACATTTATGTTATTTTGTTTTGTTTTATTTTATTTTTAGACTGCTGATGAGGGAAAGATTTTTCGCATAGTCCATTCAGATTTTTCATATTTTCAGGTAATATACACCGGGGGGATGTATTTTAGGCGAAAAGGAAATTTTCGGATGAAATATTTGAAAAAATCAAAAAAGAGAATATTGCGTGAGGTGTTTATATTTCAATGATATATTTAGGGGATCATGCGCAAACAAAAAGGAAAATAAAATATATATCGCGAAGATACAATTTTTGGGCCTATAAAAGACATCGCGTGCAAAAAGAAATGGGGGTTCTTTCTTTTGGGTGAAAAAAGAATACAAGAATGAAAAGTAAAAAGAGTGATGTGAGAGAGACAAAAACCGAAAAAAAAAAAAAAAAAAAAACCCTAATCGGCGACTATTCATCTTCCCCGAGGGTCTCCGTCCGTGCCGGTGCCACGCTGGTGCCGCGTCTGCACCGGCCACCTCGCTGGTATTGCCTCTGCCAACCACCGCATCCACCAGCCTTCGCGAGTAGCACCATCGCTCAGCCAATCTGTAGCCGGAGCTGCAACCCGAAGCTCGCGCCGCCCCATCGTCGCCGATCTCACCCTTGATCCGCCTGCAGCTCATGACCCAACGGATCCCAAGCTAGCTCGCCGCCCCTGCCTCCTCGTTCACTACTCGTGACCCTTGACAATAGTCGATCTAGATCCGACGCCACCCCTGCTCCGCCCGCGAAATCGCCGCCGCCGCCGAGCCGAGATCTAAACGTCGTGCTCATGCCCAGCTCTGCCGCCGAAGATCGCCGACGCCCCAGCAGCAGATCTGCCCCGAGACCCCTGCAGCTCGACACTCGCTGGTCTCACCGTGCCGCCCCGACACCACCTCCGCTTCGACTCCGGCTGAGTCGGCCCGCGACGCCGGCCCGTGCCGACCCGCGATGACGCCATCAAATCCGGTGTCCTACGCGCCCTTGTCGGAACCCTCACCGGCGACCTCCCTCCTCGCAGTATCGGCCAACTGCATTGTTTCTTTTTCTTTTTCTTTTTTTAAAGAAAAAAAAACAAAAGAAAATTTAGGTAATTCTTTTTCATTTATTTATCTTATTATTGATATTTCACATTATTAGTTCCCTTTTAGTGTAATTATCCCTTAATAAATTGAAATTGCATGATACGAAATAGCCTGCGAAATTTGTGATTGTCAGTCCGATTGTCGCGCCCGAAATCCGACTTGCAATCACTTAAAAAAATCACTAATCCGATCTCCCGCTCGAGATTCGATTAGCGATTTATGTAAAATTGGCCAACCCGATCTCATGCGTGAGATATGGTTCGTCAATTTGGGTATCAATATTGCTTGATTTGCTGTGGTATCACTTAAATTAGTTTTCTTTAAAAAATAAAAAAAAATGTAGGTTAGAATTAGGTTTATTGCTTGTTTTAGGGTTTATATATTTAGATTAAGAATTTTATTTCGAATTTTAAAATTTAAAAAAAAAAATCCAAAAATCCAAAATCCAAAAAAATCAATTTAGGATGCTAGTTTTATTTTAAACTTGGATTGCATGTTTAATTACTTGGCAATTATTAATTTCGAAATTAAAAAAACAAAAAAAAACAAAAAATCATCATGCATATGTCATGTAGAATTAGGGCATATTTTGTACGTCATTGCATATTAGGGTAAAATTGCACTTAGTTTAATTTTAGATAATATGTTTTCTTAATTTATTATAAGTTTAGGTATTTTCTTAAATAAATTGCATTTTAGGATTATTTGGTTAAGATAATATTTTAGTTTAAATAAGGATTTGGCTTAACCTAATTCCTAAAATAAATTGAATAGGATCTTAATCTAGCTAGGTAATTTTCACATTTTACCTAATTTCGAATTTCATGAAAAATATAAAAAATGTCTTAGAATAAATTAGTTTTATTCTCTAGGATAGATTGCATTCTTTTAGGAAAAAGAAAAGAAAAAAAAAGAAAAATGTCATATGCACGTCATTAGGATTAGATTCATTGAAATGCATGTCATATAATAGTTGTTGTAACCAAGTCCCGTACCCATAATCTCTGGTTCATAAGAGTAAAGTAAAACTCCCGTTACTTTACTTGGGTTTCTAATCGACCCACCAAAAATTGATTAGTGGCGACTCCTAATTGAAAATCAATTGCATGTTAAGAATTTGAACCTAAATCGCGAATTGGTATGGGCTTGGGAGAGCCCAAGCTAAGTTTAGGCTTAGCAATCCATTAGCCAAACCCTAGGTGGTTCACCCGAAAAATTGGTTGCGACAGCTTGGAGACTCCACTGGGACCTGTGTTAAAACACTTAGTGGACTTAGGTCAATTTTCCTTCTTTTTTTAAAAATGTTTTTGTTTGGCAGCGAGGATTCTACGTATGTCCCTAACATTTAGGTGTTAAATGTTCTTGCAGATTGGGAGGTATAAGATGAGTAGTGATTGCTAACCCTTGTCTTGTAGGTTGGAGTTGAGGATGAATGCTTTAAATTTGAAGTTATTGAAATGTTGTTTGATTTAAACTGTTGTGCATGCCTTGCATCTTGCACTACACTTTTACACACACAACCTGCCGTTGGACCTGGGCCGTATAGGATCATTTAGGATGGTGTTGAGATGGATACCACTCCAACCGCATGCTCGCGGTACGAGTCGCCCATCTCAATCTCGAAGTTTTTTTCATGATATCAAGAGTACCCACCTCGGTCCGCATGCTCGCGACCTAAGTCGGCTCTTTAATCAAGCCGGAGTCATGAGGACCCGACATAATCCACAAGCCCGTGGCTAGTCTGATCATCCTTGTGGCTCCACCTTGTTATGCCTTATAGATTAGAAATCGAGCCACTTACCATGCGCATGTCTATGTGATTACCATTGATCTTTCTTGGTGAAGTAAGTCTTCTATCCCTATATCATGCAAATTATTTTGTCATACTCTTGTTTCGTCCATGACAATTTAGGTCAATCATTGATTTAATTCATTTGTCAATTAGAAATGAAATGAGGAAATTGCCATGTAATGAATCATTTGGAAAAAAAACTTTAGAGAATTTGTCTTCGATTCATGTCTATGAAATTTATTTTTGTTAGGATGTCAAATTCCCTTCTTGTATGAACTTTTCATGAAAAAAAAAAATGAAAAAATTGATTATATCATTGTCATGGATTGGTTCTCTATTTACACATCGTGCTTACATATTTATTTCAATTTAGGTGATAACGGATCCTCCACGCTCTCCCATCATCACGCGATTAAGAGCTAGAATGGCTGATCAAGCTGAAATGCGTGATCGTATGTCTGCCGTGGAAGACCAACTCAAACAGTTGCTCACCTTTATGCAACTTATGACGACTCAAATCCAATCCTTTCGAGCGAATCCGACTCCTGCACCCGCTCTCCCCGAGATAGTTGTCTCGAAGGCTCAAATGGGTGATGATGACATGCCTGACCTAGAAGATGATCCACCGTTGATTACCGCTGAAAAGACAATGCTGGATAATGTCCCTAAGGTGGAGCAGGATGAATGCTTCGCAAAGCTGGAGGAAAAGGTGAAGCAATTGCAAGAGTCGCATAGTTCACTCCCGTTCGACTTGTCCATGTACGAGAAAGTCAAGATGCCTAAGAAGTTCAATATGCCTGATTTTGAGAAATATGATGGTACTTCCTGCCCAAAAGCTCATATGCAGATGTACCACGTGCGTATGGCCCAATATGTTAAGAACGAGCCCCTCATGATCCAATCATTCCATGCGAGTTTGATTGGGCCTGCATTGAATTGGTATGTCATGAAGAATGTGAACCTTCTCGACACTTGGAATGAAGTGGCCGACGCATTTCTCAAGCAATACAAGTTCAACATGGATATTGCACCTTCCTGAGAGAATCTTGAGAGGATGGAGAAAAAGAGGAGCGAATCGTTCAAAGAATATGCCATGAGATGGCGAAATCTGGCAGCTCAAATCACTCTTGAGCCTATTGACAAGGACCTGATGAAGTTGTTTATCAAAACCCTCCCGTCTGAGTTCCATAACCGAATGGCCAGCACGTACGTTGAAAACTTCAATCAGCTTAATCCCGTGGGAGAACAAATTGAGATGGGGATAAGGGAATGATGGTTTACTGAACCATTGAATAGAAGATTCTCTGCCAAGAAAGAGAAAGAAGCTGCTGAAGATGTGAATATGGCTTATAGCCAGAAAGTACCAATCGTGCATCGGCTATCCAAATGAATCAAAGGTAACAACAAGTTGCCCAAGCAAGAAGATAGTTCACCCCTCTCCCTCGATCTCCATCCCAAGTGTTGGCAATCCTAAGAAAGAAAGGGGTGGATGGGGTGGGGTGGCATGGATGATCCAACATTGTCCCAGATAGTTCTCCCAATTTCGTTGAACCCCGCGACATTGTCCCAGATGGATGGGGTGGCATGGATCACCCAACACCCCCGGAGATAGAGAACCCTGATGATAGATTGGAGGGGATCACTAGTCTCTTCAACAACGTCTTCATAGGAACCATTGACAAAGGACCTCCGGAGGAAATGGGCCCTGACCCACGAGAGTAACTCATTTACTGCTTTCCTACATTCCCCTGCGCAAGAATTTTTATCGCTTTCTAGGGCTTGTTTTCGATTTTTCTTTTTCGCTTTCTTTTTAGGGCTTGAAAATTGCATTTCCATTTAATAAATGTAATTGATTGATGAATTTCAATAAAATTACAAATTTTATTTTGAGGGCATGATGAGGTACACCAAACCAACCCGGTGATGATTGTCGCGACCCAAATTTTCATGTTTGCCACCTAAAACTAGGTTGATGGACTACTAAGCCTTTAAAGCTTAGCTCGGGCTCTCCAAGCCCATACCAAAATGACTTAGGATTTTGACATGCAAAAACTTATTATCTAGGAGTCGCCATTAATCGGTTTAGGGTAGGTCGATTAGACACCTAAGTAAAATAATGGGAGAATTATTTTACTCCTACGAACCAAAGATTTTGGGTACGGGGACTTGGTTACACTAGACTATCCTAGTGCCTTTCGGGTACCATTTCCTTTTAATTTTAAGAAAATGTTTGGCAATTGAATTGATTTTAATTTGAAGCTTCCTAACGTGTGGGGTGATCATACATATGCGCATACCACCAATTTAACACATCAAGAAAGCAATTAAATAATGCAAAAATGTACCTTAAAGCAACAGCATCTCTGCAATGTTAAATCGTAATTCACATCAACAATCCTAGATATGATTCCTAATTAACAAGCAATCAATTTTTTTTGTTTTCACTTTATTTAATGAAAGTCATGTGATGCACGCTAATAATCTAATATGACATGACGACATGACCTAAACTATATGACATGAAGAAATGCAATAATTAAATGCAATCTAAATGATCTAATTATAATGACATGCAATGCGATGCAATGACATACAAAATTATTTAAACTAAAATGACATGCCTCATGCAATTTAATAAGCAAGCTATATGTCACGTGACATTTATTGAATGACTTAGTCTAATGACATGAAAGTTCTAATTAAATGAACTTAATAAAAACTAAATGACGTGCATTTGATATTTCTATTTTTAAAAATGCAATCTATCTTAACAATTGAAATTAACTTATGCAAAGACAAATTTTGTATTTTCTTTCATGCAATTCGAATGCAAAAATGATCTAGTTAAATTAAAATTCTATCTAATTTAAACTAAGGATTAAGTCATATTAAATCCTAATTTAAACTAAGACATTATCTTAACCTAACATGCAATCTATTTAATATGCAATGACGTGCGGAGCATGTCCTAATTCTACATGACATATGCATGATATTTTTTATTTTTAACAATGTTCGAAATTTAAAAATGCCACATAATTAAACATGCAACTTAAATTAAACGAAAACTAAAATCCTAAATGAATGCATTTTTTTTTGTTTTATATTTTTTTAAATCTAAAATAAAATCTATATTCTAGATATGCAAAATAACAAGAAATATTCTAAAACCAATTGAAATCCTAATTCAAATATCTTTTTGATTTTTCTTAGTGATTTTCTAAAACAAGCATTAAATCTAAACAAATAAGATATTCGACAAATAAAGAATTAAAATAAACGAAAAATGTAATCGGATTATCTCACAAGATTCAAATTAACGATTATTTTTAACCGAACATCACGACAAGGAATCAAAATAATTAAAAATCTGTCAGAAATCTTACGGATCAAATTAATAATTAAATTAATTCAACAATTAATATACTATAAACAAACCCCAAGAGTTAATACGATTAAAAAAATGGCCGACATCTTACGGGCCAAATTAATAATTACAATAAATCTTAGGGACAACTCTTATGGATAGTGCCTATAATAAACAATTACCAATATTCAAATTGGTACAATAATGGCAAAACTTAAAAAAGGTAAATAAAATGAATGACAGTTAAAAGTAAATAAAATAAATGAAGGATAAAAGCAAAAAAAAATAAATAAACAACCTAAGTAAAAGGGGTAGCAGATCCATCGGTCCGGCGAGGGCGTCGGCCGACGGCGGAGAACTTCGGCGATGGTGCGGCGGTGACGTCGGCTGGCAAGTGGAGCAGGGGCGAGGGGTCTCCTGGCGTCGGGAGGAACTCGGACTCGGCACGGTGCAGACGGTGGGCACGGGTGGAGGCGCGATACGTGCAGCGCGGGCAAAGCAACAAGGCAGAGGCGATGGCACGCGAGCAGGAGGTCGGCGTCGGGACTGCTGGTGTCGCGTCGGGTGCGGCAGACGCTGGGTCGTGGGCTGGTGGGTCGTGGGCTGGTGGCGTCGGTTGCTGCAGAGGTGCAGATCGATGGCACTCCGGTGCGGTGGCGGACGAGCAGGAGTTCGCAGGTCACAATGGGCTGCACCAGAGGGCAGATCTGCTCGGCGGTGCTGCTGATTGGGGGCTCTGGTGGTGGCGCGGGCGTCACGCGGAAGAGGCGATCACGGCTCGCTTCGGGATTTCAGGGGGCTTCGGTTCGTCACTCTGGCGGAGGCAACGAGCAGCGGTGGCGTCCGGCGCGGAGGGGGAGTCCGAGTTGGGTCGCGAACAGGGCCGAGCTCACTTCAGATCCGCCTGCATCGGGTCATTGCAGCGAGCTTCGCGGGGGAGGACGAAGAAGCGGCGATCGGTCGCAAAGGCGCGGGGAGGCTCACAGACGGAGGCCGGCAGCTGCGTCGGCGCGGAGAGGGCGGCTCGTCCGGGGGCGGCTTGCAGGCGGTGGAGACCAGTGGAGCGGGGCTGCTGAAGGTGAGCGACGGCGACGGCACTGGTGCGGGACCGGCGGAGGCTTCCCCCCCTGCGAGGAAGATGAACAGTCGCGCCCAAGAGGGGCCTTCTTTTTTTTTTTACTTTTTTCTCTCTCTTCTGCTCCTCTCACGTCACTTTCCCCTTCTCCCTTCTGCAATCACAACTTTTCCTTTTTGACTTTCACTTTTCACCTTTTTTTGATTTTCAAAATCCAAGCAAAAGTCCCCCAAAACCGAACCCTTGCACCCTCTATTTATGGAGAAAAACTTTATTTGTTCTGCCCATGAAGATCTGCATATATTGACCCAATCGGTGAAGATCATCCTTCGAAAAGAAGAAATGTGCTCAACAAGAAAAAGGTTTTCGAAATCTAAAATCTTTTGTCAAGATTTTCAAGATAATTTGCTCCACCATTGAAGATTATCTTTTGATAAGGCTTTATTGTCCGATCTTTGAAATCTTTCAAAATCTCCCTCCACAACAAAATATTTTAGATTATTCCTTATCCACTTTTTATTTCATTTTCATTTTTTAGAACCACTTTTAAAGATAAATTAAATACTATTATTTACAACTTTTAAAGATAAATTAAATACTATTATTACCTAAATGTAAATGTTATGAAATGCGCTATACGATGAACAATTAAATAAAAAAGCTAAAAAATTTAGGTGTCGCAGCAGCATTTCTTTGGAGGTGAATAAAGAGGTTGTTCAAAGATAAGTGAGACTAAATTTTGACCATGCACACGCATTGAATGATTTTTTGTTGGATTTTTATTTTTGATTTTTGATTTTTGATTTTTGATTTTTAATTTTTGATTTTTGATTTTTTTTTTTTTGCAAATGAATCTTATTTTAAAATGCAATTTATATGATGTATGGAAATGCTAATGCAAAATGAACCTACCGGAATAACTTACCTTCAAGGAGGGTAGAGTAACTCAAGATAGATTGGTGTTACATGTCAGGACCCGTACCATTCTACGGCCGCCCGGAATAGTAACATGACTTTGTAAAGAAAAGCGCTTTCCAGGACCCGTACCATTCTACGGTCGCCTAGTATGACGAGTTTGGTTGTGTCTAGGACTCGTACCATTCTACGGTCGCCTAAACGAGGATTTACCTTCCAGGGACTCGTACCATTCTATGGTCGCCCGAATAGGGAAATAAGTTTTGTCTAGGACTCGTACCATTCTACGGTCGCCTAAACGGGGTTACCTTCGGGACCCGTACCATTCTACGGTCGCCTGAATAGGGAAATAAATTTTTGTCTAGGACTCGTACCATTCTACGGTCGCCTAAATAGGGAAATAAAGTTTTGTTTAGGACCCGTACCATTCTACGGTCGCCTAAACGGGGGTTTACCTTCCAGGACCCGTACCATTCTACGGTCGCCTGAATAGGGAAATAAAGTTTTGTCTAGGACCCGTACCATTTTACGGTCGCCTAAACGGGGGTTTACCTTCCAGGACCCGTACCATTCTACGGTCTCCTGAATAGGGAAATAAGTTTGGGGACAACTCCATCGAGTGTCAATGTACTCAAAAGGGAAAATACCTGTACAACAACAAGTATTTAAGGTGTAGATAGAGATATACTTACCTGATGACATCTCTGCTCATTGGGGATATGTCTCTGTAAAGATGGGCCTTGGGCTATGAAAGCACGCTAGGATAATATAAAGGACTCAGGCTACGAAAGCACGCCGAGGTCAATTTAAAAAGGACACCGGGCTACAGAAGCACGCCGGGTCGATAAAAGGGGGACTCTGGGCTACAAAAGCACGATAGGTCAATTTGAAAGGACACCGGGCTACGAAAGCACGCCGGGTCGATAGAAGGGGGACTCTGGGCTATGAAAGCACGTCAGGTCAATTTTAAAAGACACCGGGCTACAAAAGCATGCCGAGTCTATAGAATGGGGACTCTGGGCTACGAAAACACGCCAGGTCAATTTTAAAGGACACCGGGCTACAAAAGCACGCCGGATCAATAAAGAGGGACTTTGGGCTACGAAAGCACGCCAGGTCAATTTTAAAGGACAACAGGCTACAAAAGCACGCTGGGTCAATAAAGAGGGATTCTGGGCTACGAAAGCACACCAGGTCAATTTAAAAGGACACCGGGCTACAAAAGCACGCCGAGTCAAATAAGAGGGACTCTGGGCTACGAAAGCACACCAGGTCAATTTAAAAGAACGGCTTGACCGAGTCAAGTGTCGAGAATGGGTAGAGATATGCTTACACGATGATATCTCGATTCTTAGGGATATGTCTTTTGGAACTTAGATATCTGTAGAGGCCTCTCACCTCTGGTAGAAATAAATTTTGGAACATTAAGGATGCACCTTGAATGCTCATGATGGTTTCTCATCTCCTCATATCATGAGGCATTTTGAAAGGAACCTGAATGTTAGGAGCTCTTTGGGTCTTTGAGAAAACATTATCTGTTAGACATGATTAGAGCAAAAATGCATTCACCAAAGAAATAAGCAATTAAGGCTATTCTGGAATGCATACTTCAAAATCTACTGAAGCTTTTATCAATTCAATCAAGATTCATGCATAATGACTTTTGCATCATCCGAATTTCCATTAGAGAGAATTATCGTTCAAGACAATTTTCACTCATGACATGGATTTCTTAAGAATACTAAATGAGAGACTTTCGGTTAGAAAGGACTTTCAACTCACTCTCATTTAGAATGTCTATTTTATGAGAATCACTCAATTTCATCATATCGACATGGGTCCGAGTATTTCTAAGCGGTACGATCTTATCAATCGAGAGGTCTTTAACGGGGACCATAATGTGGTTTTGGCCAACGACTTAACAAAAGGACTCTTTGAGTCAAGGCTACTGAATGAATAGTCTTGTAATCATTTCCGGGTTTATAAGTCAAGAACCCATAAAAATGAGAAAAGAAATAATCTTGCTCGCACTTCTTCGAGCGATGCTTATAAACATATGAACTCCTACGTTAATTCAAGTGCTATAATCTGAAGAGACTTTATAAGGGACATAACGTAGGTTGGGTTCATGGGTTGAGAAATGAAAGGATCATTAGGCTCAAAATGTGTGTAAAGGGTGAGAGTTGATGATCATCTTGACATTGCCACCACTTTTCTTTTTCACCATCGGGGATTGTCTTCATGAAGTGCCCCATTGATTGTAGAAACTGACATTTGAGTTCTTTAAGTATTACTCCATTGGGATTCAATTCTTGTAATTGACAATCACCTATCTTGACTTTCTTTTTCATCTATGGGCATTGGCCTTGCTTTTACCAAGCACACTGCTTTTTCAATGCCCCTAGTTCTCATGCATTTTTTTTCACTTCTTTTCATGGGCATTTTGAATTCAATTCTTGCGCATAATGCATGCATCAAGCAATTACACTTTAAATGACACTAGAACTTTTCAAGAGTCTTCATTTGCCTTTTGTCTTGCCCCAGTGTGGGGGTTGATCATCAACTGGTTTTGCCTTGCCCCAGTGTGGGGGATGATCATCAACTGGGTTTAAAGAAATGAAATTGCAGGCTCAAATGAGCTATGCAAAGGAAATAAGTGTATAGGATAGAGAAAGAAATGCTCTTCGTCATCCTAAGGCACTTAAATTAACACATGAATTCAATGTAATAGCATGACTTGAAGATTGATGCAAGTGAGAGCAAGAAAATTTCAATTCATTTTCCTCACCTCATGATGCCCTTTGATCTCTTAGTTGCCCGATGTGGGATGATTCTTAACGGGGGTAATTTGAAAAGAACATCCACAAGTGTATGGCCTCAAAAGGGTTAAGCAATGGATCACTTGTAGTGTTTGGGATAAAGAAATGAATTGCCTCTCATCATTTCAGTTGCCGTACCTTTTGCGAGAGAACTCTTTACCTTATGGATATGAACTTTCCTACGCTCATCTCACAAGTGTATGAATATGGGACTGTGTATAGGACAAGGTTTGCCTTTCATCATCCCGACTCGTCTCATTTAATATGCTCAATCAATTCCGCATCATTCATTAAATTAATCCATCTTGATGCTCTTTAGTGGAATTGGTGGATAAAACATGTAAGAGTCATCATGCAAAATCCCTTTTTAAAAGAAACTCAACAGCTTTAAACATGTCAACTTCAAACAGTTTTCTATAATGCAAAATGGTTCTAAACATTCATTCAAGGATTTCTCTACAAAGGGAATTGCCTCCGTAGTTGATGTCTTTTGATTGTCCCTATCATTCAAGGCTGAAAATCCACTTTTGACCCTGCACAAGAGAACGTACATCAATATGATATTATGCAACATCAAAGTAATTTCCAATTGCACATCCATTTTGGCTCAGATCAAGATTTTATCCCTGTCGGGTCACTACCAAAATCTGCCATGCCCCCAATTTGTCATCTCTTCTACCAGGGAATGATGGTCCTCTTTTACTTGCCCCAAATCAACTTTTTTTTTCACTGCAAGTGCGCTCTAAGCCTTTGTTGATCACAAGTCAAGTTTATGATCATTGAAACTTGATACGCTATTTTCAGATGTCTCTTGTCATAACAAGTGATAGAATTATGCTCGAGACAAGAAACATCTGTCGGACAAATAAACAAATTTAATTTGCCACAAGCTTTGAGATTTTTTTTTTTGACAGTGAAATGCTTTTTGTTTTCGAAAAAGTTTTTGGGAGGAAGCATGAGAAAGTCCAGCCCTCGGGATTTCTCGTGGATGATCTTTTTCATGGTTGGATATCGTCATTGGACTGGTTTGGTATACCCCATCATTTCCTCAAAATTGGAAATAAAATTATAATTTCATTGAATAGAATCAAATGAATTACATTATTGGAATGAAAATGATGATTCCTAAACCCCTAGAAAGAGAAAAAAAATTGAAAATGATTCATAGAAAGTGAAAACGATTCCTAAAAAGCGATAGAAAATTCTCATGCAGGAGAATGTGCTAGGTCACTCTTCATGGTCCATTTCTTCCAGAGGTTCTTCATCAATGTCTCCCATGACGAGATCGTCGAATAGGCTTGTGATTCCTCCTAGGGCGTCATCAGAGTTCTCTGTCTTTGGAGGCGTCAGATCGTCCATGTCATCCCATCCACTTGGAACTATGTTGCGGGAGTCAAAGTAAAAGCTGGGAGGAGCCGAATACTTCACCAGGTAATCAAACTTGCCACTAGGCTGCCTCAGAGTGTCCATCACTTCCACTTCTTCTTGCCTCATCTTAGGGACATTGTCAGGCTTAGTTTTTTCGACAGTGACCAATAGCGGGTCATCTTCCAGGTCAGGCATATTGCCATTGCTCATTTGGGTCTTGCCTGACTGCTTCAGGACTACTGTCTCAGGGAGAGCAGGTGTAGGAGTCAAATCCGCTCGGAGGGATTAGATTTGAGCTGTCATGAATTGCATAGAGGCGAGCAACTGTCGGAGTTGGTCTTCCATAGTGAAGATACGATCATGCATTTCAGTTTGGTCGGCCATTCTAACTCTTGATCACCTAAGGAAAATAGGGATATGTAAGAACAAGGTGTAATGAGAAAACCAATCCATGACAACAATCTATTTTTTAGTCAAGAAAAGTTCACATATGAAAAGAATTTCCTAAAAATGGACTAGGAAAATAAAGACATGAGATGCTTGTTAGTAGGGAACGAATTTAAAAAAAAAAAAAAACATGAACTAGGAAAGCCAAGACATGAATTGAAAACAAATTTCCAATCTTTTTATTTTCCAAATGATTCATTGCATGGCAATTTCCTCATTTCATTTTTAATTGACAAAGGAATTAAATCAATGATTGACCTAAATTGTCATGAACCGACCCAAAAGTATAATAAATTGCATGGTACAGGGATAGGAGACTTACTTTACCAAAGAAAATCAATGGCAATCACATAGACACGTGCATGAAACGTGAGGCTCGATTTCTATCTAAATGGCTTAACAAAGTGGAGCTAAGAGGGTGATCGACCGTTGCGGTCTCGCATTAACGTCGGGTCCCCTTAACTCCGGCTCGGTCCCGAATGGAATGTCCAATAGTCACGCAGTCTCGCGGATATGGACAAAACACATTTGCCACCAAGAAAAACTTTCGGGGAAGAGAAGGTCAACCTCTACATAGCAGTCTTTCTTTGGAGGAAGTATACTTCTCAACACCATCCTAGAAATCCTATCGCAGCCCAGGTCGGACCGCAGGTTGTGTGTGCAAATAGTGTGGTGCTAAAGCAATAAAGCATGCACAATAGTTTAAATGCAAACAACACTTCTAATTGGAAAAATAAATCATTAATCCCACACTTCAACCTGCAAGACAAAGGTTAGCAAAGACTACTCCCCTTATACCTCCCGTCTGCAAGAACATTTAACACCTTAAAAATGTTAGGGACGTACCAGGGATCCTTGCTGCCAAACAAAAACATTTTTCAAAAGAAAGAAAAATTAGCCTAAGTCCACTAAGTGTTTTAACACAAGTCCCCAGCGGAGTCGCTAAGCTGTCGCGACCCAATTTTTCAGGTTTGCCACCTAAAACTAGGTTGATGGACTACTAAGCCTTTAAGCTTAGCTCGGGCTCTCCCAAGCCCATACCAAATCGCGACTTAGGATTTTGACATGCAAAAGCTTATTATCTAGGAGTCGCCACTAATTGGTTTAGGGTAGGTCGATTAGACACCTAAGTAAAATAACGGGAGAATTATTTTACTCCTACGAACCAGAGATTTTGGGTACGGGGACTTGGTTACACTAGACTATCCTAGTGCCCTTTCGGTACCATTTCCTTTTAATTTTAAGAAAATGTTTGGCAATTGAATTGATTTTAATTTAGCTTCCTAACGTGTGGGGTGATCATACATATGCGCATACCACCAATTTAACACATCAAGAAAGCAATTAAATAATGCAAAAACATACCTTAAAGCAACGAAAGCATCTACAATGTTAAATCAAAATTCACGTCAACAATCCTAGATATGATTCCGAATTAACAAGCAATCAATTTTTTTTGTTTTCACTTTATTTAATGAAAGTCATGTAATGCACGCTAATAATCTAATATGACATGACGACATGACCTAAACTATATGACATGAAGAAATGCAATAATTAAATGCAATCTAAATGATCTAATTATAATGACATGCAATGCGATGCAATGACATACAAAATTATTTAAACTAAAATGACTTGTCTCATGCAATTTAATATGCAAGCTATATGTCACGTGACATTTATTAAATGACTTAGTCTAATGACATGAAAATTCTAATTAAATGAACTTAATAAAAACTAAATGACGTGCATTTAATATTTCTATTTTTAAAAATGCAATCTATCTTAACAATTGAAATTAACTTATGCAAAGACAAATTTTGTATTTTCTTTCATGCAATTCGAATGCAAAAATGATCTAGTTAAATTAAAATTCTATCTAATTTAAACTAAGGATTAAGTCATATTAAATCCTAATTTAAACTAAGACATTATCTTAACCTAACATGCAATCTATTTAATATGCAATGACGTGCGGAGCATGCCCTAATTCTACATGACATATGCATGATATTTTTATTTTTAACAATGTTCGAAATTTAAAAATGCCACGTAATTAAACATGCAACTTAAATTAAACGAAAACTAAAATCCTAAATGAATGCATTTTTTTGTTTTATATTTTTTTAAATCTAAAATAAAATCTATATTCTAGATATGCAAAATAACAAGAAATATTCTAAAACCAATTGAAATCCTAATTCAAATATCTTTTTGATTTTTTCTTAGTGATTTTCTAAAACAAGCATTAAATCTAAACAAATAAGATATTCGACAAATAAAGAATTAAAATAAACGAAAAAATAATCCGTTATCTCACGGGTCAAATTAACGATTATTTTTAACCCTGAACATCACAAAAAGGAATCAAAATAATTAAAAATCTAATCCGAAATCTTACGGATCAAATTAATAATTAAATTAATTCAATAGTTAATATACTATAAACAAACCCCAAGAGTTAATACAATTAAAAAAATGACCCTACATCTTACGGGTCAAATTAATAATTACAATAAATCTTAGGGACAACTCTTATGGATAGTGCCTATAATAAACAATTACCAATATTCAAATTGGTGCAATAATGGCAAAACTTAAAAAGGTAAATAAAATGAATGACAGTTAAAAGTAAATAAAATAAATGAAAGATAAAAGTAAAAAAATAAATAAATAAACAACCTAAGTAAAAGGGGTAGCGAGATCCGTCGGTCGGCGAGGGCGTCGGCCGACGACGGCGGAGAACTCCGGTGATGGCGCGGCAGCGATGTCGGCCGGGCAAGTGGAGCGGGGGTGAGGGGTCTCCCGGGCGTCGGGAGGAACTCGGACTCGGCACGGTGCGACGGTGGGCACGGGTGGAGGCGCGATACGTGCGGCGCGGGCAAAGCAACAAGGCGAGGCGACGGCGCGCGAGCGGGAGGCCGGCATCGGGACTCGGCCGGGTGTCGCGTCGGGTGCGGCGGCGCCGGGTCGTGATTTTTTGAAATCTAAAATCTTTTGTCAAGATTTTTCAAGATAATTTGCTCCACCATTGAAGATTATCTTTTGATAAGGCTTTATTGTCCGATCTTTGAAATCTTTCAAAATCTCTCTCCACAACAAAATATTTTAGATTATTCCTTATCCACTTTTTATTTCATTTTCAATTTTTTAGAACCACTTTTAAAGATAAATTAAATACTATTATTTACAACTTTTAAAGATAAATTAAATACTATTATTACCTAAATGTAAATGTTATGAAATGCGCTATACGATGAACAATTAAATAAAAAAGGTAAAATTTAGGTGTCAACAATGATATCCAGCCGATAAACAAAAAGAAAAATCCAAGGAGAATTCTGAGTACTGGGCTTCATCATGCTTTCTAGTGTCAAAATACTTCAAAAAAAAAAAAAATATACTTTTCCAATTGCTTTTCAAAAATTTCTTCAAAAAAAAAAAAATCTTTCAAAAAATATAATTTACCCTGTTTGTCCTTTTGATCCATCTACATTCTGTTTCAGGGACAGTCTTATAGCATGCAAAGGTGTGAAAATGATCCAATCCAATTCCATATTCTGCGGGCAAGTTTGCTCGAAATTGCAACCGCCCATATGTGGTGAAGAAGGTATTTCCCGGAGGTGCCTTGATCCAAGCGGAAATGGATGGTCGTGAGTTTTTCAATCTTGTTAGTCCTAACGCTGTCAAGAAGAATTACCCATGATTGAATTTGCCATGTCATGTTTTGAACTGCAAGCATTTTCATAAATTGCCTCAATAAGTTGCAAATTCAATTGTCCAAATTTGTTACAAATCTTGCATGTTTTCCGTGATGAGTTATGTGAGATAAATTGAATGTGTCAAATGGGATATTTTGGAATGATGAATGGCAAGCCTTGTTCCATACACTTTTCATACACTAATCCCCAGTGAGCTGTGTGGAAAAATTCTATGTCCGCAAGGAAAATGGTGATCTCGCAAAGGGTACGCCATCCAAGGTGATGAGAGGCAATTTCTTCCTCTACCCGAAACACTATAGGTATACCCATCGTTTAGCCCTTTGAGTCCACACACGTGAAGAGTTTTTAAATCATCTTTATCAAGGATCGTTCCACATTGGGACAAATTTGAGATGAATGATAGGAATTTTCTTACTCACACTTGCATCAATCTTTGAATATTGCTTTCGCGTTGTAACTCGTTCGATAGTTTAAAGTGTCATAGGATGATGAAGAGCAGTCATTTCTCTATCCTATACACTTTTATCTATTGCATAGCCCACTTGAGCTTATGAATTCATTTCATATTAAACCCAGTTGGTGATCATCCCCCACATTAGGGCAAGACAAAAACATTCGAGTAGCATGAACTAGAATGCTGACAAAATGGAGACTCTATTCAAGGAAAATAAGTGCAAAAAAATAGAGCATGAAAAAGCAGTGTGCCTGCTAAAAGCAAGGCCAATGCCTAGAAAAGAAAAAAAAATCAAACTCTTGATATAATGAGTCGTATCCCCAACAAGAAGGTACTAAAACTCAAATGATGTTGCAATCAATGGAGATTTGATGAGAATAAATCTTCGACAGTGGAGAAGGAAAGTGGTGGAAATGTCAAGATGATCACCAACTTTGACCCCCTAAACACCT
The DNA here is from genome assembly GCA_014182565.1 of Eucalyptus marginata. NCBI lineage: Eukaryota > Viridiplantae > Streptophyta > Magnoliopsida > Myrtales > Myrtaceae > Eucalyptus > Eucalyptus marginata. The sequence continues at coordinate 5,208,168 of CM024593.1, forward strand.
TTTTGAGCCTAATGATCCATTCGTTTCTCAACCCATGAACTAAGCCTACATTACATCCCTTGCAAAGTCTCTTCAAATTATGGCATTTGAATTGACGTAAGAGTTCATATGTTTGAAAGCATCGCTTGAAGAAGTGCGAGTAAAATAATTTCTACCTCATTTTGTGTGTTTCTTGACTTGTAAATCTCAAGACAATTGCGAAATGTCATTTTTCAATAGCCTCGACTCAAAGAGTCCCCTTTGTTAAGCCATTGACCAAGCCGACAATATGGTCCTTGTTAAAGACCCCTCAGATTGTTAAGGTCGTACTACTTGCGAGATTGCTCAAACCCTTGTCTGGCATGACGATGGTGAGATAGAATGATTGTCAAGATCCTGCATCAAAGGCCAGGATAAAATAGCCCATTTTAAAGAGGATGAGTGAAAAGCCTTTTCAGACGGAAGGATCCCTCATTTGACACATCCATGACGCTCATGCGTTCAGATTGGAATCATTATTCGAGATCATTCCTATTGAAATTAGGATGATGCGTGGTTGATAGAAATCATTATGCATGAACCTTACTTGAATTAATGCATATCTGTGATTACAAATGCATGTTGCCTCTCCTACGATCATGTTTTGCATGAGACATGTCCCCAAGGAACAGAGATATCACCAGGTAAGTATATCTCTATCCATACCTTAAATACTTGTCGTTGCACATGTATTCCCCTTTTGAATACATTGACACTCAATTAAGTTGTCTTCAAAGATTTTTCTCCAGATTCAGTTTGATTAAGGCTACTGAAGAATGGTTCGGGTCCTAGCCAAGAAAAATCTCCGTCTAGGCGACCGTAGAATGGTACGGGTCCTGGAAAAGCAATTTCCCCATTTAGGCGACCGTAGAATGATACGGGTCCTAGACACAACCAAGCACTGCCATACTGGGCAACCGTAGAATGGTACGGGTCCTGGGAAAGCAGTGTCTTCATAAAGTCATGTTACTATTCTAGGCGATCGTAGAATGGTACGGGTCTTGGACATGCAACACCAATTATCTCGAATTACTCTATCATTCTTGAAGCTAAGTTATTTCGGTAAGTTCATTTATCATTTGCATTAGCATTTCCATGCATCATGTAAATTGCATTCAAAACGGAATTCATTTTCCAATAAAAAATCATTCATTGCATGATCAAAATTTAGGTCTCAATTTATCTTTGAAGGCAATCTCTACGAGCTCAACTTCAAAGAGGAGCGATTGTTGACACCTAAATTTTTGCATAATTTTTGGGTTAATTTTTACCAAAATTAAAAATAAAATAAAAATCACATGGCATATAGTTTAGGAACATTTATGTTATTTTGTTTTGTTTTATTTTATTTTTAGACCGTCAGTGAGGGAAAGATTTTTCGCATATTCTGTTCAAATTTTTAATATTTTCGAGTAATATACACTAGGGGGATGTATTTTAGGCGAAAAGGAAATTTTCGGATGAAATATTTGAAAAATACAAAAAGAGAATATTGCGCGAGGTGCGTATATTTCAACGATATATTTAGGGGGATCATGCGCAAACAAAAAGGAAAATAAAATATATATCGCGAAGATACAATTTTTGGGCCTCTAAAAGACATCGCGTGGAAAAAGAAATGGTGGTTCTTTCTTTTGGGTGAAAAAAGAATACAAGAGTGAAAAGTAAAAAGAGTGACGTGAGAGAGAGACAAAAATCGAAAAAAAAAACAAAAAAGAAGAAGAAGAAGGAAAACCTAATTGGCGTTGTTCATCTTCCCCAAGGGTCTTTGTCCGTGCCGGCGCCACGCCGATGCCACGTCCGCACCGGCCACCTCACCGGTATCGCCTCTGTTGGTCACCTCGTCCGCCAGCTCCACGAGTAGCACTGCCGCTCCGCCAATTTGTAGCCGGAGCTGCAACCCGAAGCTCACGCCGCCCCGCCGTCGCTGATCTCGCCCTCGATTCGCTTGCAACTCATGACCCAACGGATCCGAGCCCTGCTCGTTGCCCTTGCCTCCTCGTTCACCGCTCGCAACCCCTGACGGTAGCCGATCTAGATCCGACGCCGCCCTTGCTCCACCCGCGAAATCACTGCCGCCACCGAGCCAAGATCCGAACACCATGCTTGCGCCCAGCCTTACCGCCGAAGATTACTGACGCCCCCGCAGCAGATCTGCCCCGAGACCCCTGCAGCTCGACGCTTGCCGGTCTCGTCGTGCCGCCTTGATGCCACCTCCACCTTGCCTCTAGCCCGAGCCGGCCCGCGACGCTAGCTCGTGCCGTTCCGCGATGACGCTATCGATCCGGCCCCCTCTTGCGCCCTCGTCGGAACCCTCGCGGAACCCTGTTGGACCGGACCCAACAGCATTGTTTCTTTTCTTTTTTTTTTTAAAGAAAAAAAGAAAAACAAAAGAACATTTAAGTAATTATTTTTTTCATTTATTTATCTTATTATTGATATTTCACATTATTTGTTCCCTTTTAGTGTAATTATCCCTTAATAAATTGAAATTGCATATTACGAAATAGCCTGCAAAATTTGTGATTGTCAGTCCGATTTTCGCGTCCGAAATCCGACTCGCAATTACTTCAAAAAATCGCTAATCCGATCTCCCGCCCGAGATTCGATTTGTGATTTATGTAAAATTGGCCAACCCGATCTCATGTGTGAGACATGGTTTCAATTTGGGTATCAATATTGCTTGATTTGTTGTGGTGTCACTTAAATTATTTTTTTTTAAAAAAATCAAAAAAATGTAGGTTAGAATTAGGTTTATTGCTTGTTTTAGGTTTATATATTTAGATTAGGAATTTTATTTCGAATTTTAAAATTAAAAAAACCCAAAAATCCAAAATCAAAAAAATCAATTTAGGATGCTAGTTTTATTTTAAACTTGGATTGCATGTTTAGTTACGTGGCAATTATTAATTTCGAAATTAAAAAAAGAAAAACAACAAAAATAACAAAAAATCATCATGCATATGTCATGTAGAATTAGGGCATATTTTGTACATCATTGCATATGAAGGTAAAATTGCACTTAGTTTAATTTTAGATAATATGTTTTCTTAATTTATTATAAGTTTAGGTATTTTCTTAAATAAATTGCATTTTAGGATTATTTGGGTTAAGCTAATATTTTAGTTTAAATTAGGATTTGGCTTAACCTAATTCCTAAAATAAATTGAATAGGATCTTAATCTAGCTAGGTAATTTTCACATTTTACCTAATTTCGAATTTCATGAAAAATATAAAAATGTCTTAGAATAAATTAGTTTTATTCTCTAGGATAGATTGCATTCGTTTAGGAAAAAGAAAAGAAAAAGAAAAAGAAAAATGTCATATGCACGTCATTAGGATTAGATTCATTGAAATGCATGTCATATAATAGTTGTTGCTAGGTCCATTCAATTAGAAATTACATGTCATTAGAATTAGGTCATTTAGTTAATATTGCATCGCATATTACATAATTTTCATTAAATAAGTTAAAACAAAAAAAAAAAGGGAAATTGCGTGTTAATTAGAAATCATATCTAGGGTTGTTGATGTGAATTCTGAATTAACATTGCAGATACTTTCATTGCTTTGAGGTAAGTTTGCAATTTATTTATTGCTTTCTTGGGTGTTAAATTGGTGGTTTCCACACCCGCAGGATCACCTGACATGTTAGGGAAATAGATTTAAAATCAATTTAAGCTGCATTCAAAATTTTTTTTTGAAAATAAAAGAATGGTACCGAAATGGTATTAGAGAAATCTAGTGTAACCAAGTCCCCGTACCATAATCTCTAGTTCGTAAGAGTAAAGTAAAACTCCCATTACTTTACTTGGGTTTCTAATCGACCCACCAAAAATAGATTGATGGTGACTCCTAATTGAAAATTAATTGTATGTTAAGAATTTGAACCCAAATCGCAATTGGTATGGGCTTGGGAGAGTCCGAGCTAAGTTTAGGCTTAGCAATCCATTAGCCAAATCCTAGGTGGTTCACCCGAAAAATTGGTCGCGACACTACATAAAATCGTCCGCTACCCAGCTTAATTGCGCACTTCATACTATAAGATTTTACAAATTAAAAACTTTAAGAATCCAATTTCAAATTAGAAAAGTAAAGGGACTTATTGTGGGCTTTTTCTTTTGAAAAAGAACATAATTTGCGGAGTACGGACTTGGCAACTGTTGAATGAGTCTGCCCGCACTTGAAAACTGAAGTTCATCAGGGTACGATCGCCCATTTTTTTTCTTTCTTTTTTTTTTTTTTTGAAGAGATACTATCGCCCATTTGAAACGTCAAGAAGTCGACTGCCGAGGAGAAGACGCCATAGACTCTTATATGAGATTTGACTTTGTCAACTTGGAAAAGTTCATGCTACATCCATGTTCCTACGACATAACCCCACCAACTTCACATGCTCATTTATCGGAAAAATTATCAGAAAAACTTTAAATATATTATATTTTTATCAATTTAGTCATAATATTTTTGATAATTTATTAATTCAATCTTAAACATTTCGGTTGTGCTAATTTAATTTTAACCCTTCTGATGATTTGTTAATTTAGTTTTAAATATTTTAACAATTTATCAATTCAATCATTTCGATCAATTTTAACCAAAGATCGCTAATATAGTGGTCCAGTCAGCACCTATAGGATGGCTGGTGAGTACTAAAGTGGACAATTTTTGCAATTTATATTTTAAAGTTTTTTCTTCCTTATTATTTTTTTTCTTTTTTCCAATTTTGGGCCAAGGAGGGCCAGCAATCCTCGCCTGATTTGGCTGAGGGCGTCACGGCCAATCTGGCAAGGGCTGCACTTGCAGGCCCTAGGCGAGGCTGTCCCTCGCTAGATTTGGCCAAAGGTCACACGCGGGAGGCCCGCAGCCTCGCCCACAACCCTCGCCAGCAGAGATCTAGGCCTCAATCGAAGCTCGGTTCGTTCCCCAAGATATCAGGCTTGCCGCTGCCTCATCCACTCTAGTGTGCAGCAGCTTGATGACGAGAGGAAGGGGCTGGCATTGGTGCAGGGCGGGCAATTTTCAGCAAAATAATTCTTAGAAACTGCTTGAAAGCTCGTATTTTGTCACACAAGTTCCTGCCTGTATTGGCTTGATTTAAGACTTTGCAAAAGTCAATGGTAGGTTAGTGACGGAGGACGATTCGAGGGAGACTTAACTCCAAAGGTGTGGTGACGAGTCATGTATGATCTGGCATTGGTTAGATATACAAAGGTAGATTGCTACATTCATATAAGAGTTACAAATTTAAGGCACTGTAAGAAAGACAAATAAAAGTTAGTAAATTAATTGATAACAAAAGTTGATGAATCAAAAGAAATAGACTAATACGCGTTTGTAAGTAGCTCAAATTAGAGTTTTTTTTTTTTAGGCTTAAATTAGAGTTGGTTTTCCCACAAATTGGTTATTTAATCTGAAAAAATTGGTAAGTTACACAAATTAAAATTAATAAATTAAATTAAAAGCTAGTAAGTTCCCGTCATTGGCAAGAAAGTCAAATAAAAGTAACTTCACAGAAAGTGTTAGTAAGTTACTAACAAGTTACCAAAACATTAAGTGATCGGTAATTTATTTTTCAACAGTTTTTTTTTTTTCTTTTTGTGGGAGAAGAAATACTTACTAAATAAGCTACTATTTGCATAGTCAAAGTAAAAAAATTTGCTTGAACAAAAGGATAGTAATTATGTTAGCTATATGCCATAAAGCAACCATGTAATAGTTACATGTTAGGAATTTAAATTGCATTATTTATTTTATGGCTAAGAAATATTTGTTCATCGTCCCATTTATATGAATGAATCCATAAGATTAGTTGGAACTGAACATATTCTTAAGGTATTAAGAATATGTGACAAGTTTACAGTTAAACTGAATCTTTAAACGATTTCCGAAGGATGAATCATTGAAAGAATATTAATGATCTTGTTGAGAACGGTATGTTCTTAGGCTTCAACATTGAGTATTGGATACCTCAATGGATGATGAGTCACAAGTAATTGAGTATTGTAAAATCTGAGCTAGAACACAGGTGTTGATCTCGGAAAAGTTCACCGAACATGATATGTATAAAACGATTAGTGACAAGGAATTTTTAAGTGTGGTTAATGACTAATCGTTCGTGCTTTGGTCTTATGTAAAATCCTTAGATTTAAGGCATGATGCCGACTTGTATGTTGGATGGTTGTGGTTCACGAGTATACACATTGACACTTCATTGAACCATCTCTATACTTGATGGTCACAATTTGTTCACATATGAAGGCACATGCATGCACAATATGGAATATATCTTCTTATATATATATATATATATATATATATATATATATATATATATATATGTAGATATACAAGATAGAATATTGATGTCCTATAAGATCATATTGTGACATTGTATTGAAATCCTTAGCTAGGGTTGTAACCAAGAATGAATAGTTCATGTCTCGAATAAGTACATGTCAGGTAGATTTGGAATATAATCGAATTTGTGGTTTAACAAAAAATTTCATGGCCTTTATTTGATTGGGACATAGTGAGACAGAATGATTGAATTGCATGATTGTCAAAGCTAACATGCTCATTATTTTCTTGAAATATTTATACTATCTAGGTAGCCATGACATATTGTTAAATGTCAATCATGGTTTGTAGGAATGGGAGATTGATTCAGACAATCAGTTCTCTTAGTTTTGTTGTGTTAGTACAAGTTCTACTACCAGCTTAGTGATGATCCTAAGGATGTCACACTCCATAACTAATACAGAATGATGCTTGAATGGGAGAGACAATATTGCGAATGTGTTTACAAATGAGATAATTAGATTAAGTCGGGCTAAAAATCTAAGTTCTGAAACGGTTTAAGACTTTATGGCCAAATCAAATATTTGAAATGGGTTTCAAACTTTACAGCTGAATAAAAGAATTGAAGCAAGTTCAGATTCAACGACCAAATTAATAATCTGAAATGAGTTCAAATTCAAAAGCTGCATTAATGATTTGAGGTGAGTTCAGAATCAATTGCCACATTAATGATTTGAAGTGAGTTCATAATCAATGGCATCACTAATGATATGAAATAAGTTCAGAATTAATAGCCAAATTAATGTTCTAAAATTGTTTCAAAGTTAAAGGCTAAATTAAAGATCGTCACATAAATGATTTGAAACGGTTTCAAGATCAATGGGCAATTCAATGATATGAAACGGTTTTAAATTCAAATGACTAAATTAATGTTTTTAAACGGTTTCAAATTTAACGGTCAAATTAAAGTTTTGTAACAATTACAAAGTTAATGCCCAAAATAAGGTTTTGTAATGGTTACAAATTAATGCGCGGAATAATACTCTGTAATGGTTATAGAATTAATGCTTGAATTAATGCTCTGAAACGGTTTTAGAACTTACATCCATATTCAAAGTTTGAAGCGAGCTCACACGTTACAGCCGAATTAATGTTCTGAAATGGTTTTTGAGTTCATGACTCAAATTGAATTAAATAAATGTGATCTATGACTGATTATAAGAATGGGCGATTGAGAGAGGATCAAGAGTTGGTTGAGTGATGATAGATATAAATCAAATAGTCACACATGAGAGCAACTACTAGCATAATTATCGTGGTGATCTATCTCAAGTTTCTCTCTTTTGTTCAACGCGATTTGGTGGTGTGTTTGAACCAGAAGCCCAATATTTGTGGGGCTAGAATTGAAGAACATCATAACCGGAGTACGTAAAAACTGGCACCATAAGAGATTGGACATTCGTAGTCAAAATCTGTAGAATGTCAAAACCAACGCTATGAGGACACCAAGCATTTGCGATCTAGATCTTAACTAGGTTAGAAGAATGTCATAACCAACATTACGAGAAGATCAAATGTTCGTAGTCAAAATTTGAAGAACATCAAAACTAATGCTGCAAGGACATCAAACGTTTGTGGTTAGAATCTAAAGAATGTCATAACTAAACTTTTTAAGCACGGAATAAGGGTAATGTGATTAGCCTCCTTCTCATTTCTATGTGCTTTTTATTAAAATGATCGAACAATGTTTTAGAAATACGTGTATGGGCATTTTTACTTCAACTGCGAATTATTTTGATTCAAATTCACCTATGCACATATTCTTGTTTTTGAAAGAAAATCCAAATAAAGTATCCTTGAGATCGACAACCTTTTGATGCCTCTATTTACTACCCAAAAGTAAAACACCAGCCAAGACATATTAAATTGCAAAATGCTAGATAATCCCAATAGTCCTTCCACAGAACCCGATCCCTATGTTGAGTCGAACCAAACAACATTGAAGTCACCTTTCAAGTGAAATTTACCTAACATATCCAATTTAGAGTTTCTAAGTCATTTGGATAGTTTATCTAACCCCATTCTACTGGGCAAGCATCTGTGCATTGTGGATGATGAATTAGTTTACACTAAACATTGGTAATTTATGCAAATAAGAGTTGGTAATTTTCTATAATAGTTAGTAAATGTTGATAAATCATTGAAATAGTTGATAATTTAAGACAACCTAGTAATTGTTTATTCTTTTGTAAAAATGTTTTGGTAACTTACCAATGTGTTATTGATTAAAGAAATTGTTGGCTAAAGTTTTGTTACTAACGTGTGTTGATAGTTATCGGCGCTTTTCACAAGTTATCAGCATAAAACAATGTAATTTTACCCTTGGGAACAGTAGACTCATCCAATTTTGGCTCACATGGTCAACTTGTTTAACATTGACACATACTTCTTAATTTATAGGACAAAAGCAAGAGAATTGTTTGATATCCAAATGGAGAAAGCAAGTGAAAAACGTCGGAGAATTATGATCAAGACTTCTTTATTACTTGAAGCTTCAATAGCAATCTTCCATTTATTGAATATTAGAGTCGCACAGCTCTGATAACACTCTCACAAGAGAAGCTCTTAAGGAAGGAGATGAATACACTACTTTACTCGCATAAAAGTCTTTTCACTCTCCGTCATTTGAAACGATTACAAGACTCGTTTATATGTATGCTTAAAATACGACTCTTGACACACCTTAGATATATGAAAAGACATGTCTAAATAAATAGTAATAAAGACACTTTAATAGGTGTGCCGAAAAGACTTCTGTTGGAAACTGAACAGCCTTTCGACCAAAACACGAAGAGTCATGAGAGATAGGCGGTGATATTTTCAATACCATCACGAAGAAAGGAACTATCAGCTTCACATTAGTTGCAGTGGCGCATGTGTCCAATATTGGGTAAGCCAATATGCGCTTTTAATCAAGGAAGTGTTACCTGTGACTGACAAATGTAAGTACAAGTGATAAAATTATATAGAAACATCTATCAAGAAAATATGAGTTTGAGGAAAATAAAATATGGAGAGAGAGAGAGATCTTACTTACTAAATAAACAATTATTTTCGTAGTTGGAATTGGAAAGCTCTCTTGAACCAAAGCATGGTAATCATCGTCACAATTGACAATTTTTCAATAATCCTATCCACTACCCGAAAATAGGAGATACTCCAAGATTTTTTTAAATGTAATATGGTGCAAAATCCCATAAATGCCACAACGAAACCTGGTCCCAATCCTGAGTAAAATCAAACAATAATGGAGCCATCTTCATTAGCCTTATCTTCGCTCAATTTGTGATCATCTCCTCTACCCACATCAAGCTCATCTCCAGGACAAACTTTCAAAAGAGGATGTCCGCAGAGTCCATCATTACCACGATAATTAGATTGATTGTCTAGAGTGCCCAGATGATTGCCTAATGGAATAGGACCAGATAAATTGTTGTAGGAAAGATCCAAATGACTCAAAAAGTCTAAATTGGATATACTAGGAGGAATTTCACCAGATAGCTTGTTATTGGATAAATCAAGTGATTCTAAATCTTTCAAGTTGCCAATATCGAAGGAATTTCTCCAACCAGCTTATTTTGAGAGAGGTTCATATTTTGAAGTCGAGTAAGCATCATTAACCCTTCTGGTATTTGTCCATCTAATGCATTGCTTGAGAGGTCAATAGAAAATAAATATGGGATTGTGCCGGTGAATTTAATGCTTGTTCCTTCTGTATCAACCATAGTGAGAAACCTCCCCATGGATCTGAAATACAAAGTGGAATTTGCCCACATTCGTGAGAAGTTGTTGAAACAACAAGGAATGCCTCCAAAAAAGTTGTTATGCTTTAAGCTTAAGTATTGGAGATTAGCAAGATGACACAACTGCAAAGGAATGTTACCAGTTAAGTGATTTCTCCCAAGATCGATTATCTCAAATGATTTAGGGTTGCCAAATAGAGGTATTTTACCAGTGAATTGATTGTCACCAAGATCAAGGATTACCAAATCAAGCTTTAGTAAACATTTCGGAAGCACTCCGTCCAAGCCATTTTCATGTAGCCCTAAAACTTTTAATTGCTTCAAATGGCATAGCGACCCTGGAAGTTGACCATTTAACTTGTTGTCTCCCAATGAAATCCATTCCAAAAAAGCTTGTGACTTCCTCCAACATCGCGGAAGTTTCCCCGATAGTTGGTTCTTAGAGAGATCCAAAAAAGACAATTCATCTGACATGCATAATGAATTTGGAATTTCACCACTAAGATTATTTCCAAAAAGTGACACTTGTGTTAATAGTGGCATCTTTTTCCCAATAATCCGGGAAATGTTGCCTTTGAGCATATTACCCGAGAGATCCAACTGTTCAATGCTCAATAGAACATCAGATAACCAATGGGGAACTTCATCTGAGATGCTAGCATTTGACATGTCTAATGCTGAAACTTTTTTCTATGTTCGAAGCCAGTTTGGGAATTTTGGTCCCACTTTACAACTTGACATGAGAATCTCTTGAATTTGGAATGGAGGAACCCACGAAGCACTAATATTTATGACAAGCCCAGTTGAATAAATTTTCAACACAGTCAAACTAGTGAGATTTGCAAAGTGAATTTGGCTGACAATTCCATCCAATTGATTATTACCAATATCCATCACCTCTAGATTGGATAATAACCCAATATTTTCTGGAATCTTCCCACTCAAATTGTTGAAAGAGAGGTTCAACATTCTTAGAGATGACAGTTGGCCCATAGCAGCAGGAATAGGACCAGAAATCAAGTTTTGTGAAAGATCAAGGAATATGAGATCTTTGAAATTCCTAAATTGATTGGGTAGGTGACCACTGAAACTGTTGTCATTAACATCAACAGTCTTTAGGTTACTTCGTCCACAATTCAAAGTACCATCTTGGGCATTGAAAATCCTCCCACTAAATTTGTTAGAACGCAAGCTTAGCACTTGCATTGCAAAAACTGCTCGAGTTTTTCAAAAGTTCACCTTCCATCCTATTTGTAGAGACATCAAGGAATTTAAGCCATTGACTATTTTCAAGGATGATAGTGGGGAATATGCCTTGGAGATCATTATCACTTAAATCAAGATGTTCGAGTTTGCTGAAGTTTTGAAGCCATGGAGGAATAGATGAATTCATGGAGTTTTGACTCAAATCAAGGAATTTAAGAGAAGTAAAATTGACAGGCAGAGAGGCAGAAGCATCTTCCAACTCACATCCCCTCAATATTAAAAACTCCAAGGAGGAAAGCATGTTTATAGGAGCTAACCATCCTTTGGGGTTGAGAAGGGGGACATATGACAGGTCCAAGTACTTTAGGTAAGAAAATGTCGATAGCCATCGGAGGTTCTCTGTTCCTAAAGAAGGCTTCGACCAAATCCACCCACTAAGATCCAAGTACCTTAAGTTGGAAAGGTTACTAAGTTGATTGGAAATATGTCCATAGCCTGCAAATGAGAGGTTGAAATACTCTAGTTTCTGAAGAGAAGTAAAGGACTCATGGGTTTTTTGGATTGTGAAATTGTTGAAACTAAGGTCTAAATACTTCAAATACTTTAGCTCGTTTACAGCAGGATGTATCTCACCTTCTAGGTTGCAGTTCTCTAGGCCATCACAGGGATTATGAAGATCGAGCTTCAAGACATGGCCAGTCTTCTCGCTGCATTCAACTCCTTCCCACTTGCAACAACTCTCACCAGTCCACGACTTTAGACGTCTCGAAGGATCAATGAGATCATGCTTCAACTTCAGAAGAGCTTCCCTCTCAATACCAAGGCAGCTTACATTTGTTAAGGTTTTGGAATGACCGAATTTCAAGGCTTGAATGACAAAGAGTGCACACAAGAGTGTAGGCACAAAGCTATTGTAGACATACGATGTCATTGTTGTTTAAACATGTAGGTAAGAACTTCCATTTATAGCGGCCAGAAAAATATTTCCCTTAAGGAAGATGATATTTTTTTTTTTTTCATTCACAAAAAAGGAGGGCTTAAATATATTTTCAAAGTCCTTTTCTCTTATCACTAACAACCAAAAGGAGACTCAAAATTTCTAAGTCGTGCCTTACAAGACCCGTGAGTGATCAAGACATCATATTTTTAAAATATACTTTTTGGCATAAAAAGAAGCACCACTTCGGTAATATGGGACCCTGAAATATTTTTGTCATGACTCGGGGGCAACAATTTAAGATTTTGATGTGATCCCTCTTATTTTTCTTTTCGATTTTGCTCCCGTGATCAAAGCCGTGTAAATTAAAGTGGGTATTTGTCTATGAATCTGTACAGATATTCCATTCATTCATTTCATGAACCAAGATCTTATCGTGACGCTCATTTTGAATAAGCCTAATAGATTCATTTCATCGCCTCTTAAGGCAACAGGATCTTCAAGTAGTGACCATTTGGGATGAGTCCATGAATGCTTTATGAGCTCTTCCTCTTAAATATGGAACTTGGGGGGCTAGAAAATGTTATATGTTGGCAATGAGCCATGAAAGTAAACATCGGACGACGCCAAAGCTATCTTAATTTCCTTTTCCGCGAAATTTCCCGTAGTGTTAGGATTAAAGCTTTCGTAGTGGGTCAAGGCCCATGTGATATTCACCTTTTTCTTTTGGCAAAATTTCTAGTTTTCAGACCAACGAGGAACTGATTTGGAGTCTATTTCCTTTTAGAAAAAAGATTATTCTTTCTTCCTTTTTAAGATTTGCATTTGCCTATATTGCTCATTCAACATCCAACATAATAAACACGCATATGATAAACACATCACATATGTTTCAAATATTTTCGTTGTTCCAATGGACGAAATAACGATTTCTTATTGTTCTCTAGTGTGCATGTGTTGGTGAAACTGATGACAGGCCATTGCCGGAAATCGAGTATACACACTAAAACGAATTATGAAGAAAGACAACTGATATATGCTAATATGCATAAATGTTGCATGTTATACAGATCACGTAGACGGAATTTATCTCAATCATTAATTATATAGGTCTCATAACAAATTTTAGTGGTCCAATAAACTTGGTCCCCACAATCTATATCGCATATGGAATATGCTCTGAATGGGTTCACAATTGACAATCGTGCGGTAGGTGACATGACTTCTTAGTCAATGTGGACTGGAATTTTTGGCTCATAAAAGTTGGGCTATTCATCATTCTACATTAAAAATATGCTCTTATTTTATAGGAGACGTGCGAGAGAAATATTTCTATTTAATGACCAAACGAAAAAGAAAGAGAAAAACTCTGGGAGAATATGGAACACGACATGTGAAAGTGAATAAAGTTGGGCCATTCATCCATCTACATTAAATAGGTAGAATTACCAAAACAGTCATAAACCTATTGCAATTGTGCCAATTCAGTCCTAAACTTTTTTTTGCCAATTTAATTCTAAACCTTTACAATTATGCCGGTTGAGTCCATCCGGGTCAAAATTGGCCGGCACTAACATGGACACCGACCAGCAACGGCCGTCCGGCAAACGCCGACGTGGCATTTTTAAATTATTTTTAAATTTTAAATTTTCTTTTCGATTTTTTTTTTTTCATCCACTTCTCCTTCCTCCGGCTGGCCAGCACCGGCCAATGGCGAGGCCGGCCTCGCCGTCGCTAGGCAAAGCCCCACTAGATTTGGCAAGGCTTGGCCTCACCCGGCCCATGGCAAGGGCCGAGCTTGCCAACACCGGCGAGGTCGACCCTCGCCATGGCTGGGCGGGACCAAGCCTCGCTAGATTCAAGGCGAGGGTCAATTTTGCCGGTGGTTGGCGAGGCTCCTCGCCCAACGACAACAGGCTCGACCTTGCCATGGCTGGTCGTCGCCAGATCCGGCGAGGCTCCTCGCCCGGGGACGGCGAGGCTCAACCTCGCCATGGCTAGGCGAGGCCGAGCCTCACCAGATCCTGGCGATGGCGTGCCCGGCCGTCGGCGGGCGAGGCTCGCCTCGCCAATGGCCGGCGGGGACGAGCCTCGCCATTGGCGGCGAGGCTGACCTTGCCGACCCCCTCACCGGCCGTGCCGCCGGCCTAGAGGAAGGAGAAGGTGGAAAAAAAGAAAAAAAGAAATGAAAAATTCAAAAATATTTAAAAATTGCCACGTCAACTTTCGCCGGACAACCGTTGTCAGTCGGCATCCACGTCAGCATCGACTGGCCAATTTTGGCCGGATGGACTGAACTAGCACAATTGTAAAAGGTTCAGGACTAAATTGGCCAAAAAAAAAAAAGTTTTTGACTGAATTGGCACAATTGCAATAGATTTATGATTTTTTTGGTAAATCTCTCACATTAAACATATATGTCTTATTTTACAGGATAAAAAGCAGAACTGTTGAACAAGTCAAAGATAAAATAAGATGCAATATTCTCCTTTCAAGATATGATCTTGATCTTTTCTTCATTTTCAGCACAAGATACGATCCTTTCCTCATCTTCAGAAACAAGATGAATATTTCTTGGGCGGTGCTATTTCGACCTTCTAAATGACTAAATCTACTCCCATTTACACTAAAAAGACAATTGACATCAATCTTTCAATTGCAGTTTTAAGTAAAGGCCCAGCTCCTTATTTTTTCTATTTTTTTTTTCTTTTTCTATGTAGGATAGTTACCATGATTAAGCATTTCATGTGTTTTTTTTTTTTTCCTTTTTTGCATATTAAAGAAAAATGAATTCTCAAGTATTCCTACCTAGGAAACACCGACACTCTCTCAAAGCTTTATATTGTGTTTGACACTCCAACACGTGTCCGACACTCTCGAACACTCTTCGACACTCGGTCAACATGTGATGGAGAATCGACACCTAATCAACTTTCCCAACACTCGAGTCGGAATTTCAACATGCAAGTTTCCAACATGTGATTCGACACGCAAGATTAATTTTAAAAATTTTCAATACATGAGTAATCAAAATGAATATGTGTGAAAAAATTAAAAACAATAATAAAAATAATAAATGGGAAAATAAGAAAATTTTAGTCTTCTCTTCTCTTCCAAGTCTCATTTTCCGTGATACACAATTCATCCTCAAGTTTTTTTCTCTTCCAATACGTCTAAGACGTGAGTCCAGAATATGAATTACTTGTTTTTTCTCCAAGTTTTATGGATTATTGGAATGTAGTTGAATTTGTCAAATTGAAACAATAAAATATTTTAATAAATGGTGAATTAATGTTTTTAGTGTAAATTCATTCTAGACTCTTTTATTATTTATTTATTTGTGAATTTGAATTAAAGATACCGGAAAATTTGCCTATAATACCAGTGAGGGAAAATAAAAACAAAATTTGTGGTAGGTATACTATCCCACACGCATGGTCCTTCCTTGGCCTTAGAACAGGGACTGCCTATTAGCCACCAAATTCCTTTTCATTTTTTGACTCATTTCATAGAAAATTTTAGGGTAGCAGAATTTTGGTGCACAAGTTCCATATTATGGCAAGTGCAAAGCATACTACCAAGATTACTCATAACATTCCTAGTTTTAAAGAATCACGCCATGTAGAAAGGAAAAAGGGAGAGAGGTTTTTAGGTATTCATAGTAAATTACACTATTATTTCTGGAGAGGATGCGTTATGCCCCTTAACATTTACAAACACTCCCTTATATAAGCAAATACTAAAGACAATTTTACAGATTCTTAATGGTCAACAATGGCCAATTATTTGACTCTTACACTGACAGACGAAGATCTTGCTTCCAGCATACTCTTATCTTACATCTTTCCTTTCTGCTACAGTTCAAAATAGTGCCAAATAATGCTGAATAGTGTTTCTAGGCCAAATTTTCTTTCTCTTCACGTGTTTGCTTCAAACTTTCTTTTTCCTTTGGTGCTTTAGCCTTCTTCTCGTGGAGGCTTTTTCACATTGCTTCAGAGATCGTACTTATGGATTAGCTCATCATTGTCCTTGCTATCAAAGTCGTCCCTATCTTTTTGCCTCCTGTACTCTCTGATGAGTCTTTCAACTTTAAGAGATTCGAGGTGGTGAGTGCTTGTGACTTCTAGGGGCTGGTTAGAGTTGGATGCAATATCAGTAATACTTTTCCCTAGATTCTTTTTATATTGTTGCTTAAATGCTTCGAGGAGCTTCTCTACTTCTTCAATTTGTGAAGAACCTTCTATATTTAATTCAAATGGCCTTTGTCTTTTGGATGACTAATGAGAGCTTATCGGAATATCAGTGGAGCTAGCTAGGATATTGAGTTGGGGTAGATATCCAAGCTAGCGTGATGAACTTTCTTTGTTAAGACTTACTTTGAGTGCAAATTCCATGATCAAAAGGCTTGTGATAGTGGTCCTTCCCATGGGTCTCGTGATGAGGCTAGCTCTTGTGAACTTGCTGGTGTATCAGAAGTGTCCAGTACATCCATTCTATAGTATTTTCTTAAGCAAGCATCAATCGCTAGACGGGTTGCGCTATAGTCATCACTGCAATCCCAAGAAACAGGGTCATCTCTTGTGAGCCATGCTTCTGGTGGAATAACTTGATTTTGTTGGCACAATATTAGTTACACTTCCCAATACTATCAAGGATAAGATGAAATTCTACAAGAAAGTGTTGTAAAAATCTCATTTGGAACAAGTTGGGGTTTATAGTGGATACTCCAACATTTGCTGGAGATTTACACATATCTCCATTGGGTCAGATAAATACCCATGGCCTGAAAAATAAAATGATTATATAAAGCTCTAGTCAGGCCTGCATACTCTGAGTTGGGCTTGAAAAATATTTTTCCATTCACCTAATGGTTTGAACCAACTAAGCATTTTCCCAAGATATTTATACTTAGCTTCTCCTTGAATGATTCTGCTGATAATAAAAGGCATATGGGTTGTCGGAAACTCAATGACAATGGTATAAAGATTAAACAAGTACCAATAAAATCATTTGAATTTTTCTGGGAACTTCTCTCTTGAGAAGAAAGTGAGAGGATGAATAAATAAATAGTTTGGATGCAGTCCATCTGGCCTAAGGAGAAGACCACCATATTCACTAAAAATATGGAAATGATATTGTCACATAGGTCTTCGAAGATTTTCAACAAGAACATTGTCTTGGATCAGCCAAGGGATTTTTTATGGATATGAATACGAAGGCCATTTGGGTTTTATCTCTTGGGTCTTGAAATTGCCTCTTGGATTTCTTACTACATACATATTTATGGACATGGTAGCTGCAAATTCTTTTGGTTTGGATAGAAAATCAGCAAGTACATTCTTTTTTCTCGTAATATGTTTGGTTTCAAAGGAGTATGTTGACAACCATTTTACCCACCTAAGAAGCTGTGGATGCGGAATTTGTTTTTGCTTGAACTTCAGCATTTGAGAGAATGAGGACATGTCCATCTCTATAAGGAAATGATGTCCTATAAGATGGAATTCAAACTTCTTAATGCCATATTTTACTGCCAAGATTTCTTTGAACGTAGAGTGGTAATGCATTTCCGCTTGAGTGAATCTTCTACTCTTATAACCACAAACTTGTCACTTTCCATCAATTTCTTCAAAAAGAATAGTAGCCCAGTATTCATCACTAGCATCTGTTTGTAAAATCCTTTTCCCATAGAAGGGATTGCAAAGGAGGAAGATGCTGTACAATTTCTTTAAGCCTGCATATAGACTTAGTTTGTTGTGGTCCCCAAGGGGGAGCATCCTTCTTAAGCATTTGTTGCAGTGGACTTACAAACCCTGTGATTTTTGGGATAAAATCCTAAAGATAAGTTACAATTCCAAGGAATTGTTGAACCTACTTGTGGGAAAGATTTTCATGAGGGAACTTTTGCAATTCTTCAGCAATATGAGGAACAAGATAATAAGTTCCATCTTTAAGATGCATCCCAAGAAATTCAATTTCTTTCTAGGCAATGATCATCTTTTTCTGAGATAACATGATGTGATGTTTTCGCACCAAGTCTACAAATTGGGTTAATGATTTACAATGAGAATCCTCATCTGGACTATAAAGGAGGATATCATCAATGTAAATTTGAGCATCGGCCAAAATAGGCCAAAAGATTTTGCATATAGCCTTCTAAAACAATCAAGGAGCTATTTTAAAGCTAAAAGGGAGCACTGTCCATTGGAAATGTTGATTCAGAATACAAAACCCATTTTTATACCTGTCTTATATGAAACACGGACACTCTCTGGAACCCTTCGTGTCGTGTCCGACACTTCGACACGTGTCCGACACGCCCCGAAATGCTCCGACACGCGGTCAACGCGTGTCGGAAAAATTGACACATGACTCCGACATGCACGGGGTTATTTTTATAAATTTTCAAAACTTCTAGAATCTAAATATAAATGTATGAAAAAAATAAAAAATAAAAAATAAAAGCTAAAACGTCAATTGCACTCGGATGCACGGGTTCTTCAGTCTTCTCTTAGTCTTCTTCAGTTGCAGCTAACGAGCTTGAGCAGTGAGCACTGAGCAGATCACTTTGGTTCTCTTCTTTCGCCGTGAGTGTCGCCGGTGCTGCTTTGCCAGCCGCGCGGCCCACCCCACCGCCACCGACTCACCATAGCCCCCTGCGCCTTAGCCCCACCCGTCGCCACAGTCGCCTCCAACGCCACCTTCGTCTCTCGTAAGCATCGAGCCGTCGCCTCTACCTCTCACAGGTGTTGCCGCGTTAGCATCTTGCAATTTGGGATTTTTTGGCAAACCCTAGTTCGGGGAAAGGGGGATTTTTCGGGGAAAGAGAGTATATCGAGGTGATTCAACTTGTTATGCCTTTATCTTCTGCTTGATATTCATCCAATAGATTGAGCTCTCGGTGGGTTTATTTCACTGATGGCTTGATTTTCTTCCGATGGATTGAGTCTTTATTTCACCGACAGGTTGCAGTTTGTGAAAGTCCCAATTCTGTAGCCCGTTCACACTATTTCATATATAGTCTAGTCTCTTTTCCGAAGCCAAGTTCATAGAAAGTTTGTTTTTTTGATGAGATTTCTCTCGAAAAATTATACATAATCAAAAGAAATATGGCCCCCAAAAGTTGTCGGAACAATCCGATGGATACTTTGGAAATCCCATCCAAATCCCGAGAGAAAATCTTCCCTCGCTCAAACATTTGCTGGCAATTGGTGCATTTAGGCCCTGTTTGTTAACGTTCTTTGTTTCTGTTTATAAACAAAATTTCTGTTTTTTTGTTCCAAGAAACAAAAAAAGAACAGAAACGCGTTTGTTTGCGTTTTTGTTCCTAATCTATTTTTTTGTTCCGAGGAGCACATTTAGAACAGAAACAAGAAACAAGAAAACGTGTTTCTTGTTTTTGGAATAGAATTTAAGAACAAATTTTCTCTCTCCTCTCTTTTTTCTTCTCTTTTTTTTTTTTTTCTTTTCTTTTTCTTTTTCTTTGACCGGTCATCGGCCTCGCCCAAGGCCGGCGACCGGCCGCCGAGGGCCGGCGATCTCGCCGGAGCATCGCCGGCCCCAAGCGAGGCCGAGCCGTCGCCCCCGGCGAGGCTCGGCCTTGCCTTAGCCGGGCAAGCTCGGCCTTGCCGGATCCGGGCGAGCCCAAGCTCACCCAGCCAAGGCGAGGCCGAGCCTCGCAGACGCAGGAGCAGGCGGGCGAGCTCGAGCTCGCCAGATCCGGCGAGACCGAGCTCGCCCGGCCCACCGGCAAGGCTCGGCCTCGCCAGGCCATTGCCAGCAACGCCGACTTGAGCGGTGGCCCGGCGAGGCTCGGCCTCGCCGGTGGCCGGGCGAGCTCGGGCTCGCTCAATCCGGGCGAGCTCGAGCTCGCCCGGCCCAAGGTGAGGCTGCCGGCCCTCGTCGGCCGGTCGCCGACCATGGCCGAGGCCGGCGACCGGCCAAAAGAAGAAAAAAAGAAAAAGAAAAAAAGAAAGAAAAGAAAGAAAATATTAAAAATATTAAAAAATTAAAAGAAACAAAAAAGTACACAAATTTATCAAACGTGTTTCTGTTCATTTTTTATTCCCAGAAAAATTTACCAAACGCGTTTTTTGTTCAAAAATTGTTCCCAGAACAGAAACACTTTTTTCTATCTCTGTTCCCTAGAACAATTTTTAAACAGATTTGTTACCAAACGTGCCCTAATTAGTCTCCGAATCTACTACGTCACTAGTGCTTGTCCCAGGGCAGCTTTCATCAATGAAATTAGCTTGACCAATTAAGATTTGAATTTTAACCGTGCCTATCAAATTTTACTAATATTGTCGATGCGTAACTTCTATAGAACTTGTCGACTTAAGTGATGATTTAATTTACTAGTTGTTCAAAGTTTATTAGTATTGTCAGTATTAAGTGACTGGCAAAGTTGAATGCATGTTGGTTCATTATGTTAGTCGGTGAGTGCGGTGAAATTTTGTTCTGATTAAGCTTAAGCACTGAATAAATAAATGCCAATACTAAGTGGGCCAAAGGGAAGCTACAATCAATATAATTAAAGCACTCGATCAATTGATAATTCGCCCATGAGAGGAATCATTAAAATCCTACAAAGCCCTAAGTGCTGTTCAAATTGAACACAATTTTTCTTATCATTGATTTTCCCATAACTTTAAGAGAAGGTTATCCCAAAAGACTATTTTTAAGCATTCCCAAGAGTTCTAATTTTGTGGAATTTTTTGGATTATTTTTTGGAAGTTTCTAATTTTTTTTTTTGAATTTTCAAATTTTCCAAAATTTTTTGAAATTTTTTATTATAAAAATATTTTATGCATTTTTTTTGAATTTTTTGAATTTTTAAATCTTATAAAAAATTTCTGAATTTTTGAATTTCTGAATTTTTATATATTTTGATATATTTCTTATATTATAATTTATTATTTTTTTAAAATTTTTTTATCGTTTTCCTTTCTACTTAATTATTTTTTAATTTGTTATTATTATATTTGGATAAAGGGGGTTCAGATCAAGTAAATAGGATCCGACCCACTTACTCGACCCACCGCGCATGGTAAAATTTTTTTGGGGAAGAGTTTTTTTTTAAATAGTTCTTTTCTATTTGTATTTCCGGGGAACAGTTTCGAGCAAAAGAACCCGTTTGATAACCGCACAAAATTTCTACTTGGAATAGAAAAAGAATAGAAATGCGTTTGGTAACGCAATGATTCTTTTTGTATTTATTTGTTTTTTATTTGTTTTATTCTTTTTTATTCTTTTTGTATTTATTTGTTTTTTTTTGTATTTATTTTTTGTATTTGTTTTTTTTATTTTCTTGCGTTTTTTTTTTTATTTGTATTTTTTTTATTTGTATTTTATTTGTATTTTTTGTATTTTTTATTTTCTTGCGTTTGTTTTTTATTTGTATTTATTTTTTTATTTGTTTTTTTGTATTTATTTGTTTTTTATTCTTGCTCACGGTCGGCGACGGCGGGCGGCGGTCGGCGGTGGCTCTAGACGGTTGGAGGTGGCCACGGCAAGAGAGAAATAAAACGAAAAGAAAAAAAGAAAACTTGCTTATTTTTAGAAATTATTCCTGGACAAGAAGCAATTTGTTTTTGTTTTTCGTTTCTATTCCCAAGCTAACTTTTCTATTTCGGGAATAGAAATCAACTTGGCGCGTTAAACGGGTTTTGTTCTTTTTTTGTTCCGGGGAACAAAAGAACAGAAATTCTTAGGAATAGAAATGTTCTCATGCAGACATTCCACTACTTCAAATTAAACCCACTTCTTAAAATATTTTTCTTTATATATTATTAACTTTTTTTAATTTTTTTTTTTCTTTTATTCCCTAATTCTTCTTCTTCATCACGCCTCAACTCCTCTACACCTCTGACCAAAAGAAAGAAAAAAAAAACTCCTTTGCACCCGAGGTTCCCTTCACCACACCAATGCCTTCACAGAAGCCTTCCATGGATGAACTCAACACTCACCCGAGCTTTAGTTTCACCGACTACCTCTCGCCGATCAGCTACTCCAAATAGCACTAAGCTGCTATCAAACACTAATTGGCCGGAGATCATAACCATTGTTAGAGTAGCTTTGGCGAAGGATTTTCGAGCTCTAAACTCTCATATGACAAAAATATAACGATTCAAGTCTGACATCAGCATCCGCAAGCAACACAATGAAGAGGAATTAAACTCAAGTGAAGATGATACCATAGAAACGAATCTCATAAAAATCATTTCAGAATCTCGCTTAGACATTTTATCAAACATGTGGAGTGCACTTCTGAGATGAATGGTTCCCAACCCAAAGCGGCGCTTGCACTTGCGTCGATGACCATGAAACACGACAGGCAAGGATACTAAAGCAAAGTGTGAGGGCAATATGGGCTAGAGCTCGTGTGAGTCGAATGCCCGCAAGCTTTGGCCATCTTGCCTCGAAACGAGGCAAGAAATAGGACACGAATACAAGACTTTCTGGCTCGACTCGATGGCATTGACTGGAAAGGGTCATCTATGGGGCTCGGGCACGGCTGAGGCATCAATTGAAGCTCTCTTCCCTCGCTCAGACTCTTTCTCTCTCTCAAGCAACTCTCTTCATCTCCCCCTCTCTCTGGTTTTTCTCTTGGCCCATGAATCCCCCTCCTCGAGCACCCTTTAAGCTCCTCTCTCTCTCTATATATCTCTCTCTCTCTCTCTCTCTCTCTCTCTCTCTCTCAGCGCAACACCAGCCACTTTAGCCCGCGCCAGGTCGATCGTACTATGACATTTCCTCATTGTCCTTCGCTTGTATGCCGTCCTTTGTCTTTCTTGTCCTTACGTTGGCTATTGTTCAGCCTGCATGCAAACGAGTGGAGAGAAAGAGAAGAAGAGAAAAAGAAAAAGAGGGTTCGGCAGGCCAGCCCTAATTCGGCCCTATTTCATTTTTCGAATTTTTTAATAAAAAATTTTAAGAATAATTTTTTTAGAAATCTTTAATAATCAATACTAGCAATGCAAATGTTCTTAAATTTTATATGTGATGCAATTTTTTATGCAATTAATGAATGATTAAACAAGTCGTAAAAATTTAGGTGTCTATAGACACGATGGATCAAAACATGATTTTAAGGGAGTAACTGCTTGAAGATGAGATCATGGCATTGTGAGAGCATGGACATAGGATTTTAGGTGATGCGGAGGCATGACTATTGTTACCTGGGTTCGCTCCCATGTGGAGGAAGCCTAATGAAATGCAAGCCCAATGGCTTGAACCCAAATGATAAGTCATATTGAAAAATAAGGTTTCTCACTATCTTTTAAGTGGTAGCCACAAAGAATGTTATTAGAGATGCAGAAACAAGAGGGAAAGATAACAAAAAAATCCGGGTTTAAGACAATATTTGATTTATGCCAAGCTAGTATTGGAGGTCAATTTGTGGTCCGATTAAGCCGAAAAGTTTTCAACATGTTTGTGGCACACTCTTCTCAAATCTAAATGGTTTGATTTTTGTTTAAAGCTCCCTACATCAAGTTTTTTGTAGGTTGAACAAAGCCTGCATTTCTTTTATGAGTTTATCCTTGATTTCTTGTGAGATCTATGCGTATTGTCAAGAATGATGTTCTTGAGGTCTCTACTACTATGTACCTTTAGTATTTACCAAAAAAAGAGCTTTGTTCACCTAGTTTTGTTGTAGTGAAGATTTTTTGGTGGACACAAGTTTCGCGGTTTTTGATCTCCTCATGTCGAGGAAGTTTTCCACATGAAAATCGTCTTGTGTTTGCGTACTTGGTATTTATATTGTTCTACTATATCATTTCCTATTAGGTTTACACAAGTTGAGAGATTTTTTTGTTCTACTATGCTAATCCGATATTGTTCGGTTGTTACTATTCTCTGATAAAAATGGTATTAGAACTTTGGTTATTACTAGATTTTTTTGCCTAGTGTTAAACGATGGAAACGAATACGAGTAGAATGGTTATATTGAATGGTTCAAATTATCATATTTGAATGGGAAGATGGAAGACCTTTTATATATGAAGGATTATTATTTGCTCATATTTGCTGAAGAGAAATATGAGAATAAAACTAACGCTGATTGGTCCATATTTCATCGTCAAGTGTATGGTTATATTAAGCAATGAGTGAATGATAATCTTTTGGAACACATCATTGAGGAAACTCATATACGCAGTTTGTGGAATAAGCTCAAACAATTATATGCTCAAAAGACTAGAAATGACAAGTTATTTCTAATAAAATAGATGATGACTCTGAAATATCAAGATAGTACTTGTTTGATCGATCATTTAAATTATTTTCAAGGAATTATAAATCAGTTGGCTGTGATAGGAATCAAGTTGAATGATGGCATACAGGCGTTATGATTGCTTAGTACTTTGCTAGACTCATGGGAGACATTTCGAACATCTTTGTCTAATTCAGTCCCAAATGATACAATTACCATGGATTTGACCAAGAGTAGTATTTTGAATGAAGAGATAAGATAGAAGACACATGGATCATCATCTTTACATTCTAATGCCTTGATTGTTGAGAAAAGGTGAAGAAGTGAGTCTTGAGGTCTAAAAAATAGAGATAAAAGCATAAGTAAATACAATAAATTTGCTAATGTTCAGTGCCATTATTGCATTAGAAGGGACATATTCAGAGGTATTCCCATCAATTCAAAAGGAAAAACAGGAAGAGAAAAGTAAAGAGAAGAAAAGTGATAATGACAGCAATGACAATCATTTTATTGCACTTAAAGAAGACTTTCTTATTGTATTTGATGGTAATGTGGTAAATCTTGTATGTCATGAGATCAGTTGGGTAATTGATAGTGGTGCATCTATTCTACTACATATCATAGGGATTTTTTTACATCGTACAAGTCAAGTGACTCTAGATCTATGAAAACGAGAAACAATGGGTTGGCTTAACTTTTTTAGAGAAAACTCATTTATTGTTTTGAAGTCGACAAAACCTTTCCAAAGTCTATATCTGAAGATCTGAAGACTTTATCGTCAAAGTCTGAAGACCGACAGTTCACCAAACGCTAATCTTAAAGTCTATCCTCACTGGCAGTTCCAGACTGAAGTATGAAGATTTATCCATACATAGGACTTTTATCCATATAAAGATTATCTTCAAAGCTTCGTTTTATATGGTTATTAGAAAGATCTTATAGCGGGAATTCACAAATATTTGATTGATTGTTCCTATTGGAAATTACTCCGATATGAAGATCTTTGAAAGGCAAGATAAATTTGGAAGGTTCTACTTATGGAAACTCAAGATCCTAATTTGTATGGGCGAGCAGAATTGACGGGCTTTCAACACAAATTATCCAACGACGCGAGATCACCTTAATTGATTCTGTCCAATAGGTAGATTGGAAGAATTCCTTTGGAAAGTGCCAACGGTCGAGAAGGCATGAAGGAGTATTTAAGGGTTGACTCTTTGGTTGTTCGGTACGATGTTTGAGAGAGAATTCCAAAGTCTGAATCTCTTCTAGTCTCTTGCTTCTGCATTCATCGAGCTAAATATTGTATACAAAAGAGAGAAACACTTAGTGTGACTGTGTGAGAGTTAGATAAGACTCATCACCGTGATAGTCAAGATCTCAAGCTGTAACAACTCTTTTGACATCTAGTGGAATCTAGCCAATAGGCTGTCAGCGGGGAGAGTGGACGTAGGCTTGATCTAAGCCGAACCACTATAAACTCTGTGTTTACTTTCTCTTATCCTTGAACTTCTTATTCATGCTTACTGATTGTTCATTTATTTAGAGTTGAAATCTGTTTTATGACCAATATCTTCTAAAATCAAGATATCTTCTTTAAGTCCTGCGAAAATTCTTACATTCACCTATTCACCCCCCTCTAGGTGTATTCACTAGCCCCTTTCAATTGGTATCAGAGCTTGTGTGCTTATTTATTGAAGT
This sequence comes from Eucalyptus marginata, assembly GCA_014182565.1. Classification (NCBI taxonomy): domain Eukaryota; kingdom Viridiplantae; phylum Streptophyta; class Magnoliopsida; order Myrtales; family Myrtaceae; genus Eucalyptus; species Eucalyptus marginata. The sequence continues at coordinate 5,234,342 of CM024593.1, forward strand.
GTTTTACTTCTTAAGCTAAAGATCTATGGCTAGTATTTTGGCTCCAGGACTGGTTGAAGGTCAAAGTAACACCAGACCTCCTTACTTTGATGGGAAGGAATACAACGTATGGAAGAACAAGATGAAAGCTTTCCTAAGATAGAAAGATCCCCTTGAATGGGATGTGGTAGAAAAAGGAGTTATTCCTACAAATACATCAACTTCAAAAATAGGGAAGGAAGTGACAGATGCTAGAGAGATGACACAAGAAGATATAACCAAGAGACAAGCTCTTGACGCAAAAGCTATCTATTCTTTATATTGTGCCTTATCTCCTATTGAGTATAACAGAATTTCATCCTGCGAAACAGTAAAAGAAGTCTGGGATAGGTTACATGTTACCTATGAAGGAACCAATCGAGTTAAAGAAACAAAGATCAACATTCTTCTTGGGCAATATGAAGCTTTCAAAATGAAGCCGGGGAGAAACCATCACCGATATGTTTAGCCATTTTACAGAGATTGTAAATGGTCTTGCATCATGGACAACCAATCTCAGGGCAAATGAAAGTCAACAAGTTGCTGCAAGGACTCTCTAAAGACTGGAATCACATCAAGACTTCCATTAGAGAAACACAAAGGATCGCGCCTTTATCAGTAGACGAATTAGTGGGCACACTTCAATCTTATGAAGTGGAGCAAATCAATGAGGAAGAAGGTCCTAAAGGTAAGAAGTCGATCGCTTTAAAGTCTAATGATGATTCGATGTTCGTATTCGAGAAGATGACCTAGATGATGAAGAACTAGCACTCATGATAAGGAAGTTCAGAAAGTTAAATAGAAAAGGAAGAAAGTACAACTAAAGGAAGCAAAATACTCAAAGATCTCAGAATAAATCAACTGAAGAGAATGAGTTCAACAAAGATGTGACTTGCTTCGAGTGCAAGAAGAAAGGACACACAGACCCAACTGTTCTCTATTGAAGAAAAAGAAGGGAAATATAGAGAAATTCAAGAAAGCTCTCAAAGCAGAGACTTGGAGTGACACAAAATGTGGAGAGTGATGAAGAATATGCCAACATTTGTCTGATGGCAAATTCAAAATCAGACTCAAACTCTGAAACAGACTGCACTCGATTTAGACAAGGAAATTGAGGTTAGTAACTTTAAAATTCCTATTAAAGTTTCAAAGTATATTGATGAACTCTGTCTTAGTCTCAAGGTATCTCTTAAAAGAATTTCCAAACTAAAGAAGGAAAATTCTATTATGAGACAACAGAAATTTCTTGGAAAGAAAGATTTGAAAGTCTAAACAACAACTTTAAAACTTCAAAAGAAAATGCAGATTTTCTTTTAAAGGAAAACAATCTCTTGAAAGAAGACATTTCAAATATCTCAAAGAAGTTTTCAAATGGATCTGAAAAGCTTGATAAAATTCTTTCGATTCAAAGACCATATTTTTATAAATCAAGTTTAGGAATGACACCGTAAACTATTGCTTTAATTGACTTTCCAGAAGTAAAAGAAAGAATCAAACAGAGACCTACTAAAACTTATTACAAAAATCATTTTCAAAAAGTTTTTGTAAAATCTGTTGGTCGAAGTGTTCTTAAATGTTCAAAGCGTAACAGCTCGGAACATTTTGAGAATGATTGTCCTAAAGTTTGGAAACCTGTTAAGAGAAATTGGGCAAAAACTATTTTTGGAACTAACTCTCCTAGACCCAAGAAAGTATGGGTACCAAAGAGAACTTGAAGTCTTTTCATAATTGCAGGTCACTATCAAGAAAAAGATCAAATGGTATTTGGATAGTGGCTGTTTGAGACACATGGGAGATTCAAATTGCTTCATACTGACTTACTCAAACAAATGGTGGAAAAGTTTCTTTTGGTGGAAATGTCAAAGGAAAAATTATTGGATGTGGAACTGTGAAGATTGGAAGTCTCACAATCAATAATGTTTCCTTGGTGGAAGGCTTGAACTATAATCTACTCAGTATAAGCCAACTGTGTGACACTAGATTCAAAATGAATTTTCAAGAAGGCATTTGTTTAAGAACTAGTAAGGATTTGTCTCGATCCTTTACTAGACGAAGACATGGAAACATCTATCTGCTGGATATCAAATCAAAAATCTCTTAGTGTCTAATTTCTATTCAAGATGAAGAAAATCTTTGGCATAGAAAACTTGGCCATGTCAATATGAAGCAGATAGCCAAAATTTCCTCCAAAAAACTTGTTCGTGGACTGCCCAACTTAAGTTATCAAAAGTCAGAGTTATGCACACCATGTGTTTTGTGAAAACAGGTAAGAAGTTCCTTTAAACCTATAAATCAAGTTTCTACTAATCGTGCTCTGCAGCTTCTGCATATGGATCTTTTTGTACCAACCAAAACACAAAGTATTAGTGGGAAGAAATATTGCTTAGTAATCGTGGATAATTATTCTCGTTTTACATGGGTATTCTTCTTGTCAAGTAAGTCTGAAGCTTTTTCTCATTTCTCAAAGTTTGCTAAGAAAATTCAAAATGAGAAAGGATATGCTATAACAAGCATCCGGACAGACCATGAAGGTGAGTTTGAGAATCAAGACTTTGCAAATTTTTGTGATGACTGTGGTTAAAGCATATTTTCTCTTCGCCATATACTCCATAGCAAAATGGAGTTGTGGAAAGAAACAATAGATCTTTGCAAGAAATGGCAAGAACTCTTTTAATTGAAAGTAACATTTCTTCTCGTTTTTGGGTTGAAGCAGTTTCTACAGCCTGTTATATCATTAATAGAGTATTTTTAAGGCCAATTTTAGAGAAAACTCCTTATGAGATATTTAAAGGAAAGAAACCAATTGTTTCTTATTTTCATGTATTTGGTTGCAAATGTTTTATTTTGAAAAATGCAAATGATCGAACTGGTAAATTTGAAGAAAAGTCAGACGAATGTATCTTTCTTGGCTACTCAACTCCAAGCAAAGCATACGGAGTGTTCAACAAAAAGACCCAATCTGTTGAAGAGTCTATGAATGTCAAATTTCAAGAATTTGTACCAAATCAAGTGGTAGAGACTCAACTTGAAGAAATTGAACCTAGACGAGATGTTACAAAGTCTACTTCCCCTACAGAAGGTTAAACTCCTGAAGTTCAATTACAAGAAGAACCAAAAGATTCAACTAAAGTAGAGGATGAGCAAACTCAAAAACCAACCAGCAATTGGAAGCACAAGTCTAGTCATCCCAAAGAACTCATCATTGGCAATATTGATAAAGGGATTCGTACCAGATCTAAAAGGCAAGAAGAGTCTAGTGCTTTAGCACTTATTTCTGAAATTGAACCCAAAAGCATAGAAGAAGCATTAGTTGATGAAAGTTGGATTGAAGCCATGCAAAAAGAACTCAGACAGTTCAGCATCAACGATGTTTGGGAATTAATACCTAAACCAAAAGGTAAATCTATTATCGGTGCTAAATGGGTTTTCAGGAACAAAGTGGATAAGAAAGGAAAAGTGATCAGGAATAAAGCAAGACTCGTGGTTAAAGGTTACACTCAAGAAGAAGGGATAAACTATGACGAGACCTATGCAACAGTAGCGAGGTTAGAAGCAATTAGATTACTACTTGCTTTTGCTTGCTTTAAAAATTTCAAGTTATACCAAATGGATGTAAAGAGCGCATTCCTAAATGGATTTATTCGAGAAGAAGTCTATGTGGAACAACCACTTGGTTTTGAAGATCCAAGAAAGCCAAATTCAGTCTACAGACTGAAAAAGGCTCTGTATGGACTGAAACAAGCACCTCGAGCCTGGTATGAAAGGTTAAGTAATTTTCTAATTCAAAATGGTTTTGATAAAGGAAAAGTAGATACTATTTTATTCATTAAAAGGGAAGGTAAAGATTTTCTACTTGTTCAAATTTATGTTGATGACATTATTTTTGGTTCACATAATGAAAGTCTATGCAAGAAATTCTCTAGATGCATGCATGATGAATTCGAAATGAGCATGATGGGTGAGTTAAATTTCTTTCTGGGACTACAAGCAAAACAATCAAAGGAAGGAATCTTCATTCACCAAGAAAAGTATGTAAAAGATCTCATCAAGAAGTTTGGATTGGAAAATTGCAAAAAGACAGAGACTCCTATGTCAAGCTCTTTAAAGCTGGATAAAGATGAAGAAGGAAAGACTGTGGATCAAAAGCTATACAAGAGTATAATTGGATCACTTCTTTACCTTACTGCTTTTAGACCTGACATCTTGTTTAGTGCTTGAATTTGTGCTAGATTCCAATCAAATCCCAAAGAATCTCATCTTAGTGCAGCAAAGCGAATTATCAAATATGTTGCAACTACTCCAAAACTAGGTCTATGGTATCCCAAAGAATGAGACTTTACTCTCCTTGGATATTCAGACGCAGATCTTGCAGGATGCAAAGTGGACAGAAAGAGTACTTCTGGAACCTGTCAATTACTTGGCAACAAGCTGGTATCATGGTTTTCGAGAAAACAAAGTACTGTAGCTCTTTCAACAGCTGAAGCGGAATATGTAGCACTTGGGAGTTGCTGTTCTCAAATCCTTTGGATGAAACAACAGCTAAAAGACTTTGGAATTGAAGATTCATACACTGAAATCAAATGCGATAATACAAGCGCCATCAATCTCACGAAGAATCCAATCCTTCACTCAAGAGCAAAGCATATAGAAATACGTCATCATTTTATTAGAGATCATGTTCAAAATGGAGAAATCTTGATTCAGTTCATTGACTCGAAGAATCAACTGGCGGACATCTTTACAAAACCACTGGATAAAAGCTTATTTGAGTCTATTTGTGCAAGACTAAACATTTTATCGTTTGTCGGGTAAAGTCTGAAGGCGTTTAGACTCAGAATCTCCAGATGTTAAGGCGTAAGTAAATTCTCTCTATGTTAATATGAAGTTATTCTTGAAAAATTTTAAAAAGGTACGTTATCTTTTTATTTTTAGAATTTATCTTAATTGATGGCTGTTTATTTTTTAAAAAAAGGAAGTTATTATTTTAAAAAATGCAGTTATTTTTTAAGGAAGTTTATTATTTTCAAAAAGGCAATTTTTACTTTCTAATTGTGACGCTTCGTATACCTACTATAAATACTGTCGAACCTCGTCTTCTTCATTTACGTTCATTTCTTGAAACCCTAGAACACTGTGATTTTACTGTTTTTCATCTACTTGAGTTCCATCCAAAAAGTTTTAACCTTTTTCGAGAGAACAAGTTCGAGAAATTCCCCAAGACTTTGACAATGTCTTTCCAAAGAAAGTCTTTGAGAATCGCGAATCGAGGACCACAGCGTATGCGTGAGGGACCTACGCATTTCAATCTAACCGAAGAAGAAGTTTCTCCTCAACAAGACCAACAGCCAAGTCAACATTCTCAATCGCGCCAACAAGCAATACAAAATACTCCTCCTCAGCAAGAAGAAATTATTGAAGAGGCTGAACCTACTAGGCATTGTGCCTCAAGGGTTGGCAAAATGGTCGTTCGAGAATTTTCCTAGTGATCCGAGTGTTGGACAGCCAGAGGAGAAAGATGACGATGAAAAGTTTTTCGCTCATTTTCAAGCCAGGATGGGTGTTGTTGCAAAGGTTGGTGGTGAAGGGACGAACCTATTTCGTATCAAGGACCACAAAAGGTGTTATTTGAATATGCTGAAAAGAGGGGTTATGAACCCCAGGAGTGTGGATTTCGATTTCTCTGATTCTTTACAAATTAATCTAAGGGAAAAGCTTGGTTTGCTTCAGCTTGATCGATTTTGCAATGAGACGACCGTTGCATATCCTGAACTGACTGCCTATTTTTATTCGAATCTTTCATTTATAGATGTGAATAAATTTAGCTTTTCTGTAAGGGATAAAGAATTTGAAGTTGATGTAGACACTCTGGCTGATTTAATTGGTGTGGAAAGAGGGAAATTCCAACCAATTGAAGTATCTTATGCCCATGCTACCTTGTCCATAGTGAATGACAAGATGGTCGAAGGTAAAATTTCCTATTCAAGGATGGATGCCACCAACATCCTTCTTCACAAGGTAGTCATTAACTGCATCAGGCCAAAGTCTACTTCAAAGACTGATGTCTCTAGTTCTAAAGCGAAACTTATGTATGCAATCAACACTGGTTGCAAGTTCTCTCTACCTCACACAATTCTCATGCATATGTATAGAACTGTGGTGAAAGACAATGGACAGCTCCCTTACTCTGCTTTTATCTCTCGACTTTTCAAGCATTTCAAGATCAAACTTCCTGCTCTTCTTTATGCTAAAACCATTCCTCCAATGGTTATTGGTCTCAAAATGGTTTCTAAAATGAGACTGAAGGAACTGAGCAAGGAGTTGGAGTGCTTTAAGGAAAAGTCCCCTGTGAAGGCAAAGCAAGACTCTGTTGCCAAGAAGAGGAAAGGAAAAGAGCCTATGACAGAACCTATGAAGAAAAGAAGATCTCTCATCTTGGAAGACGAAGAAGAAGATGACGATGATCTCACTATCTCAACTCTTGCCCTGCGAAATCTACAGTGTTATGTCAGCCCTTATAAGATCAAAGAACAAGAGAGAACAAGAGAAAAACATGAACAAGAAGGAAGAAGAAGTGAAGAAAGAAGGAGTCGCAATGACTCTTTTGAACCAACACTGGCTGCATCCGATGATTCAGAAAAGACAAGGAGTGAGAAGACTAGAGAACATCACTACAATGCTGAAGCAAAGATTGAAGAAGAACATATTTCTCCTCCCAATACCATGAAGACAGGGGGAGATGCTGAAAATCGAGGTTCTTCTTCACCCATTTTTACTAGTGATGTTAGTAGATCTCCTCCAGACCCAGAAGCGGTCTATGTCTCTCAATTTTTTTTAAATCAGACTTCGAGGCATTCACTCCTACTCATGGTGATAGAACAACTGATGTTACCCCTCATTTTCAAACTCCCGCATCTACTTTGGCTGGTCCTAGCTCTGTTAAAGATCACTCTGCAGACTTTCAGCGAATGATGGAACTTCTTTTAGAATTAAAGGGACGACAATTTGCCTTTGAGTTTGAAATGAAGAACATGATGACTGTCTTCAAAGCATCTACTGACTCTCTTCAAGATCAGATTCAAGCCCTCAAGCAAGAACATGCAAAGGGTGTGGATATTCAACAGCTTAAGGAGTCTTTACAGAAGCTTGAAGACACTATCAAGTCCATGGGGGATTTCCAGCTAGTTCGTATCCCCAAGCAGCCCTAATTTCAACCAACTTCTTTTTAATCGTTTTGTCTCCACTTTTTGCTGATGACAAAAAGGGGGAGAATGTAGATTTGTTTTTTACTTGACTTTGACTTTTTTGGTGTGGGTGGTGTTTGATTTTGGATATTTTAGACATTGTTAATCTTTTGTTGCTTGCTAGTGCAGTGGTTTAATTTGCAATGTTATTTATAAATGGTTTGTACTAACATATGTTCTGTGGTTGCAGAATCAAAGTTATTGAAGTACTAATTACGTTTATAAGATATTATATATTGCATAAGCACTGTTTTGCAGGTCAAAAAGTTTTCCAAAATCTATAGGAAAGTTTTGTCACCATCAAAAAGGGGGAGATTGTTAGAGAAAACTCCTTTATTGTTTTGAAGTTGACAAAACCTTTCCAAAGTCTATATCTGAAGATCTGAAGACTTTATCGTCAAAGTCTGAAGATCGACGGTTCACCATACGCTAATCTTAAAGTCTATCCTCACTGGCAGTTCCAGACTGAAGTATGAAGATTTATCCATACACAGGACTTTTATCCATATAAAGATTATCTTCAAAGCTTCGTTTTATATGGTTATTAGAAAGATCTTATAGCTGGGATTCACAAATATTTTATTGATTGTTCCTATTGGAAACTACTCCGATATGAAGATCTTTGAAAGGCAAGATAAACTTGGAAGGTTCTACTTATGGAAACTCAAGATCCTGATTTGTATGGGCGAGCAGGATTGACGGGCTTTCAACACAAATTATCCAACGACGCGAGATCACCTTAATTGATTCTGTCAAACGAGTAGATTGGAAGAATTCCTTTGGAAAGTACCAACGGTCGAAAAGGCATGAAGGAGTATTTAAGGGTTGACTCTTTGGTTGTTCGGTATGGTGTTTGAGAGAGAATTCGAAAGTCTGGATCTCTTCTAGTCTCTTGCTTCTGCATTCATCGAGCTAAATATTGTATACAAAAGAGAGAAACACTTAGTGTGACTGTGTGAGAGTTAGATAAGACTCATCACTGTGATAGTCAAGATCTCAAGCTGCAACAACTCTTTTGACATCTAGTGGAATCTAGCCAATAGGCTGTCAGCGAGGAGAGTGGACGTAGGCTTGATCTAAGCTGAACCACTATAAACTCTATGTTTACTTTCTCTTATCCCTGAACTTCTTATTCATGCTTACTGATTGTTCATTTATTTAGAGTTGAAATCTATTTTATGACCAATATCTTCTAAAATCAAGATATCTTCTTTAAGTCCTACGAAAATTCTTACAATCACCTATTCACCCCCCTCTAGGTGTATTCACTAGCCCCTTTCAAACTTCTAGGCATTGGTGATGTGTGCCTAGAAACTAGTAATGGCACAAGGTTAGTATTGAATAATATTAAGCATATGCCCGATATTTGTTTGAATATGATTTTCATAGATAAGCTGGATGATGAGTGGTATTGCAACACGTTAGTGATGGTCGATGGAAGCTTACTAAAGGTTCTATTGTTGTGGCAACAAACGGAAAAAATGTTCCTTCTTGTATATTATGCAAACAAAGTTGTCCACATAAAAAATTGATGTAGTAGACAATGAAGAAACAATTGAGTTATGGCACAAGAGGCTCAGTCACATTAGTGAGAAGGGTTTGTCAATATTGGCCAAGAAAAAGCTCCTTTCAAGAATGAAAAGTTCAATGTTGAAGGAGTTTCTAATTATTTAGCAGGAAAATAAAATGAAGTTGCATTCAAAAGCTTTCCTCCTTCAAGAAAGTCATGTATACTTGTTTAGTACATTCTAATATTTGTTGTCCTATGAAGACAAAATCACTTGGTAGCTCTCTTTATTTTATTACTTTCATAGATGATTTTTCAAGGAAAATTTGGGTTTATACCTTGAAAAGTAAAGATCAAGTATTATATGCTTTTAAGCAGTTTTAGGCTTTAGTTGAGAGACGGACTGGAAAGAGTTGAAATGTATTAGAATTAATAATAGGGGAGAGTATATCGGACCTTTTGATTAATATTGTAGACAACAAGGTATTTGACATTAAAAGACACCTCCCAATACACCTCAGTTAAATGGCTTAGTTGAGTGAATGAACATGACACTGGTTGAAAGGGTAAGATGTTTACTTTCATAGGGATCTTTTTGGGGGTCAAGCTTTAAATACGATTGCACATGTATTAAATCCTACTCCATGCGTTCCTTTACAATTTGATGTTCCTAATAGAGTTTCGACTGGCAAAGATGTTTTTTATGATTATTTGCATGTCGTTGGGTACAAGGCATTTGTATATGTTCTTCAAAGATAAGAGGTCTAAACTTGATGTGAAAACATGACAGTGCATATTTATTGACTAGAAGTTCTATGATCTAGCTGAGATGAAAGTTATAAGAAGTAGAGATGTTGTGTTTATGGAAGATAGGACAATACATGATATTGAGAAATCAAAAATGATTTCAGTGCCACAAGTTAGTGATGATTTGATTAACTTGGACCCACTTCCTCACACACATATTCCTGTAAGAGCAGCAAAAAATGAATGTCCCGAATAAGGGATATGTTTCTAAATATGTTGAAACAGATGATACTGTTCATGAACCAGAGGGTCCGTAAGATGTTCCACTGGATGTTCCAATTCAGAGATCTGTTGGAGATTGACAACCTTCCACCAAATATTCATAAGATGAGTATATGTTATTCATCGATGCAAGTGAACCAAAGTGTTATGCACAAGCAATAGAAGATGAGTGCAAAAACAAATGGATTGATGCTATGCATGATGAAATACAATCACTTTATGATAATTATGCTTTTGAGCTGATGAAGTTGCCTAAAGGCAAAAGAGCTTTGAAGAACACGTGGGTATATAAGTTGAAGCAAGATGAATGTACTTCACAACCACAATACAAAGCTAAATTGGTTTAAACGGATTCGGTCAAAGAAAGGGTGTTGACTTTGACGATATATATTTTCTTCGGTGGTGAAAATGTCATCTATTTGTGTGGTACTAGGTTTGGTGGCTAGGCTAGACTTGAAAATTGAGCAAATGGATGTCAAAATAGTCTTCCTACATTGTGACTTGGAGGAAGAGATATAGATGGAACAACCAAAAGGTTTCAAAGTGAAAGGAAAAGAGGACTATGTGTGCAAGCTGCAGAAGAGTCTCTATAGCCTAAAGCAAGCACCGAAACAATAGTACAAAAAGTTTATGTTAGTTATGATGAAACAAGGCTATAAGAAGACTTCCATGGATAACTATGTGTTTATCCAAAAAAAAAATTTGATGATGACTTTATTATTCTCTTACTTTATGTTGATGATATGCTTATTGTTAGTAGGAATGCTTCACAAATTGAGTTGTTGAAGAAATAGTTAAGCGAGTCTTTTGCCATGAAAGACTTGGGCCTGGCGAAGCAGATTCTTTACATTAGAATTACTCAAGACAAAGATACTAGGAAGTTGTTTTTGTTGTAAGAAAAATATATCAAGAAGATTCTTTAGAAATCTTACATGGACAAGGCTAAACTTTACTCCTCTTGCTACCTACTTTAAGCAAAATCCCGCGACTAATAAAGAGAAGAAAGATATGGAAAGTGTTCCATATGCCTCGGTTGTAGGAAACTTGATATATGCGATAGTATGTACATGTCTAGACTTGATGCATGCGGTTGGCATTGTTAATCATTATTTGTCAAATCCAGGTAGAATGGATCATGAGGTATTTTCAAAGACCTTCTAATTTGAAACTCAGTTTCGGGATCGAGAAACTTGAGTTAGTTGAATATACAGATTCTAACTTGGCATGAGATATTAATACACGTAAATCTACTTTTGGTTATTTGATTTCTTTTACCGACGGGGCTATGTCATGGAAATCAAGATTGCGTAATTGTGTTGCACCTTCTACAATCAAAGCCGAATTTATTACGAATGACCGAAGCTAGTAAAGAGATGCTATGATTGAAGAAGTTCTTTGAAGAACTTGGGTTCAAGCAAAAGAGGTATGCATTATTTTGTGATAATCAAAGGGCGATTTATCTTGGTAAGAATTTATCTTTTCATTCTAGATCGAAATACATTGATGTTACATATCATTTAATAAGAAAAATTATAGATGAGAAGTTGTTGGAACTTGAGAAAATACATACGAACCATAATAGTTAAGATATGATGACAAAGACTCTACTAAGGGAGAAGCTTAAACATTACCGATTGATAGCCGAGATGGTGAATCCCTCCACATCATCATGAGGGGGAGAATTATAACTGTAGGAAAAATGCTCCCAGATGGTTATGGCATGAACACTATAAATACCAGTGCTCGTCTATTGAAGAGCCCTTCCCCCCGGCAGCGCATAAACAACCAAATATGTTATCTTTAATTATCTTTTAATTCATACACTGTAGTTATAGTTTCCTAGACTCACTTTATCAATTAAATTCTAGTTTTTTTCTTAACTGTAGTTTCATCGATTAAATTCTAGTATAGTTCATATTCCTTTGGTTCAGTTTGAAGTGATTACATTCTCGGGCCATTCTCCGGCTTTGTCATCAATTATATTCTAGCACAATTTGTGTTTGCTTGGTGTCATTTGAACTGAAGTTATCAATTCTTTTGTCCACTCATGATATTTCCTATCCGAAGTCGTCACAGAACTTGTCTCCTCTAATAAAAATCAAAGAACAATTTTCGTTGAAAGATATTTTGTTGTACAGTTAAATTCCAGTGAAACATATGCCAAACTCTATCTTATTCAATCCCCAATCCCCGCTTAGATTTTATCAATTATGACTGACCACTATACTCCTCATCTTGAAATCAAAGTACTCATCTCCAAGCTTGATTACTTTGGCCGGCAACCTCTCTCCAGTTTTGAAATTCTTGATTTAAGTTTCATGTAAATTTCAGCCAAACTTCCACGATCCTTTTTTTTTTTTTTTTTTTTTTTGGGTCGAAAAGAGACTATTCATTCAACGCTGAAGAGGGGTACATCGTGCAGAAAGGGCATCTACAATTAAAAGGTCTAGCAAAACGGGAGACAAAGTAATGGGCCATATTTCGGAAAGGCCTTCATTCACGTGGCTTTTGGCAGCCCGGGCCGCCACTTCATTGGCTTCCCGCGACAATGCTGAACCCTAAGTGCGGGGCAAGTTCGAAGAAGGCGAGGACTTCATTGAAGAGCGGCCGAGTCTCCCATGGCGCCGATCTTGGTTGTTGACAGATCGAACTAAAATGGCGCCGTGTCGATTCGATGACCAATGGATCCCGTGTCCGCCGGGCGGTGCAAATGGCGAAGACCGATCAACGAGCCATAAACTCCGAGTGAAGAGCCGACGCGAGGGGAATGAAGAGGTAAGTCCATCGATCATTCGACCATGGCTATCTCGAATTATACTTGCCATAGATCCCCTGAGAATGTGTGGCCGGAAAGCCTCATCAATGTTTACCTTTAAGCTGCCCTGATCTAGAGGCCGCCAAGTCTCCTCTGGACTGATCTGCTGTTGGTTGGTCACTGCAGGATGGCCAAACGCGCCATGAGCCGCTCGAGCGTTGGCTATGGCTCGGTCAAGCACCTGAGATGCATCCACCTAATATCGACTAAAGATATAGCTATTTCTGAATTTCCAAATGTGCCACAGAATGTGCGCGATGGTGTTCTGATCAGGTACCTGTTGATTTCGAACAAATATAGCTACAATCCAGTCATATAGATTCTGTATCTGTTGTGTCTGAATGGGAATCCGAAGCCTTGGGTCTGTCCAAATAGCTCGAGTCCATTGACAGTGCAGGAATAAATGATCCACTGTTTCAAGATTGCTATTTTGGCATATAACACAGTAAGGATCAAGGCTCATGTTTCTGTGATGCAAATTTGCTTTCGTAGGGAGAGCATTGTGCACGAGACTCCATAGAAAATGTTTGATCTTAGGCTCAAGCTTTAACTTCCATAGAATTTTCCATAGATCTGTGGGAACCTGATGACTAGGCAATTCGTCAGCTGGATTACCGCAGGAAGCTGTTGGCCGAGTGTGTATGTATCCACTCTTCACGGTATATGTGCCGTGAGTGGTTTCCATCCATATCAGTTTATCTTACGAAGAGAAGGGCGTCGGAATGGCAAGGATTTCCTTAACAATTGTGTCATCATAGAGTTCCTGTAGGCGATGAACTTTCCAGGCACCGGAATGCCTATCAATGAGATCACTGACCATAACCAGTTCATCCCAGTTTGCCGGGCCTACCAGAATTCCTCGGGTCAGCCACCTATCCGTGCATATATTAATCCGAGTTCCATCACCAACTGACCAGCGAAGGTTTGGAAGGATTGTATTCCGACCTAATAACAGACTCTGCCATCCCCAAGAGGGTCGAGCCCCTTTTTCCGCATGTAAAAAGTCGTGGGAATGAAAGTAGATACCTTTAAATACTTGACTCCAAAGTGCGGTAGGATTCTGAATCAATCTCCAAGCCTGTTTGCCGAGCAATGCATTGTTAAAGTGGATGAGATCTCTGAAGCCGAGACCTCCCTGGTTCTTACTTCTTTTAAGCACATCCCACCTTTTCCAATGGATACCCGACTTAGCAGCCTCATTTTGCCACCAGAACCGAGCGATCTTCTTTTCAATGGTCTTACAAATGGAAGCCGGAGGTTTAAATATTGTCATAACATACTGAGGCATCGCCTGAACGACAGATTTGATAAGAATCTCCTTTCCTCCCTTAGAAATCAAACTTTCTTTCCACCCATCCAACTTTTTGTTCACCCTTTCAATAATCCATTGAAAAACCTCTTTCCGTGAGCGACCCCAATCAGAAGGAACACCCAAATATTTCCTTGTCTTAACTAACACCGGAACTCTCAAGGCATTCGCCAGATTTTCCGGTAAGGCGTAAGGACAAGATTTGGTAAAATAAATTCCAGATTTGTTCCGATTAATCTCCTGTCCTGTGGCGACGCAATATTGATTCAATATATTGGCTAGATTCAGGCATTCTTGGAGCTTAGCATCGAGAAAAAAGATGGCATCATCTGCAAAAAATAAGTGTGAGAGGACAGGACACCACCGGTTAAGTCGAATACCTTTAATATGGCCCATACAAATCGCTTGATGCATGAGAGTAGACAAAACATTGGCCATGAGAATAAATAGATATGGAGAAAGGGGATCCCCTTGTCGGAGTCCTCGGGTGGGATGAAAATAGTGTAGCTGTTCCCCATTGAATTTAATGCTGTATGATACTGTTGTTATACACTGCATAATCCACCGTACCCAAGTTGTATGAAAACCCAATTTGAGGAGGTAAGACTCAAGAAAATCCCATTCAACTCTGTCATAGGCTTTGCGCATATCCACTTTCAGAACCGCATTAAATTTCTTTGCCCGAGTTCGAGTGCGTAACTGATGAAGTACTTCCTGGACAATAAAGATGTTGTCCTGAATCTGACGGCCGCTAACAAAAGCACTCTGCTCATGGGAAATTAAGGCTGGAAGCCAGGGTTTTAGTCGATTGGCCAACACTTTAGAGATAATCTTATAAGCGTAGTTACATAGGCTAATAGGTCGGAACTGATCAAGGGTTTCGGGGTGAGGAACTTTGGGGATTAAGGTGAGAAAGGTTTTATTCAAATCAGTAGGCATAATCCCTGTTGCAAAGAATTGCTGGATTAACATATAAAGATTAGGGCTCAAGGTGTCCCATTGTGACTGATAAAATAAACCGTTCATACCATCCGGTCCCGGAGCTTTAGTAGGGCCTAACTGAAACACAGCTTGACGAATCTCTGCCTGAGTAATGTCAGCCACCAAGTGATCATTCATTTCTGAAGAGACCATGGTCGGGCATTGATCGATGACGGGCTGATAAGCTCGAGTACCTGTAGTTTGATAGAGATTGATGAAGTACTGGGTAGTCATAAGCTTGAGAGAGTTGTCATCCCGAATCCAACGATGATCGGCATCCTTCAAAGATACAGATTTTATTATATTGTCTTCGTTGTATCACCGTGGCATGGAAAAATTTTGTGTTCTTATCCCCCACGTTAGCCAACCAATGCGAGATCTCATTGCCCTTAATTGTTCCTCTTGCTGCCATAGTCCTGTTGATTTCGCTTTGATATTGGTGATGGACCGTTGGTCATAATATGTGTGAGGTAGGTTTGTGTAGTCTTGTAACTTCTGCTGTAAATATGCTATTTTGTTAGGGGCGATGGAATATTTGTTGGTGCTCCAAGTAGAGAGGGCCTGTGAAACCAGTTTGATTCTTTGCGACAAATTATAATGTCTGCCATGTCCCGAATGCCATGATGCCTTGATAATATGACTACACTCATCATCCTGTAACCAAAAGGATTCAAAGGTAAAACACTTACCTCGTCTTTTTTTGCAGCCATTAGTATTGAGCAAGAGGGGGAAGTGGTCAGAACCCACTATTGGAAGTGCAAACACTTCAGCTTCGGGATATGTAATACGCCATTCGAAGTACGAAAGGCCGGTCGGCCGTTCTTTAACAAGATCGCACCCTCCCTATTATTTGACCAGGTAAACGCACACCCTTTTGTGGCTATATCCATTAAAGCACAATTTTGGACAGCTTGTCGAAAATTAGCCATCCTATAAGTGTCAGGAGGTCTTCTGCTAACTTTTTCCCAACCATACAGGATATCATTAAAGTCACCAATGCAGAGCCAAGGTAAATTGTTGGTGTGAGCGATCTGTCGAAGAGCTGTCCAAAATAGTTGGCGAGGGGGAATACGTAGGAGGGCATGGATACAGGTCAGTCTCATAGATATATTACTCCGGGAGTCCAAACAGGTCATATCAAACATTTCTTGAGTAACTTGGATCATGTCAACCAGGAAATAATCATGCCAAAAGAGAACCAATCCTCCAGCCAGACCTATAGGGTTTAGTATATATGACTTACGAAAATTTAGTCGACGTTGCAGTCGAGTAATCACCTCCTCCCGGTTCTTAGTCTCCATCAAAAACAGGAAGTCAGGCTTTTCTTTGGCCACTAGGGCCTTGAGGGCGCGAACCGTCGGGGGAGCTAAACCCCGGCAGTTCAGTGATAAGTTTCATTTGTTCAAAGGCGGCTGTTGAGGGCCAGCCGCCGTCGCCCATTCTCCCGCTTCAGAAGCCAGTAAAATAGGGGTCTCCATAAGAGAGTGGTCCTCTAAGAAGTCTGTTGTAACAGTGCGAGCATCATATGGTGAATATCTCTTCATCTTCTTTGCTGCTGATGTTCTGGTGGATAGTCGTGTATGTGTGGTTTTCTTGGAAGTTGATGTAGTTGGCAGAGGCTGAGGAGCAGGACAATCTTTTGAGTGAGTTGTTGTCTTGGCAAAGGGAGCTTGTATAGGGGAATGCTCTTGTTTTTGGGACTCTTTGCCCTGGTTAGGAACATAAAGGACAATGTTTGTGGATGCAGGAGCCGGCTGCACGTGCAGATCATTGTTGTCCTGAATGGGATATTGTGGCAAGTCCACGTTACCGGGACGCGAGCGGGTAACAAAGGGGGTTCATCGAAGTGGTGGGCGTCTCGGGACTTGGTCGTATCAATAACTTGCGGATCGTCATAGAAGGCTTTCCAATATGGACTGAACTCCCTCACCTCAGCTTTCAACCATTGGCCGTAAGACATTTTCTCTTTCCCTTCCATTTTTGCTTCGGTAAAAGGGATATCTTTGCAGTAGGTAGCATAATGGCCAATAATACCACACGAATAACAGAAGTGTGGAAGCCGTTCATATCTGAAATCCAGCCAAAGAGGCTTCCGTGCAATGCGAATAAGTTGCCCTGTTTTCAGAGGTTCACTCAAATTAATATCGACACGCACCTTTGCAGTTTTTATCATATCGCCTGCTGTATTTTGAAGCTTAACATCCATGACTCTACCTACATGTTTGACAGCTCTGGCGACCATGTCTTCGGAGTACCATTCAAGTGGCAAACCATATATATGGACCCAAAAGGGCGGTAGAGAAATCATAACTATGCGAGAGGTGTATTTGGGAGCCATGGTTTAAAAATAACTAGATTGCCGAAACAGCCAAGGTCCACCTTCTTGTATCCTCTTGTTTTTCGGTTTCTACTTCAAATTGAGCCACATAAATGTCCCCTTCACATTGCGTAATGGTTACACGATCTGTTCGCCAAGCTCGCTTAAGAGTAGTCTGAAAAGCTTGAAGATTAATAGAAGGGTTGGAGTGTATTTTACCTACCAATGTTAACTTGCACTCTTGAATTTTGGCCGTAGGTGGCATGTCATCCCAATCCTCAATGTCCTGCTGATTCCACAACCTACCCATTCGAAGGCACAAGGCAGAAAGTCGTGG
This sequence comes from Eucalyptus marginata, assembly GCA_014182565.1. Taxonomy (NCBI): domain Eukaryota; kingdom Viridiplantae; phylum Streptophyta; class Magnoliopsida; order Myrtales; family Myrtaceae; genus Eucalyptus; species Eucalyptus marginata. The sequence goes on from CM024593.1 coordinate 5,251,896, forward strand.
ATCCTGGGACTCCTCGAAATGGGCCATTAGAAACCGAGCCAAGCAGAAAACAAGGAAACTAGATATGAAGGCCAGTCAGAATTGAAGGAAGTAGCGCCGACCCAATCCATGCAAGAGCTTCGGAGGAGAATTCGGGAGCCAGGAAGAGGATACAGAGCAGCGACACAAAATAAAGATGTGCGCAAGGCAGAACCTCATCTCTGGGCTTCGTCGACAACAGTCCAGAGGAGCAAATAGTCAGAGTAGAGACAAAAAAGGGGGAGAATCGTCCATGGCGGAACAAAACTATGTGGAATTCATCTATTCAAGCAGCGAAGGAGCTGGTCAATTTGGGGAATTAGGGCATCGGAGATGAAGAAACTACCCTAACGGTAGGAACGCACGATCCTTTGAATTGCCTTCCACTTTGTCCAAATTATGGCCAACTGCCACAAATCTTGGAATGTCATCCAATTCCAACAACCTTGGAGTTAAGACCGGCTCTCACAATAGAAGTTGCATGCAAACCCAAAATCTCCCAAAATCTTGGAATTGTGTCCAATTCCACAATCTTGAAGTTTAAGCTAACTCCCCCGATCTTGGAGTCCAAGCCAAAATTATATCCAAATGATTTGCAACCTTCAGCCAATGTAAGGCAAATGTGGGTTGGGGGGAGGGGGGGGTTTGCAATTACCAAATAAGATCTCATTATATTGTACAAACGCCAATTCAATTCTAAATTTTCCAATTTTGTTAATGTAATACTAAACAATTTTATGAAATACCAAGGTAGTCATATTGATCAATTTTGGCATGAAATTGCTCATGTGGGTCCAGTCATCTCCAAGCATTGTACGTGGCATGGTGGGTGATTTGACGTGGACAACTAAGTAGTTGCCATGTCAGCAATTTCTAAGGCAATTGATTGGAAGGACTACGTTGCCAAAAGTTTATGACTATATTGGCAAAATTAAAAAGTCTAGGACTAAATTGGTATCCGTGCAATTGGTTTATAAGTGAATTGGTTATTTTCTAGGGAAAGGGAAAGAGATAGTTGCCAAAAATCCTGTAGAGGCGGGACTCAATTGGGGTTGATCCTAAAAATTCAATAGAGTTTAGGCACCTCACCTCTGAATTCTAGTTCGTCTAGCATGCCGAGCCTTATATCGGGCTGATAATATTCGTAACCAAGCCCCTAATTCATTTGATGCTAAATGCTATTTCTATACCTAAATGTCCATAATATCTAAAAGTAGAGAAATACAGCAAGAAGAGCGCAGAACTAGACAGAACTGATGTTTTGATTTAGGGATCCAACTCTATTGATGTCGACAAATTCATTCCCTAATTTTCTTATGAAAGAAAGCCTTCAAGCGAAAATTTTGGTGTTGACAATTGGGATAATAAATTAAGTATAATAAAAATTTATTATATATATCAAATTATTTTTAATTTTTCAAAAACAATTATAATAATGATTTAACATGCATTAGTATTTTTAAGATATTATTACTATAGGTTTGGATATGTTGTCATGTAAAGAAACACAAATATAAACGCCACCGCAATTATCCAAGAAATTGATGGTTTTGAATCATGAGTACTTCCATATAGAATATAAAATTTTTAGGCGACCTTAGCACACCTTCTTCTTGCCCAAGTTTTCACCTGTATGAATTGCAAAAGAACAAAAGCCATTGCCGAGTCAAAGGTATATCATTTTATATCTGGTCATATTTTTCCACAAGGACTTTGACTGAACATTTGTATGGCATCTTGGCTGAACAATTTCTTAAATGTACAGCTAGAATGCTAATGGAACCCACCACCGAAGTAATCTTTAGGAAATTCGTTTCAGCTACATCGCATATTCGTGTTGAAAACCGATCATTCATATCGACATCAGCCCTAAACAAAAGGCATGTTGTAAGAAATGCAAGAGAAGATTCTTGCTATATCAACATCATCCCTAAGTAGAAGGCATGGTCGTTGTAAGAAAAACAAGTGAAGATTCATGCTTATAAAGCATGAGGACAAGTCAACAGAAAGTTAGTCTTCACTCATTTCATGAAAAATGTGGCGTTTCTGAAAAATATTTTTTAGAAAACCATTTTCTAAAAAATGATAATATTTTCTATTGTACGGCTAAAACTTGAAAATGAACTAAAAAAATTTTCAACCATCTGGTATGGAAAATTGGATTTGATTTTCTTCCATACACTCTTTTTAATATTTTATTTTTTTTTAAAACGAATTTTTAGGTTTTTCTCTTTTCTTTCTCTTTTTCCGTTTTCTTTTTATTGTTTTATTTTATTTTTTCTTTTCCTCCTTTGTCTTCTTTAGTTGGTCATCAACCACGACGACGGTTGGCAATCAGCCAAAGTGAGGCTCACTTGAGCCCGTGGCAAGGCGCACGCTCATCAATTTGTCGAGTGGCCAGCTCAAGCTCACTGATCTGGCAAGCCTCGAGCTTGTCTATGGCTGGTCGCTAGCCATTGTTGTGGCCTATGACTTGCCGAGAATGATTTTCCCTATTTCAGAAGACTTTTTCTGTTGACGGAAAATATTTTCCCCGACTAGTTCATTTTCCATAAAACAAATGCCATAAAATTCAAAAAATATTTTCTTCAAAGTTGTTTTCCACCAAACGAACGGAGTTTTAAATATTTGTTTTCTTTCATTATCCCGGGAGAAAGCTGAATCTCCTACACATCTTTAAGTTTTTGAAGAAGACTGGTATTTTTTTTTCTCTGATACCCATGGCACCCAACACTTTCTCTTCGTTGGTGAAAATCGATAGGCATGCCAAAATGACGTCAACGAATATCGACGAGCTCCAAAACGATCCGAACATTAGACGATTGGAGACGCGCACCTCTCAAGACGATACCACTGCTATGAAATTACGGTTCCTCCTTTCTTCCTGACGACAGAAAATTGCTGTTGAAGTTTCAGGTAATAACAAACTTGTGCTCATTATTCTCCAACATTTCATTCTCTCCAGTTGGTTATAAAAAAACAAAGAAAGAAATCTCTAGCTTTTGACCTAATATAAAATGTTGACCAAAATGTTAAGTCTAGATTGACTAAGAAGTCATGTCACCTGCTACACTATAGTCAAGTGTGAACCCATAAATCACATCTCTTGCCATTCAGACAATTTTCCAGTATGAGATAAAGATTACGTAGACAAGTCCATCTGGACCATTTAACATCGTCATGAGACCCACATTATTATTTATTCAAGTAAGCGGTCTACATGATATATATAACATGCAGTATTCTTGCACATTACCATATATAATCATCTTTAATTATAATTTATCATTGTGTGTATCTACTCAATTTGCTGCATTGGCATGTCATCAGATTCACCAGCACTTTCACATTAGAGAACAGCAAGAAATTTCTATTCTTCTCCCTTGGAACAGAGAAGACTTCAATATTTGAAACATATGTGTTTATTAAGTTGGATTTTTAGTGATAGTAATAATAATGAGCAATAGAGGCAAATGCAAATCTTAAAAGGAAGAAAGAAGAACCTCGTTGATCTTAAAACTGGAAACTTTGCGGGAAAGCAACGAAACATAGGCCTCGATTGACTACGACAGCTTTAATCCTTGACTTTAGAAATTTTCACTGAAAAGGAAATTAAGACAGCTTTGTACAAACACCAATTCAATTCTAAATTTTCCAATTTTGTTAATGTAACCCTAAACAATTTTATGAAATACCAAGGTAGTCATATTGATCAATTCTGGCATGAAATTGCTCACATGGGTCCAATCATCTCCAAGCATTGTACGTGGCATGGTGGGTGATTTGACGTGGACAACTAAGTAGATTGCCATGTTAGCAATTTCTAAGGCAATTGATTGGAGGGACTACGTTACCAAAAGTTTATGACTATATTGACAAAATTAAAAAGTCTAGGACTAAATTGGTGTCCGTGCAATTGATTTATAAGTGAATTGGTTATTTTTCCAGGGAAAGTGAAAGAGACGGTGGCCAAAAATCTTGTAGAGGCGGGACTCAATTGGGGTTGATCCTAAAAATTCAATAGAGTTTAGGCACCTCACCTCTGAATTCTAGTTCGTCTAGCATGCCAAGCCTTATATCGGGCTGATAATATTCGTAACCAAGCCCCTAATTCATTTGATGCTAAATGCTATTTCTATACCTAAATGTCCATAATATCTAAAAGTAGAGAAATACAGCCAGAAGAGCGCAGAACTAGACATAACTAATGTTTTGATTTAGGGAAAATTTCAAAAAAGGACCCGAAGTGTCATTATTTCCTCAAATAAGGGCCCGAAGTGGACTTTGTTTCAAATAAGGACTTAAAGCGGCCTTAGTTGTTTCGAATAAGGGCTTGAAGTGGCTTTGGTTGTTTTAAATAAGGACCCGACCTTGCTGATCGCTGACTGGCTAAATTTTCAAACCAGTCAAGGGTATTTTTGTCATTTTGCATTTAGCCTTTTTTTTTCCTTCCTTTTTTTTTTCTGGTTCTTCTTCTTCCTCTTAGCCGGTGGTCAACCAGCCACTAGCAATGCCCACAGAGGGCTAAGCGAGGGTCGCCCGCCAGCGAGGACCACCCATGCTGGCCACAGGTGAGGTACGGCCTCGCCTAAGCGTGGCGACCCTTGCCCAAGGGCCATATGTGAGGTTGGCCCTAACCGGTCCCAGGTGAGGGTGGCCGATGAGGTCGCCCAGCCCTCGTCGGGCTCGCCTGGGGCCAACACAAGCCGACCTTGCGGATGGCCCTTGGGCGAGGGTCGCCATACCCAGGTGAGGCCATCCCTCGCCTAGCCTTTTGTGGGCATTGCCAATGGTCGGCTGGCCACCGGCGAAGATGTAACATCCTCGATTTCGACCTTTCTTTTGGTCCCAACTAGGAGGCTAAGTTAGATAGGCCTTAAGTTAGTCAAACATTCCTAGAAAATAAGTGTGAACAAATGTGAACATATTAAATAAAGTGAGGAGAAAGATATTCCTATAGCCTAGGCCATTAATATCCTAGGATCTAAGTTTAAATGGTATACTTTGAAACCTACAAAGGAGAAGCCATATGCAGAGAGAGAGAGAGGAGAAGACCAAGACAAGTCCAACTTTGGGCCAAGACAAGTCTACCGTATCTCTTTTGGACATTAGCCAATAAATAACTGAGACAAGTGTCCAAACTAGTATAGAGCCTACTTAGGATCTTGGGAGATAAGATTGTATAGCCATGGATGACCCTTGATTCAAGGCCAAGTGAGAACACTCCTCTTTTCAACTAGAATTTGCCTCATTTAATTTTCGAAATTTCTGGACCTTTGTTGCTTGCGAATTTTACAGAGCTTTTTATGTTATGAATTTGGAGAAGCTTCTTTCATGAAAGTTGTTCAAAACATCTTAATACATAACATTATTAAATTTCATATTTTTTTGAAGTGAAATGGTTGGGACGAAATCCCAATCAATTACCGTATAGAATTTGCCCAGTATAGTGAAAACAGTAACCAAGTTGCTTTGTCGAATTTTTATAAAATCTTCCCTTTCGAATTTGGACATACTTCACAAAATTTTTAAATGACATCCATATCTATAACATATCGAAATTTCAAAGAGTTTTGTGAAGATTTGGATTTCGAAATGAGTCTCTTTCTCTGACCGTTGAATCTACTCAATTGATGAATTTTTGGGTTGTATTCAATGAATTGCTGCTCTTTCCACATAATGAATTTGGCTTGGATTCCTTCATGAAAAATGTTTTCTAAGGTCTTCTTTACAACATATTAAACTTATATAATTTTTCGAGTCCGTTTGATAAGGTAATGGTACTGATTTCGAAAGTTGCTCAAAATTGTTTTTGCCTTAGAATGGGAGAACCACACCCCCAACTTGGCGGGGAAGGGAGCTACACGCCTAACTAGAGGAAGAAGCCAATCTAGAGTCTTCTTGGCTTGAAGATAAGAATGTATTGAATGCTTTTGGAAGCTAGCTAATTGATGAGCTTAATGAGTCATATGCTCATGTATTTAACTTGGAAAACAAGTTGTCCAAAGTCCAAGTTTCTTGATGACCAAATCTTGGATAAATCTTAGGGTATGATGGCCCTAGATTATAGCCTTGATGAGGAAGGCAAAAACCAACCAATCAGAGGAAGAGATTAGGCATTAAATGGGCTTATGTGTCCCTTAGGCACCATAGGCAATAATGAGCCTAGAGTGAGCCTTGGAGGATAAGCAATTAGGTGGACCAATCATAAGCCAACACCAAAGGACCTAGGGGCCAACTTGAGAAGATAAGTAGGCCAACTCATCATTTAGGCATCATCATGAGTTTGCAATAAAAATCTAAGCGGAGAAGGCCTATAAATAGCCATCATCACATTTTAAGCTTTGGTCTTTCTCTCTTTTCCTCTCCCTTCCTCCATTCTCTTTCATGCCCTTCTCTTTCAAGTTGCCCTAGATGCTGACCGACCACCAAAGAAGCATCTTGGAGCTAGGTTTAAAAAGTAGTAAGTAGATTTTCCTAACTCTTTGATAGGGCGATGTACTGCGCTTACCGATTTTAGGATCATGTCATCGTTTACTTGTGTTGGCTTTGTATTGTTATACTTGTTGTGTTTCTATTGCTTGTTGTTGCATTAAGTAAGTTCATGATCCCGCATGAGTATCGAGCACACTCGGATATCGAGGAAAGGTCTTGGTGACTATAGACTATGCTAAAGCCTAAGCGAATGGTTCCAAGTCAAGGTCACGAGCCCGGATTGCATCCGGCATGAGTTTGATTTAATAAGACACAAGAGTCGTTCATTAGTTCACCTTGCATGGCATGCCTTCGGGCCTTTTATTGGGTTAAGAGTTTAAACATGACATAAATCGATTGATGCTTGAAATGCATGGATACACGATGAACCTATAGGTTGACGCTGGGGGATGCCGGGTCGTTGCTTGGGGTAAAGCCCCGGATGCCGTCCTGATATTGAGATCATGGACGATGCCTTTTCGGGTATTCTTTTATCATTTCGTCCAAGAGTAAGAGTTCTTCCAATTCTATGAATTTTTCTAGAATACTCTTTTCTTGAATATCAGTCAAAAAAGTTTCGGATTGCCTAGCCAAGTGAGGCCGATGCACGGGGGTTGCCTTGGATGCCGTCCCGATGATGAGATTGGGACGATGCTGGTTGCCCGGGGGGCGATGGCCGATTGTTACTAGAAGAGTCGATTAAGTTCAACTAATATGATACGGAAAAGGAAAAAAATGAAAGTCCATGTGTGGTTCATGACTGATACATGTGTGATGCTTGCAAAAGTTGGGTTTATTTGATATGCATTGTTAAGTCTTTGCATCAATTTGAGCATATGCCTAAATTGGGTCACTTAGTGCTTGAATGAGTTTCATGAGATGCAAGCATCCTTTTTTATGACCGAAATGATCATAAGCCATGGATCTTTGGAAAGCTTGTTCATATGCACTAACTCCTTATCTTTGGTTCTTGAAAGCATATAGACGGTTGAAAGCCTTTCATATGCATAAGCAGGCAAGGCACGAACCTTGCTATTGATTTGCCATCGACAAGTGGGTGGTGACTTTGTATCTGATGATCGACAGGGAGATGTCCTCCTATAGGAGAATTATGGATTTCTACTTACTAAGTCATTGACCCACCCTTGTTATTCTCACAATTTTAGGTGTGTGATAAATGAACCTGGGTCCAAGAAAGGAATGAACTTAGCATGGGGGCCGCTTTTGAGAGTAGCTCGGTAGAGGAGTTAGGCTACCCCAGCCTTTTGATTGACTATATATGAAAACGAAAATAAGTAGCCTAGGACTAGGACAGGCATGTAATCAAAACAGCTTTTGATGTGTGAATATGTATATGTATATGTTGCTTTTATTTGCTTGACTTGCATATATCTTGCCCGGCTTCCATGTTTGTTTGCACAGGGATTGTTTATTATCGCTTTCGCATGCGCTTAACTAAAGATAAAAGACTTTCGGGACATTCGACGTTGCCTGGGGCGTCGATGCTAACCCGCTGGGTTATGTTCTCGTGCCAGAGATGGGGCGGGAGTGTGACGGAAGAGGAAGAAGAACCAGCCAAAAAATGGAAAAAAAAAAAAAAAAAAAAAGGGGAAAATGACAAATGATGAAAATACCCTTGATTACTTGGAAAGACGGGTCCTTATTTGAAATAGACATAGCCATTTCAGGCTCTTATTTGAAATAAACATAACCACTTTAGGTCCTCATTTAAAATCACATCCACTTTAGACCATTATTTGAGAAAATGAATGCACTTGAGGTCCTTATTTGAAACAAGGTCCACTTCGAGCCCTTATTTGAGAAAAAGAGGATACTTTGGATCTCTTTTTGGAATTTTCCCTTTGATTTAGGGATCCAACTCTATTGATGTCGACAAATTCAATCCCTAATTTTCTTATTAAAGAAAGCCTTCAAACGAAAATTTTGGTGTTGACAATTGGGATAGTAAATTAAGTATAATAAGCATTTATATATATATATATATATATGTATGTATATATCAAATTATTTTTAATTTTTCAAAAACAATTATAAGAATGATTTAACATGCATTAGTATTTTTTAGATATTATTACCATAGGTTTGGATATGTTGTCATGTAAAGAAACACAAATATAAAACGCCATCGCAATTGTCCAAGAAATTGATGGTTTTGAATCATGAGTAGAATAAAAAAAATTTAGGAGACCTTAGCACACCTTCTTCTTGCCCAAGTTTTCACCTGTATGAATTGCAAAAGAACAAAAGCCATGGCTGAGTCAAAGGTATATCATTTTATATCTGGTCATATTTTTCCACAAGGACTTTGACTGAACATTTGTATGGCATCTTTGCTGAACAATTTCTTAAATGTACAGCTAGAATGCTAATGGAACCCACCACCGAAGTAATCTTTAGGAAATTCGTTTCAGCTACATCGCATATTCGTGTTGAAAACCGATCATTCATATCGACATTAGCCCTAAACAAAAGGGCATAGTTGTTGTAAGAAATGCAAGAGAAGATTCTTGCTATATCAACATCATCCCTAAGTAGAAGGCATGGTCGTTGTAAGAAAAACAAGTGAAGATTCATGCTTATAAAGCATGAGGACAAGTCAACAAAAAGTTAGTCTTCACTCATTTCGCGAAAAAGTGGCGTTTCGAAAAATATTTTTAGAAAATCATTTTCTAAAAAATGATAATATTTTTTGTTGTACGGCTAAAACTTGAAAATGAACTAGAAAATATTTTTCAGTATGGAAAGTTGGATTTAATTTTCTTCCATACACTCTTTTTAATATTTTATTTTATTTTATTTTTTAAAACGAATTTTTAGTTTTTCTCTTTTCTTTCTTTTTTTCCTTTTTCTTTTTATTGTTTTCTTTTCCTCCTTCGTCTTCTTTAGTTGGTCATCAGCCACGACGACGGTTGGCAATCGGCCAAAGTGAGGCTCACTTGAGCTCGTGGCAAGGCGCACGCTCGTTGATTTGCCGAGCGGCCAGCTCAATCTCACGATCACCGGCAAGCCTCGAGCTTGTCTATGGTTGGTCGCTATTTGTTGTTGTGGCCTATGACATGCCGAGAATGAAGTAAAAAAAAAAAGAAAAAAAAAAGAATTAAAAGTTCAATTTTAAAAAAAAAGTAAAAAAAAATGGGGCTACTAAGGGTGTGAGATGAGAGAGAGAGAAAGGAAAATGTTTTCCCCTACTTGAAAAGAGGAAATCATTTTCCCTATTTCAAAAGACTTTTTCTATTGACAGAAAATATTTTCCCGACTAGTTCATTTTCCATAAAACAAATGCCATAAAATTCAAAAAATATTTTCTTCAAAGTTGTTTTCCACCAAATGAACGGAGTTTTAAATATTTGTTTTCTTTCATTATCCGGGAGAAAGCTGAATCTCCTACACATCTTTAAATTTTTGAAGAAGACTGGTATTTTTTTTTCTCTGATACCCATGGCACCCAACACTTTCTCTTCGTTGGTGAAAATCGATAGGCATGCCAAAATGACGTTAACGAATATCGACGAGCTCCAAAACGATCCGAACATTAGACGATTGGAGACGCGCACCTCTCAAGACGATACCACTGCTATGAAATTACGGTTCCTCCTTTCTTCTTGACGACAGAAAATTGCTCTTGAAGTTTCAGGTAATAACAAACTTGTGCTCATTATTCTCCAACATTTCATTCTTTCCAGTTGGTTATAAAAAACAAAGAAAGAAAAAATCTCTTGCTTTTGACCTAATATAAAATGATGACCAAAATTTTAAGTCTAGATTGACTAAGAAGTCATGTCACCTGCTACACTATAGTCAAGTGTGAACCCATAAATCACATCTCTTGCCATTCAGACAATTTTCCAGTATGAGATAAAGATTACGTAGACAAGTCCATCTGGACCATTTAACACCGTCATGAGACCCACATTATTATTTATTCAAGTAAGCGGTCTACATGATCTATATAAAATGCAGTATTCTTGCACATTACCATATATAATCATCTTTAATTATAATTTATCATTGTGTATCTACTCAATTTGCTGCATTGGCATGTCATCAGATTCACCAGCACATGCACATTAGAGAACTGCAAGAAATTTCTATTCTTCTCCCTTGGAACAGAGAAAACTTCAATATTTGAAACATATATGTGTTTATTAAGTTGGATTTTGAGTGATAGTAATAATAATGAGCAATATAGGCAAATGCAAATCTTAAAAGGAAGAAAGAAGAACCTCGTTGATCTTAAAACTGGAAACTTTGCGAAAAAACAACGAAACATAGGCCTCGATCAACTACGACAGCTTTAATCCTTGACTTTAGAAATTTTCGCTGAAAAGGAAATTAAGACTGCTTTGGCATCATCCAATGTTTATTTCATGGCTCATTGCCAACATAAGATAATTTCTAGCCCCCTCAAGTTCCATATCAAAGAGAAACAGCTCATAAAGCATTCGTACTCATCTCAAATGGTCTCTACTTGAGGATCATTTTGCCTAAAGACAAATACCCACTTTCACTTAGCATCAATCTTGAGAGCAAAAAAGAAAAGAAAACAAAGGGAATACATCAAAATCTGAAACCGCTGCCTCCGTATCATGACTCACGCATTTTTATTTTTATTTTTATTTTTGTTTCGGGGTCTCGAACGTGACTCACGCATTTCAGGATCCCATCTCTTCATGCGAAAAAGTATCTTTTTGAACATATGATGTCTTGATCATTTGACGGGTCTTGCAAGGCATGACTTGGAAATTTTGAGTCACTTTTAGGTGGCCAACGATAAGTGATAGTGACTTTAAAAATATGTTAAGATCTCCTTTCTTTTTGTGAATAAAAAGATAATATTTTCCTTAAGGGACCTGTTTTTTTGGCCGTTATAAATGGAAGTTATCGGGTACTTGTTGAAACAAAAACAATGGCATCTTACTTCTACACTAACTTCGTGCCTACACTCTTGTGTGCACTCTTGCTCATTCAAACCTTGGAATTCGGTCATTCCAAAGCCTTAACAAATGTAAGATGCATTGCCACTGAGAGGGAAGCTCTTTTGAAGTTCAAGCAGAATCTCATTGATCCTTCAAGACGTTTGGGGTTGTGGACCGGCGAGGGTTGTTGCAAGTGGAAAGGAGTCAAATGCAGCGAGAAGACTGGTCATGTCTCAAAGCTCAATCTTCGTAATCCATGTGATGACCTAGAGAGTTGCAACCTGGGAGGTAAGATACATCCTGCTCTAAATGAGCTGAAGTTTTTGAAGTATCTAGACCTCAGTTTCAACGATTTCGTAACCCATAGAACCCAAAAGTTCTTAACTTCTCTTCATAAGCTGGAGTATCTCAACCTCTCGTTTGCTGGCCATGGACAAATTTCCAATCAACTCAGCAACCTTTCCAGCTTAAGATACTTGGATCTTAGTGGGTGGAACTTGTGGGAGCCCTCTTTAAGTACAGAGAAACTTCAATCACTATCGACATTTTCTAACTTGAAGTACTTGGACCTGTCTTATACCTCCCTTATCAATCCCAAAGAGTGGTTAAGTTCTATAAATATGCTTTCCTCCTTAGAGTGTTTACTATTGACGGGATGTGATTTGGAAGATTCCTCTGCTTCTTTGCCTGTCAATTTCACTACTCTTAGATTCCTTGATTTGAGTCAAAACTCCATAAATTCATCTATTCCTCCTTGGTTTCAAAACTTCAGCAAACTCGAACATCTTGACTTAAGTGATAATGATCTCCAAGGCATATTCCCCACTTTCATCCTTGAAAATAATCAATGGCTTAGATTCCTTGGTGTCTCTTCAAATAGGATGGAAGGTCAACTTTTGAAAAACTCAAGCATTTTTTGCAATTTGCAAGTACTCATGTTGAGTTCTAACAAATTTAGTGGGAGGATTTTTGACACCAAAGACAGTGCTCTGAATTGTAGACGAAGTAACTTGAAGATTGTTGATATTTACAACAACAATTTTAGTGGTTACCTACCCAATCAATTCGGGAATTTCAAAGATCTTGAACTCCTTGATCTTTCACAAAACTCGATTTCTGGTCCTATCCCCGATACTGTGGGCCAATTATTATCTTTGACAATGTTGAACCTCTCTTTTAACAAATTGAGTGGGAACATTCCAGAAAGTGTTGGGCAAATATCCAATCTAAAGGTGATGGATATTAGTAATAATCAATTGGATGGAATTGTCGACCAACTTCACTTTGCAAATCTTACCAATTTGATCGTGTTGAACATCTATTCAAATAGGCTTGTCATAAATGTTAGTGCATCTTGGGTTCCTCCTTTCCAAATTCAAGTGATTCTCATGTCAAGTTGCAAAGTGGGACCAGAATTTCCAAACTGGCTTCGAACGCAAAAAGAAGTTTCAATTTTAGACATGTCAAATGCCAGCATCTCAAATGAAGTTCCTCATTGGTTATCTAATGTTCTATCTAGCATTGAACAGTTGGATCTCTCAAACAATCTGCTCAGAGGCGACATTTCCCGAATTATTGGGAAAGAGATGCCAATATTAACACAAGTGTCACTTTCTAGAAATAACCTTAGTGGTAAAATTCCAAATTCATTATGCATGTCAAATCAATTGTCTTTTCTGGATCTCTCTAAGAACCAACTGTTTGGGAGACTTCCGCGATGTTGGAGGAAGTCACTAGCTTTTTTGGAATGGATTTCATTGGGAGACAACAAGTTAAATGGTCAAATTCCAAAGTCGCTATGTCATCTGGAGCAATTAAAAGTTCTTGGTTTACATGAAAATGGCTTGGACGGAGTGCTTCCAAAATGTTTACTAAAGCTTGATTTGAGAATCCTCGATCTCAGTGACAATCAATTCACTGGTAGAATACCTTTGTTTGGTAACCCTAGATCATTTGAGATAATCGATCTCGGGAGAAATTACTTCACCGGTGACATTCCTTTGCAGTTGTGTCATCTTGCTAATCTCCAGTACTTGAGCCTATATCATAACAACCTTTCTGGAGGCATTCCTCGTTGTTTCAACAATTTCTCGCGAATGTGGGCCAATTCCACTTTGTATTTCAGATCCACGAGGGGGTTTCCCGTTATGGTTGATATAAGAGGAATAAGCATAGAATTCACTAGCACGCTCCCATATTTATTTTCCATTGACCTCTCGAGCAACGGATTAGATGGAAAAATACCAGAAGGGCGCGTGTCTTGCTCGACTTCAAAATTTGAACCTCTCTCAAAATAAGCTGGTTGGAAAAATCCCTTTTGATATTGGCAACTTGAAATATTTAGAATCACTAGATTTATCCGATAACAAGCTATCGGATGAAATCCCTCATAGCATATCCAACTTAGACTTTCTAAGTCATTTGGATCTTTCCAACAACAATTTATCCGGTCCTATTCCATCGGGCAATCAACTAAGCACTCTCGACGATCAATCTATATATCGCGGCAACGATGGACTTTGCGGACCTCCTCTTTTGAAAGTTTGTCCAAGAGATGAGCTCGATGATAGGGACAAACGAGATTATCACAATTCAAGCAAAGATGAGTCCAATGAAGATGACTCCATTATTATTAGGTTTTACTCAGGACTGGGATTAGGTTTTGCGGTGACATTCATGGGATTTTGCGGCATGTTACATTTCAAAAAGTCTTGGAGGATCTCCTATTTTCTAGTGGTGGATAGGATTATCGAAAATTGTCAATTGTGAGGATGATTACCATTCTATGGTTCAAGAGAGCTTTTCAATTCCAACTACGCAAGTAAGTAGTTATTTAGTAAGTAAAATCTCCCCCCCTCTCTCTCTCCCTCCCTCCCTCCCTCCCAACCTCCCTCCCTCTCCCTCCCCCATAATTTCTTTTCCTCATACTCATTTGTTTTGATGATAGATTTGCTAAACAATTCTATTGTTTGTCCTCACATGTGTGAGTAACAGGTGAGACTTTGCTGCTTGAAAGCATAGATTGGCTTACCCAATTCCGAACGCAAGTGCCGCAGCAATTGCTATGAAGCTGGTAGTTCCTTTTTCATGATGGAAGATTGCTTTTGAAGATTCAAGTAATAAAGAAGTTGTGCTCATTATTCTCCAACGTGTCTCACTTGCTTTCCGTTTGGATATTAAAAAAATCTCTTGCTTTTGTCCTATAAAATAAGATGTATATGTTTAATGTAAAATTGGATGAGTCTATTGTTCCCTAGGGTACAAATCACATTGTTTCATATTAATAAAGCATCAATAGCTATCAATTCATTTTAGCCTGCAATTTGTTCAGCCGATAACACGCTGGTAAGTTACAAATACTTTTACGATGTCGTGACCAAATTTTCGGGTGCACTACCTAAAATTAGGTTAATGTATTGATAAGCCTAGACTTAGCTTGGACTCTCCCAAGCCCATACCAATTCGCAACTTAGGTTCAAATATCTAGCATGCAAAAGGGAGTCGCCACTAATCAGTTTACAGTAAGTCGATTAGACACCTAAGTAAAATAATGAGAGAATTATTTTACTCCTACGAACTAGAGATTTTGGGTATGGGAACTTAATTACGTTAGATTTATCTAATGCATTTTCGGTACCTTTCTCTTTTATTTAAAAAAAAATGTTTTGCAGGCACCTTGAATTAATTTTAAATCTATTTTCCTAACATGTGAGGTGACATGCGGGTGTGCAAACCATCAATTAACACCCAGATAAAGCGATGAATAAATTGCAAGACTTACCTCATAGCAACGAAAGCATTTCAGAATTCACATCAACAATCCTAGATATGATTTCTAATTAACACGCAATTTCTTTTTTGTTTTCACTTATTTAATGATAATCATGCGATGCATGCTACTAATCTAACATGAAATGATATGATATAGCAACATGACCTAACTATATGACGTAGATAAAATGTAGTCTATCCTAAAAAAATGAAATCAATTTATTCTAAGGCATTTTTTTGGTATTTTGCCCAAAATTCGAAATTATAAAAATGCGAAAATTATCTACCTAGATTAATATATCATCTAATTTGTATTGGGAATGAGATTAAGCCAAACCCTAATTTAAACTAGAATGTTATCCTAACTTAGAAATCCCTAACTAAAATGCAATCTATCTAAAAAAATTATCTAAACTTATAATAAAATTAAAAACTATTATCTAGAATTAAACTATGTGCAATTTTATCCTAATATGCAATGACGTGCAAAGAATACCTTAATTCTAATTTTTCTCTTTTTGTATTTTTTAACAAAAATTCGAAATTAAAATTGGCAAATAATTAAACATGCAATTTAAATTAATGAAACAAAAATCTAACATCCTAAATTTATGCTTTTGGTATTTTTTATTTTTTAAAAATTCGAAATAATAAATTTCCTACCCTAAATATGCAAAAACCCTAAAAAAGAAATAAACCTAATCTAACTCACAATTTTTGGATTTTTTTTACGGAAGCAAAATCAACTTAAACCACACGATAGCAAATTAGAGTAAGATAAGATTGATATCCACAAAAATTGACGAACCATATCTCGCGCATGAGATCGGGTTGGCCAATTTTAAATAAACCGCATATCGAATCTCGAGTGTGAGATCGGATTGGCGATTTTTCAGGCAATTGCGAGTCGGATTTCGGGTGCGAAAAGTGGATTGTCAATCCCAAATTTCAGAGGTAATTTCATGTTGGGAATTCTCAATCTTTCATTAAGGAATAATTACACTAAAAAGAATAAATAAAACAAAATATAAAATAAAATAAAATAAATAGAAAACTACCTAATAATTTTCTTTTTTTTCTTTTTTTTTTTTTTTTTTACCCACAACTTGGCAACTCGTGGTGGTGGGTTAGTATGGCTTAGTCAGGACAGTTCACCCCCAAGGTCGTGCTCGTGATGTCGTTGTGCACACAGAAGCTATGCAGATGTTCAGGGGGTGAATGATAACCATTCTGGCTAGAAATTGATTTCTGGAAGAGAAATAGATTTTTCTATTTCTATTTCTAGAAGAGTTTCTAAGCAAAAATAACCGTTTGATAACGACACAAAATTTCTTCCTTTCGGCGGCGGCGAGGGCCGACGAGCAGCGGGCGACCGACGGACGATGGTCGACGGCGATGAATGAAGGACCGGTTGACGAAGGACTGGTTAATGAACGATGAAAATAATTTTTATTTCTCATTTTGTTCCAGAAATAGAGAAGTAGAAAATTCTTACTTTTGATTTCTATTCCAAACCTATTCTGGAACCAAAATCTATTTCAGAAATTGAAAAATAAAATAATTTTATCAAATGGATTTCTATTCCAGAAACAAGTCTGGAATAGAAAAATTGTTTCTGGAACATAAATCAGAGGTTGTCATGCACCCACTCAGCAACCTAGTGGATAATCCTCCCACCATTCTCTGGACTCAACAACACCGCTCATCACATGAGGCTCGCACCCCTGCAACAAATCACAACATACGACGCGTAAAGATTGGATTTTTTTTCTTCTGAGTTCCTACTCCCCTTAGTTGATACTCGGCGTCAAGAACAACCCAGAAAGGCCTCGACGCCTACGGCGATTCTTTGCGGTCGTTATGGTGCAAAGGCCGCGAGTGGAGGAGCGCGGTCGTCGGAGCTCCGGCGAGGGCGGCGAGATGCGGGGCGGCTCGAGCCTCTCGTGGTCGCCGGTGGCGTCGCTCAGAGAGGACTGACTCGGACCGACGTGCAAGGATGCGACGAAAACAAAGGCGGTGCTCAGGCGAGCTGCTGGTGATGGGTCGCAGAGGGCGAAGCAGGTTGTAGGCAAGGCGGGCGCGACGGTGGCTAGCAGAGGCATGGCGGTGCGGCGCAGAGAGTGGTGGGCAAATCTCGGCCTCTAGACAAGGGACTCGCGGAGGTTGTTGGCGTCGCGAGGCTGGGGAACAACGGTGGTCGACTACTAGCGACACGGCTTCCGACGAGCAAAGGGTGGAGTGCGGTGGTGCTCGGTGAGGAGATGTTAGGCCGTCGCGGGCGGTGGAGGCGAGTCACGACGAGGCAGCAATGGGCGGATACGGTGACCGTGGTGACGAGCGAACGTCGGCGCTCGGGCAAGGAGGCAAGTGTGGGTCGGCACCGGGCGGTCGCGGATAGTTGGCGGAGCGGCGGCGGTCGTCGGCTCGCCTGCCAGCGTTGGGTGGCACCGACGCAATGGTGGCGAGAGGTGGTGCGCAAGGGACCGACCACAGCCGCTAAGGTACCCACGAAGAAGATGAATAGCTCCCTTTTTTTCTTTTTCCCTTTTTCTTCTTTTTCTCCTCGCTCTGCCTCACCTATCGCACGTCTCCTCTCTTGTCTCTTTTCTCTACTTTTGCTCTTTTTCCTTTTGCTTTTTGCTTTTTTTTTTTTTTTTTTTTTTTTTTTTTGCTTTTCTTCCTCCAAAACCAAACCTTCACTTTCACTCCTACGAACCCTAAAAGATAAAGGAACTTTCTCCCTTTTTTTGGCTTGAGAATTCTTTGACAAAGCAATTCAGAGAAAAAGTCCCCTTTCATCGACCCCCGTGCACACCTTTTATAGGCAAAAAGAATGTGATCTTCGAGAGATATTTCGTATCTTTTTTTTCAATATACACAAAGATTATCTATGACCTCCCGATCACAAAAATCTTTCTATTTTCCTCATCTCCTGAGCATTCTCTACTAATTTTATTGCCTAAAGATAATATTGCAACCCGATTTTCTTAAATTCCAAAAATCCACTATAATATCATTTCAAATCTCCATTTAGGTAATTTTTATCATTAAAAGAAAACGGGCTCAAGCCAATTTGCTTGCTTTGTGGGCTTAGTCCAGCCTACCAAATTAAAGCTCATAACCACTAATTCGAACCCACCCGTCACCATTCCAATAAATAAATGCAAAAAATGCAAATTAAAAATAAATGCACCTAAATCTATATGCTATGCAATTAATATTTATTTTTGTTTATATTTTTTCAGGGATAAAATTACCCCATAATTTTAATACAATAAATGACTAAATTGATCACCAAAATTTATGTGTCAACATACGATATGTTCACTAGAAGTCTTAAAACATATCACGAAAGTGCAATTGAGTTCTAAAACTTTCAAAAAGTGCAATCAAAACCTAAAAATTGTCATGAAAGTGCAAACCAATACTTCCATTAATTCTACCACCGTAGCCATGGTGGCTCCATTTGGATAAGGGCTCCGTTGATCCTTCTCCAAAAGTGAGGGGTTTGAAACCCAGTGGAGGCGCTTGGTGTCTTAAGTGTGATGTCGAGGTGGTGGGTCTCGCTAGCGTCACCCGGGTTTACCTCACCGGCTACCGCATTTGTCGGGGGGTTCCAGGATCATAAAAAAAAAAATACTTCCATTAATTCTGTCCAATTTGTTTAACGAAAAATGCTAACGTGACTCTTTTTTAATATTTTTCTCTTACATAGTGATTATGTCCACTAAAACGGTGTCATTTTAGTCCAAATATAATTTTTAATACAAATTTTATTTAAATTAATTTAAAAAATAAACTTAATTTAAAAAAAAAAAAATAGAGAACCGGGCAAACCCTAGCAAGCCCTTAGTTGAGGCTGGCGACCCAACCGACCATTCCCCCACCATCGCAAACTCTTCCTAGAAATGATGGGCGGCCGCCACTGCAAGGATTTTGTAGCCCTTGTTGCATGATGCTTCTTTAAAAAAAAAAAAAAAAAAGCTTATTCTTATTTAATTTAAATAAAAATTGTGTTAAAAATAAGATTTAGACCAAAACTACATTATTTTAGTCATGTCATTGCCATGTAAGAGAGGGAAAATATTTTAAAAAGCCACATCAACATTTTTAGTCAGCCAAATTGGATAGAGGTAACGAAATGACTCGATTCCACAAATTTAATAAGTTTTATGACTTAATTGCACTTTCTGCAATAATTAGAATTTAATTGAACTTTCATGATAAGTTTTAAGACTTCCAATGCACATATCCCATACTTTTATGAAGAATAAACAATTACTAAATTGTCTTAAAATTACCAATTGAATGATATTTTAACATTTATGCTCTATTATAATAATTACCAACTTTTATTTACATAAATTATCAACACTACGACAATTTTATCATCACAACGTGTACATAATTGCCTGATGGAGCAGTTTAATAGATAGACTCTCGAACAAGAGTTCAAATGACTTAGAAAGTCTAAATTGGTTATGCTAGGGGGACTGGGTTCGCGTAAGCATCATGGGGATTTTGTAGCATTTTACATTTCAATAGGTCTTGAAGGGTCTTTTACTTCTAGGCAATAAATAAATTCATCAAAAAGTTGTTGATCTCTAGAATAATTACCATGATTTTGTTCAAGGAAACTTGTTGATAATGACTATGCAACTGTGCTTATTTAGTTAGTAAAAATTTCTCATAGAAAAAACTGTTGATAAAAAAATACCAATCATCAAATTTTTGAATAATTTATTCGTAACTCACCGATACTTTATATGAAGTTAACAACTTTTTTGACAATTTGCATATTACCAACTTTTATTTGACTTTCTTGTCAATGCCTAGAATTTACCAACTCTTGGATTGATTTACTAATTTTTATTTACATAACTTACCAACTTTTTCAGGTTAAATAACCAATTTGTGGGTTAACCAACTCTAATTTGAGTTACTAACCAATGTGTTTTAATCTATTTGTTTTAATTTATCATTTTTATGATCAATTAATTTACTAATTTTTATTTGTCTTTCTTGTAATGCCTTAAAGTTGTAACTCTTCTATGAATGTAACGATCTTTCTTTGTATAACTGACCAAGTTTTCTCCCATTAGGTTATTAACTAGTTTTGGTTTAACATTTCTTATTTGAGCTGCCTATCTACATTTATTTAATTTTAAAAAAAAATCACCAAATTTTCTATTGAACTATCAATTTTTATTTTCCTTACTTACCAGCCCGTTAAATCCAATTCCTTACAGCTTTTGGCAATCTAGATAAAACTTTGTCATATCCTGCATTTGGTGTCTACTCAAGATAGATATAAGAGGGATATAGGCTTGATAACATTATCCTATGGGGAACATGGGATAAGGGTAGATAAGATTTTTAATATCCATAATAGGAAAGTTACTTTTCTCGAATAACAAACTTATTAAATTAAAAGAACATTAAAATTATATTTCAATATACATATATATGAATTTTAGTATAAGAAATTCAAAATAAAAAACATAACAATTTAGTTTTTTAAATTATTTTTATTTATATATTTGAATTTATTCTATCTTATAATTAATATATAAATATAAAAATTATATTTATGTTTATAGTCATTACATATTTTATATATATTGGTATAGTTTACTATTTAATAAAATATTATTAGAGAATGATGGAAGGGGAAGAAAGAAATAAAAAAAAAAGAAAATTATAAAAAAATGAGAGGAAAATAAAATAAAAAGGAAATAAAAATAAAGTAGGAAAGAGTATCGTGAGAGATTTTTACCATATCAATTCGGAAAATTTTTGTTCATTTATAATGATATGTCGTTCATACCTATTGACATCTAATATTTAGTTGGCGTGTCGATAACGATAAAAACTCGAGATTAGGGTTTTGATCGCCATGGAGCTCGTTTCTCGAACCATAAGTGTCATTTCTTATTTCTTTTTCTTTGACCAATAATATTTAGGTAATTTCATACTCATTTTTACCAAAAACCCGAAAAGTCAAATGGTTGACTTTTTTGTTAACCCTTTGACCGAAAATCAACCATGGGTCAAAATTTGGCTTTTACTTAAAAAAGATTCCTTTCAATTTTAATTTCACTTTGACTACAAAAATTTTGACAAAAATTCAAAACTCTGATCATAAAATCAACATTTTAGCAAAAGTCAATCAGGTCAAACCTTCAACCAAAAAATTGGAAAACGTGAAAACCCCGGAGCACTTTATTTTTGCTTCAATTTGACTTTAACATAAAAAATTTTGTGAAAATCAATTAAGAACCTCATGTTTTAAATTTTTGGTTTTAGATTCGATATCGGCCAAAAATAAAATTACTTTCATTTTATTCGTATTTTGGTTTGATTCCTTTCACAACATTTGAGGTAGAAGTACAGCCCAAGTGCTAAAACTTGGCACGATGGGACACTTAAGTGCCAAAACTTTGAAAATGTACACTTAAGTGCCACTTTTTTTGAAAAGTGGGACACTTAAGTGCCACCTCCGACAAACCTTACCGGAAATCCTATGTGGCAATATTTTATTATTTGTGCTTGCCTACGTGGCTCGCCAGAGAGCTGAGTCAGCTCTAACTTCCCTGAAATGACGTCGTCTGCAAAATAAAAGCCTTGAATCTGCAAAAACAACGTCGTCTCCCCAAATGCCCCAAATCTAAAACCCTAAATCGGCCAAAATCCCTATTGAAGTGCTCGAATCCAAGTCTTGAACCCTAATTTTGATTTACCCAAAATTCCATCGTCAAATCTTGGAAATGGAGAGCGGGACTTGCAGCGGCGTCTCAAATTCCTCTCACCGAAGCGAAGGAGAAGGCCAGCATTTCTGTTTTTGTGAGTTACCAAGTCCAAGAAAAACATCGTGGACTCGAATCAATCCTGGGAGAAGATTTTATGGATGCGGCCGATATAAAGAAGCGTCGAAGTGCAAATACTTCAAATGGGTCGATGCGAAGTTTTCTGACCGAGCCACGAGGTGATATTGGATCTACTTCATAAAAGACATCAATCTCCATCTATGTTCGTGGACGACTTGGACAATGTTGACTCAATGCAAGCTCAAGCATCTTCAGCTAAACTTTTCAAGAATGAAGTCTCAATGCAAGCTCAAGCGTCTTCAGCTAAACCTTTCAAGAATGAAGTTTCAATGATGAAAATTGAACGGAAGTGTTACCAAGCGTTTATTATGGTGTTGTTTTGTTGTTTATTATACTTTATGATGAAATGTAAAGCACTTGAAGATGAGAAAAAGTTTCTCCGACTGCCATAGTTAAAAATGAGTGGACAAATGTAATTGTTTTGGATTAAATGTAGGCTTTTTCTTTTTGAAAGATGAGAAGAAGTTTGTGTTGTTCCACAAGATCGTTGTGGCTTTGTTGTTGTTTGTGCTGTCATATGTATTGTGGGTTACTTCTTGTGTTTGTGGGGAGGTTAAGTAAATGGAATGAGTAAATTAGATACTGCTTGTACTATGTTTTTACTTGTTCTTGAATATAACCAATAATAATGAATGTGTATTGGGTCAATGTGTTGTGGTGGCTTTTTTACTTGAACCAAATATAAACATAAACCAGCAGCAAATATTGGAATTGAATGGAGTTGCCATAAGTTAAATTACCATCACCTTCTCTGTTTTGCTGCAAACCAGCATATACACAAGACAAACATGAGTGTCAATTTTGTATTTAGTAATCACTTAAGTGCTAGTCGCGATGAAAAAAGGATCACTTAAGTGTCAAGTTATTATTAAAGCGATCACTTAAATATCACTCGTAGTTAAAAGTGAACACTTAAGTGCCAATTTTTTTAGAATGTGATCAATTAAGTGTCAATTTTTTTGTAGGTTTTCTCTAAAAATTGCACCAACCATCACCACTGGCTACGCCACCAACTATCACCACTAGCCACACTAGGCGCTCCAGCCACCACCGTGCTGGTGGTGTTGCTGCACAAGGTACTAGTGCAAACTGAGCCTTACACTAGCTTGCACCAGTACACATGATGTAAGATGTGCAAACTGCACACTTGCACCAGGTGCAGCATAAGCCCATAACCCCCACCATAAACCCATAATCACCGGGCATCACCACCAACCACACCAACACCCCAGCCACCACATTAGCACCCAAACAACAAACTCACTACCACCAAGCATCACCATCCACCACCACTAGCTACACCAGCACTCTAGCTACCACCACAGACCCAACACCAACAGTAGCAAGTAAAAGCAGAATCCATATCTTACAAAAAGCAAAAGAATTTGACAAGCAGCAAGATCATTCCATTAATATTGAAATTAAGTCTCACAAAATCAATGACAAACTAAAGGAAAAAAAAAAAAAAGATAACCATCAATAGCAAGTTATTATAACGTTTACAAAACTGTTTTGACTCTTAAGCTCCACAAATCCTATCACGTCACATCTCATCAATCAATATGCACGACACCCCATGTTTGTGCTCCTTTCGATGGGCCTTTCACTTGATTCATAATTCTTGCACTCTTTCTAACTGGACGTGTAACTTCTTCTTCAACCTTCTCAGTATCCACTAACTTAGATGGAGCTGCAAATGTCCCAGGCTGAATTGATTCAAAAGGAGCTGCAATTGTCCCAGGCTAAATTAAATCAGATAGACCTGCAACTGGGTTCTTGCTCTTCTTTCTTGTTGGCGCAGTTGATGTTTTCTCTTTTGTTGGTGCAGTCGTTGATTTTTAAGTTAGGCTGAGATAAGAACCTCGAACTTCTCCTAAGCTACAAAAAGACAATAAATTGTCAGCAAAAGTCTACAACATAAATTAAATTAAATGCAGCCAATAAAACTTACATTCAGAATGACTGTTTCAATACGCTCATCTGTATAAAGGCCAGTCATATTGTCTTAACCTCTTCCCAAGTGCCCCTCTTGTTTGAATAGGGGCGTCACTTTTAGGAACTTATGATTTGTTGGCTCTTTTTCTTACCTGTGATTTCTTGGGCCCTTCAGCTACAACCAGGGCTTCTTCGACCAATTCTTCAGCTGGATGTCTTCTAGATGGCCTTTGTGTAGCTGCCCCTTCACCTGGCCTTCTTCTAGTTGTCCTTCTGTGTAGCCCTTCAACTTCAGTGACACCTTCTGTTGGGCCTTCTAGTGGTACTTGCGGTACCCCTTGTAGTGATTCTTCTGGTGGCCCCTATGGTGACCCTTGAGGTGGCTCTTGTGATGGCCCTTCAGTTGGCAGTCAAGCTCTAACTTGCTTTCTTCGAACTTGAGAAAGAGTCCAAATACACCATAAATATAACATCGGCCCATATAATAATGTAAAGAAAAAGAAAAACTGAATACAAAATGTTGAATTTACTGGGTATTTCTTTCTCTGCTGAAGAACAGTCGATTGAACTGGCCGTGATGCTGTTTGGGCCAATTCTTCAGCTGGCCGTCTTCTACCTTGCCTTCTTCAAACAGGCTGTTCAGTTTCATAACTTACTAGGGTTCTTCTTGTGACCTAACAAAGACATTACATACAAGGCCAAATAGGATATTATGTACATATTTATGATAAACCACAAAGCAACATAAACATAAATTTTATTTCATGACTTACCAGGGTTCTAGTTGTCGACTGAAGAACAGTTGACTCACTTGGCTCTTCTGTTTGCCTTTCTCCAACGGTCTCTTCACTAGGCCTTTCAGCTTGCCTCAACTGTTCTTGTTGCTTCCTCAATTGACAACCTTTAATAATGTGGCCTGCTATGTGACAATAAGAGCACGTCATCTTTACACCCTACCTGCTCATTCTTTGCTGACCCGAGACCTCTCCCTTCGCCATTCTTCGTCTTCGTTTTGGCCTTCCAATTTTCTTCTTCAGTGGCAAAGGTTAAGGTGCTTCATGATCCGTAGGCTCCCAAAACTTGCTACTTCTAATTCGCTGCATCATGAACTGATACGAAGCAAGGTATTTTGACTTTTTGTACCAATCATCGATGTAATCATCTGTATTGTTGCCCTTCAACTGGATGGCACATATGACATGTGCACAAGGAATTTCACTTAGTTGCCATGCTCTACATGAACACTTCCTGCTTCCTAGATTGACAACATACTTATTGGCACCCTTCATTATCTCATATCCGTCATCTCCATTCCAAATGAGATGACAATGCCTACTTACAACCAAGTTCTCATCCAATTTCTT
Organism: Eucalyptus marginata; assembly: GCA_014182565.1. Lineage (NCBI taxonomy): Eukaryota > Viridiplantae > Streptophyta > Magnoliopsida > Myrtales > Myrtaceae > Eucalyptus > Eucalyptus marginata. Next base: position 5,277,282 of record CM024593.1, read on the forward strand.
GGCAATCCTAGGACCATATTATCTAGTCCACTTTGCAACCTCATCTCTTTGTTTCTGCAACCGAGTCATGACCGCAACTCGTATATCTTCAAGCATTGAGATGATTGGTTTGCATCTGGCATCTATTATCTTCGAATTAAATACTTCACAAATGTTGTTGTCGACATTATCGCACTTGAATTCCTCACTGAAGAATGCCATGCACCAATGCTTCGGTTCTAGTTGAAATAGTGTAGCACAACCTTCTTTTGTCAACTGAAGCAGTCCTACTTTGGCTATCCTAAAGTCAGCCATGTCTGTACTCTTTGCTAATTACCAAAATTGCAACTGCAACTTATCCCCTTTGTAGGCCTTTGCCCAATTTCTGTATATATGCCGCGCGCACATTCGATGTTCAGCATGGGGCAACAACTCGGCTGCCGGAACCAATCCCTGCAATAATTCAACGTAAGAAATGTAAGCAAATAACATGTTAATATTACAAAGCAAACTATTGACTAAATTTTTCAAAAAGCAAGCATTACCTTTTGTTGGTCGCTCATGAACGCCCACCCATCCCCGTTTGTTATCTCCAAGTCAGCCATTAGATGTTTCAAGAACCAAGACCAATTGTCCTTGTTCTCAATCTTTACAACAGCCCAAGCTAGTGGGAACATTTGGTTATTCGCATCTCTTCCAATCGCCGCCAACAATTCTCCCTTGCACAAGCCCTTCAAGAAACAGCCATCCAATCCTAAAATCCGTCTATAACCAGCTAAAAATCCCCATTTGCATGCATCAAAACACACATAGAACTTATCGAACTTGGTCCCACTATCAGGAAGTGGTCTCTCCACCACCTCTACATACACTCTACTTGAAGGGTTTTGCAGCCTATACTCCCAAGCATACTCCCACACCTGCCCATATTCCTTACCATACTGACCAATAAGTATCTTTATCACCTTTTGCTTTGCTCTTTTGCACTGATTCCTAGATACATTGATGCTTACACGCTCCATCACCAACATCATAAAATCAGTAATTTTCATCTTGGGCATCACCTTAATCAGATCAAAGAAGTGCTTGGACAACCATGCACTTGTTACCCTTTTGTTTTGAAAATTAATGGAACAAGTGTGTTCCTCTTGGTAGGCTCTAATATGGAAAGACCCACTCCTCTTAACAAACACGCCGTAAATCTTCCATAGATAATTTTGCTACGAACACCTAGCTCTTACAAAGTTCTTAGTGTTTCTAATGAAATCAATATTTCTTTATGCAGCAATGGAGTTCTTCAGTATAGCTTCCCTAAATTGTATCGCATCTTGGAATTTCATACCTACTGACAAAGTAGGAGAGGCAACGAATGGATCATAGGAAGGAAACTTACTTTTCCTTCTACGCACAACTCCTTGATCTTCTTCAAGTTCGTCCTAGGAAGTAGCAGTGTCAATGCTTTCTTCATAATCTGTCTCCTGGCTAGCTACACTAGTATCTGCAACACCTTCGTCTCCGTTTGGAACTTCATCAGCTACCTGCAAAGTTGCAAATCTATCTGGCAAAAAGTCCCTTTGTTTTGTCCTTGACTATGTAAGCTCCTCATCGTCGTCATCACTTAAGATTAAGAAATTTTCAGCAGCCAACCCTTCATCATCATCATCACCATCACTAGATTCAGCTACTTCCCAATCTAATTCGATGATGTCACCATCACTCTGGTGAACAGCATCTACGCCCCTCTCCTCCTCGTCCTGTCCATCATTCCCTCCTTCATCCCTAACCTTAGTACTAGCTTGAATATCAACTCCTCCTTCTCCTACTTGGGTGCTATCTCTATCATTATCTTCATACTCACTATCACTATTGTATTCAACAAATACTTTCGCCTCTTCGCCGTGAAGATAATGATATAGGACATCCCTAAAACCATTATCATCTTCTAAAATTCTCAAACCATCTCTCAAGCCTTTCCCAAGAACACAGTACAGCAACTTTTGTACTCTACAAGGCAAATATGTCATTATATCCCTAACAAATCCATTATAAGATGTCTTCTTTATATCTACAAAGATAGTACCCTCATTCCCCTCCTCATACTCCCACTCATCCTCTCCAATCATAAAATCCCCACCGTAGCAAACAATGACAGCAACATAGTCCTTATCATGAGCCATTTCTACAACAAAAGAGGAAAAAAATACAATTAACTTTTGGGACCACATTCACAAAGGACAACAGACAATTGCATGTGGAGGTCCCTACACTCTTTATTAAAGAAAAGAAGAAAGAGGGAAGATGCACAGGTCAGACGACAGCTATTTTGATTAGAAAGATACCCTCAGGACAAATAGAGGTGGGGACCCGACAGCTACTTTGATTATGTCGCATTCCTTTAAAATATGGAGAGATCCCCCAGATAAGCATGGGTCCTCATGACACCAATTTCAATGCTACAATTTAAAAAAAAAATGTCCAGAAGTCCCCACAACAACAAGAGATTCGATTCGGAACTATTATGTGTCCAAGGTCAAATACTCCGAACCCTAACAATCACCATCGCACATTTCACATCCGACCCCTACAAATTACTTTCCCACATCACAATTCCACATCCAAGCCTTAAATCACACATCACAATACCTACCACCACATCTGAGCCTTAATTTTCCCCCCGCCGAGCCCAACATCGAGCCCTACATTTCGAGGCCAATCCTAAATTGTCAATCCGAACCCCCAATAAAGTTCTAGCACCACATCTGAGCCCTAAATCTCATATCAATACCATCCAAGCCTAAGATTTCCTAGCCGACCCCCAAATTTCAAGTTGGAGCCCTAATAAATGAGTTAGAGCCCTAAGTTCACCGTAGGGGAGAGGAAGAAAAGAAAAAACCTGAGCAAATCGATGACAGCGAGCGATGACGGCGAGCGACGATGGTGAGCGATGACCTGCGAACGGCGACCTGTGAACTGCGACCTGTGAACGGCGAGCTGTGAACGGCGATGGAGAGGACGTTAAATCTGGTGTGACCGCGATGGACGAACGGTTAAAATCTAAATAAGCTAAACGACGTCATTTAGCACTAAGGAAAAATGAAGTCGTTTAGTTTGGCCAAGGCAGAGTGGATGGGGCGACGTCGTTTTCCTCCTCCACGTGTGCTTTTTTTTTTTTAAATAAAAAAAATTGCCACATCGGTTAAGCATGTCGCCGGAAAATGCCATGTCTGCATTTTGGCCGGATTTTGGCCGAATTGACATTTAAGTAATCCATTTTATTCCGATTTTGGCACTTAAGTGTCCCTCCGTGCCAAGTTTTGGCACTCCAGGTGTTCGTACCTCCAACATTTGATCTAGAGATCATCATGCATTCTCTCGTTCGACCAATTTCATGATTTGATGAACCGAGATGAAAATTATCATTTTTAGCCTTAATAGGGAGTCTGAGTCGATTCTTCATGAATTGTGAGCCAACACTCCCATTCGACTCATTTTCTTGAAATAAATCCAAATTTAGGGTCAATTTTGGTGAATTCACTTGAGAACTCTCCAATTTGATGGATTTAACTTACTTTGATTTGAGAAATCCAAGCTAAGAAGTTTTGATTGATGCAATTTAAGTTAACTCATTATAGACTAAGGTTTAATTTCATGAATTGAGGTTCAACTTCAACATTAGCCTTTGATTCAATTTTGGCATAAAGGTGGTACCATTATTTCGATGTCAATTTCAATGCAATAGGCCATCATGAACATGGATATTTAATCAATTGACGCCTCGCTATATTAATTGAATTTATTTTCAACCAATTTGCATTTTTGAGATAGGCAATTGTGTAAATTTGCTTATTTTGTCTCCTAATTGAGTAGAGCTTCCTTTCAATTGAGTCCCTAGATGACTAAATTGCACAAAAGAAAAGAATAAGACCAAATCAGTCAAGACTAGTTCGGACAGGCCCGACCGGTTCAACTGGTTTCAACGAAAGGTGACCAGTTCAGCCACTTTCCAATGGAACCTTGACGGCCAGTGGCCACCACGAAATGGCTCGTCCCATGGGCAATCTACCCATGCCTTATTTTCTGAATTTGCAAAATTGCCCTCGAATTTTGTGAAATTACGAAAATGCCCCTTGATTATCCTTTAATCACACAAACATTCACAACCGTTCATCCTTGATGCATTACAGCCCTTACAATAGACATGTGCTTATTTCTTAATCTTACTTAAAAGGCTAATAAATTTTGTCAAGCTAAGGAAACCAATCCCTAGCCCTTGGATCCAAGGGCTAGCATTGGCTCTTACAAGGAAGTATAAATAGATTTTTCCCTCCAAAAATAAAGGGGAAGCCACATTTTTATAGAAAATTAGATTTGAAAACACTCTCTCTCTCTCTCTCTCGCACGCGCACGCGCACGTAATTATCTAACCACCCTTCCCTCTTTGTCATGCCATCCACTAGTTATCGAAGCTCCAACCAGCAACGCTCCACCCTCGATGACATCCAACACCTACTCCTCGATCCTGTAGACACCATCGCCGCCTTTATCCTTTGTCGAAGCCTCTTGCCTAGACCAGTCTTGATCAAGTCCAAAGAAGTTGGTGACGTCCCCGGTGTCTGTTTTGTCCTTGATCAGCGACCAACTGGTCATCCTAGCATCCCCAATTGATCCTGCAACCTCTCTCGACGAGTCTATGAGCTGGTGGTGGTTAGAGATCCATCTAACAGTCATCAAAAAGCCTCATTCTTGGTGAGCTTCTAGCTGACTTCCTTCTTGCGCTCAATTCATCACCGGCACTGATCGACGCCTATTCTGACGCCATCCGGCACCTCCGACATCCTTAACCTTCGTCGGACCTCCCTTGAGGTCTAATGCTTCTTAGTTGAAGCTCAATCGAGCTTGATTCACACAAAAACCTCAAAAGATAGTGATCTTCTATCTTGAGCTCAATGAAGCGAGGTTGCTTTAGGCAACCAAGGCTAGAGCTCGATTTAGGTCGTAATCTAATATGTTTATTGATAAACTTGGAAGCCTAGGATGCTTAGGATTGATAGATGATAGGCTAGGATGGATTTCATATGAATGATAGCTTGGATTGATCGAAAATGCAATTCGAGATGCCTTGAATGACACGATTATTGATTGTCCGGGTTTGAGCTGCTAAACGTGATCTTTTGTCCCAAGGTCCCCATGAAACTCATAGTATATTCCATGGACTTTTCAACGATATGAAGATTATGCCAATCGACCTATGTTTGCTTGGTCAATTGCTTGCTTGAAATTTGATTTTAATTATATGATGTTGCTGCAACTTTGTATGATTGGACGACCTGATTTACTTGGGGAATTTATATGATTTTTTGTGGTTTGAATTAAGCTTAAAGGTCTTCATGAGTTTTTTTTTTTTTTTTGGTCGGAAAAGATAATTTTCATATATTCAAGTCATAGTAACAGAGCAGCCCGTGGCTAGGGTTTCAGAATACAATAGATCCAAAAGTGTATGGGGAGGGGAAGCAACCCAGTTCGGTGGTAAAGTGCCACTCCAATGGGCCTTGACGGCCCATTCGGCAACAAAGTTCGCTTCACGCCAGTAGTGCTGAATGCGTAGGTTAAGGAAACAAGGGAGCTTGGCCGCCGCTTCTGCAAACAAAGCGCGAGCCTCCCATGGTGTCGACTGGGGATCATGCACAGCTTCAACCAGTACGAGATAGTCAGATTCGATCAAAAGGGGATCATGAGCTTTACCGTGTTGCAACAGATGGTGGAGGGTGAGGATGAGCGCCTGGATCTCTGCCTGCAAGGCCAAGGATGCTGGGAAACCGCAGGTAAAGCCATCTATCAAGTTTCCGATATGATCTCGGCATATACACGCCATAGTGCCTGTAGTACTTGCAAGTTGATACGCCCCGTCGATGTTAATCTTCACGACTCCAGGATCTGGTGGCCACCACAGCTGTTCGGAATGGGGAGGAAGTCGCGCTGTTTGCGACAGGATCCGAGTGGAGGTCTGAGCTATTCGGACATGGGCGAGGGCCACCTCCACTACGTGTGTCAAATCTGGGTGCTGTCAGCGAAAGATGAAATTGTTTTATGCCTTCTAGATCTTCCACAAGATTGAGGCAATGGTCTCCAGTCCAGGTGAGATCTGCCATTGCCCGATTCTTGCTGCTAGCCAAGCATCCATCCGTTGTACTGCTTGTGGTGAAATTTGAATACTAACCTGAGAGTGTGACCATATTCTGTGCGTCCATGGACATAATAGAAAGAGATGTTCCGTTGTTTCGGGTGTGTGTTGAGAGCAGAGATGACATATCGAATCTGTGGTGATGCATCGGTGATATAGATTATCTTTCGTTGACAATGCGTTGTGGCATAGGGACTAGAGGAATGTACGAATTTTAGGGGCTAGTTTCATGGTCCAAATTCTTTTCCATAATAGCCCCGGGGTTTGATAGGATGACGATGCATGGTTCTACCTATAGCTAGTAGCCGCTTGTCTGATAGTATGATAGCTGCTCTTCACAATGTATTGACCATGTTGTGTCGCTGTCCAAATAAGTCGATCATCATGTAGTGAGGTCGTACCGGAATGGTAAGTATTTCCGCTACTGTTGAAGCATCGACATGTTGGTTGAGTAGGGGGACATTCCAGAGGTTGTCGTTCGAGTACAAAAGATCAACCACTATCACAGGTTCACCTCTAGCAGTAGGTTCACCTAGGATCCCTCTAGGTAGCCATCAATCTTCCTGGATTCTAATATTTTGTCCATCGCCGACTGATCACTGAAGTTTAAGTAATATTGAATCCCTCCCGAGCAGTAGACTTTGCCAACCCCAGGATGGTCGAGCACCCCTATCTGCATACCTAAAGTCCTGTGAATGAAAATAAAGCCCTTTAAAGAGGGTGCTCCAAAGAAATGATGGGTGCTTGATTAACCGCCACGCTTGTTTCCCAAGCATGGCTTTGTTGAAGTTGATTAGATCACAAAATCCAAGGCCCCCATTATCCTTTCTGCTCTTGAGAACATCCTAATGCTTCCAGTGTATTCCTAATTTATGACAGTCACTCTGCCCCCAGAACCTAGCAATTTTCTGTTCAATGGATTTGCAAATAGACACAAGAACTTTAAAGATGGACATGGCATACTGTGGGATTGCATGTACAATAGTCTTTAGCAGAATTTCCTTCCCACCCTTAGAGATGAGATTTTCTTTCCATCCTTCCAATTTGGCATTCACTCTCCCCAGAATCCAGGCAAACATCTCCCTTTTTTTATCTTCCCCAATCAAATGGTATACCTAGATACTTACCAGTCCGATCGAGCACAGGTATTCGAAATTCCCTCGCTAAGTTTTCCTGTAGGCTAAGAGGGCAAGCTTTACTGAAGAATATGCCTGATTTATTTCAATTAACAGTCTGTCCAGTAGCTAAATAGTATTGATTCACTATATTTGTTAGATTTTGACATTCATGTAGTTTACCATCTAAAAAGAATATGGCATCATCTGTGAAAAACAAGTGAGATAGGATAGGACACCACCTGTTCAGCTTGATGCCGTGGAGATTGCCCATGTCAACTGCTTGATGTATAAGATGTGATAAGACATTCGCCAGCAAGATGAATAAGTAAGGGGAGAGAGGATCGCCCTGTCTAAGTCCTCGGGTCGGTTGGAAATAATTTTAGTGTTCACCATTAAATTTAACACTGAAAGATACTGTCGTAATACATTGCATCACCCACTGTACCCATGTAGCATGAAAGCCTAACTTGAGGAGATAATCTTGAAGGAAATCCCATTCCACCTGGTCATACCCCTTTTGCATATCCATCTTTAGGACGGCTTGAAAGTTGCGCTTGCGTTTCCTAACCTTAAGCTGATGAAGCACCTCTTGGACTATTAAAATGTTATCTTGAATTTGGTGTCCACTCACAAAGGCACTTTGCTCGATAGAAATAAGCTCAGGTAGCCAGGGTTTCAGACGATTAGCGATCACCTTGGAAATAATTTTGTAGGCATAATTGCATAGGCTAATGGGACGGTATTAATCCAGTCTTTCAAGGTGTGGTACTTTGAGGATTAGGGAAATAATGGTCCTGTTAAGATCTGTTGGCATGATTCCTGATAGGAAGAAGTTCTGCACTGATAGGAAAAGCTCATCCTGTAGTATATCCTAATGAGTCTGATAGAAAAGTCCATTTAAACCGTCTGGGCCCGGAGCTTTAGTAGCCCCCAGCTAGAACGTTGCTTGGTGAACCTCCTCTCTAGTGACCGGAGCTGTTAATAGATTGTTCATTTCCTCAATGATAACCCGAGGGCACTGATCCAGAATAGGCCCATAGTCACAATGTCCCACTATTCGATATAGGCTAGAAAAGAAATCCATTGCCATCTCCTTTAAAAGCTTAGGGTCGCGCACCCAACTTTGATTGTCATCCTGCAACATACTTATCCAATTGTGTTGCCTCCTTTGAATGGTAGTTGCATGGAAGAATTTAGTATTCTTATCCCCCCTTCTCAGCCAGTTAATCCGAAAGCGCATCACCCAATATTGTTCCTCTTGTTGCCATAACTTCTGGATTTCCTCTTTCAATTTAGTAGTTGTCGGTTGATCATAGTGGCCATGGGGTTTATTAATATGACTCTGAAGTTGCTGATGCAATGCTGTAAGTTGATGATGTCCCTTGGAGAATTTCAATCGACTCCAATGAGCTAGAGCGAAAAAGACAGCCTTGAGTTTGTATGGTAGGGTGGAGTCATTTGCCTATTCAGATCTCCATGACTTTGCAACGACCTCACAACACTCTGGGTCTTGTATCTAGAAAGCTTCGAACATGAAGGCCCTATGTTGTCGATTTGGTAAGGCTTCAATGGTTAACAATAAGGGGCTGTGATCAGACCCCAAAGCAAGTAAGGCAAATACTTCAACTGCAGGGAACGTGAGACGCCAATCCATAGGACACAAAGCCCTATCCAATCGTTCTTTCACAAAGTCCTCACCAACTCGATGATTCATCTAGGTAAATGCACATCCCATACTTTCCATGTCCATGAGGGAGCAGTCATGTAAAACGTCTCAAAAAGACTGCATCTGGTGAGAGTCTGCTAACCGTTTACCCATTTTCTCCTAATGATAGATTATTTCGTTGAAGTCGCCAGCACAAACCCATGGTAAAGTATTGGAGTAGCTGATTTGTTGCAGTTATGCCCATAACAGTTGGCATTGCTGATATATCGCTGGTGCATGAAGGCAAGTGAGTCGCATAGGTATGCCACCCATTTCATCAGTGCATATCATATCAAAAAGCTCCGAGGTAGACCGATCCATAGTAAGAGTAATCTGATCATTCCAGAATACTACCATCCCGCTAGCCAAGCCAATAAGGTTGACCACATGAGAGCTAGGATATTTTAGACGTTTCTGAAGTTGTCGAAGTACAACCTCTTGGTTCTTAGTTTCCATCAAAAAAATAATGTCGGGCTTCTCTTTGGCCACTAGGGCCTTAAGGGCTTGAATTGTCAGGGGAGTGCCCAGACCTTGACAGTTCCAGCTTAGTAACTTCATTTGTCACTTGGTGGCTTTTTAGGGCTAGCCACCACAGCCCACTTGCTGGCCTCTTCGGCCTCGAAAATAGGAGTATCCATGAGTTGTGTTTCATTAAGGTCTTCTTGTTGATGTGTTCGTAGATCATAAGGGTTATACCTCTTCATTTTTTTGGTTGTGCCTGCTTTTGTATTGATTATGGTTTGTTTTGTCTTCTTGGGGTTAGATGATCCCACTGTCGAGTCTTGAATACCCTTCATCTTTGCAGGTGCAGTGAACATCGCAGCTACAGGTGAAGTCCCTGGTGTCTGACCTGCAAGATAGTGGCGCTGGGGTGGTTCGACAATACCAAGAATGAGGGGCATTGCTGATGGCTGTAGTAGTCCCCTGTTCATGCTGGTGCTAGGAGGCTGAATAGGGACTAGATGAGTCAATGATTGAGGAGTTTCTGGGATGACTTCTTATGGTGGTTCGGGTTTGTCCTGCGGCTCATAGAAAGTCTGCCAATACGGGCTATGTTCCCGTACTTCTGCACATAACCATTGGCCGTAAGTCATCTTTTCTTTGCCTGCCATCTTGGCTTCATCAAAAGGAAAATCCTTGCAGTAGATAGCGTAATGGCCGAGCTTACCGCAGGAGTAGCAAAAGTGTGATAGTCGTTCATAGCGAAAGTCTAGCCATAGGGTTTTTCTGTCGATACGGATCAGCTGACCTATTTTCAGAGGTTCTTGTAAATTTATATCTACCCGTGCTCTCCCAACTCTAAGGGTTGTACCCTCCTTTGTTTCAATTTTGACCTCTAGCACTCTTCCAATGTGTCTAACAGCCTTGCCTATCATATTCTCAATACACCATTCCAATGGAAGGCCAAAGACTTGCACCCAAAAGGCGCAAGTGGAGAAATCATAACAATGCAGCGGTGTATTTGGTATCCAAGGCTTAAAGATTACTAAGTGACTAGAGAAAAACCAGGGGCCACTATCCAATACCCGTTGTTTCTCCACATCAGACTTGAATTTTGCTACATACAGGCCTACTTCGCGTTGGGATAGCTCGACTTGGTCTGTTCTCCATGCACGCTTCAAGGTATTTTGAAAAGCTTGGAAATTAATGGATGGATGGGATAGAATTTTACCTACTAAGATCAGTTTGCATTCCTCAATTTTCTCCATAGGTGGCGCGTCATCCCAAACCTCAATCGCTTGTTCAGGCCAGAGGCGACCCAATCTGGTACAAAGGGCGGCAAGTCGTGAGTCTTCTTCTTATTCGTGGTCTTCCATGAGGTCAAGCGACAGGGCAAATCACAGGAGAGTCAACCCTGGCGAAGAATTCCACATGCAGATGAGCTCGGGACAGCAAAAGATGGTGTTCCAACCAGCGAGATAGAAGTCCTAGGTTGGCAATTGACGTCATACAGTAAGCGAAAGATGGGATGACAAGAGACTTAAGGGAAAAATCCCTCTGAATGGCAACGAAGAGGTTCAAAGGTGTGGGCAAGAATTGCTGAGGGAGGGAAGAGTGGAATGGAAAGGTAATTGAAAGTTGCAAGACCCACTTCCATATCATGAGACCAGGGAATTGAAAGCAAGAAGTTTCAAAGGGATGATGGAAAGGAAAGGGAATACCGGGGGGTGAAGAGCAAGGGAAGGGAAGATGGTGGGAAAACAACGGTGATGTTAGGGTTCAGGTGCAAAACTACCATCGAGGTAGAGGGAGAACTCTACATGTTGAGAGAAGAGTAGGTTGAGTATGCTTTATGACCGTCTTCATGAGTTTGAACCATAACGTTTAGGCCTAATCAAATATAATATTGTGGAATTTTCTCATGTCATATAGATAGGATTAAGCATGATTGTTTCTGGCCTTTGCTGCTATCTCTACTGCTAATCTGACCTCCTAGAGGAATGTCCTCGATTGAGCTTGTTAACGGACCAATTTGTTGATGATGCCTTCTAGACAATTGTAAGAGACATCCTAAGCTTTAAAATGACATATCACATGCTTGAATCAGCCATCATTTACTATGTTTAACATTTTTGCTAAATTGAGCTTGAATATGGATATTATGTTGAACTGGAGTTGCTTGTCATGCTTTTGTGAGTCTGACTGTTTGCCATTTTTGTATGATTTTTTAGGTATTGATTTTTGGGTTGAGTCCTGAATGAAAGTTGTCCATAATATCCATGTTTACAATATATAAAAAATTGAAATTATCTGAGCATCAATTTTTGGGGTCGATTGGCAATAGAATTCCGTCACTCCTACTGTCCTGTTCTGTTCCTGATTAAATTGTTCATGTTCTAGGATTTTTAGATATTCATATGTTAGGACACTTGAGATGCTTCCTTCATGAAAATTGTTCTTCACATGCTGATTTATCTGGCATAAAAAATTCTAGGATGAGATGATCATCTGTTATGCTTTTATTAGGCCTACATTGAACGTGATGTTTTTGTGATTGATGATTTGGTTGATGGACATGCTTGCATTCTTGAATTTTTAGAAAATTATGCATGTTGAATCTGATAATGTTATCTTCTTGAGAATTGATTGTAACATACTAAACTTCATTGTCACAAATGTTTGCAAAATAAAAAATGATTTGATATTATTAACAGCCATCCCAAAGTTGCAGGGCATTCTGGAATTTTGATTTTCTGACATGGTTTTGGACTTATTCAAAGTTTTAGTAGTTCATGTGATACTCACATGAAAAAATGTTCTTCATCAAGGTTGTTTGCCATTACTCAAAATATGATTTGACATGAATTTCATCAAAGTATTGGTTCGTATTTAGAACATCTGTTTTGCTTAATCAATTGTGCACAAGATGCGCCCAAACTTGTCTTGATGGCTAAATATGTTTTGTGACTCGATGAAGTTGTGTCCCATTTTCGTCAAATCTTTTAAAATGATATTTGATTATTATCTGCAAAAATAGTTTTCAGTATCACATGAATTGCATATCTACTGCCTAGGTGGTCATGAATATACATGCTGCATGAACATTTTCAAAGGTGCATGTATTTAGATAAGCGATCCTTCGTTGGTTCACTCATTTGTTTGATTGATTGAGAATCAATTTCATATGGCCTGAATGCTTGTCATTTTATATGTTTTTGCATATGATTGTTAGATAAATGACTTAGATGCGATACATGACAAGCGGGTTACCTTGGGATTTATATCACCTAGAACTTGATATAGGGACTTCATGACTTTAATCACCATTTGCAAACACAATCAAACCCTGTCTTTTGTAATATGCATTCATTCCCCGATTTATGTCTCGGGTTTTTTATATGCATTGTATGAATGCCCAACGAGTTATTGGTCTTTCTATTGTATTTTAGACTTGTTTAGACTTTACATACTTTCCTTAAACTGCTTTGAATGTTTCTTTTCCCGCACCATCATTTCTATAAATTGTATGCTTTACTTTTACGTTCATTAGAGTAGAAAGCTCAAATGAACCATCCACGTGTGATCATTCTTTTTGCTATGAAAACACATGAAAATGTAAAGAGACATACATGAACACATTAGGTAACACAATGACTATTAGGTATCGAAAGGGCGCTAATAAATACTTTAGCGTAATCCAAGTCCCCGAGTCTAATATCTCTAGTTGTGTAGAAATCGAGGAATCACTCCTAATCCTCAATTGGGCATTCTAGCTGGCCCCCAAAAGCGAGGCTAATAGTGACTCCTAAATATTATTTAGGTTGTCTAAAACAACTTAAGAAAATGAATCCACCGTGTAGGGCATGAGCTTTGAAAAGCTTGCGACTGTAATTTAGCACACTCGAAGAGTTGAAGCCAAAAGATGAAGTGATGCCATCTTTAGTGGATTTATCTTTGAGAGGGCCATGATGGTTGAAATACCCTTAAACTCACATTTACGTCTAGTTTCCTTTCGACCTTCAAGTCGTCATTTAAGACATGCTATGGCATCAAGATCAGGTCATAATAATTCCACTATCACATAAGGTATGAGCTTAGGAGAACTCACGACCGTGATTGAGCGAACTCATGACCACGATCAAGCAAACTCATGTGGTTGATCCCAAAAGATGAGGTGACGACATCTTTTGGAGTAATGTACCGTGAGGGAGCTCTCACAGTCGAATACCTATAAATCCTACCTTTGCGTTGTCCCTCAAGGATCTGCGGGTGCCAAGGTCAAGTCGCAACAATACCAAACAATATACGTGATATGATGTTAATATATCCACTTTATTACTACAATCATCAAATAATAGATAGAAAATAACAAAATTTCTGAATTTCATATCCTATCATACTATCTTAGTTAGTAATCAAGACGACCGAAAGTAGCCTAAAAGTTACCAACTTTAACTGGAGTGATTACCTATGTTTCTCTAATTAAGTTTACTAGCTTTGTATCACCCACTTTTACTTCAGTTAATTACTAACATATATCAAATTTTATCTATGTAATTAACTTATTTTATCTTTAACAAAAAGAATTCTCTTATTTTTCCACCAACTTTTATTTTTATTCTTGCCAACACCTTAAATTTAACAAAATAATATGAATAAACGAACCTTCATTTAAACGACTTCCCAACTTTTTGCAGAATAAATTACCAACTCATTTGAGTTGACTACTAACATTGTTCGATTTTTAAAATGAAATTTACCGATTTCCTTTGTGGCATCAATTTTTATTTCCCTTACTTATAAACCCGTTAATTTAACTTCTTTTAGGATTTGTCAACCTCAATTAGAGTGATTACCAAATTTTATCCTGTTAAGTTATCAACTAGCTTTGCGTTACTAATTTTTATTTAAGTTAGTTATTTATTTGGTTTTCTTTAAATTACCAACTTCTGTAATCTTTAAAAAAATATATATATATATATATCTTATTTTTTAGCAACTTTTATTATTTATTTTTTAACAATGTCTTAAATTTATGAAAGGTCATACGAAATTACCAACCTCTAATTTAAGAGACTTGCCAACTTTTCAGTTATTTAATCACCAACTAATTTTGGATTATTAACTGTCTTTTTAGCTACCTATAAATATTTGTTTGGATTTTCTTTATAATTTACTAAATTTATTATTGATTCCCAACTTTTATTTGCCTTACTTACCAATTTTTGTTTTAATTTTCCCAACTTCTTTTAGAAATTATGAACTTCAGTTAGAGTTGTTACCAACTATTATTTGATTAAGTTAACAATTAAATTTATATTGCCAACCTTTATTCAAGTTAGTTACCATTATTATTTTTTATAGTTACCAAGTTTATCTTATATCTCTAACCAGAAAACTTCTTTTATCTTTTATCAACTTTTATTTCCTTTCTTATCCAATGGCTTATATTTATCAACAATAAAATGAAATTAGCAACCTTCATTTGTGCTACTTAGAAACTGTTCTACAATTAAGTTACCAATAGGTTTTGGGTAGCCTACTCTTATTTACATTTCTATCAAATTTTATTTATTTATTTTTAATTTTCTAACTCGTTTTATCATTTACCTACTTTTCTTTGTCTTGCCTACAAATTTTAAATTTATTAACTACTTTTAAGAATTACTAATTTCAAGTAGAGTCATTACCATTTTTCTCTGATCAAATACCAACTCCAACTCTTATTGGAGTTAGTTACCAATGTTTATTTGTTGTTTAATATTTCTAGCTTCTCTAATCTCTTATGAGAAAAATTCGATAATCCTTTACTATATGTTATTTATCTTTCCTGCTAATAGTGGATATTCATCAACTATTAGATGCAATCATCAACTTTTTGTATAACTCACCAACTTTTCTTTGGTTAACTTACCAAATAATTTTGAATTACTAACTTTCGTATGAGTTGCTTTCTAAGGTTTACTTTTATTTTTATAAAAAATAACATTTTCATTAAATTACCATTTGCCTTTTTTTATCAATCTTTTTCTACAATTAAGTTATTAACTATTTCTAAGTTGTCAACTATTATTCAAGTTAGTTACCAAAATCTATTCTTCTCTTATCTTTGTACTTCTTATTTTTACCATGTCTTATGTTGACCAACTATTTTATGAATTGAGGAACATTATTTGAGGGCCTTACCAACTCTTTTTTTCCTGAAGTTCAATTAAAAAAAGTTGGCAAATTAAAAAAAAAATAAAGCAAATAAATATTAGTGACTAATTGAAATGAGAGTTGATGAAGAATTGCTTGATTACTCAATTGCAAAAAAAAAAAAAAATTATAAGCGATTTAAATTAAAGTTAGTAGTTTTATATAAGAGCTAGTAAATTTAAGGCATAATTAAGAAATATGTATAAAAATGGCAACCACTATGTCCACCCCTTTTATTACTGAAACTACCTCTTTGTATATAGTTGACCAAAATATCTTGCAAACTAAATATTGAACTTTTTAATTGTTCTCTCATTATCTCTTCTTGGCAGGATCTCACTCTCCCTCCAAGTATTTTGATCAACTAAGATAAGGAAATAGGTTCATGAGAGAAAATTTCATTGATTTTACTATCTCCCACAGACTCTCTTGAGATTTCAAAGCTTCAAACGAACTTGTCCCCGTTCCTACCCCATGTCGAGCCCATCATAGCACGTCACCTTCATCCCCCACGTCATTCTTCGATTAGTCGCCTAACTGTCACGTCACAACCATCCCTCTTCTCCCTTGAATCCTATTTGCTGGTTCTGCATCTCTCTCAGCAACATCGCTACGTCAACGCCTTGGCCTTCAACCACCTGTCTTCCCTGCCTCCAGCTCCAAGCTCGAGCCACTACAGCCTCAACTCAAGAGCTCATTCGGAGCCCCAAATTGAATTTAGAGGCTCGGATCAATGTTGATTTGATGTCACGGCCATCATCAAGCACGGGCCGAGGAGGCATTAGCGAGCCATGTAGGGGCTGTTTGTTTGTATTCTTTTTTGTTCCCGGAACACAATTTCTATTCTTTTGTTCGGGGAACAAAAAAGAATAGAAACGCGTTTGTTTGGATTTTGTTCAGGGAGCAAAAATCTATTTTTTGTTCGGTAACAAATTTGGAGCAGAAACAAGAAATAAGAAAAACGTGTTTCTTGTTCTCGAGAACACTTCCGAAAAACAATTTTTATCTCTCTTATTTTCCTTCTCTTTCTTTTCTTCTTCTTTTCTTTGGCCGGTCGCCGGCCTCGGCCATGACCGGCGACGCCGACGACCAACCGTCGAGGGCCGGCAATCTCGCCGGAGCGTCACGGCCCCCGGCAAGGCTCAGCCTCACCTTGGCTAGGCGAGCTCGAGCTCACCCAAATCCGGTGAGCCGGCGTCGCCCAACGGTGGCTGGCTAGGCCGAGCTCGCCCACCATCGGCGGCTCGGCCTCACCGAGCCACCGGCGGGCGACGCCAACTTGGCGGTGGCACGGCGAGGCCGAGCCTCACCGGTGGCTGGGCAAGCTCGGCCTCACCGGATCACGGGCGAGCTCGAGGCACCGCCCACCAAGGCGAGGCCGAGCCTCGCCGGAGGCCGGCGAGTCTCGCCATGTTTGGGTGAGGCCACCGGCCCTCATCGGCCGGTCACCGGCCATGGCCGAGGCGGCGACCGACCAAAAGGAAGAAAGAAAAAATTAAATTAAAAAAATTTTAAAAATTTCAAAAAAATTGCACGGGTTTACTAAACGTGTTTTCTATTCTTTTTCTATTCCGAGAACAGAAGTTTTGTGCAATTACCAAACGCGTTCTTCTAGTCAAAAATTGTTCACCGGAATAGAAATAGTTTTTCTATTTACGTTTGTTCCCATGAATAATTTTTGAACAGAAACGTTACCAAATGCACCCATAGGCGGGAGAGGAGTCCAAACAAACAGAGTGAAAGATAGGGGTACATAAGGACAGGGAGATAAAAGTGAAGAGTGGCAATGGTCGAATCTAGTAACGGTCTTTGTGCGGTGGCCCACGATGGTTTTGCTGGAGGTGGCATCGATAGCAAGTGACAATTTCTCTTATGCATATCTTTGCTCATCTTGGTCGAGAAACAACAACATATTTCAAGTTGCAATAAAAGCATCAACTTAATAAAGGAGGGATAGTGAGATCCTATCATGAGAAGGTAAATGGAGAATAGGTAAAGTGTTGCATTTTAATTCGAAAGGTATTTTTGTCAATTACTTACAAAAGCATTAGTGTTAGCAAAATATGTGATGGAAATAGTGGCTACCATAAAAAATTGGTATAAATTAGGAGAATTTTTTTTGGGAAAATTATCAAAAAAATTATAAACCTATTATACTTATGTTAATTTAGCGTCAAGACTTCCAATTTGATCAATTTAGTCATAAACCTTTTGCTAATTTGCCAATGTAGTACATCCAGTCTATATTGATCAGAAATCATTGACATGGACACCAAGCGTCCTACGTGATACGACTAGCACTAATGTGAACTATTGTGGCCGTGGACGGGCCTCCTTTGCCCATGGCTAGCATGGCTATGCAAGGGCTGCGGCTCTTGCCAACAGCCAGCGAGCTCCAGCGACCTTCACTTGCCATGGTGAAAAAAGAAAAAAGAAAGAAAAGAAGGAAAAGAGAAGAAAAGAAAAGGAAAAAAAATTAAAAAATTCTGAAAAATAATTAAAAATAGTCCATGTCCGCCTTCCACATTAGTTATTTTCAACCAAATTTGATTGGATGAACTACATTGACAAATTGTCAAAAGGTTTTAGAGTAAATTGACTAAATTGAAATGTTTACGATAGAATTAGCGCAAGTATAATGAGTTTACGACCTTTTTGTAACTATCCCTATTTCTTTAGAAAAGATAAACTTGGCTAGTAACTTAAATAAGAGTCAGTAACCTAAAATTAGCTGGTAAAATCCAACATAGAATCCCTTCAAACATTGAAAACTTTAATGACTTAGAATCGCTTGATTTGAAGTCCCCTATAGCGTATCCAATTTAGACTTTCTAAGTCATTCGAATCTATCATTTAATAATCTATCCATATTGAGTCGAGCAATCAACTTTGTAAGTCAGTTTTATTGTCGAAAGGATGGACTCTGTGGAGTCTGCTCTTTTGAAAAATTGCCCCGGAGATGAGCAGGATTAATAATGGCAGAGAAGATGGCCCAGCTCTTGCTTGGCGTCTTCCGGTTACTCGATGTAATTCTCAAAGGAATTTTGCATTTCTATAGGTGTTGATTATTAGTGCAACCAGATGTGGATCTGCTAACTGAGCGTCTTATCATTTTGTGTGGGTATAATCACTGTTTATCGGATGAGATCGAGATTGTGTGCGCGAGCCACACATAGCATCTAATGCCTATGTCATTATTAATAGTTTTTTAGCTTCTGACAATTCCTAGAGGTTCCCCACAAAATATTCTTCTCAATGCAGACCAAAAAAAGTCTTAATATTATTGTATTTATATCAATTTAGTTATAAACTTTTCAAATATGCCAATTGAGTCTTATACATTTTCTCATTTTTCTATTTTTGTCCATCTGACCAATACTACATAGATGCTGCCATCTTACGTGGTTTAACTAGCGCTGAAGTGAACATTTTTAATAATTTTTAATATTGATTGAATTTTCTTACAATTTTTTATGTTTTCTTTTGTTTTTTTTTTTTTTTTTTTCATTTCTTCTCTTTACTTTTATTTTTTTGATTGAGGGTCAGCAACCTGCTGACCATAGGTAAGGACGTCATAGCCCTTGCCGAGTTTGGGCAAGGGTCGCTAGCGTCGTAGCCTCACCCTAATTGGGGGAGGTTGTTGTGGCCCTTGCCCAGGCCCTCACCATTAACAAGGGTTAAGGGTTGGCCAGCGATTCTTGCTGGCCCTAAGTAAAAGTGTTCACGTCAGTGCCGGTTTAACACGTTGGATGGTCGGCGTCCAAATCAGTTTTTCCAGTCAAGTCCCTTGCCTAGTGCTTGCAAGGGTGGACCAGCGATCTAGCCGACCTCAAGTTAAAAAAAAATAAAGTAAGGAAAAGGAAAGAAATAGATAAAAAAAAAACAATAAAATTATAAAAATTTCAAAAATTTGTTCAAAAGTGTTATTAAAAAAATATTCATGTTAGTGCCGATCGTGCACATAAGAAAGTCAGCATACAAATCAACAATTTCCTATCAAAATTAGTTAGATAAACTCCATTGGCAAAATGTGAAGATTTATTACTCAATTAGTACAATTGAAAGATCTATGACTAAATTGGCATGACTATAATATTTAGGACATTTTTGGTAATTGCACCAAGAAAACTAATCATATGCGACAGCCTATAGACATTTACCTAATTAATGTAGCTTTTTTTCATTGATCGTGAATGGTGGCAATGAAGCTAGTTTCATAGTTGCATTGATTTTTCTTCGCAATATTGAAGGTGCTTTTGTCATAGGTTAATAGTTCTTTGGCCGTGGAATAATCCGTATAGGTCTAGCGAACGGAATACACCGGGCCAGCCTTTCTTCTATGGTTGTTCTAGAGAACAATACAATGAATAGGTTCCTTACACAAGATTGTACCATGCATAGCTAGCTCGAGTGTCTACTTCATTGAGCAAAATCACTTTGGACTCAACAATTAGTTTTGGCCTACCATGACCTTATAAGGAGAACGGGATTGGTTCTTGATGAGTTTGTGCACGAGAGGCCAACTCAGACTTTAGAACTCTGTAGAGATATAATCGTTCGATTTTATAACTCTTGGCACTAACCATTCTTAAACCACTCTCACGAACCAATTGTATTCATCCCTTTTTTCATCACTCGCTCTTCACACCATAACCCCAAGCTCCATTCACAAATGTCACAAGTACGAGAGAATCATGGACCGTGAAATTCACCCACACTTAATTCTGCAACGCCCTCGTTGTGGGCAGTTTTATCGCTTCCCTGCATTTCCTTAACCATTGATGCGCCGCTTTGGATCATACATCGAATGGTAATGCTCGCCTAACAAAACTAGCCACTCCATTGATAGCTTCTTTCGATCGCAGCTAGTCCGACCCCTATCTGTCACCTACGCTTTTCCTAACAAGTATGGTATTTTTCTCCAACTGCACCTCTGGCATTACCCTCTTTTGCCTACGAAGCATCTTGACCCTAGCAAACCAATGGAGGTTCTTTCCTTGTTGAAAATGTGGCAGCAGACCTCTTATTTGTTGACACAAGTCAACACATCGGTAAAAGGTGAAAACTCAATATTGGGATTTTTTTATCGCAATAGAACCCATTTCTCAAACAAAAACTGTCATTTTTCATTTCTTTTTCTTTGACTTATAATTTGCAAGTAATTTCCTAGTTATTTTCACACAAAAGAACCCAAAAGATTAAAAAGTTGACTTTTGAATTGACATTTTGGTTAATGCCGGCTCAAAATTTGGCTTTTTGCATAAAAAGTTCCTAATTAGTCTTAATATCTCTTTGGCCACAATAATTTTCAAAAAAATTCAAAGTTTTGATCACAAAATTAACCATTTAGTGAGAAATCACCATGTCAATCCTTTGACAAAAAAAAATATTGAAAATATTGAAAATATTGAAAAATCATATCATTTTAGCTTTAATTTGCCTTTGGCATCAAAAATTTTATAAAAATTAATTAAGAACCTCATTTTCTGAATTTTTCTATTTTAAGTTCAAAATTAATCAAAAATAAAATTTCTTTCATTCTAGTCATATATTAGCTTTGCTTTCTTTACAACGTTTGATCTAGAGGTCATCTCGAATTCACTCGTGCAGCCAATTTTGAGATTTGACATGTTAGGATAAAAATTGTCATTTTTAGTCCTAATTAGGGGTTCAAATTGATTATTCATGACTTGCAAGTTTGCACTTTGAATCAACTCAATTGAATTAAAATCTGAGGTCAATTCTAGCAAATTCACTTGGGAAATTTTCAATTTGACAGATTTAGCTTGCTTGAAATTTGGAAAGTTATGCTAATAAACTTCAACCGGTACAGTTCAAGTTGACTCATTCTAAACTAAGGTTTAATTTGATGGGTTAAGGTTCAATTTCATCATTGACCCTCAATCTAATTTTGACATAAAGTTCATTCCGTCATTTTAGTGTCAATTTGGATGCATTAAGCCATTATTTACATGGGTAATTGAATCTAATCAATATATTGTTATATCAATAAGATTCAATTTCGATTGATTTGGTTTTTCACGACGGGAATTACACAAATTACACAAATTGGCAAGAAAATCTAAATTTGCACACCCATTGTGTTTAAGCATAATTTTGGGGTGATTAAACCAATTAAAATCAATTGAGATGTTTGTGGATCAACGATTTTGGACCGTTCCTCTTCAAATTAGTCCATTTTCATTCTAATTGGACAAGACCTGATTGCATAAAATTTTGAAAAGAGCCAGCCAAAGACAACCAAAACCAACCGAACTAGTCCAAACGATTTAGATGGGTCCAATTGGCCTGACCTATTTCCAGCGATCCATTGACGGCCAGTAACCACTACCAACCAGCCCAAGGTCTGATTCTACCAACCAGCCCAAGGTCTGATTGACTTTCCCATGCCCCTCTCTTACAAAATTTAGAAAAACCTTGGTGAATTTACTAAAATGTCCCTAGGTGCCATGTCACTAATCCTAATCATTAGGATTAAGTCAATTAGGTGACTTGCTTAGTGACTAAGCATTAAATCTAAGCCATTTATCAATGATTAACCCTTGATCAAGAAAGAATAATTTGAGCCATTGGATCAATCCAAGGGCCCAAATTTTATCTTGGGGATAAGTACAATTTTCCCTCCAAAACCAAGAAGGTTGGACCATTTTTCCAGATCTCTCTCTCTCTCAGCCAACTCATTCTTGCCACCGTACACTATTGTGTCGGCGCCCATCCAGCAGCCCACCTATGCTTCGACCAGTGCAAGACTCTCCTTAGTTCAATTGCAAGCCTTGCTCGCCAACCTACTAGCCTGAGAGCCCCAAACCGACACTCCTTTCTCTTGGTCTTGAAGACCGGCCTGCACGCTAGTGAGTCCTTCGGCATTTTGGTGATCTGCCGGCCTCTTCAGCCTCCGTAAGCGTTGTGATCGTGATTCCCAACCATTCCTCGAGCTAGCTACAACTCGATTTGATTCAAGTCAATCACTTCCTAAACTCTTAAACTCTTTTGATTGATTTTAGTTTGATGACTTCGTGCTTAGATCTAACTCGAAGTTCGATTATGTAATCTAGATCTTCAAGGAGCTATTCTAGTCAATCCTCAAAGTTCATAGGTGGCCGGCCTAGCTCATTTAAGATCGAAGAACAATTGTAACAAGGTAAAGGTAATCTCTCTTAAATTGTGAATTTGATGAAATGAGGTTTTAACAGGTTACCGGGGCTAGGTTTAGTACTAAGGTTGAGATTTGTGTTTTTATGATCTATATGAATATTTGAAGATGATCGTTGATGGTTTGATGAAGTTTGATAATGATACTAGAGCTTAATGATGCTTCGATAATATTTCTGGAAATTTAAAATTCTAATGATTGACGACTGGAAATGAGCCATTAGATGAGGTTTTTCGATTTTGATGCCTCATGAGATTTAAACTAGATTTGATAAGCTTTTCAACAACATATCATATGCCTGATTTGAGTATCATTTGCCTTATCAAAAGTTCATCATAATATTGTGATTGTTGTTTCTGGAAAATTGTAGCTAATTTTGGACTGATTTGATGAATGTCTAGAAACAAGCTAGAAAATAATCTCATGTAATTTTGACACCTAACGTATGATTCGAAGATGATTTCATGATCTTTCCAACGACATATCATGTGCATGATTCGGACTTTGTTTGGCTTGTCGAATACTCTTCACAAGATCAATGTTTAATTTGCAATTCTGATGTTCTGCTGGAATGTTGTGGTTAACCAACCTATTTGGTTTCAGATTGGATTGTCAATGAAAATTAATCACAATATTTGATTCTATATCATATAAAAATCTCATGAAATTTTCAAATCATTTAGTTAGGCTAATCGCTTGCTAATTGTTCATAATCTGTAAAGTTAAGTTTCAAATTAGACATCCTTGTTAAATGTCTTCAAATGAGCTGGAAATTGATTTCAATTGTGTTCGAGATCTTTTAAGATTCATAAGAGATTTCATAAATAAAAAATAAATAATTACACCTAGTTTACATGAATCGGCCTTCATTTATTAGGTCTAACAATTTTACAAAACTGAACTGGAATTTGGAAATGATTAGTGCTCTGTTTCAATGTTTTATTTTTGTGACCTTTGCTTTTTGTTGATTTTCTATGATTTTTTGTGGTTCGATTCTTAATTAGGTGTCTTAATGATAGTTGTTTAGGACATATAGATCTATGATATATAAAAATTTTGTGATGATTAAAGTTCATTACTTAGGCCAATTATGTCTTGAACTTCCGTGCTCATCCCTGCAATTTTGTTCTGTTGATTAACCTGCATTGACTCTTCGATTTTTATAAAATCATGTATTCAGAATATGGAATTAGTTTTTCCATGAAAGTTTCTTGCTACATCCTTTTGTGCTACATCCTTTTGAACAATATATAAAATTTTCATAAAGATCGGACAATATTAGAATAGGTCGAGCATGTTTAAACCAAACTTGCTTGTTGTTGAGATTTGTCTGTCCTGAATAACATATGTTTGTTCTATGATTTTTATAAATTCACATGAGTAGAGTTGGCCTTATATGTCTCCATGAAAGTAGTAGGACATTGTATGAACAATGTTTTGTAGAAATTTCAAATTGAGTGGATTACTTTTGGATGATGTAAATGACAGTGAGCCTAATACGTTTGCTTCTGTGATGTTCTGTTTCCAGAATGATATGCTTGAATTTTTTATTTTTAGAAATTCATGCATGTTGAGTATGCTGATGATGTCTTCATGAGTTTTGTTTGAGATACGTTAAACTTCAGTTTCAAAAATTTTCAAAAATTATCAAGCATGTTTGTTATTTTTGCCGACCGCATCAAATTTGTAGGGCTTGTTGGAACCCTATTTTCCAGAACTGATATGTGTGCACAACTTAAGTTTTACGGAGCCGACCAAAAAAAAAACTTGAGTTTTACGATTGCATACTTCACGAAAGTTTTAAAAGACTTTTCAATCTTTGATTTGGCTTTGGTTTTTGTTAAATTCGAAATCCTTTAGGGTATTACCTGGTGA
Source organism: Eucalyptus marginata (assembly GCA_014182565.1). NCBI lineage: Eukaryota > Viridiplantae > Streptophyta > Magnoliopsida > Myrtales > Myrtaceae > Eucalyptus > Eucalyptus marginata. The sequence continues at coordinate 5,301,953 of CM024593.1, forward strand.
GCTTGATCTGAGTGTTGTTAATTCCGCACCTAAGTTCTCATTTAACACCTGAAAGTATTTCGTAATTTTAACGAATTTAATGACCTTTTCTTGAAATTTTCAAAATATGAAAGCTTTGGACATCTATCTAAGCTTTCTTTTGATATCAATTTTGTCAAAATCGAGTCATGTTCAATGGTTCAAAGAACCCCATCAGTGTGTTGACATTATTTGCACCCAAATTCTTGAATTTATTTCTCAAGAACATTGAACATGTCTCAAAATTCCAATAAATTTGATATCCATGCATATTATCATTTGAAGATTGAAAATTTCTTTTAAAGGACCAAATTGCAATTTTTTTAAAAATTTGTGTCCTTGATTGCAATTTCTTAAAACTTAGGTCATCGATTGCAAATTTTTAGAAGTCTAACCTTAGGTTTCCTTTTCTTCATGTTCATTTTGTATGCATATACGATTGATTGCCGTTGCCTTGAATGAATAAGTGACCTATTTTGATTCACTTTCTTTGGATGTTTGAGTGAGAACCAAGGTCTCATGGCCTAAGTACATGGAATTTTATTATGTTTGCATGTGATTTCTAGGTAAATAATTTAGGGCCGATGCATCTATGTGGGTAAACCAAAGGGACACACTTAGACCCGATTTCTAGGAGCCAACTGATCTTGACCGCCGCTTATGAACATAGAGGATGGCCAAGTATCGACGACTATAATTAATCAAATAGGTGTCATAGGATGGCTTGTGATGCATGCAAATCAAAGGCTGATCACGAGGCCATGTTTGACTAGTTGAATGCATTTGTTCGATTCTTTGTATTAATTGTTCTTGTATGAGTTCATGTGTTCATGATTACATGTACAATGTATGTTATATAATTCCACATGCTAATCTAGCATTAGAATAAGATTATAATAGGCCCCAAAGGTAATTTTTAGAGCTGGTGGCCAAAAGAACTTGAAGATGGCGATATGGTCAATGTCCAATCCGACCTTTGTTCTTTTGTATCAATTCATTTCCCAACATATATGTCTTGGGTTCTCTTTTTGTGTCGGATAAACATCCGATGAGTTGCGAGTTTTCTTTTCTTACCTTTTAGAACTCTCTTTCGTATTATGCTTTTAATTCCTATAGGTGTTTACTTTCGAGTATTGCAATTTCAATTACTTGATTGCTTTTTCTTTTCATTTTGACAATTAACCTAGAAATTGCATGAATGAATCATCCATGTGTGTTCACTTAGTCTTGAGATTCAAATTATACGAAAATGTAAAAAGACCAATTGACCACTTAAGGTAGCAACCATACGCACAAGTATCGAAAGGACACTAATAGAAATCTTAACATAACTCAAATCCCCAATCCCAAGAAATCTCTGGTTCTATGGAAATCAATGGTGGTCTCCCAACCCTTGATTTGGTTTCTAGTCCCCCCAAAAAAGGCTAGTGGCGACTCCTAAATCCATATTTTATGTTGTTTAAACAACTTTAAAATAAATTGCCGCCATGCAAGATACAGATTTGGGAGGTCCATATTCTTGATTGATGGACCTCCTAGATGAACATTAAAGATGACTCTTTCGAACCATCTTTATGTGATGCGCCTTGAGGACTGTCTCTTGAACAAGTATCTTTAAACATATTCCTTGGGATCAAAGACTTGGAGGGGTAGGTCACAACATTTTGAAGGTTGGGTTTGAAAGACTCATGAATAAATTGTTAAAACTGCAATAGGTTTGAGACCTTTTAGATAATTTTCCCAATCTTTTTGGCCAATTATAAATGAAAATTGCTAATTTGGAAATCTAGTTATCTCTGGTTGTCCCATGTGCCACACCGCCACATTAGAAATTTTAGGCAAAATTGGCTGGAATAACTACAATGGAACTTCACACAAAATTTTAGGACTAAATTGAGAATTTAAAAAGTTTAAGAATAAATTGACATACATACAATATGTTTAGAACTAATTAGATAATTTTCCCACAATATACCACATTAAAAGATAACCATGTGATTTTGAACCACTTAAAAGCTAATCTTTAGAACCACCGGGGACTGCCCAACCTATCCAATGAATATACTGTTGGCGGGCTCATAAGATTGTATTCCTTATTTTAACGTGCTAGTGCCCACATACCCCAAGCTCCCACCTAATTATTTGTTTCCCCCTAATTATTTGTTTTCCCCGGAAGGAGGAATACCCTATAGGTGCATTACCTCTGAGGGATACCGAGGTCCACATGAGATCTCAGATGAAGCAATTCAAATTCATACTTAGGACCGTTCTTTCTTCTATATGTATGCTTGAAACACATAAGTATCTTTCAACTTATACCTTCAAGATAAAATAACCTCGCTTTTGAACTGACCAAGAAAAAACTTGTATTTGAGGGACTAAAACATCCATTGTTACCATTTTCCGAGGAAAAAGTGCACAATCAATCCAACACCTATTATATGGAAATCAATTAAGTTTTAAATCTTTTAATTGAACAAATTTAATCCTAAATTTTGAGGGAAAGTGCAATTGAGTCTTCTTGGTCAAGTCTCGCTTGGTTCATCTGATATAGCAATTCAGTTTCCATCAATCGTTCTACATGTAAAGATGTTGTTTTTGCTTAGAAAAACGGTGTCTTTTCTTAGTCTTGCATAATAGCAGCAAATTAGCCCCATATCCCAAAATCATTCCCTCGTGCTTGTACCTAATTCCCCCGAGAAGCCCCTATAGTAGTCTTGGCGGCAAGATTAAGAGCAAAGATGAAGATCTCAAAATTTTGTAACAAAAATGACAAAGACTGGTCTTGTCGGATGGGTACTAAAATTGATCGTCTTCCATATTTTTGACAAACTGAATGAAAAAGGCAAAAAAATACTCAAAGACATAACTTTGATTGTGGTTCCTCTAAGAGTGTGATGTCTTCTAATAGTATATTTGTGTCGATATCTGCATATGCGATGCATCGGGGTCCCTTAATGTAAACAGTTTTATATTGCCTTTTCGTGTAAGGTCGAGATGAACATCAAATCAATTTTGATCTGCGTTTTCAACCGTGGAAATTTTGTCCCTTACCGAATGCTCGACTTTGTTGGTGTCCAAATGAATTTGGAAATTACACCGAGCTCTCTATGCTCACTCTTCCTTTTCGTTATGCACTTTCTATATATTCGAATGTATTAGCAGAAAAGAAGAGTTGTTCTTGGGATTTATATGTATCTCCAATTTATTACCTTACCTGGCTTTGTTGGCCTCCCCACAGGCAATCCTCTTAGAGCAAGCAAAGTGAAGAAGGATCATTGGATCTGCACCGCATTGAACATCTGAAGAAGTTTTTTTTCCTTTGTGAGAGTGGACAGAAAGTTCGGATGGAAAATGGAGTAAAATTCAAAATATTTATGAGATGGGAAGGATGAAATTTTAAAACCTCTGGTAATTTCCTCTCAATATTTCCCAGATTTAATTAATTTCTTCTTTCGAATTAACTCCTTTACATCATACCTGAGAGTCCAATCTTCCTCCAAGTTGTTCTCCGTCGCTACAACTTTTGCAAAGTCTTGGAACAAGTATTGCATGGACTTCAGGGAATAAATCAAGCGAATACATTTAAGAAAGAAACGGGAATTTTCATGCGGTTTTCCTAGAATTAAAGACTATCTTGGCCCTCTAGCTTCCCCGCTGCAACGTCGCCTAGCCCCCTCCTCCCGTCACCAAGCTGTTGCATGCTTAGAGTGGACGGGGCAGCGACAAGCCTGAAATTTTAGAGGAACGAACCAAGCTTCGATTGAGCCCTAGATCTAAGATCTAAAGGTCAACTTAACCTTAGATCGAGGCTGAGCGCTTGACCCGAGGAGTGTTCTGACGAACTTTTTTTTTTTTTTTTTTTTATCAGGAAAGAAAATTTATTTATAGAGAAGCGAAATACAGTCTGCAGCTATAATAACCGATAAAAGCAAGTCTAGTAAGGGAGAGGGGGGGGAGACGGCCCAAGAAGGAGAGAGGCAGCCCTTGTTGCGGGCTCGTGCGACCCAATCAGCTACTGAGTTTGCAGCCCATTTACAAAACCTAATTTGCAAAAGAGGGAGAGCGCTGCATAGAAGTGCTACTTCGTGGACGAGGGTGCGTATCTCCCATGGGGGCTCTTGCCCGCTGTTGATGGCGTCGACCAAGAGTAAGCAGTCCGAATCAATCTCCAGAGGAGTATTCACCGTTTGTTGCTGTAGAACATGGCGGAGAGCACAAATCAGCGCCTGAGCTTCCGTCTGCAGAGCCGACGCCACCTACACAAATCTGGTAAAGCCATCCTTCAACTGCCCAGAATGATCTCTGCAAATTACTGCAATCGATCCCTCTATATCGCCAGAGTTAAAAGCCCCATCAACGTTGATTCGTAGGGACCCCGGAGCAAGGGATCTCCAGAAGCAATCCAGAGTGTCACGCGGTTGCCCCTTTCGCAGCAGAGACAGATCGAGAGGCTCAGCAGATCAAACCTGGGCTGTGGCAGCAAGAACGACATAAGATGGATCCAGACGATGGTTGGAGAAGATTGCCCTGTTTCGGGCTTTCCATATCTGCCAACAAACTGCTATGATAATTTCCAGGGCAGGTACGACCTGTTTATCCAATATTCTACTAGCTAGCCATTCATCAATGCGGCGTATATTAGTGTTGGCCAAGGAGATACCTATTGACGGGTGTGACCAGATTTTGATTGTCCAGGGGCAAAACAAGAAGAGGTGCTCAATCGACTCCGACTGTTGGGTATGGCATAGAGGGCAGAAGGGATCGGGACTAATACGGCGTCGAGAGAGATTCTCTTTTGTGGGCAACGCATTGTGGCAAACATTCTAGAAGAAGACCCTGAGCTTCGGCGGGAGTTTAAGTTTCCAGATGCGCTTCCAAAGTTGGGGAGGCTGCTGATATGACGATGAGGCATGCAGGGTAAGAGTACTCCTTTCTGCTGTCCTGATGGAGTGATAACCGCTTTGAACTGTATACTGGCCTTTGGTTGTAGCGGTCCATACTAGTTTATCGGTTGTAAGGTTTTGTCGCACTGGAATGCTAAGGATGTCTTTTGTTGTTTGTTCATCATAATAGGTATTTAACGTAGCCACATCCCAGCTATTTGAATTCTGAACCAGTAGCTCAGCCACCATTCTCGGTTCATCACGCTGTACAGGTCCACCAAGGATACCCCTAGGAAGCCACCGATCCTACCTGATATTTATATTTGTACCGTCGCCAACAGACCACCGTAGATTAGGATGAATAACCTCCCGTCCTACTAGAAGGCTCTGCCAGCCCCATGAGGTAGTCCCACCTCATCTAAATTGCGAAAAAAAAAAATTGAATTGACATTGGCTCACATATATGATTGGTTGAGGTAGTCCCACCTCATCTAACGATACATGTGAGTTGAGCTCATGTGCACTGAGTGTCGACAATGCAGGCTCTTAAGTTAGGACAAATGAACATGTGACGTTAGTAGGTTTGTCTCATAAGAACAAGGATGTTGCGTGAATTTTTCCATATTAACGAAGTCAAGTCTCATATGAGAACGGCGTCTTCTCCACGGCAGTCGACTTTTTGACGTCTCGAATGGGCGATCATACACAGACAAACTTGGGTTTTCAAGTGGGGGCAAACTCATTCAAGAGTTGCCGCAGATTAGTATTTTTTTTTTTCCTTTAGTACCCAAAATAGGTCCCTTTATTTATCTAATTTAAAATTGACTTCCCTAAGTTTTTAATTTGTACAATATTGTCGAAGTGGCGTAGGGGACATTTTTATGTAGGTTCTTAGTCATTACATTATACATGCTTATGCATATGTTCCCATAAATTTCCTAAACCCTTAATCAATAATTAGAAAAAGAGACATGCTTATGCTTATGATTGAATTTAGTAAAAATTCATACAAATTTTTAAAAAATACAAAAAGTTGTTCACGTCAAGGTCGGTCATGCCACGTAGAACGATTAGCACCGACTAGACTGTCACGTTAGCGAATTCCGATCAAAATTGACTGTAGTGACTAAATTGACAAATCGTCAAAAGGTTTAGGACCAAATTGGCATTTATAACTAAATTAGCAAATTGTCCAAATGATTATAACTAAATTGGCCAACTTAAGGGGTTTAGACTAAATTGGCCAAATTATGACAGATTCAGGACTTTTTGGATAATTTATCCAATGTTAGTAAATTTATCTCGTGGGTAGGAACAAGGACGTAGCACGCATTTTTCCATGTTAACAAAGTCAAGTCTCATATGAGAGACAAAAACAGCGTCTTCTCTACGGCAGTCGACTTCTTGACGTTTCAAATGGCCGATCATACATAGATGAACTCGAGTTTTCAAGTGGGGGGCGGACTCATCCAACAGTTGCCAAGTCCATGATACTCTGCAATGAATTAATCTTTTTTTGGATAAGCCCACATTAGGACCCTTTAATTATCTAATTTGAAAATGGCTCCTCTGAGTTTGTGATTTGTACAATCTTGTCATGTGAAGTGCCCATTTAAGCTGGTGGGGTACGATTTTATGCTGGTTCTCGGTCACTACTACATGCTTATGCAGTAATTCCCATTTAATTTCCCAAATCCTCATACAAGATTAGAAAAGAGACATGTTTTGTGTGCACATAGCATAAAGAAAACGAAAAGAAAAGGTTATACTGACTATACATATATTATTTTAAATAATTATCCTTGTTTCGCTTTGGCCAATCAACGGTAGCGGATCATAAAAAATGTGAGCCAAAATCACGATTGATAATTCAAATATTATTAGATTCGTTTTGCGCTCAGTAATGTGAGTAATTGTACTTGTCATCACGCATGCAAGATAGTTTGCATAAACCTTTTCCTTCATAGTTTGTGTATTCGATGCAAATTTAAAATAATATATATGTAAATCAAAATTTTTAAAAATGTATATATTAACAATTGAGTAAATCTACCCAACCGCGGGCAATCGCGTTAGTTGAGAGTCTCTCCTTCATCGTCGAGGTCGAGAGTTTGAAACCCGCATTTGCTAATGTGTTGTAAGTGGGGGGCCATGGTGTTGGGGTCCTGTGCTAGTCTCCCCTGAGGTACTGACGTTGGTCCGAATGCGCCACCGGGCGCTACTAGGGCCTTGTGACCCCGTAAAGGGGCTCAAGAAGGATCCTCGGTTATCAAAAAAAAAAAAACAATTGAGTAAATCTTATGCACAGGTTGGCAACTTGACGAGGGCACTCAACATGAGGACCTCCAAAAAATCTGTCCCTGTCACCAAGTTATTTTGCTATATATACGTTCTAACTCCATCGTTTTCTTTGCCAAAACTCCAATTCACTGTAGAAAAATCCTACATATTTTGAAGATGGAGCTCATTGGGATGATGTGTTGGATGCAAATTGCGCAATCCCAAGATCACCATAACCAGAACAAGAACACACATGATTGAGTAAAAAGATTAACACATTTGTTTTAGGATCCATCGTTCTTGAAGCAGAAGCGGAAAACCGATGTTTCACGCTCAAGTCATTCTCTGCTATTGCCCTCCGCATCACTGGCTCAATGAGACGGCCCCCTCACCTTTTAGCGTTAGGTTAACGCTCCTTATGTAAGGATACATGTGAGAATTAGGGTTAGAAGAGAGACTTGAGCACTATTTATAGAATTTCCAACCAGGCCCCCTCATTACGAGCTAGGCTCAACTCGACCCACACTAACCAACCCCATATTAGACTAATTAAGAAACCTTATATCTCACCTTAAACCAACCCCATTTTACGGTAACCTTAAAATGGTAAATTACAATATCAATTAATGTAGTCTATATTAGAAAAACTCTTACATTCTCCCACTTGGACTATATTAATTGAAATTATACTGTATGTGCGCACATTGGTCTAGAGATAATTCTTAATAGTCAATCTTATCCCATAAAGTCTCAAATACCGAATCATAGCGGTAATTGCATGTATACACACAGAGCCTTCCATGGTCACAAGTGCTTTCAACTTTATTGATATGGATTCAATATGGTAGTGTGTCAAATGGATAACATCTCTCATAGAAAGATCCCATTTGTCAATCACCATTCTCTTACCTTAAGCGTCACGAAAAACTTGTGCCACTAGAGAATGTCTTTATGGTTCCAATGAACCCACATATGCCTTGTCCTTATGGTTAACATTTCTTTATGTATAACAAGACATATGCACAAGGCTAATAACCAGATGCCATTAACCTTCACTCAAGGTTTATATAGTACCTTGAGACTTTTATCAATATGTATTCAACATAATAACAACACATTCAAAAATATTTTATTGAATGCAAAAGTTGATATATATTAAACCGTTACTAAGTGTAACGAACACATATATGAACTTTATCAGAGTAAAACCAAAATAGCTCCCACTAAAAAACAGCAACTCAAGATGCTCCTAAGCCCATGCTAATAACATGTTGCTCAAATACACACGAGCATAGGCCTTTAGTTAGTAGATCTGCAACCATATCATCTGTAGAAATATGTTATATTATAACGTCACCTTTTTGTACCGTTTCTTTATGGTCAAAAATATTTGAATTTCAAATATTTAAACCCCTTGAGACCTATGTTATTAATAATACTATAAATTTATTGTCTCAATACAACCATATGGGCCAATCCATAAAGTTAAAAACAATCAATTCCTTAATGAAGTTCTGGAGCCTAATAGCCCAAGTAACAGCTTAAAAGAATGTTACAAACTCTACTTACATAGTAGACATAGAACTTTATTTACTGCACTTCCTACTAATAAATATGTATTATGTTATTGATCTCATGTCATCCTAACAGCCAGCAAAGTTTACATCTAAATACCCTATTATCTGCAAAAATTAAACATGTTTGTAAATCAGCATACAATCTCTTGTCCTATTTAAGTACCATAAAACCTTCTTGGCAGCAACCCTGTGATCGTGTCCTGAATTTAACTGATGTCTGCCTAGAAGTCCCGTCACAAATACGATATTTAGTCTAGTGCAAATTCGAGCATACATTATACTTTTAAGTGCACTGACACAAGGTACACCCTTTAACTAGATTTTCTCAATATCTAAATAAGGACAGTGTAATGGATTCGGTCCATCACCCTTAACGACAGGAGCAATTCCTAACTTGCAATGATGTAAATTGAATATTTCCAAAATACAATCAGTAAATGTCATCTAAGATAAATCTAATAAAAGATGGTGAGAACAATCCTTACGGACCTCAATGCAAAAAACAAGAGATGCCTCAAGGTCACTACTTGTAAACAAAATATCATGTACAAAGAGTATGAGAAAATAAATTTCCTCCCACTGACCTCGTGGTATATATCTACTAAATAACTTTGTTCCCAATTGAACGAAATAACAATACTATGAAACTTTAATAATATTATTTGGAAACTTACTTAAGACCGCGAATAAGACTTTTCAGTCTACACACAAGTTTACTTAAAACATGTGCTACAAAATCTTCCAATTGCACTATATAGATTTTGTATCTATTTGGCGTAACTCCATATCAAAAGAGCTATTAATGCCACGTTCACTCTGAAAGAATCTTTAAAAGATACTAGAAAGAAATAATTATTTCTTCACTATAAACTATCCACTCCTTTTTCAGAGTGAAAACTTTATCATCTTTTATGACATCTAATCACATACTTGATTGAGAACAAGAAATGACATTTATATATATGTCGCTAAATCAAACATGTAGTGGATATTGTAATCATGCTCTCACAAATAGACTTTGTAATCTGATGGTATAACTAATCGTCTTTCCCTAACAAATCTCCTGAGTAAAGTTACAACCACTTCACTCTGCACTTGAGAGGCTTGAGAAATTTCATCATAACTATATTAAGAATAGTACCCCGAACCTCAACAAGTTTAATCTATGGTACAGGAGATTCCACAATTGTCTGTATAGGCAAAGATAAAGACACAGTAACCTCCATTGTACTATTATCATTAATAGTCTGAGAGCAACTATCATCTACAACTATGTCGAACTCTAGAAACTTTACTGTATGTAATTCCATAATTTTTATACCTTCATTAGGGTCATAAAATCAATACCCCTTTGAACAATCTGGGTAAGATATAAAATAATTTTAAGTGAATCTAAATCTAACGCACTTAATATTGGATTAGATAACCTCACTTATGCATAACAGCTCTAAATTTAATATGATTCAAGTAATTTACGTCAAGTCCATAACTCAAAAGAAATTTAGTAAAAACTTTGGTAAGAACCACGTTTTGTATGTGAAAAGAGTTGTTTTCAAAATATCAACCCATAGAAGACCAGATAAATTAGTCTTACTCATCATATTCATCACCATATTGATTATGGTGCAATTATGCCTTTCGGCCAAATCTTTTTGTTAGGATTTTCAGGCATAATAATTAAGTTACCACCCCAGAATTTACCAAGTATTTGGCAAATGATCCTTTAAGCTATTATGCATTGTCATACTTGCCAAAATACTCACTACCAATATTAAGCCTGACAATCTTTAAGACTAATTCTAACCGTTTTTTTTTTATCTCGGTTATTTTACTTCCACAATAATCTATAGAAGTCTTTAGATAACTGTTAAGAGTAGACAGAATATCAACATTGTCAACTTTACCACTCTTTCTTTAAACATGTGTGAGATTATTTCTTAAATAGAAAACTTTTAGAAACAACATCTTCAACCGTATACGAGATGTATATATCATTAGGACTTAAACGCAATCTTTGCAAAAGTGTCCTAATTTCGGTATTAGACAAGACATAAATTCAAGCCACTAAGGCTTCCATCATCTTTTAGCAGTGCAGTCAGTAGGTAAACCACTTTTCAAGTGTTCCTGAATGGAACGCTTCATAGACAGTAAGCATATTCTATTGCTATTTCCCAAGTAGCAAATCATATGTCCACAACTTAAAATTTGAAGCAGTAAAAATCTCAATAATAATGGAGTTATTAATTATAGAAAATGTGACTAAAAAACAAGTAATGTATATAATTAGCATCATGTGAGCACTGTGTAACTTGACGTACAAGTGCACATCCAAAGAATTACATGTAAAATCATATAATTACATTTGGACAGAATACATGACATGCAGTTGTACACTTCCCACATGATAGCGGTTATGAAAATATATTCCAACTTTCGTGAATTCATCACCTTTAGGCATATGAGCCACTAAGATCAGTCACTTCTCCACCACACCATCATGTATCCCTCCATGAACTAATACACAATCACCTCATTTAGAAGTATGACTATGCATTAGATCATGAAACATCCCAATCAATATATGATACCGATATTTCTTAAATCCAATCAAGTGTGCCACTTTGGTGGTTACTACTCAATTGAATCTTTAAAACTCTCTCATACTAGGGATATAAACTTTACTTTTCACATACACCATATACATGTGATTTTAACTTTAGTGATAGGGGTAATAAATCGTCAAAATCACATATCATGCTAATTATATTACTTTATTCAATGATAATATCTTTATTCATTAATTAAAAAGATTAAAATTTATATATATTATCAATGAATCACACTTTATAATATTTATGTGATAACATACCAATAACCCAATACTTGTATTTCCAAAATCACAGAAAAATACAAGAAAAATACGCAAAAATATACTAAAAATACATGTATTTAGGGTTCCGCATGTATTTTCACATCCATAAAATTATCAAACATGTAAAATAAATACACCACAATATAGAGAATGAACATACGAATCCAACACCACCGGCCACGCGCCGATCGGAGGCTCCACGCGCCCGCACACGCCGCCTAAGTGCGTGGCGTGTGAAGCTTACACGCGAGCGTATCTTGACCAGTCAAAACCGGTCCGACCGATAGAGGTCCGACCGGCCCCGACTCGACCACTCGATCCAACCGACTGGTCCGGTCCACCGTTGACCGAGTCGGGTCGGGTCAATAGTTGGGTCGGGTCGAGTCTCAGTCAACGATCAATGGGTCGAGTCAACAGGTCGAGTCTCGGTCAACGGTCAATGGGTTGGGTCGGGTCCCTTCGATGACGTCATCCTCCGCACGTGCATTGCACGTGTGAGGAGCGCCCCGCGCATGGTGGCGCGTGAAGGCGCGTGATCGTGCGTGGGGCGCGTCTCCGACACTCTAGCGGCGCGTGAGGGCGCATGCAGCCTCCCCCGGCGACACTACCCATGGATTTTCTCGTCTCGACGAGCACAATCCGAATTTACGATTTAATTTGATTTTTATTGAACGAAAAATCATGAAAATCTCAAAATTATGGCAAAAATTCTATGCGTTCAAATTCTAGGGTTATGGTTGCTCTGATACCACATGTTGAATGCAATTTGCACAATCCCAAGATCACCATAACCAGAATAAGAACACACGTGATTGAGTAAAAAGATTAACGCACTTGTTTTAGGATCCATCATTCTTAAAGCGGAAGCGGAAGCGGAAAACCGATGTTCCACGCGCAAGTCCTTCTCCTCTATTGCCCTCCGTATCACTGGCTTAATGAGATGGCCCCCTCACCCTTTAGCGTTAGGTTAACGCTCATTATGTGAGGATACATGTGAGAATTAGGGTTAGAGAAAAAACTTGAGCGCTATTTATAGAGTTTCCAACCAGGCCCCCTCATTACGAGCCAGCTCAACTCGACCCACACTAGCCAACCCCATATTAGACTAATTAAGAAACCTTCTATCTCACCTTAGACCAACCCAGTTTTACGGTAACCATAAAACGATAAATTACAATATCAATTAATGTAGTTCACATTAGGAAAATTCTTACGTTATGTCGATTGCCCTTTTGCTGGTGGTCTTGAGCACCAATTCGCATGCCATCTCCTCATGTAATGGCCCATGTCAAACCCTCGGCAACTGCCAAGGCCAATTAATCTGCATCAACGGAATGTGCAGCGACGACCCCAATTTAGGGCGGTGGTCAATCTGTGCCAACATCCGTCGATGGAGGAATGCGACTCCTCACTCAAGCAATCTCCAGTGCGACGGCATGTCTTATCCTACGTTCACTTGCTCGCCCCCGGTAACTTCCTCGACCCGTGCCATCCTGACGAACAACGATTTCAACCAAGGCGGTGATGGGGGAGCCCCGTCTTAATGCGATGAGCAATATCACAAGAACACGGAGCGAATCATCGCTCTATCGACAGGGGTGCTTTGATAACCAATCACGTTGCGGGAAGATGATCCAAATAACGTCTATTAAGACCGGAAGCAGCGTGACGGCCAAAGTGGTGGACCAATGTGACTCAATGAATGGGTGCTACGAGAACCATGCTTACCAGCCGCCCTGCCAAAACAGAATCGTCGATGGCTTGGACGCCGTAAGGAGTGCTTTAGGGCTTGATAAGAATGTAGGTGATGAGGATGTGACTTGGTCAACGGTGTTAACACAGGGAGTGAGATTGATGAAACTTAATTTAGAGAGTACTAGCTCTCCAACAGATGCATAATAAGATGAACAGAAATTACAGAAAACCCTAATGATTGGGCATAGTACACGTTTGGCTCCGAACCATCCATCGACTATTATACATTACCTTTTTGAGCATTCGATTTTTATCGAAAATTAGGATATTTACTTGGTGTCTTGGGAGAGATCCTAGTTATGACGATTAAGAGCGAACGGGTGAAATTTTAAACAATTTCCAAACTTAAGTATCATCATTGTAACAACATTTAAAGCATCGGTGATGCTATGCTAAAATAACAAATGCACTTTATTATAGTATGCAAAAGTAAATGGTTAGGGATAAGAGAATTTGAGTCAAATAGTTATCACGAATGCAGTTGTTTTGCTATTCTTTCGAACCTTAGGTAACTCCAAGTCCCAGGTGTATGAATAGCAACGAGCTGGGTTCTCTCTCGCGCTCCCAAATGGCGAGCACCCCTCTACCGTATGGGTAGTTTCCATCTTCATCTTCGTTCAAGGTAATCCTTCAATCCGACTACAATGAAAACCATGAATCATCATACATAATCACCCACCATTTTCCAAAACAATCCCCCAATATCAAAAATATTCTGAAACAATACTCCCCCAATATCAAAACCCTAATACCCATCCATCCCCAATCCCTAACCCTTCATCTCTTGCCTGAAATCCCCTGTTTCGTAACCCATACATCAGATTTCGATCAAACCCCATTCGGAGTCACCTTCTGCTGCATTTCCATACTGAGCTCCCTTCAATCGATCTCCCTACTGATTCCAAAAGTGTCAAGCCAGCTAGCATCAAGCCCCTCAAATCTGGAGACAGAAAATGGCATATCAAAATGAAGAAGAGAGGAGGGTCGCAACTCTCTGTAAAAGCCTTGGAAATCTATGGTCGGAAGAGGATGTTGTCGAGATTACAGGTGATATCCTTGAAGAAAAACTATCTGAATGCCGGAAAACTTTGTTTGGGAAATTTTATACTAAACCGAATGTGAACTTTACCGCTTTTCTCAATACAATGAAGAGAGTTTGGAGGATCGAAAATGTTACATGTACGGTACTCGAACCGGGCTACTACTCCTTCAATTTCCAATCCAAAGCTGAGAAACAAAGAGTGTTAGATATGGGGCCATGGTCTTTCTCTAGCAATTTACTAGTATTACAGCTATGTGATCCCGATACTCCTGAATTATGTTATGATTTTACATACTGTGATTTTTGGGTGCATTTCTATGGACTTCCATATGGAAGAGTGACTTATGATGTCATTAGAAATATCGCAGTAAAACTGGGAGAAGTGATTGAGGTAAAACTAGAAACAAAAGGCAACAGCAACTACAAGTTCGGTAAGGCAAGAGTAAAACTGAACCTAGCAATGCCTTTGAAGACAGGAGTTCTACTTAATCTGGAAAGAAAGAGACTGTGGATAGAATTTAAATACGAACGACTTCCGCACTACTGCTATTCTTGTGGAAAGATTGGGCATTATGCCACCTTTTGCAGCGAAATACCCTATGAGAAATCGGGGCTGGCAAAGAACTTACCGGGAAGGTTTGGACATTGGCTAAGAGCGGAAGTTCGCGAACTCAGTCCGTATGGGAAGATATTCTATGGCAAACAAGAGATAATACCGGATGAAGTAGAGAATGTGCCCGAGACACCCATCCATGCAGCTCCTGAATCAGAGCAGCACCAGCAAGATCAAAATTTAGATCAAGTTGCAGAACGGGAGAACAGACAACCACATCAACATATAAAACTACTACTCAGGGAGGAAAGAGGATCACAGAAGAGAGGAAGTAGCTGTATCGATGCTGAGTTTGCCATGGTCTTATATGAGGAACAACTTAAGGAGGCAGCGATGGATATGGAAGAGACACTATCAGGGGAAAAGGGGCTGGTAAAATCCAAATCCAAAAGTTCCAAGTTACCAAATGTTAAAAAAGGCAAGCGTTTTTGCCCGTATGGTGCTCAATCTTCAAAAACTCATAATATTGACAATACACAGTTGGTTGAAACTCCCATTCACATGGCGGAGGAGTCAAACCAGTGGGCTTTAGTGGCTAGCCCTAATAAGCCACCGGCTTATCCATGAAACTATTAAGCTGGAATTGTCAGGGGTTAGGCACACCCTTGACAATTCAAGCTTTAAGGGTCCTAGTGACCCAGGAAAGGCCCAGTGTTATCTTTTTAATGGAGACTAAAAATCAAGAACAAAAAGTGCAACGCATACGAAGAAGGTTGAGATACCAAAACAGTTTCGTGGTAAATCCGGAAGGAAGTGCAGGGGGTTTAGCCCTTTTCTAGGATGATCAAGTAGAGTTACATATAGACTCTTGGACAAAAAAATCATATTAATGTCCAGTGCTTACTTAAGGAAACACAGCAGCGGGTGCATATCACTTTCGTACATGCTCCTAATGAATTTCAAGAAAGAGTGCTGTTATGGGAGGCTCTATACAGAACTAGTATTAGACACCATCTACCTTGGCTATGCTTGGGGATTTCAACGAAATACTGTACCATTGGGAGAAAGTGGGTAAAAAGAGGGCTGAAACTTACAGGCTTACTGCATTTAGGGACTTTCTTCTCCAATGCTCCTTAATGGACTTGGAGAGCAAGGGCTGTGCCTTCACCTGGAAAAATAACAGAACAGGGGAGCAATTAGTCAAGAAACGACTGGATAGAGCACTTTGTGATATAGAATGGAGGATAGCACATCTTAATGTTGATTGTACAGCATTATCAGCCATTGGGTCGGATCATAATCCGCTCCTACTCTCATTTAACTTGCGAATGAAGAGAAAAAAAGAGGGCTTTCAAATATGAGGCATTCTGGTCAGACAATGAGGAGTGTGGGCATCTCATTAAGAATACATGGATTGAATTGGAATCCCAAAATTTGAATATGGTGGAGAAGTTGCAAAAAGTTGCACAAAAACTAGAAAGTTGAAGCAAGAAAAGCCTCTGTAATGCAAAAATCAAAATTAATGAGCTGAGGAATGATTTACAAAGGTTGACAAATGATCCTCATATGGATAAAGAAAGCGAGACAGCAAAACAGATAACCCAAGAAATTGAAAAACTATGGCAACAAGAGGAGATGTACTGGGGTATGCGCTCTAGAATTACATGGCTAAAATGGGGAGATAGAAACACAAAATTTTTTCATGCGACCACGATTCAAAGGAGATCTAGAAACAGAATTACCTTGCTCAAAAATGCTGACGATGAATGGGTGAAGGAGGATCAGCCCTTGAAGGAAATAACAGCATCATACTTCGCAACTTATATAAATCGTGGGCGGCGCAACCTACAACCTCGTCATACAACAAATTCCAACTTCGTTGATGAGAACATGAATCAAAGGTTAGTAGAACTAGTCACAATGGAGGAAATCACAGCAGCCATGCAACAACTAGGGGCATCTAAGGCTCCTGGACCAGATGGGCTGAATGGATTATTCTATCGCAGTCATTGGACATATATAAGAAAAGATATATTCAGCGAAGTGCGGAACTTTTTTGAGACAAGTTACCTAAACCCTGACATAAATAGAACCCGTATCACCCTTATCCCCAAAATCCCCAACCCCGAAAAGCTTGAACAATTCCGGCCATTTAGCCTTTGCAACTTCGTTTATAAAATAATCTCTAAGGTGATGACAAACAAACTGAAACCCATGCTACCAAGTACCATTGCAGAAGAACAGAGTGCTTTAGTGGAGGGAAGACAGATTCAAGACAATATTCTTATTGTGCAAGAAGTACTCCATAAGCTGAGAACTCGGGAGAGAAAATGCAAATTCCAAGCGGTGTTAAAACTAGATATGCAAAAGGCCCATGACCGAATTGAATGGGATTTCCTTCAAGAATGTTTGCTTAAGACGGGTTTCTGTGAGAAGTGGGTGCAATGGGTGATGCAATGCGTGTCAACGGTCTCATTCAGCATTAATTTTAATGGCGAGCCTCAGCCTTTCTTCAAGCCTACACAAGGGATTCGCCAAGGTGATCCTCTATCCCCCTACATATTCATCCTAGTAGCTAATGTCCTC
Organism: Eucalyptus marginata; assembly: GCA_014182565.1. Taxonomy (NCBI): domain Eukaryota; kingdom Viridiplantae; phylum Streptophyta; class Magnoliopsida; order Myrtales; family Myrtaceae; genus Eucalyptus; species Eucalyptus marginata. The sequence continues at coordinate 5,319,522 of CM024593.1, forward strand.
TCACATTTGATGAAAAAAGCAGTTGAAGATGGTACAATTCGAGGAATTAAACTTAATAGTAGCTGCCCTATCCTATCACATTTGCTATTTGCGGACGACTCCATTTTCTTCCTTCACGGTACTACATTAGAATGTCAGAATTTGGCGGAAATACTACACCAATACTGTTATGCATCAGGACAGACCATTAATCTAAATAAATCAGGCATCTTCTTCAGCAAGTGTTGCCCGATGAGCCTAAGAAATAATATGGCAGCAGTGTTGAGGGTCCCCGAAATAGACAAAACAGGGAAGTACCTAGGTATTCCTTCGGATTGGGGAGGCTCTAAGAAAGACTTTTTCGCCTGGATTTTGGCTCGAGTGAATAAGAAGTTAGAAAGTTGGAAGGAAAATTTACTGTCCAAAGCAAGGAAAGATATATTAATTAAATCAGTGGTGCAGGCTATTCCACAATACGCCATGTCTATTTTCAAGATCCCGGTGTCTATATGCAAAGCAATTGAGAAGAAGATTGCAAATTTTTGGTGGAAGAATGGGAAGAAATCTGCTGGGATTCATTGGAAGAAATGGGAGGCTTTGAAACTCATAAAAGATGAAGGAGGCCTTGGCTTTAAAGACTTACTGGCTTTAAATGAGGCTATGCTAGGAAAGCAAGCATGGCGTATTGCACAGCAACCTAATTCACTTTTGAGCAGACTAATGAAGGGTTTATATTACCCAAATTGCGAATTCTGGAAAGCTGGAAATGGCTCAAGACCCTCATGGGGATGGCGAAGCATTATAGTGGGAAGGGATTCTATATGTCCAAATGTTATGTGGTCCGTTGGGAATGGTTAGAAAATCTCGATACGGGAAGATAGATGGCTGAGCAGTGGACCAATTGGAGGCCCGGCTACGAGAGATGAACCCGAGAAAGTGGATGGACTGATGGAGCAGGGGAATGATGCATGGAATGAAACAATGATTCGAATGCTATTTGATGAACAAAGGGCGAAGGAAATCCTTTCTATTCCTATTGGCTTACCCACAACAGAAGATAAAATTGTATGGATGCAAGATAAAACAGGGTTATACGCAGTAAAGAGTGGCTATTTCACCACAAGGGATTGCGCAGCAAAATCACACCAAATAACAGCAACTTCCTCCCACCAAACACAGCCAGATTTATGGAAACATATTTGGCATTCTGGGATTCTACCTAAAGTCAGGCAATTTCTATGGAACGCATGCCAAAACGCACTACCTACAATGGACAATTTATACCGAAGAAAAATAGTACCTGATCCACTTTGCCCCGTGTGTCATCATGAAGTTGAGACAATAGAACACACCTTGCTGTTATGCCCCTGGATAGCTCAAATATGGAAAGACAACTCGCTGCAAACAAAGATAAATAGGATTGGGTTAACCAAGTTTAATGAATGGCTGTATATCTAGAAAGAAGACCCTCAAAGCGCAACAAAGTTTAACCAGATCGCTACTACCTTGTGGTGCATCTGGCAAGATCGAAACCAGTACATCTTCAAAAACAAACCCCTTCATCTAAAACAGACCCTACACAGAGCAACTGCATTACAAGCCAATTTCGAAACATGGAACAAAAGGGCAGAAAAGAAGAAACAGCGAGAAGCTTATACGATTCGGTGGCAACCCCCGCCTGCTGGCTCACTCCGAATTAATATCGACGCCTCCTTTATCCGACATGAAGCCGGGGCATTGAGTCTGGAAGAAGCGGAAGCGAGTCTGGAAGAAAACAGAGGACAGATAGAAAACAGAGCAGCCATCGCGTGTATTTGCAGAGACTCGCGGGGACGCCTAATTGACGGATTCTCAAAGCAGGTGGAGGCCGATTCGGCAAAACAAGCGGAAGCCATCTCTCTGATTGAAACCCTAGCTTTTCTATCTGAACGCATGAATGAAAGTCTGGAAGTCCACTCAGATTGCTCGACGCTCGTGCGGGGGGTACTTTTCGAAGAAGTCTTCAGTTGGAAGCTATTGCCGACCTTGGACCGAATTAAGGAAAAATTAAAAGAATTCCAGGGCCTTTCCTTGGCCCACTACAGTAGAGAGGCCAACAGGCCCACGGACTGGATTGCAAAAGCCCAACACGAGAATATTCTTCCGAGTAATTGGGTAATTTATCCTCCGACAGCCTTGTTTGATTTACGTTGTGCTAATGTTCTTGATGTAATCACTCCGAACTTTCCTAAGTAAATGAAATCAAACGTACTTTCGACCAAAAAAAAAAAAAAAAAAAAGAACCTTAGGTATTGTTCTTTAGCTACACAAAACATTTCTATTAATATCTGTTAATATCTATAGCTCTTTAGGCATATATATATATATATATAGAGAGAGAGAGAGAGAGAGAGAGAGAGAGAGAGAGAGAGAGAGAGAGTCAAATACTTCAACAAAACCAAGCAATTGCTGTATGACTTTCACAACACTTTTGCCAGTCTTACGTATGTTCCCAAGGAAAATCCTTGGAATTAAGGTCATACAAAAGACCGGCAAAAAAAAAGGAGATTACATTGTAAAAATTGAGACCTAATTTTTAGCACGTAAGGGTTGGGAAAGTAATGCCATAAGCAACAATTCCGGTCACAATGCTTGCACGTAATTGAAATAAATCACCAAATAATGTTGTCATCGAATTAATGGTTTAATATATGGGGACTTGAGTAGAGGTGATCATTGGATAGATTTGGATTGGACGAGATCTTAAGTTCAGACCTAAATTTTTATGGTTTATATACAAATCTTCAGGCTAAATGCCCATATTCAAACTCGGCCAACTGGCCCATGTAACTCGGGTCTAGCCTAGCAGGTCCATGGAACGTCGGCCCCATGATTAGGTATAGACATATAGAATTGAAATCGCAAACAATGCATCCACTTCCTCTTGATTGTCATAACTAGAATCTCAACTAAGACCTAAGGTAAAGATTCCTAGATAATCCCAACCCCCTCTCTATTTCCCACCTCCTGAATGCTTCTGCCACTGCCGCGAACCTCATGTTGTGCCTCCGTCACATTCACGCGATCATGAGTGACCTTGACCCCAAGGGTTATGGCCACCGCGAGCAGCCACCCAGCCTCAACTGATGAAGAACTACACGAAGGCTCAACTACAAGGGTTAAGTGGCTTCTGAGGCACGAGCTAACATGGACACCAGTTGTACTATGTAACACAATCGGTGCCGACTTAGACATTTTCAAATAACATTTTGATACTTCTTTATTTTATTTTATTTTTACGGTTTTTTTTTTTACCTTTTTTTTTTTTTTTGTTTTTGAGTGATAGCTGGTGAGGGTCAACAACCCTCGCCGGCTCTAGGCAAGGGATCATGCACCCTCGCTTTAGCTAATGAGGTTTAGCCGATGATAGCCGCCAACCCCTCATCGCCTATAGCGAGGGCTACTCCTACCGGTTGGTGAGGTGAGGGTGTCGTGGCCCTCACCCAAAGCCGGTAAGGGTTGGCCAGTGAGCCATCGCTGGTGTTCACTCCCAAAACCAAAATGCAATAGTAAAGAAAAGGAAAAAAAAATCAAAATATCATTAAAAATGTCCACATCAGCATCAATCATGCTATATGAAAGTCAGCGTCCATGTTATCAATTTGTGGTTAAAATTAATTGGATTGACTCAATTGACAAATTTTCAAAAGGTTTAACTAACTAGCAAAATTGCAAGAAGTCTAGGACTTTTTAGCAAATTTCTCATCCTTTGTATGAAAGTTATATGTTCTCTCCGAGGAGTCGCTAAAATAGATAGAAAGAAAAAGAATCAAAAGCTTGTTGACTTGCCCATATGTTCCAATCAAAATTTAAAATATTATTTAGGTTTTAAAATATTTGAAAAGATTATATGTCACTCTACACATCAACATTTCCATGTTGTGGAAATTTCAAATATTTTAGGTTAAATGCATTGATTACAAGGTTTAAATTAAAAAAAAAGGTAATAGTAAAAGTCAATTGAGACATGTCCTAAACTATTAAGGATTTATATTAAGTATCAAGAGATGTTGTAAAAAACAAAACTATCTTGAGAACAAAACAATTGTTGATTCCATACTTTTGCCTAAAGATCTCTAATACATTTTATAAAAATTATCGATTGAATTCAATGATAATGAAAAATATCTTACTCCTAAACAAAAATATCGATATTGCATATCCTTGCATTCGCATTTTTACTACATTTAGATGATAGAGACATTATTTATTTAGGAATAACATGTCCGCATCAAATGAAACAGAGGCCCAGTTATGAATTTCATTGGCCCGACAAAGGAAATAAGCTTGAATTGAGAAGAAATGGGCCTTGAGGTCATTTGAATTTTCAAGGCCAACCCCACATGAGCCTGGACCCTATGGAGATTTCTACCACTTCCTCTCTTCTTTTCGCTTGGAGGAAAAAATGCATGTGCAGTATTAGGAAAGTAAAAAACACGAAGGAAGGGAATTCTGCTGATTACAAGAGAGGAAAGATGAAAAAAATCATATCGTATGAATACACAGATTGGCAATATGTATTCATACGAAAGGACTCTCACTCACGCACACTCAGGCAAGAAGACATTCAGCAAAAGCATGAAACCATGAAGTCAAAGAAAGGAATACAAACAAGAAGAAAATCGGGGAGTGAGCTGCTTGGCTGAACGTGGGGAATTGGAGGAAAAAGCACAAGTGGAACTCACGCACAAGAGCACCCAGCGAACGACAGACGATCGACCAAAGGGGAACACGGTCGAAATCAGAACACACCCGATCCCAGTCTCGAAGGAATTTCGGCCTGCGTTCGCGCCGTTTTGCCACGTAAAAACCTGAATTTTTTGTTTCCAATCTTTTGATTAATTTAATTGCATGAGCCTACTAACGATTTGCTTTGATCTTGTCCGAGTATTTGTCCGTGAATGCATTCACAACCCGAACTGAGAACGCTGAGCGACTTGTCATGAATATGGCTTGATCCGAATTTGGGTTTAATTTCCATTCACTTTTTTTGTGAATCTGTTGCAATTGATGTCACAGCTTGCACCGTTTTAGTTATTTCCGATGCAAATGGTTCACTAATTCTATTTTGATTTGACTGAGTTTGCATTGTTTTAATTGATATTTGTGTGAGTTGATTTAGGTCATTCTAGGATTGTCAAGTACGATTCAGGAACTTTATAAGCCCGAAAGTCTTAGTTCTATTAAGAATAGTTATATAAGTATTTCTCTTTATTGAATTTCAGCACGCATAGTATCATGATGTTCGTGGTTTGGCAGATTTTCTAATGTCTATTTCGCAGATACAGGAAAACCGAGAGATCAAAAAGTGTATCGGAAAATTTCCACCCATACCCTTTTCTTGTATTGATTTTAGGTGTTCCTTCTCATCGTGGATGTTAAGATGGTTTTATTGCATACAAAAATGATGAAACGATAAGAAAAGTATTTAGGTGTTTCTTGCATTATATGAATTAGATAAGTTTAGTTTCTATTATTAATTTCATCTTGTCATACTTAAAATTTATTTCTCATCACATAGATTAAGGAATATATGTTTATTAATTTAATGCACGTTTATTTCTATTCATAGTTCAGAGGGATCTGCCAGGAGTTTTATAATAAGATATCAAGTAATGTTGCTCGATACGGCTTGGCATGTTTACTTTTCATGTTTTACTTACTTTTATCATGATTTCATTTGACTTTTATTTTAAAAGGTCGTAAAACTGTTTATGAAAGAGGAAAATATAATGATAACAGTTATTAGATGAATCTAGAATAACTAAGCTTTCGAGCCCATGAGACTCTGATTTGCAGAAATAAGATGGGCTCTTGCAAAAGTGAAAGTGGCCCGTTGACATAATGAATACAAGTGCCCATGTTTGGCACCCATATTGGAGTGATTGTTCTTTGTAATAAAAACGTGGTGTTTGAATGGTTGCTAATGTCAAATTTTGCGAGTGGTCTGGTTTAGAGGGTTAATAATGATAAGATGATTCTTATGGACTTCACACAAAGGCATACTTTGTCATTAACATTTACTTCTTGTTTTCGCCAAACACCAGAAGGATAGGACATCCCAATGAATTGTCTCATATTTTGTGATTGACGAGATGAGGTAGGGTGTTCAAGATTCCTTAGATTCCTTGTCCTATGATAAAATTTCTGAAATGCATGTGACTGAATATGGTCCCTGAATGATGGCCATTCGTCAATGACTGGAAATCCACTAATCAAGACAGATCTTCATCTATCATGTACCTTTTAATGAAATAACCAAAGGATCGCCTATTCCATTCTTGACTAGGTTTTATTGTTCTTTTGTATTGAAATCATCATACATCTTCTTATTATCCCATTATTCTTTAAAATTCCAAAATCTATTCTTCTGAGCTCTCTCATATTTGCTTGAGATACAAGAAGAGGAAGATAAACTAGGCAACCCATATGCGAAGCAACAAGCTCTTCTATGTCAAGAGTGCGAAAAGAACCCATCAAAATACCAGTGCCTTGCATGTTCTTTCTGCGCAGGCAACCTTCCATGTGTAAAGGCTTATAAACACCATACTGGCTGCATTGGCAAGAGGAACCAGACTCAGTTCTTCCTCTCTGTCTCAATTTAATGACAATATTATCCCCTCTGGTATACTCTCTCTCTCTCTCTCTCTCTCTCTCTCTCTCTCTTCACACTGCACATGCGTGCATGTCTAGATTGTAGCTTTGTTGCTGTCTTGTGAGTATGATTATTCAGGCATAGATTTCTGTCAGTAATAGACCTGCTTTATCTAAATGGTTTCCTTTCCTCAGAAAATTAACTTAAGCCGAGCTTACTTCTGTTTTCATGTTTTCTCTGTAAAACTTATTTCATTTATTCTTGAGTTTTATATATTCATAAATCTTTGAAATTCATGACATAAATTATAATTTTCTATAGGAAGTGAAGACAATCACCGAATCTGCTCACGTAACAAGAGCTATATTAAGTGTGTCTTTATTTTAAGTTGCCTTTTCACCTCCAAAACTCAGGTGCAAAATGAAATTGGAAAACAAGGGGGTGCATGATAACCAAAATTTCTTTAGAAATGATTTTTATTCCGCATCAATTTTAAGAAACTTATTTGATAACACTTATCAAATTTTCTATTTGGAATAGGTTTTATTCCGAAATAAAATGGAGGAGAAATCGAAGTAGAAATTTTCTACTTCGATTTCTCCCTAAATCAATTTCTATTTCTCCTAACCCTAATTTTAAAATGAAATTTATTCGAATAAATAAAATGATATTTATTTTTATTTTTACGAATAAATTTAAAAAAATCCTTAAAAATGAATAAATAAAAATAAAAATTATTATAAAAATATAATTTATTCATTTTTATTTTTTATTTTTATTATAAATATTATTTTTATTTTTAATAAATAAATTTAATCGAAATAAATTTATTTATTAAAAATAAATTTAATTAAATATCATTTTATTAAAAATAAATATATTCATTTTATTCATTTAAAAATAAAAATAAATTTATTAAAATAGATTAAAAATAAATAAATTATTTTTATTTATCATTTATTTTTAGTTTAGTAAAAATAAATTTATTAAAAATAATTTATTTATGATAAATAAAAATAAATTATTTTTATTAAAATAAAATTATTTTTATTTGTCTTGAGTATTTTGCCAAATATTTTTTTTATTTTTTTATTCATTTTAAAATAAATTTATTCGTAAAATAAAATAAAATAGAATAAATAAAATAAATTTATTTTTAAGGATATTTTTATTTTAAAATAAAATGATATTCTTATTTTATTTTTTATGATTTATTTATTTATTTTTGTTAATAAATCATTTTTATTTTTATTTTTTATATTAAAGGTCGCTGGTCGTCACGCGCGTCGTCCGAAAGGAAGAAATTTTTGTGTCGTTATCAAACGAATTTCTATTTTTTAGAGTAGAAATTTTGGTCGTTATCAAACGGTTATTTTCTTAGAAACTCTTCTAAATAGAAATAGAAAATCTATTTACGTTCAAAAACTATTTCAACAGAAATTTTGTCATGCACCCCCCAAACCTCTTGTTTCTTACAAGTGGGCTGTCGAAAAGGGGGCAGAAATCAGTCTCGATATGAGGAAAGGTGTGACATCATAGTCTTGACCTTAGAGTGGATTACATATACGATCCTATCAATTTCGGGTGTGGGGCCATTCTCTTGGCTGGGGTATACAACATAAGGCCAGCTAGGGTCTTTCTGAAGTCATTTCAGATTTATCTTTAAAATTTGACTTTGCTCCAGGGGTTTAGAGATTTCACTGTCAGTGTTTACCTGTGATGTTGTGATCTGATTCTCATCTTTATTTCTCCCTAAATAAATAATTAAGCCGTCTGATGATAAAAGAGGCATTCTTGAAGGGTAAGATCAGCTCTTCCATCTCTATAACATCACCTTTATTTCTGAATCATAGATTTATGGGTTTATATCTGGATGCCATTGCAGCTGCTAGAAGTATTAATGAGAAAATGCTATCAGGAATTACTTTTTTCTTCGCTTTTTGAACTATTAATGAGGAACATTTTCTTAAACGAGCGTGATTGAACTCGTCTAACCTGCTAATTTAGCTTTTGATCTCATTTGCTAAGTTATTTTCTTGCCGGGAGATTAGGAAATGCAGGACTTGCCAGATGTTGGCTTTTTGGTCATGCTTTGGATAGACAGATTTAAAGAGTCCGTAAATGTCATCTTCTTTCTGGACACGCTTTTCATTGATTTTTAGGCATTTTTTCCGTCTTCTTGACCCCATGCTTTTGGTTATTCTTTCCGCCTTTATGAGCCCTTTTTTGACCTATTTTTCCAATGAAGATTTCTGTCGGGAATCTAATTTGGCAATTATTTGAGTTTCTGATCTGTAAACTCTTCTTTTATAATTTTTTTCAGGAGAAAAATTATTTCAGGGACAAATGAATGGCGCTTCCACTCAGCAGAGGTGGTTTTTTTCTTTTCTTTATTTTTCATTTTCCTTCTTCCTCCTTCCGCCAAGCCTCAGCCACGGTCACGCCACACCACATAAGACGGCCAACATCCGTGTCAAAAACAAATTGACTGGATGGATTTAATTAGTAAAACGTTAATAAGTATAGGACTCAATTGGTAAAATTAAAAAGTTTAAAATTAAATTAATTAAAGTGCAATAAATTTAGAATTTTTTAGACAATTTTCCTACCAAAGCCCCACAAACAAAAGGGCATACATATCTTACCAAAAAAAACAAAAAACAAAAGGGCATACATAAAGTAGATTTATAATAGAAGGTCGAGCTACGTGGGTCCTGGCTTTATGAACTATGTGTTGAGTAGTTAGTGGCAAGAGATGGAGCCGATGTGTTCAGTTAAAAAAATTTCACTCCACTTGTTCGTTTCTCGGTGTTATGTTGGCTTGAGTGGATACAACGTATTCTAAGTTATGTTAATACATGGTTTTGTCAACTAGAACCACGAAGAAGACTTGCTTCTCCCTCGTATATAATACTCCAAGGCTACATTTGGTTGTCTGGATTCCTAATCGGGATAAGATTTGATAGAATAGGATATGAAATCCTGGGATTTTTTTATATCCTGTCAATTATTTGGTGAATCGCAGTATTAAAGTCGGATATATTCACATCATGTCTCATATATATATATATATATATATATATATATATATATATATATATATATATATATATATATATATATTTATTTATTTATTTATTTATATATTTATATTTATATAAATGGTATATCATTATAAATGAACCTAAATGTTCATAAACGAAGATGGTGAAAATCTCTCGTAACACTATTCCTTAATTTATTTTTATTTTATTTTTCTCTTTTTTATATTATTTTCTTTATTATTTCTTTTTTCCCATTTCATCATTTTTTAATAAAATTTTATCAAATAGTAAACTGTACTAACATACCTAAAATACAAAAATACCTAAAATATATCATAAATATAAATATTTAATTTATAGATTGAATGTTTATTATAAGATAGAATTAAAGTTGAATATATAAATTAAAATAAGATTAATTTAAAATAAATTTCTATTTTTTTCATTTTTAATTTCTTAAATTAGAATTCAAATATTATTTATATTGAAATATAATTTCAATTTTGTTAATTTAATAAGTTTGTTATTCGAGAAAAATAAGACATTAGAAATCCTATCCACATTTATCCCACTTCCCCCATGGGATAATTTTATCCCGCCTATATCCCTATTATATCCGACTTTATCCCTGTCATGAGTGAACACCAAACGTAAAATAGAATAAATCATATTCTATCTCGAATTTTATCCCGACCTGTCAAACGCAAACCAATTTGATATCATGTCACTTCTCGGCAAAATATCCCTTAAGTTGTGCCACGGTAAACGACATTGCTTTTCATTCAATGGGCGCATTACCCCGGTCCTAGTAGAAATAATTGCTCAAGAAGTCTACATTTGTCGCAAAAAATAACATTTGAGTCCCTAAAAGTTGGTCTACGCAAGCTAACATCACCATAGCCATGGATTCGTGGTGGCCTGATATGGGAGGAGATGTCAAAACGGGCCATTGGGTGCCGGCGCTATGGGTTAGCTGGGCCAATTCCATTCTCTCTCTGCGCCCCCACCACCCCCCTCTCCCCCCCATTTATAAATAAGAAAAGCCCACCAAAAACTCCAAACTTCGCTTTTTCAAAATGATAAATTTACCCCCAATTTTTTTTTTTTTTTTTTTTTTGACATGAAAAATCCTCAAGTTTGCTAATCATGACACATTTACCCTAAAATTTTATTTGTGACACAAAAAATCATGAACTTTTATTCGTGTGACACATTTACCCTAAATTATAGGGCATTTTGGTCTTTTTACTTTTAATTTTTTTTTTTTTTTCTTCTTCTTCTTTCTTCCCTCCGCCGGCCATGGCGGTGCCGGCAGAGGGAAGCCAACGTCCGACGAGGGCGCCAGGCCCTCGCTAGCGTCAGGCGAGGGCCGCCCTCACCTAAGCCGGCTAGGGCCGACGAGGGCCCGGCGAGGGTTGCCCTCGCCGGCGTCGAAGAGGGTGCCCTCGCCGGGCGGCGAGGGAAGCCCTCACCCGACGTCGACAAGGGCTGCCCTCGCTGCGTCGAGCGAGGGCCACCTCGCCGGATCCGGCGAGGGCACCCGCCCAACGTCAACGAGGGCACCCTCGCCCAAGTCCGCCGAGGGCAGCCCTCGCCAGCCCTCGCCGACCCTAGCTAGCCTAGGCGAGGGCCACCCTCACCCGACGCTGGCGAGGGCCACCCTTGCTCAATGTCGGCGAGGGCAACCCTCACCGGATGCTGGCTTCCCTCCGCCATGGCCGGTGAAGGGAAGAGAGAAGAATAAAAAAAATTTTAAAAAAATAAGAATAAGACGAAAATGCCCTTAATATGGTAAATGTGTCACAATTTAAAGTTTGGGGTTTTTCATATTAAAAAAAAAAAATTGGATAAATTTGTCACTTTAGACAAAGTTTTAGGTTTTTGGTAACTTTTTCCCTATAAATAATACGTGCATCCGTACCATCAGATTCCAAATCTCTCTCTCTCTCTCCTCCCTCCCTCGTTTCCTCTTCGACATGGATGCCCAAAAGATGAGTGCTTTACTTGCAGTATTTCTTTGCATTTTGGTGACCGTGCCTTCGGCGGCGGGGGCAGGGCACGACTCTACCGGTGGGTAGTGAAGTACGAGTTCACGCCGCCCGTGGGCTACCGGAAGCTTTCCATCACCGTCAACGGACACACTCCTGGCCCGACCATACCGGCTTGTCGAGGAGACATGCTCATCATCGAGGTCACGAACGGGTTGGGGAAGGAGGACCTCGCGATCCAGTTTGACGGAGTGCGACCGGTAAGTAACGAAGACATCAAAAAGCATGTCTCGAAGGTGGTCAGTCCATGTGGGGGCGGTGATGATGATGATGTTGTTGGTTTTGCAGATTGGCAAGGGTTGGACGGAACCCATTAGGCCCGGAAGGACTTTTTCTTATCGGTTCTTCGTTGATCGGGTGAGTCCCAATACAAACACGATGATTATACGCTCCCAAATCGGTTCTTCGTTCTTTCTTCACGACCTCTCCGCCCCACCTCCACAAGCTCCTGATTCTCCTCTGCTTTTACGTCGGCGCTTTTTGCGTCGGGTCCGCCTTCTCCTTCCCCGTCCACTGCTACGTCAACCGCCTCGTCGCCGATGTTGGGGTAGCCGCCTCCGACGAGTACCGCGTCGCCCCGGAGGCCGCCCTCCCCGCCACGTGCGACTGCTGGGCCACGCCGCCGGGGGTCGCCTCCCACATGCCGCCTCACGGCATCCCCGGAGGCGGACCCTTGGCTCGCCGACCGCACCGAGTTCGGTTGGCTCTACGTCGCCGGCGATAGCGCCGGGGCCGACATCTCCCAAAACGATGCGGCCGGCGCCGGGGTCTTCTCTGGCGGCGCGAGCGAGGGTCCTCGGTGCGCTCACCTGGTAACCCTCCCTCTGGGGGTCGGAGGCGATTAAGAGAGAGGAGGGAGGGTCAGGGTTGGGGTCGGGGTCGGGGTAGGGAGGCAAGCGTGATGGTGCAGGTCTGGGAGTTCGCGAACCCATGGCGGCGGGAGGAATGGAGGACCCGGCTACTCTCTCCGCCGTCAACCCTTCTCTTGCCCTCATCTCCAGCGATCTTTCACGAACACTGACACTATACTTTTATGGCAGGTCGGAGACTGCCGATACCACGCTCGTTCCAGATTACAAGAAGTGGCCGGATTGCGCGGGTTGATTCGAGTCTCGCCAGCATACGTGGGCAACAAAGGCGTACCGATCGAACAGGGCGCCGACCAGGCAGGCAAGCTTGCTGGGCACGCCAAGGGGAGTGGCAAGACAAAGGGCTCTAAGAGGCCATGACAAGAGCGAGCCCACTAGAATTTGACTCATTAGGATGTCGACAGCAGTTTTCTAGACTGATTTGCTTACTGATCCTAGATACATGAGGCTAGGACAGTGATTACATCGTGTTCCTGATCGGCAATTCCATGATATTAACCATTTAGATTTGGCTAATAATGACTCATCTGTGTGGATTCTAATTCCCTATCCTTTTATTGTATCCTGAGAGGAAAATTCGGTTGATTTTTCTGTCGTTGTATGATATGCATAATCTAAGTAAAAGTAGGTTTCATAAGTAGTGTATACTGATTTGTATATTTAATTAGAGGATGAGTTGCTGAAGGATATGAGATTATTGTTTTTCTCCTAAAATGAGATAAAATAAGACTCGCCTAAGATAGATATTGTGGCAATGAGGATATATATTTCTATGGACAAGCCTAACTCACTTAGATTGTGATCGAGAGCTTGCATAGCTTGCGACATTAATCGCGTATTTTGTAGTTTCGGATGTTTTAGGCTCGTTTTTGCTCTTATGAGAAAATGCCCAAATTCAAAAGCTTGCTCGGACTTTTGCATACCGACGATAAAGGCGAAAGAACGATACAAGCACAAAAAGGCCACATGCTCTGAATCCTCTGAGAGAGAGAGAGAGAGAGAGAGAGAGAGAGTAGGGCAAAACGAACGAGGGCGGAGGTTGTCGCAGTTGCGTCCCACGTGTCGTTATCACAGCCACAAGCTCATACGCTCTGAATACCGCACCAATCACCAGCCTTTCTCGCACTTTTGTTATGCCTTTGAAGCGATAATCGACGGCTCATTCGAAGGAGCAAGAGAAAAGCGAGAGCAGTGTTTGCGGGGAGGCGTTTCTGATCGTGGCGAATTTTCTACTTTACTTTTAAAAAAAAAAAAAAAAAACTCCCGATGCTCATGTGCCCGGGCCCCACGCTGGGTCCCCGGTCGTTGCGTTGCGCCGGCCGATATACTGCGACTGGCTCCGTGTGCATGTGCGAATCGGATTGGATAAGGAATTGGAATCGTGGGAGTTTTTAGATGGATTATATTGGGATTTTAAAATAACTACAGCGTAATTATATAATTTTTGTACGTCAGCCCACCTGAATGGACACGATATTAATATCATATTTTAAAGAAAAACATGTCATGAATTTCAATTAATCACTTAAATATCATGACTTTTTAAAAAAGTTTAATTAAGTATCGGTATCCGACGTGGAGCGAGCAGCCCCAATTTTGATACGAGGATAATTAATATAAACTCAACCTTTATATGTTGATATCGAGATCAAGTCATGATCCTGCGTTGTGTCTTGATTGTTCTATGCCTTGTCATATAAATTTCATTTAATATACACCTTGAAAGATTCACCGCATGATGCATCATATGAAAAAGGATTAACAAAAACACTAGTTTGTTAATTTTCCTTGGCGGGGATCAAGTTGTAGCGTTATGTGTCTTTGAATATATTAGTATATATTTATTTACTTTATAATTACATAAAAGAAAGTAAGAAATACCAAAGACAAGGCATGAAAATCTAGATTGTTCAATTTTTCCAACGACATTCAATCAACCGTGATGAAACTAGGTTAATTTTATTTTATTTTTTTAAAAAAAAACATAGAGGAGGATATTGATTGTGTACCATACAAAAATCATAGAAGTTTCAAACTTATGCAAATAAAGGAGAAAGTGGATACCCTAATATCTTAATAATTTTGTTCATTGAATGGTCAAACTGCTAAGTCTCGAAGCAAGCAACTTGAAGCATATCATGCCCCTCAGTCATTCATGGTATGGGTTGGGCCAATCCACCCCTAATCCTAGCATCAACTTGCATAGTATTGGTCCTCAATTTTTTAGACCAATGACTGATCCTATTGAACCTGAGACCAAGAACCGGACTGGTTCCAAGGTTGGTCATAGTGTTGGTCCTCAATAGATTCGGTCTGATTTTAGGTTAACCTAGGACCAACTAATAATTTTTTATTTCATTTTTTGTACTCCCTAAAAAGGCAACCGAGGATCGGATTGACCCAATGGGTTCGTTGACAAGCAAGGTCAACAAAGAGAGGCGAGCAGCGAGTGTCAAGTAGGGTGACCATCGAGCATCGAGCAGAGTGAGCGAAGAGCAACAAGTGGGGTGAGTATCAAGTGGTGAGCTACTAGAAGCAAGCGAGGCGAGTATCGAGCGTCGAGCGGAGAAGTTGTTTCTTTCGATTTTGGCAAATTGAAGACTAAGAGGACAAAGAAAACAGAAGAGAACAAGTACTAGAAGAGGATGCCATGAGGAGCTATTGACGCTATTTTGACAGACTCCTCACAAAGACATTTTTCTCTTTTGTAAATTATGGTTGTTGACACCATAAAAGGCATTAAAAGTCTAAGTTATTAAAGAAAAATGTAAAATTACTTAGAGTGTTTGATGCTTTGTTGATACCATTTGAAAAAATTATAAATAATATATTAGATATAATATATAATATACAGCCAAGATTGATCCAAATTGGACCGACCTTAGACTTCCAGTACCTACCAACCCATACAATGCTAATTCAGAGATCCTAGGACTAAGGACCGACCCAGTCCTCTTGAACCGGATTAGGATTGGCAGGATTGGGTTAGTCTAAGGTCGGTCCAAGATTGATTCTAAATTGATGCTCACCCCTAGTTAAATGCGAACGAAATTCCTCTCAAAGCCCATATATCTCCGCTTAGAACATTGGACAGCAAGGCATACCAGATATGATTAAATCCCTTTAAAATTGGTCATAGCCCAGCTGTCGTGATCATTCGATCGATGATGCGATGAACAAAGATCTACGAGAGTATGGACACTACACCGAGATATGTATCCGTTTTAGTAAATTGACACGCATATGTTTTATTCACATGATTGGCTTGAACTAAAGAAACATCTAGGGAATACTCGTTGCGATTCCATTCGTTTCAATCGCATTTTCTGTTTGTGGAAAAGAACGTCGGCGTCGAGGACAGAGGAAATACCTATCAGATGCAAAAGTCAGTGCGCCCTTCAGACCTTGTCTGGACCATCACCCCCGGATGCGCACGCACCCGTCAACTTCTCAAGTTATTTGTGAAGAGATCGGGTTTTCTCCTTTGCCTTGTTGCGTGAATGCGTCCAGTCCCGCTTTTTGTTCGCCTTTTTTCCTTCTTTCGTGGCCATGTGGAGCATACGCACCCCCTCTCTTTTTGTCTCCCTCTTCTCAATTGTGGCCGTGCCGTTCAATTGCGTGGTTCCCTTCTTTAAAAGAAAAGCGGCGGTCTCTTCATACATAAGGGATTAGGGCTTTTCAAGGTATCATTTAGTTTATCCCTTCCCCATTTAAGACCAAAACGATATATCATTATCTCTTATTTTGATGCAATTAAAATCTTAAGGATCATATTCTTATTTTCCCCCAAATTTGGGACTTTCCGAGCTAAGCGCCCCACGTGTATATCATATGCAAAACATCGGCCATATTAATTGATTAATGGACTTGGCCAAATTTTCAATTTGTACAAGCTTAGTCCAATTAATCCAATTAAACTCAGAACTATCCATTGCTGGTCCAAAAGACATGCAAATATGTGGGCCTATTATTATTAATGCAAATGCTCCCAATATCTACATGCAATTTAACTTAATATTTTTGTTAGGGGACAGGATCGAGCCCTAATTTTCTATGCAATGAATCACTAAATAGGAAGTCAAAATTTAAATGTCAACAAATGACAAGTGAGTAACTCAACGGCAATGAGATGGGAAAGTTATAGACAAACGTGGGACATATCTATATAATCATGCCTCTATTTAATGAGTTATAAGTTAGGAGTATTATGGTTACTTCATAACCCTTTTTTAAAACACATAAAGTAAATTTATGAACTACGTTGGTCCATGGTTTTATGAGCTAATGCGTCTAGCCACTGGCAAGAGGCAAATCTGCTGTGTTTAGTAAACAAAATTTCCCTTAAACTTTTTCGTTTCTCAGTGTTAAGTTGAGTTGAGTGGATTCAACGTATTCAAAGGCTCAGTATAATCAATTATTAGAGGAGAGGTGAAACTACATTGATGCGTGATTTAATTAACTAGAAGTTATAACCCCGTCGAAGACTTGATTATATGTTTATCTATCGATCCCTAATGTTTCTCCCTCGTATATAATACTCCAGTTTGATATTATGTCCACTTACCGGCAAGATATCCTTAAGTTTTGCCACCGTTAAGAGTAAAAGAGCGCTAAAATACTGGGAGAGACATTGCGAGCGTTAGGGAGGGGTCGGGGGAAGGGACAAAAGCGATTTCGATGATCACATGTTGCCGAACTCGGATTTGCTGTGAGTCGCGAAACATAGACTTTTTCCTCTAACGTCGAGATGGGGTCTATTACTCCCCTCCACTACTTCTCTCTCCCTTCCAGTTTTTTTTTTTTTTTTTTGCGGCGGGGTGCGGCGGCGGAAAAGATGGGTCCTTTTCTTGCTGGGTTGCTTTGCATTCTGACGAGCACACCGACTCTTTTCATCCCCCGCTTACTCCCCTCCACTACTTCTCTCTCCCTTCCTTCCCTGGACGGTTTTGCCCTCCTCCTGCATCTACCCAATACTTTCTCACTCACTCTCATCAAATTTTCTCTCTGTCTGTGTTCAATTTGGATGCGCAAAAAGATGGGTCGTTTTTGTTTTTTCTTTTGCCCCGGGGGGGAGGGGGCCGGCGGCGGAAAAGATGGGTCCTTTTCTTGCTGGGTTGCTTTGCATTCTGATGCGCACACCGACTCTTTTATCCCCCGCTTACTCCCCTCCACTACTTCTCTCTCCCTTCCTTTCCTGGACGGTTTTGCCCTCCTCCTGCATCTACCCAATACTTTATCACTCACTCTCGTCAAATTTTCTCTCTCTCTGTTCAATTTGGATGCGCAAAAAAGATGGGTCCTTTTTCTTCTTCTTTTTTGCGCCGGGGGGAGTGGGGCGGCGGCGGAAAAGATGGGGCCTTTTCTTGCTGGGTTGCTTTGCATTCTGATGAGCACGCCGACTCTTTTCATCCCCCGCTTTCTCTCTCTCCACTGCTTATCCTACGCACCCCCCCTCTCTCTCTTCTTCACTCTCCGCCGCTTCCTCTCTCCAGCTCAACTAATAACTGACAGAGAGAGGGATAGAGAGGGAGGCGGGGACGGCAACGAGCACATGGACTGACGCAAATAGAGAGGGAGGCACGCTATCAAAGTTTGCAATTAGGGTGTTTTGAATAGATAACATCAAATTTTTTAGCTCATAATCCCTGACGCCTGAATCAAGTGCGTCAGAGATGGTGGTTGAGCATGCGATTTAGCGTTTGAATGATTTAAGTTGCTAGAGAACAGGAAGAGGAGTATTAAGGCATGTGGAAGAACAGGGAACGAGAAAGAAAGGTCAATAAAGAATCTAAATACAACCCTAGATTAATGTGTGAAAAAATGGACGATTCACATTGTAATAATATCACTACTTCTATGTATAACATAATCCATTAATCAACGACAAAACTAAAAGTTGAGAGGATAACATGAATAAATTAGAAGTTTAAGAATAATATTACATATTAAACTAAAGTTGAGAAGTCATATTGCACATTATAATAAAATTTAGCGATCATTTGTATCGTTTATCCTAAAAATAAGGAGTCGACCGTGCTCGATTTATCCGAATCCTCAATCTAAAATTTAATATGTGAAGATTATCAATTTTTTATGGCCAAAATTTAATAATCAACACCAATTATGCAAACTACGGTTTCGCACGTGTAAAGTAGTCAAAATCTGACCAAAAGATGGCTCCTGCGAATTGCTTCAATTCTCTGACGTCACCGGTCCCTCTCTCTCTCTCTCTCTCCACCGCTTGTCCTCCGCACCCATTCTCTCTCTTCCTCGCTCTCTGCCGCTTCCTCTCTCTAGCTCATGTAATCATTGACAGGGGGAGAGACAGCGATAGAGAGAGAGAGTGTGACGGCGACGCACGCGGGGAAATAGAATTCCTCAAAAGTTTCGAATTTTTTTTTGTCGATCCTACTCTACTTATTTTATCTTTCATTCTCAAACTTTTACCCTATCTCTTGAGTTGAAAGGGTGGGCTACCGAAATAAACCCCATTGGCTAAGTTTCGAGTTTGACAATATTATAATAATAACACAAACGAATAAATAATCCTCCACTTGGGCTGCAGATCTGGATTTGTACTTAAAAAATTCAATAGAATGATTAATTTTCTCCCGGTCCCTCAGCTTTCTTTGAATAACTTTTCGAAAACACAGAAAGTAGATTTATAATAGAAGGTCAAGCTACGTTGGTCCATCCGTGGTTTTATGAACTAATGTGTTGAGTAGTCACTAGCAAGAGGCGGAACTAACGTGTTCAGTTAGAAAAGCTTCTCTCCACTTCTTCGTTTCTCAGTATTATGTTGAGTTGAGTGGATTCGACATAATCTGAGTCTCGGTGTACCATGTTGACATGTGGTTTAAGTCATGCCACCGTTCATGGCATGCTTACTAATCCCAATAGAGATGACTACTCACAACATCATTCTAGCCAATGGTTTAGCGGGGGGCTCGTGTGGAAGGAGATGTCGAATTACGCACACAACCTTATTCGTGCCACTGGGCGTGCCAATTCTAGAAAGGGCTTGTAAACTTCACATATCATCACGATTCAATTCCAATTTCCCTCCGTCTCTCCATTATTATAAACACCTTCTCTTTCCCTCCGTCTCTCCATTATTATAAACGCCCTCTCCATCCGCTGGCTGTACAATAAAATTCCAAATCTCTCTCTCCATTATAATAAATTTATCATAAATGTACTAATTTTGGAGGTTTTTTATAATCAAAAAATTAGTTTTGGATAAATTTATCATAAATGTATCGATTTGATTTTTTCGTGATAAAATTTCATAAGATTAGAATTAGTGGAGACGTCTGATATGTAATTATTTGTAAGCGAGGCGCTCAATCTGGAAATTTGATTTCATCATATGTGTCCGGATGCTGCTCGGGGGACCAAACCAGTATTATCATAAGTTTTCGGATAATGATTCGGTCCGCTAGAATTTAGGGACAAGAGGTCAATGCAATTTGCCAATCATTGTAATGCAATGGAACACCCCACCCATGCCCACATAGAAATGAGACTATATGGCAATGGAACACCCAAACGCCCGGATTATCAACTACAAACCTTAAGGCGGTCCACCCGTAATGATGGGTCGCCACCGTGTTTTTCGTGATCGGGTTTGTCAAATTGTACTTCTTCGGGTCATTGTCAATGTCGAATTTCCCAATACCGTACCCAAGGACCCAAATAAATTGGCCGTGGAGGTGCCACGGATGTGTCTCGCCGTTGTTCTCGGTCAGAGCAATGGAAAATACCAAACGGAAATATATGTCGATAGTGTTATGCTTGACGAGGAACACAATCACTTGACCCGATTTAGGCGGCAAAGTGTGTACATATCCTTGGTTTCTTTAATCGTCAGGCACTGGGCCAATCAAGATGCGATGTCGTTTCAAATTGGGCTGGCATTAGGATCCATGGGCGAGACTTGCTTCAAGTAGCCCAGGTAGTACTTGAGGATGGCTAGACCAGGAGGTCTTCTGGCCGTGGCGTTACAGCCAACGATGTTGGTCGTGATCCAATAATTTCTCGATTTTTCTTGGTCGAATTTGATATAAACGGAGTAGGTCTTGCCAGAGTAGATGAACAAATTTTGAGCCGCAATTGGCTCAATAAAGTATCCGTTTGCCTCGACAATTGTCATGTTGCGACCGGGCAAAACGAAGTTACATTTGTCATATGATTCAAGCAGTAAATTCCAAAGTACAAGTCTTCACATCCGTTCTATATGAAGAGCATGTTAGGCTTATTATTTTTGGATTGAGGTCCTCAGCATAAAAAATGAACGTTCCCTTTGACCTTTCTAATCTATTTCCTAAAATTCTTCAAATTTAATATCTTTGCCTAATAGGCTAACATAGAGAAAGTCATAAAGAACAACTTTTTTTCCCCTGCTTAGCGCTAACAATAGGTGTTCGGGATTTATCAAGAACTCTTTTATCCTCCATTAGTTTCGGTTAAATTTAACGATCAAATTACTAAATTAAATGACACATAGCAGTTGATAGATGTACCAATTTGAGATTTTAATTTTGTGATTTTTCGTGATATTAACCCAATTTTAACATTAGATATATTTATCACAAATATATCATTTTGAGGTTTTGGACAATAAATAAATTAGTTTTGGATAAACTTGTCAAAAGTATACCGGCTTAAGGTTTTCATGGTTAAAAATTAATTTAAGATAAATTTATTACAGTGTATCAATTTGGGATTTTTATGGGCAAAAATTTAGTTTGGGATAAATTTATAATATATGTACCAATTTAGGGTTTTTGTGATATTAACCTTAATATATATTCATTTCATATTAATTGATCAAATTACTCTCCTCCAATCACAAGATTTGGTTCAAATATTCTAATTAACATTACTTCACAGTTTCTCTTTCAATAAAAATAATTTATCATCTCTCTCATTCACATACCACCTTTATTGGATATGCATAGTCTAAGCAAAACCTTAGTTTCAAAGTCAAAAAGATATTTTTCCTATTTGTGAGCATGATGAATTTAATAATTGCTAATTTGTGAAGAAGATGATCTAGAGCCTCATGAAATTAACCCGCCCGGGGGAATCAATTATTAATAGCTCCAATCTGACCAAATTTGGGGTGGGGACTAGGACACGATTTTCGAAGGTTCAACCGAGGCCAATTTGGTAAATGCACTCGAAAGATTTTTTTTATAAAAAAAAGGTTAGTGCCTTGAAAAACTCTAAACTAATACACTTATGATAAATTTACCTCAAATTAGTATTTTGATCATGAAAAATTCCAAACCGATACATCAATAATAAATTTACCCTCAATGATCACAAAAAACCCCAAACTGATATATTTGACCACCAAAAACTCTAAATTTGTATATTTGTGACATATATACTCTTCATTAAATTAGATTAATATCAATTTATCTAATAAAAGGTAAATTTGTCATAAATATATCAATTTATGGTAAATTTATTAAAACTGTACTGATTGAAATTTTTAATGATCAAAAATTAATTTTGGATATACTTTTTATATCTATATTAATTTGAAAAATTTCAGGATATCAATACTTGAAAAACTTAAAAAACAAGGTAAACGCTAGAAAGTGGCGACAAGTCAAACGACGACTTTCCTATTCTCTCACCCTTTTGGCAATTCAAACGAACTTCTCTTTATGGAAAGATAACGACGGCGGTCGATGCGTAGGTTGTCCGTACAGAACGCGACAGCGACAGTTGCGGGGAATCTAATGATTTGGATCACGATTGCATCCACTCGTGGCTGTCATGCCAACCACGTGTCTCATCTTCGGCACGTGCCCCAAAAGGGAAAAGGCCCACGCCCCCACCCGTGTGAAATAAATTAAAAATTAAAAATTAAAAAATTTGCTCAGACCACCGCCTTCATCTCTCGCTCTCTTCGTTGGGCGAGGTGGAGATCCCGACGGCGGAGCCTTCGGATCTGGCCACGACCGGGCTCGCCCATGGCCGGAACAGGAGAGGTCGAGATCCCCGGCTGTGATTGGGCTCCGTCTTGCCCCCCCCGCCGTCGCCATGGCGGCTGCAGGTCGGATCTGCCGCGGCGGAAGGCGTTGAGAGGGGGACTCACCGAGCTGGGCGGGCGGAGGGCTCGTGGATGGAGGTTACGGCGGAGCGGTGGGTGTGACGAAGGAGATAAGAAGGAGAAAAAGATCAAATCTTTAATCTGTTTTGTTTGATTTCAGGTCAGTAAGTATGTTTCGAATTATATTTTTTTTGCCTTTTTGTTCGTATGTCAAACTGAAATTAGATGTAGAAAAAGATGCACGCCACCTTAGCTGGAGAACCGCCGCCGCATGCATCCTCCTTGAAACATAAAAGCAGGGCAGCAACTGCAACATACATTCGTGTGCAGTTTGGCTCCTGTAACGGCGAAAGATGAACATACTAATTGGATTGCTTCTCTGTGTTTCGGCAATTATAGCATCTGCGGGGGCCACATTGCTTTTCCTTCCACTGGGTTGTGAAGCTCGAATTGGACTTCAACAAGAAGCTGGTCATCACCATCAGTGGAACGACCGTGGGATCGATCATTCGGGTCGTGAAAGTTTCCAACAGATTAGTGAAGGAGAATCCCGCAACCCATTGGGGTGGAATCTGACGGGTATATAGGTAATCGCATAGAAACAATGCTGGGAAAGTCAAGTGTTCGATGAAGATTGTCATAACCAGTTTACGAGATGATGATTGATTCTTGGGTTACATTAAATTGCAGATTGGAACTCCGTGGCGTGGCGGAACAAACGGCCCCATTTTGGCAGGAGAAACACGTACCTATCGTTTCGTTGCTGATCAGGTGAGTTCCCATGTCCTTCACCCAAACCAACTCTTCCTACATCCAGGCCTAGTGGAAGTAAGGCTATTAGCAGAATCAGTGTAGTGTTAGGGCTCAGCGTCACTGTGGCCCCGCCCATATGGTATAAAGATATCATAAACTTGAAATTCACACTATTTTGGAGTGGAGTCTTAATGTTGCAGAATGTTTTTAATTAATGAATTTCAAATGGTTATACCATATTTTTCTATTGTTTGTGTAATTTTAGGATCTCGTGATCTACAATCCTATCCTTTAGACAGCTTCATTCGTTCCTAAGTAGGATGCCAATCCTAACAACCTTTCTCCTTCCAGTGAAAAATCTTTATTAAAAGCCAGGAGGTACCGGACGATGTTTTCTTTTTTTTGGCCTACCCAAAGACAAACAGAGGAGTCCACAGATTTCACCAAAAAAAAAAAAAAACAGAGAAAACATTTGATGTGGGAGCGCAGGAATTCAGACAGCATTTCAATGTTTGAAATTTATTTGCTTGTTTTAATGTCGATGGGTCTCTAATTGTGCAAAACTATGTTGAAATTTCACAAATTGGCCTCAATGTGTTAAATTTGTAGGATCTTATGACCCTCTATCCATTCCTCAAAGACCTCACAATCATCCTGCCTAGGACCCCAATTCTGCCAATGCTGTTTCGAAATGCTGCGATTATCGGAACAACTGAAATGAAGTTAATGTTAAGATTATGCTTTAGTGAATATAGAAATATTTATTATCAGGTGTGCTATCCGTGCACTTGTATCTAAATTTTGGAAACTTGCCTTGAGAACTGTTGTTTGTGATTTGGAAACTTTGAAATGTCAGATACTATGACAAGTGCCCATGTTTGGCACCCATACTGGAGTGATTGTTCTTTGTAATAAAAAAGTGGTGTTTGAATGGTTGCTAATGTCAAATTTTGCGAGTGGTCTGGTTTAGAGGGTTAATAATGATAAGATGATTCTTACGGACTTCACGCAAAGGCATACTTTATCATTAACATTCTTGTGATTGATGAGATGAGGTAGGGTATTCAAGACTCCTTAGATTCCTTGTCCTATGATAAAATTTCTGAAATGCTTGTGGCTAAATATAGTCCCTGAATGATGGCCATTCGTCAAGGACCAAAAATCCACTGATCAAGACAGATCTTCATCTGTCATGTACCTTTTAATGAAATAACCAAAGGATCGCCTATTCCATTCTTGACTAGGTTTTATTGTTCTTTTGTATTGAAATCATCATACATCTTCTTATTATTCCATTAATCTTAAAAATTCCAAAATCTATTCTTCTCAGCTCTCATTTTTGCTTGAGATACAAGAAGAGGAAGAAAAACTAGGCAACCCATATGCGAAGCAACAAGCTCTTCTATGTCAGGAGTGCGAAAGAACCCATCAAAATACCAGTGCCCTGCATGTTCTTTCTGCTCAGGCAACCTTCCATGTGTAAAGGCTTATAAACACCATACTGGCTGCATTGGCAAGAGGAACCAGACTCAATTCATTCCTCTCTCTGTCTCAATTTAATGACAATGTTATCCCCTCTGGTATAGCCTCTCTCTCTCTCTCTCTCTCTCACCCTGCACATGCGTGCATGTCTAGCTTTGTTGCTGTCTTGTGAGTATGATTATTCAAGCATAGATTTCTGTCAGTAATTGCCCTGCTCTGAATGGTTTCCTTTCCTCAGAAAATTAACTTTAAGCCAGAGCTTACTTCTGTTGTCGTGTTTTCTCTGTAAAACTTATTTCATTTATTCTTGAGTTTTTTATATTCATAAATCTTTGAAATTCATGATGGACATAAATTATAATTTTCTATAGGAAGTGAAGACAGTCACTGAATCTGCTCACAGAACAAGAGCTATATTAAGTGTGTCTTTATTTTAAGTTGCCTTTTCACCTCCAAAACTCCAGGGTGCAGCTGAAATTGGAAAACAAACCTCTTGTTCCTTACAAGTGGGCTGTCGAAAAGGGGCAGAAATCAGTCTCGATTTGAGGAAAGGTGTGACATCAGAGTCTTGACCTTAGAGTGGATTACATATACGATCCTATCAATTTCGGGTGTGGGGCCATTCTCTTGGCTGGGGTATACAACATAAGGCCAGCTAGGGTCTTTCTGAAGTCATTTCAGATTTATCTTTAAAATTTGACTTTGCTCCAGGGGTTTAGAGATTTCACTGTCAGTGTTTACCTGTGATGTTGTGATCTGATTCTCATCTTTATTTCTCCCTAAATAAATAATTAAGCCGTCTGATGATAAAAGAGGCATTCTTGAAGGGTAACATCAGCTCTTCTATCTCTATAACATCCCCTTTGTTTCTGAATCATAGATATATGGGTTTATATCTGGATGCCATTGCAGCTGCTAGAAGTATTTTGGAGAGAGCATTTAACTGAGAAAATGCTATCAGGAATTACTTTTTTCTTCGCTTTTTGAACTATTAATGAGGAACATATTCTTAAACGAGCGTGATTGAACTCGTCTAACCTGCTAATTTAGCTTTTGATCTCATTTGCTAAGTTATTTTCTTGCCGGGAGATTAGGAAATGCAGGACTTGTCAGATGTTGGCTTTTTGGTCATGCTTTGGATAGACAGATTTAAAAAGTCCGTAAATGTCATCTTCTTTCTGGACACGCTTTTCATTGATTTTTAGGCATTTTTTCCGTCTTCTTGATCCCATGCTTTTCGTTATTTCCGCCTTTATGAGCCCTTTTTTTGACCTTTTTTTTCCAATGAAGATTTCTGTGGGGAATCTTATTTTGGAATTATTTGAGTTTCTGATCTGTAAACTCTTCTTTTATAATTTTTTTCAGGAGAAAATTTATTTCATGGACAATTGAATGGCACTTCCACTCAGCAGAGGTGGTCTTTTTCTTTTCTTTATTTTTCATTTTCCTTCTTCCTCCTTCCGCCAAGCCTCAGCGACGGTCACGCCACATGAGACGGCCAACATCCATGTCAGAAATTTCCCGCTAAAATTGATTGGATGGACTTAATTGGTAAAACGTTAATAAGTTTAGGACTCAATTGGTAAAATTAAAAAGTTTAAAATTAAATTGATTAAATTGCAATAGATTTAGAATTTTTTAGGCAATTTTCCTACCAAAGCCCCACAAACAAAAGGGCATACACAAAGTAGATTTATAATAGAAGGTCGAGCTACATGGATCCATGGCATTACGAACTAATGTGTTGAGTAGTTAGTGGCAAGAGACGGAGCTAATGTGTTCAATTAAAAAAATTTCACTCCAGTTGTTCGTATCTTGGTGTTATGTTGGCTTGAGTGGATTCCACGTATTCTAAGTCTTAGTGTGCTATGTTAATACATGGTTTTGTCAACTAGAACCACGAAGAAGACTTGTTTCTCCCTCATATATAATACTCCAATTTGATATCATGTCACTTATCGGCAAAAACATCCCTTAAGTTGTGCCACGGTGAACGGCAAAGATGTGCCTGTCTATATGATAGACACCCGCTTAATAATTGCAAAAGAACAAAAGAGCCCATGTAACCAACTGAAGAACAAAATCATAGAAAAGCCCGCACGGTCCTAGTGTTCTCCCCCATACGCAACAGAACAGAAGGAAAGATTTTACACTGCTACCGTGCCCGTCTCCCTCTCTCGATCTCTCGTTTGTTAGCCGGCGGCCATCATTGTTGTTAGTGATCATCAAAGATTCCCCAGGATAATTTCCTGCATTAGAAGAATTTTGGTAACTCTAGTGATTTTTTCGTATCTTCAAGATGAGGTATATATCTTCATTTGATTGTTCATATCTTTCTAAAATAATTTTTCTATGATAAAAACATTGTAATAATTCTATTGATTTCCTTGTATCTTTCAAGATTACATATATATATATATATATATATATATATATATATATCTTTAATTGATCATGTATACGAGGAATCAATAAAATTATCAAAACATCACGCTCTAACCTTGAAATTATCTCAAGGAATCCCTAATTTTTGCTGACGTGTGTTGTCACGAGGCCAAGCTCTCTGCAAGAAAGGCCCGTTTGGCGAGAGATTCGAGAGAGAGAGAGGGGGAGGACGCTGACGCGTACGTATAAGCACTCCCCGGCTGACGTGGCCGACACCCGGGCCCCGCATGTCAGGGCGACCTGGCGCAAGATGACCTGTCGCGGGCCCCAGCTCCCCCCGGGCGGGGACAACTGCTCCGACACAAATATTTGATGTCGCCGCGGGCCTGCTCCTGCTGCCGCTGCCGTTCCCTTCCGGAAAACCGCTATTCCCCTTGGCTCCTATAAATGCCCTCCCTCCCTCCGTCGTTTCCTCTTTCGACATGGATGCCCAAAAGATGAGTGCTTTACTTGCAGTATTTCTTTGCATTTTGGTGACCGTGCCTTCGGCGGCGGAGGGCAGGGCACGACTCCAGCAGTGGGTAGCGAAGTACGAGCTCACGCCGCCCGTGGGCTACCCGAAGCTTTCCATCACCGTCAACGGACACACTCCTGGCCCGACCATACCGGCTTATCGAGGAGACATGCTCATCATCGAGGTCACCAACAAGTTGGGGAAGGAGGACCTCGCTATCCAGTTCGACAGAGTGAGACCGGTAAGTAACGAAGACATGACAAGAGCGGGCCCACTAGAATTTGACTTGTTAGAATGTCGACAGCAGTTGTCTAGACTGATTTGCTTACTGATCCTAGATACATGAGGCTAGGACAGTGATTACATCGTGTGCCTGATTGGCAATTCTATGATATTAACCATTTAGATTTGGCTAATAATGACTCCTCCGTGTGAATTCTAATTCCCTATCCTTTTATTGTATCCTTAGAGGAAAATTCAGTTGATTTTTCTGTCGTTGTATGATATGCATAATCTAAGTAAAAGTAGGTTTCATAAATAGTGTATACTAATTTCTATATTTAATTAGAGGAGGAGTTGCTGAGGGATATGAGATTATTGTTTTTCTCCTAAAATGATATAGAATAAAACTCGCCTAAGATAGATATTGTGGCAACGACGATATATTTGTATGAACAACCCTGACTCGCTTAGATTATGACCCAGAGCTTGCATAGCCCGTGACATTAATCGCATATTTCGTAGTTTCGGATGTTTTAGGCTCGTTTTTGCTCTTATGAGAAAATGCCAGAATTCAAAAGCTTGCCCGGACTTCTGCATGCCGACGATAAAGGCAAAAGAACGATACAAGCACAAAATAGCCACATCCAAGCTCATACCCTTTGCATTCCACATCAATCACCAACCTTTCTCTCACCTTTTTTTATTTTTATTTTTTGATGACCGAGAGAAGCCCCGTACGTCGCGAGCGGCTGGAATAAACCCTGAGACCCCATAGAAGGACTCACCACCCTCGTGGAACGGGTAAGACGCCAAGTGTCTCTGCAGTGAGTCGAACCCTTGCCCTCCAAGAAGGAGTCAGTGGATCCCCCCACGATGGGGAAGACTCCACCGCGGCCGGTGGTACCTTTCTCTCGCCTTTTTCAACCCTTTCAATCGATAATACCATTTTCAATCCTTTCCATCCATCGATAATTGACAGCTCGTTAGGAGGAGCAATAGATGAGCAAAGGAGTGGTGGCAGGGAGGCGTTTCTGCTCTGGGCGAATTTTTTACTTTACCAAATCCCGATGCTCACGTGCCCGGGCCCCACGCTGGATCCCCGGTCTTTGCGTTGCGCTAGTCGATATACGGATTGGATAAGGAATTGGAACCGTCGGAATTCTTGGCTGGACTACATTGGGATTTTAAAATAACTACAGCATAATTATATAATTTTTGTAGGTTGCTCACCTGAATGGACACGATATTAATATCACATTTTAAAGGAAAAAATATCATAAATTTCAATTAATCACTTGAATATCATGACTTTTTAAAAAGGTTTAGTTAAGTACCAAATATCTTATGCGATATTGCAATTTTCCAAAAAGTATAATACTCAAGAGAGATCAATTAAAAAAAAAATTAACACTTAAGTGAGCATTGGACATAATTTATACTGTATGCAAGTTATAAAACTTGTAATGTCACTTCCTAGTCCAAAATATTGAAACGACATTAGAAAGTGGTAGACAATTCAAACCGTGAGAAAGTTTGAGAAAGTTAGGTGGTGATTTAAACTCAAAAGAAGAAAGAAAAAGTCAGACCGCCACAAAGTTAGACTTTTTGCCGAGTGATGTCAAGTCTACTTCTCCATCGAGAACATTAAACAATTCGATCGCCAAAGCGGAATTGATTACCAAGTATTTTTAAGTGAAAGATACATTCATTGGATCAATTATACATATGCGAGGCCCCGGTCCAAACTCCATAGCAAAACTTTGTGTTTGATAGTACAGTCGGCCTACACAACTGAATAACATATCACATAATGTACGATGAAAGCTATCAAAAATCTCAAATTTTGTTAATTGTGACACATTTATCTAATTTTTTTTGTAATATCAAAAATTTTAAACTTGTACTCATGTGACATATTTATCTTAAACTTTATTGATTGTGACACGTTTATCCCAAACTTTTTTTGTGACACAAAAAGCCTTGAACTTGTTTCCATGTGATGCATTTACCCCAAAAGTTTGGTATCATATAAAAAATTTGAAGTTTTTAGTGTCACAAAAAAAATGTGTAAATGTGCTTACAACTATAAATTTGGGATTAGTTTGAAGTAAATATGTTACACACAATACAAATTTTGGAATTTTGGTGTTGCAAAAAAAGTTGAGGGTTGGCAAAATATGAAGTTTTTGGTAGCTTCTACCCTATAGTTTAATATAATCAATTTGTGTCTCTTTGCACATCATAAATACCGACAAAGCGCATCCTCTGTCCTATCGACAACATGCTTAAAACCAAGGCATATTTTAATACCTACTATTACTAGTTCTTCTTCTTTCATTCATCCTCATCGTTGCGGTCTACAATCGCCGCACAAACTCCATCCCTTCGATCAATTTTCATATGTTGTGTGCGGTTCGACTCTTGTAAGCATGAAAGATAAGTCGATTAATCACATTGTTGCTGTGTATTGCCCCCCTCGCTTCTTAGGTGGGTAGGGTGGCCATTGGGGCCATTATTTAATTTTCTCTTTCATTCTTTTGGGGTGTTCTAGAATAGAAATTCTCACTTCATACGAGGAAAGTTCACTCGTCCCCACCTATGACATCGGCAAAAGCGCCCAATCCAAACACTCATATGCTCATGTCCAAAAAACACACGCATGCCACCTCAGCTGATTAATTCGATTGCTTTCATCTGTGGGGCACAGTTCGGTATTAGTGCAAACCGACTTATTCAAATTCCGTCTATTTTGATCTGCCGTGCTGTGTGCGGTTCGGCTCCTGTAACCGCGAGAGATGAGAAGATTGATTGGATTGCTTCTCTATGTTGTGGCGATGATGGCATCCTGATTTGTGTCCATGAAGTGCTACCCGTAAGAAACTTGAGAATCTTACAAAAATTTCTGACGGATATGACTCAATGAACACATATCGCGTGTTAAATGGACTGCCTTATTACTTGCTTGGTAAGACAGTCTCGCCTAATACTTTCCTATCGTTCCACAAGAAGCTGATGGCACGCCATGAAGCCAAAGATTCATTAACTAGCCATGATGTCTAGATTGAGCATGCAATATTTTTATCATCCACGGTCACGAGCGCAGAAGACCCAACTGCCATGAGACATGTTGAATACTCTACAAACATCTTAAATCAATTAATTGAGTTGTATCTTTTGTTTTGCGAAAGTGACCCTAATTTGAAGAAATTTACATATGACTGGGGTGATTTGAAAGATAAGATCAAGTTTTTTAGCTCAAAATCCCTGACGCCTCAATCAAGTGCATCAGACTTGGTGGTTGAGCATGCAATTTAGTGCTTGAATGACTTAAGTTGCTAGAGAATAGGAAGAGAAGAATATTAAGACATGTGGAAGAACAAAGAACGAGAAAGTAGGCTCAATAAAGAATTTAAATTCAATCGTAGATTAACGTGTGAAAAAAATGGATGAATCACATTGTAATTATCTCAAATACATCTATGTACAACTTAATCCATGGGTCAGCGGCCAAATTATAAAAGTTGATCTAAATTGCAAAGGCCTTTTATATTATTTTGTTTTGCACAGAAGCATAAGAACATTACCTAAAGGGATAATAAATGCATTAAAAGTTTTAACAATTATCATGAAAGTGTAATTTAATCCTACAACTTTTAAAAAGTGCAACTAAATCCAAAATTTTGTCGCAAAGTGCAAGTGCAATTTAGTCTAAAATTTTCAAAAAGTGTAACCAAGTTCTTAAACTTGTCAAATTGGTTTAATCATATCCTTCCGTCGATTGCATTTTTGAAATTTTGAGGACTTAATTACACTTTTTAAAAAATTTAGGACTTTCAATGCACTTATCTCTTAACTAAAATAAATGAGCTTTGAATCCTGCTATTTTTATTGTATTGCTCCTGTGTCCACCAACTTTCTTTTGGGGGAGTTGACAAAATGGAATGAGAGCCTGTTTGGTAACTAGTTAAATAGTGCTGACGAAATCGGAAATAGAAAAATTAACTTACATTACCAAACAAATTTCTGTTCATTTTGTGTTCCAAAGAACAAAAGAAATAGTTAAAAAAGAAAAAGAACATAATTAGTGAAAAATTGACTGGTTACCAAATAGAGCCTTACTCAATAAGTCTTTAAATTTGTCATGATAATATATTTGAGTCCCAAAATTTAAGTGAAAACTAACATCATCTTAGCCTTGGAATTGTGGGGGATCTACACATTCAATGACTATTACGATGTTGATATACGAAGACCAATTTCGTATAATTACTTTCTCAAGACAGTACAAAAAAAAAAAGTGACCTCGCAATTATCATCTTCACAATTTTATTTTCGGTCGAACATCTTCAAATGTCCATAACCTGTGACTTTTTTAGGGGCTGATAGGGGTAATAGATACGGAAGAAGAGATGTTGGATCTCACACGGGAGTCTTGGTAGTTGAGTCAACAAGTGGAATAATTCGTTGATTTTTAGGCATTGACACCGCTCTTCCATGGGTAAATAATCGGGTTTTCAAAACGCCGCAAGCAACCTCCCGAACATTGTCCAGTCGTCGATGAACTAATGTCGATGAAAAGTCTCTCATGCATGGTTATTTTCGGCATGATATCTTTTCAACACTTGTGATGGGATGTCTTTTTTTTTTTATGTTTTTATTTTTATGTTCCTAGGTCGGTAAAC
The DNA here is from genome assembly GCA_014182565.1 of Eucalyptus marginata. Lineage (NCBI taxonomy): Eukaryota > Viridiplantae > Streptophyta > Magnoliopsida > Myrtales > Myrtaceae > Eucalyptus > Eucalyptus marginata. Next base: position 5,352,200 of record CM024593.1, read on the forward strand.
TTAAAAGACACGTCCTTCGGCTTTACAAGGCTAGAAAGAAAAGCAAAGGGCAAGAAAATTGGGACAAATTAGTTGTAAGACATCCCGCACGCCATTTTAATCCGACCGCAGAACCATTAAGTCAGCCCCATCCAAATCCACCAATCCAGTCCGCACGACAAGACTGGTGATTTCATGAGCTTTCAGTCTATTCAAGCTTTGACCGAGGGTAGATACGATGCATGTGCATTATTGCTATCAGCCATTCAAAATCTCAGAAAAGTGAAATTTCAAGAAACTTCGATAAGAGATTGTAGGAATGAGTCCACTGAGCATGGATTACTAGGAGGGGAAGAGAGTCTAAACAACACGAGATTATCATGTAATTTCGGGATGAAATTAAGATGATTTTAGTAAGTTCCATAGGGCATTATAACCAGACAAAAGAAAGTAATCTATAAACAGCAATTTACGGATTAGGATTTAAGTGTCTATCATGAAGCTTCCATCAGCAGACTCAACTTTGCCGTTAGCAAAATGATGACTGCAATATTCACATATCCTTTTTTTTTTTCTTGACAAGTTTGGCTCCAGTTATTTCCTTAGTGCACATGCATTCGAACAACATTTTGCGAGGTATTACCATGCAGAGTCATTCTAATTTTAGCTAGAGGTGGCAAATGGGTGGGTCGGGTCGGGTCGGGTATGGGTCGGTCGAAAATAGGTCGACCCATATTTGATCCATTTAACCCGTTTTGATCCATATTCTTGTAGTGTAAATCTAGTGACCCATACCCGACTCGACCCGTATTGCTAAAACCTATTAATATTCTAGGAAAACTCACTTCTACTATATACTAATTGGATTAAAACTTCAAATTAAATTCAAAATAGTAAATAAAATAAAATAAAAAGTTAAAAAAAAACCTAAAAATTGAAATATTTATAAATAATTAGACTATGCACATGCTTCTCTTATTTGAAGTGAACATATTATTGAATAACTAAAAACTATAACATGAAAAAATTTTAACTAAACCTAAAAAGCTCATTTTTATGATTTTTTTCGTTAAAAAAAAGTATAAAAAAGTATTGTTAAAACATTTTTATGCAATACAAATTTAATGAAATTTTTTTATAATTCTTTTTAAAATATTTTAAAAAAATCGAATTTTTAATTTTTAAAATATAATTTTTATTTTTTTTATTTTTAAAAATATTTTTATTTTTTAATAATTATTTTTTTCTCTTTTTTTTTTTTTCTTTTTCTTGCCGGCCGCCGGCCATGACGACGGCGGCGGCGCCACGGGCGAGATCGAGCTTCGCCGGCGTCGGGCGGGCCTTGGCCTCACCGGATTGACGAGATCGAGCCTCGCCGACGCCGGCGAGCTCGATCTCACCAACCTGTCGTCGGTCTCGCCGTCGCCATCGACTAAGGGAGGAAGAAAAAAAAAAAAAAAGAAAAAGAAATTGAAATATAAAAAATAATATAATTTGGATTTTTATAAAATTAAAAGAAGGCCATGGCCATGGCCATGGGTTGAGTGTGGGTCTAAATGGGTTATTACTAATAACCCATTTAGACCCATTTAGTTTTGTGCTTTATTTTCTCAAACCCATTTTTTATCAATATTTAACTTTCACTTGACCCATATATGACTCATTTAACTAAAAATGGGTCATGATATGGGTTTATGACCATATTGCCACCTCTAATTTTAGCTAACCGACCACATACCGAAAAATAATTAAACTAATTTATTGAAAAAAAAATTGTTAATATCACGAAAAATTCCAAACCCAGCACTTGTGACAAATTTACCCCAAACTATTTTTGACCACCAAAAAAACCCCAAACTAGTATACTTTTGACAAATTTACCCCAAACTAGTACACTTGTGACAAATTTACCCTATGTCAGTTTTCGTTAAATTTTATTATCCACGTGACAGTTGACTGGTATAATTTTACGCTCTGTTTATCACGATTTACAACTTTTGTGATTTTTGTGGTATTAATCAATTTAGCGGATGGTATATTTGTCACAAATTTACCAGTTTGGAGTTTTTTGCAGTCGAATAAATTAGTTTGAGGTAAATTTGTCATAAATGTACAAGTTTAGGGTTTTTTATAATCAGTTGGGGTAAATTTGTCACAAGTATACTAGTTTGGGGTTTTCTATGGTCAAAAAAATAGTTTGGAGTAAATTTGTCACGGATATATCAGTTTGAGATTTTTTAGGGTATTAATAAAAAAAAAAAGAAACTCAATAGGACAGATACGCATTTTCTACGTCATGATTACCCATGAAACAAATCTATCCGATAACTTTTTTTTTATATGGCGGAGGAGGGTGGGCATCTTTTTTGGGGACTCTTCACTCAGTGAAAGCTTTTTAGATCGGCGCAATCTTTCAGGCTTTGTAAAGCTTTGCACTGAGGGTCTTCAATCCCAAAGATTCATCATTAGGCTTTTGCTCTATCACCGGTGCCTTTGATTTTCTTTGTTTCACTTTTAGAGAGAGAGAGAGAGAGTGGGGGGCTGTGTAACCCTAGCCTGCCCTCGTCGTTAAAGCTCACATTATTTGATGTGACGACCCCAGATGGAGACAGAGGTTTCTCTCTTGTCGGTATATTAAGATTTATGTACTAAATAAATACTTCGATTCTTTTAGAGGAAAAGATTAGACGATGGTTCCGTCAATCATGGGAGCTCTTGCACCAAAAAAAGATTTTGGGAGATCGACAAAGCCGTATCATCGCACATTTTATGATTGAAACCGAATAACTTACTTGTCAAATTAGCTTGCAGCATTAAAACCCCTTGGCTGCGATGGGATGAACGAGCCAATCCCACTAGTGTTTTTCTTTTTCTTTTTTCTTTTTAAGAAATAAATAGGAAAGAAAGGAAGTAAAATCAAATTAATGCAAGATAATCTCATAATCCCAAGACCATTTATAATCTCGATTGCCCAAGAAATTGATACTCGTGCCCTACTTCTTAGTGCCTCGACCCAGGTCCACAGAGGCCAGATCTAGGCCCATTGAGGTCAAGCCCGAGATTCCAGTGCCGAGCTTTGTCTATCGAAGATAAGCCCCGAACCCTAGCACTTAAGACCCAATCCCCAACAACCAGACCCATTAGGGCTTGGGACCCCGGCACCCATGCCTTCGTCCATTGAGACCAGGGTCAACATTGATGGACTAGGGTGCCAATGTTAGGGACCCGGACACGAGCAC